>PVKB01000063.1:73176-1326477 GCA_004027205.1 Ctenodactylus gundi
CCCCCCCCCCCCCCCACGTGTCTTGGCACAGCACAGAAGCTGAGCAGAGATCTTGAAGCCAACAGACTAGAGCGATTCAGAAATGAAAATCTGTCTCCAACCTCAATAGTGTCAAAATAAAGTCAATGGTATAAACAACCCCAAAAGTTTTTGGAGAGTCTTTTTTTAGCTATAAGTTCAAGAGATTGCATTAATTATGGTTCCATGTGGATAATAAAGTTTATGAAATAAAGCGTTATTTTTCAGAGCTCATATTTGATATATTACCATTATCTCTATTTGATTTCAGTATGCATTTAGGAGCTTAGAATTTCCTAAGAAATGTTGGAATAAAAGCATGTATATTTTAAACTAGGGCTATTTTAAAGTGTAGGGGTATTGGGAAGGAAGTATGTGGTTGCACGATTAAAAACAGTAATACTGAGTTTGTTTTTCAGCCCTTGGAATTACAGTTATGCAAGTAAATGGCCGCCATCCCTATTTAGTGAGTCTTTGAAAGCCCTGGTCTCATGTTGAGGCCGCCTGGGCATTTCATGGATGGAATACATTCTGAGGGAATAAAAGTCCTTTCTGGTGACAGATAGTCAATTTAATTACTAGAATATGTTGTGTATCTGGATATGTTGTGATATTCTTGCTGAACATTACTGACATCTTGGGGATTTATGTTTTAAGAAAACATCCTAAGTAGGGTTAATTTTGTGGCTGTCACTCAAGCTGAGCCAGGTGCATTTCCTCATTCATTAGCGTCTGCCTTTCTTCCTTGTGGTTTCGTCTCGTTGAGTGATGTCTTTCCAAAAAATTTAAAGATCTTGCTTTCATAGGATGACTGTATCCACCTGACATTTCTAGGGTGACTGTTTTGATTGATTTGACAATAATCCTTAGAGGAGAAGGGGGGAGGAAAGGCCAGGCTGAGGACATTTCTAATTTTATCAGCAATTCAAAAAACTCTAAAAAGAGCTGAGGAATAGGAGCCAGTTTAGATGACTCCCTCACATCATGTCCTTGTGCCTCACAGGTCACTGGTCCGCAGGGCCTGTCTACTCAATCTAGTCTTGAATCTGTCTCCGTGGGTCCTTTTCTCTTCTTTTCTTATCTCTTCTTTTCTTTTTCTTTTCTCCTCTTATTCCTCTCTCTTTTCTCCTTCTTCCCTTTCCTTTTTCCTCCTTCTCCTGCTTCTTCTTTTTTGATGCTGTCATGTACTTTCTTGCCTGACTTCCCTGAAGTAAAACATGCAATTTGATCATGTAGATTTGTAACAATGAGGATTCTCTTAGTAGCTAATGATTGAAAACTTGAACTTAAGTAGCTTATTCAGAAAAAGGACAAAGAGGGATGACTTACCGGCTCAGAAGAGGCTACACATGGCCTCAACAGGTGGACATAGGTCTTAACTTCTGTCTCTATTCTTAACTCTTGACCAGAACTGGTGCTGACCCTTATACAAGTACCCCTCGATGTCCCTGGGGATTATCGGTTTCAGGTCCCCTGTAAGTACCAAAATCCGCTTCTACTGAAGACCCTTGTATAAAATGACATGGTATTTGCATATAACCTACGTATATCCTATATACTTTAATTTCTAGATTATGTATATCTAATATAATATAAATGCTGTAAAGAGTTGTTTAGCAGTATTATTTAGAGAATAATGAAAAAATAGAGAGTGTATGTGTGTGTTCAGTATAGACACAAATTTAAAAAAAATATTTTTTGGTCTTTGGTTGAATTCAGAAGTAAAACCTATCCGTGGCTGTGGAGAGCTCGATACGGTGGCTTTGTGAGACTTAGAGATAGTGCTCTTTCCTTAACTCATCCGGGTTTAAGTTAATACACTTTATTTCTCTGCTACCAACAGTAATTACAAAAAAGCATTTTTTAAAGTTATCCACATCAATGATGGCGTGTGAAATCATAAAAACTACTAATTAGTTAGTTTAAAATTAATAATTGGAAAAAAATCACTGTCTCTCTGATTTAATAATTTGTTGTAAAATAGTTACACATCTTGATTTGGAGATGAATGCTTATGTTAATAACTTGTTCTCCATTAAGAAAAGATTTCTAGATTTGACAGCATTTTTTGTAGAGTTTCAATGTAGAATCTAAAATGTCTTTTAGTTTTGAAAAGCTACATTCTTCAATGGGGAGAAATAAAATAGCTTAAAGTTTTTAAAAATGTGTAATATTTAAAAATAATATGCATAAAAACATTTTAGTTAAATTTTAACCATAGTTAATTTTTGTGCTGAAGAAACCTCACAAGAATAAATAAACATTGCCAGAGGATTGCCCATCCTGGAGTTCCTTATAGCATTGTATGAAAGTTTGAGGCATAATTCAGGGAGAATGCAAGAATATTGGCTATATTCATTATCACTTATTATACCGAGTTAGATCATGGAGTCTATATATATTTTTTTCTTTTGTCCTCGGTGGTTGGTGTTGGATTTCTATAAGGAAGAGCTTTGCAGTATAAGTTATGAAACCTAGGTCTTATGCCTGCTTTGCTAAGCACACTACTTCTAAAGTATGCTGCAGGCCCAGACTGGGAGCTGGGTTGGGCCAGCTACCTAGTTGTAGGGGGCAGCTCTGTAGAACTAGGCATGAAGCAGTGTTCACAGAGCAAGTTCAGTCATTCATAAAATGGCTTCACCCAAACTCAGGTGATCAGGGTTAGGGCTAGTGGAGCTCAGGGTGGGGTCTGAAAAGTTCGTTCACTTTTCGTCTGTACAGCCAATACTTGAGAAACTAAATGTATAAAGAGAAAAGTTTATTTTGGCTCATGGTTTTGAAGATTTGGGTCCCTGGTCAGTTGGCCTGTTTTCTTAGGCCTGTGGCGAGGCAGCACATCATGGTGGGGAACACACGGCAGAGCAGAACCTTTTCCTGTGGGAAGAAAGCGAAAGGGAGAGAGAGAGACAAGGGAGTGGGCTCTAACAGTCTGTTCACACCCTTCGAACCGAGTAGCCCCCGCTTCTTAAAGTTTTCAGATTCCTAATAGCAACTTCCTGGGGACCAGGCCCCTAAAGCATGCACCTTTGGGGGACATAGAAGAATCACACCACAGTGCCACTCATCACTCAATGCACCCTGCTGATTGACAGTCTCACTTTTGGCTCTGGCTCTTGAAGTTTCTTGTAGTCATCCATTACTTGCTTTCTGTCTAGTCCTTGCTGCACTGAGCTGCATCCCTGGCTCTATTTTTATTGTGAGCCTGGGTGTCTCTAAGTCACTGTTAAGATTTGGATTTGGAATATCCCCCAAAAGCCTCACTGCTTTCTAATCTAGCATAGTTCTGGCACTAGGATAGGACATTTCAAAGAGAAGAACTTCCTTTAATGGAATAATATCCTGGGTTTGGGTGTTTGGGAAGTGATTCAATATAGGGGTTATTTGTTTCTTCCTTTTCCATTGCTGGGACATAATACCTGGCACCCACAACTTAAGGGAGGAAAGGTTCACTTTAGCTCGCAGTTCAGAGGTCTCAGTTCAGAGTCTGTTTTGTGGCTGGCTGGTAATGCTAGAATGATCTGGCAGAGAACAGCTACTCACAACACTGCAAAAAGAAACAAGGGCAGGGGAGATGCTATGCACCTGTAACTTGTCACAGCTCCGCTAATCTTCCTTACCCTACCAGGCCCCATCCCCAACAACAGGGGAAATCCACCACCTCCAAATACGGCAGGCTTTTGGAGGACTTTCCAGATCTAAATGGTAACATGAGGGCATGATTTGGCAGGATGTACCTCCCTTGCTAGCATTACCTCTCTCTCTCTGTTCTTCCTGTCTTGCCGTGCCACGAATAGCCTTTCTCTGGCTAGGCCTTCCACCATGACCTTCCACCATTACAGGCTGCCAGTGAATGGACTGAGACCTTCCTAAGCTGTGAGCACAGATTAAACCTTTCCTCCTGTCAGTTGTGGGTGTTAGATACTGTCTGTTACTTTTTTGTTGCTGTGATTCAATACCTGACATCCACACATTAGGGGAGGAAAGGTTTATTTTAGCTCACAGTTTCAGAAGGTCACAGTCCATTCAGGGGCGGCCGGCGGTAATGGAAGTACATGGCAGAGAGAGAGAGGTGGAGTCAGCTTCTCATGTCATCACAAACAGGACACCAAGTCAAGGCAAGTTGAGACTCGTCCTCAAGGAAGGCAGGAAGCAGCTTATATATCCTTCAGGTCTCATCCCAGTGATGAACCCCTCCTGGATCCAGGTGAGAAAGGTGTGGTAACCACCCACTACACGCCTGTAATCCAGTTTACATGCCTGTCATTAAATTTACATGCCTGTAATCCAATTTACATGCCTGTAGTCCATCCCTCCAGACCAGGCCCCAATCTCCCAACAGTGCATGGTTCCATAGACAATCCATAACATTCAAATACATGAAACTTTCGGGGGACATTCCAGATCCAAACCACAATACATACTGTGCCCCACCAATAAGAAAATGTCTAAGTTGCCCAAGCTGGGCTTGAAATTGTGACCTTGCCACCTCAGTCTCCCAGTGTGCTGGAAACATAGGCACATACCTCTACACCTAGCTCTTTTTCTCCTCTTTGCTTCTCTCTTGTCATTGCCAAGACTGGCTGGCCACCTCCTGAGAGCACTGGGTGCCCTCAGTGTGTTTGGACATATACTTCCCTCTGCTCAGAATACCCTGTCTCCTCTGGACTGCCAGAAAACTCAGCATTGAGTACCCCACTCTGAATGAATGAGAATTTTTCTGCCTCTGGAATAAGAAAGCATACCCCTGGGCTGGAGGAATGGCACAGTAGTTCAAACATTTGCCTTGCAAACTTATTTCTGAGCACCACATAAAGCTGGGCATGGTGACACTCACCGGTAATCCCAGAACTTGGGAGGCTGAGGCAAGTGGATTGTCCTGAATCCAAGGCCAGCCTGGGCTACCCTGATGAGTTCAGGACCAGTCTGGGCTACAGAGAGAGACACTGTCTCAAAAAAAAAAAAAAAAAAAAAAAAAAAAAAAAAAAAAAAAAAAAAAAAAAAAAAAAAAAAAAAAAAAAAAAAAAAAAAAAAAAAAAAAAAAAAAAAGGCCCAGGTGTTGCTCATCACTTATCATTGGTATGCTAGATATTTCTACAGTCATCTTTCCCTTATCTGTGGTTTTACATTCTGAAGTTTCTGTTACCTGTGGTCAGCTGTGGTTTAAGTGTTAAATGAAAACTTCCAGAGATAGAGAGAAAGAGAGTGAGAGAGAGAGAGAGGGAGAGAGAACTTTCATTACAGTGTATTGTAATTATTCTATTTTGTTATTATTGTTAATCTCTTAGTGTGTTTAATTTACAAATTAAATATCACCATAGGCTGTATGTATAGGGAAAATACAGCACATGCGGGGCTTGAAACCATCTGTGGCTTTGAGCATTTACTGGGGGTCTTGGTGCAGATTCCTCTGAGGATAATGGGACACTATGGCACTTTTCTGCTCCATTGTTTTTAGGCAGTAAGTGCCTTGAAGTCAGGAACTTTGTCCTATTACTCGTTGCTCCTGGTACTTATTACAATGGCTGGGAGTGAAAAAAGAAACCATCTGTTGAATGAGAGGAACCAGTGAAGTGTCTGGCCACAGCCTTGCCAGGCGGGGGCCGCTGCTGAGATGTTGTCTCTTGAGAAGCTGGGAATGATGAGTGACTAATAAGACACCCTCTACGGCCTAAGTCATTAAAGAAACAAAAACCTTGGGGCCCCTTTGAGAAGAGCAATCAGTAATCCTCTTCTCCATAAATCTCCTGCTTAGCCTGAAAAAGAGAAATGTGAAGGACTTGGCTTTGCAGACCTTTCCCTGTCACTCTTTTATGCCTCCCATGACCCCAGATCCTCATGCCATTTCCAGTTCTACAGGTTGGGGAGGCTTTCTGTCATCAAATGCTTTGTGGGAAAGCATGTCAGCCCACAAAGGGAAGGGCTGGGAAAATTATCTTAAAGTCAATGGGATTTGTCTTGTGATAAGAATGACTCACTGTATAAAATGCCTTCAGCTAAAAACAACAATATTCTTTAAATGTACCTATTGTAAGAGGCTTTGGGCAAACAGTCAAATAATTACATAATGGAATTACAGAAGCCAGTAGCAGAGGCAGGCTTCATACTTCTCTTGTTGAATAGGCCTCTTCTACACATGCCAGAATGACAGCAAAAGTTCCCATCAGTAAGCTTAGGTGTTGTGCTGGCATCACATAGGACATTCCAAAGATAAGAGCTTTTATTGATGGGAAAAATCCTGTCTGACTTTCTAGTCTGGTATGTAGGTCCTACAAAGAAGATTCAGCTCATTTCAGTATTGAACAGGGAGATGGAACTGAAATGCCAAAGTCACGTATCTTGGCTAAAGTCTAGATTCTAGCTTTATTAGTTGAGTGATCTTGGGCAAGTTCCTTACCTACCATGTGTCCCTCATTTTCCTCATCTATAAAGGAACTTACTCATAATACTATTAAGGTAATTGTGAGAAGTTGGCCAATGTGTCTGAAGTGCTTACATCAGCGTCTGGCATACACTAGTTAGGCAATCTGGAAGTGTTGCCTAACACAGTACCGGATCTAAGAAGGCTTAATGGTGGGCTTCCAGTTGGGAAATTGGGAAATCAAGTAAAAATACCTGCGCATGCTCTTGAGCCAAATGCCAAACATATGGAAACCCACGTTCCTCTATTCTAAGTAGTTTTTAGGCTTCCCAACAATAGAAAATGTAGCCATTACGAATTGGAAAGGGAGAGCTTTTACAAAGACAAACATTGAGCAGAAAGTAATGCTAGGTGCCCCTCCCCTTGGAAATACACCTATTCTTAGAACCCCAGAAAGAGGAGAAATTTAAATTCTGAGATGGTGAATTGGAAGCTTTCAGATATCACTCCCTCAAGCAGTAAGTTATTGCTGGTTAATAGAAAGGACATATTTATTTACATAGTTTTATTTACTTGCTGATTAAGTTAGTGCTTTTAAAAATTCTTTAAGCATCCTAATAGTGATTCTGTATTTATGAGTGCATGTCCATGTTATCAGGAATTTGGATCTTCAGATCTTTTGTTCTTTAGTGATCCTTTTATGTTTTCTCTAAGAAGATTTTGATACCCAAATTACATTAATAGATTAATTATGTTGTATAATTCAACAGATGGCTCTTCTAATTTAAATTGGCTTTGTATGATCTTGCTTTCTCAATTCTTACTAGTTAATCAGAGAGGATTCTAGATCTAGGATGTTGGGTTTTGTGATGCTTTGGATCTGGAATGTCCCCCAAAAGCTTTGTGTTTGGAAGGAGATTCAGACATGGAAGTTAATCTATTGACTTCCTGTGCTATTGAGAAATGAGGCAAATAGCTTCTGTCTTGCTAGGCCCTCTGCCAAGCCCTTCTGCCATTGCCAGCCATCCATGAATGGACAGAGATCTCATGTATGTGTGAGCTAAAATAAACCTTTCCTCCCTTAAGTCATGGGTATTGGATATTGTATCCTAGCAATGAAAAAGCAGTCAAGACAGGCTGTCTTTTCAGTTAATTAATAATCAGATAGAAGTATTTTAGAGAACCAGGCTTGGAGCTGGGGCAGCAAGATCAATTATCTATGATATCCCAACGCTCAAAAAGTTTATAATTTATTAGGGAATATTGATACTTTTTAATTTACTCTTAATAAAAAAGCCTCCTTAATTAAAAACACCTCAATTTTGGACTGACACTTGGAATTCTGAAAAATTTAAAAGTTTGTTTAAAGTTGATTTAAACAATTTGCTACCAGTGGAGGTGAAATGTGGTAATGTAGGAAAGAAGTCTGAGCAGAAAGCACAGGATGAGAAAAATAAGCAGTTAGAAAATACTTTCAAATGATCAGATTAGTTTCCTAGAGCTGCCTTAACAAATGATCATAAACGTGGTAACAGAAAACCGTAGAGTTTCTGGTTTTCCATAGTTCTGGAAGGCAGAAGTCTGAATCTGAGGCATCAGCACAACTTTGCTTCCCCTGGAGACTCTAGGAAAGAACCTTTCTTCACTTTTTAAAAAAATTTCTTATGGCTGTCAGCATTCCTAGGCTTGTGGCTGCATCACTTGTATGTTTGCCTCTGTAGTCACACTGCCTCCTGTACGAAGTCTTGTGTTTTGTTTTGTTTTGTTTTTTTAAATCTCAGATCCCCCTCTTTTCTTTGTAAGGTCATTTGTCACTTAATTAGAGCCCACTTAGATCATTCAGGATGATCTGTTCATTTCAGAATTTTTAATTTAATTACACTTGCAGAAACTCCTCCCCCACAAGGTAACATTCACAGGTGTTGGGGATTAGAACACTAAGACTGAGGTCACCATTCAATCACTGAAGTTTGTTATTATGCATTTTTGATATTTTTGTGAAAAATACCCTTAGAAAAATCTTGTCCGGTATTTAAAAAAGATAGGGGGAGGGCCACGGATGTAGCTTAGTGGAAGAGTGCTTACCTAACATGCATGAGTTCAATCCCTAACACTCGAAAAGATATGTAGATATAGATCACACACACAGCAAACATACATGTGCCAAAGAATGTCCCCTAAGACAATAGTAATCTTGAGATACTCTGTTGTTCCTCCACTTCACCTATATTAATTAAGAATTTGTAATATATGAACCAATATCTTGCTCTCATTTCATTTTGCATTTGCACATTTTGCAATTATTATATTTGTACATATTGGTATTATAACATATGTTCATCCTTGAAGAGAAATAGATCAGAGTTATAGCTGACATAAGAAATATAAATTCTCAAACTGTGACAAGTCTCAGCTAGAAATGACAACTGTTTTTATGTCATACTTGTGAACATGATGCTGAGGCATTGGGTTTCGTATTCCAGATCACATATGTGCTGTCAGGTCCTGGGCAGAGAGAACTCACTAAAAAGCATTGCATAGCAAATTCCGGTTTCTGATTGGGCATGTGAGGATCTGGGTTAAGTTGCCACTCCTGTCCACATGCATGAAAAAAACTAAACAAGCTCAAATCAGCAACTCTTCTTAGATCCATCGGGCAGTGGAGGTCACAGGCAAACCGTTGCTTCAAAATATTGAAGAGAAAGACTGGTGGATAGAGTCACAACTTACTGGAGCAAAAGCTTCCATGGGAGCCGGTACAGTGCTAGCCTATAATTGATGAATTGCTGGAGGCTCAGCATGGACAAGCCCAAGAGATTAAAATTCCAGGGGAATCTCATCTTATAGGGGCACCATTCTTTTGTGAATTTTACTCCAGGTAACTTATCAAGCTCTTCAAGTGAAGATCAAGGACACATCGTCTCATCCTTCTGACAGGGGAGGGGAAGGAGAATCTTTTTGAAGTAGCCAGAGCATTCTGTTCTTAACTTGATATTTCCTCAAGAAAAACTATTTTGCCTGAGCCTGACAGATGAGGTTTTACAGAGTCTGACCCCCTAAGGTAAAACCCAACTCAACCCTCCCTACCATCCACCTTCGTGTCTCATCTAAGGGAAAGATGGTACAGGGACTCTAAGAAGAATTCCAAAGGTCATAGTTAAAGGCACAGGCTCCTTTAACAACTGAGACCCAGTTATAGAAAAATAGAAATTCTGTTCTTCCCACACTTACCTACCAAAACATCTAAAGCTTCTGTGTCATCATTGAGAAATAGGACTGAAAGAACTGCATTCCCCAAACCTTCTTTATGAGGAAGTCCCCAGGGAAACCCAAAGACAATAGAGGGACAAAACCAAGAACGCCACAGGGAAGTTCAGCCTCTGACACCCATAGCTACAGCAAATAAATACAACACAACCTCTAGCCACATCAACAGAACAACCCCAAAATGAAGGTCTATGTACCTCAGGTCCTTTTTCTTAGTACATCCTGTCCAGCTTTTTAAAAAATTGCAAAGTATACTAAAAGATAAAAAATAGTTTAAGGACAGAGAGTAAAACTCAGAACCAGATCCAGACATGACAGAGATGTTAGAATGGTCAGACTTGGAATTTCAAATGACTATATATATATATATATATATATATATATATATATATATATATGCTGAGGGCTGTCATGTGAGAACTCATCATTAACAGAAACAGATAGTCACTAAGAAGGAATAAATAGAGTGAGAAATCAAAAACAATGTAGCAGAAATAAAAAATGTCGTGGGTGGGCTGATCAATAGATTAGAGAGGGGAAAGAAAGAATTTGCCAGATTCAAGAAAAGTCAACAGTCTTCCATAACCAAAATCCAAAAGAAAAGACAAAACAGAATATTCAAGAACAGATGGGCCATTATAAACGGTGTAGCTCATGCACAATGGAAATACCAAGGAGAAAGGAAAAAGGAGCAGAAGAAATATGTGAAGCAATAATGACTTAGAGTTTCTTAAAATTGATGATTGACACCACATCACTGATTCAGAAAGGTCAGAGAACACCAATTCTAATATATAACCCCCCCCCCCCAAATCTGTTTCTATGCATGTCATACTCAAGAAAGTCAAAGACAAAGAAAATCTTCAAAGAAACCAGAGAAAAATACCTACAAAAGAGCAAAGATAAGAAAGAAATTAGGGGGCTGGAGGAATGGCTCAGTGGTTAAAGTGCTTGAGCAAGCACTAAGCCAAGTGGGAAGTACCCGAGTTCGATTCCCCAGCACTCGGGAGGCTGAGACAGGAGGATTGCCATGAGTCCTGAGTCCAAGGCCAGCCTGGACTCTGAAGTGAATTCAGAACCAGCCTGGACCACAGAGCAAGACCCTGTCTCAAAAACAAAACAAAACAAAAAAAAAAAAAAAGAAAAAGAAAAAAATTAGGCGTTTCTTTGGAAATCATGAAAGCAAAAAAAATGTAATAAATTATTTTAAACTACTGAAAGAAAAAAACCTCATGTTCCTAAAATTCTGCTTGCAGTGAAATTATCCTTCAAAAGTAAAATAGAAAGGACTTTTTATAGATGGAATTTGTTGCCTGTGGACCTGATGTGCAAGAAATGCTAAAATAAATTATTTAGAAGAAAAATAATGTATGTCAGGAACTTGGACAAACATGAATAAAAGAAGAGTATTAGAGAGGGAATAGACAAAGATAAAATTCTTTTTCATATTTATTTTTAGTACTGGGGATTGAGCCCAGGACCATCATATTGAGCCTTTGCTTTTTTTTTTAATAAAAAAATTATTTTTTTGAGACAGGGGCTCACTGAGTTGGTAGGTTGTGTAGCCTGGGAAGAACGTGAGATCCTGCTTTGCTTCTCTTAGCCTCTCAGAGTGCTAGGATTATAGGCATGTGCCACCATACCTAACTATTTTTCTTATTCTAAGCTGATGTAATTGTTTGTTCAAAATAATAATAGCAACAGTGCAATGCCGTGACTATGGATAAATAAAAGTCAGTGATGTTACAGCAGATTAGAGGAAGCATAGGGAATATTCTCTGCTTCTTGGAGCACTTTTCAAATGCTTGTGTTCTCTGGGAGATTACATGGGTCAGTTGTAACCTTAATTATGACTACTAAGTTTTATTTGCTTTTCCCTAGTTATCATCTTTATTGGTACCTATTTGCAGCATATAATAATTATATTCAAATTGAGGAATTGGTGCATCTACATGTTGCATCTTAGTCATTTTTATTTCATGTTCTCCTTCCGGCCCTCTCCCGCCCCCCATTCCCTGACCCCCTTTCCATCTCTACAAAGTCTAACTTCCTGGTTCCTATCGTCTCCATTTATTTGTACTTTAAATTGTTTATATTTTGGGCTTGTCATAGAAGAGAAACCATGTAATGTGTAATGTACTATATCTGACTTATTTTGCTTAGCATTGTGGTCTCAAAGTACATCTACTTTCCTATATGTGACTCAAATTTATCCTTTTCTATGGCAGAATGCTGTGCCTTGCCTGAACATGCACCACATTTTGTTTATCTATTCATTTGTTGACGCGCATATAGGCTGCTTCCAAAATTTAGCTATGATGAGTTATTTAGATTAAAATGTAATTGAATTACAGTAAGACTAGAGGAATACCAACTGAATATTACGAAATATTCAAAGGAAAAGACAAAAATATCATGAGATTAAAAGAAACTTAAGAAAAAAGCCAGTGGACAGAAAACAAAAAGTTAAAAATAGGCATCAATTCTAAGAGGGATAAGTAAATTCTTTTGTAATCAAACCCACCCCTTACTTCAGGGAGCAAGGGTTGCAGTTATAAGGGCAACTTTCTTCCTGCTTGTCCAGTTCTGAGCTCTGTCCCCTGTTCTTAATCTTTGTCTTAATTTTTCATCTTTTAAAAGGGAAGAATAACTAACATACTAATGTTGTTATAGGTTTAAATGAGATAATATATAATAAAACTTTTAGTGCAGTGCCTCGCATAGGATAAACAATCAAATGCTACCTACTGTTTTCTGAGAGAATTAGAATAGTTTTTAAAAATTAAGTGCATATTCTATTTTGGGCATAGTGTAGGTGATATGCTAATACAATTTGAATTATGTTGATTTTAGTAAATCAAAGTGCCATACACTATATGCATATAGAAAAATCAGAGAATACTTGTCTAGCAAGTGTGTGTTTGTGCGTGGGAAGGGCAGGGTGGGGAATTCTACCGACGTGGTCTGAATCTTTGTACTCCACAATATGCTTAAACTGTACACCCCAAGATGATGTATTAGAAGGTGAGGACTTTGGGAGGTGCTCAGGTCATGGAGGTGAATGGGATTATTACTGTTTCTGCAACAGAGGCCCCAGAAAGCTCCCTGCCACTTCCACCCTGTGAGGTCACAGCAGGAAGTGTGCCTGTGAGCCAGCAAGTGGACCCTCACTAGAGAGTGATCCCATCTTACTCTGTCATTCCAGGCTCCAAAATTGTAACAAATAAATTCTTGTTGTTTATAAGCTACGTGGTTTATGGTGCTTTGTTACAGTACCTGAGTTGACTAAGCTGCCTACCATTCAGCCACAATCATGGTCATCATCCTGAGAAACATCCTTTTCAGCTTTTTAATCCATATATGTGTACACACATAGGAGGAATTTTAACAGGTACACACATATATAAAAACACTTTTTAAAAAGGAGATGATTATGTATATTTTCTTTTATTTGCTTTCACACCCAATATATCTCTAACAGGTTTTTATGCATAAAGATCTACTTAAAAATAAAGTGTATATTAATTTTGCCGGTTTTAAAATTTGAAAGGAACTCTTTTGCTTGGCTGTTTTATTAGATGATGAGAATTTAGAGAGCTGTAAGTGGGAATTAAATGAAAAGGCAGTCCCCCCTTCAAAACTCAGGCCACCCTGACTTCCATTACCGAGCTTCTCCGGGAACTCAAGCTGCAGGAGGATGTAACTGAAATCCTCATTTTCAGCTAACATAAAAGAAAGGCAAAATGGAAGGTCTACAAAGGTCAGACACCAGGACTTTCCAAATGGCAAAACCCATTGCATAAACTGTTAGAATTTTATGAAGGCCATGGAAGTGGCATGGGGTCAGAGGAAAAGGAGACAGAAAGAGAAGTTGAAATTCTCTGTGCTTAGCAGGTGTTTACCACACCTCCAACAGAGGCCTGTTTTGAGGAGACATATTCTGTGAATGGGTGGGACACGTATTCCCCCCTCCCTCATTAGCCTTTGCGCAGAGGTGACCTCTCAACTCCCTTGCATTCCCACCAGCAGTGAGAGCAGGGCTGTGGCACCCAAAGCTTGGGTGTTACCAGACACGTTCTCAAAATGTGAACAGAACAAAACAGAAGCCCACACCCTAAAATCCGCCTCAAAGTTGTCATTGCTTCCTCTTGGTTCCACCTTGTTCTCTAGTGGAGCAAGAGATGGACAACTTAGGTTACAGGTAGAAATGCTTCTTTTAAGGGCTGCTGAGCCTGGTGGGGCTGGATGGAGCAGGTCATGGCAGCCGGCAACTTTTTGAACAAAGTCCTTTCTGCTTTATTGAAGAGTTGTTAAAAATGGTATTATGTTATTTATTGTAGAAAATGTGGAAAACATGGAAAGGAAAACACAAGTTATAGCTCCATAACACTCTACCTCTGTGTTTACTGGTCCACTGTTTTCTTTGCCCATTTACTTATGTGAAATTAACAAAACACGAGATGATATTGAACAAATATTTCAATAACCCACACTTTGTGCTTCACAAATACCAGAAACATCTTCCCAAGCCATTAAATGTTACGCAACATCATGTTCCCCTTTTCGCTCTATTTTTTAGGAGGTGCTCTGTGACATCTCTTCTTTGTTTCATTTGAGCTTTGATACCTATTTTTATTGAGTGGGGCTGCTGTGGCAGCGCAGCAGGGGCTCAGGTTTCTTTGGGTACAATGAAGGCTCCTCATCCGCCTTTGTGAAGCCAGCTTCTCTCATTTTAGCTAATTCACGTTACTCATACACAAGAGCACTGACTTGCCCTGATGCCTCCTACTAATGGGCACATTCTGTACAGTGCAGGTTGATGAATGTTGCTAAACAGCAGGCTCCATGCTTGTCCCGTTGGCTGAGTCATCGCCAGTGAAGGAAGAACCACTTTCCGGAGCTTTCAGTGGAGTCTCAGCCCCTTTGCTGAGCAACAAGCCAGTGTCTTAGTGTGGGTTGTTTCTGATGTAGCTTTGCCTCAAGACATTTTTTTCCCTGCATTATTCAAAATAGAAAAACATCTTTTGACAAGCTTGAACCCAGAGTCCACTGGAAAAAGAAAAAAGCATGACCAGCATGAAAAATGAAATATGGAAAAATGTTGATCACTAACTTAGTTTTCATTTGGGTCAGTCTTGTCTTCACACGTTACAAAAAGACTTGTCTAGCAATTATTTTCTCCTTATGTGGGGACACAAATGAATGGTACTGCAAAGAGCTCAACCCGGGAATCCTGAGCTCCAAGTAGAGTCAGGGGGTTGGGAGCAGAGCATATGCTTAGTGTGCTCAAGGCCCCACGTTGCAGTCCAGACCCTCCTTTGCTCCCAAAAAGTAGAACTAGCTGACTAGCTATAGTAGTATAAAACAAAACAGTCCGTATTTGTCATGACATAGATGACATTAGTCCTTGATGTGACCGTTGATTTTTCCAGGCACTTGGCTATTTATGAAATTCATTTCTGGGCCCAGCTGACTGGCTACAGGCGACTCAGCCCAAGGCAGAGACCTCTCCGAGCTGGTCAGGCCCTTCCCTTTCTTCTCCTCTGTTTGCCCTGCTGAGTTTCCTGCTCTCGTTCCCTCCCACGAAATTCCAGGGGTATTAAAACTCCCTGTTGCCCTGTTGTGGACACTCATCTCCTACGCTTATCTAAGCTTGTGCCTTTCCTTAATTTCCTTCTTCATTTTAGTTCTTCGTCCCCATCCTCTGCCACCTTTGACCTCGTTTTTCTCTGTTTTGGTGACTCATCCATCTGCCTTGGCCATCTTCCTTTTCTGTGCCACTGGGTTGATGGTGGAAGGGATCAGAACAGTAATTTGGATGTCAGCAGAACTGGATGCTGTTCCGGCTCTGTAGCCTTAAGAGTGACAACAGCCAGAAGAAGACTGTAATCAGTTCTGCCTGGAGTCTTTTACAAGGAGCACACGTCAACTCCCATCCACTTCTTTGACCTTGACCTTATATGTGATACTTGCTCTCTGTCTTGCACTGAGTGAGCATTGTACTGTCCATCAGGCTAGGAAATTTTTGCCCTTAGCTAGTCCCAGTTGAGAGGAGCTACTGAATGCCTAGTATGGAGTAGTAAATAAACTATCTCATTAATTTAAATATTGATTGCAAGTGCATATTAAAGTAATGTTTTGGATAAATTGGGTTAAATAAAATATAGCACTAAAGTACTTTCACTTATTTATTGTTATCTTTTAATATATAGCTACCAGAAATTTAAAAATTACCCATGTGGCTTCCATTTGTGGCTCTCGCTGTATTTCTCTCGGACAGTACATGTACAGGTTTTTAAGCTGTCACTCACAACTGGCAGTTTTCTAGTTACTATGGGCACAGGAACTTTCTTTTGAGGTCATTATGATTTTTTTTCCCTTAGTCACTTTTGCATCTTAGAAATTGGAATTATGTATCTTAAAGACAAGAATATATATAATATGTTTATATGCATATAATTTCTCATTTGTTCTAAAATTTATTTAAAAGAACAAATAATAACTAGCAGCCACATCTTATCCATGATTAGATTTTAGTCTATAATAATACCCACATTTTAAGTATGAGCCTAGCCCTCCCTCCATTTTTGTTGCTGAGCTTTCTTTAACATTCTGGGTGGGGGAGGCCTCCAAATGCCTCCTGGGACCAGTGTGAGCTGGAAGAGATCCCTGTGCCCTGTGTGGTCCTGCCTAGACTTCCCCTTCACCTCCTCCATAGCTGCTTAGATCTGACTCCAGAAAGGGACTCAGGACCCCAGAGATGTTCAAGAGGAGCTGGACCAATCAGCTTTCCTTTCCTTTTTTCTTTGTTTTTGCATCCACACTGGAAATGGAAAAAGAATAAGGCTGTTAAAATAGTGAGGGGATGGGGTGAAGATGGAAAGATGCCAAAACAGGCGTCGGGTGGTCACTGGCAGTCAACAAGATAGGAAGAAATAATGAGCGAGGATTCCTGTCTAGGAAGAGGCATGTGAGACAGGTGCATGAAAATGAGCAAGAGGGTGGTGTCAGGGGGAAGAGGACGTGGAAGGTCAGCTGTGTCACGCTAGCAGTACGTTGCTGAAGTGAAGGTCCTTGACCTGATGCTTCTACATTCTGATTCTCTTTTTCCTTGTGGCCCAGCTTTACAAGTTTCCCTATTATTTTAATTGCTTACATTATACATTATCATTTTTATATAGTTCTTCTTTTTACTAACAGCACCTAATTGGCTCTCTCTTTCTGGTAACCAAAGAATTTACCGGAAACACTATCTTCACTTGGGGTAATTTTGAGAGGTGATGTCTTTTTTTTCTCCTAAAATGCTTTCACATTTTAGGCAAATTCCAGATTTTTCTCCTTACTCTTACTCCCTTTTCTGTAGGGTCCACCGAGAATTTCAACCAACCTCTATTCCAACTCCAGTTTTTTTTTTTATGACTACCTAAAACAGCTCTTCATTGACTGCAGCTAAATCATATAATTTAATATTGGTCTTTAGAGTGATTAAATTTTTTATTTGCTGTTGTGTACACTGAAAGGAGGATGATCCCTTAATTTGTCACTGAACATAATTGCAATTCTTGCCAAGCAGGTTGGAAGTCTATTTTCCTTTGTAGTTAGAAATTGATGCTAATTAGTGAGTCAGAGCTTTGGTGTGAAATGTACAAGAACTTACTACAAGGAATTAAAAAAAAAACCAACGTCTTTGTTTCTATCATTGTTTTTACTGGGAGGGAAGAACATTCCTTGGTCTAGGTCTCAGCTGATTATAAGCGACACTGAGGTGGCATACTAGTCAGCTTGGGCTGCCATCACCAAGTGCCCAGCCTGGGTGGCTTAACCTACAGACATTTATTTTCTCATGGCTCTGGAGGCCCGAAGTCTGGAATCAGGGTGATGGCATGGTTCTGGTGAGGACTGCCTTATTCTTCACAAGTAGGTGGCCTTGTTGCTGTGTCCTTCCATGGGAGGGAGAGGAGGAGGTGGGGTGCAGGGAGAGCCAGCTTTTTGTCATGTATTCTTATAAGAGCACTGATGTCATCACCAGAGCTGCCCCCTCATGACCTCATCTAAACCTAATTTTCTACCATAGATTCCATCTCCAAATGCCATCATATTGAGAATAAAGGTTTCAACATATGAATGCTGTGGAGAAAGCACGATTCAGCCCATTGCAGGCAATAAAGGCAAATTATAATATTAATCACATACAACTTGTCTTTTTTTCTTATATGAATATGTTGAGAAAAGTCTTTCAAATCAAGTGTTATTGTGGTAGCTTGGTATTTTTAAAGTTGGCAGATGATTGAGAAAGCAGTCTTGAAGTATATGAGAGGGGAAATAATTACTTAACGTCATACTTGTTGCCTTCCATCTGATTTGCCTTAAAACATACTAAAGAGTCCCATTTTATTTTTCGCTGTATTTATTCAATGATTAAGCAAATACAAAATTTGTAGTGGGACATTAGGCAGTGTGGTCCGTGTTTTATATGATTTATTACTATTGTTGTTGGTACTGAAGAGTGAACCCAAGGACTTCTCACTGAGCTACAACCCTGGTCCCCCTTTTTTATTTTTATTTTGAGAGAGTGTCTCAAATAAAGCCCAGGCAGGATGTGAACTTGTGATCATCTTGCTGATGTTACAGGTGTGCACCACAATGCCCAGCTTGTAAACTGATTTTTATTAAAACAAATAGTGTATGGAGTCTCAAAGAAAGAGACAGGGATTTCCTATTGACACCTGATCTGGGAGTGTGAAATCTTCTTATCTCTTTCCAAACTTTGAATGTTGATGAGACTTTTGGAGGCTTGTTACAAAATAATCCAGAGAAGACATGCATTGCTATAGTAAGGCCAAGGGGTAGGGACAGATTCAAGAAGTCTTTTGGAGATGAAATTGGCAGGATGTGACAATAGGGTAGGGTGGACTGGAAAAAAAAGGAAAAGGTTTGTGTAGCTTTTCATTGTTCTGGCTAAGTGTTGTAAGTTGCTGTACTAAAGAGGAAGAGAAGCCAGGCATGGCAGTGCACCCCTATACTGAGAGGAAAATTTAAGGAGCTTTGAAGAAAAATACGTTGACTTTGACTTTGTGAACAACATATAGTATTTGTGTCTATATTTGCAGAATTTAAGTGGAAAATGAGGAAATTATCAGAAGATTGCAAATAAAATCTGTTTTTTATTAGGAGGGGAATAAGAGAGAACAGATGGCTATAATTTCACCTACTTTTAGGTTTTAGGTTTTTAGGTTTTAGCGTCTTTCCTGTGGAGACAAAATGGATAAAGAACCACAGCCATTTTGGCCTCCAGATGATTCTTTTAGAGCTCCCAGAGCTCACTGTGTTCCTAAAGAGAAAACAGAATGCACACCCAGAGGGTGGTGTATTAGTTGCCTACTGCTGCTGTAACAACAACACAAAATAATTGCTTAAAATCAACATACAGTTACTATCTTACAGTTATGGAAAAAACCAGAATCAAGAAGCTAAAATTAAGATGTGGGAATTAAGATGTTGGTAGGGATGCATTCATTCTTTCAGAAGACTCTAGGAGAACATCTGTTTTCTCATCTTTTCCAGCTTCTAATACAAGCTTGTCCAACCCACAGCCCACAGCCATAGCTACATGCACCCAGAATGGCTTTGAATGTGGTGCAATAAAACTCATAAACTTTCTTAAAACAGTGGAAATATAGTTTGGAGATTGTTTGGTAAATTGTTTTGTTAACTATATTAGGTATTTTATATGAGACCCAAGGTAATTCCTATTCACTCAGGTCTAGTCAAGCCAGAAGGTTGGACATTCATGTGACTATAGTTTGACCATACTCCTTATCTTGTGTCCTCTTCCTCCATATTCAAGGCAGCAGTGTAACAGCTTCAAATCTCTCTCTTTAATCTCTGCCTTTTTTTGTCACAGCTCCTTTTCTGACTTGAACTGTCCTGACTTGCTCCTATAAGCACCCTCATGATTACATTGGGCTCACCTGGGCAATCTGGCAACTCTCTTTAACATCCTTATCAATCACACCTGCAAATTCCTCTTGCCAAGTGTGCATTCAGCTTCCAATTGCTACCAGAAAATATTTGAGATAATCAACTTAAGAGCAGGCAGGGTTCATTTTGGCTTACCATTTTGGAGGTTCCAGTCCATGGTTAATTGGCCTCACTGCTTGTGGGCCTGTGGTGAGGTAACTCATTTACTCATGGCCAGGAATTGAAAGAGAAGGAGTTGTGGTCCCAATAGACCTTTCAAAGGCATATCCAAAGCGGCCTAACTTCTTCTCACTAGGCTCCACCTTCTTCAAGGTTCCACCTCCCTATAGTACCACAGCCTGGGGACCAAGACTTTAACACATGCGCTTTTGTGGGGACATTCTAGATCCAAACACTGGACTATATAAAGAAATTTATTAGTAGTTTATCATGAGTCGGACATCTTTTGGGGAGCTATTACTTAACCTACCACAGAGGGTCTATCTTGTCCTTTATCTTGCTGGGCTGGAGGGGGAGTCAGTCGTAGAAGGGCCAAAATGAAAGGTTACTGCTCTTTCTTTCTTTTATCTCTTTTCCAATGTTGCCAATAAAACCAATGGGTTTTCATCAGATTTTCAATTACGAGTTGACACCTGCTTTTGATAAGCTAGGAGTTGGAGCTTGTTTCGATGACCTACATCATTGATCATTATTTGAAGTTTGTGGCTATTCTGTGCTCTGTTGTGAGGACACATTGAAGTGATCTTAAATTTTAGTATGTACATAGAACTAGAATAATTTAACACAGGAAAAATAGGGATGGGGTCATCACTCAGACCCTCACTTTTTGGGGCCTTGTGGTTCTTTATCTAGGAGGCCATTTGTGGCCACATCATCCAGGTCATCTTTCCTGACTGAGATCAGCCTGAATGAAATCTCCTTCTTTGTTCTCCCATGGTTTCTAGTACACAGCTTTACTTCAGGGCACTGATGACACTGTAGTGCAATTCTTGGCTTATTTAGCCATCCCAGTAGATTTTATTACAAGCAGAGATCATGACTTACTCTCCAAAGCATCCCCTTGCACTTGATATCTTGACACTAGTAATTACATATTGAATTGATGAATTAAAGCACTTCTGTAAAAGCTTCCGAATATTGAGTTTCCTGTTTTTATTTTACATTTCTCTTCACTTTGGGAGGATACTATGCTGGTAAATGAGAATTTCTTTAATGTGTTTAAGATGTTCGGAGAAATGCTTTTCCGAGGCTGTGCCCCACCTGCAACTCTCAAACAAAACGGTGAATTAAAATTTATCCTTTCCTTTAGTTTTACCTACCAAAGTCTGCTGGTACAGTTTTTTTTTTTTTCCCCTGTGGTGAATCCGAGCCAACTGGTAACAACATATGCATTTTTTATGTATTGTCTGACAAATGGAAGCCACCCAATAGAGCTTTATAGAATGAGAGGGTGGAACAATAAAATAAATAAATAAAATAATAAAATCTCTCTGCTTTGTTGTTCAGTATAATCCTAATGGCTCATCAATCAGTAAAGTAAAAAAAAAATACTGAATCCTTTATGAAATTCATTAGTTTTTTTATTGTTGATAAACTGGAAAACATTTTGGTTCTTATTGTTGGTTTGTCAGTCAGTTTTGCTTTTGCTGCAGTCCTAACCCTCCCCATCTCAGTGGCTTGAAACAATTTTTTTCTCTCATTATGTGAGGGCTGTGGCTGGCTGTGGTTGTCCTGGGGCCTGGCTGGGCTCACTGACCTTAGTCGGGCTCTAACATCTAGACAAGTCTTATCATTCTTGGACAAATGTCAAAGCAGCAAACAATACTCAAGGTCAAGAGCCAAAGCTTGATACAGTGTTCTTCATATCTACTTGTGTTCCATTGGCCCAAGGAATGCACAAGGTCAAGCTCAGCTTCATATCAGCCAGTAGAGAAAAGACCTCTGCCTATGGGAAGGGCTGCCAGGGTGAAGGGAAAAATAAGATAAATAACATAACTGTGTTTGAGGTCATGTCAAAGCCACTGGCTGGCCCTTTGTCATATTAATTACTCTCTAAAACTTTGACTTTGGAGTTCAATTTATATAGTTTGAGTAATAAAGGTGATTATAAGGTCTTCAATACATTCTGTATAAATAGATACCAGTCAACAAATTTTGGGATTTTAGCTAAAGAAAAAATTGACGATAACATATAAACATTTTTAGGAGGGTGATGTCGTTGTATTTTAAAATAAATATTTCTATGGTCTATGCAAACAGAAGACGATTTAAATTAAAGTAGACATATTGGGGTACAGTTACCATAAGGGACAATTTCTTGACCAGTCGAGTGGAAAAGAAATGGAAGGGCAAAAGGCCTTCCTAGTGGAACAATTAAATCATTTATCTGCTTGAAGGAAGGAGGCTGGCCAGATGACAGGTTTCTGCCAATTCTCTGTTTATAGTACTTTGAATTTGGAAATAAAGAAGTCCTTTTAAAGACAGATGGTATTAAAATTCCTCTTACATTAGTAAACTGGCATTGAGAAACTCAGAAGCCGAGTTGATGCGAAAAACAAAGAGTAAAAGAAATAGGAAAATATAATTCTGACCATTCATTGCTTGTCCTTCAGAGAATAACACACCACAGCTAATTCCAGTTTTAATGTATTCACCCGTCCTACAGTAAACATTTAATTAATACTCACCACATGTCAGTCACAGTGATAGGTGGCTATTTTGCTAAGAAATTATAACATTT
The DNA here is from genome assembly GCA_004027205.1 of Ctenodactylus gundi. Classification (NCBI taxonomy): domain Eukaryota; kingdom Metazoa; phylum Chordata; class Mammalia; order Rodentia; family Ctenodactylidae; genus Ctenodactylus; species Ctenodactylus gundi. The sequence goes on from PVKB01000063.1 coordinate 95,541, forward strand.
ATAGTTAAAACATCCAATATAATCAGCTCTGCATGTCACACATCAAAATCATTCTTCCTCTGAATTTCATGCTTACTGTTTTAAAAGTGAATAAGATATTTAAACTATATATTTTATGATGGATATCTATGAAAATCTAAATGCTAAAAAAATTACTGTCTTCCAGGAGATCATACAAACACTTTCTATTACATTTTTTTAAAATGAGCTCTGAGGTGTTTTTGAAAAGACAAACTGATTCCCTCTGACAGCAGTTTTCCCTTATTTACTTTTGAGGTGGATTTGTGAACACAGGAATAGGTGGTCCGTGGCTGTTGCATTTGGTGAATACTTACTTCTGCAGAGAAGTCACCCAAAGTCAAACAGCACATTCTGAATATGTTGATTGGGGCAGCTTGCCTAAGAAGCTCAGAAATCAACAGCTTTTTCATGAAAAGGTGCAGCTATGATTTTTTTTTTGAGATGACAGAAATATTTGTCACAGTTTGCTGTGTGGCATGACTGGGTCTTAATCCGTGAGGTAGCACTGGAATGTGTTTGGTTCTTTGTTACAACTAATTTGTGATAATCCTTGCTGACTCTTGTGTGGTGCTTATGCAGGGCCACGCAGCCGGAAGTGCCCGGGAGCTGCTGACCCACGTAATCCTCATTCACAGGAGGAAGGCAGTAACTGTATTTTCCTACTTAATCCCCATTTTGTAGATTAGAAAATTGAGGCACAGAGAGGCTAAGAATTTTCACAAGGCCCCAAAATTAGTCATGGGAGGAGGCGGGCTTGGAATCTAGTGAAATCTAGTTAAGATTTTGCCACCTCTAAAAATCAAATCCAGTATCCCAAGGTCTTTTTTGAAAACTATTGTTTTATGTTTGCCATACAAGATAGTTCCATTCCTTCTGGGGGACTGGTACACAAAGACATCACATTGTGACCATCCACCTTCCTGTCACCTGCCCCTTCCCCATAACCCCTGCGTCCCATCTCAGCAAGTCTGCCTTATTTTCCCCATCATCCTTTTTATGTCACCCTGTTCTTTACCGTTTTATATAAATTCTGTTTTGAGTTTCTCATGCAAGAGAAACTGAGATATTTAATTTTCTGTGTTTGACTTATTTCACTTAACATGGTCTCAAGACACTCCATTTCCCTGCAAATGGATATTAATTCATTCTGAGAACTTAATAAGGTTAAAAAAAAGGTGCTTCGTTGGATTTCATTCTACCCTTCGGCTCGATTTCCCAGCTTTTCTGGCTTGGGCCATGAGTTGGTAATTTCTTCTCTCAACGCAGATGAAGAACTTCTCGCAGGTCCTTGTGGAGCTCAATTGAACCCCCCCCCCACCCCCCCTCACCAATATCAGGTAAACACACAAGCGTAGCATGGCCAGCGGCTGTTTTTAATCAAGCGGTTTGTCTGGGGCCTAAAGGGCCCGTCACTCCCCAAGGACAGGTGTGAAGAGTGCGGGGGTTGGCCTCCTCCCCACTCGGGCTCGGTTTCACCCAGGAGCGCGTGCCCCAGAGTGGACTCGCCGGAGCCAGCGCGGCACCAGCCCTGGCGCGGCGGGGACTTGAGTCTGCGCTCCCCGAGGGTCCCCGGGCGCCAGGGTCTGACCCGGCGAGCGCCGCGAGGGGCGTTGGTCCCCTGAGCCGCAGGCGGCGCGCGCGCATCCCGGCGCCGCGTTCTCGGCGACCTCTGGGTGCCAGGGACGTCAGACTGGGAGGCGGGCGGGTGGCGCTGGGGACCCGGCAGGGGGCGAGGCGAGAGGAGGCGCGGAGCGAGCGCGCGCGGCGTGACCCCCCCCCCCCCCCGGCCACGCCGCCCACCTGGGCGCCCCCGGCGGCGGCCGCCCGCGGGCCGCGGGCCCTCCGCTCCGCCCCCGCCCCGCCCCGCCCCGCCCGGCCCGACGCGCTCGCTCCCCGCCGCCGAGGTCGGGCGCGCCGGTGGGTTTGGCTTGCGCGGCGGCGGCGGCGGCGGCGGCGGGCGCCAGTGCCCGTGAGTCACCGGTACCTGGAGTGCGAGCGACGCAGCGCCGGCGGCGCCGTGCCCGAGCTGAGCCCGAGCGCAGCGCGCGGCCCGCGCCAGGCCCGCCGCACGCCCACCCGCGGGGCGCGGGACTCTCCGGGGGATGTCACAGCGGCTCCGCGGAGCCCCAGCCGCCGCCGCCGCCCGCGGGAGCCGCGACCATGAACCCCCAGTGCGCGCGCTGTGCCAAAGTCGTGTACCCCACGGAGAAAGTCAACTGCCTGGATAAGGTGAGCGCCGGACCTGCCGGGCGCGGGCTGCACCTGCTCCGAGAAGTTTGGACACCTGGGGTGGGGAGCGAGGACTGGGTCGCGGTGTGCGTGTGTCCTGACGCGGGGCGCGCGGAGGAGGTCGCCCGCGGGGTGGCGGCGACCACGCTCGGCGGCGGCGATGCTGGAACCGGAGGCGGCGCGGCGCCCGCCCGCGCGGTGGCGGGGGCGCAGCTGTGCGCGGTGACCGGGGCACGGGGGGACGCGGCTGGGGCGCCCCCTCCCCTCTCCCGCCCCGCGCCACCCGTGACGGCGGCTGGGGAGAAAGGCAAACAGTAATTAATATGTCACGGGGCGGCCGCTGCCGCATTGCTAAGAATAATCCCCACCCGAGAGACTGGCCCCGCGCAGTGAGCCGGACCCACGGGTGTCGAATCCACCCGGCTGGGGAAATTCCAGAGGAAGGGGCTGGGGCAGTTCTGCCCTCTGTCCCCCGGGTGTGGAGGGACAGAGACCCAGGAGGTCGCGGGGACTGACCAAACCCGCCGGGGCGGTCCCGCGCAGGTGGCGTTAGGTGGCACACGTGTCTCCGTGACACGGCCCGCGTTCTTGGAATTTAGCCCAAGCTGGACAGGGATGGGGGGACCAGGGGACTTACCTGTTCTCGCTGCTGCCACCGCGGGTTGCCTGACTTCCGGTGGACACGTTAAAGGAGATCCTCGGAGCCCTGCGTTGAGACACTTGACCCGTGATCCTTTTCGTTGGGAAGCCGCCCCACGGGTTCCATGTCTCCATCAAACCATCTCAGAGCTCCTTTGGCTGCTGCCAGCGCGGTGTGGACAGTCCTGGCAGTTCTGCGGAGTCTGGAGTTGCTGTGGGATTGATGCAAAATGCACCTTGAAAGGCAGCCTCCTTTATTTACTGAACTAACTAGGTAAACACATGCCTTGCTTCCTCTGTCATTTGGGTGTAGTATCTCCAAGTAAGGAACTCTGGCTCAGTAAGAAGCCTTCCTGTGGTACTCCACCTGGCCGGGACTGGCCTCGCATTAAAGTTTTAAATATTTATTTTTTTCAGTATTGGCATAAAGGATGTTTCCACTGCGAGGTGTGCAAGATGACTCTGAACATGAACACCTACAAAGGCTATGAGAAGAAGCCCTATTGTAATGCGTAAGTATTGCTGTCAGCGTGGTGAGCCAGCAGGGGCCCGGTGGTCCTGCCCCTGCTGAAGAATTGACTCTCATTCACCAGGTGCCATGGTGACAAGCCAGTTTTTATGCTGCAGACTAGGGTCTTGAACTTTGTGGAAGGTCACTGTGTTTGTGTCTTGCTAATGTGTAGAGTAATATGTGTGCATGTTCCTTCAGGTTTTTGAGATTTATGGCATTGCAGTGTTAGGGACACTTACTAGAAGCTGCTGCAGAACTTACCCACTGAGAGACTGTGTGGGTTCTGACATGCATGTCAGGTAGATTTCCATCTTAATCATATGTCAATTTCCATTTTAATCATAGGATGCTGCCATCTTGCAATTTTATATCTGCACCTAGTTCTAGGGAAAGGGCGGTTGTTTAGTCTTAGCTGAGACCATCGGAGGCATCCTGGAGCTTAGCCAAAGAATTGAGACAGCGTTCCCCACTGCTTAATAGTAGGTGGGTTGTGTTAGTCCTGCTGCAATCGATGGGGGATTAAGGAAGTTAAACTTCCTTTCAGGAGCTTTCCTGTACGCATGCTTCTAGCCTACCATAGCAACTAGCCAGCATTTGTATCGTTTCATTCCCAGTCTTAATGCGTACTGACTCACATGAGTCAAATCTTTACAGTGAACCTGTGAATTAAGGGGCACTGTCATTACCCCCATTTGACAGATAAACTGAGGCACTGAGAGAATAAGCCTTGTGACAGGGACCCAGATTCCTGTGTTCTCTGGAATTTCTATATGACTACCTTGCTGCGTGTGTTTCTCCACTCCTGGGAGACTCCTCTAGCCATAAGCTGTTTTCAGCGGTGAACTCTTGGCCCAATTGTCAGATCTTCCTCTTTCCAGTTCCCCCGAGGGGCTTGTCTGGCTTGGAGCTGGACAAGGGACCTCTGGAGCCCTGGACTTTTGGCTGGAACGTTGCTGGAGCTTGCTTCCAGTCTTTGGAGCAAATCCATTGAGATCTCCAGGAGATGGAGGGCCTGGTCCTGGCCTTCATCACAGGCTGAGAGTATGTTGTCATACATAGCCAAGTTTCGTTTGTGTAGTATGTACCTACCTTTATGGTGAAGAACTTAAAAATGGCCTGGTAAAAAATTAAATGTTTTAATTCTACTTATGTTTTCCCTCAGGTCTAGTTTAGTGTTTATAGATACACCAGAAACTTTTGAAAAAATTGGGAAAAAAAAGCTTGACCAGGATCCAGGACTTTCCTATTGAAGTCTACAGATATTCCCCAAAGTTCTTGCATGCAGTCACCCTTCTAGACCTCTTCTGGGGAAAGATGAGGCATGAGGTATCAGTACCATGGGCTCCTGCTTTCCTTAAGGAGAAATATAAATGATTGGTCAAAGAGTAAAACAGGGTGCAGTAAGGAGAAGGCCGAGAGCCTAGAAATTCATGAAGGGGATAATTGTTCTTTGGTTAAAGGAAAGTGAGCTGTTCTTCTGTAACTGTTTCAGCCCATAGCCTAATTCCATCAGGCTTTATGGGCCACAACAGGATTCTTTACAGCTCCACTGCCTGGAGTTTAACCAAAGTGATAACTGTATCTTTGGGTGCGTCTGATGGGCCTAGAGGAGCTGGCAGGAACAGTGGAAAGAGAAAAGGAAGAAATGACTGTTGGAAGGACTGGGAGTTGAATGGCAGAGGAAAAAAAAATGACAAAAATGAAAGGACAGAAGATGCAGTTGAAGTAGTCATTGCATTAGGCCCCTTAGTGCTTTCGGCCTAGTTTAGGTTCAGTTCAGTTAAGAAAGATGAGACTACAGAAAGTTCTGGATGAGCCAGGAAGGACTGGTTTGTGCTTTGACTTACATTAAGTGGAGCCCAGAGGAATTGATGATTGGGTTCTGAAACAAAAGATCACAAATAAATAGGAAGTTTGTGCTGTGTGGTTTTCATAAGTCTGAGTCTGTTCTTAATACTAAATCAAATGGTTACTGATGTTAATGTTTCTCATGTGATTTTAGCATCAATAATTTGCATTTTTAGGGTACATAGCAGATTTTGAGCCTAATATTGGGGCCAGTAGTCTACTTTGAGAACGTAAAGAAAAGAGATAGGGCTGTATTTTTGATGGGTAAATGAATAGAGAAAGGTGATGTTTTCAGTGTGTTTAATTTAGCTTTAAGTTCGTATCATAGCTTGATGGCAATCTCTAGAAAATGGGGCCTGGCAAGTTGTAGGGTTCTAGGTTCAGAGGTGTCTGTTCTCAGTCCATGATTTTGCCAAGGGAATGTGTTGCTATGTAGACTGGTTCACGTGGGTCACCCTCAGAGACCATGGTTATCGTCCACCATAATTCAGGTGGCTGGTGTCAATCAGCGGGTCCCTGCGGTCAGCTGGAAGGGCAGCCATGATTTCTGTGGGTCAGTGATGCAGAATTGATCTGTACTGCTCTCAGAAAATGAAACATTTACTGTTCATGTAAAGCAGTATTTTGTCTTTATCTAGTTTGGCTCAGTAGTCAATGCCCATACATGTTTAAATGAAAATGATTGTCCTTTCCTTCCTCTCATCCCTTATTATTATGAAAAATTTTGTACATACAAAATAAGAGAGTTGAAAATAATATAGTCATTTCTCAGTTTTGGAGATGGATTGGTTCTAGGACATTCCCTCTGATATACCTTAGGGTACATATCAAATTTTTAACTTAATATTGAACACTCTCCCGTCCCACTCAGTGCCCAAATCTGTAGGTGCTCGAGTCCTTAAAAAAAAGTGTAGGATTTGCATATGACTTACGTGCATTCTTCTGTAAGTCACCCCTAGGTGACTTATAGTATGTAATATAATGTGTATGCTATGCAAATAATACTGCTCTATTTATTGGGAATAATGACCGAGAGTTCTTCAGAAGATGTTTTTGATCCATGACTAGTTGAATCTTGAGTGTGGAACCCACAGATGAGAGCTGACTACATAAACATTTGTATGTCCTATACTGAGATTGAAGTAAAAGTGTTTTCCTATTTGCTTCAATCTACCCAGTTGTATGCACAATTTGAAAATATTGTTAGGCCATTTGTCAGTTTGATATATCATGACATTTGACTATATCATACCCTAAGAAGAACATTTCTTAAAGAGTCACAGAGCTATGATTAAACACAAGGAAAAAAAATTCACATTTCCCCCATTTTCCTAAGAATGTCTTTTACAGTTGTGTGCTTTTTTCCAGGATCCAAGATTCATACTTAATATTTTGTTATAAAAATGACAACTTTCCACGGTTATTAGAGATTCAATATTAGTTGTTCAGTCTCTGCTGTCATTTCTCTTGGCTTATGTAACTTCTCAGAGTTTTCAGGAAGAAGGCTTAGGCAGCATTTCTTGTGAAAATATAATGCATAATTAAAGTCCTCTAAAAGAAATATTAAGAATATGTTTAAAAAATTGAAGATATGAACATAGACATTTAGTATGATTCTAAAAAAATATAAAGCCTTCTTATTCTGATTGATACCTGAGGGCATTTTTTAATGCAATAAAGTAGTGAGTACTTTGGTTTAGATGTGTTGCCTGTTTATATTCTCATGTGTTTAAAGAAGAAACAAATATTCTGTTTGATTTCATGCAAAAGAGAACATGGATAAGATATAATTTATATGGTATTTAAAATTTGATCTTTTGAAAGAATGATCAAAGTATAATAAATACGAGATGTAAGACTGGGCATAATACACATTTAGTTTCTAGCGCAGCAGTGCATACTATTAAAATATTTAAAAACAAACTGGTCTACTTGAGTACGTGCTGTGTTTTCATAAGCCTTTATGTTTCATAAGCAGCCAGTAAATTCCTTAGCACATTCAGGGCTTTTTTTTTTTTTTTTCATCCTAGAACTTGCAAAGCAAAGAGCACTGAGAAATGTTCTTATTGCTGAGAGGTGCTGGGAAAATACTACTAGATGAAACCAAAAAAATAAAGCTTGTGTTTATATTTGACTTATATGCCAAGTTAAACTGTAAACATCTTGTTACCCTGTACACCAAACAAAGAACATAAACCCGAAGGCCGTTTGTCAACTTATTTAGTTTATTGTATATAAAAGTCAAAATTTGCATTTACTTTGTATTTGTTAAAAATACAACAGTTCTTAAAAATTTTTTTTCACATATATTGATTACAAATTGCAGTGGCAGTAACTGGCCGGTTATGTGCTATCATCAGATGTCAGATTATCTTAGAACAGAGGGACCAGGTAATGACACAACAGTTCATATGACCTTGTCGATAATTTCCCCAAATCATTCCTTCTGCTGAACTGTTTTTGGCTGAAAAATTGTTCAGACTTGTTTCTGTTTAATATATCTTGAATCCATGTCAAATCTATCTTTAATGATGGAGCTAGAGGAGCCCAAATGTCTTAAGTATGTTTAGTTATCCTTCCAAATAAGATTTCCTCTCACCAAAGAATCTCACTTAACATGATTTTGGAAGTCTTTAAAAAATGCAACAGCAGGAGCTGAGTGTTGCATTTACTTTCCCTCTGGCTGTGTTAGTCAATGAATATTCAGGAGGGAAACTGCTATCTCCAGCCTGGAAGATGCTGGATGCTGTTGATTACGAGGCACCAGAATGGTCAGTGCACGGTCAGTGCACCTGGCCAGCCTGTCTTGAAGCTGATTACGCAGGTCTTAGTCCTTGCTGTGCTGGCTCTCGCCTGCCATTTCTCTGTTGCTCACTCCTTGGTAGTATTTTTACTGAGGTTATCAGAGGACAAGGAAGGAAAGGCAGTGGGATGCACACCTGAGCATTTTCCCACTGTATATTTACCTTATCTGTGTTGGGGCCCTCTAGATCTCCAGGGCTTATGAAATTCCTGCTATTGAAGTAGCTGAATTGCCTAAGAACCTTCTGTAAAGTGCAGCTTGTTGTGATTGGAGCTTTGGAGTGTGTCAGAGTGTGACCTGGCCTCATCCTCCCACTGAGCAAGGCTCTGGCTCCCTAAGCTTCAGTTTTTTTCACCTGTAAAATGGGAACAGTGACGTCAGATGCACATAGCTGTGGGAGGGTTAATGTGTCAGCACATGGACAGGGCTGAGTGCAGGGCCAGGGGCAGGGCAGACCATCCATAGACACAAACAGTCTTGTTTCTTCCATGGTATTTTTTGAAGGGTAAAAGATGATGGTAGGAAGACGAGGATGTGTATCATATAAGTAATAGGCAAACATAGCTAGTTGAAAGGCTCACTAAGTATTTTATTTTGATAACGGGCATTGAATCCAGGGCCTTCACATGGAGTTATTTTCCTAGTCCTTTCTTATTTTATTTTTAAAGATTTGAGATGGTCTTTGTTAAGTTGCTCAAGCTGGGATCAAACTATTGATCCTCCTTCGTCACCCTCCCAGGGTGCAGGAATTACAGGCGTGTGCTACCACTTGTGGCTGAAAAGCTTCACCTCTGGTTTTTCACACTGTGGATTGCTACTCAACAGAAGGCTATCATCAGAAAAGCAGGAGGAGAGACAGTATTGAAAATGCTTTTCAGTAGTCAAAGTATTGTTCTGGGAAACTTTATTTTAATGGTATAAATACATGTGTATACTGGATTACATCTAGGGTTTCTTTTAGTTGTACTGGAAATTGATCCCAGTGACTCTTGTGTACTAGGCACTCTATCACGGTGCTATGTCCCCCCACCCTTTTCCCCATTTTATTGATTTGTATGTATGTAATACATAATGTTTACATCGATCTTGAGTATTTTGTACATATATATATATATGCAAAATTACAAATCCTTCCCCTCTTGCTCCCTGCTAGTTCCCATTATTGCCTCTTAGTTCTATGAAATGACTGATCTGGCTTTCTCATTTTGATACTGAGTTTTTGAGACCATCCACTTGCCTCAGCCTCCTAAGTAGCAGGTATTAGAGGCATGCATCATCATGCATGGATTAGTTCTGTATTTTTAATGTCCTGTAAGCACTGAGCCATGCAGTGCCTCTGTGAGTTCCAGCGCTGTCAGTCATTCCCAGCCCCTCACCTCCCCGGGTCTGGCACAGTCAGACCTTAGGCCTGGTTGGGCACAGCCTGTACCACATCAGTGGAAACTCTGTGTTTCCCTATCTGTGTTCCCCCTGAGGGATATGACTTGCTCACCCACTTGTCCCCCGATCCTGGCACTTTTGTGCTCAATTAACATTAGCTGCCTCAGTGACTGGATTATTCTAGCATATCAGAGTGCAGTCTCAGCACTTAACCCCAATTCAGGATGAGGCCCAGGCAGATTTCGTCTGGAGAGGTAGACACAGGTTAAGCAATCTTGATGAACTAGGTTAGCATTAGGTTTGATGTGCCTGATGGTGATTTGATAACCAGGTCTCACTAAGTCTGAATAACAAGGGATAAAATATTCCCATTAGTGGGCTAGGTTCACAAATTTTAGTCCATAATGAATCTGGCAGAATTTACTTTCAGTGCTTAGAGGCTCGGTTTCAAAATGTAGCATTTTATATCTAAAACCATTTCTTACTGATGCTTATTTATTTTCTTTGGGGTTTGTGTTCAATGAAATATTTTCTAATAAAAACTTTATAGAGGTTACATAGAATATTTATAAGCCTTAGCATATCAAACATCATGTATTAGAAACCCAAGTGTCAGTCTAGTCCCTTATTTATAATATTTCTCTTTAAAGTTAGGAGAAAAATGTCATCTTGTTAAAAGTGATGGTTTCTATGGAAGAATATCGTGGTATGTAGGAGTTCTAGTTAGCATCCACTAGAACATGTTTTACCTGACTTGTAAGTTGCATATCTCATAGAAAAGTGAAACTTTTGCTTCTTGATGAAGTACCTGACAGGAAAGGATGACAATTTTTGTTGCTGTTGTTGTAACTGAGTGAAAAAGAAAGGAGAGTGCACTTTGAGGCAAGTCAAAAATATTTGAACACACACACACACACACACACACACACACACACACACACACACACACAGTGCTTTGATTCTGTTACTTTATTGAGCCATTGCTAATGTCGAATGTAGTTTTGTATCTTTTGAAGTCATGGCAGAAGACCATACTTACAAATCATGCACCGGACCCTGTCTCATTTGAAAATGTTTCCACAAGGAGTCTTGGACTCGTGGTTTCTCTTTATTGTGATATATTTATTGTGGAATGATGTCAGATTAGAAAGGATTATAGATGAAGCCCAGAAAATATCTCCTGAATCATGGAGATGCAAGTTTAATGCAAGATATAGATGTGTGTGCTTAAAGGCATATTGATTATGTGTCAAGGACCGGTGTAAGAGTACATCGTGGTACATCTTCTTTAAATGTTTTCAGATGAGTGTGTTACAAAGTGGATGCCAGGAATGTCAGGGATGAGAGAGAGAGAGAGAGAGAGAGAGAGAGAGAGAGAGAGAGAGAGAGATGTAGTCACGCATGACCCCCTGTCCTCCAGAGCATCAAGACTCGAGTCTCTAGAGACAGGAGAAGTTAAATTTCTTCTTTCTGTTTCTGCACTCTAATGGTAAGCATTGCGAGGCAGACCTAGGCTTTTAGCAGCAGCAGAAGTGCTAGCTAGAATATTTATGAGCACAGCATCCAGCGCATTTCAGAGACTAAATGAAAAGGATTATTATCGATTCTTCCATGCTCAGATTTGCTGTTGGAATTCAGCAAATTCCCGTTAGTGAATCAAATGGCTTTGCAGGCCTCTCTAGTCAAACCCAGACAGGGCACAAACATAACCACGAAAGAAAAAACTTGTAAAAGGACCAGGTTTGAATATCAACATGTATTTATTGCAGCACTGGAAGCCTAGTATTAGTTTGATTTATAGTTTTGAATTATCAGAGTGGGGTCCTGGAAGGTGCGGCTTTGCGTTTAGCATCAGTCGACTCCACACTCTCTGTTGACTCATTTCCATCAAATTCTAGGAGGAGCTAGAAGATAATTCGTTCGCTGTGTGCATTCCTGAGTAGCATCGATCAGTAGGTAGACCAGTGGTCTGTTACACTTCTGCTTCAGCTCGCAGTCTAAAGAGCCATTTAGACCAAAATCCCTGATGAGCTCCCCTGATGCTCATTATCTCTCAAAGGCAGGTGCAAAGCAAACCTGGAAAAGGGGAAGCAATGGGGTGGTTATGTGCAGCCGAGGGTCTGCAGTCGGTGAAGTGGAGAATAACTTGCATGAATTGTCTACTGCTTGCAGTATTGGATATGGGCTTTAAATAGGACTTCATTATCTATTAATTGATCAGTGGCATGGAATCCACTAGATTCCGGCAGTGCACAAGAGCAATGACATTCAGTATATGCACATGTCAGCAAAAGGGTGTAGCCTGTACACAGATAGGGTGTCGATGGTCTTTGACAATCTGCTGTTACTTTGGATAGTCTGTGCCGTTCTCTCCTGGCTACTTTCTCCACAGTCAGCCCAGGCTCAGGCACCTGGTGCGTCTTTGGCATCTTCCACTCCTCCTCGCCTACTCGTCCCCACGCTCATGTGTCCATTCTTCTGTCTTTCTCCTGGTTCATATTCTTGTGTTTGGCCAGTAACCTTAACATTGTTTCAGTTTTTCTCTTTTTGAGTGTTTTTCCTTCCACTACTGTTTGCTCACCTGCTTGCTGTGTCTGGATGTCTTTGATTTTGAGACAGGGGCTTCCTGCTTCGCTAAGTTGCCTCGGATGTGCGATCCTGCTGCCTCAGCCTTCTGGAGTGCTGAGATTCTGGGCATGTACCACCATGCCTGGCTCACAGCGATTTTTAGAAATATGATTCAGGTTGTATTGTTCCCTTAAGAACACCTTTTATGACTGTCCATCACCTAAAGGGGGAAAAAAGAGTCGAGCTTCTGATAAACATTCAGGACATTTGTTTTCTCTGCCTACTTCTCTGTACCTCCTCCTCTGTAGCCAAACAGGGCTGCTAGCTCTGAAGCCTGTTTGAAGCTTCTTAACTGCAGTTTCAGTACCTTCACCTATAGAGTGAATATAATAGGCTTCACCTATGGGAGTAAGGATGTGTTGGAACAATTAAATAAGGTTAACAGTGTTAGGCACATGATAAGTAGATAATAAAGGTCAGAAATAATTCACATCATTAAACACAGAGACTTGACCCTTCACTCTTACTAATCTTATACCTTCCTGCCTAACAGTTGTCTTCATCTGTAAGGTTCTGACTGCTTTTATGGGGTGTTCTGAATCTCTGACAACTACCGAACTTTGTGCATTCATTATAGTTTCTATATTTCAATTACATCACTCATTGTCCTAGTTACTTTTTCATTGCTGGTACACTATCAAACACTCAAGAAAGGAAAGGGTCATTTTAGCTCACAGTTTCAGAAAGTCTCAATCTCTTAATGGGCAGCCAGCAGTGGTGGGAACACTTGGCAGAGGCCTAGCTGGGGAGAGGCTGGTCCTGGCGTGGCAACAGGAAGCTGAGAATGAGGAAGGGCGGAGCTAGCGTATACTCTTCTGGGTCTTGTCCCAGGGATCTGCCCCCTGTGGATCAAGCCCCACCTCTTAACAGCAAATTGCTAGATTAACTCCTATGACTGAATCATCTTCCAAGTAGAAGGCTTTGGGGGTATTCTGGGTCCAAATTATAACGCTCATCAGAAGGCCTCACTTGTCTACTTATTTGAGGTAGTTTTCTGCTGAGACTGAACCATGGAACTTCTTGGTCTGAGGTTGGAAGGTTGTTGGTGGGGGAGTAGGCAAGATCAAGTCAGCTGCAAGAGATTTTCTTCTTAAAGGGACTATTTCTGGCAAGTGTTTAAGGCTTCAAGAGTGGGTGTTGCAATATTGTGATGCAACGCTGATGGCAACCACCTGGAGCTAGCACCAACTTTGCAATGAGATTGCTTTCACTTTGGATGCTGGCCACTCACAGGTTTGGGAATTCTAAGGTCAGCCACACTTCTGAACAACTGGTTGCAGATTTGACACTTCCTGTGACTGTTTCCATTATGAAGTTAGCTAGGATGATTCACAGAATCCAAGAAAAAGCTGTACTCAAGACTTGTTGACTGACACAAATCAGGATCAGACAAATGAAGAGATAGATAAGGCTAAGTCTGGGCATGAGGCACATTGATGTATTCACCATCCAGGAGCCTCCAACAAGCTGTAGTGTACAGAGTGCTTACTGGGGTTTCGTGGGGGCATGGGTGTGATTGATTCATTGGCTATGTGATTGTTCACTCTCTAGTATCCCTTTGCTCTTTAATGTTTTTCCCTTTGCTCTTTAAAAGAGGTCAGCTAATATCCCCTCACTTAAAGCCCCAACCTGATTACACAGTTGATCTTTTTGAAGTGGCCAGCTTCTACCCTGATCCTCTTGAAAGCATACATGCAGATATGCCCAAGTAGCTCACGAATAAAAGAGGAACTCTGGTTATGCCAAGTATTTAAAGTACTCTTTCCAGGAATTAGGGGTCAAGGCCAGTTAAAATTTTTGTTACATGATAGGTGTGCTCTCCCCTTTTCTCCCAAATGAACCGTTTACTTGTGCCATGAACCTTTCTGTTACATTATGTTAAACAATGGTGATGTGAAGTCCTCAATTTCTAAGTAGTCAGTAGAGGGTGGATAAGATACCTAAATAGTTTCTGCCTTGGCAAACAGGAGTTGGGTGGAAGGACCTAACCATGGATATAACTTGAGAATAACTCTCTATATTTGGTTTTTATAAATAAGCAAGTCTTCCTATAAGCAGATTACGTTCTTAGGGGCAGGATGGTCCTAATTCTCTTTACCTGCTTTGCTCAGAAAACATCCCCGTGATAGGGGCAGATTCCCCACTTAGCTTGGTAGGGGTATGGTGATCCCTTTGGGATGCCTGAGCAGTAAGCCTTATTCTAGACCTTACTTTAGTTGGCCTAGAGGTCCTACTCACTGAAAAGGACCAGACTTTCCTTTCCACAAGGATCTATGTGACAGTCTCAGCTGGAGCTGGCTGGGCTTGGGCTGATTGTGCATGTAGCCTGTAGCAGCCCCACTTCTGTTTAGGTGAAGTGTTGAGATTTGTAGCTAAGTGATTGGTCACTGATGCACACCTGAATAAAGGGTGAGAAGAATAATGTCATCTACAGAAGTAGTTGGTAAAAATCCTTTGGTTACAATTCTGTTTTCCAAAGTCTTACAAGCAAATGCTTTGATTTAGGCAAAAGCCAACAATCTAGCTACATACATAGGCATATCTATGGATACCTGTCTCCTGGAAATAGGTTTAATTATCTTATTTCCTGAAACTTAATCAGGGATCAATGAGTCAATGGACGATGAATGAAAGGCCTACATTCTTTCATGGGAGAATTTTATGTTCTCGTGATTTTTCTGAACTTCCTAAGCAACTCAGTAAGATCTATTCATACTGTTTCACTGTTTCTTTTTCTTTCTCTATTTAAAGTCTTTCTTTTGCCAGTGATGTAGATCTCTGATTTTCTTAATGTTACGTGAAATTCTATTTAAAAACTTCTAGATGCTTCAGGCACATAATAATTAAGGGTTATTCCAGTCAGGAATAGAAACACCATATTAGCACAGTTCTTCCTCTGAGACTGCTAAAGAAGGCAAATCCTGTTTAGAGGGCTTGTCTTTGTGGGCTTTTTTTTTCTTTTTAAGGTGGTTATGTAACATTGGGTTTAATTGGCCTGGTGTTGGGAAGCTGATTTATTTGTGTGTCTCTTGTATTACACGCACCTGAAAGGCGAGTGGTCATCGCAAACACCGGCTTTGTTCACAGGGGCCACCATCCAAGCAGCATTCTGTATAATGGCAGTTTGGCAGATTTTGAAAGCAAAGCATATTATGTTTTCCTTCACACAGTGATTGGTTTGTAACACTCACTGAATAAACATATTTATTGACTTTAAAAGTATGTTCTGAATGGGATTCAGCAGTCCTCTAGCTGATAGTAGGCCTGCTCAGCCTGGCTGTTGTCTCTTGGCTATACTGGTGGCCAGGAAAGACTGCCATTCAGGATTTGAAAATTTTATAGCTGGAGAAAACAGGTGAACACACGGAAGAGACACCTGAATGGAGGATCAGGTGATCCTCAAAAGAGACCACAGGAGAAATATTATGCTCTCCTGCATATATCAATATGTGGGCACCAGTCATTTAAGTTCAGTTCATCCAAAGCAGATGAAGACAGGCTAATAATTATGACAAGAACGGGGCTGGCTGTCCTAAAAGAAACATGTCTAGGAGGTGAATATATATGTGGAAAGACAGAAACATGAGTTTGAAACATGAGAAATGTGAGAGTGAAATGGAGGGGATTCAGAGGCGATGCCACTGCAGGGATGATGATGTATTCCCTGTTGGGAGGCTGTTCCACCTGTTGGTACTTGGTCACCATGTGATATCTGCTGAATGTGTAAGAGAACAATGCCAGTTAGTTTCTTGCTTAGGTTTTCCTTGTAGTTTCACTGCTTTCAAGCTGTTTTGAGCTTAATTTAGAAAACAATAATTGGGTGGTGGGGGTCAAAAGTTGTAAGGACTTTGGGACAAATAGTCTCTGTTATGTTGAAATACTTAAGAGTGAAAGAAATAATTATTGGTCATATCACACCCAGACTTCAGGAAAACATGTCCGTAGTTTAAGAGAACAAGGAAGGGTCATGTTTGTTCAAGAAGCCATTGGTTCTGAGAACTTTCTGTGTGGACAACAGCCACATAGTATTTTACTCCTTCCCAGGACATTCCTTGACTCACAGTTGAAAGATCCACCAAGTAAACAAAAGAAGGTATGCTTGTTCATTTTTCAAAACTATAGTATGATACCTGAGATAAATAAACTTATATAGAGAAAAGATTTATTTTGACTCAAAGGGTGGACCCATTGCATTTGGACCTGTGGCGAGGTAGTTAGTATGTAGCAGGGTATGTAGAGGAGCAGAGCCTTTCACCTTATGGCCAGCACAAGAGAAAAACAGGAAGTCCTAGGGCTCCTTTGTAGGGCCTGTCTCCAATGACTTAACACCTCCCATTTGTTCCCATGGCTTAAAGATTCCACTGTCTCTTAGTTTTGCTAAGCTAGGCAACAGGCTCTTAGCATGTGGGTCTTGGTATTCAAACATAGCAGAAGGAATAAAAAAGAGGTTACACAAGTGGAATAGAAGAGCCTGAAATGGAAAATTCTCATAGAAAAATGGCAGTGACTTCAGACAGAGGAAAGGGGGAATGTACTTAACAACCAACCAAATAAAAAAAAGATAAAACATAGAGCGTCTAAAGTTTCTCAGCACAGATGAGTGCAGCACACACTTTGAAAGATGGATGTCTGAGAGTTCAGAGAAGGACACATAGCGAGAGTATAATCAAGAAAGCCAAAGGCCAGAGAGCAGCAATTTGCAGAGAAGCTTAAAGACAGAATTGTTTTCAAAGCACTTTTAGACAAAATGAAATGTGGCTTGGGGAAGACATTGTGATAATAAACAATGGCAAAGAAAAAGAAAAACTACTCATTTCCTATGTCACTTTTATCCTTTTCACCAAAAGAATAGAATTATAACTAGAAGTAATACACAAACATTAAGAAATTAACTTAAAAAAAGACAGCCAGGAATAAGAAAACATTAAGGTATTTTGACATTGAAGTATTTTTGAATCTCTAGATCCAGGTGAGTAGCATTTTAGGGACCCAAGAGAACTCTACAAGTGCGGTTGGAAGCCACAGCCACGGCACTCTTAGCAGTGAGATAGTGTGTTGGGGGAGTGAGGCCATGGCTTCACTACCGCTCCATGGGCTTACAGACAGGCTTACCGTCCCTGCTGCATCAGAGTTTCCCTACATATGGATGGTGATGCTTTGTCATTTTACCCCATCTGCAAAATGGGGATGCTCAATCTCAGTGGGTAGCAAGACTATGAGGTATGATCAAAGAATATAGTGAGTATTCCAATTAAAAAATTACAAAGAGGAGATGACACACTGCCATTAATCCCCTTTCCAAATAGTCCCCCTTGCTTCAAATATACTTTTTAAAAAAATGATTCTTGCCACTTTCTAAAACAGTTATGGAGATCCTCTTTTGTGTCCTTAGTTGTGTTGTCATGGCTGCCTCCGTGTCCTGAGTCAATTCAAAGCATTTACCTTTCATGTCATTTAAACTTTGAGGAAGGGCTGGAAGTAGCACAGAGGTAGATAATGGTGGACAAATAAGGTGGATGGTGGATGAGGGTGCACCGCGATATCCTTATTTGACATTAATTGCCATAAACATTTGGAGTTGACTCAGGCCTCAAGACAGTCACAGTTATGAAAAGACATGAAAGTTGACTTTCAGAATTGCTTCAGAGAAGTAGCAAGAGGTCAGGAGCATAGCTCAGTGGTTAGAGCACTCGCCTAGCAAATGCAAGACACTGGGTTCACTTCCCCATCACCATATAAGCTGGGCATGGTGGTGCCATCTCTAATCCCAGCACTCGGCAGGAGGATTGCCGTGAGGTTGAAGCCAGCCCGGTTTCTATACATAGTGAGTTCAGTACTAGCTGGACTACAGGTGAGATCCTGTCTCAAAAGAAAAAAAAAAAAAAAAAAGAAAGTGGCAAGAATAATAGGGTAAGTGTTCAAAGGAAGAGGGAGAATTTTGGGGACAACTAATGACAATGTGTCTTTTACTGTAATAAATGTTTAAAAATTTCAACATTCACTGTATTTGTTGATGCCATCCTATGGTATTACTACCTCTTCTGGTGATGATTAAAAATACATATGATAATCTAAGTAGTTGTCATAGAGTAGGAATCATAGACAAGTTACAGTTTTTATTGTTTATTCTTGCTGAGAGATTGTAAAAGAGAACTTTGGGATGGGAAAATTTTCCATTTAATATTTAGAAAGAGGAGAGACAGATTGTAGAAATTACAGCCTAATAAATGTCACATTAATTCCTGGCATATGTCTCACGGAAGTGAGGGCAGAGAAAATGGCTTGGGAAGACTTCGAAATAAAAAGTCCTCATGGGCCGTGTAGTAGTTTCCTAGGCTTGCCATAGCAAAGCATCAAGAGCCGGGTGACTTTAAATGATGAGAGTTAGTGCCTTACAATTCTGAAAGTTAGTGTGCCCGAAGAATTCATTTCTTTTGGGAGCTGTGAGAAAAGCTGTGGGCCTCTCTCTTTGGCTTGTAGTTGGCTGGCTTCGCCTCATGTCTTCCTATTCTGCCTGTGTCCTAATCACCTCCTTTGATAAGGGCTCCAGTTCTATTGGGGTTGGGCCCACCTTATGAATTCATTTTAACTTGATTACTTCTGTAAAGCCACCGTCCCCAAATAAGGTCACATGTTGAACTACTTGGGGTTAGGACGCAGACATCTTTTTTGGGGTGACATACACAATTAAACCTCAAATAGATTCACTGAGAAAAAGCAGAAAAAGCAAAAGCAAAACTAGCCTGATTTTTGATGGTACAGTAAAAAGAAAATATATACACAGTGAACTTAAAATTTTGAAATATTCAATACTATTAATTTTTATATATCAGATGCCTCAATAAAGCTTAAAAAGTTAAGAGTTTAGAAAAATGAAGTATCTGGTTGTAAATTGTCTACAGTATCTGTTTTTTCCTTTGATGCTTTCTTGAGGTTCACTGTTTTCTGTGGTGGGTAATCTTCTCTTCCACCCAAACCTTTTACTGTGTGATGTTAGGTGCATGAGCTTGTGAAACAGTTAGGAAACTGTTCCTTAATGGATTGTTCCTGCCCATAGGAGAATGATATTAAAATATTTATGGGGAAATGAATTTCAGTTTTTAATGGAAAGGCAAGAAGGAATAAGGTTTAAAATTTTATATGAAATTATGGTGTTCTTATCACTCTATTTTGAAAAGGTGAAAAAAGAAATCTCCTGAAAGTGACCTTGGCTGTAATTCAATGTAAATATTCTAGAGTGGAGGAGATTTATAATCCTCATATTCCTACAATTTAGGATTCATATTTCAAAATTTAATTTTTCCGTGGAGCATTCTCAGCTAGCTTCTTTCTCGAAAAATCTGCTATTTTATTAAGTAGGGATGCATTCGTCTGTGTTTCAGGAATTCGTTGGATAGACTTACTTTGTCACCACTGGCATTTTTCATAGGAACTCTGGACTCCTGTATGGACCGCATGCACCTACTCAGTGTTGGTGCAACCGGTGATAAGCAAGAGGTTGAGCCTGGTTTGTTTTTGGCCTCTGTGGTCCTTGGCCAGCCTATTCTCCCAGGTGAACTTTACAAGATAGAAATCTTATCCATCAGCTGAGTTAATGTGTGTTTTCAAAAACAGCGTTCCTCTTCTGCCCTCACCTCAGCCCCAAACAAATCCCCAACACACTCCTCCCTTTTCCTCCTCATAATCAGATCTTAGCTTTCAATGCCTTCCAAATACTGTCGGTGTTTCTATCTTGAATTAATTTTTTGGGGAACTCTTTGTGCATTTGTACAAAAGGGCGTTTGTATTTTTTTTTTTTTTTGTGCTGTGCTTACAAAACCCATTGGAAAGGTGCCAAATGGAAAGCTTTTCAGGTCCTTAAAGAAAGGGCAAATCTAGTTTGCCCAAATTACATGACTATAATTCCTCTTCTTCTCAGATAAAGGAATGCCTCCGAATTTTTTTTTATTGTTTCTTCTGGGAACTTTATATTTTTACCACTTGAGTGGCCAAAAATTCAGTACTTGTTGATATTTTTAACTTTTCTAAAAACCTTTCTTTAAAATATAGAAAGAGAAAAGGAAAAATTATAGAGAACTGATGCATCCCCTACGGAACCTTTCTAAGAAATTCCCTCACATAGTTCATTTCCTACGGAGATGGGCAGTGTGTTACCAATTTTGCTGGTGTGATCTTTTCAAATATCACAGTTGGCGCAATTGTGGGCGCCTTAACAGCGCAATGAGTATCTGAGATTTGAGTGTGAAACTGTAATTTTTGAAAAATATACTCATGGGAAACACATTAAAAAGATTCTTGGCTGTGAAGATTTATTTTATGATGTGACTTGAGGAAAATGCGTATATATCATCTCTAACATTTTGAATTGTGGAGAGAGTTTGTGCTGCTGTGTTTGGGATTTGTACTTTTTTCATAGCCTGTGTCATTTCATGGGTCTCTAGATGTGCAGGTGTTGTTGAAACCCGTGAGTGTAGAAGACAGGATTAATGGTATAGCTTGTGTACACTGGGGCTCACTGTCTAAATTTGACTGTAACGGTTGCTTTAGAGTCATTATTCCCTGCACAGTTTTTTTTAAAAAACAAATATCATGCGTCTTTTTAGATATAAAGACTGACATTTAATTTCTGCATGCATTTTTATTTCAAGAAGTTAACTTATATGTTAATCTTGGTAAAGTTGTATAGTATTGTTAGAAGCTCAGACTTTGAGGTCAGAATTTTTTACATTTAAGCTTTAGATTCACATGGTGCCATAGCTTGTAACTGTTTTGGATAGCGAAGATCTGACCCAGGACCTTTGCACCGAGCTACACCCCCTGCCCTTAGTTTTTGGTTTTGAGACAGAGTCTTACTAAGTTGCTAAGTTGTCCAGACTGGGTACAGACTTTTGATCCTTCTGCCTCAGCCTCCCAGAGTACTAGGATTACAAGCCCCCACCATCCAGGCTGCCTAAGGCCCATATGTTAAAGTTTTGATTTCCAGAACAGAGGTTGTGTAAACCTTTAAAATTAGCGTGTCTACCTGCAGCTTGCCTTTTATTTTACCCTTTTTTTTTGTGAATAGGCACTGTCTTGGTCCACATGTAAAATACATGTAGAATACATAGCATACTTAACATGCATATATAAATAAAGTTTCCTTTTTAAAACTTTTCATTATAGCATTAAAAATTGAAGGTTAAAAATCCAGTGGGCTGCAGGCTGGACACTGCTGATTTGAAAGGAGTGGCCTAAAGAGTGGTCTCTAAGTCCGTGGGGATGTGCTTCTTTTGCTTCCCACCAAGAAAAGAGAAGTCTTGCTCAGTCACATGCTCTTGTCATGATGTGCTGCTTCATCTTAAGTAATAAGGCCAGTTTGTCATGGACTAAACTCTACAAAACTGAGAGCCAAAAATGCTTTTCTTTTTATAAGTTGATTTGTCTCAAATATTTGTTGCAATGTGTCATAACTTGGAACTGGAGTGTCCCCAAAAGCCTCATGTACCTATAGATGCTGTGTACTCTAGGGAGGTGGGGTCAGATTGAAAGGGGCAGATGCTTGGGGTATGACCTGGAGGGGTGTGTGCTGGTTCTGTCTTTCCTCCCGGACGGGTCTCAGTTCTGCCAGGCTGCTGTGAGGATCTCTACCTCCTGGAGTACTGGCTCCGGCTCTTTTCTCTAGCTGTGGCCCCACCATGTAATTCCAACATTTTATAGCTGCCCACTTGTGAATGGAGTGTAACATTCTGAAACTGCAAGCTAAAATAAATATTTCCTCCCTAAAGTTATGCATGTCGAGAATTGAGGTGCAGCAATAACAATGGAACTAAGATGCAATGATAGTTGATGAACATGTGTACACATCATTTTGACTCTCCAGCCTCAGTTTTCTTTTCTTTAGATAACTCTGCTACCTGAGAGTTATTGAGAGGTTTGCACAAGATTATGCATGTAAAGTGCCTGCCCCGTACATACTCACCTCTCCATTTATGAGTTAGGCAGCCCCTGGTGTGGGGGTGACGCTTTGGGATGAGCAGATAGGAATTCTGGGATTCTAGGCAACAGAAAATCTCTTAAGTCTGGCAAGGGACATTGAAAGGAAGTAGACTAATTTGGTTCGAAGTTCATGTGGTGGTGTTCGTTTCCTGTAGAGTGTTTTCTATTAGCCATGTTACTACAAGCAGTGAAGTTGATACGCCTTTTTCAAGGTCACTCTTCACTTTTAGTGTAAAAGGATTTGTGGTCACTGCATTCCTGAACTAGAGCTTGATGAGTTGGGCTTTTGCAAACAGGAAGTTAAATTACTGTTCTGTGGTTCCTGACTTCAGAGTGTAGTTTGGGCCTGGAACTAAGTGCAGTATACTGTTACCTGATATTTTTGACTGAGCAGGCTAGTAGAAAGTGGATGAAATTATATCTTCTTGCTTCTCTTTGGCTTTTGTTGCTCTGGATTTATGTTGGATGTGTGTTAATGGTGGGTGGCTTTATCCTTGTGGTCTGTGATGTGAGGAACAGTCCAGGATACATTGGGAAATGGATGGGGCTAGAGGTTCATTGGGTGCCAGTGTGATTCTTGGGACAAGTGGATTTTATTTTTATTTTTTAAAATTTACATATTCATGAATTCTAAATTCTATAACACATTAGAGACAGGTTTGGGGAATCAGTGAGCATCTATGCTCACCCCTTTTGCAGCTGTTCATATTTTTTCTTGCTGAACATTGCCTCTCTTTCTACCCTGTCACTCATGTTGGGGCCTTTTTATGCCATTATTTTTGTGGATTTCATAAGAGGAACACCGATCTCTAGTCAGTCTTTTGTGTTTGGTCCATTTCACTGAACATTATTGACTCAAGGTGGCATTATTTTTGTTCAAAAGCTTCATATCTATATCTGTCTGTCCTTATGGCTGCATAGTACTTCATTGTATATTGATATTACATCTTCTTTAACCATTCCTCTATGGATGAGCAGGTAGGTTGTTTCCAGGGTTTGGCTATTATTAATTGTGCTGCTATAAACATGGATACACATGTGTCTTTTTGGTATGTTGACTTTATTTCTTTTGAAAAAATGCCCAGTAGAGCAGTAGCTGGATCAAATGGAATTTCTATTCTTAGCTTTCTCAGTAATCTCCAGATTGCTTTCCATAATGGTTGAACCAGATTGCATTCCCACCAGCAATGGAGTATAGTTCCTTTTTTCCTGCTCCCTTGCCAACAATTGTTTTTTGAGTTCTTGATGTAGGCCATTCTCACTGGGGATTAAGTTTCTTTGAGTCTTCTATAATCTGTTGCATTCCATTTCCTTGTTGAATTATTGCATGGTTGTTAACAGTCTGGGCCATTATTTCTACCTTGTTCTCTAAGTCAGAATTTCTTTCCTTATTTGTGTCATTCTGTTCCTTAAACTTGCCATGGAGTTTTTCATCTCCTGATACTCTTCCTTTATCTTTTCATATTTTTGGAATTCTTTAGTGAATTTGTCATTCATTTCCTATATTGACTTCTCTAGCTCTGTTAATTTTCCATTTGTTTCCTCCTTAATTTCTTTGACTAAATCTTTTTTTTGCAAACGTAAACAAATTATTTACAAAAATGAATTACAAACAGTACAAACTGAGACTAGTTCTTCTGTTCCTCCAGCAAGCTGAGAAAGTTCACTTTCAAATGAAATGTGTCACATTCTGAAATATGATACATATTCAGCAATTCACTATCTTCCTTAAAAACCAACTACTTCCCCAAATAATCCTGAAAGGCTGCTGCTGTGATGTGCACAAAGACCATCTTCCTCAAATCTTACTTCCACAACTACCATGTACAAATAAGGACAGAACAATAGGAATGGAGCAGGGCAGGATAGCACTGAACTGCTGAATCATCTTTTTACCAACAGTGAATTTTGATTAATTTCTGAACATTTGGCCAACGAATGAAAATTGAAACTACATTTTTTGCCTTTAATAAGAAAATTCAATTTGATTTTTAATGGGCTGAGCCATTCTACTGTTGCCGATATTTATGTGGCTTCTAT
Source organism: Ctenodactylus gundi (assembly GCA_004027205.1). Lineage (NCBI taxonomy): Eukaryota > Metazoa > Chordata > Mammalia > Rodentia > Ctenodactylidae > Ctenodactylus > Ctenodactylus gundi. The sequence continues at coordinate 119,615 of PVKB01000063.1, forward strand.
ACATAGGTTTGCAGTTTACATTTCCCTGCTATTGTAATATTCAATTTTGTGTTAGATTTTTAGTCAGAGTCAGTATTGCTGCTCTAGATCTCTGTCGACATCATTTCTACCTCGTCTTCAATTCCTCTATGATGCCCAGGCGGTTCCAACAAAAAGTCATTGCAGTGATTTGGCGGTAACGTTTTTATTGACACATCATCTGACTGCCATGATACCATGGAACAAGGACATCTGGCAGTTGAGGCACTGCAAGGGCGTCCCTGGGCATGCGGCCATTTGTACCATCTGCGTAGGGAACACAGATGATTGATTCTGTTTGCATGACTGTGTGGCCCCAGTATGTCTTGCCTCCTCTGTCCCATTACTCAATGGTGGGAATTCAGGGATGGTCAAAATCCTGTTACATCTACATGTATTTAGTCAGGGGTAGGATTCCCTTATTCATTTACTTAATATTAATTGAGCATCTAATATGAACCGGGCACTGTCCTAAGCCCTGGAAGTGCAACAGTAAACAAAGTAGATGCCCTTATAGAGCTGCTATAGTGGAAGACATGGTCAAAATCAAAATAATAAGTATTAGAATTGAGAAGTTCTATGGAGAAAGTGTCTTGTGATAAAAATATTTTGATTAGGAGAGCTTAGTCCTAATGCTTGAGCAAATCTTGGTGGAAGTGAGGGGTGCCTGCAAAGGCAGAAGCACAGCTGGGGCATGTGGAGGGGCAAGGAAGTCGGCAAGCTGCAAGGGGGCAGGGAGAGCGGAAGACAAGCAGTATGGGCAGGCAGCTAATGGAGGGACGGGAGGCTGGGAGGAAGGGGTGTGCGTGACAGGAGGTGTGGAAGACCTGTAAACCTTCCTTGGGCTGTGGAGTCAGAATGACTCTGAGTAAGGGAGGAGCTTTTGGGGTATTGAGCTGAGGAGTGGCATGATGTATGACTTAAGTTGTTTTTTTTTTTTAAACAGGAGCACTTTGGCTGCTATGAAACTATGAATAGTCCAAAAAAGGGCTTTTTTATGTGTATGTGTGTGCTAAAGGCACAGTCACATGTTTGCTTTCATGATACCATCTTTGGTATAAACAGGGCGGTATTTTGTCATGAGAGTTATGAGGCCATGGACCTTGAGGGAGTTTTATCCCATGGAAGTTGCTGGGACATGACTGAGGGAAGGACCACACAGGTGGTTTCCATCATTACCAGTGACAGAGTCACTACTGTGGACTAATGTAGGGTGAATTCCATGAGATATATTATTTGCAAAAATATGTTTTTTATTTCCTGAATGGTGGCATAGGTGTTTTAAGGGAAACCCGATAAAGTCCAATGAATGACTTACTTATTTCCTTTCTTTAACTTTCCCTATTCCATCTTCCCTTTTCTTGCCTTCAGTGATGTTCAGGGGCAGGAGATTGCCCTAACAGACCATATATTTCTTAGTGGTAGCCATTAATTTTTTCTTGGCTTGGCTGAGGAAATGTTCCCGTCACTTCTTTTGAACACAGAGAACCACCTTGGTGGGAAGGAATTTTGACAACGAAATCTTGTTTTGCAGCCAGCTCACAGAGGTTGGTGTGGCTGGACCTCCTATTAATTTTCTTGTATGATTCAGGCACTTAGGAAAACATGTGAAGAAAGTTTTCAGTTTTTGAGCCAATAATAAATGCCACGAGCTAGCTTGCCAGTCTGTTGGCTTTGGGCACAACTTTGTGCAGAAGTTGTGCAGAGTGGTTCCCATAAAGGTCAGCTAGGAAAGTGTCATGACTCCGTCTTTTAAACCATTGAAACATGGAAATTGATTTATACAGATGATCGTTCTTAAGTTTTCACATCTCATTTCTGTATTTGCCAACCCTCCTCACCAGTTTCTCTTCTTGGCAGTGTAAGTGTTTGGAGCTCTGTGTTCTAGCCCCAGTGCATGTGAATTAGGTGGTTTCTCCCCGTCCACAGGGATCATGCAGGTCTAGGGCTGCAGCTTCACTTGGGGGTGGGGGAGATCCATTATTTCAGCTTTAATTGGTTGCAAAATATTAGCAGCAATGCAAACTTATTTTATATTGAAGTGACTTCTTTTTGGAGGAAGTGGCAGATCAGATTTCACGGGAGCAGCTGTTCCTAGCAGAATTTGTCAGAAAGTTGATGAGAAGTGAAAGCTTGCAATACTCAGATCTAAATCCTTGGTTTAAAAAGGAAGCAAACTGCAAATAAACTGGGGTATTGAAGTATGAAAAAATATTTTTGTAAATATGTGTTTGAAAACCTAGGCTCTGTCATTTTACATTTCAGCCTAAGTCTTTCCAAAACAACCATTGCTTTGATTTGGCACTGGAGCTTTTATTTAGTAAAGAAGTCAATGCTGATAGGCTAAAAAAGAAATACAACTTCAAGAGAGACTCCCTAAGGCTCGGTGTGCTAGGTAGGTAATTTGAGGGGTGACCAGGATCTTTCCAGGTGTTGTCCTCTTTTTTTCTGGGATTCCTTTTCCCATGTGACTTTGCCTACTTGGCGCTTTTTCATTCTTTATCTCTCAACAAGAAGGCCTTTCTTGATCGGGCTGCTCTTGTTTTCTTATTTTCTGCAGTGCTGGAGGCCAAACCCAGGACCTCGCATGTGCTAATCAGCTGCTGTACCTCTGAACTATATTCTCAGTCTCCTGCCTTTTAAAAACTTTTACAGGGGCTAGAGGTATTTCTTAATGGTTAGAGCACTTGCCTAGTGGGCACAAAGTATGGGTTTAGTTTTCCAGCACCGTGTAAAAATTAGCTGGATGTGGTGCACACACCTGTAAGCTCAGCATGTCAGAGGCTAATGCAGGAGGATTGCTATGAGTTTAAGGCCAGCCTGGACAATAGAGTGACACCCTGGCTGAAACAAATAAAAAATTGCTTTGCTTTATAGAGTTCTTAGCACTTATATTTGCTTGAAAAATTCTTTATCTTATGAAGTCAATGAACATTTATCATCACCACCTAAAAATAATACCTGCCTTGTTGATAAATACTAATATTTGATCAATAACTTTTCATGAAGGACTCAATGAATGGTTTGACGTTGGGTGACCCCTGCAAGGCCGTTACAAAGACAGATACGTGCAACTTTAAGTTCAAATGCCTGTGGGGCAAGTAGCCACAGTAAATACGAAGTATGAGTGACCTGAGTTGCTCTGGGAAAGCAGATAGAATGTCACAGATAGATGCCCACTGAGTAGATGTCTTCCTGCCTCTCCCAGTGATTCTTCTTACCATAGGGCCTAGACTTGGATTGTGGCCAACTTGAAGCAAATGGGCAGATGAGGCTCACAGGGTAGAAAAGATCAGGAAGTGAGATTGCTGCAGAACAAGGAACATTGCAGAAACCTTTGGACAGAGGATAGAGATCAACCAGTTATGAAATACTTAGGAAGAAAAATTAGGCAGCTATGGATGTCTTCAAATATGAGGCCAAAGTAACTGTCCCCATCAGAGCTACCTGAAACAGGGTACCAAGAGCAGTGTGATGATGGAAACCTGAGTTTAATACCTAGAAGCAGTTTTGCCAGTACAGAGACAAATATGTATCCGAAAAGAAGATTTCTAGAATTTGTGCTAGCCTTAATCTAAGTCATTCTAGAATCAATAGAAGTGGTGAGTAGAGGAGGAAATGAGGGAACGTCAGGTTGCAGTGGGTTGAGAATGGAGTGGGAAGTGAGAAAGGCAAGCCAGTGAATGGAGATTCCACTTTTGAGAAGATTATAAAAACAAAAACAAAAACCAGGAAGAGTGACTTGAGCAGAAGTTGAGGAAAATACCAGAAAGATACAAAGAAAGGGAAGGCCTTCCTCTACTGGTAAGGATCCCTTCTTCTGAGGTAACAAAGAATCCCATGTTTTCAGGTAGAAATGTGAGGGGTTAATGACATGGTCTCACTGGCAAACAGTGGGAGGTCCTGGGTCTAGTGAGGAGAGTATGTGGGCTGGGGATTTTGCTTTCAGGAAGACGTGTCTAGTATGTAATCCTAAAATGCATCTCCATTTCCACTTTTATCACAGATTTTATTAACAGGCTCTGTAGAAATATTCTTAGAAAGATTGAGGCAAAGCTTTGACTGATTTTTCCTTCTGACATGACAACTCACCAGAAGCCTCAGGCATTTCTGAAATCTTGAATAGAAAGAAGCATTCAAAGCTATGCCAGGAAGGGTATTGTGGATCTGGGGAACTCCAGGGGCCATTATTATTATTATTTTTTGTGTAAAATCTTGCCTTGACTAAAGCTCTTAAGACCTATCTCACAGAGCATTGATAGCCTTTCATTCAGACAACAGCATCTGAAATGGTCTCCAACCTAATAGGTCAGTTGCAACATAGCAGAAAATATAATGAAACTACTTCAGAACCTCAGCAGTATCTTTGAGATGTGGTAATAACCTACTTTATAGGTACTTTTGTTGCTAAAAAGTATTTTTACTTTATCAGGCCCTTGATATTTTTTTTTCAGCAGTGAATTTCACTCTAAGGTCTTTTTAGAGCCTCTCATAATAAGTCAACAAATCTATTTCAAATGTGTTTGTTACTAAGCAACAGTTACTAAGAGCTTCTGTAATTAAGATGAAAGTTCCAAGGTAACAGTGTCCCAACACAGCACCTTCTACCTATTTTCTGATAATACAGGAGGAGGATGGTTACAAGTGAGAGAAGCCTGTTCTACTGAGAGTGCAGCATCTGAAAATTCCAAATATCTGGGCAGTTCCGTACCTTATCTCACACGGCGTTTGTGTTTTGTGAGTCGCCCAGTCCATTTTTTCTGGTGTAGTTGGCATGTATGTCCCGGACTGAACAGGTGGAGTATGCAGCAGAGGCAGGTTTACTGCACAGCTGTTTTCCGCTGGGACCACACAGTGGTGGTGATTGTGCTACCTGATGTGTGCAGCACATTGTAAGGGGAACTACAGGATGTGTCGAGTAAAGTCAGCTTCCTTTGCAGTTATGTCTGACCTACATTAAGCAGTGATGCGAGTTTCTTCTGCACTTTGCTTAATAATGCTCAGCTTCTTTTTCTTTTAGTGATTTGTAAAGGAAGACTCAGATGAATTTTTTTTTTCCTATTCATCGTGTCTGGCTCATAGCAGGCGTTTAACAAATGCTCCTCTTTCCCTTCCCACTCCATTTTGTTCCAGGAGCAAGGAGGGGTTAGGGTTTCCATGGTGACCTGTTGTTGAATGACCTCCTTTTAGAGGTTGTTGGATGCCCAATGCAGTGGTCCAGAGGGCCAAGCCTTACCTAATAGAGGGTTTGGCAGGAGCAAAGAAGATTCTAAGTCAGCAAGTAATTACCAAGTGACTCTCTAGCTGCCTAAAAACTTGGTGCTCCTTGTAGGGTTTACCTCATGATCAGCAGAGTGAACATTAGCCCCTGAGGCCACTAGCCAGTGAATCAAGTTCTGTTTCAACCCTTAAGGTTATGGTCATGGGCAGGTCATGACTACCTTGAACTTTAATTTTCTCATTCTTATCCTGTGACCAATAATGCTCACTTTGCTCTTACCTTAGGATAATTCAAAGAATTAGATAGAAAGAGCTATAAGTAGGTATATATGTATTGATTTATTTAACAAATATTTACTCAGGAACTTCTGTGTGTCAGGAGCTTCTGTGTATCAGGCAGTATCTCAGGCCAGGACAAATAAGTATCCACTAATAAAATGTCAGTATTCTATAGTATAGGTCAACATATTAAACACTGTTGCATTGAACATCTTTGTCTATGTGACTTTTGGATGTGTGAGAATATTTCTTAAATTATTGAAAGATGTTTATTTTATTTTAGAGAAAGAGTTTTGCTCTGTAGTCCAGGCTGGTCTTAAACTCACTAAAGTAGCCTGGCTGTCCTCGAACTCCTGGCAATCTTTCCGCCTCAGCCTTCTGATTACAGGCCCATGCCACTACGCCCAGCTAATCTTTGTGTGGTGCTGGGGAGGACATGTGCATGTTAGGTAAGCGCCTTAAACCCTGCGCTATGTCGCCCTCCCTAGTTCCTGAGACAGATTTTTCAGTTCAAAAGGCATATGATAATGGGTAGCATTTTGTTAAATACTGCTGATTTCCGGTTAAAAGGCAGAAGAAACCTGTCTTCCCAAACAATGTATTATGAGAATAGCTATCTTATCAGTCAATTTTTGATGTTTCATTTTTATTTATCTCGTTGATAATAATTCAGATGGTTACATTTTCAATTTCTTGCTTTATAAATGATCGTCTTGTCATGGTTTTCATTATTTTAACTTTCTTTCTGGTTAGCCTTTTTTTCTCCCTTTTCTACTGGTGGGTTAACCCCTGTTTTACCTAAGAAGCAAGAGGCACATGAAGTTGTGCACTTGGCTAGATAATGATGAGAACTGGCTGGAACCTGGCTCCCCTAGTCCAGTGTCTGCTAATTTGGTGGCTCAGCAGGCTGGCAAGCATGAATTGCCTCTGTGGGGCAATTTGGATGTCTCCAAGCAGTGCCAGGGAGGACGCTGAGTCACGGAAGGGGAGTGGCACCTAACACAGCTCCTGCGGGTGCCAGTGGCCCTTTGAGTACAACCTGCGGGAGAAACCTAATCCTGGGAAAAAACTGTCGTAGCTGAGTGACTGAGGGTTATGACTGAGCCTTTGTTCCTTACGGGGTACAGACAAAGGCAGAAGAGAACAAGAGTGACAGTCCCAGTAAGGTGACACCTTTCTGCTTCCAGGGGCACAAGTAATGCTTCAGTTGTCTCTACATTGCTGAGATTAGAGACTGTTACTATTCTTAAAAATTATGAGAGAAACAGAACAGAGATCCTCTCCTTATTTTTCTGCTGTTACCATATTTGAATAATCATTGTTTTCTGATTGAATAATTACCATTATTCTTTTCTGTGTAAATGAATAAACTAGAAGTCATTTTTTTCTTCCTGAACGATCTTATTTTAGGCTTTTTCTGGTGTTACCTGAGTCTGGTTTTTGAGTGTGTTCTCTGAGCTAAGTTCTAGTATTGGCATTTACTTACTGGACTACGGAATCTAAGATCTTGGAAAGAGGAGTGGTTTGCCAAGGATGCTAACTTATTCCAGATCAAGGGCATAACTCAACTTCTGGTTGTGACGTTCAGTATCTTTCTGACATTTCTCTATCCCCTCCAACATTTCTTTGCCCCCAAGATTTCATAGTTCAAAAATGAGGCTGGTCGCACCTGTTTCTCTGAGCCATTGTGCAAGGCAGTTATTAGAGTGCTTTTATCATTCGGCTTTTAACTTTCATTTGTGCTTGTTTTTGGAAGCTCTTTATTTCTTAGTTTTTACATTATGTTTTTGAGGTGCTTAGTTGGCACTTGGCGAATTAATGAAAAGATAATTGTTATGTGTTTCTATGGTTTCATTACATAGGTGCATACAAAGAGTCTTCATCTCAAACTCACCACTGTGTAGCAGTTGAAGATTATATAATTTATTTCCTGCTTTCGGGCATGGGGATATTTGAAACATTCAGAGTAAATCAATTCTCCCATGATTTTTTATTAGTGCATGTTATATACCATAGTGGGGTTCATAAAGAATTTACAAAGGATGCCACTTCCATTAGATATTTATTTGTGTGTATGTGTGTGCGTTTGTGTTACTGGGGATTGAACCCCACAGCCTTGCACATGCTGGGCAAGCAATCTATAGCAATATATAGCTGATACACAGTTCTTTCCTCTAATTTTGATTTTAGAAAATTTCTTGGTCTGCCATTGCCTCCTGTTTTCTGCTCTTAGCCACCCTGGCTGGGTATTTTTGCCAGGTACGAGGATGAAGTAATCACATACAGTGGTGGTTGTGTCACGTGGTGCTGTTAGGGCAGGCGAAGCTGGAGTCTTTATGGCTATAGAATGCTGGTGGCTCAGAACATGAAAATAGATGGGCTGGCACTACCCTGGGGGAAGCTATAAATTTTCTAGGCTGTTTGGTTGGTCTGTCTGGTCATGGTCTCAGAGAAGAGCCAGGCATATTTTAAGCCAGATAACTGTGTATCAGGAACACCACCAATAGGAAATGCTTGGGAATGATGGGTTATATTACCAAGGAGAATGCTAAGAGAATTATTGTTTCTGAAAGTTTCACCACTGAATAAGGTCTTTTTTCCCCCTGTTACAAAAAAGTAATTCAAAGCCCCTTAGTCCTGGCCTGGCTGGAGTTGATACGTGGGTAGCGGGGGTGGGGCCTCCCTTCTACCGCAGCCTTTGGAATCCAGCCAAGAGAAAGATTTTCCAGAGGATTCTGTTGGAGGTGTTGGGTGGGGTGGGGCAGTAGGCCTGCACCTCAGGTACCATAATAAATCTCTGGGCAGGAATTTACTGTGAACATTGTACATATTTGCATCAGATCCCTCATTCGAAGGTGAAATCAACTTTGAGCTAAAGGTAGAGGATGTATGGTCACATCTAAAAAAAAATGCCTTTTGTAATTTTTAAACTTTTCCTGAGAATGAGCTCTCTGTGTGAACCATGTATTCCATGTTTTCTTTTAGATTTGTTCTTCCAGTACTAATTAATTTTTTTTTTGTGTGTGTGTGTTTGCCTAATGGGTGATTTTTGTTGTTTAAGAATGACTTAAACATGGTTACTTAAAATATGAGATTTTCCTCCTTTTCACTTTTTTGGCATAGACACTGAACATACAGAAGCATTAAAAGAATTCCTATAGGGGCTGGAGGTATGCTACAGTGGTTAGAGTACTTGCCTTGCAAGCTCGGGGCCCCATTCCCCAAAACAACATGAAGCCAGGTGTGTTGGCACATGCTTAGAATCCCAGCATTGGGAAGCTGAGGCAGGAGGATTGAGCTGAGTCCAAGGTCAGCCTGGGCTACAGAATGAGACCTTGTCTCAGAAAAATATCCTATATAGTTCTTAAACAGATTCTCTAAGTGATAGTTTGTAATTTTTCTCTCTCTGTCAACTTTTTCTGAACTACTGAGATCAGTGCAGATGGGATGTCCTTTCTCCCCTAATAATGTACTGTGTGTTCCCTGAAGACAAAGGAATTCTCTGACTCAAGTACCATGCAATTTTCAAAATTGAGAAATGAACATTGATACCGTGGTATTATCTAATCCTGAGACCTCATTTGTAGTTTGCTAAATGAAACAATGTCATTTTTAGTGAAAGAAAATCCCAGATCAGGGAGTTTATTGAGTTATCACTCCCCTTGGTCATTTTGCATCCTGTTTTTTTATTTCATGACAGTGTTATTTTTGAAGAGTACAGACAGGGATTTCTGTACAATGATTATTTTAAGTTTATTGATGTCTACTTACGCTTGGATTCAGGCTATACATTTTTTGATAGAATTAAAATTAATATTAGTTTTAAATGGTATTCATTTTAATATTGAAGCGAAGATTTATTTTCATTATCTGCCTTTAGTTTACCTTAAATGTATTGTTATTCTGTGTGAAAATCTAGTAAGTAATATATAGAATGAGAACAAACAAATTTGGGTATTTATTGTATTTATTTATATTTTAAGACAGGGTCTTGTTCAATGGTCTTGAACTCACTTGTTCTTGAACTCATAGAAATCCTCCTGTCTTGGTCTCCTAAGTGCTAGGATTACAGGCATGTGCCACCATGTCTAGCTTTTCTTTTACTTAAATAATGCTTAATTAATTCAAGTTGGACAGAAGACTTAAGTTCTTGTTAGTTCATTTGGTTTGTAACTTAAGCAATTTACTTTAGCATTTAAAGTTATAAGTAAGTCCAATCTTCTTTTAAATCACTTCAGATGCCTGATAGAACAAACTTGAAGACCTTAGCAAACACTTTCCTAAGGACTTATGTAATCCACTTTCTAATTACTATGACAACACAAAGCAAAGCACTATGTAGTTGCTGTGACAACAGATAGTAGTTCATACCCTTCAGATGTGATGAATTTTCAGCCATGGTCTCCTAGGTGATATTCTTTGTCCTTCTTTCATCTGACTTGGGTAGAAATACATTTGGATCCTTATCTAGGTTGCAGCTAATTTTCTTTACTGCTGATTACATCCTGTTTTTCTTTAGCTTTTGGTAACATTATATAGTCATTTTATTCTGATTGGTTTTTATGTCTTCTTTCCAAACTTTTGGCCACAACTCTAAAGCTTCATACTAATGAAAATATCTTTCATTAATTTCTTCATGTTACTTTGAATTACAGCCTTTTGATTTTGATTTAGAGTGTCCCAGAAAGAATCCCACTAGAGCCAGGTAGCTTGATTATGAAAACTCCCAGGCTGGTCGCTGCTCTTCACATGTGAGAACTCTGTGTAAATAATGTAACCAGAGCTGACTGAGTATGTTCTCTTTTGAATTCTGTTGTTCAGTTGCTTTCAAATAGGTTTGAAGGCTAAATCACAATTGTACAGAGAGTATCAAACTAAGACTAGGTCATTTCTAAGAACATCATGAAGTCATGGGTAGTGTCTATGATTTATTATGGACTTCTTCTCTGGTAATTTCATTGTGCTTATTTAGACTGTCTAGAATAATTACCGTCACTTGTTTTTTTCTTGGCAGATATTCTGTCCTGTTAACCTTTGTTCTTTTCTAGTTTGATTTTTTTTTTAGCTTAGTGTAGTTATTGAAAGTACATATTTTGGAATCAACGGACCTGGATTCATATTACGGTTCTGTAGTTTACTGATTGTGTGACCCTGGGCAAATTACTGTTCCTCTCAGAGCCTCCTGTGGGTTCTGTTTACCTCACAGAGTTACCGTAAGATGAGAGGAGTTATTGCTTGCTGAATCCATGTCCGAGCCTTGGATTACGTAAGTACTCAAAGAATGGTAACAGTTTTATTTGCCTTGGCCATCCTGGTTGAGCTTTTGTCTGCTTCGCCTCCCCTGTGACATCTTGTTGAACCCTGACCCTTCTTTTGGATTTTCTAAAAGCTATATGTTGCTTATGTTCTCTCTGTGTTTCCTCTACTTTGTAATCATGGTAGCGGCGTAGTTGATGGTCCACTTATTTTAAAGATTTCTTCTCTTTTGCTTTTGGGAGAGCCCTTCCATTTTCTCTCTGGGCCACATGTTGATCTCGGTAGAACCCAAATCCATTAACTGTGTCTTCTTTATTTATATGTATCCAGCTCTCCTTCATCTTGGGAATTCCCAGCAGCAAACAGGGGGCACTGATGTCAGTTGTCCCAAGATTGTCTCAAGTTCTGCTGTCTGACGAAGCTAGCTTGGTGCTCCGTCCTATATTGTCCTTTGTGGTAATAGTCCTAGTTATACTTTGGGAGATGGACTGGCAAAGTGTAGCTCACCAGTGATATTAGGAATCATGATTCCTAGCCAGGTGCTGTGGTGCATACGTGTAATCCTTTCTACAAAGGTACAAAAATCACAAGTTTGAGGCAAACATGGACTACTTCATGAGACACTGTCTCAAAATACAGAATATAAAAGGCCGGGAATGTAACTCAGTGCAAAAGCTCTGAGTCCAATCCTGAGAACCCTCCTACCCACCTCCAAAAGCCCCTCAAAACCCAGAAATCACAATTACTGTCATTCCCACCATCCTCAGGCCGTTTCTGCTCTCTGATGTATTTTTGTTCAGGTGATGTCATCTGTAGGAAGTGGCCAGAGAGTTAGTATCCTCAATGACCATGATGTTGAATAGATTTCAGAGGCTGCCAACCCCAGGAGTCACAAGCAGCTGTGCTATTCCGTGACACTGAGGAAGAGTGAATTGGATGAATTCTACAAATGTCTCCCTGTCCAGGCCAAAAGCAGGCTGATCATGATGACTGTCTTCCTCAGCTTTTTAGAGTTGTGAACAAACATGAAGTTTGTCTAAACAATGAACCTTGGAGACAAAGCATACAGAATAATTCTGTGCAATTGCATGTAGCAAAGGTGTTTGAATATTTGTATATATGTTTACTCTGTGAATGCTAATACATATGTGTATATACATATTTTATATAGTTTATGAATGCTAATAACAATACTTACTAAGTATCTAATGCCAGGTACTTCGAAAAAATTGTTTCTTTGACTCCTACTAACTCGTTGAGATAAAATTATCTCACTTTTAAAAAATCTGAGGGCACATATGTCCTGGCATCGTATGTCCAATAAGTGGTAGGCCAGATCTTAGATCTTTGTTCACCTAAGAGCAAGGATTATGCTTTATGGTATATGTTATGAGAAGTTGTGTAATAGCACCTTAGTGGGACTTTTTTCTTGCCAAATTAAGAAAACTTTGTGCAGTCAAGGAAGTCAGCAAAATGTACAGATTTAAGGAAGAAACTGTTAGCTCCAAAATAATTTTTCCCTTGATGTCCCTAATTCCTCCAAGCCATGACTTACTGGCATAATAAGAAACTGCTCCTTCCCAAGAAGACTATGAAGTTCTGTCAGTAATTTTGCCCTGGATGTGAATTAATTTATCCAGATTGTTTTCCTAATGGCTGCGTGAGTGAGAGATATGATGGCTGGGGGTGGCGGGGGGATGAAGGTAGTTTTGGAACACAGAGACCCTTCGAAATGGAACAGGTCTTGGGGGATGCGGTCCAACCATAGGAGAGCAAAGGTAATATACTCTCGAGGCTAAGCAGGGCAAGGAGACAAAAAGAAGGAGAATTCTAAGAGGACTTCACCTCTCTGCTACTTTTGTTGACCCTGAGGATTGCTATTTCCAGAAGTTTCTTGGACTCCTGGATTGTGATAGGAGTAAAGGTTTGGAGTAGGAAGTAACCAGGACATCAGCTCTTGGCTTCCTATATTGATCAAACTTATTTTTTTGCTCTCTCTCTCTCTACACACATACATATATGATAAAATTATATATAACCATATAGTCTATTATATATAATGAAATTATATATATAATTTTAAAAAGCATTCTACTACCACAGACTTTGATGCAGCCCCCAAAACTTGTATTTCATCATTCTAACTGGGGACTCCTAAGGCAGATAGTCTGAGCAGCAAACTTTTGGAAATGTTGGGTAAGAGTCTACCACTCAGCCCTGAATATGATTCAGGGGATTCTGTGAGGGAATAGATTTCCTGGATGAGCCAACTGATAATGGTGCTTGAATAAAAGAAGGGATTTTTTTTTTTCTTTGAGAACTTTGTTTAAACAGATCTCTCTCAGGCCTAGAAAGTTCCATCTCAAGGCAAGCTGCTCTACCCTTCTTTACCTTTTCAGTTGTTTCTGGCGTCTCTTGTTCTGCTGTGGTTTGGACAAAGGCAACAGGAAGAGTAGGCTAGCAGTGGAAAGCCAGTGGAGGAGTGGTGGCCACTGATGATGCAAGACTTTCGGAGCTGAGACCAGACAGTCCCCGGAGAGGCAGAATGGCCAGCCACGCTCCTCCCACCGAGGCCCTCTTTCTGGAGCACGTCACTGACTCCCTCTGCAGAAGGGCTACGTGCTCTGATGACTCTGGCCAGCAGAATGGCTCCATGGGTGTATTTGCCAGCCTCTTGGAGCTGTTACTGTTTCTTATTAGCAAATTCTGTGATTTAGGGTTTTTTTGGCTGATTTCCTGATGCTGCTGCAAGAGACTGAATGCAGCGAGCTTCAGTGCCTTGTAGTTTTAAGTAGTAATATGCTGAGAGCTGTCCCAGGATTGTTTTTATCTGAATATGTCTGCAGTGCATACTTATTTACATATTGATTGCTTAGAGCTTGTGGAATTGATATCTATAGTATTATGTTTCCATCTTTTAAAAAATTTCCCCTTTCCTCCTTTCCATTCTCTCTTGTCCTCAAGCTCCCTCCCCATCTTCATAAAATCCTCCTCCCTATTTTATTTATTTATGAGACCTGGTCTTGCTCTATAGCCCAGGCTGGCCTTGAACTCACAGCAGTCCTCCTGCCTCAGCCTCCTGAGTGCTGGGATTACAGGCCTGTACCGCCACACGCAGTACCTGTGATGCAGGGGAATCAAACACGGGGCCTTGCCCTTACTAAGCACTTTGACTGCTGTGCTGTTCTTGTTTCTTTTGCTTTTTTGCTCATTTATGTTTTGGGTTATTCATGTAAATGAAACCAGGCAGTCCTTAACTTTCCACTGAGGCTAGAACTGGGATGTGGCTTACTGAGCCTGGAGAAATCACATCTTAAAACAAACAGCCCCCTGGGAGGATAAAGATGCAAAGCCCCAGAGAAAGGGACTCAGAGGACATGCTGTCCTGTCGGTAGGAGCCCTGCAGCCTCACCTCTCCCCATGGCATTCCTGCTTTATTAGCTTAAAGAAACCCAAGTATATTCTTACTGAATTCAGTTTAGAAGAGGAAAATATGTTTTCTTATGGGAGGGAGGTCCCTAGGGTGGAGTTCAGGCTGTTTTGCTCCCAGCGTGGGCTCTGGGGTGAAGTGGGGGTGTGACAGACCAAGCTCTGTTTGGACTGAAATGACTCACACGCGGGGGTGGGGGCAAGGGAGAAGTGCGTGAGTGCCCCAGAACCTAGACAAAAGTTGCCCTTGGTTGAGGATACACTGGGTAAAGTCAAGCTGAATACTTCCATTTTTGGTTTCAAGAAGGTATAAAACATGGAAGTGTGGATGATGTGTGCATGCACAATTAATGAACAGGGCCTAAAGGAGGAGATATATTGCTGTGTATGGAACCCAGCAATATCCATGCTAGGCAAGTGCTCCACCACTGAGCTACAGCTCCAGATCTGAAAGAGGTTTTTAAGAGGAGTTCTGAAGCATGTCCTAAGAGCAGCATGGTAGGATAAGGTTATTGTACCCTTGCAGGTGAAAGAAGAACAGTGTCCTATTGGATGGGTTCTGGCATTTGTCCCAACTCAGGAATCATCTTGTACATGGTTTCAGCCCAGAAGTTTCTCTGGTGTCATTATATATTTGCATATGCTGGTATTAAAAGTAGTTTTCAATTGCTGAACACACACAGTTGTGAGGGTAGGGAGAAATATATTCCTGAAACTTACTAACTGGTAAGAAAACACTTTTAAATGGAACCATGTCCAAGTTTGGATCCTGGAGGTTTACAGTATAAACGGTAGTCTTTGGAAGGGAGAATGCAAGTTGTTGATGAAATGGGTTTCCTAAGTCTAGGACACATGCAGGAAATTCTAGAAAGAAAGAAGAGACAGGATTAATTCCGCCTTCTGCCTTTAGTGACAATAAAGTGTTTCTAACACTTGCTAAATGACCTGGAAACAAGAAAACTATGGAGAAAGAATCTAGAGAACAGAACACTATTTTAAGTTGAATTTTTTTTTTTTTTTGTGGCACAGAAAATTTGCACGTGGATTTGTCTTAGGTAGCTGTGCAGGTCTGTGGAAAACAAAACAGGACATGGACTTTTACCCATGCTGGTGTCCCTTCTGCAAACATGGTGGAGGTTTCTAAAACCCACTGGGTTTTCTGTGAGAGGCCTGTCAGCACTGACCCTGCAGGGTGACAGGCCATGAGAACTGCGAGGATTCTCTGTGCTTGGGGAGAGTGGCGTTATGGCAGGAAGCAGAGTGGCTGTTGTAGACTGAGATGATTTTTTGAAAAAAGGCTAAAACTCGTAACAAGAACGTGCTGAGGTTGAGTTGTTGAGCCCAACTGCAGATCTGAAGGAATGTTGGCTATTGAGAGATGCACCATTCTGAATGGGAGAAGTCAAGAGGAGAGAGGGCCAGGTGATTCAGTGCCAAGCTGTGAAGACAATTAACATTTTTGGGCTATGTTTTAAAAAAACCCAACATTACTTGTACACCGGACAAAGCTGACCATTAGCATCAAGCTCTGGATTCGAGGAAACCTCCTGAGAGATCAGATGTTGTCATGGTAACCATATCACTCATCCAAATTCTAGGCTGCTATTATTTTGAAACGTGCGTTTCTTTGGAAACTGTATACTTAGATAAATGATGCGACCTTTCCTGATAGTAAAAACTACCATGTACTGGGTGTTCACAGTGAGCCATTCTGGTCTGAGTGCTTTGCCTGTATTAACTCACATTATCCTTATTGGTCTAAGATACTCTATTTTTCTCTTTTATTTAAAATGAAGAAGATCTTATACACAAAATAATCTGAGACATATGACTTGAGAATAGTAGGAATATGATGGAATCTGGCTTTAGAATGCACACTCTTTGCTACCACCTTGTGTTTTGCCCCTCATCCAGTGGGGGTGATCATAGAGAACTTATAACAGATTATATTTCGTCCATATGGAATATAGTATTTTTATCCCTTCTGTGATTTAACCACTAATTTTTGTTTTGTTAACGTGAAACCTGCTGTCTTTATCTTAAAGCTTTTATGGAGGCAGATATTGTAAGGGTTGCACCTTCATAGAGCAAGCTGAAAGTGTCACAGGAGAAAGCTGAGGTGAAAACTAGATCCCTAACCTCATACCATATAAAAATTGGTTCAGAAGAGATCAAATATTTGAATGGAAAAGCTAAAATTATAAAACCCTTAGAAAAACCCAGAAAGAACAATTTTTCTGACCTTGAAGTAGTCAGTGGTCACACATGACACCAAAAAAAAAAAAAAATTGAGCTTCATATAAATTTAAAATCACTCATCTTCAAAGGACATTATCAATAAAGGAAAAAACACTGTCTATAGAATGCAAGAAAATATTGTATATCTGATAAAGGATCTGTATTTCAAATAGATAAGGGATAATTACAGTTCAATAATTAAGGGAAAAATAGTCCAATTAAACATAAGCAAAAACTACTGAATAGATGACGTCCCAAAAGAGTTACATAATTGATTAATAACAACATGAGAAAGTCCAAGGCTACCCTGGACTACATAAAAAGTTCTGTCTGGGCCACAGAGCAAGACCCTGTGTCAAAAACAAAACAGAACATTAAAAGAGGTCCAGCATCATTAGTCATGAGAGAAGTGCAAGTCAAAACCACAATGAGGTATCACTTCCGATCTGGGAGAATGGTTACAGTACCAAAGGTGGGCAGTAACAAGTGTTGGTGAGAGTGTGGGGAAGTTGGAACTCTCATACGATGCTGGTAAGATTGTAAGATGGTGCAGCGTCTTTAGAAAACAGTTATGACAGTTTCTCAAAGAGTCAAAGAAGCGTAGAATTCTATGATCCAGCAATTCTACTTGTTGGTATTTATTCAAGAAAATTGAAAACATATGTCTATACACAAAAACTTGTGAATGACCCAGCAGCATTGCACATGACAGCTGCAAAGTGGAAACAGTTGACAAGATAAATATATGTCTGAGTAATGGAACATTATTCACTCTTAAAAAGGCATTAAGTACTGATATGTGCTGTAACATGAAACACTTGAAAACCTTAAGAAGCTAAAGAAAGAACCCAGGTACCGCACGGACCACATATTGCTTGGTTCATTGATATGAAGCATCCAAGACAGGCCAATTCTTAGAGGCAGAAAGTAGAATATTGGTTACCAGAGGCTCTTGGATTAAGAGAAGAGAATGGAAAGTGATTGCTAATGGGTATCAGGTTTCTTTTTAGGTGGTGAAAATGTTCCAGAATTACAGAGGGATTTTGCTTCACAACTTTGATAATATACTGAATGTACCTGAATTACATACTTTTAAAAAGGTCTAATTTATGGTTTGTATATCCATCACATAGATACATATATTCTGGAATAGGCAGGAAACAAAATTGAATTGATTATCCCAAAAATAAAACGGGAGGAAGCCTTACCGACTTCAGTTCGGGGATGGGGACCCGGGGCTCTGGCACACAGCTCGTTACCCAGGGAGCCCTACTGGCTTCTCATTATTCCTTCTCTCAAGTTTCCTGCCTAGATGAAATGACTAGTTCAGGGAGGAGAACAAAGATGCATTTCTGTTTCCGTCTTGAGGTGGGCATTTTGCATGGTGATCTGTCCCTCTCACCAGAAGCTTAAACGAACAGGGTAATGCCTCTCTCACACTTTATTAGTGTTGTGCTGTGCTTTTCTCTGGCTGGGTTTGTTTTGTTACTTCTCTGTGTTTATTTTCACAGAGAAAATCCTAACAGTGAACAAAGTACGAGTCCACCAAGATCTGAGAGTGCAGGATACGTGCTGTCATTGATTCTGTCTTGTTTTGGTATTTAGACAGTGCTGGCCACCCAGAGCAAGTTGGGAAGTATTCTTTTAGCTTTTATACCCCGGAAGAGATTGTAGAGAATTGATATCATTTCTTTTTAAAACATCCGTTGGAATTTAACAGTGAACATCTTTGCCCTTGTGCTTTCTGGTTTGGAAGGTTATGAATGATTGATTCAATTTCTTTAATCGATACAAGCTTTTTAAGAGTTGTGCAGGAGTGGAAAAATCCTATTCCTGATATCTGCAGAGCAGACATATTTATTTACAAGTTTTGTGTGACGTGGGGGCCTTCATAAAGACATGGAGATCTGAAGCAGTAGTTAATTAACTTGAGCACTGGATTAACAAATGAAGAGCTGTGAAGAAGCAAGTAAAAAGCTTAAAAGATAAGATTTATCTCAACAGTGTCTATACAGAGCTCTTTCAATTTTGGCTTATCCTTGAAGGTAAATATATTACATCATCAGGCAAAGGGAGGATGTCATTTGCATGGGAATTTTGTTTTCTGCTTTTAGGAAATAACATAAAGGCCAAAGTGATCTTTTCGTGCCTACTGTTTTCTCAAGTGTTTTAAACTTACATAGTCGGTGTGCCAGAATAGGGTGTTTTAACCCCTTAATCTATTATTTTCTTGCATGATATTATTATCCATTATGTGTTTACTATCTGATGACCTGTCTTTTGTTTCTTATATTCATAATTTGTATCTTGTTTTTTTCTTCGCCCGACTAAGGTCTTATTGATCTTTGTCAAAGAACCAGTTTTTGGTGTCACTGATTTTTTTTCCTCCTTTCTTTTCTTATTATAGTTACATTGATTTCTGTTCTTGTTTTACTGATGTCTTCTGCCTGCTTTGGATTTAGTTGACCTATTGTTATTAGTATTTTAAATACTTTTCCCCAATACTAATTAGTATATATAGGTGCTATACAATGGTTACATTAAGCTTGAGAATTTCGTGCACATATCACATCATTACAATCCTTGTTCTACCTTATTTTTAATTATTTTCTAACATATGTAGTCAGTAGTACACTTTGTTCCCCCTAAGACGTGCTTTGTTACATGCCACATTTTTGGTAAGCTATGTTTTCATTTAGTTCAAGACCTAATTTTGTTCAGATTTCTTCTTTCTACCCATGTGTTATTTAAAAGTGTGTTGTTTAATGTTTAGATACTTTGGAATTTTCCAGTTGTCTTCATTATTGATTTCTAGTTTAATTCCATTAGTACTGTCAAAACAGACTTTGTGTGATTTCTATCCTTTTAAAAGTTTTCAGGTGTGTTTAATGCGACAGAAGTTTCAGGTGGGCACAGAAGAGCGCTTTCTGCACTTCTTAAATGATATCATTTACAGATGTTGATCATACCTAGCTGGTTGTGTTGAGTATAAATAAGTTCTTGCTGATTTTTAATTTGTTGAGTGTGTCCATTTTGAAATTGCCAACAACAGTGGATTTATCTATTGCTCCTAGAAATTTGTCAGTTTTTGCTTTATTTCCCCCCATTTTATATATATATATATATATATATATATATATATATATATATATATATATATATACACACACACACACACACACACACACACACACACACACACGGAAACATAGACATAATATTTCCATTTCACTTGAGAGTTTTGTGTTGTGCACATACGTTTTGCAACAAAATTCTACTCCCTTCTCTTCCCTTTTTTTGGATCCTCCCTCAATTTCCTTCTCCCCCCTAATGGCCACTCTCACCTCTATTGGATTCTTTTTTTTTTTTTTTTTATCATATCACCTTCTTTCCTCCTTTTGTCCTCCTTAGCCCCATTCTCTTTCCTGTCTACAAAGTCTGTCTTCTTAGTTATTTCCATGTCTCTTACATTTTTTATAGTTTGTTTTTATCCTATTAGAGAAACCATATGGTTTTGTAACTATCTGAATCTGGTTCATTTTGCTGAGCATAATGGTATCAAGGTGTATCCATTTTCCTTAAAATGACTCAAATTTGTCATTCTTGATGGCAGAGTACTACTTCATTGTGTATATATATCACATCTTCTTTATCGAGTCATTTGTACTAGGGCATATTGGTTTTTTCCAAGATTTGGCTAATTGTGCTGCTATACAAAAGACATTCATTCAAGTTATCATTTTATCCAGCAGTTTTCTTAGGCTAAACTTGGATTAGAGATTGAATAAGTGAATTATTACATTAAATGAACTTAAGTCTGTGTCACAAAAGAATATTACACATAAAGCAATAGATATGATGACATACTTAGTTATTTCCAGATTTTTTAAAGAGTTTTTTTTCCCCCAAAGAGTAACAGGAAGAAGCAAGATCATTATTACAAATTTAGTTTAGAGCATGGAACTGAAAAGTAAAATTCACAAGTCATGGGTTGAATTAAGAGCTGTCTGAGCTGGCGCTACCACAGGTCTACACTTTCAGGGTTGTTATACCTCCTGGAAGAATTGGTCCCTGTATCATTAGGGAATAGCTTTCTGATAACTTTTTTTTTTTTTTTTTTTTTTTTGTTTTTTAGTCTCCTCTGGTTTAAAACTTACTCTAGTTACTTCTGCTTTCTTTTGATTAGTGTTAATGTGGTATGTTGTTATCAAGCCACTTGCTTTTAACCTCTCGGTGTTCTTATATTTAAAGAGAGTTTCTTAGACAATATGTAGTGGAGTCTT
Source organism: Ctenodactylus gundi (assembly GCA_004027205.1). Lineage (NCBI taxonomy): Eukaryota > Metazoa > Chordata > Mammalia > Rodentia > Ctenodactylidae > Ctenodactylus > Ctenodactylus gundi. The sequence goes on from PVKB01000063.1 coordinate 140,338, forward strand.
TTTTAAAAATATGGAACAAGTTTACATGGCATCCTTGCACAGGGCCATGCTAATCTTCTCTGTATTGTTCCAGTTTTAATATCTGTGCTGCTGAAGCAAGTGCAAGGGTCTTATTTTTTGATCCACTGTGACAATCCCTGTGTTTCATTGATGTTCAAAGTGGTTATTGTTATGGTTGGATCAACATCTGCCACTATTTTCATTACTGTTTTCTATTTGTTTTTTTTTTTTTCTATTTTTGTCTTCTGCCTTTTATGGTCGTAATTGAGCATTTATGTGATTCCATTCTTTTTCCTCTCTTAGCATATGAGTTAGACCTTGAACATTCTTTTTAGTGGCTGCCCTGAGTTTACAGTATACATATACAACTAATCTAACTGCTCCCAGACAACACTATATCTCTTCATGAGTAGTATTGGTACATTATAATCTAATTTTTCTCTTCCATCCCTCTAACATTGTTGTCATTTATTTTACTTATATCAGCATACATAAGCATATATACACAGATGCAAGATATATACAGAAGCATGATTGATTGCATTTAGTTTTTTGAATAAATTATTACTGTAGAGAAATGAAATATAGATGAAATAAAAATGAAAGGCTTTTGTTTTGCTGTTCTTCCTTCATTGTACCTCTTTTGTGTATGTCTGTTTCTCATATTCATTGTTTTCCTTTGCTCAAGCTTCCTAAAGGAATTTTCTGCAAGGTATAACAGTTGTGTTGGCAGCACACTCCCTCAATTTTTGTTTGAAAATGGCGTCATTTCCCTTTTACTTTTGAATGACACTTTAGTAAAGTGAATTTTAGTTTGTAAAAAAAAAATAAGTATTTAACTCTACTGATCGCTTGCTTACATAGCTTCTGAGGAGAATTTGGATATAATTTTTATCTTTATTTTTGGACAGGTAAACTGTTTCTTTCCTCTGGCTTCTTCCATGACTTTATTTTTGTTCCATTTACTTGACTCTCTTCTAAGTCCTTGAGGCAATGTTAGCTTTGTGCAGTCATTGGATAGGGCCATCTAAGTCTTTCTTTCTCTGATGAGTTGGCCCTTCAGATAGCGTTGGTTTTGAACTGGCTACTGAACCAGTGACTTTGTCAGCCTTGGCCGTATTTATGTGGATACAAAGTTCTCCATCAACCTTTTACTTAATGGATTTTTCAGTTATTGATGATCTTTCTTAGGAGTTGCAAAATGGGAACTTTCTAATTCCATCATTTTGTCCACATTTATTAATTGAGATTCACTTATATGGATGCATTTTTATTAATTATTGATTATTAATTATTGAAGTATACATTAAGGAATATCAGGATATTTAGCAATTTCAAAATAATGATTTGGGGCCCTAACAACTTCCAGTAGTAGTTAGTGAATTATTTTATACTTTTTCTTTGGAGAGGAGGATTGGGGTGAACATTTTTTCAACTCAGTGAACTCATGAACTTTATAGATTTGATGCATTTGATTAAGTTGCAGTTAATATTTTTTTAATGTTCAGATTTTCCTGCCTTTTGTCAGTGGAGACTCCTAATTGGCGTGTGAATATCTTTAATCTATCACTCTGAGCCATTAAAAATGGGCAGAATTTTCTTCTTTAATTACATCATTGGTTGTTAAGATTCCTCTCCTAGCTTCCTTCCAGAGAAAAGATGCTATATTCCAGTAGATGCTACAGTTAAATCTCTTACAATGAAAATCTACTATTTGATTTTTTTCTCTTTAGAATTTATTCAGTGGGTGAATTCGTGCATTTTAAATTAGGAACTGTTTTTGGTCTCTCTCTCTCTCTCTCTTTAATCTTTACCTTTCATTACATGACCCTGACTTAGGACAGTTCTGTAATCTCAGCTCAATATGTAGGTAGAAAACAAAACAAATGATATAAATATTTATGTACCTAGAAGTCTAATGAAGTTTACCAAGGAACTCTGATTTTGAAGCTAACTAATTATTAATTCAAACAGGGATTTTTCTTTCCTTCTATGTGAGGTACCAGGCATGGAGAATGGACAGCTGCTCTCATCCCGTAGGTGGTGAGGCAGAATGGTTAGCTGAGGAGGGCCTGAGGTCTCCCAGGGAGCTGGTCAGGGGTGACCAGAAGGCTGCAAAGCTGGCCAAGGCTTGCCAGGTGGATGCAAAGTCAGCCCCAGTTCCTACAAGCTGGGTTCTGGATCCTATCCATCTGGGCAGTGCCTCAGCCAGATCTAGGAGCGTGGGCCAAGTCCCCAGGGCTGTCTCTAGGACCAGAAGGTATAACCAGAGGGAAACATGAATTTAAATTCCAGAACATAAAAGTTCAGCACATCTAAGAAGAAGATAAAGAAAAAAGCTTTTTATAAATGTTTGAAGGACACTGTCTCATACCAAATCATACATAATAAAATTTTAAAGGAGCCCAAATTTTGTTTCTGTCAGTACCCTGCGGAGCACATGTGTCTTCAAAGGCATATCTGGTGGGTGCAGGGGGAAGACAGCATACTTTTATTTTCAGTTTTGGCACAAATCCACCATACTGATTTTGATGGCCAGGAAGCAAACTCTTACATTCCCTCCCAGTTCATTTGCATTTAGCAGATCCACCTTCGTTTTTCTCCAGAGAGAGTTTTCACTTCTTCAGCGTGTACACGCCTCGAGTTTAAGGCTTTATTTTGCAGGAAAAAGGCAAGAATGATGTTGATGATGTCAAGTGAAGCTGTAAATAACCCAATTCAGTTGGTGCCCCCTCCCACCTTCACTCTCTTTCCAGCATAATAAGTCTCTTCTGACTTTAAAATAGTTGTTTAAAACAGGAAATATCCTCTTATCAGACGTGTTATGGAACTACTGACTTCATTTCAAAGTGTTTGGACCCCTTGCCAATGGATGAGTGCATAGGGCGTGTGCATGTTCGTGCTTGCAATGCCTGCGTGTATGTGCACTTTTAGAGACCCGGAGAAGTTGGGGTGCTTCCGATGACTCGGTCTGTCATGGGGCTGCCCTTTTGCTTGTGTTGGGTGTAGGTGGGATAAGTGAATGTTTCATATGTGTGTCTTGCTTGTGAGTGATGCATGTGTGTGTTATGCGTGTTGTGGATGTGTTTCCTGTGTGTTGCGTGTGATGATTTTTGTTCCTTTCTGGCTTGTCTAAGCTGTGCCTTGCCACATCACCTCAGTGTCTTCGCATTTCATTGGAGACTGGAGACTGAGTTTTCTCTTTCCTTTTTAAAAATTTTAATTAGTTAATTTTTTGAAATGAGGTCTTGCTGTGTTGCCCAGTCTGGCCTTGAAATCCTCCTGTTTCAGCCTCCTGTGTAGCTGGGATTACATTTGTGGAACTGTGTCAGGCTTTCAGCTGTGTCTGTTTTATTTCTGTTGCTTTGGCCTGTCTGTCTCCGATCATGCTATTAGTTTTTTGCAGACTGTGCCCCACCCCATCTGAAACTCGACCTCCTGAAGTGATTGGGTGGTAGATTTGCTTAACTGGCTAACATGTATTCCTGATGAGGATATGGTTTTATTACCTTATGGGTCTTTTGTCTGTTCAGAGAGAAATAACCACTCTGTGTAAACTTATCCTGAGGCAGAGAACAAAATCTGGGGGCTGATTATTATGGGCCACATGATATTATTGGTCTTGGACAAGATGTTATCAGCTTCGATGTCTTAGATATTAACTTTTTCACTGCAGGATTAATAACTTGTAACTCATCAATCTTTTCCCCAGTCTTTTGTGAGCAATGGTACCTTAAGCTATAAGGAATAGTAATAACACAATATTAGTAGCAGTCATATCAATAAGCTAAAAGATTTACTTCCCCTTATCTGGTCTTCCTTTATCGAAATTAGACCATCCTTGAAGAGCTTGGTTACAGTTAGAATGAATTTAATGTTGATTTGATAAGTAATACTATAATCTGAAAGTGTTTATCAAATGGCCAAAGTAGATAAGGAATTATATGAAGTTTTATAAATACCAAGAGACATTTCAGTCACTTGCAACTTTTTTTTTTTTTTTACCTTTTATATGTATAAAATTACATAGAATGGTACTAGTGAACACACAAGCCACAGATGGGTTTTTCCTTAAATAGCTTACTGGTGTATTCTAGAAGAGAAAGGGTGGAAAAAAGAAGCTTACATGAAATATTTATAGAATAACATAAGACAACTTAAATCTAAATGTTAAATTGGCTGGAGATTTACATATAAATTGATTGGAGGTGTACACACAGACACATATGTAGAAGTATTTGTTGGAGATTATATAATCAACAAAATTCAGAGGAAGCCAAAGACAAATTTAGTTGGAGACTCCCCATGAAGAAGGGGAAGGATTTGGATAACTTTGATGAGAGGATGTGTCAGGAGAAGCTCTGGGTAGGGGAATGGTACTGGTGAGTTTGAAGAAAGACATGAAGCAGTGAAGATTTTCGAGGCGGCCAGGATGACTTGACCTCAGATTCTTGTGACACAAATGAAGTAATGAACTTTTTATTAATAGATTCAGTGTATGAATAAAGTTGATGACAAAGAACTTTGGGACTGTGCAGTTTTATCTGTAGATACGAAGTAAGTAGTATAATTATCCTCAAACCGTATTATTGTTGGCTTGAGTAGTTTTGACTGTATGTCAATGTTGAAAGGAAATGAACAAGTTACAAGCACTTGTATTCTCAAATACGTTGGAGTATTCTCAAATGATACAAGGCACAAAATTACCTTTGAATTTGCATAAGAAGATGTAAATACTGTTAAGATTTAGAGAAGCGAGGGCTTTGTATGTGTCCCAAGAGGCACATCTTAGCATATTGCCTTGCACATGGTAGAGTTCTAAGAGATTTCATTGAATATATGCCAGAATTTCATGTCATCCTCAAAGAGACACTACAAGTGACATACCAAGGTACTTGGAGAAAGTGGTCTTCATTTTCTAAGAGTTGTGTTAGGTATTGGTAAAGTTCCATCAGTATGTGATATTCACAGGTTTTTAGATGGTTATTAGAACCAGCCAATGGGATTTTATTGAGAATCTTCAATGATCCAGTCACCTAGGAAGAGATATGTGAAAGTTGATTCTTGATATTACAGAACTTACTACAATTATGAGGGTGTTTTCTGGGCGAGGGGGAGATAATACCCAAGACTGAAATGTTTCAGGGGAGTATGAGTGAATATCTTTGCTGCTATTCTTTTCTCTGATTCTCTTTTACTTAGAAAATTGATGTGTTGTATTTTTCTTTTCTTCCTTTCTTTTTGAAACAGGGTCTCACTCTGTAGTCCAGGGTGGTTCTGAACTCACTACATAGCCCAGGCTGGCCTCAAACTCAGGGCAATCCTCCTGCCTCAGTCTCCTGAGTGCTGGAATTACAGGTGTGCGTCATGCCCAGCTTATGTGATGCTGGAGAATTGAACCCAGGTACTTAACACTTTTTAGGCAAGCATTTTAACTGCTGAGCTGTTCCTCCAGCTCTGTGATTTGTTGTATTTCAACATCTGTCTTTACTGATAGATTAATCATAATCTATTTAGGATTTCATGTACAGACACTAAGCATTTTCTTATGTTAAAGTTTAGGTCTGTAAGTCCGAATTCTCTCCCCAGATCAGGTCTTCTTTTCATTTTCGCCTACTGTAGTATCTTTGTTCTAATCACCCAGGCTCAAAATCATTGAAAAATTCTGTATTGCCATGTTTCCTTGTGTTTATCAGTTGCCATGGATACTGTACTCTGGATTGAGTAAATCAAAAGTGTGAAAGAGACTTTTAACCAAACTAACCCAAATGTTCAAAGCAAGTGTGCTGTAGAGAAGGAAATGAAATGATTCTCTTGGGACTCTTGATGGAAGACACAGATGGTAGATCTGTAACTAAATGTTACCGAGACAAATCTGTTACAGGGCCTGAGATACACAGGGAGAATTCTTCACCTTCCTTAGCCTAAAAGCCCATTTTTATATTCATTGTCTGTTGGCTGCTTAATATTGTTATAATAACTTGTTGGCAGTAGTCATCAAACCCAGGGCCAATACTCTGAGCTACCTCTGCAGGCCTCTTTTTAAAATTTTGAGATAGATCTTGTTAAATCAGTAAGTTGCCCAAGCTTGGCTTGAACTTGTGATCTTCCTACCTGAGCCTCCCAGAGTCCCGAGATGACAGGCGTTACTGCCATACCTGGCTTCTTTTCCTTCTCTGAACTGAGGGAATGTGAGATAAGAGATGAAAGGCTGTAATTTTTTTTGAGGGGGGGGGCAGATGCTTCAACTTTACCATTAACATTTCAGAGACAAGTATATTTTTGACATGATCTAGATTTTTCCAGACACTTCCAATTTTCTGGTATCTTCCTTCTACTTGAGGGAGGAAGTTAGAGGGTGTTGCATGGGAACGTTGTTCCTTTAGATCATCTGCCAGGATCCCATCATCATTTTCAACACAAAGAACAAGGTAAATACCTTCAGCTTACACAATGGAAGAATTCCTTTGAACCAGGTCAACCAGAGAGGAAATCTCTTCACATACACAGCAAGTGCAGAGCTGTGTGGTATCTAATGCTAACTTCAGAATTGAGGGGTACACACTTCCTAGGGGGACAGCTAATTGGTCTCTAGCCAGCTTCTTCATTCTTATTCTAGCCCTTTCATATAGGTGGTCTTGCGTAATTTTTGTTGTCTTGAAATACTTTGAAGAGCACCAGTTAAAGTAGATGGATAATGGAAAAGACATTACTGTTTTACAGCGACCATCGTAATTAATAAGTGATTCAGGCAAGTATGATCAATGTGTGTCAAAATCAGTAAGTGAAAGATTGTTGAGGAATAGAATATTCTGAAAGTATCCCCACTCGGACTGTTTTGTTGCAAAGAGAAAATACAGCTTGACAACAGAGAATACCTGACAACAGAGAATTGGGCTGTAGGAATAGCTCAGTGGTTAAGGTGCTTGTCTAGCAGGCTCATGGCCCTGGATTCGATTCCCTGGTACCACATAAGCTGGGCACGGTGGCGCATGCCTGTAATCTTAACACTCTGGAGGCCAAGGCAGGAGGATTGCCTGTGTTTGAGGCCAATCTGGACTCCATAGTGAGCTCAGGACTAGCCTGGACTATAGAGCGAGACCCTGCCTCAGAAAACAAAAAAGGGCTGGGGATAAAGCTCAGGGTGAAAGCCCTGAGTTCAGTCTCCAGCACCACAAGAACAGAATTGATCAAGTTTAATACAGAAATAAACTATTTATCCCCTGCTCATTACAAAAGCAGTATTTTTGCCCACAGTGCTTAACCTGAATTGAATCAAGCACATAAAAATAATGGCTTGTATTCCTCAGAAGCGCCAGTCATTATAGACCAGGAAGGCTGCGAGAGCTGCTCATTGTTTCAAGGAGATTAACATGATATCTTTCTGAAGGCTTGAAAAATTTCAAACTAAAATGTTGGGAAAAAAGCACTTTTAAATTAAGGATGAAAAGGCTAAACATTATGAGCTGTTAAACTCAGGTTCATGAGAAAATTATATTTTATTACTGTCTGCATAAAACAAGGTTAGATAACACAGAGAATTAAAAATCAGTATTCACAAACATGGCGTTTGAGGTGAGATTGATTTAGATAGTTTAGAATTAAGTACTTTTAGCACAGAGAAAAATTGTTGGACATCTCCATGTTTGTCCTCTTTCATTTCTATAATACTATCTCTCGTGTGTTGTGACTTGCTCATTCATAGGATTGTTGTAGGAATTACTGGAGTAGCGTATTGGAAAACACATTGTAAGCCATGAAAATAATGTCACTAAGCTCCTTTGGTTTAGGCTGTGACTTGTGCTGAATTATAACACCCAGGGTTCTATTTTACCAGTTAACAAAATATATGTTCATAGGAAGACAAGGCGAATCAACAGCTTTAGTAAGAATCATTCTGTACATATTTGAGTTAGATAAAGCTGCCTCTGTTGAGATGAGATCAATGTAATCTTTTCTATAGCGCATCCAGGACAGCGTCTAATACATACAGTGAATACCAGCTTTTTTTGCTAATAAAACAAAACTTCACTGACTTTCTAATGCTCATTTAACCAGTTGCGCTTATGGGAAATCTTTCCCCAGAGGTTGAAAAAGAGCAAACAAGTGCTTTAGCGTAAGTCAGTAGAACATGAAGTAGAGAAAAGCTCAGGGTTGCTTGCTGTGCTATTATCTTGGGATAATTTCAATTTAGGACTTCAAGTATGCTTTCAGAATTTTATTGTTCCACTAAATACAAAATAGAGCCGATGTATTAGAGTGCTTGGAATGCGTAAGCACACTGAGCATTTGTCCCCTTTTGAGGGAGGCAGGCCAGACTGTCTATCACGCGGTGCTACTTTGATCCCAACAGGAGGAAAATCAGGTAGAATTGGGGGACAACAATCCGAACCCATTTTTTGGAAGCAGTGTGTCTGCCACTTCTGTATTTGAGAATATTCTTTGGCTGGTCTTGGTAGTTCACGTGTGGCTTGTAGTGGGCACAGGTTTTGCTGGTAATGGTTGTGAGCATGCTGGATCAGCCAGACTCACATGCAAGGTCTATGTGTATTGGTATATGAGGAAAGTATTGCAATAAACATACAAGCAACCACTGAGTAGTTACTCTGCTAGCAGCAATGTAAAATGCTGTATGTATATTTTCTCAGTCAAACTTTACATCCCTGAGGTGGGATATATTTCTAATATTATAGAGAAAGCAGACACAGACATAAAGGTGTTACTTATATAAGGTCACATGGACAGTAGTAGCCAGATTACTGCTTGAATCCCGGAAGCCCATGGACCCTTAAGTAGTCTTAAGTTATATGGACAATCTGCTGTGGCAATCAGGTGGCTCATTGTTGGGTCCTGTAGACTGGATAATGACCAAATCTTTGGGTTTACCTTTAAGTACTTTCCAATAGTCTGTTTTGTATTTGTGACTGCTCTGTCTTGTTCACCAGCCCTGAATCCACCCAGTTCATCAGGTGCATTAACAGCCTCACAGATGTTGCCAAGTTCCCTGACCTCCAGGACTTCACCCTTGGGAGTGTTGTGTTTTTAGCCATTGGTGATAACTTTAACCAGGCAGCTTGGGGAACTTAGAGTTGAGTTTGTTGATTGATTTGTCTTAGAGAAAAAATAGCTTTTTTCATTATGATTCCCATAACAGATGCAAAGTAGGTAGTAGAAGAACTAAAGACGTTCTTAGGCAGAAAAGGAGACGCGTTAGCCCTTGTGAAAGAGAAATCTGGTGATACCGAAACAGCCATGACTGGAATGTACATGATGGGTAATGCTGAGGCCTTGCATTAGTGCTGTTTTAGACGGCAGACAGAATTGCTACAGTAGCAACTCACCCTACATCCATCACAAAGAAGAGGGGAGAATGGAAAGAGCTCATTGCCAGACTTGCTACAGATCAGCTACTGGTGAATATTGGTGGCTGTTGCAGTCTTCTCTTTCTGCCCTTTCCCATTTAATGGATAGCTGCAGTCTGGAACCTGAAGGAAGATGCCAAGAGAGGAAACTTTTTTTTTTTTTTTTTTTTTTGAAAAATGCTCTTGTCTTAGTTACTTCTTTGTTGCTGGGACAGAATACCCATCTATAACCTTAGGGAGGAAAGATTTATTTTTAGCTCAGTTTCAAAAGGTCACAGTATATTCATGGGTGGGTGGCTTGAAAATGGTGGAGCCACATGGTGAGCCAGAGAAAGCTCCTCATGGCATGGCAGAATAGAGCCAAGTCAGGGAGAAAGGGTGGGACCAGTACACACCTCTCCAGGTCACACCCCAAGCACTGTCCCCTTTCAGTCAGTCCTTACCTCCCACCAGTACACAGTATGCATAGGTCCAAACCACAGCAGCTATCCACCCTAATGGAAAATTTCACTTTATCCATCACTTGAGAGTAATAGGTTTTATGAAAATGCCTTATGTGCATCAAGACCTTAAATTTATCTTAACATTTACTATACCTGAGATTCAAGTAAGAATCATCTTATTGGTATAAGATTAACTCTACTTTAGTCTCTTTTATCTGTATTGACTTATTCCAAATGAAAAGCAGTGATTTACAAAGCAAAAATATAGGAAATCAAAGGAATGCAGGAAGATGATGATCCAAGAACCAAGAACTTGTTGCGTAGCCTATATAACTAAAGAGGCCAACAGGCTGGAAGTAGTTAAAGGCCTAACTTGAGACCAAAATATTATGAGAACCAGTTTTTCATTTTTGTGACGTCTCTTCCATTCATCATGCAAAAGCCTTTTGTAGTTATCAGCATAGTCTTTGCAAATAATCGATAAAGGTATTAGTCTATCTAATACCTGGAGTATTTTTAGAAAGAAGAAATCTTAAGTAGCTTCATTAAAGTAAATGACTATAGTGGATATCTTTTAAAAAGCCAAATAACCAATAACCTTCATGAACATAGATATTAAAATTCTTTGACAGCTTTTAGCTAATGAGACTCAGGAGTACATAAAGTATATTGTGATCAACCTGGGTTTATCCCAGTGATGGGCTTCATTAAAAGAAAGTCAAATCAAGGTCAGTCATATCAACAGGTTAAAAGGAAACTCAGTATATACCTTAATAGAGAAAAAAAAAACTTTTTTGGCCATTTCCAATGCCATTCCCTAATTAAAAATTCAGCAGTCTAGGCATAGAAGGGAACATCTTCATCCTGGTAAAAAGGCATCTATGAAAAGTATAAAGCTAACATCACCTCATGGTGAAAGACCAGGAGCTTTCTCTTAACAGGAGAGGCAGATGAGGATGCATGCTTTCATCACTTGTATTCACTATACACTGGGATTCCTATCAGTACAGGAAGGAAAGAGAAAAAAGACATAAAAATCACACAGATTAGAAAAGAAGAATAAAAATGTCTTTATTCACAGACAATGTAATTGTTTATATAGATAATCTAGAAACAAAGAATCTAAAAGCTAGTGGAATTAAAATGTAAACTTAGCAAGGTCTCATGTAATTAAGACCAAAATATTTATAGAATGTATATCACATTAAAGAACTTCTATCTACAGTAGATTACCTAAAGAACTTTTAGAACTCAACAGGAAGAAAGAAAAAACCCTCTGTAAATATTGGGTGGAAGTGTTGAAGATGCACCATTTCCCCCCTAGTATCATTAGTGATGATGTAGTTGCAAAAGAAAAACACAAGATTCCACTGCACTCCTGTTAGAATGTTGGACAGTAAGAAGAGTAATCACATCCCAGGAGCAAATAAAGATGAGGACATATTGGAACTCTCCGATGCTGCTGGTGGGGTATATAATATCTGTTATGGATGATCTTCATTGTCAGCTTGGTTAGCTTTAGAGGTACCTGGGAGATTAGCAAAGTACTTTCCTCAGTATTATCTGGAGGGCCATGGGGGCATGACTTTGAGGGAATATATTTGATTCCTGGCCCCTTCCTGTCTGGTTCTTATCCTGCCTCATGTTTACCACAAGGTGGGCAGCTTTTCTCTGTGATTTTCTTCTACCCTGTTTCTGCCTTGAAGCCAGCCAACCTTGGATGGAAACTTCTGAACCCATGGACCTTAATAAACATTTTCTCATGTAGATCAGATATTTTGTTCCAGCAACAGAAAGGGGAACAATGTGATGTTAAATGAATTTTGTAGTTGATTAAAAAGTTAGATACCACAGCCTTTCTTGTCCATGATTTCATTCTAAGGTAGTTCTTGAAGATAAATATATGTGTACAAACATATATGTATAAAGACTTGAATGTTCTTGACAGCTTTATTTCTAATAACTCTGACCTAAATATCCATCAGCAGGGGATTGGATAAATTGTTGAATTTCTATGTAGTGCAGTACTGCTCAGCAATGAAAAGAAACCAAATAGTCAGTATACTCTGGTCTACACATGCATGAATGTTAAAATAATTTTACTGTAAGGAACAGACAGTATTCAATACATGTTGTTTGAACCATTTCAGTACAATTCTAGAAAATTCAAATTAATGTATAGCAATAATTTAATATATTGGTTCCCTGGATTTTTACTAGTGTGGAGTAGAGGAATAGATTAAAAACAGGAATGAAGAGATTATTGATAATGGGAACGTTTATTATGTTGTTTGCGGTGACGGTTTTGTGGGCATACACATGATGCAATCCATTAAATTATATACATTAAATATGTGCATGCAAATAGTTTATGCTAATTAAACTACATTCAAGATATAGAGACTCTTGAGACCAAAGTTAGAGTATATATTTGGCAGAAATCTTAATTTATTCCAATGGTGAGATGTTGAGGTAACATTAATAATTGTGGTCAAAGCCTTAGACATTTAGAGCAGATGAGACGTTAAGGATGATCTGCACCATCACAAAGAAATGGAATAATTTGTCCAAGACAGTTACTCATCACATAGGTCAGCCTTTAACAGAATGCCATGCCTTCTGACACTCCCATAAGAATGTTCCAGAAGACTGGCGTGTCCTGTCAATCTTTATGGCTTCCTTTCTGTCTGGAATAATGCTTATACACAGTGGTGCTCAGTAAATAGATGCTGGCCAGTTGGAAGCGTGATGTTTCCTAGACTGAATTATGGATGAGAGCTGCTTCTCTTTCTTGGTATAATGGAAAGATGTGCTCTGTAAATGGTAGATCTTATTACGGTTTCCTCTTATTAAATGTATTTGGGGTTTCCTTTGGGCACCAAATTCTCTTGGCATGTTTGGTACTTTTTGGATCTGAGAGGCCTTTTGAGGTGGAACACAAATTATGAGAGTTTTTTTTTTTTTTTTTTTTGGGTTTAGGCTTGACTCCAAGTGACAAAAGCCAAACAGTGGTGGCTTAACCAAGTAGACATACATTTCTCTGTCACCTAAGCTTGAACTTATATTGTGACTCTGCCTTGAGAGCTGTTAGGAACCCAGGCTCATTCTGCTTTTATTTTCCTGTAATTTTCAAGTCTTGCTCTTGTGCAGATGTTTCACAGTGGTGCTTCCTGTGTCCTGTTTCCCTTACAAGGAGGAAGAGTGGAAGCTGCCCCCACATAGTTTTACCCATCATATCTGTGTGGGTCGTGTAGCCAGAGCTATTATTTGGCCTCATTGGCTTCATATGAGCTGGATCTGAAGATGGCTCTTGGAATAATGGAGAAGAGGTATTGTGAGGCCTAATAGCAGTCTTGGCTTCAAGAAAAATCTCTGAATATCTCAGGAATTTTAGCCTTTAATTTTAGTTGACAAGAATACGTGGAAGTTGATGTTGAATGCATTTCTTACCTCAACTAAGAAGTAACACACTTCTTCAGGACAGCTGAGCCCTGCGGCATTGTCTTCAACTCCATAACTGGCCTACCAAGTTCTGTTTCAGGTCTCTGAAGAAAGGAGGTGGCCTTCCCTTCTGTGAAGTTACATTCTGGTGCTTCATTTTATGTTCAGAAAGCTACAGAATATTCCCTTGTAAGGTCAGTCTGTGGGAATAGAATCTTTGACTATAAAAAAAAGTGCCACATAGGACATCTAAGGAAGGTCATAGAAAATTTGTAATCATCATTTAATAGTCCAGTCATTTTAATTGCTGTTGGGAAACCTCAATTTCTTATGACTTTGTGAAGCAGCCAGTTTTCATTTTCACAGGGAAGAACCCAAGTCAAGCAAGGATACATAATACAGCAAGTCTGGTCAAGGAGACATTTGCGGCAGAATCAATTTCGGAAATCTGACTTCTTGGCTCCCTATATATTTTGCCCACTATTTCATATTTCTTTTTGGAAGAAATTAAATATGATCTAAGGGAAAAGAAAATTTCAAAACTTTTCTCCCCAAGACTTATATTAATAGAATCTACGTTTCTCTGTGACTGCACGGAGGTTGGCCCCCCAGAGTTCCCAAGAAGCCAGACCACCTCGTCCTCAGAGCCTGGTATCGGTCCCTTTATCTTTTACACGGGGTGTAGAAGGGTTGCTTAGCAACATTGATTCTTCCAGCTCTTAACAACTGCAGCAGCCGCTGGGCCGACAATAGAGTGGAGTTAGAGTGAGAGCCTCATTTTTCAGCTTCTTCGCTGTGCTGAGGGGAATAAAGAAAGAAAAGACAAGTCGGATGAAAGCAGCGCAATCAGCAGCGCGATGCAGAAAAGCAGCCGGGGATGGTGGAGGCCGGTTAAGAACCACGCATCCCACGCGTGATTAACAAATGTTCCTCCGAGAATTGAGTGGTGTAATTGCAGCAGCAGTGGGTAATTAGGGAGAGTAAGGCATTGGTCACACAAGATGTCAGGCAGCGTGGAAATTCAAGTTTGGACCAAGTGGGTGCCCAAGCACATTCCCACCTTCCTGTTTTTTGTTTTTTTGTTATTGTTTCCTTTTATTTTTATTTTATTTTATTTATTTTTTTTAGTGTAGATTACTGAGTATATTTAGAAGGGGAGAGAAGTCGGAGGGAGGCTTTTTCCCCATCCGGCTCTCTTATTGGTAGCTCTAAAAATGGGTTACACAACTTCTTATTGCATGTTCAAAAAGATGTCGGGGGCGGCTTGTCCTCAACTCTTGGGTGGGGGCTTGGCATTGGGGTGGCTTCAGTGCTGGCCTTCCTCTGTGGTGCACGGCAGTGTGAAGCTTCCGCTGAGGGTCAGATCTTCCCTGGTCCCTTGGTTCCTGCTCCTTTTTGCCCTTTCTCTCCTCTCTGGAGAAAAAAAAAATTAAAAAATGGAGGCGCATATGCTGACCACTCACGTGAGGAATTTCTGGTTGGAGAAATTACCATCTTTCCTATCCAGTGCAGCCCCGGCCCTTTGTAGAGCAGTTTTCTGAAGTGAATCAGATGAGTTTTTCAGAGCGAAAGGAAGTCAGAGGATGAAATAAATAAAAGCAGAGGAAATTGAAAGGGGTGGTAGTGGGGGAACATATGTTTTCAGATGATATTTTAAAATAGACGGAGAGTTGATGAGACAGAGATACTGAAAACTGACTCCAGATGGCAGGAATAGCAATGGCAGGCTGGTGTGAAGGGACAGAACGCAGGCTGGCACCAGACGGGGTGGGGGGGGAGCGAGGATGAAGGGAGGGGACAGAGGAGGGGAGCAGCTTGTAGGTGGGGGGGCGGTAAGAGTGTTTGAGGTTGCACAGAAAGAAATTGGAATCTCTGAATCTATACCCTTGCCTTTTAACTTAATAATTTACTCAGTAGGCTCATGTCATGTAATAGGCCTTTTTTATGACATGTTTATGAAAAAGGCAGATTTGTTTCCTTTTGATTTCTTTGCTAAGGCAATGGCTGTAGGCAAAACGACTATTCAAGTCATCACTGATGAGGTGCCATCGAGGAAGCAGCCCAAGGGAGATTGTATCAAATATTGTTTTTTCACATACGTTCAAATTATGATGATATGTGTATATTGAAGAATATTTATGCTTTCCTGTAGCGGTTTGTAGGACTCTAAGTGACCTGAATTCATCTTCATGGATTGATTGGAAAGGGATGAATTCCTGAGAGAGGAAATTGAAAAACAAGAAATTATTCTAATTCTAGTATTAAAATGTCCAGAACAGCTTCTCATTACCAAGAAGGGTAGGAAAATTCATCCACAGTTTCTGTGTGGGTCATGGTGCAGCTCTATTTGCATAATGATTAAACACCAATGGGATTCCTAACTCTGAATTTGGCACTGGGTTTTCATTCAGTGAGCATGTATTGACTGCCTTCTGTGTGTCTGGAACAGTTCTAGTGCTACAGAGAGGAAAATGTCATAGCTCTGTCCTGGTCTTTTGTGTGAATGAATGAAAATGTCCCTTTTTCTGTCTGGCCTCAGGGTATATGTGAGAGTGTGTGACTGTGTGTATGTGTGTGTGTACTGTTTGTATGAGTTTGTGTCCACAAGTGAGGGTGTTGGTGTGTGTATATTGTGACTTTATTACTTGAGAAGGACCTGCAGCTTTAGCCCTGTGGCTGTTGTGAATTCTTATTTGCCCATAATTTCTTTTTTTTGCCTCTTTTCACTGACACATTCTTACTGATTTCTGCCTTGTCCTTTTTCTTCTTTTCTTTTCTTTTCTTTTCTTTTCTTTTCTTTTCTTTTCTTTCTTTTCTTCTGAAACAGAGTCCAGGCTATAGCCTTGGACTCACAGTAATCCTCCTGCCTCAGCCTCCCTAGTGCTGGGATTACAGGCAAGCGTCATCATCCCACTTTTATGTGGTGCTGGGGAATCAGACTCAGGGCCTTGCGCTTGCTAGACAAGTGTGTTAACTGCTCTCCCACTCCTTCAGCCCTGATTTCTGCCTTTTTCAACTGTTTATTC
Organism: Ctenodactylus gundi; assembly: GCA_004027205.1. Taxonomy (NCBI): domain Eukaryota; kingdom Metazoa; phylum Chordata; class Mammalia; order Rodentia; family Ctenodactylidae; genus Ctenodactylus; species Ctenodactylus gundi. Next base: position 156,610 of record PVKB01000063.1, read on the forward strand.
TTAGGTAACTCTTGTGATCAGCACTTAGATAGGAGGGTTATAAAAGACATCAGGACAAGATGGTTATAAATGTTCATTTTGTATCAGGCCATGGATTAATATGGCAACACTTGTCAAAGCCGTTAAGAAAAAGAATTTGTATGCAGGAGGTGACTGACCTTATGTTCCCAGGAGTCTCTTGCAGGAAGCTGTGACTTCCATGGAGAAGTCCAGCGTTGTCTTCTCTGAGTGGCGCCTGTCCCAGTCCAGGGAAGTGCCAGTCATTCAGGTGTTGGGAGTGAAGTGGTTGCTTTGGGTGGCGTCATCACGTTGACCCAACCTCATCTTCCCTGTTTACATTTCCCTTGAACTTTTTCCCTTGTTCTTGTCGCTTGCCATGGTAACCTGTTTGTAAATCTTTTGTTTGTAATGATGTCAGTGACATAGCATGGGCTGGGCCCAGAGTCAGACAGTGCAGGGCATCAGTCATTCCAGGGACGTGGGAATAGAAGGTCAGCTTATTGCTAGCGAGTACAGCAAGGGCACACTCTGTTGTTCCCATTTCATTTGCTAAAATGCAATAAACAATTACTGTAAATTTTAGTTGGAAAGGAAAAAGAATGGGGAGTATGTGGGCAAAAAATGTCCAAGCAGTGATATCTGACACATTCAAAACTCCTACAGGTATATGTCAGTAAAATGTCTTGTGGGCAATATAGCTTTTTTAAAGGTATAGTTTGCAGACTATTAATATTGTCTCATTAAGAATGAGAAGGGCAGAGGAGTCTGTAGGGTGCTCACATGAAATAGGCCTGAAAAGAGAAGAAAAGTTAAGACGAGGGAAAATAGGTTGAGGTGAGAAAACCGTCTCAGACGTTGTTGAAAACACCAGGGCCCTAAGTTGGGTCATCTGTCTGTCTGTCTGTTGTCTGTCTCACTCTCTAAATAAGTAAAATAAAACAAAATAAAACATACTCAAAACCAAGTAGCTCTAAAACTTTGCAAAAATATTTTGTTTTTAATGGTAGCTTTCAAAAAAGCTAAACAACTTTCTCAGGCTGATTTAAGATATTAGCTTCAACCAAGTTTTTGTGAGGATTAAGTTTTATATGCAAGTTGTATCATGACCAGTTCTCATTAAAGGAATTAGCTGATTAGGAGTGATGATGAAGGGCAGGGAAGGACAGGGGTCTTAGAATTGTATTAGCTTTAAAGTCTACAATAGGCTTTATTTCTTGTTAATCTGTTTTAAAACCCAGTCACAAGGGGCTGGAGGAATAGCTCCACAGTTAAAGCACTTGCCTAGCAAACACTAAGTACCCAAATTCAGTTCCCCAGCATCACATAAGCTGGTGTGGTTGTGTATGCCTGTAATCCTGTCACTCAGAAGGCTGAGACAGGAGGATTGCTGTGAATTCGAGGCCAATCTGGGCTACGTAGTGAGCTCAGAACCAGCCTGGACTACAGAGTGAGACGTGTCTCAAAAGCAAAAACCAAACAGAAACAACCAATCAAACAAAAAACCCAGTCACAATATTAGCACGGGATTCATTGTAAAAACTGAATGTTAGGTTTTTAAAATTACCTCATGTTCAGGGTTTATTTATGGTTGACACATAATGATACATATTTTTGTAGTTCAGCATAATGTTCTGATACATGCATCCATTGTATACTGTCAGAGTTAGATAGTTATTATATCTGACCCTTTGTACACTGACCATTTCTTGGGGCCGGGAGCGCAGCTGAGCAGCAGAGGGCTTGTTGACTCTGTGTGAGCAGGGCACACAACAAGTTAGTTCCTTAGGATGAGCCTGGCCAAGGAGCTTTGTTGTAGCTGTTCTTTTCCTGTTTCTTTGTGGTACAGAGGATTGAACCTGGACTTCTCCCCTGAGCTGTATCCCCAGCCTTTAAAATATGTTAAGAAAGGGTCTCCCTAAGTGGTGGAGTTGCCCAGGCTGCTGTCCTCCTGCCTCAGTCTCCCAGGGTGCTGGGATTATAGGCCTGAGCCACTGTACTTACTGTTTTGAAATAAATACATTATTATTAAGTCTAGTGCTCCTACTATGTAAAAGAACGCCAGCGCTTACTCCTGTCTTACAGTATTCTAACCCATTGGCCAATCTTAGCTGCTCTCTCCTCCTCTGCCTCTGGTAACTATTACTCCAGTTTTTACTTCTATGAGAAAAGCTTTATTTTTTCATATGTAAGTGAGATCATGTGGAATTTGTCTTTCTGTGTCTGGCCTATTTCATTTTAATAATGACTTCCAGATTTCTCTCTCTTGTTGCAGATGACAGGATCTCAATTTGTTATGGCAGTGTATAAGTACTATACTTTTTCTGTTTGTTGCTGGACTCTTAGATTGATCTATATCCTTGGATCTTGTGAATAGCCATTTTTCAAAAGGATATATATGTCCAGCCATCCAAAAAGTTGGAAAAAATGGACAGTATCTCTAATCATCAGGGAAATCAAAACCACAGTAAGATCACTTGTCACTCCAGTTAGAGTAGCTACTATCGAAAGTGAAAAGATAACAAGGGTTGGTGAGAATTGGAGGAAAGGGCGACTGTATACACTGCTGGTGAGAGTGCAAATTAGTATAGTCATGATGGAGGGCAGAGTGAAGGTTCCTCAGAAAATTAAAAATAGGACTCTACTACAATCTAGCAGTTCCACTATGGGGTATGTACCCAAGGAAATAAAGTCAGTAAGTCAGACATCTGCACTCTCACAGTTATGGTAGTATTACGAAAAGGACCATTTCGACATTTTCTACTTCTCTTTGGGACAAAGAGCAAAAATTACTGCATTGTCATTATGCATAATGTTACCCATCAAATGTAAGAGCCAGATAATCTGGTCTGACCTCTTCATTTTGCTGATGGGAAAACTGTATCCTAGCAAGGATGGTGACTCATTCACTGTAGTTAGTGGATTAATAGAAATCAGGAGCAGGAGTTTTTTCCTGTTTTATGTAGTACTGTGAGTTCTCATGGGGAAGGCAAGAATGGAAAAGATAGACCCAGGTCTTCCTTGTTGTTTTTCTTGAAAAGCTGAAGGGAATAGGCTACTTCTGGTTGTGACAGATTGAAGGTAGTCAGTGGCCAGGAGATGAGCAACGTGGGAGTGTTCTCTGTTTTGAGTGCAGTGTTCTCCAAATTCAGATTCAAGATGATTTAATATAGAAAATGTGCAAGGTGCAAGAGGAAGTTGCTTTTCTTATCTGGACTGTACTTTAAAATAATCTAAATAATCTGGTAGGCTGCAGTTCTTAAGATTAACATGTTTAGTGATTTGATTTAAAAAGGTAGAATGACGGTAGATTAGCATAATTTAATTAACCCTTAATTCAGTGTTTTCCAAAAGCTTACTTAGAACTTAAAATTTCTAGCTTCCAATTTATAATCAATTTTCATCGCTTTTCCTCTCTTATCTCTTGCTTTATGTGCTTTTATTAATCTAGAGTTCAATCAAGACCTCTCTACCTGTTGCATTTACTGGAGGGAGCATTTGAGAGGGTCATCTTTCAGGCCTTCTGAAAAGTTAGTGAACTTAAGAATAGTCTAGAGAGATGATTCATGGGCCCCACCTGTGGGTTCTGGTGTAGTTGGTACGAGATGAGACTTTAGAATGGTATTTTAAACACTGCTGTTGAGGCGAGTCCTCGGTGGGAGGCTGGTAGTGCACATTCCACAGTGCTTAGAGGTGTCAACTTTTGGATACACTAGTATTAATCAGAAGGACACCTACACCTCGGGTCACTTAACTTTATTTAAGAAGTCTTATTTGTGATTTTTCCGTCTGCCTTTTATTGCTATGGCAAAATACCTAAGATGATCAACTTGAAATGCGAGAGATTTCAGCTCATAGTTTCAGAGGGTTTAGTCTCTGGTTGTTTGGCCCCATTGCTTTGGGCCTGTGACAATGCAGAACACCACGAGGAGGATTATGTAGTGGGGCAGAGCTGCTTGCCTCATGGTTGTTGGGAAGGAGAGAGAGAAAGGGAGACAGACAAACTGACACACAGCCTTAGGCAGAGACACTGGAGTCCTAGAGTCCCGGTTAGTAGCATATCATCACTGACCTAGCTTTCTTTATGTAGCCCCTACCACCTAAAGGTTTTGCCAGTTTCCAGTAGTGCCAAGTTGAGGATCAAGCTTTTAACATGTAGACCTTTGGTGAATCTTTCAGATCCAAACTATACTAGATCTTGTCTGTTGGCCTTAGATTTTTCTTGAACGTCCATTGGGAATTATTAATGAGGAAGAGTTCTTGTTTCATCTGCAGTGTTTCCATTCTTCTAATTAATCAGTCTGGTTCAATGAAATTTACTTTCAATGATGTGAGGCACAAAAGCCAACAGGTAACTTTATCATCTGATGTTGACGTGACTCCACAAACCACCTAGTATTACCAGAGTGGCATTTGACAAGGAGCAGGTTTTAAACAATAGCTGAGAACAGGTGTTTAGATCTTTGATTCATAAGAATGAATTAAGTAATGATGCTTAAAATACAAGCCACAGATGAATATAATTTTCTGTAGAAACACAGGAATGGAAAATAGCCTCTCGCAAAAATGACGAAAGTATTTCCTAGTTCCGAGAAAAAAACCTCTCTATATAAATAAGGTCAATGGCAACTTTGGTGTGATTCATGGAATATGAGTAATACCTTCACTAGAATCTGAGGAAGCGGTCTAGGACATTTATATGAAGATTGTCATAAGAAAATATGTTGATTTGTTAGGAAGCAGTAGATTTTTCAGGAAAAAGTATTTCTGTCCTCTTCCAGTGAATGAACTTAGATATATTTGATTAAGAGAAAGATATGTGGATACAGGGGCCAAAAAGACCCTGCATACCTTTTCCTTTCTCAATTCTAGTAGCTGTCTTGATCATAAGAGATCTCTGAAGACACTCTACCCACATCCAGTTACACATTCTTTCGGTGGTTTCGGCTTGTTGGCAAGAGCAGTGATTTGGAAATGTTCTTCCACTTGCCTGGGCTTAGCAGCTGGATAAACACTGATGGATTTTTTTTCCAGGGCTTGTTGAGGGCCAGGCCAATGAACTTGGCTTTGAGCCGCTGTTTCCTTATGTGCTGTGTAAAAAAGTAGGAGGAGACAGAAGCAAGCTGAGAGAGAATCTCCCTCGTTCTGCCTTATGGCTTTTCTCTTCACCACCGGAGGTCGCTTTAACTCATGGTCCTCTGATAGTGCTTCAAATACTTCTGAGTCGATAAACCTGGCATCACCATACATTGTTTTTAACCAAGTATGAGGTATGATTGAAACATATTGCCAATGTTTAATTTAAAAAATTACAATCAAACCCATATTACTGTTAATCCCCATCCAAATACTCCCTCTCACTTCAAACATACTTTTTCAAGTGTGAGTGACACTTCTGAAGCAGTTCTGGAAGTCTACTTTTGTGAATATCTTTAATTGTACTGTTGTGGCTGCCTCAATATCTGTCCTGAATTGGTTCAAAACATTTCCTTATTTATGGTCGTTTGACTTTGGGAAAGAGGCAGAAGTCTCACAGTGTCAGATTTAGTGGACGAGGACACACTGTGATGTTTTTATGAGCTTGCCTTTCTGTTGGATGACAACAGCACCAGCATTCACTGTGTTTTTGATCACACTTCATAAAGCTACTAAAGAGGACTATAAAACTGTTTTAGAAACTGGAAAAAACAATGAGATAAGCATGGGCAATTCGAGGGGGATTTTTTTTTTGAAGATGATTAACAGCAGTTTGTCTTTTATTGTCATAAACTTTTAAAATGTAAACATTAACCATATCTTTTGATCCTATCTTATGTTTATTTTCTGAGTTACCAAGGCAGATACAGCCATATGAAAAGAGACCGAATATTGAAGAATCTTCATTTGTCTGTATGAAAATAAAAGAAGTCTGGCCTACTTTCTGAATTAATAGACATGCTCTTTTGTGCATTTTACTTTTCCTTAGTAGGTACACAAGAAGCCAAGTCAAAATAAAAATACAATCAATTGAAAAAAAGCAATCTGTGTTTTTTATTCTCTTGTCATAAACTTTTCCCACATCAGAGAGAGTGTGCTATGTATTCTCTTTGGACCCTGTGCATATGGGCTAGTTATTGCAAATTCTAGGAAGACTTTGTTGTAATATAATTTCACCAGTTGCTTGGCATGGGTCCCTGATGGGCAGCCCAGGAAAACTGATAACAGAAGCCAGTGAAACGCAGAGGCTTTTAATGTCTTTTTCAATTCACTCTTCATAAGAGATATCAGATGCGAAGGGCCTGGAATAGTTCCCAGTTTTGATGAGAGTAAAAGAGAGGCAAAATAGAAAAAGAGTTAAAAAGTGCTTTGAAGAGCTGGAACTATTTGTATTAGTGAGGCCTGCCGAGTCCTGAAGGAACTGACAGGTGCCACTGCACTGGTGAGTCATTATGAAGATTTCCAGTTACAGAATCAGAATTCCCTGAAGATTAAAATTTAAGTTGTGACTGCTTTAAAAACACACAGGCAGGATAGATTGACCATGGAAATGACAGAATTACAAGATATCAGGAAAAAAAAATCATCATACTATTTGCTATCAGGTGTAGAGGGACATAGGACTGAGTTTTTGCACAAATGGAATCCCATTAGGCCAATCCAATGACCTTCTATATGTGAAGAGACCAGGAAACAGTGGGACTATAGGAGCTCTGTTTGTGTTAAGTTTAGTAAGTGGGTGCTTTCCCTTGACTCTAGTAGTGGTGCTGGAATGGACAAATGATGGTCACATCCCTAGAACATTTTCATCCTTTGTACAGTTAATAAGGGTCCACATGAGTACCAGTAGCACACAGGGGCCAGTTTCATTTATTTTGCCTGTGAAGAACGTGATGAAAAAAAGAGAACATAACTCATCAAATTTTCAGATTTCATGGAGTTTCTGGTACTGTAAAGTATGAAAGAATTCAAATTGGCCTTAACAAATTGGAAAAATGTCATGCTATAGGATTAAATTAGTTATGGATAAAAAATGTCATTAGCAAATACAAGATGAGAAAAAAACCCTGCTATTCTACAGTTACAATTTAATTGTGATAAGCATCTCAACTGGAGAGATGGGGCCAGCTACTGAATTTGGGAGACCCTTCAGCCAACAGGTTGAGTACCTGTTAGCTAACTGGAGAACAGACTGAGATGCTTTTGTATGAACACTGTATTTATATGTTGTACGCGGCTGCCTGCTAGTCTCAGATGTTAATTCATTGTAGTAGGAAAAAAAATAAGATATAGCTGGGATTGTGGATCCTTCATTCTTATTTTCATGTATTGAAATGTTTTGGCTACATTAAAAACTTTAAAGATTTTTAAGGAAAATAAGAATATAGTTCAGATATTCTTATGGGAGGATTTTAAAAGTGAGGCATTAAGAGTTGCATGTGTAGATATTTGAAGGCTTCTTAGGAAATTGTGAAGTGCTGACTTGCTTTTGGTCAGGGCTCTTTTTTTCCCCCATTTTATTGATATGTACAAGCGCAAAATTTAAGGTTTACAGTGAAGTTGAGCATTTTGTGCACATATGTATCTTGTCAAGGTGACACGGACTTTTCCACTCTCCTTTTGTCCCTCCCCCTACCCACTCCTGCCTCCCTTCCCCATCCTACCCCCCTGTTTCACTTTGTTTTTCGTTTTAAGTTCCATAAGAATTGTGATCTGGGTTTCTCATATCAGAGAGACCATTCGATGTTTCACCTTCTGCTTCTGACTCACTTCCTGCACAGCAAAGGAAACTATCAACATTGTAAAAAGAGAACCAACAGACTGGGAAAAAATATTCACCACCAACAACTCAGATAGGAAGCTCATAACTAGAATAAACAGAGAGCTGAAGAAAAGTAAGCCTACCAAAATAAAGGATCTTATTGAAAAGTGGGCAAATGAAATGAAGAGACAGTTCACTCACAAAGAAATGCAAAAGGCCAATAGATACATGAAAAGATGTTCAACATCCCTAGCCATAAGAGAGATGCAAATCAAAACAACGCTAAGATACCATCTCACTCCAGAGAGAACGGCCTATATCAACAAGTCAAATGGCGAGGCTGTTGGTCAGGGCTCTTTGTAGTGCACCCCAGCTAAGGGGTGATGGAGGTTGTGGTCCATGGGCAAGTCCCAGAGAGAATCAGGAGGTAGAGCTGACTGTGGAGTGTGAAGGAGAGAGAGGAAACAATGTTGTGTGGAGGTTCGAGTTGGGATGCTGGGTGAAGGTTGGTGGGACACTGGAGAGGAATTAGTTCTTTTGTTGAGGAGTGGGAGCAAGGAATTTTCTGTTGATCGTGCTGAGTCTGAGGTGTCTGCAGGATGTTTAAGTGGATCAACTAGCAGTTAGGTGTGTACGATTGTCCCCTTTACTGCTTTTATTTTTGATGGTTTCAATTACCCACAATCACTTGAGCTCTGAGAATGGAAAATACTGAGTGGAAAATCATGATGGTTTAAGTTACCCATGACCAACTAGGCTGTGAAAATATTCAATGAAAAAATCAGAAACAAGTTTTAAATTTCAGCCATTCTGAGTAACTGATGAAATCTTGCATTATCCCTCTCTGTGCTGCCTCAGACATAAATCATCCCTCTGTCTAGTATATCCACACTATATATGCTACCTGCTCATTAGTCACTTAATAACCTGTCAGTTACTGGGTTGCTTGTTACACACTATCACAATGCTTGTACCCAACCCTGCTTTACTTAATAATGGTTCCCAGATACAAGAATGGTAATGCTGGACATTTCATTATAGTGTATTTTTGTAACTGTTATTGTTGTTAATCTCTTACTGTGCCTAACATAGAAATTAAACAATTAAACTTTAATATATATATATATATATATATATATATATATACATATATATATGTATATAAGAATTATACTATCTGAGGATTCAGGTACCCATGGGGGGGTATTGAAATGTGTCCTCAGGTAAGGGGGTACTTCTAATAGAACTGAAGTTAGGGATTTCTTTTTAGATGCAATGGGAAATAGGAATTGAACTAACAATAATGATTATAACAGCGTTTTGTAATGAAATTGCTAGCACCTCTAATCATGTGCTTTGGGGCTATTATTAATTAGCAAGGAAACTACTCAACTTTCTAATTGCTGAAAACTGGCATTTAGCCCAGGGTGACTGTGTAACATAGGCTAGTGAGTTAGATAAGTACTAAAATAAAAATGTTAAGTGTGACTAATCTGTTCATTGTAAAAATATATTCTTTTAATTTAGAGAGAGAAAACAGGAGAGAATGTTCATGTACTTGTGATTTGGAAGATAGACACCTATGTTTGTTTATGGCAAGAATGTATGTTTGCGGTTTTGTGGGGTAGAGATTCTTGGGGTGATAAATACTGTTTTGTAAGCAGTTCACCATGCAGCATGTACCTCTTGAACCCCGTAAGTACTATATTAGTATGACCGAGCAGGAACTTTCCCTGGAGCTCACAGTGGCATGTGGGGGATATGAAGAAGTCAGCTCTTGCCAGGTTCAATTTGAGTCGTGGGTGGGACATTGCACAGGACAGCCAGGATTTGGGGGGCATCATCCTAGAGACAACTTGTGTGCTTCCCAAATTGGCTGCATTATAAAAACTGATGTTTAATCATTTGTAAGCTTAAATGAAGGCCTTATATGACATAGGCTGATTTTTAATTTCAGAACCATAACTAGAACTCACTCATTTTCATCTTAACGCCAGTGGGGACTTTGTCATCCTGAGGAGCATTTGATGTGTGTTTGGCAGGGAAAGGAGGGTGTGACGGGAAGGAAGTGCTCCTGTTGGAATGTGTGGTTGAGCTGCAGCGCTCTCTGCCTTCCTGCTTCCTATTTACTCTGGCTCTGGGCATCCAGGTCTCTGAGCCCCCTCCCAGTGCCTCTACCGGGACTTTACCTGCTTTAGGACAGGTTGCCTGCACCCACAGGTTGAGTAAATTCACTGGCTTCACTTTAAGTTGTCCTTCGTGTTTCCTGTGTGCTCAGCTTTCTTCTTGTCGCCCTGCCTATATTGCTCCTGACCCTGGTCACCTGTCGTGTCACTCTCCTTTCTCTAGTGGTGACCTCTGACCCAGGTCCTCTGCGCTTCTCACTGTAAGGGCTCTCCAGACAGTCTTATTGGTCTTCTGTCTCTAGGCTGGCAATGCTCTTGCCCCTGTGCGGATTTCAGTTCTCACCCAGAGTTCCAGCTCTGGAAGGCTCCAGTGACCTCAAGCCATACTTGTCTAGGACTGACCTCATGTACCCCCGAGGCCCATCCTGCCTGGCTCCTGAATGTCAGCAGAGTCCTAAATGGCATCTTTAGTTACTTCTCTGCACTCTCCACATAACCCAGTCAAACTTGCCCTTGATCATCCGCTGTGTCCCATTCTCCCATGTTCCACACTGGTTGAGGTCCCACGTCTGCAGTGGACAGGGCAGCATGGCCTTTATTTTGTGCTACTCCATCTCATCTCTGGTGTTCGCTTGTGCTGCTGGTTCTGCCTTTGTCTTTCTCTTTCCCCCCGGTCCGTTCCCACTCATCCTTACACCAGAGGAGTTCTCCTAGGAAGCTTTCCCTTAATAGTCCACTTGGACAATTTGACTCCTTATAGAAGGGTTGGTGGAGTTTTCTACCTTATTCACTGACCACCATTGTATTGGTATCGGTTGCCTAGAGTGTTGGGGGAAGACACTCTGAGGTCAGCCTGTCCTTGATGAGCACTGTTGTCATTTTTCTTTGTGGATGACACCTGTGCCTGATAAGTCCCTTCTCTTCTAGGAACTGTACTAGATTTTAGTTCTGTTTACCGAATATCTCAGTTTTCTTTCCTGCTTGGCTATACTCAGAGGGACCATGAAATGCATGTCACTCTGGGCAGAAGTTTTGCGAGCTAGGACGTGGTATGCAATATCCTTTCCCACTGCCAGGAGCCTGGCAATGTTAAGGTAGGTAGTCAGGTCACAGGGTGAGAATGTAAACCCACAGGTGCTCATAGTGGACGTGTGGCTGAGGGAGGTAAAACATGCTGGTGGGGAAATTTTGAAGGATTAATTCCCATAGCATAACTGAGCCCATCTTGACTTATATCTATAATATGCACATAAAGTAGGTTAGTGGTATTTTCTGTTTTGTAGATGGTCAGGTTCAATACAAAAATTGCTGGACCTATTTGGAGTGTATCAAACACCATTTAATTCAGTTCAGACTTGTAGTTTCATTTTTCTTTTTGTTGAGACAAGTTGTTGCTCTGTAGTCAAGGCTCGTCTTGAGCTCACTGTGTAGCCCAGAGTGGCCTAGAACTCACAGCAATCCTCCTGCCTTAGCCTCCCAAGTGCTAGGATTACAGGCATGTGCCACTATGCCCAGTTATATGGTGCTGGGGAATCGAACCCAGGGTCTTGTGCTTGTTAGGCAAGCACTCTAACCACTGACTTATGCCTTCAGCCCCCAAGCTTCTAGTTGTTTTTTTATGGTAAATTTTCACATGAGTTTTTTTTTTCTTTTTCTCTTGAAACAGGGTTTTGCTTTGTAGTCTGGCTGGTTCTGAACTCACTATGTAGCCCAAGCTGGGCTAAAACTCATGGCAGTCCTCCTGCCTCAGCCCCCTGAGTGCTGCGATTAGAGGTGTGTGCTACCATTCCCAGCTATTGTGTGGTGCTGGTGGATTATCCTGGGGCCCCTGCTTTCTAGGGAAGCACTCTAATCACTGTACTGTGCCACAGTCCTCCCCGTGTTAGTCTTTTTTTCCTAAGGATAGATTGTGGTTAAGTCATATTTAAGGCACTTACATATTACAAAGTCTCAGTGATGTGGAGGCCGTAACTGAAAGCTAGGGTAGCGGACCCATGAAATGATTCCGAGACTTCTGATACCCGAGTTAATAGTTATACATCCCAATACCAAAGTCTCAAGACATTATTACTCTCTAGGCACCAATTCAGAAACCAGCTTTAGTTATACGGATTGAACATGCTTAGCGATCACATTATTGTTTGCTATGCACATTCGAGTTTGCCAATTAGGAGAGCAGGATTGTGTGTTCTATCAGAGGTGATTTTTACTAAAACCTGGGAAATAAGAAATTTTGAGTAAAGGGGAAAGACAGAAACCTAACAAGAGGGTTAAAGAATTCACAAGGCGTTGGTGTGTGAAATGCACTTTGGATTTGACCACACATTCCTAGACATATCGGTAGCCAGTTGGTCTCGGCATGTGTTTCACCAGGTGAAAATGAATATGGTTCAACAAGGAAAAATCATAATTATGTATTGCACCCTATTAAGGCAGGATTATCTTAAAACACTTTCCATAGAAGGCAAAAATGAGATTTGGAATAGGTAAGTTTCACGTAAGACAACAAACCATTTGAATCTTTAATGTTCCCTGAAGACTCATGTGTTGGAGGCTTGGTCTCGAAGGAAGTACAGTTGGGCAGTGGTGGAATCTGTCAGAAGTCGGGGCTATTGCTCTGAAGGGGACCTCAATCTGCTCCTACCCCCTCCCATTGTTTCCTAGCCATGAGGCAAATGGTTTGGTTCTGCCCTGTTCTCCCTAACATTACATACTGCTTCACCATAGGCCCAGAAGCAACAGGCCAATTGATCATGGGCTGAAATCTCCACATGTGGAAAGATAACTGTGATGTAAGATAAACCTTTTTGTCTCTGTAACTTGATCATCTATTATTTGTTATAGTGACAGAAGGCTAACACACATACCTGTTCATTAATTTCATAAACATTTCTTGTTGACTGCGACAGGTATCATTAGTCACTGGGGACACAGAGAGATGCCAGCTCTCTTTGTCTTCCAGGAGTGTACAGAGATAGAAGAATGAATGTAACACCGTGGCATGTGTTTTACTGTGTCTGCATAGATGGTGGGGTAGAAGAGAGAGGCAAATTCTTGGTGAGGATGATGGTGGGCTCAGAGAATTCCCTTGGAATAATAATGGTTTTGGTGAATCTAGACAGGTAGTTTAGCACTTAACTAAAGTGGTTGGGATTGGCCTGGGGGACAGGGAGGGCTCTTTCAAGCAGAAAACAGGTAATGGGGGCCCAGTTGTGAAAGCACGTGATGTATTAGTGGTGAGAAAAGATGGGCAGGTTCTGGAGGGCTGCTTGGGCCAAACTTGCTGCTGTCCCTCCAATTCCAGACACGGGAGGTGTGACTACACTCTTTAGCAAGCTGGTATCCCTCCTTGATTTCTGGTTTCACCAGTAGTCTGTCCTAAATCTCTTCCCTCCCCTCCCCTTTCTTTCCCTCCCCTCTTTTTTCTTTCACTTTCTCTCTGCCTTTCTTCCTTTCTCTGGTACTGTGGATTGAGCCCAGTCTTCTCATGGAGCTATTTCCCCAGTCCATTTTTTTTTTTTTTAAATTTTGGATTTTGAGTCAGGGTCTTGCTTAGTTCCTCGGGTTGGACTTGAACCTGTGAACCTCCTCCCTCAGCCCCCAGAGTCCTTGCATCATCAGGGCTTGGCCCTATTTTTATGCTTTCAGAAACAAAGTCTTCAGGTTATTCTTTGGCCTCAGAGTTTTAAACAATTTTTTTTTTTTTAACATCTAAGAGGAAACATTTTGGGGCATTTCTGAACACTAATACAAAAGAGCTCTGTTTGATATTGGTCCTCATGATAAACAGCATCAAATTGAGCTGCTAAATTCCTTTGGATATTGTGATGCTTCAGAATGACCACTATTGGGTTTTCTATATTAATTACTTGCTTCTTTTCTATATCAACACACCAAGGGGACGTTAGATTCTGCCATTTGAAAATCTATATCTCTCTATATATTCAAAATATACCTTATTGAAAAAAATAGTCTGAAGGAAAACAAAAGCACAAATGTGGCCCACTCTGGGAAAAAACTAAAATGAAAAATAAATGCAGCTTTCTTAAAAAAGCCTCACTACACCTAAGATACTTTTTCGCAAGGTCAGCGTGACTTGTGTACCCTGCAGCAAGGTGCCAGCCAGGGTATTTTTGTCCCCTCTTGCTCTGTTGTCTGGCTGCCACCAGGCTTCTCACCTCATATATGCTTTTACTGATGTGTGGTCGTAGCAGAATAAAGTTTAACATTAGCAATTGTAAACTTAACATTTAGGTAGTAAATGTCTTAATATATTAATTAAATGAACATTTATGTACTTATTTTAAAATATATTAAAAATGTATTATATAAATATAGAATCTGTAAAACAGTGAAAGACAGGGATGTGACATAATATAATCTCTGAAAGGTTTATGATGCTTTTGGGAGAAATACAAATGTTTCAAGAAGAGCACAGAATGTGGCAATAGAAACCAAATGCGTTCTAGCCCGAGAGCCAGGCCGTTTTAGAAGGCCTTTCTTTCCATATCTTTGACAGTTTGTTTCCCAAGTGCTCCTGGTTGGGGAACTTGGAAGAAGCTGTTTCGCACAGCAAGGGTCACAAGCACTTTGACACTGTCCTAGGATGGAGGAGATAGGTTGGCATAACCCTTTCACATTTCTCTGCACCAACCCACTGGTCTTTTTTTTTTTTTTTCTAAAAAGCATTCATGTACAATAAGACTAATCATGCAGAACCTCCCCACCAAGCTTCCTAATGAGTGGACCAAGAACCATGACCAGACCAGGTGGTCATGTCACATCTAGCCTGTGCAGCCAGCGGGTTTGTGCCCTGTGCGTTAGCTTGTATGTTGCTGGGGATTTACAGGCAGGAGGAGGCAAAGTTGTTTCTTCTAGTAGATATTTCTTAGCATCTATCCCGAATTCTGTGAATTTCTTGTGGAACTCAACTGTGGGCTTTAGTTTCCTTTTTCACTGAGAGCCTGGGCTGTAACATTTTCTTTTTGTACTTACTTTAGCCATTCAACCTTGTTTATTGAATGTTTATTCAGCTACTTGTAGTACGAGAGACATCAGGTATAGATTCTTGCCTGGAAAGCTGTTACAGTGTAATCGAGGAGACAGGCCGTATAAATGTAAAGCAATTTGCGAACCAGGCAATATTGTATGGAACTGCCGCATTCAACACCCAAATTATAAACCCTTACGCTGCACAGAAATGATCATTTGTGGTTAAATTCAGAGACATTTGAGGAAGTCTCAAGGCCCCTCCAACTACTCTACACTGCAGGATTTAATCTCCAGGCTCCTCCAATCTGGACCTCAATGACTGCTTTATCCAGCAGGTGGGTAGAGCTCAGAAAACCAGCTACCTAACGGCAATACGTGCCCATACTGTAGGTTCAAATTTACACTAGGGATTTTTTTTTCCAAATTAGAGGCTGTATTTTGTAACTTTTTGAGGACAAATGAGAAAAACCCAGTCCATAGATGCTTTAGTAAGAAAGTATGCGTTGGCTATGGAAGGATGCTAGAGTATCTGTTGCAGTTGCAGGCAGAGCTATAGGAAGCAGCTTCTGTCTTTCCTGCTCGTCTCTACTTCCTTTCATCCTTGGTGTAATTCTTTGTCCTGAACCCAGGCCTTCTCTGAGAGGAGGGGAACATGGCTGCTGGTGAGAGCTGCTAGACCATTCTGGAAGGAGAGGGCTTCTTTCTTCGAGCGTCACATATTTCAGGAAGATCCCAGATGGGCTATATATATATTTTTGGTCTCAATGTGCCCCTTAGGTGGATCATTATTGTGAGGGGATGAGGCAGGATCTATGCCCACAAGAAGGACAGGAGGTGTCCTGGGCAGTCAGGCACACTAGCTGCTCAATTCCTTTTGGCAGCCCATTGATGGAACCGATGCGTGCTGGTCCTGAGGTGCTGCCCAGCATCTGACCTTAGAGGCCCTCCTAAGTTAACATGTATTTTTATGTCCTAGAGAATCTTTAAAGCCTTTATTCTCAAGTGGCATTTGAGCTCTAATGGCTTCTAAGAAATGTTCATATTTCTTTTCAGCATTGTGGTCCTTGGTCCATGAATCCATCTCACAAGAAAAGGGCACATTCCTCGTCAGATCCCGTAGTTTTTTCCTTTTTAAATAAATGTATTTTCAAGTCATTTGTGATACAGGTACAGCATTTTCATCCTTTTGTAAAATTTCACTGGTATAGAATAAAACTGGGCAAGTGAGTTGGGTTAGGAAATAGCCTGCTGCTGATCAAATCACTTATTCTGCTCTTGATTTCATTCATTCACTCATTCATATTCTCTCTTTCTCTTTTTATTTCCCCACCCACTTTTAAACAAAACATAACTTTTTGGGAACTGTTTCAAGCTTACAAAAATTTTTTAAGTAGGCTACAAGGAACATTTTTGCCTCCTTAGAACTATTTAGGTTGTCAGAATAATGCCTCATTTTCATCAAATATTTTAGTGTGGATTTCTTGCAAGGCGTTTTCCTATTTAGCCACAATGCAACCATGAAAACCAGGAAACTTGTATTGATTTATGACTACTATCTAATCCTTAGATTCCTTAAAGTTTCCCCAGTTGTATCACGAACATCCTCTATTTTAAAAGGGTCACACCTAGAATTGTGTGCTACATTCAGTTTTCCCATCTCTTTAGCTTCCACCAACCCTGAATAGTTCTTTGGTTGCTTGGTTAACTCTCATGACTCTTTTGAAGGTCAGTTCCTCAATTCTGGTTTGTGTGATATTGCTTCATAATTAGATTCAAGTAAGGTGGCATTGGCATACATTTCATGGATGGTGTACTGTGGTCTTTCCATTGCATTTGGTCATGGGACATGCGCTTGGGTTGGCGGTAATACTGGTGATGCTAACTTTCATGACTTAATTAAGGTCATATCTGCTAGACTTCTGTCAAATTACTTTGATAAGAATCTTGTTGGAATTGCTTTGCAATTATGGATGTATCCTAGTCTTCATCGAGCTTTTAATTGGTTCATTTACTTAAAAAAAAGTATAGTCACTATCGTCATTGTTTATTTTGATCTTTATTTTTGTCCCAGGGGAAGCCTTCTAAGCAAGTTTCTGTGACCTTCTGATACGATCTTATCATTCTTTTGGGCTGGTCTCTTTATGTTCTGGCACAATAAAATATTCAGGTTTATCTGTTATTTTCCCTACCTCAACCTAGGAATCAAACACTTCTCTGGGAATTCTTGGTTTCTTTGAGTGAAGAATAGTGTTAGAAACCAAGCATTAGTCCATTAGGTGTGCTTGTTGCTACTGGGGTGTCATTGCTCTCAATCCTCTCAGTGGACAGAGTTTGGAAAACGTGTTTATACACATGCATTAAATATTTCCAAATCCATGCATGATTAAAATATGAGTTTGCACCGATATCTATAGTTCTAATCTCCTGTCTTTCCATATTTGTAATTCCCTCTACTAAAGGTATTGTAAGAGCTGGTTTCATCTCTCTCTGTGTGTTTACTTATGAGATCTTTCATGTCCACCGCCTAAGAAGTCTTGAGTCCCTACAGCTCGCTGCCTTCTTCCTCCTCTGGGGAGGCTTTACAATCCCTTGCCAATTGCTGGAGTTTCTCCCTGTGATAGAGGCATGTAGATTTGAAACCAACTTAAGAAAAACATTACATATCCATTGGTATCCACCGAAGACTGCAGTTCTGCTGGGTTGGAATGTGACTATGAAGTCCTACTGTATCAAAATTTAAAAGGAATTAAAATTTAAAAGGAGCTCGTATCCTAATGTAAATATCTGGATGAGTGTCCTTAGTTAGAGTAGTCCCCTTGGCATATTGCGTACTCATTCCATGGAAGAGCGTGTTGCTCAAACAGGTTTGGACTGCCTCCTTCTGGATCTGATTTTATAACCAATTTTCAAGCCAATCTCAAAACTCTTTATTGTCTTTTTCCAGTTACGGTCTTACTTAAAAGCAACCAGAGTTGCTTAAATCTCTTTGGAAGAAATTTTAATTACAATTGTTTGTTTACATACTTAATTTCCCCTCTAGACAGTGAGATCCTAAGATCAAGGGGTAACTTTGTATTATATAGCATCCAATGCAGCATTTCTTGAATAATTCAGTGAATGAATCTTGTCTTGGATTCAGTTTTCTCTGGCTTTTATAGCAGATTTAGTCCCAAATTACTCAGCTGTTTCCTAAAATGAAATCCACCCTCAAAGTATGAATATGTACAATTGAGAAGAGTCAAAAATACACGTTTTCAAACTCAATGCAATATCAAAAGAATTTTCAGTGATTTTGACCATTTCAAGATCACAGAATATGTATATAATATCCCACAGTGTCGGTTAAGAGGGCGAGGACATTCTTTTTGATATATAAATTCATATATAGTATCTATGCATTTGTGTATGTGTATACATGTTTATATGGATGCAAGTATAAGTGTGTATGTATGTATATGCATGTCATATTAAAAGATCAGCTTTATTTATTTGTGGCTAGCTATGTTTTATATGGATCATAAACTAAATGTTTATATCCTAGTAACCAGATATATCCCTCTATATTTTATATTTCACTGGTAATTTATGCATGGAGTTAGCTGAGATACCATATAATGCTAGTCTTACCGCTAAAAAAATCACAGTAAATATTGTTCAGATCAAGAATGCAGTAATTAATGACACACACAGTGTCTGTCTTCTGCTCCCTTGGAGGATTATGTATTGATTATTGTGCAAAGCTTCTGTAATATCTCCATCCATATCGTACAGAAAAGCAAGGGTGAGTATGGCACGCAGGTTGAGCTACTCAGGGGATGCCATGAACCATGATCATATGTCAGTGTATGTACTGCCTGCAAATGTTTATGTAACTGAAGTCTTAAAAAGAGATTAACAGTGTCATCTGTCTCAGAGGAGGAAAAGCACTTTCATCAAGCGAAGGTGTATGCGGCACAGTGTGTGTGTTTATGCTTTATGGGCAGATGGGGAGGTGGTTGCCGAAGCCATCAGCCACACACCTTGTTAAGTGGGCTGTCCCCTTCGGTCTTGGCATTGGAATTACGGGGTGTTGAGCCTCTGTGTGCCTTTAGGTTGGAGGCGTCTGCAGCCTCTGTTAGGTTGAGGCAGTGGATTTGCAGAGGTGAACAGGCTCTGGCCCTGCATCCAGAACTCCTCAGTGCCAGCTCTTGAGCACTCCCGAAGCCCCTGCCTCTTAGTTTCCTTGGCTCTGAATTGGGGTGCTCCCACAGATGTGCTGGGAGAGGTTGATGGAAGCACCCACCAAAATGCAGAAGTGAAAGCCCACTCAAGTGTTGTTTTCCCTGCATTTTTATAGTGTAGTTTTAAGAATCTCTAGGTGGAGTTTCTACTTCCTTTTCATCCTCCTGTATCCTTTCTCAGACCCTGTCCAGTTGTTGACTCTCTCAGGGTGACACCCGAGACACTTGCCCAGGTTGCCACGCCTGGCGGGGAGGTGGGGCTCTGCCTCTGTTAATAGGGAAAGTTTCACAGAGGTAGGCTGGGGATATCTTGAAGGGAATGTTGGATTTCTGTATTTGGAGAAAAAGCAAGGGGACAGTCTAAGAGGAGAGCATTCACTCTCCAACCTACCGTTCAGATCTGGAGGTGACAGGAATATAGATGTTCTGATGTTTCTATGAAGGCTGTCAGGGCTTAATGAAGTTCCTCATGGGACAAGAGCCACATGTGCTTATTAAGCTTGGATCAATTGGTATACCCATCCCCTGGATCAGGGGACAAACTGGAATCAACAGTGCCACCAAGTGGCATCAGGCTATAAGCAAGTTGAAACGCGAAGAAGGCAACATCTTCCAGGGATGTGTCCAAGTGTCTTTCTCTCTTTCTCTCTAAATAAAATCAAGTCTATTTTCCTTGAGTGAATATGAATAGACTGATCTGAGGCATGGACTTTCTTCTGGAATATTGCAGAATTTGGATAGGTAATTTTTTTTATTAAGCAGTCAAAGCCTTTGAAGTCCAACCCACCTGAGCATATCATAGTAGATGGCTCTGCACCTGTGTGTGTACACGTGTAAAACAGAAGAAAGGACACCATGTATGTTGGGCTAGGAAAGTTTTTCAAAGTATATTAGCCAGGTCCGAAGGTGCGGGATATAGATAATACAAATGACTTCACGTAGGGAAGAAAACCATATTATTGCAATTTGTTCTTCTTATGAGAGTTTTCATTGTAACATGGAAGATTTATTACTTTAAAAACATAGTTGCTATTAAATATTTTGTAGATGACACAAAGTGTTAAAATTTGAAGGGTGCACAGAAATTTACTTCATCCTTGTCCGTTCTTCTGTCTGTATGAAAACAGTGTCTTTTGTTCCTCTCTCTACTCTGTTTATTGAGGTCTTGGGTACAAAATGTGAGATAAGCTTCTAGCTGTGACAGTTGTATGTTCTGCTACTTTTCTATCACATGGAATGCATTCCCTGCCTTTTATATCCACTGCCCTCACTTCCCACAAAATCTGATTTTCAGAATAGCATCAATGTTGAGAGTCAGTGTCTCCATGTCCCTGTCATAGCCCTGACTAAAGTATCTATTGACTTGGCATTTTGGCAGTTGGTAGTGTGCTTCTTACGGAGCCAAAGCCCTTCCTTCCGTGCAGGGGAGCCTGTAGCTTGGCCTGTTGAAAGGTCTATCACTTCTGTTGTGCCTAACAGTGGTTGGTTCTGACGCTATTAACCCCAGAGGAGATTCCCTTCTACCTACTATCCGTGTGCCTGGAGGGAAGAGTGGAAAGACTTCTGAATGAGATAAAAATGAGGCCCCAGATATGAGGAAAGATAATGTGGGTGAACGGGGACCAGCATCAGCCAAATTATCTCTGTCAAAATGACAGTCCTTTGGGTGAGATGAGCCAATCATGAAAGGACAAATATGATGTGATTCCACATATCTGAGGCCTTATTTTTAATAGCAAAAGCAATTTAAAGTTTAACTGACTATGCAGGAATGAATGGTGGAAAAGCTTTTATTTCTTTCCTCTTGTTTATTAAGAAAGGTTCATTAAGTATGTCTTTTTAAATTCAGCATTGTTCAGGAGAAAGATACCTACAACTTGACTTAGTTTTGAGTTTAGTGTTATAACATAGATTATTTTTGAACTTGGGTGGCTGTTTTTTTTTTACACACATCATTTTTTGGTGGTAAAATAGAAATAATATCAAAATTATTGTTTTGATCATTTAAAAATAAATGGTATGTGGTATTAAATTCATTTGTATTTTGCAGTCATCATTCAGCTGTCTTCAGAACTTTGCATCTTTCTCACTGAAACTCTGTATCCACGAAACACCAACTCTCCCAAGCCTCAAGTGTACACGAGAAAAGATTCAGAACAGAACACTGACCCCTAACTCGTGCTACGTTTGCCCTTTTGACTGGTGCATTTTCAGAGCATAGTTTTATCAACATTCTCAATGTGTTGGCATGTTATAGCCTGTGTCCTTTCTTTTCTTTTTTTATAGTACTGAGAATGGAACCCAGGGTTTTCACACTGAGCTACATCCTGGCTCATTTTTATTTTTTGATTTTGAGGAGAAAGGGTCCTGCTAAGTTACTAAGTTGCCCAGGCCAGGCTTGAGCTTATGGTCCTCCTGCCTCAGCTGCCCAGAGTGCTAGGATTATAGGCCTGCCCCACTGGTTCTGGCTTACTTTCTTTTTAAGGATATTCTGTTGTATGTGTGTGTGCCAACTTGCCAACTTTGCTTGTTCATTCATCTGTCATTGTTCACTTTGGTTGCTCTGATATTTTAGCTGCTGTGAGGATTCCTGTTTTAAGTGTGAAAATACAAATATCTGTTTGAGTTTCTACTTTTGGTTTCGTTTTTAGATATCTCGAAGGGTAGAATTCTGGTCATACAGTAGTGTACAAGATGCTAATTTCTTCACATTCTTACCAACTCTTACTGTTTTTTAAATATGTATACTAGCTATTAAGTGTTATCTCATGGTTTTAATTTGCACTTCCCTGATGATTAGCAATGTTGAACATCTCTTCTTGTTTATTGGCTGCTTGCACTTTTTCTTTGGAGAACTGCCTAGTCAGGTTTTTGCCCATTAAATTAAAAAAAATTGAGTCATGGAAGCTGTGTTCTGGATATCTATCTCTTATTAAATATGCAGTTTGCAAACACTTTCTGAGAGTAAGTAAATCTCAGTGGTTTGAGGAGTTCAATGTGTGGTACCCTAGGTGGAGACCATCCACCAGTGCAAGGCTGCTGAAGCTGGGGCTTGGGGAAATGAAGGCTCTCTGTGGGCAGACTGTGGATGCTGGAAATGAGGGACACATTTCACTTCTGGGCAGCTGCATTCTGCTTCTGCTAGGATTGGGTCAGGCAGGATAAAGCAATTCTGACACCCTGAGAGCCTGGCTGTGTGAGGTCAGTGCTATTAGGTGTAACTTCACACATCACTTCAGAGCCACTTGAGACCTGAGTTATCTAGCAGTGGAGAGGCTGCTCTTAGGTCTTGTTACTTCAAGGCACCAAAGAAGCAAAGCCAGCTATGCATTTACAGCTCCTCCTGATATTGGCCAGGGACACATCTAGTCAGTCTCCCACCATATTTGGTTATTCGAGAGGAATTTTGCTCTTAGCATTTGTATAAGTACAATTGCCTCTCTCTATAGGTTACTTTCGTAACTGAGTTTAACCAACCAGATATTCAGAAAGAATTGCCTGTGTACAGTCTTTTAAAAATTATTACTGTTCCCTAAATAATATAGCATAGCAACTAATTACATAGTATATACATTGTATTAGTCATTATACGTTATCTAGAGATATGTGAAGTAGGCACTTGGATGGCTGTGGGTTATAAGCAAATAATATATAATTTTAAATGAAGGACTTGAACATCTGAAGATTTTGGTGACTGCAGGGGTCCTGGAATCAGTCCTCTGAGGACAATAAGAAAGGTGACTATTTGTTGTTATGTGCTTTGTGGATCTGTGATACGGACGTTATAGTATTTCAACAACTGGTACGCCAGTCTCAGAATAGAGATCATTTCTTTCATTTTCTTTTCTTTTTCCTTATTCTCATTTAAAAAAAAAAATCCCTGAAAGAAGTGAAATGAGCAGATGAGAACCAGTGTTACTAGAAATGGCTAACAGTCTTCAGTTAACAACATCCCTTGTGAAGAGGACCGGGTCAGCATCTAATAAATCACATTGAGGCCGTGGCAGGTTTCTGCCCGTGATGAGCTTTTAGCCTTGGTAGGCCCATATCTAGAACCAGTTAGAGATGTGGGGGGTAAATAAGTCAACAAGCACAAGCCAACCCAGTGAAAATGATTGATGTTTGTGCTAGAGGAAGTGGCCTGGAGTGGGCGGAGAGGAGTCCTGAAAGAGTGAAGGCCTTGAACAGAATTTTGAAAGCAGGAAGAGGCATAGCTCGGCATAAAAACAATATTGCAGCTGCGGTAGGCATTTGACACCATTGTCATCTCTTTTCCTTTTTGCTGTATCTGTTAGTAGAATGCCTAGAAATCCACAGGTATGAAGATATGTTTTTCCTTGGAGTAGGGGGGAAGTAGGGGAAAGAACACAGTAAGATTACTCAGTATCATGAAGGAAGGCTTGGGGAATGCATAGCTTCTTTAGAGGTCACGGTGGGTCTGTATGGAGGCCACACCCCTCTGTCTCAGCACAGAGCACGTGCTGATGTAAGGGCAATTGCAGTGGCCGCCTCTCTGTCCTCTGTGTCGAGGTGATCTAACAGCTGAGCCCTGAGCTGTCTGTGAGAGTTGGCCTGGAGCCACCTTGCCCCGCCTTTGCTGTCTCTCTGGTCCATCCTGTATGACAGCTGACGTTGTCCTGCCTCTATGCAGCATGTTGTTTAGTTGACCTGTCACCTGTTTCAGAGAATTTTGTTAGAGGCCTTTGATAAAAGTGGTAGTAGAATGGGTTGAATCATGGGTCCTCAAAGATACATCTGCTCAGTACCTCAGAATGTGATACCCTCTGAACGAGTGGTCTGTGCAGATTTAATTAAGGTAAAGTTCTTGAGACGAATGCATCCTGGATTTAAGTTCATTTTCAAGTGCTCCTGTAAAAAAAATAAAAAAATAAAAAACAGGAAAAGTCACAGAGACACAAAGGAGAGGGCCGCATGAAGACAGGACAGCTGCAGATCGCCAAGGATGGCCGGCACCTGCCAGAAGCTGGGAGAAGCGGGGAACTGATTGTCTCTCAGCTTCCCGAGAAACTGTCCTGTTGACAACTTGAATTTGGACTTCTGACCTCCTGCAGTGTGAAAAAAAATAAATGTCAGTTGTCTTCAGACACTAAGTGGCAGTTTGTTTAGGGCAGCTCTAGCAAATCTACACATACGTTGTACTGGACATGTTAGTTAAGTGGTTGTTCAGTAAGTGAGAAGAGCTTTGGGGACAGAAGAACCCTGGAGATAATCTAGTTTAGTCATTACAATCACCTGGAATAGATAGGGTCCCTGCCCAAGTCGATTGTACTGGATTCTGTGGGACTGGATTAAAGAATTCCTATTTTTAAAATGTTGCAGGTGATTTTAATATGCAGCCTGTGTCACAACTGCAGATTTCGTCCATTGATCCCATTTCACAGATGATGAAGTCAAGGCTGAGAAGAGTTGCCCTGAGGTTTAAAGAGAAACTTTAAAAATCTTTTTTGTAAGGCCTGGAAGGAGAAAAATAGTTCACCCAAGAGGAAAGGAGTATCTTTCTGAATTAAAATTAAAAAAAAAACATTTATTTTTACTTCGGGGATTGTAGATGAAGTAATTAGGAATAAAAAAACTTATTTGCTAATATTTTAAAATTTGGGACGTCTTCCCAATTCCATTTTTAGAGTATTTTTTATGTGTACTGTATGAAAAATGTTTTGCTTCTTAGACTTGTATGGCAGTTTAAAATTTTTATGACTTTGGTACTACCTAAACGGAGAGTCTCAGTTTTTATTTTTATTCCCTTAAGAAATCTCAATTGAGTCTAGGTTTATGGACTTATGTATGGCAAGCGAGATGAATAATTACATTTGAAGCCTTGTTACAGGTTACTGTTTTAGTAAATTGCATGGAAGATTTAATGTTCAAGGTACATTTTTATTTAGTTAGTTTAAAAGATATCTGTTAGAACAGGACCTTGGTTTCAGCGATGTGGTATTAAATCTAATCGCTTTACTTAGGTTGTCCGCCCTTTGGAGACTCGTAAAGATAAGAGCAACAGGATAATTGGGATATTATGTACTCGTACAAACAGCATGATTTAGTCCAAGTAGGAATTGCTGGGGCTCTAAATTAATCCCCCAGGGAACAAATGAAAAACATATATGTGATATATTGTTGAGGTACATATTTTGGTGCTTTGATATCTTGCAGAGACTTACATTAATCTGTCATTAATTTTAACCAGGGCAATCTGACAGTGATTAAAGCATATCTGGATAATCAGAAGCCGAGGAGCCCACCAAGAGATTGACTTAACTGATCTAATCAGCTTTTCTTTTCATAGAAGACACAAACTGAGGTCCTGACGACTTGAGGGCATTAACAATCCCAGGGCACTTTTCTTAAGAGTCTGGGTATTTAGCCCCGGTGTCCTGGCCAAATTCCAACTCAAGTAATGCCATTCTGCCTCCCGAAAAGTCCCCCTGCAGCTACCAGTGGATATGGCATTGTTCTTCCCTTCCTGTCCCAAAGCGTGAGGCTTTGTGTGGAGGTGGCACTGTGTGCTGCAAATCAGATGCTTCATTTCTATTCTGAGTGGCTCCAGTATGGCTCCAGCAGGGCTGTCCCTAAGCTGCCCTGAGTGTGTGGTAGGGGCTATTTATGTGGCTTGCGCTATCGGGGGGCAAATTGCAGAAGATTTGTTCTTTTGGAAAACTTGTTTTAATCTTTTGTAAAAGGCTATATTGTGATTAATATAATGAGATAAAATTAGATAATGATCGACTATGAATACATAACGTACATATTTATCTCCTGTGCCTTATTTTGTTCGTAGAAGATTAGCAGCGATTATCTTTACCAGTGCAGTTTCTGTCCTCATCATGAACCAAGCCAAGGTGTATGAAAATCTGCACAATGAATTCTTTTCAGTTTATGAGGAAAATCCAAAGGAATATTCTACAATGCGCCGAAGTGTGGTATGAGGAGGAGGGAGGTGGGTGCAGGGGCCCGTGGGCCTCCGGCGCATTGATACCTGGTTTTCCGGGAGAGAGTAAGTGGTTCCTTTGGCCCGGGCAGTGGTTTCATAACAGCTAACCTGGACAGCTTGACAAACTATTTTTGGAATCCTGTTTTTTGGAACAGTCAATTCACTTAGGGGAAATTTCCAGTTGATCTGTTGGCTGTGACTTATGTGACATAGTGCCTGTGGGTATAGTGCCACGAGGAAGAATCCTCTGCTTTTCACAAATAGGATGCTGAGGACTGTTGGAAGTGCCCTTTTCACTTTCTCCTTGAGGGAGTAAGAAAAGCTCAGAGGGACCTTGTAGAGGACTTAGGGCAACTTAGGGCAATCAAGACAGCGGCTAGAAGCAAAACATATGCAATATAAACTGAAAAGGATAACTGAGAAAGATGATGGCAAAAATCAACGGCTACTCACAGGAGTCGGGGACCCTGAATATGTCCAATTTTAAAGACTGAAAGTTATAATGAACTAGGTAACTAGCCTATTTAGATATTCAAGTTCTTCCTCCTATTATTTAACTCCTCTGACATTAGTCTAGAACTTTTTGGTCCCCAGTGACAGAAATTCAACACTACCTAAAGCAGAAGAGAGGGTGCACTGGCTTGCATAATTGACAATGAAGAGATCAAAAGGCAAGGGTCCAAGGGTGGTCAATCAGCTGTTGACTCCTTTCTTTCTCTCAACTGTGAACAGGTGGGAGTAGCCTCTTCATGGCGGTGAGATGGGGCTTAACATCTGGAGGCTTCCATTCTGGCCATCTCAGCATACAGAGCTTTCCTTTCCCAATAGCTTGAATCAAAGGCCACAGATTATTTGGCTGGACCTAGTTGTTGTCACATGCTCATCTCTGTAGCCAAGGGATGACACAATCAAGGGGGTAGGGTTGGGCCAAAAGTACTCATACCAAGGGGTTGGGATGTATTTCAAAGAGAATCAAGTTAGTTTTACCAGGAGGAGAAGTCTGGATGCTGGACACCAAGACACACATGTCCATCACTGACATAAATTTATTTAAAAGTGATGATGTATATGCTGTTCACTTTCTCACATATGGTGGGAATGTGGGTCGGACAGATTCTAAAGCCTGGAAAGGGTAAGAGGAGAGAGAGGGAAGGAGGGTAAGGGGGGAGGGGGAGAATAATAGGAATAAGAATGAGTGGCTGGCACCTGCCATTTCTTTTTAGGATACTTCTCTCCCCCAGAGACCAGAAGGACTCCAGTTGGGCCTTGATTCTTTAAAAGTCCGTAGCACCTTCCAAGGTGGCCACCATAGTAACATGTCCTTTACATGTGGACCTTTGCAGAACGTTTACATTGTACCCAAGCCACAGCACTTCACATGGCATCATATTCCATTTTAATAAGAAGTTGTTCTTTCTCTTATTAAGTCTAAAGTTCCCACTGCCATCTCCCATAACTTTGTTCTAATGTCTCCTTTTCTGACCACTGGACTTACATGTGGTAAATTTAATCTTTCCAAGCCAGAGTCTCTCAGCAGTTTAAAGGTAGGTTTTGTCTCACACCTGCACACATCTGTTTTTTCTACTTTGTCTCACGATTCTTTTATCTGAGGGACCTCGGTCTTTCCTATGTCATGATGGTTCTTGGACCTTTCTTCCCCATTCAGTACTGGTAGCGCAAGCCAGGGCTCTGAGTATGGTACACAGGTATAATACTACTGAGCTACACCACAAACCCTATATTAATGTTTAAAATTTTCTCATATTTCTCCATGAATTAGAGTTTAGAGCTCAATATAAAGACTTTTTTGCCAAGGTGAACTTTAAAAATCAGACCAAAAAATTTCTGTACTCCAGTTTGAAATTACTTCAAGAAACAGACTTATTTTTTTTGTGCCACCTAAGTATTTTGTACAGTGAGATATCTCATTTTGTACAAATGAGATAGAATAATTCTGAAGTATCCTTAAAGAGTATATGAATCTAAATATTCAGTTAAATGGAAACATTGTTAAGAGAACAAAGTAATAGAATCAATGTAAGAGAACAGTGATTTTGTAGCTCAGAACCGAGATTTTAATACACACTTGACCTGCCAAATGAACTCTTAGGAAAGGATGTTTCATTATTATTTCTTGTGTAATATTTTTAGCAATGGTAAGTCCAAGCAAAGAATATTAAAACGTTGGCTTTTTAAGGGAAAATTGGAGGCTTAAAATAAAATTCCTTTATTAATGATTCTCTGTTTGCTTTGGCCCTTGGCATTCTAGGTCAGGCTTGTTTTCCTTTAGATTAATATCTTAGACATATTTATCTTAGGAAAGGTGTAGATCCTTCTACTTCCTAGTTCTTTTTCCTTTTAAAATTAAATCTC
Organism: Ctenodactylus gundi; assembly: GCA_004027205.1. NCBI lineage: Eukaryota > Metazoa > Chordata > Mammalia > Rodentia > Ctenodactylidae > Ctenodactylus > Ctenodactylus gundi. Next base: position 185,008 of record PVKB01000063.1, read on the forward strand.
TTTCACTTCTTACATTTTATTATACTTCTTAACTTTCATTTTAGTGTATTGTCATTAGCATGAATACAATTTCATCAATAGTGAATTGCTGTCATCTTTATAAGAAATAGACTTTATTTAGGTGGCTATTACAGTATTCACAGGAGTATTTTTTTCAACAACTCTAGCTTTCTTGTCTGATGTCTGTTCTGTCAAAGTATGTGAGAAAGGGAATTTGATATCCTGTAAGAAATATATACTCCATGTAAGTTAGGAAGGAGGAAATGAGAGGACTTCAAGTGTGTTCTTTACCTCTGTGACAATGGACAGAGGTGACCCAAATCATAGGAGGATCTGCCATTTTCTTTGCAGCTTAATGGTGACATGCAAAGATTGATGGCTTCTGAGCTGGCAGAGCTATTAATTTCAGAGGAAGGTGGATCGACGATGGAGTTTGGGAGGATCAGGAGAGGGGCGCTGCCATCTAACCCGGTAGAAGAGAGGCGTGCAGCTGCCGATGGGGAGAGCAGGAGGGCTGCTTGTCACATGTGATTTCTACCGAAACCCATCACCCGGCCTTTGTTAATGTTCTTAGCTGGTGCAATTTCTTTCCCAGTGTCTGTCCCAGGAATAACGTGCCAGATGGAGGGAAAGCGTTATGGGGAGGAGTGAGATGCTATTACTACTCCCATCTGCTCACTACCCCTGGGGCTTTTCAGGTGCAGGATTAAAGGTTAATACAGAGTGACAGGTGCAGAAGAGCTGGTTCTCATACCTAGTAGGTGCTCAATAAATGCAGGTGGATTGCATGAGGATCCTCGTGGTGGTGGATGGGATGGCTCGTGCACTAAGAATCCTGAATCAAAGGGCTGGAGCTGTACCTCAGCCTAGTGTGTTTTTAAAATTCACGAGGCTGGAGTTCAATCTCAGAGAGAGAGACACACACACACACACACACACGCACGCACGCATAATGACATTTCTGTTTACAATAGTTTCTCCCTATACTTCAGACACAAGCAATTTCCTTCCTATCTTCCTTTCTTCTGAAACAGATATTTTCTGATCACTTGCTAGGTGCTTAGATTGTTTTAGGCATTCATTATATATTCTGCTTTTGTTTCTTATGAGATTGTGGCTGTGTATCCAATAGCTATTCCCCCTTGTACTAGCCTTCATGTATGGATTCATTCATTCGTGTGTGTGTGTGTGTGTGTGTGTGTGTGTGTGTGTGTGTGTGTGTGTGATACTAGGGATCAACCCAGGGCCTTTATACTGAATAAAATCCAAGTATCTTTCCCTTTTAAAATTTATTTTGACAAGAGGTTCTCACTAAGTCCTTACATTCCTCAAGCTGGGCTTGATCCTCCTGCCTCAGTTTCCCATAGGGCTGGGATAACAGGTGTGGGCCAATATACCAGGCCTTGCTTTTTTTTTTTTTTAAAATTATCTCATTGTTTCCCAGAGTATTGCAAACTGTGAAGAAAACACTGCTTTTATTCATTTTTATGTTAAACAGAAAATTGGATCAAGCTAACAACGTGAATACCAGAAGCAAAAGAGATCTGTATTTCACATCGCTGGGGCACATGCTATGTGTGGCTGTAATTTTTCTCTTGATGCAAAGGCGAGTCTCTTGTTCCTTACCCCCGCTTCCAGGTTTGTGAGGGACCTTTTCCAGTACCATCAAGGAGCAAACCTTTCAGTTCAGTAAAGAGTGGTGACGGTTCCTGGTTGGGCAGACTCAGATGTGTAAGGAGACTACCAAGCTAATTCGTGATTCTCAGGCATACCTGCTGATACCAGAGTTACCAAAATTCTCATCTACCTTCTCTTTTCCTCACTTTGTTTGACTCATTCTCAAATAAGTTTTTCCCATTCTTTTGCAAAGTACTTAATTTTTTTTCCTCAAGCTGCATTTGTGATCTGATTTTGATATGGTAAAAACATGGTTTGTAATATTTTACCCAATTGTAGTTAGAAATGAATCTTTTAAGATCATTGCTTCTGAAATAACAATGACATTTAATAAAGAACCAGAATACATTTAATTAAGAAAAGTTAAACAGTTCATTTGTCCTTCAGTGGTTGCTAAAACTCAATGTCTAAGGAGAATTATGGATGTTGTCAATTTTTTCTTAAGGTCAAGTTAGAGTCCTACCTACACAATGTTGGAATGATGACTTTTCTCCACCCTTAACCATTGTATTTACTATTATAATCCAGGATTGTTTTTCTGAGAAGGAAATACCCTCACCAGATAAAAATCAGTGCTTATCTTGGCTTTGCAGTAAAGTCCCAAAACACTGTGAAAGTTATCAAGGAGTGAAAAAATCTGTGGAAGTCAAAAGGGAAATTTATGCATATTTTTAGAAAATTCATTTGAATGTAAATTGTTTTCTGGCCCCAACTCTATATTTAAATAGGTGCTAGTTTTCTATTTTTAAGCCCCCACTGTTGCTGTGATTTTTAAATAATACAGCAAAATAAAGTAAAGCAAAAACCCAAGTGAAAAATAGCTTTAACTCCAGAGATAGTTAAAATCATTTCTGTTCTTCAATGAGACTCTGAAGAAAAATATAGCCAAGGCTGATTTTGTGGTTTGAATAAAAAACTTTGATAACATTTTGGTCATGTTTCCATGGATTTCATTAAAGAGGCATCTCAGCTCTGTGTTACCCATTATTATATACTTATTAAATATAATTAAATATGTTACTCTAACATCCGCTTAAAGTATTAAATAGCTCATGACAATTAGTAATATATCAATAAGAACTTAATTACTGCATGGGACAGATGTTTCAGCTCATAGCCTCTGTGTACATAGGACACCATCTCTGAACGTGGCTGTGATGTATGGTCCACATGGGCATCTGACGTTTATGGAGCAGGGACACTATAACTTCATGTGCTTGAGAGTCCCACTCAAATGCCAGGGGTTTTGCCGAGTATTATTTCAGTCCTCAGCAACTGAGATGTACAGGAATGTCACGAGCATTCTCAGGCAGATGTCAGTCTGGCCCTCCTATATCTGTGACCCTTTATGGCCTTTATTTGCTCTATCTTTTGCATCGCAGTCTTCCACGTCCAGGTCTCCTTTGCAGCAAAATCTCTATTCTACATCCATCTTGTTGCCCATAGCCTGGCCACCTCTTTCCTTCTCTGTTCCCTTTATCAGGACACTCTCTTCCAGAATCAAGTGCTTGAAGTGTTTCTTTAGGTTGATGTCACAGCATTGGTACCTTTCAGAGATCCCAGTTGAACCCCCAGTGTCTTTGTGATGGGCTAGTGATAGACCCCATTTGAATCCTTCACATGAAAAAGATAGAAGTCAGTTTCTCATCGCCCTCCTAGGTAAACATAACCAATTTCTTTTGCTGTCTCACCTCTTTTCCTCCTTTCCCATGCCTCAACTTCTGCTGGCTCTCCCTGAGTGTTCTTAGGTCCGTGGCTGAGAACTTAGCTGTATTGTTTTATCTCAGGGCACCTGCTGAAATCCCAATGGAAAACCTTGGTGCGTGAAATATAGTCAGTGTGATAAAATTAAAGATGACAAGCTCTGCAGCTGCGGTGTATCCAGGGAACACTGCTGGAACCTTCGTCTCTGCCTGCTTAGAGATTCTAGCTTTACATCATTGCTCTTTTCACTGGGCTTGATTTTGCATATTGCAAGGAGGAAAATAAATTTCAAGGTGTTGATTTTATTCCACAGATGCAGATACATGAATCACACAATTGTGAGCTCATACCTGCAGCTTATGTTAAGGCACAGTGTGGCAATGTGGGCATTCTTGTTTCTAGGGTAGGATTGCAGCTTTAAGAACAGTGCTTATCCTAGTATGACTACTACAGGGTGGAAACACAGGCTGGAGAGTGAAATAATTCAGGTGGGAGAGTCCCCCCATTAGCTCCGCGAGGCTGAGGGTGACCCACCTATCTACAGGGGCAGAAAACATCATTTAAAGAAAAAAAAAACCTTAAGATGTTAAAAAATTCTTCCCAGGTTCTCTGAATTTTTTTCTGTATGATAATAATACTTGCAATACTGAGATGAAATTGTGCTTGTCTTGCCTTTGGAAATGTTCAGGAAGATGAATGTGAGACAGTGCTGTTCATATAAATAACTTTTTATTTTATTTTTAGGAAATTGTTTATGCAAAAATTTGTATCTTCAAAGTGCAAAGGGGCATAGTTAAGAGTAAAGGAAGATATAACAATTTCCTTGCTCTTATGGAACTTCTTGTAATGGAGAGAGGCAGATCAAAGCAAGGTAAACAGGTAACCTGTCACCTGGTGATGGGTGTCTTGGAAACAGCAAGGGTAGGAGAATGTCAGTAGCTTATGCATCATGGGCAGGGACCATCTCTCATGAGGTGATGTTTGAGCAGAGACCTGATGGAAGTCAGGGCAAGCTGTGGGAAGAGCTGGTGCAGATGTAGGAGGTCAGCATCTGATGGTGTGTTAGCAAAAGGATGAAGAGCCTTGAATGGAGGAAGCGTGGGACCAATGGTAGGAATGCAGGAGGAGGACGTGAGTTCATAGAGGAGGCTGGAGGAAAAGCATGTGCCCTGGTTCTTTGAGGAAACTAAGAATATTGGTTTTTCCTCTGAGAGGAAAAGAACAATGGTGAGTCTGATTTATGTTCAGAACATTTCTGCCTGGCTGCCACAATGAATGTAGGATATAGGAAGCAATTGTTTTTGTGCCTATGATGTGGAAGTGGAGCCGCCAAGGACTGCCTTTGGGATGCGGTGTGTAGGTAACAAGTCAGATGTCATCCTGTATTTTAGTTACTTATTGGAACAGTTTGTCAGTGAGAGGTCGTTCATGGAAATGAAGGAGACTAGACTGCCACAGGTTTTCAGGGCAACAGTCGAGTTGCGTCAGGGACTTGATAGGGTTGAGATGTTGCTGTGCATCAGAGAAGGGGTGTCATGCAAACAGGTACATATGTAAATCTGTAAAAAGGGGTGAAGGATGGGCTAGAGTCATGAATACAAAGATGGCATTTTGAGGTGTACAGTGGTTGAGATCAATGAGGTTGGGTGTTTATAAAAGGGGAGGGTGCACTGGCCGAGCCCTGAGCCCTCCTGAGGTCAGGGAGATGAGAAGTGTCTAGAGATGGTGCAGATGCTTCCGCAGCAATGGAATACCGAGACTGAAATGCGTTATTTCACAGTTCTGGGGGCTGGAAGCCTGACACCAAAGTCTCAGCAGGGTAGTGCTTCCTCTGATACTCTAGGGAATAACTTACCTCTTGAGTGTTTTCTGGTAATACATGCTATTCTTAGCTTATGAACACTTCACTCCAATCGCACGCTGCCATCTTTCTTCTATATTTACATCGTCTTCTCTCTGTACATGTCTGTGTCTTAATTTGTCCCATTTCATAAGAATGCTAGTGATATTGTTAAGGCTCGCCCACCCTCACAACCTCATCTTAGTTTGGTTAAATCCACAAAGACCCCGTTTCCAAGAAAGGTATATTCTCAGGCTCTGAGCATTAAGATTGTAATGTGTTCTTTTGGGGAATTAAAGTTAATCCATAGCAACCAGGAAGCCGGCAGGAGAACCAAAGGGGCATGGTGCTATAGAAGCCAGAAGAAGATCATGCTTCACGTAAGAAGGATGGGTAAACTGAGTTAGATGGCTGGAAAATAAGACAGGGACTGAGGATTGCTAACTGACCTGAGCAATGTAGAGGTTATTGCTACCTTTGCAGTGAGTAAATTCAGTTAAATATGAACAATTTTTAAAGGAGTTTTGCATATAAGGTGAAAGAAAAAAATAGAATCATAGTACAGAAAGGATAAATTATAAAAAACAAGAGAAATAAAAACCTTTGTGTATATGAACTAGAAGAGAGAAGGACATAATGCAGGAAAAAGAAAATAATTTCAAGAGTGATGATTTTGAGTGGAGTAAGGGATCTAATGACCAGGTTGATCATGGCTGTGGTTTACAAACAACATTCTAGGCAGTTCTTACATATGTTCGCGTTTGAGAGCCACTGTTCCAAGTGAGGTTAGGACCATCCAGAATTCCATCTTGTAATGCTGTTTACTCCAAAAATATAAAAGGAGTCATCACTTTTCCTTAGAATGATGACTGTTGCCTAATATACATAAAATATAAGTTGAGATGGGAAGTGACCACAGCATGTTGCGGGGAGATATGTGTAGGGAGTGGGAGCTTTCTGTCTGTGTTTCACTTTAAGAGGCTTAATCAGCTACATTGCCCTTTTACACTGCAGTTTCTCCCATTTATAAGCACCTCTTGAGCATTGTCTGGAGTGTTGGCTGCATCTCCAGCTGCAATTTTTGTTTTATTCAATTTTTTTTTTGACACAGGGTACCTCCCTGTAGTTCAGGCTGGTCCCGAGCTTACTATGTAGGTCAGCTAGCTTCAAATTTAATGGCAGTCCTGCCTCAGCCTCCCGATTGTTGGAATTACAGATGTGTACCACCACACCTTACCTGTATATGGTGCTGGGGAATTGAACCCACAGCCTGTGCTTGTCAGACAGGCATTTTAACCAATAAGCTATGCCCTCACTCCTCCAACTACTCTTTTTAGATGTCCCCGAATCAGACCCAAGGCAGAAGGAAGAGAGTGTCACAGGGAATTGAGATATTTATACTTGGTAGGACTTCTGTCTTACAGTAAGTTAATGTCCTAACATCCAAATGTTATTACATCAGTTTTTTTTTTATGTATCAAGTTTACTTTAAATATGACCAAGTATTTTTGTTGAAACTCTACCCTATATGGGACCCTGGTTTGGATTACCTGAGAATTAAGATTTTATTTGCCTCATTATAAATCATAGTTGTAGATGGACTTATATTCCAAACTGTACAGTTAACAATAAAATGAATATCCTTTATTGCTTCAGTCAGTTGAGGTTGTCTTTAATTTTCTTAATATGAGAGCACTGAGAAAGGTTCAGGCATTGGAGTTTTAATGAAAGCAGCACCTAACTTGAGTTTTAATAGAGTAATTTGGTGTCAACACGTGTTTGCCTAGCACGCAGCATCCCACTTTACTACCTGTTAAAATCAGTGTGGGATATTGATTACACATTATTTGATAAAAAATGAGCTTGTTAAGGTTTCATGATCACCCTCTCTGAGGATGACATTACCAAGAGAACAGTCTGCTCTCTCTGCTTTTGAAGTTGTCACACAGCATTTGACTTGCCTTTTGATACTAGCAAATCATTTCCCTAATTCCTCTAAGGAAGTTTGGAACAAGACATTCCTTTTAGCACCCTGGAATTTTGTCAGATTTCCTTCTGCTTGTGTCAAGTATTAACATTTTCACTGTGGAATCATTTTCAGCGTTCTACAAAGCATCTCTACGTGTCCAGTAGAGGAGACACAGAGCTTGAGTATTGGGCTGGTGGGAGGGACATCGAGCAGGTGCCATCTGTAATGCATATACAGTGTAGGAACACTGCTCCAGAGCAGCCGAATCTAAGGCCCGAGACACGTTAATCCTGGCCTGCCTGTTCTGCATGTATAGATAAGGAATGCTTTGGAAATCAACCAAATCGTGTTCTACAACAAATTATAGTTCGCTAGTCATTTAAACAATGTTTGAACTGTTGTTTGGTTTCCTTGCAATTGTAAACTGTTAGATTTTGCTCTGATATCATAATGGCATTGGAAAATTTTTAAGAAAGTTTAGTTTGAGGTTGATGACTGAGACAATTTTGTGTTTAATGTTGCATGTGATAAGCATGCCATGAAATAATATTATACAGTTATTTTTAAACACGCTCTGAAATTTTACTTACACGGTCATTATTTCCAAAATAGCAAGTTGGATTGTAGTTTTTCTAACAATGTTTTTCCTTCCTCCTTCTCATATTTTAAGCCCTCATCTTTGTCAGCAACTGAAGCTATTTTGTGTGTGGTATTTTTTTTTGTTTGTTTGTTTGCTTACCTTTACTGCCAGCGAAGCTTTGTCTAATAGAACAATTGAATGTCAAGTTTACCTTAAAGCACTTTTTGAAAGTGCAAAAGAACAAGAGTGGACCAGGGAGACCGTGGTCCTTGCAGGCAGAATTGAAGAGGCAGACCTAACCTGTGTGGAGCAACCCTGGCTCTTGACCAAAATCGAACTCGGAATTGCGGCCCTGGAGCCAGGTTGCATAACCTCGGGGATATATGCTATTCGTTTTGATAGTAGCTGCTATTTTTAATATCTCTGAGGAAACACACCACGCTTAGTGCAGTTGGCTTTAAAAATGACTTGACATTTGCCCTGCTTTCAATTAATTGATGTACCTTTAGGTAAAAATAAATGGAAGAGTTAAAACTTCCTTTTGGTTTTGGAGAAAGCTGGTATTTAAGACTATATGACTTTCTAAAAAATATCTGAAGAAGCAGAGTCAGTTTGACTTGAAACATACTTTTCAGGTCATGATAAATCATGGAACAATAGTTCAGGCATTTCTGCCATGTGGAGTCTTACATAGGAATTCACCCGTGGGGATTTTAGAGAGGATTTACTAAGGGTCACTGGGACTCTTAACCTCAGATTTGGCAACTGGTTCACAGTAACCTTTATCTGGTGACATAGACTTAAGATAAGGACCCAGTTTTGCCTACTGATGGTTCTTCCACATACCCTTTCACAGGTGCACCCTCTGCTGCCCTCTTTCAAAGGCTTGCTTTCTGCCACTACTTATTCAAATGTATTTTCCAACCTCATGAAACAGGTCAAATGCCAACATTTTCTAGAAAACTGTCCCGCTAACCAAGTGCCGAGCGTCTGTCCTTTGAAACCTCATCCATCTTTTGTGCTTTTTATGAGATTGTATCTGAAAGTCTCCCCAGCTTGAGCCCTGGCACAAAGGTACTCAGGGAATCTGTTTTTAATCTCTCCTTTTATTGATATTTTGTCTTACTTTATATATATATCTTTGGCTTTTAGCAATTATAAAGTAAATTTGATTTTTTACAATTTATTCCTCCCCACACCTCCTGTACTGGGGACCGTACCCACGTCCCTTGCACTGAGCTACGTTTTTAGCTCTTTTTTTTTTATTTATCTTGAGCCAGGATCTTGGGTCTTGTTAAGTTGCCCAGGTTCCAACTTGTAGTTCACCTGCCTCAGCTTCTCAGAGTGTGAGGATTACAGATGTGTGTGCCACTATTGCCCAGAAAAAATTACTTTATGAAATAAAACACATCACACTTGAGAGCCTATAATTTAGATGCATAGTTTAAAGAACCATAAAACTTAATCTCTTTCTACTTGACACTGCACTTAAAAAGAGCTTGCCAGTGCTGTACGGACCTCTCCTTGACCTACATTATGTTTGTATAAATTCCTTACTCTATTTCATGGTTAATCTTGTGAGTAATTTTGAGACTTCCACTCTTCCTTTCAGTGCTATGTTTTTGAGATCCAGTCTTGCTGCTTGATATTATCATACAGTTTTTTTTTTAACATGACATTAAAAGTGTAAATGGAAAAAGTAGGAGAGTTTCAAGGCTAGACGACGACATACCTGGCAGCAGAATTGTTGAGCGGCTACCTTTTCAACATCAGTACGGGGGGCATCATTTTGTTTCCCAGGTGGTCTCACCTTGCCTCTCACCAGTAGCAGACTCCTCTTAGTACTCCAAAACCTTTCTCTACTGCTTTTAACCAACTGGAGAGTGGTTGTCCTATTTTCCTCTGCGTTTCCAGTTGTTAACACAGAGCCTTTAACAAATCAGGTAAGTACTGATCTATTCATTTGATACATGGTTGAGTTAAAGAATGAGTAAATTTCCCTTTCCTCTTTGAAGTATCCTAATAGTGTTCTGAACAAAAGGAAGCCCTGCATAGGAGAACTCTCAAAACCGGGAGCCTGGTATCTGGGAATCAACAGTCAGCCTTCACCATTTACTGAGCTTTGTGATGGTAAAATATTCTCTTCTGAGAAAGACCATCATCTCTATGTCATATCAGTATGCTTAACGTAGCACCGAGTCCATGCCAGCACTCTGTAAGTGCTGGTTGCTCTACACTTCCCACCTAACTGTTCTCCTGGTAGTGCAGGTCGTTTTGAGCATAGCTTTCTGTCTGTATTGTGATAAACCACCCAGAGATAACTAACCCACAGAACAAACAAAGCATTTGTCCATGTAGCTAGCCTTGGGTAGAGTACAGCCTGGATACTGTTGTTGACTTTGATATGTTCTTGGCTGCACATGGTGTGTTCACTCTGAGTCATTTTGGGTAATTTCTTTCCATCCTCACTTGGGGACCCCTGATCTGTCTTATAGGAATAGTAGCTACCTTTGACACTGATTTACTTGGATCACCTGTGCTACAGAGGTATTATGGAGTTGGGTGGCAGAAAGAATTGTGTGCGTTGCGGGTTGTTTAACATAGGCCACTACTGTGTGCTGCAACTGCTTAAAAGACTTTACAAGTACTCGTTCAACTATGGAAGATGCGTAGTATTATTATTGCCATTAATATACTGAGGGTGACATCTAACAAAATCCAGGGAACACAAATAGTATGTGATGGAGCTAGAAACAGTTGACTCTGGAAGAGTTACCTCAGGCTAGTGGGTGAGATTTCATTTATATCACCTAATGAGTTTGTGCCCTAACCTTTGTATGTCAGTGTAGCCTGGAAACGAAAGCTAAAGACCTGTAAGGTTGACACCACACACCACTCACAGCAGCCCCATTTCCTGTAGTGCATGAATTAACAGATTTAGAAAATTATTGCAGCAGCTCAGTGTTGGCCTCCTTATAACGTCTCTGGAGGTTTCAGAGCATTCTTACCTATTCCTGATAATTGTCAATATTTTCCTTGAAATTATGCATTTAAAAAGATTTGCTTGGGCTCCTTTCCAATTTTTCAGTCTTAGCTCAAGGCTGTAACTTGTTAAAACTTTTCTGATAAAATTAAGAAAATGTGGTTGTAAATTAGCAGAAGCTGAAAAATATTTCTCAGTACCACTGACTCCCTAGATATAATGAGCCATGTTGATTTTTAAATGAACTAGAGATGTTTTCTGCTTCAATATCGAAATTCATCTTTGCGAAAGAAGCAAAATATCATTAGTTTGCATTTTCAGCCCAAAAGTAAGAGCTCCTTAAAAACAACTTTGTTTGCTAAAGTAACACCAAGACATCTAAATCTGTCTTTGTGTTTATATTGCACGTATCTCGCAGTGCCTGGTAATTAACGCTCAAGTTTAATGACGGTACAATATTTGGGCACTTTTGGAAACTGTAATTGGACTATGTGCCCTAGAGCAAATGCCAAGTTACACACTTCTTTTAATCCAGAGCTTCAGTAAAAATAAAATTCACTCCAATGACATCAATGGGGATCTGAGGCAGAGTCTGCATTTTCATAGTTTTTCAAAATTCTTACAACATTTTGAGGAAAAAGATGCATTTGTGTTTTGTTTATTCCCTTCATGTGTATCCAAGAGAATTTAAAAGGAAGATTTAAAGTGAAAATCTCTTACGTTTCAAAAGAAACGCAGAGCTTGTTCTCTGGGCAGATGAGGGAGGGGTTGGGGAAGAGAAAAACCCATGACAACCAGTGACCACTAGTCACTGTCACAGCGGCAGTGCAGCTACTTAAGTGCACCAGAGGACAAAAGGGAGTGACACATTAGGGATACATAAACGTGACATGAGTACTTAGGATGATGCTAGCTAGTCATTTGTACATCACAAACCTATGTGATCTGACTGTGATTCCTTCAGCTGGCGCTTTCTTTCATGTTAGTAGTTGTGATAACAAAAACAAATAAAATTCAGTATAAAAAAAAGTAAATGCCAATCAGTACTAAATCATTTCGTGTCATTCCTAGTTCATTAGGTTAGAAGCTCATTTGAAAAAAAATCTACCGAGGATAAGGCATTTGCCATACCTGGGAGACAAAATACTACATGTCTCCTTGAGAATTGTTGTAATAAGGCAGCATTTGATGAGATTTAGAAGGAAGCCAAGGGTTTTGTTTATTTTTATATTTGAGAAATGAAAGTACTGTCATTGACCTTCCCCTAAATACTGATACTCTTTGTAAAAATGTTTTAAATAACATAAAAGAATAAAGAAGGAATAAAATGACTTGAAATTCCCATCAATCAGGAACAACCACTGATGATATAATTGCCTGTTTCCTTTCAGAATTTTGAGAGGAGCAGATCCTAGAAGGCTAACCACAGGTTTTTGAGAGCAAAGTGGGATTATAACAAAGAAGTCAAATTAATATCCTTAACAATGCTCTGTTGTCTTCAGAAATCTTCAGACTCTAGATCTTGTGTTATACCTAGACCATATGTCAGGGGTGGAGCAATGTAGAATGTTGCCAGTGAATTCTTCTTGTTGACCCTATGTCCTCAGTGGGGCCACCAAGGCACATGGCAAGGGCAGACAGTTCTGAGCACACTCTGTTTGGCGGGCAGGTGCTTATTATTGCTTATTGTTTATTCTTAGTATTGCTTTTTATTTGAGGCAGGGTCTCACTCTGGATTCCAGGCTGGTCCTGAACTGAATATGGAGCCCAGGCTGGTCTCGAACTCATGGCCGTCCTCCTGCCTCAGCCTTCTCAGGCATGATGGCTCTAGCTCCTTCAGCGTTCAAAGAAGTGACATTTTCATGAGTAGTGGCCTGGAGGGGGCTTCTTCTACCAAATCCCATCTGAGGCCTAGAGCGAAACGGCTCATACTAAGTGTTGGTGATTTCCCTGGAATATCTATGCTCCTTCCAGATTCCAGATCATTCCATTTTATCTTGGTTCTAGCATTGGGGTGGATTTGATACAGAGCTCTGTGTTCAGATGACTAGCGGTTGATGACAATCAGTAGATGACTGAACTTTTTTTTTCTTTTCTTGTGATACAGAGGATTGAGCCCAGTGAATGTTGAACTATTTCCCCAACCCCTTTAATTTTTTAAAAATTTATTTTGAAATAAGATCTACTCAATTGTTTCGGCTGGCCTTGAACTTGTAATTCTTTTACCTCAGTAGTAGCTGGGCAGCTGCGGTGGTGGACATGCACCACCATTCCCACCTAATGACTGGCTTTTCATGTACAGGGAATGGTCAAGGACTATATAATAAGAACTATATGCAAGTCCTTTGTCTCCTCTTTAGTTACTTTGAACTAAAATTTCAGTAGTTCCTGGGTGTGACTGGCCTCTGGGTAGCTTTTTTTGGGGTTAGATTCTCTTGGATTTTACTTTCAGCTGTTATTATTCTTACTATAGAAAAACTAGGGACCAGTTGGAGAGTGGAAATGGAAAGCTGACGTTTTCTTAGTGAGATGCAGGAAATGAGATCTCATTTTCCATGATTTTGAGTTTATTTGCTCTTTCTTCAGTGCTGGCTCATGAAGTGATGACCACTGACAGACGAAAGTGGCTCTGCCTCTCCTGAACCCAGTCCTTTGGGGGAATAATAGCACATTGCTACTTGACATTTCCTTCCCAAGGGGAAAAATACTCCAAAATATTACTTATAGGATCATGCTGTTGAGCCATTTTTGCTTTCACCTCATAAATGAAGTTGTCAGTTAATTTAGGCACTTAACAAGTGTCATCTCTGGGAACAAATCCTTGTAAAGCTCTGAATAGCTTTTTGTTTAAGCAGGAAGATGAGATTGCAGCCTCAGGAAGATGAGATTGTGGTCCTTTTCTATCTCTAGGCACCAGGGTTAGTGCTTTTTCTTCCTTTTTTCTTTTTATTTTGGCTTGGATTTAGAGATACATAATTTCTAAAGGAGGAGGCTACTCAGTACACAGTTGGCTGGAGTCTTCTGGGCAGGTGGAGGCCCGGTTTAAGAACAGAGTCAAGCAGTGAAACAGCAGGTCTCCAGTGGGGGAGATAGGGATGGGGAAAGGGTGAGAATGGCTTCTCAGTCGCAGTGAGACAGAAGCAAGTTCTGGTACCGCAGGATAGGGCAACTGCAGGGGACCGGAATCTACTGGACAGCGTAGAAAACTAGAAGAAAGCACTTTTGAAAGAAATGGTGTTTAAGGAAATCTGTATGTTTCACTTGACTTAAATGTATATAAGTATTGAAACATTGCATGGAAACTCATGAATATGTATAATTTTTATGTACAGTTAAAATAATTAAAAAAGAACAAAATATCAGGGTAGGAATCCAAAAAAATCAGAGCTAATGGGATCCCCATGCAGCAGCTAACTAGAGAATCAAGGGAAATTGAGTGGCTGACTATCTCTGGTCACAGGGGACTAGATTGGTTTTAGCATTGAAAATTCTCCACCACCACCATCACCTCCTTCTCCTTCTCCTCATCCTCATCCTCATCCTCCCTCCCTCTGTCCCTCTCTCCCTCCTCTCTTCTCCTCTCTCTTCCTCTCTTCTCTCTTTATCTCCCCTCCCTTCTTTCCATCCTTCCATCCTTCTGACATTTTCTTCTAGAGATCAAAGCCAGGGCCTTCATACTGAACTATATCTCCAGCCCATTTTTTGGTTTTGATTTTGAGATATGGACTCACTGAATTTCTCACTTGCCCAGGCTGAGCTCAAAATAACAATCCTCCTGTTTCAGTCTGACAGAGAGCTGGTAATACAGGCCTGTGCCACTGGGCCCAGCTGAAAAAAAAAACACCCTTGCTTCTCAGTCCTGAGTGTCACAGGACAGTTGGTTGCCCTAGTGGAAAACTCTCCTAACCAGTTTCTACATGTGATTTGAAGAAAAGGGAGAGAAATTTAAATGCCTATGTCATGTTTCAGAATGCAACTGACTTGAAGTCACTGGAAGGTGATGTGGAAATTCTAATGAATTCTGAAGGATTAATCTTACCTCAGAAGCAGTGCTGTGTCTGGAGAGGGTGCATAGCCTAAAGCCAAGTGTTTTATGACTTTGAGCAGAGTGAAATGTCTGAGTTTTTTTCATGCATAAAATGGGGGAAATAATATAGATGTCACAGAGTTCATTGTGAGGATTGACGTAATGTTTTAGAAGTGTTATTGTAATGATGTAATGAAAGACAACTGAATTGAGGAAAAGTAAAGCAAACAAACAACAAAACCAACAAGAAGTCAGGCAGTTCCCAGTGGGAATTAAAAAAAATATAGTCAGAAAGTAAGAAATTTGTTAGTATTTATCTCGTATTGTCCAGGGAAAGAAGGTTCCACCTGGTGAGCCCAAACATCAAAGATAAAAATTAGCAATGTGCTCAGATATGAAATAGTAGCAGTTTTCCAGGTTGAATTATCTAGAACAGGGATGGGCAACCTACTTCTGCCAAAGCCATTTAAATATTTATGATATCATTTGTGGGTTGTATACAATTGTCAGCTTAAAAATTAACCTACCGTATTTGGTCAAACATTGAAATGACTTGCCCCAGATGTGACGGTTCCCTTGGAACATCCAGTCTACAGGCTGATCTAGAACTTAGAGCTGAGAAGGAGCCGAGATCTCAATACCTTTCTTCCCTTTCTTGACCCCTCAAACTCACCCAAATCTTGTACCTATTAGCTTTCCTCAAGTTTTGCTTTGCATTTATGGGGGTGACACAGCTCTTACTCATGAAGAATGAGGCATTCTGAAGATAAGATTTTTCTTACCAGTTAAGGTTTTGTATCAAATAAAAATTCATGCTTTAAAAAGGAGAGACAGTACTGTGCTGTTTAATTTTATGTATCAGCTTGGCTAGGTCTGTTACGGAGGTTGTAGTCAAAAACCAGTTCAGATGTTGCTGTGAAGGATTTTATTTTTAAAGATGAGATTAACATTTAAGTTGATAGATATTGAGTACCACATCTTAACCTCTATGGTATGAATATTTTCCAGAGACGAATTTCCCAAAGAAGGAATTCTGCCCTGTACATGGCTTTGGGACTTAGTGCTCTACTGTCAGTTGTTGCCCGAGTTCCCAGCATGTTGGGCTGATCTGCAGATTGTAGACTTTTCAGCATTCAGAATCACACGATCAACTCCTTAAAACTAATTACTCTCTCTCTCTATGGTATTGATAGGTTTATCTGAAGCACGCTACTACAGCAACCATTTACAACTTTATCACTTTGTGTACTTTAAAAATCCACGAGGCACTATGTCTGTGGTTTCTTTACTGTTGTCTAATATTTTATAGAGATGCATCATGTGTGGAGATAGGCCTTGAAGAAGTGCATTCTGGGAGATTTTATGAGTGGCAGTCATCAAGAGCTGTCAGAGTATGTCTGTATTTACATGTTTTTGAATCATGTTTTCTTGGCATGTTGTGGATCTGTGACTGTCTTTGGAAGAATTTGGTATGCAGCAGTCAAAAAACAAAATTACATTGATGTGTAATGTGGGCTGTCACAGTGACTGATGGGGTACCGACTCCTTCAGAGTAGCGTGCAAGGAGAGAACAAGACAGAAACTGCCCATGCGCGTGACAAGGGATGTGGTGTGAAGTCAGTGCAGGATGTTTCTCCTGGTGAAGATGCCACAGTGGAAATTTTTGTCTGGAAATCTGTTCCCTTTGCATTGCAACGCATTGCTCTTGTGACATGCGGAAGTCCTTTGTCAAGTAGACTCTGGGACTTGTCAGCTGTGTGATTATGCCAAGGTACTTGTGTGCCCCACAAAGAAGGGAAACTTATAAGCTATATGGCAATGACATTGTGAAGTTAAAATAGTCCTCTTGGCAAAGTGAATAATACTTGAAATTTATGTATCCCTTCAGAAAAACCCTTATGGTTTCAGTGAACTCCTTTGACAACATCACTCAGGCATGCAGGAAAAATTGCAGTCCCTCTTCACGATACGAGGAAAGGGAACCTCTTGAGGTGAAGTGGTTTGGTCAAGGTCACCGAACAGTTGGTGCTGGAGCAAGAAGGAAGACTTCCTTTTTCAGACTCGCACAATAGATTCTATATATTTTTAAAGAACCCTATACATTATGTAGTCTCTATTATGTAATTAACTGAAATTTGTTTCGTACAGCTTATATGTGGGAGCAAGTAAAGTATATTTAAAGGGCACTTTCTGTTGTTATTACTCTTTACTTTTATTTGGGAAGATAGTACAATGTTACCTATTACTGAATGAGTTTAGGAGAAATGTAAGTTGTGTCATTGATAGATTGTTCTATGCAAATAAATAGCACTGCAGAACCCTATAGGCATTTTTTCTTGTTTTCTGTCTCATTTCCCTCCTCAAGTGCCTGACTGGATACTGTCCCCAGGCACAGACATTATAGCAAGGGTGTAGTGTAATGCATTCTAGAATTGACAGAAGGGTGTCTCGATTGTTACTTCCTTGATGACCCTAATTAATTCATGCGACATGGACCTTTTTTTTTCATTTTTGAGTACATCAACAAGGTGTTAAGTAGTTGAAAGTGTTGAGTGAATGTGACTAGGTCTGTTTCACTCCCTCCGCCCCAGAGTTTAAATTTGTGGCTTTTTTATAATTAATGCCACCAGAGGTCAGCTGCAATTGTAACTGAAAAGACTTCTTGGTTGTTACATCCCATTTTTATTCTGTAAATCAGGATTCCTTGAGAATGTAATGCTACAATGTAAAATGGACTAAAATTCTGTGTATCGTCATTTAACCTATCTAAAGTGGACATTTACGCTTTAGTCATAAGAAAATGTAACAAGTGATAAAAATATTGATACAAAGTTTATATTTTGGCACTGGAGAATATAAAGTAAGTCAATCAGTCTGTCTGTCTGTCTGTCTGTCTGTCTGTCTTTCTTTCTGTCTGTCTGTCTGTCTTTCTGTCTTTCTTTCTTTCTTTCTTTCTCCTCGGTCCCACTCTGTAGTCCAGGCTGGTTCTGAACTCACTATATAGCCCACGCTGGCCTAGAACTCACAGCAGTCCTCCCTCAGCTTTCCAGGTGCTGAGATTAGAAGCATGTGCCACCACACTCAGCTTATGTGGTACTGGGGAATCAAATTTAGGGCCTTGCACTTGCTAGGCAAGTGCTTTAACTACTTAGCTATTCCTTTAGCTCTGAGAATATAAATTGTTTAAAAGTAGGAATTGAGAAGTGACATGTCTGCCTTTATTTCTTTAAAGAATTTTTTAACTAAAGTTATGTATATACTTACATTGTATACAATGGAAAGGCTAAATCAAGACGTGCAGCAGACATATTAGGTCGTATATCTTCTTTAATGTTACAACACTTAAATTCTATTTTATTTGCAATTTTCAAGCATAAAATATATTGTTATCAACTGGAGTCACCCTGGTGCACAGTGGATTTGCAGATTATATTCATCTGAACTGAAATTTTTTATTGTTTGTCCCAAAGCTTCTGAACTCCTCCACCCACTGCGTGCCCTGCTACCGAGCTGGGAGCTCCTTGCGTTCTCTCTGTGTTTCTTGACCAAGGAGCATTTATTATTTCAGAAGTTTGATGTTTACCATGTGTTTTTGTGTTTTCGGAGCTCGTTGGTACTTACACCAACTGCATTTATGCTCAAGCTTTTGGTTTTTAGGCATTAGAGCTGTCTGACTGTGACCCTTAAAAAGGAACATATTTCTTTACAAGTATAAATTGAATTTTCTAATGAATTATGGTTTGTTCCATACTTGAATGGTCAAACATATTCTCTGACCATATATTTTTGGATTCTACTTATTATCATGTCTCCTACAAACCAGAAACTACAAAAAAATTTACTAATGTTAAACTGTGACAGAATTAAAGTAATTATTTTAAGAAATTTTAGAGATACAGCTTTTTAATTTTACCAATTTATGGAAGCCTATGATAACCCAGATACATTAAGAAAGCTTCAATTTTAGCAAAATAGTTTATAATTATAGTTCTCCTGACAACATCAGTTTTGAGCTTGTTCTACCTTTTCTCTTCATCAGTTTTTAATGAGTTATTTCTGCATCATACTTTCAATCATGTATTTATTCACTAAATATTTTTTGTAAGTTTCCTTCTGCTCCCAGGCAAGCAAACAGGACATGTAGAACAGGAGACGTGTATGCTAATGGCAATAGAAGGAATTATTGGAAGAAGGTGGCAGAAGTGCTGGTGTAAATCCCCAACTTGGGAATCAGGAAGGCTTTATAGAACAAGGACATTTGAACAGAGTTGTAAAAGTAGAGAGCTTTGACCACAGAGCCGTCAAAATTAGCACATTTAAATACTAGCAAAGCCAAACACATTGGCCTTAGGAATCTCTGTGCTAAGGAAGGAACCTGTGAACAACCATTTCTATTTTTTTCAAACACTTCTTTTTTATTTAAATACTTGGGTTTAAGTATTACGTGAATCAACATTTCTACAGAATATCATTTGTATGAAATGTTCCTAGAAAGAAGGCACCAACTCTGGGAAGTGATTAGAAAAAAAAATCTTATTTAACTTAATCAGTGTCTTATTGTACAACTGTATTCAATGGCAGAGCACTTTTTTAAAAAGTTGTTTTTATATCCTTCATAATCTGTATTTCATGGAAGATTGTTTAGATGACGTGTTTGAAATTATCCAGCATCTTCTTTTTGTGTAAAGAAATCCTTGTTTTAGTAGAAATCTGTAGAAAGAGCTTTTGATAGTGGCAGGTACTTGTGAATTAAGACTAGTTGATTGGAATATGTGGAACTCATAGTTCTCTCTTCTCTGCATTGGTAACAATTTTTATTTTATATTTGGTAATAATACATAGTCTCATCTATGACTACATAATCTGAAGTGTCTGTATTTAGTACATATGACCATTATATTTTTAGGTGCCTAATAATTATTGTTGAAAGAAAGTTTGAAGGACTTCAGGGTGGGCAGGTATTTTCATGGGGAGTGACAGAATAAATACAGCCCTCTTGATAGGGAAGGTGACAATATTAAAACATTTCTATCCATAATTGTTTTGAATAAAAAAATCTATAAATAACCACTTGTTTAATCACATATGTCTGTCTATACACATAAATATGAGTCCCTTGCACATTATTTTATAAAAGAGAAAATTAACTTTTGAGGAATGATATCTCATGGCTGTTCCTTTTAAATGGGGAAGTTAAATATTCAAGGAAAGAAAGTAATTATCTTGTTCATTGTGCATGGAAAGCACACACAGAGATAGGGGACTTTTGAAGATTGTAGGCTTTCAAAATTCTGACAAGGCTGCTTCTAAATTAGTTGAGCACTGTCTTTTCGTAGGATGACAACTGGTTGGTGTTGCTCAATTTTATTGAGAAGAGAAACATCAAAAATGGCCCCACCATCTGTTGGATGCGAAGTATTGTAATGGGGTGTGGTGGTATGTCACGGGGCCAGGGTGTTACTGAGACCCTTTTCAGAGTCTCCATTTACTCTATCAGAGAAAAAAGATCTACTTCTGTCAATCTCAAATCTGTAAGAGAAATTGTAAGTAGGGTATAGGAAGATAATGGGTGAGGGAGAGAGACGGCCATTTGTTTACAGTATCTCTCTCTTGCCTTTTCTCTCCTTCTTGGACATTTTTTTCTTCTTTTAACTAGAAAGGAAGTCTTCCTCTGAGGACTTAATTAAATGGTTCAGTGGAGTTAACTACTTTTACTTTTCATGTGATTTAATTTTCTAAGTAAAAGCAAAGGCGCTCTCTCTGAAAGCCATTTGTTTGTGTTAATGAAAATTAATGTGTAATTCTTATCAGGTGAAAGGGAATTGCAGTATTGAGAGCTGGTAGTCTGTAGGAGGAATCCAGAGGTGGGTGGGGGAACATTTAGCAATGAACTCTGGGGTGGGGGTGGGAGAGCAAGAGGCCTGCCTGATAGCGTGCCTCAATTTTGGTAGTGAAAATACTCCCACCTGATGAGTTGCAAACTCCCAGACTGATGTCACAGAACATGGAGCCCAGAAGAGCTGTGCAGTAACATGTCATTACATGGTGGTGTCCCGTATAGACAAAATAGATAGAAATCATCCCAAAAGATGACGTAAAAATACAATGTAACATAATGATGAGACATAAGTATTTAAGTTTGATTGTATTATCATTTAACTGTAAGTTTATGTAATTTTAAATTATGGCTATATTTAGTAACTTATTCACAAAATTTCTCCAAATTTAGTAGTTGGCCTGCATGAGCCAGTGTGACTGTACTGTCCCATATATCACTGGTGAGGACTTGTGTTAGATGTCTGGATCCAGCACTCATGGTGATATGGTCACTAAGGCTGTTGGGGCCACAGCCCAGGGTTCAATGGCTGGGGTCTAGACAGCCTGAAGAGAAAGCAAGCCATTGAATGAATTCCACTCTCACTCTACTCAGTTACTGCGGAGTACATGGCGGTCCCAATTTGCCTGCACAAGTTGCCTTCACAAGAGATAAACCCAGAGTTTATATAGACTAAAGTGGCAGTCTGGCAAGCAGTTAGTAAGAGGACATCTCAAGGCTAATATGATGATGGCTCAACAGAGCTAGCTCAGCTTAACTATGTTTACCATGAAAAAGCTCAAGGTCACAGAAGAGGACTCAAAGCTATGCCATGGGTAAGTGCAGGGAAAACCTGTGGCCTAAGCAACTCTGTTTCCTAAAAGGCGTGCATACTTTTGTTAGTCAGTGAGCAAAACGAGCACCTATGTTGTAAGGCTGTTGGCAGGATTCAGTGAAGTATGCATACGTAGCCCTTGGAGGAGGGCCCATCGGCAGCATCAGGGCTCAGTAGATGTGAGTCATTTTTCATGTTACATCTTTAATTGAAGGAATGTAGTATGGTGCTGCATACAAATATTCTTCTAGTTCTTCTAATGTAAAAATGAACTAAAATCTTTGTTTTTCAGATTTTATTTTTTGTTTTCAATAAAAGCAATTTCTTAGAGCAAAGTTCTCCTTTGCCTCTTTGGTTTTTCCCGTGACATTTGAGCCATCCATTATTATAGGTGATGATGGCATTGCCTTTACCCAGTCCTAAATGGGCTGTTGTAGTATTGGTGCTGTGATAATTTATGAGGAGACTCCAGTGGTCCTGGAATGAAGTTGGCACATTATTAATAGACCAAAGCCAAACAAAATTCCCACAAAAACAGAAAACAAAAACTCTCAAGACTCTCCCCAACTACTGAAGTAAGAAGGACTTCTGGGTCAAGAGTAAGGTAGCAAATCAGCACTTGAAAATAAAATACTGAGAAAGGTGAATAAAATTTAAATTGCTAAACATTAAACTTAATATTTCCAAATATGATTAAAGTAGCTGCCTTATTAAGTTGGTTGTCATTCTTTTAGAATCTGAAAATTCAAAGAGTAATTGCTTCCTTCCAGTAAATAATTTTATTGATTAGAAAAATCTTATGATTAGGTACGTTTATGCAGTGTAATAGTTAAATTTTCTGTGCTTTATCTATACATTGATCCTACAAAATCAAATGTTACAAAAATAAGGGTGAAAGGTAGATTGTACAAGTAATCCTTACTGCAGCATTGCATGTGTGGTTCAGACTCCAGAAGCAAATAGAATAGTTGGAAGTTTAAACCTTAGTTGGGTACTAAGGTGTACCACAAATATGACTATATTTTCCTGTGACAGTTTATCATCTGTTCAAACACTTATGCTGGCTTAAAAACCTAATAAAAGTTGGGGCCGGAGGCGTAGCTCAGCAGTAGATCATTTGCCTTGTGTGGGCAAGTCACTGGGTTCTGTTCCCAGAACTGCATTTGTACATGCACATGTACATACACCCACCACTCAAGTCATCTGCATTCCATGGGCCACATGGTTCATTGATGTCCTTTCTGCCTTAGCTGCTAGGGCACACAGTTGGCCTCTTTGTTCTCTTCATGCCCTTCCTTTCCTACCGTGAATGATGTTCTCTTAAAGAGACAATATCCATGATATTTTCCCCTTAGGGGCACCTAGCACATTTTCCTTAGTGGCTTTCAGTATTGGGAAGGATGAAGCAGAGACCACAGGTCTTTCCGTTGTCTACTCTGTCACCCTGAAATGGGACTGTGAACCGTGAAAGGATTGTTTGCTGAGGGAGAATTCTGCTGATCGTAGGAGAGAAAGATGGGTACAAAAAAAGTCAGCTGCTGTTTCAAAATCATCCTCTGGCTATGTCACCCCCTCTATCCCTTTGAACTTCTGCTATCCAAAGCGGCGTTTCCTCCGTAAAGGTCCAAGCATTCTTGATAGCTTTTTTTTTTTGGCTTACTCTTGTTAGGTCTTTGTTATTCAACTTGTGGATTGGATTAGGACATTGATGTAGGGGAACAAGACCATTATTTTAAAAAGAAAAGAATATACTATACCCTAATAATAATATACCATTATTTTCAAAAGAAAAGAATAAGAGAACGCATCATGGGGCATGACAGAGAGCAGGCTTCGATATTATTTTGAGGCTTTCATTTTGAGCACATCTGTGCTCCAGGCTATGAAGTAAGATGCACTGCCCACTGTGGGCTTGACTCACAGTTTTAAAAACACTATTTTAGATAGCTGCTACTGAAGTAGGTACAGAGTTAATTACTTGAATTTTGTTGCCATTGTGGAAACTATTCTACACTGATTTTCTAGAATATAGGGTACATGGATTGTAACCCAGTCCCTGCTTGACAGAAAATATCATGTTTCTTTTCTCATATAATAAGTAGTATAGAAAACTGTTTTCCCTCAAGATTTCAAAGACGTAGTTTTGCTGGGAAGCAGGATAATACCATAGCTTTGTAGGCAAAGGTTTTTCTTATCTCGGCAGGCTTTCTGTGTTTTTAGATTCTGTGCTGTTCTTAGGGTATATCTGATAGGATGCTTTGATGATCCTGTTGGCCACTTGGTTTGTCCTTTAAGGGTGATGATGGTTATTTATTCCTGTTCTTGTTTCTGAACTTCCTATTGCATTGATTTGTTTGATGATTGCTTAATGCTTCTTGTTTTTTGTTTCTTTGTTTTTTGCTCTTCATGATGAGTTTCTTGTCTCTGGTTCATTTCAGAGACCCTTAGTTTACCATTCATCCTGTTGCTCTGGCTCCCTTGGCTATTTTATTTCAATAATCATGTATCATGTATTTTTCACAAAAATTGTGTAACATTTTTACACAGAATAACATTCATCTGTTCGGGAATCTGATTTTACAAGTTTTCAAAAACATATGGCTAGTAATATGTAGAACATCTCATTAGATCGCAATTCTCTATTTGTGATCAATGATATTTGTCCTTTTTGCCACTGGATTTTTATTTTAATTTTTACCAACAGTGGTTGGGAGTTCATAGCTATTGGTTCATTTTTAGGGACAAGGAGCAGCTTGAACTGTATAGGTGGATGACAGGGGCAAGGTCTGATTCCCAAGTGGGTTTTACTCTTGGTTGGGAACACTGACCCTCAGCTTCCCTATGGGAGCAGCCGTGGCTGTTGACAGGCCAGCTTCCTTAAGTTGCTGTGGTGGGACAGCAAGGGTTGAGACCCCGAAAGTGTTTGAAACACATGAACAAAGCAAAAGGAGGGACTGTATTCTCTGGGTTGACTGGCACGGAACATTTCATTCTTAAGTAGTTCTCCTCACCTTTCAGTGTCTAATCTGGAGTTCCACAGGGCACCTCAGGTCATCACAGGCCTTAGGACCAGGCAAGTCCACTCAGTATGTTGCTCACTTTCTTGAGAGACAAGCCTAGGTGCCCACCTAGGGTTAAGTGCCTCTCCTGGTGGTGGAATGAGCTATGTGCACAGGGAGACAATGGTGTGGGCAAGGGCCTTGAGTAGTCAGCTTTCCTGGAAGCAGTTCCTTGAACAGCCTGGTCAGTGTGGCCCGGGTAATATTCCTAGCACCCTCTACTTTTTGGCTGTTGGGCTTTTATGTTAATCTGGTCTTATCTGCTGATTATCAATCTTTATATTCTTTTGCTTTTATTCTTTTGAACAGCAACCTTTTCCTCTCTGTATGTGCATGTATGTATATCTCTTTCACACACACACACACACACACACATATATAAATGCATATGTACATTCCAAAATATTTCAGTTGAACTTTGGGTCAAAGTCGCTTGGTTTGTCATTTGAGTTCGAAGCTTTGTAAGTGTGTGTACGTGTGTATGTATGTGTACATGTGTATGATTTTGAAGGTAAACAGTATGTTTCTTTTAAAATGTTGTACCTAGTTCAGACCTTTCACAAAATCTTTCTTTTCTGCACCACTGACTCATGAAGGAAAAAGGTTAAAGCTGAATATCTTTTCCTGCTCCAAGGCCTTGAGCACAGCAAAAGTATAATGATCCATTGAGTATAGTTTAATCATATAATCAATAACCAAGAAGAAGGATCTTTAAAGAATTGATGCATTCTGTAGTTAGTCTCTGCCTCGAGATACCTAACAACAAAATGTGGCTTTATTACTGAGCTTTTTGAAAGATTCAAGAGAATAGTCAGGAACATGATAGTTGGGGATGTTGCAAGATGTTCCGTTCATTTTCTTTAACATATTATTGTTACAAATGATGCTGATTTGAGTATGACGCATTTTGTTTCTTTTTGTAGTTACCTATTCTAAAAAAGTGTATGTATATGACTTTAATGTGCACAGTTTATAACTTGACAAATGGAAATAAATCGAACAGTTTTGCTCTTCAAGGATAGTTCTCTAATTCTGTAGCACTGGCCAGTGGCTAAATAATTTTTATTTTCTAAAATTGCTTTTATAGCTGAAAAGTTAGGAAACAAGGTAGTTGTAAATTATCAAATAAAGTCAGTAGGTCATAGGGTGATTCATCCAAGATGTTTGTCAGAAGTTGCTTGGATTGCTACAACGAGATGAGTTTTGAGACTTTTCCAGACTTTGCAAAGAGACAGGTAATTAGTAATGTCTGCCTCCACTAGGGAAGGTTACACTTGAGGTAATTATAGACCTCTATGCCAATGGTGGTTGTTCTTTTCTTACTGTTGTTAGCTGTTTATAATTTCTTGGCTTATTGTTTCTGTAAATTTATGAGATAATTATAAAATTTTTATGGAAACTGTATCACCAAATGAATACTATATTCCTAGCATAGTTTTTTCTTATTAAAAGTAGAATTATTTAACGCCTCTCTCCCCTTTGTAGGCTCTCATTATTGTTATTGGACACTTACTATGGATACTATTATTATTTTAAACAAAGGGATGCATATAATATGATCTTTATGTTTCTAACAATCTGTTTTCTTATAAGCTTTGTTTTTGATATTTTTCAGACTATTGTACTTAGATTCTTGAGTCCCTGATTTGCATGTGATCTTTTTGGTGACAGTCAGCAATACTATGTGGTATTCCCTGGGAACACATCGCAGGGTGGCCCAATGTCCCGTACATGTGTGTTTGCATGTTGCCATGATCAATATGAGCAGCAGTGTAGGGAATAGAGGCTGCTCTGCTAGCTGGTATTTTTCTCACACAACGTCTGTGTGTGTGTGTGTGTGTGTGTGTGTGTGTGTGTGTGTGTGCGTGTGTGCATGTGTACATGTGCATGCATGCTCATATGAGTGTGTGTGCATATTAATTTCTTGCCTTTTACCCCAGAATTCAAAATCTAGGTGACAATTTCCAATACCTGATAAGCATTTCCTGGTGTGGCAGGTCAGGTGGAGTGTAATCCCTTTGATAATGCCTTCCTCTGTAAATACACGGGAGAAGTTACAGTGGAGTCCTGCTGAGGCAGTAAATCAATGGTGGCAAGTTGTTTCACCCTCTGAGACCGAGAAAGAACTTGGTAAATCGTTAGCCAGGTTATTGACCGTGCTTTCAAGAGTCAGGATCCTGCAACCCCTTTCAGCAGGGCTGGTATATTGTGTATGAGGCTGACGTTATCATAATCCATTTTTTGCTTTTATGTTGTATATCAGCAGCCCTCATAAGCCTCCTATCTGAAGGGCATTTCCCACTTACTTGGTCCAATTCACCATCATTTTTTAAAATCATAAAGTTGATGTTTGCATCCAGCAGCATCTATGTGAGTTGTTTATGGATATGCTCTGGGGGAGAGGATGAGTGGTAGAATTAAGAGTAAGGTGGCGGCTGTGGAAGGAAGTTCCTGGGTAAACGTCACATCAGCGCTATAGCAGTACACATGAAAGTAGCACATGAAACCCTAAGATCCTGGAAGTAGGTTATCACTGAAATTACAACACGTCTTTGCCTGAGGCCTGATTGTGCTGATGGTCCACTAACAAGTTTTTACTTAAGTGGTGCTAGTAGGTCGAAAATGCCTATATTGATCTTGCATGTGAAAAAGTATTATTGCAAAAATACCTCTGTCTGCTAAATAGTGATTATCCTAGCAGTTCTCAAACTGGGAGATCAGTGGAAAGAGTGGAATGTTGGGGTATTACTCACTGGGTGAATCTTAAATCATTTAATATGAGCAATTTTTCAATTTTACACACTTCAAGGGATAACCCAGATAGGATTGGCTTTCAGAATTGTTGATGACATTTCCTGGGAACTTTTTTATTTAAGGGCAAAAACTTTCAGGTTTTCTCATTCTCTCACAGAATATACCACTTTTTTATGGTTCTTAAAGTAAAAAAATAGGCACATGGAGGGAGAGTTTTAAAATATCCTTATGGGGAGGGACTGGAGGAATGGCACAGTGCTGAAAGCATTTGCCTAGCAAGTACAAGGCTCTGGGTTGAATTCCCCAGTACCACATAACTCTGGCTGTGGTGGCACATGCCTGTAATCCCAGCACTTAGAGGGCTGAGGCAGGCAGATTGCCAAGTCCAAGGCCAGCCTGGGCTCCATAGTGAGTTCAGGACCAGCCTGGGCTACAGTGTGAAACCCTGTCTCAGAAAGAAAAATATTCTAATTGGGAATGAAATATAAAGCAGATAGTGATGCAAGTGTGTATATATCCTGCCTTAAGGTGAATGAGGAATCCTGGGGCTTTTGGGGTTCAGGCCTTCCACCAACTTTGGGATACAGGTGGGAAAGAAAATGGTGGGGAAAGGAAGGGTGCTCAGAGACAGCAAAGACAAGCGTAAGACTGTTTTTAATTCTTGCCACGCCAGCTTGGAGCTGGCTTCAGTTCAGATTTTCTAGGCACTGGAAGAGTCCTTAAATAAATCTGTTGACATTTACATTGGAAGGGTAATGCAACCCCACGTAGACATAAAATCACGGGTTCACTGAAGTTGGTGTATCTCACCTGCCCCCTGGACCTGCCCTTATTTTTTTATTTATTTTCCGAAGTAGATATGCTTCTGGTCCAGCCTGGCTTCTGGTCC
This sequence comes from Ctenodactylus gundi, assembly GCA_004027205.1. Lineage (NCBI taxonomy): Eukaryota > Metazoa > Chordata > Mammalia > Rodentia > Ctenodactylidae > Ctenodactylus > Ctenodactylus gundi. The sequence goes on from PVKB01000063.1 coordinate 213,140, forward strand.
AGCCTGGCTTCCAGTCCAGCCTGACTTCTGCTATTTGCAGTTTGTTGCTGTTGTTCTGTGTGCAGGTGGCAGCCTCTTTTGCCCCAGCTCAATGCGTCATCTTTCTGAGGCACTTGTAGGTCAGCCTCTTTCTCCTGTTTGCCAAGATGAGCCGTCCCCAGCTGGCGTCTACCCCTCTTCCCCCGACCTCCTGTTTCTGCACCCCTTCTGCTCCCCCGTATATGGTGTCACCGGCTCTCACTTCATCTAGACCTAAGTGCTGGCACCCTTAGTCATGCTCCCTCGGCTAAGACAGGAGTCTATGAATACACTTTCTGTCACAACAGAGAGGACTGTCCCGCCTTGTCATTGGTTTGTCCTTGTTCCACATGGACATACTGATGCAGGCTTCCCCTGCCATGGAGCTGTCTGAGGCAGGCTGACAGCCCTGAGTACATACTGGTGAGGCCCGCTGGTGATTCCTGACCAGGCCTGCCCTGGTCAGACTCCTTTGATGGTTGGTTAGTGCCATGAGGTTACAGCGTGTGCATGGCAATGAGACTAATTCACTGTCACAAATTCTGTACTTCACATTGGGTTGTCATGACTCTTTGTGTCCCTTTTCTTGGCCTGTTAATAGTTGGAGGCTGGGAGGTGTTGAAATCTCTGCATGTTGGTGGATGTGCCACTTTTCCCTCTGTCCTGGCTGTATTTACCTACATGCACATATTTCTGAAAAGTTGAGGCTAATAGCAGATAAATTTATAGTTAGAATAATACTTCTTTGGTGAATTGAACCTTTGTTACAATGTGGTGTATCTATTCTTGATGATAACTTCATCTGAAATATTTTATTGGGTGACACATGCCTAAAATTCCACCTATGTAGGAGGCTGAGGCAGGAGGATCGAATGTTTGAGGACAATCTGGACAATTTAATGAGATCATGTCTCAAAATAAAATAATAAAAATGATGTAAGTTAGTGCTCCTTGATCCTGATCCCCAGTGCTAGGATAAATATTATTTTATCTCATATTAGTATTATTTTATAGTAGAATGAAAAATATGACAGTGTCAATCTGTTGAATTTTCTCAAATTACTAAGTTTCTTTTTGTCTCACTTTTTGCTGCTTTTTCTTATCTATTCTTACTCCTTTTTTATAGTATTGACTTATATTTTTGATTCTCTTAGTTTTTAAAAAAATGTTTCCTTTTTATAAGACTTGAATTTATGTGGGCTATTTCTATTCTTTGTGGTTAGCCTTAAAATTATATTATACGTACTTAAAGCAAAATCTGAAATATAATCATGTCCTAACCTTTGTGATGAACGACCTTTGAATAATTTTCCTGCTGCTCTCTCAACTTGATCAGTATTTTAGCTTTGTTTTTAAAAGGGATATTTTCAGAGAGTAGGCAGTGTGAGTGTCTCACACATTGTGCGTATTTACATCTTAATTGCCTAACATTCCTGTTTGGCATTTTAACTTACCCTTTTGGAATTATTTTCTGTCTTCCTGAAATGCATTCTTTATAAGTAAATCTATAGGAGAGTGGGTGATAGTAATCTTTCTCTGAGTCTGCTTACTTCACTATGTTTTATTTTTCTAGCTAGCTATGGTAGTGCATGCCTGTCATTTCAGCTATTGAGGAGGCTGAGGCAGGAAGATTACATATTCTGGCTCAGCTGGAGTGACTTAGTAAGACTTCCTCAAATTTTAAAAATTAAAAAAATGAAAGGTTGGAGATACAGCTCAGTGATAGAGTGTTCAATCCTCAAGGTCACCACAAAGTTTTAATTTTCATTCTTATAGTGATAATTTTGAAGGATGTGAAACAATGATTGATCCTCCAAAATGGAGTTGTTCAGATTTGGGAAAAATACTAAAAATTACATTGAAACCTTCTGTGCTCTCCCTGCATCCTGGACAGTTGTGATAGCCACCCTTGAGTAGAAATTATTCTCTTGCCGAAACCAATAGTGTGAAAGTTGGGCTATAGCAGGGTCATTGGTTTCTCCCCTGTTTTTGTAAAAAATAAAGTTGTATTATCTTAAAAAGTAGATAATATATATTTAAAAATCAAGACACTTCATCTTTCTTGAGTGTTACGCTGTTAGGCATGAAGAGCCTGATTTGGGACACCCAGAACATCCCCGTTGGATGGTTCTTTAGACAGTCTTGCAAGACTCACCAGAGAGCCATGCTTGGTCCGGGCTACAGTTTGTCACATGAAAAATGCCAGGCAGGTTGACAGAGGGTCTGGACATGTTGGGCAGGAGCAAGGTGAGAGCCTCTCTAGTCCTGCCTCTGCAGAGTCAGAGGGATACACTTAACTCTACCAGGAACAAGTTGTGACAATGCAGGTCAAATGTTGCCAAATACAGGAGCTGGGAATTGATTAGAAACTCAGTTCCTAGATCTTTTTTTTTTCCCCTCCTGGGAATCTATTATCAAATTCCTGATGTCCATAAAGAAGGCAGGTTTGTACAAACTGCTTATATGCTGTGAGTTATTCACCATGGTTCATGGTAGTGAAGACCTCAAATCCAAATTCCCAGACACTAGCCATGGGCCAGTGTTGTGAGAATACTTTTAAGTGGCAGCATGCAGAACTGCTGTGTTAACTCTTTCCTGCACGGGGCACATGTGATCTAACTCCAAATTCTTTTGGTAACCAGATTCTGCTGTAGGTTCTTTGGTTTGAAGCTATCTTCAAGGCTATCAGGTAAAAGAAGCCAGTAGGGTGGATTTGCGTGCCCACGAGACAGAAGATGGAGGCAGGAGTAAGTGAGCCCAGGAAGGCAAAAGACTAAGAGGAGAGGGTATACTGTTTGGCTTTACCAGGAGATAAGAATGGAGATAAAGAAGGGTTAGATATCTGTTAGAAAGAGCTAGCAGTCTTTAAAATTCATGGCCTCTTATGATTTGAGAGTTACATAATCTATTAAATTAGCTTTCTTGACACCAGCATTCTTGATATCATGGACAGGGTATGTCTTTGCTGAAGGGTTAGGGCTGTCTAGCGTTCTGTAAAATGCTTAACAACGTCCCGGGCTTCTACTTAGTAGGGTTGTACTCTAGGGTGACAGCCAAAAATATCTGCAGACACTGCTTGTTGCCAGATGTATTCTGGGGCCAGTGTTTGAGAACCATTGCACTGAATCATATGATTTGCGATGAATAAGGATCTTAGCTTTACATGTCTGAGTTAGTAATATCTCATATTTACACAATTTCCCATTTATCAATTTCTTTCATGTGACTTCAGCAACAACTTCACGAGACAGCCAAGAATATTTTATCCTTTTTATATAGATGAAGTGATGAGACATACAGGGGAAGTCACTTTACAGTAAAGAAAAATAATTATAATATTATTATTAATAGTAGACATTTTGTTAAGCACCCTGTCTGAGCCAAACATTGTTCAAAATGATTTGCTTGTGCTAATTTTGCAACAAGCCTAAGATATGCTATCATTGTGTTTATTTGAAAGATGAGAGCCAGAGAGGTTGAGACTCTTTCTCAGAGGCATGCGGCTGGTAGACAGAAGAGGCAGGTCCAAGCCAAGCAGGTAGGCTCTGTGCTGGCCCAAGCACTGGACTTTGAATAAGGTGTGAGCATTTCTGGATTCTCAGTTTTTTTATTAGCTCTTGCTCATGGACATCTCAAGGTGAGCGTGTGTGTGGTGGTGGAGGGGTGATTTTCCATTTGCTTACGTTGATTTTCATACCCTGGGCAGCTCTGGCCTAATGGTTTGCACATAAATTGTCTACTAATTTTATCCATCTCTAACAGAGGTAACAGATTAGAGCTAGATGAGGTGGTGCACACCTGTAGTCCCAGCTATTTGAGAGGCCGATGCAGGGAAGTATTGCTTGTGCCCAGGAGTTCAGGACCAGCCCGAGCAATATAGAGTGTATCTTAAAAAGTAACAACAACAAAAATTGAAAAGCTCTTTCTCTTACCCAGCTTTGCTGTTTCAGATGTAGCCTTTTGATATCATCTTGATTCTTATTTTTACTATGGCTGTATTAGTTTGGGTTCTTTCAAAAGACAGAATTAACAGATTTTATCACAAAAAGGTCTATTATTAGGCAGGTTTACAAATCCAAGGATAGAAATGGTCCAAGATGGCTGCTCAGCTGTGAAGTAGATCTCCCCTCTGGGACTGCAGAACAGCCAGTGAGGGTGAGAGTCTGCCGTAGATCTCGGGTGAAGACCGAAGCCTGAAGATCACCAACTGGAGAACAGCAACGGGCAGACAGGCACAAGTTGAGACTGGAGCGAATCTGTGCTGACGATGGGTGATGTGTAGCAAGTGAGCATCCAAGTCAGCGTCCATAGACAACTGTGAAAGCAAGAGCTTTACCAGAGGAAGAAGCTGTAACAATTGTCCCTCTTCCTCCCTTTTATACCGTTGAGTTCAGGTTGGCCCTCCCACATCTGGGTGAGTGCTCTTCTCTCATTGGCCAACCCACAAATGACTCACAGTCTAATCCAGACCAGTTCTTAATCCCCAATCTAGGGTGGTTCACAAATCCTAATCCTAATGGAGGTGTGGTTCCTAATTTCCTCAAGTTGACGTAATCCCTTCAAAGGACATAAGGGCATTTTATGAAAACTTAGATTCATACAGCTGTCAGTCCAGTCTTGATACTCACACTCATCTAAGTCCTGTGTGCTGCATTTAAGAGACTTGCATTTATGATGGGTCAGCATTTCAGAAAGGCCTGGAGTGTATCCTAGCAGTAGGGCACGTACCTACCAAGCGTGTGCCAGGCCCTGGGTAGAATATACAGCATTGTAAAAGCAAACCATCATATGGAAATAGCACAGATCTCTCTTTCTGTACCTTGCATATTATTTGTCAAATGTCCATATTTTTGCTTATTTTCTGGAAAATTTATGAATGTGCCACTTATTTTTTTTTTCCTGACTTGTTTTCTGTTTCTCTCTGAGTATTCATTTCTCTTGCCCTGCACTTTCTGGTCCATTTTGGACTGCTGCTATGACAGAGTAATCAATCTCATTCTTCCTCTGGGCTTGGTGATGGAATTTTCCTCTTTAAGATTTCTATTCAAAATATTTCCCTGTGTCTGTCTGTTTGTCTGTCTCTAGTTAGTAGTGCTGGGGATGGAATCTAGTGCCTACATCCTAATTCTTTAAACAAAAATTTCATTTTTGAGGTAAGGTCTTAGTTCCAAAGTTGCCCAGGCTGGGCTCAAACTCGAGCTCTTCCTGCCTTAGCCTGTCAGAGTACTGGGATCACAGGTGTGCACCCCCATGCCCAGCTTCAAGGCATTTACTTCAGAGAGCCCTTTTGCAACCATTTAAATACAGGCTGTGGAAGGAGCTAGAATTAATTGTATGATACCACCAATTAGTTTGGAAATGCTTTCCTTCTCTGTTCCTGTGTTTTCACAGGGGAGCTAGCCCTGTGGTTTATTTTCATGTCTGGTTTTCTTTTCTTTTTCGTTCTGTGGTGGGCGGGGAATAGTGGGACTCTGACTCAGGGGAATGTGGTTGGATTAGCTCAGATGGACATTGCTGCTTAGACGTGATGTTGGGAAATCTAGTATTTGACAGAATTGTCGCATGTGTCAAGCTTGACAGAATTAATTAGCTTTTCCCAGATATTGTAATTATTATTTTAAAATAATATACTCTGCTGTCATCTTCATAATTACACTTATTTCTTCTGAGTCTTATGATTCCAACTCATGAGGCTGTTCCATTTTTTGACAGGCTTTTATTTATTTTTTTTTAAGATTGAGTTCTCTTGAATTTTGCTAGCTGTGCATATAACTTAGATTCCCCAAACTCACAGGTCTTTGTTTTAGTACTCGTGATCCTGGTAGTTTGATATGAATTACCTTCTTTTCCTCTGCGTTTATTATTTTGGCTATAATACTAAATTGGATGTTTTCTTCTACATCAAAATTTTGGATAAATTTATGCTATTCTGTGGAGAAAGTTACATTACATAAATTAGTATTATAAAATCATGACTTTTGGGGATGGAAAAAGTATTGGAAGAAGTACAAAACATTGGCATCTTTTTGTCATTTTAGATATAATTGCGTTTGCCTGGTCAGTCAAGAAGTCTGTGTTTTGGCTACCAAGTTAGCAGATCTTACCTTCTAAATGGCAGAAGCTTCCCAATTTGTTTTAAACTATCCTTCTAAATAAATTTTGGTATGGGATGCCACTGTAAACCTAGAAGACTTTTGTTAATAGGCGTGTATTTCATAAATTCAAATTCATCACACTTGCTCATAGTAAAGTGCAGTGGGGAGAATAATTAGATTATTTTAATGAATCTAGGCTTCGTAATTAGGCATGATGTATGACTTCCCTCTCACAAACCTGACTCTGCAGGCTAGAAAACATTTAATCTTTATTTCTGAAGTGCTGCTGTGGGTAGAGTAGGTTTTACAGAGTTTACTTACACTAACACACTAGTGTGGTGTCCAGACAGGAATCCCTTTGACCTGGAGGGGGGAAATCTGTGTGCACGTGCTGGAGCAGGTGCAGGCTGCACAACCACTCCAACAGTCTGCAGTCCCCGGTTACTCTTTAATTAAAAATTAAGCATGGTTTTTAATTAAACATAAATGACAGGAAAAGTTTACTTCTAAAGAATTTCTCCAAAGTGAGCTAACCTACAAGTTAGCATGGTGGGGGTCTCAATGGATTAAAGTACTGCAACCCACTTGAGAGTGCATTTTATTTATGATTTTTAAAAGAACATACATAAAAATTTTGAATAAAACATTATGGAACCCTGGAGACCTCTGTGTACCTTTATTCAACAGGATATGTTCTCAAAAACAATACAAATTATGCTAAGCTGCTATTGTACCTGTAAAGTGTAGTCATGTATAGTTGCTACTTTTTTTCCTTTGGGTGATGGGGGTGCTGGGAGTTTAACTCAGGGTCTCTGGCATTCTACGTAAGTGCTTTGTCACTGAGTCTTATACCCAGCTCCTATATTTTAAAGTTTTGTGAAAATTAAGTTCCAGGCTGTAATACTGCAGAGTTGTTCCACCAACTTGATCTATCTGCTCTCTGGGTATAGTTTAGAAGCTGCTGCCCTCAGAAAAGTGTGGCTGACACAGTCTCTGACTTTAGGAGGAGGAGGGGGAGAGACTTCAGCTCCCTTGAAGTTGCCTATTTGCCAAAATACTGAGCCAACTTGACTGACTGATTTCAGCGAAAAGAACATAAAGAGTCTCTTGACAGTCCAATGATTGTAACTGATTAATGATCTCCTACAACTGAGGCCACACGGTTCAGCTTTGAGAACACCACTATTTTACACCACAATCTGCTGATACCTGTTAAGATGACTCTAAATTATCACAGAAAGATGTATATTAGGGTTGTATGTGCCATGTGGAGACAGAAAGATAATTTAAAAATTTTAAAGAATGTTAATTAAAATAGTTAAGATGAATCCAACAGTTATAGGGTTAAGTTCAAGGATCTGAAACAATAACTTCTATGGAACATGAAATTCCAAGAAGATGCTAGAAAGTTGAAGCATGTTGTACATTTTTCCTATCACAAACCTCACTCGACAGGCTGGAAAACAATTTTTATTTTAGAAGTGCTGTTTTGGTAGGTTTTTTAGAGTTTATTTGCCCTGGCAAAAGATTATTGTATCATCTTTCTCATGGGAAACCAAGAAGAGAGGTACTGAAAAGAACTCTTTACAAGGAGAGTAATGTTTGAAAGCAGGAGGCATAGGGGATATTTGAGATGCCGTAGGAAGAGACACAGGGGAGGAGAAGATGGGGAGGATGAGCTTTCAGGAGCAGCTCTGAGATCCATGACACGTGTGGCCATGAAGATACGTGAGCTGGAGTCACATGTGCTGTTAGTACCAGCTGAGTATTGGAAGTCGTGACTTAAAAGGATCAGATTTTGGGTCTTACTCTACAGGAGCGGGGAGAATTCTACCTCTTCACCACTAGGATGATCATCTTAGCATAAGGGGCAGCTGGTATGTGTGCATAAGTGACAGTACTGATTAGACAGCATGCCGATACTATACTATAACTCACCACAGGCTCTGTATTGGTCAGGTTTTTGGTCACAATGACAAAATACCTGACATAAACAATTTAAAGGAGGAAAACTTTATTTTGACTAACAATTTTAGTGGTCTAATCTGTGGACAGCCGGTCTACTTTGGGGTGCGTGGCAAGCCAAAGCATCATGGTAGCAATATATGGCAGAGAAATGCCTTCTCACCTTATGGCAGCTAGGAGCAGAGACAAAGGAGCTACCGAGGAAGGATCATGAACTAGATATTGTCCCAAGATCAAGTCCTTCTGACCTATTCCCTTCAAGTAGACCGCACCTCCTAAGCATCTCTTATTCCCAATAATGTGATCAAATTATGGTCTCACCAATGAGTTGCTGCACTAATGAGGTTAGAATTTTCATGATCCAATTACCTTCTGCAAGTCTCACTTATGAACACATGAGACTTTGGAGAACAGTTTAAATATAAGCTCTGCCAGACTCATAGTTTTTATTGAATGGTTTCTTCTCCCTTTCCTTCAAATATTTACTTGTTATATTTATTTTTAATTGATACATAGTAATTGCAGGTATATATGAAGCACAGCATGCCTTTCCAATAAATGTTTGCAATGTGGAATGGGGGTGGGGTTGAGAGAAGCCAAGGTCGAAGTTTTGGGAACGTAGAGAGGACATCAGAATGGGATGGATTTAGAACAACAGAGAGCTTTATTTCATAGCACAGTGTTTTAATGCTATTCTCTTAAAATCTTTTTTTTTTTTTTTCTACAGACACTACCCAAAGCAGTCTTTCACCACTGTGGCTGATACACCTGAGAATCTTCGCCTGAAGCAGCAGAGTGAATTACAAAGTCAGGTAAATTCTAGAAAGCCTATTTTGTTACTTTGGTACTAAGAATTATTCGCAAGGCCAGTCTTCTGAGATTTTTTTTTTTGTCATTTTATTATTCATGCCGGTCACCAGCCAGCATGAAGATTGACAGAAGGCTTTGGGGAATTCTGGGTGAAAGTATTGAACATCTGCATTGTTACAGGTCTTGGATCATCTTGATATTCTTAATTCTGTTACTCACATGGGACTAAGGCAAGTAAATGAGTTCTGGTCAGAGTGAGTGTTTCCCAACAGTATTGATTTATTTGGTCCTAAATATTTAAAAACATTTTATAAATAGCTTTTCCACACTGCATATGTAGGGGAAACACAAGGTGTTAACTTGACCCACTTGCACTGCATGTGGAGCTAACACCCTGTCTGTGTATCTCACACCAGCTACTCGCTTTGTTTTCATCCTGTCACTTTATTCATATTTTTCTCATATGTCATGTTGACAGCATGAACAAAGATTAGAGCACCACAGTTGGCTCCCCATCCACGGCTTTGGATGCCAACTTCCCTTCAATATGGCGAAGCACATCGGCGAAGAAGAGAGTTTTGAACAGCAGGGTTTTCTTCAGAAATTTCCAGTCTCTATGAGAAACACAGAATACTTTCTTCTAAACAAGTTCCCTTGCCTGACATGCTACAAAAGCTGCTGAACAACTACAGTGTGGTCCTGTGGTCAGTGATGTGCTAAAACCATACTAAGGAGCAAAATGGGAAGGCTAGCTGTAGGCACCCTTCAGTTGTTTGTTAGATGTGGCTGTGGGCCAGCCGCCTTGATTCCTTCTGCTTCTTTAGACTGATGCAGGCTCTGTTATCTACCAGCCTTGAATGGCTGCAAGCATCAAGTAGGGTATGAGGTGTGAAAGAGTTTTGAAAAGTTAAAAAAAAAAACATTAACTAGGAAATCTGCTTTTGCTTCTGGTTCCTGGGAATTCCTGGTATGAAAAAAGAAAAAGCCGAATTTGTGAAGGAAAGAGGAGTCTAGCTAATAGTTTTTGAAGATGCCATTTGGTGTTTTCCATGAGAGTTGTCTGCTTTCCGTCACTCAGGATGAAGTTGTGTCCTTGGTGATATAATCATAGGAAAAAATATGACCTGTATTTTTCTATGGGACTTGGAGCCACTTCTTAGTCTATTTAATTACAAGAAATAGAACTCAAAGTAGAATTAGCTGTGACCTCCCAACCATGAAGACTTGGTTGGGATTTAATGTCTGGCTCATATAAAATACCAGTTTTTGTGTGCTAAGCCTTTAGTTCAGTAGTTCCAAAAATTGGGTGCTGGCCAAAGAGAGATGCTGTTAGAGGCCATCAAGGATACCCTTGCTCATTCACACTCCCAGAGGACCAGGACCTGGCTCCAGTCTGTGCAGATCTAATATGCGTTGCTTCTCATTAAGGTAGCATTAAGCACATAATTCTGGAGACATATTTCAGGTATATTGGATAATTGTAAGGCAGGCAATCAAATATTTGTTTCTTTTCTATTATATGCCATGGCAATATGCAGAAGAATTTAGATAATCCTCTCTTCACCCAACTTATAGAGCATGGGAGGAAAGGGAACTGATACACACCTGGAATCATTATGTTTAATTGACGGTAGGACTTAGGGAGAGATCTATGGGCTGTAGGGGCTTCACGTTGGAAGTAGGGTTTGAGTGATGCCTTCCTTGAAAATAAAGGAATGTCATATCAACACTGATTGTTCTCTAGGAGAAAACATTGGACTTCATTACGAAAGAATGTAGGAAAATTCAATTCAGCTAGAGAAAAAGTGAATTGGTTACTTACTGTGTGCAAGGAGTTGTGCTGGGCTTTGGAGATATTAAAGTATCATCAATGACCTTGCTCTATTCCGGGCGTAATTTTGCATGTCTTGTTTCATTAGCTCTCTATAAAACAGATATTTGTTATCATCTCTATTTAGAGTGACTTGATGTCTGGTATTGAACAGCCACCTGCCTTAGTGATTTTACATTCTTTATATAATTTAAATAACTTGCCCTTGCAAGCTTAGCTGATAAGAAGTTCAACTTGGAATAGGACCTGAAGCCCCCAAATCTTAACTGGTTCTATGGTCACAATTATTGCTCAGGAAAAGCCTGGACAAGGAGGTCAGGAAGGAAAATATTACAGTAAGAGGGATGGTGCGGTCTATATGAAAGTAGGATTGTACATAAAGGAGAAGAAAGAATAAATCATTAGTGATTTTTTTTTTCTGGATGAGAGGTTACACTTTTGCAAAAAAAGGCAAAGACATCTTTTCTAATGGTAATACTTAGTAATGGCATTTAATTTAATTTTAGCCCATTAAATGATTTGATTTTGCAACAGACCATTTCCTTAGAGTTTTGATATCTGCAATTCTAAGCAGCTCAACTGTTATGGTGGAAAATTGACTATTAATAGTTTATGTACTTGTTTTGGTCATGAATCAAATAGGTCCATATCTCCAAATCTTCAAATTCTGAAATCTCTTAGAATTTTTGGTTAAAACAAGTTTTTTTTCCAGTTCATTGTCTTATCCAATGAGCAACAATGAAGGGAAAACAAAACTTAATTTTCAGTCCAATCTAGAAGTTTGTTTATAGTTTATACATTTTTATTTTTTCCTCTTTCCTTTTCTCCTAGCTTTCTTTTTTGAGATACTTATAACCAACTTCCAACTTTTTTTTGATTTGTGTGTTAAACCCTCTCAAGCTTTTTTTTTTTTTTTTTGATTTACATTAGGTGACAAATTGATATCAAATACTGGAGAATGAACAGGCACACCCAAAGTTAGCTTTTCAGAGATGGTGTGAGGTGGTGGCTGGCAAGCCATTATGTGACTTGCAGATGTCAGTGGATGTCCATTTGACCAGCCACTGATGAAGGTGACGTGCACTGCCTTAGAACCTGGCCTTCAGCTGGGACAGAGGGAGGGAAACTGCTTTTATCATCACTAACTCCCTTTTGGCCAGATATTGGTGTGTGGACTACTTCAAAGAAATACTGTCAGTGGCGCTGTGAGCTGCCACTGGTCTACATGGCCCATTCAACCAGGAGCAAAAGTGAAACTCCACTTCCAGTGGATGAATAACATTTCCATTGATCTGTAAGGCATCAGGCTTTTATTGCTTGCTCTGGGATCAGTCTGTCTGTCTGTATGTATGTATGCATGTATGTATGTGTGTATGTTTGTATTAATTTATTTGTAGCAAAATGAGTCCTGAGTTTCAAAGCTTTGACTTACAGATGAAACTTTTGGAATCCAAACTCTGTAAGTTGTGCAATCCTTAAGCTTCAAAAACTCAAACCAATGGAAAAGCTCCATAAGGAAGATTCCTTAGTGTATCTTTCAATACTTTGTTGTAGAAAGCTTTTCTTCTTTCCAGGCTATGTGACGCAGTTTCTGGAAGACAAGGCTGAGATGTTTTGAGTACTCTGGGCCATGAGCCTGCAGACTTCAAATACAATTTTGAGTGGCTCCTGCCTGCCCCCACCCCTAGAGATTAAAATGCAGTTGTATGGCTGAGGCAGGGCTGGGGAGAAGCTGCAGCCCTCTCCTTCCTCCTGTTTTCCCCCAGGGCCCTGGGAAACCCAGGCTTCCATGGGCATGGTTGTGAAAAATCAATTCAAAATGAAGACAGAAACGTTAGCTGCTTTCCCACTTAGTTGTTTATATGATTAACTTCACAGTTTGTAATCATATGGAAAATAATAGGGATTGGGGGCTCGTTGTGTTCTTAAGTGGAGTGTGTATAATTTATGAGTGCTGATAGGATCAAAGATTGAAGATGATTGTGGATAGGATACAAATTATTCTGGAGCCTTTGAGTCTTCAATTTGCAATCTATGTTAATTCTTCTTTAATCTTCCAAGTTTCTGGAGAGGCATAGGAAAACACAGTTCATGGAAAATACAGTATATGATAGCAGTAAGGGGAAGAAGGTGATTTGATTTTTGTTTTTCATTGAGAGCATAATAGTTAAGCTTTTTCATGAGAGTAATGGAGACCCATGTTTAATATAATCTTTTGGAAGTTCACAAAGGTAGTGTTGTGGAAGGCTTGCATTTCTCAGATTTGCTCTTGGCATTTTTTTTTCCTGTACTTATTCTATTTTCCATTTCTAGAAATAGAGATGGGTTGGGAGTTCTATCTTAAAAGTCATCTACTGGAGGCTTCAGGTGTAGCTCAGTGGTATAGTCCTTGCCTAGCGTGTAGAAAGCCTTTGACTGAATTCCTAGCTCTGCAAAAAACATGACAAGACCTATGGAAGGAGCTGAGTGTATTTTAATTATCTTGTAAAGCACTTTGAGGGAGTGGGAGGCCGAGCCCTTTCCATAGACGTATCCATTATGGCACCTCGGAGTCTCTGCTGCCTTCTGCCCAGCTTTTTAAGTGCAGAATCACTTGGCCCACAGATTCCTCATCCTGGCTGACTTTGCTCTTCATTGGACCCTTTTACTTTTCTGTTCTGTTGGACTGCTGCAGCCTTCTAAACATTAAAGACCATCTAGATTGTTGTTGGATCTTGTGTGCCACTGCTCTTGGATGAGAAGTCGTTCACATTTGCCTTTTAATTTTCTCTTTCCTTTGAACCTGATTTTGGTAGCTTTATACTTCACATCTTTTGATGTTTTTCCTTGCTTTATGTTGTGTTCCACTCCCAAGGTTATGGTTCTTTTTTCCCACAGTGAACCCATCCTCTTCTATGCGGAGGTAAAAGTTCTTGGGAGAAGCTTCAGTTTTTTCAAGGTCGTCGTCTTCACCCCAGTTCTGGGGACTGAACCCAAGACCTGTGCCCTAAACTACATTTTCAGCTAAACACTGAGCCAAGTGTCTTGATTTGTGAAATTGCATAAGCCAAGCTTGAACTTTTAGTTCTCCTGCTTCAGCCTTCAAAAGGGCTGGGGTTACAGGTGTGTGCTACCATGCCTGGCTTTTCTCCAAGGTTTTAAGACAACAAAAATGAAAAGTGATTGTATTTCATATCTTTGAGGGCATGAATGTACAAACTTCAAAGAAAAAATATTGATTCATCTGATCTGGTGCATTTATTTCAGGAAACAGCATGCTGAGCAGATGTTATCTCTAACATTGGAGATGTTGCTGTCTCTTCCCCTCAATTTCCCAAAAGTGACATATATATATTTTTATTTTACTCCTGGATAAAATGATGGAAGACACAAAAATGTCAGTAGCGAGAGGCAGGAAGGTAACCAACATGTTCTGGCTTGCTGTATTATAACTGAGTTTTGGAGCCTTTAATCACAGAGGCCTGCTGCTTTACTCCTTACTCTCCTCAAATGATCTATGTATTTTCCATCTGTTTTGAGAGACTTAGAAAATTGACTCTTCGATGCTTTCCCACATCGCCATATCTTCTTTTCCACCATTCCTGTCCGGTCAAGTAGAGGGGGCGGATTTCTACCATGGGTAAGTAGGCTGCAGGATACTTGCTCCTAACTGTTAGGTGGGCCAGAATCAGGTAATTGGTCTAGGGATTTGAGTACACTGTTGGCCTCCATAGCTGTGGCTGCTGCATCCAAATCTTCAGCTTACTCAATATGGAAAATATTTTAAAAAAAGAAGACTGGATATGTACTCAACATGTACCGGCTCTATTTTCCTTGTCAACACTCTCCAGACAACACAGTGCAACAGCTATTTACATCCCATCTACATTATATATTATAAGTAAACTAGAGATGGTTTAAAGTATGTGGGGGGTATGCGTATGTCTTGTGCAAATACTGTGTCATTTTCTATAAAGGACCTGACCATATGCAGATTTGGTATCTTTTGGAGTGGGAAGAAAGTCCCAGCCCATGGTGGACAACAGTTCCATGATTGTGGGGTCATGGATATAAGATCTGAGATGAGAATATTTTGAAAATGCTCAATCAACATATTTTTATCTTTACTATCAGATGTCAATGGGGTGTTTGGTCACTGAGAGGCCAGATGCTACTGAGGCCGAGGGAGTTACAGGAGATAATGTGGGAATGTGGAGGTAGTCCTAACACTTCCCTCTTCTTTCTGGGGTCATCAGAGCCCACCCTCCTCACACAAGTATAGGTGCCACCTTGGAGGGGAGATGGGAAACAGGAGAAAAATGTGAATTTAATCAAATTGACTGCACAAATCATTGAATGGATTAGTGTAATCAACAGAACCACATTTGGTTCCCCCCATCTTTGTATGGCAGTGATTTGTGAGGAATAGCAGTGTAACTAGTAAGAAATATTCTAAATTTTTGAATGATTCTGAGTTAATTTTATTTATGAATGATTGTAAGTGAATTGCTAACCTGTTGTAATAACTTGGATCTGGGATGACCCCACAAAGCCTAATGGATTTGGAGCTAGTTGGATTGTGGGGGTTAATTGGATCAAGTGGATTAATGTGTAGTGAATCATTGGAGGTGTAGTGGATCACCAAGGAGTGACCAGGAAAGGTATATTCTATCCCCAGCGTCTCCCCAGCCTCTCTCCTGCTTCTTGGGATGCCATGAGAAGCTGTTCTTAACCTGACCCTTCTACCATGTCACCATTTTTAGACAACCATGAGTAGACTGAGACCTCTGAAATGTGAGCTAAAATAAACCTTTCCTTTCTTAAGTTGTGGATGTTAGGCATTGTGTTCCAGCAAGAAACAAGTGACTCAGACACCTGTACATTCACATTTTGATTTTATTTGGTAAAATATAGCACTAGACCAGCCACCAGGAGGACTGGTTCTCTCCCTGTCTCTGCTGCTAAGTGTAGCTTTGGACATTACTATGCTTTTTCTGGGCATAAAATGATGGGTTGCATTAAATGATCCCTAAAATTTCTTCCAGATTTAATGATCTCTGATTTCAGTATAAAAATTGTATAAAACATCTGAAGTTAGTAATTAAAAAAAAATCTTGAAGAAAAGGGACCACTGTGCTTTTCTGCAAAAGAGTAATAATCAGACCTACCATTTCGTTTGGTCATTGCCCTGAACCTCACTCTCTCAAACTCATCTCAAAGTAGCTGAAAATCACAATTGGAGATCACTGAGATGTAGGAAAGTTGACAGATGAGTCCTACTTTGGAATATGTGTCTGATTTTGCACAGTGCATGTTTTAAAACAAGAGAAAACCAAAGAAGACTAGCATGGCCAATCATGGTATTCACTCACGGAGCGCAACCAGTCTTGCTATGATTATTAATTTGAGAGACAAGAATGTTCCTGTCTATACGTACGTATCTGTTGGTACTGGGTACTCATTTCTTTGGTGCACTCTATGGTCACAGCAGTAATATGGCATCTGCCTTGGTCTCATCACCAACCCAAATGAGTGGTGAAAACAATTAGGTACTACAAACTATCTGAAGAACAGAGTTTAGGTAAAAATACATTTCTAATTTTTTACACAAAAATTTATTTTGGCATATACTGTGAATAATTTTCTCTCAATTGTTGAGCCCCCATAGCCCACATTTAAGGTCATTGATAACTTGGAATATGATTTTCTAAAAGCCTCAAGAGATATTTTGTGAATCTCCTGTGTGGCAGTAGTGAGGATAATTGTATTTATTAGTGTATGTTTAGGAAATATGTTACCTATTTAGCTTACTTTCTTTATTATGCTTTCTCATTTTTAAGTTTCTCTTGAATGGTTTTGATTATGTGGTAGCTTTTGAACTTCAAAATTTAGTCTCCACAGGGCTAGGAAAATTCAGGTCATGAGTAGAGTTTATGTTCTTAGAATGTGGAAGGCCTTGAGTTCAATTCCCAGAACTATAAAAACGTTGGTTTATTCTCCCTATGGTATGCTCCTTGTTCTTTAACATCCTCTTTTTTATTTATGGAAGCGTTACCCCCCGCCTGCCCCCCCCGAGGCCCACTCTTGAGCTGAGTCAGTGGCTCCGAGGAGTAGATCAAGGATGACACCTGGACCCCTCCCTACTTCGTCGCACTGATAAGATGACCTCACAAAATTCCATTTCATTAAATTAGCAGAGATTAGGCAATTCTTAATACTCTTTATTAATTCACAAAGTTGAATTAATCAGAGGCTGAGAAAGAACCTCTTGTTTCTCTGCCAACTGAAGGTGCAGAGAGTGAAGATGGGAGAGGTGTGTTAGGCACATGGCAGAACAGGAAAAAGCAGAGTGGATACCCTAGAAAGAACATGCGTTCCCATCCTCTCCCACCTCAATGGCAAGTGTCAAGCCTGCCAGCATGGTGAGCAGGGTGAGGTCTTAGCTGTGTTTCTCAGTATCTTAGTCTCTCATATGTTGTGAAAGGTCCAGTGTGTGATATGGCAAGAGGCCAAGGATGCTTTCTGAAGAGTGCCTAGGAAACACTCCTAATTTCCATGCTGTATATGTTTTTTCAGGCAACAAAATCAGATTTACAGATTGGCAGGACAAGATTGAATTCAAAAAGTCCTCTTATGGGACTAACTCCAAAGGGTAGGCAGCCACACACAATAGGTCTAGTGTATTGATTTCAATTCCCACGATGTACATATGCACACTTACTACTTTTTATTAGAAATTATATGGCTATTCTAATTTCAGTTTTTTAGTAACTTTATAACTGATTCCAGGAAAACATGCTCTTTGGAATTCTGTAAGGGAGGACCTTACAAAGGATGAAACCTGGTGAAAGAGATTTCCTGGAAAGAGATGACCATGTAGGCTTCAGTC
The DNA here is from genome assembly GCA_004027205.1 of Ctenodactylus gundi. NCBI lineage: Eukaryota > Metazoa > Chordata > Mammalia > Rodentia > Ctenodactylidae > Ctenodactylus > Ctenodactylus gundi. The sequence continues at coordinate 230,727 of PVKB01000063.1, forward strand.
TTTAAAAAGGCTTCCATTTGGGATAATCATTGTGTTGTATTCTGAAATAAGGTCTCTGCTTGGGCTTTCAGAATTATTGGTTGCACCTTTGCAAATGACTTTCTCATTGCAGAATGTTTGGAGAGAGCAATTAGAATTTTCTCCCTGCCTTCCTCTCCCTTATGTTTTGGTGATGCCAGAATGATGGCAAATCATAAATGAAGATGACACAAATTTGACCCTAACAAACAGCAGTGCTGCACCCTTTTGGACTCGTAGTAGGAGTGCTTTTTTATGTGGAAATATTTTTATTGAAAGGGAATCTGCGACCTGTGACTATCTTCTTAGGGAACTGTAATAGGTCTTAGTTAGCTTTTTCAGCACACAGTACTATCCGACACTAAATAAATATATCAAATTTCAAGTTCCAAAAGAAGTGGAGAATAGCGAAACCATGAGCTGTCCTACTTTTAATTAGATAAGCAATTTTTAGATTTTAAAAATTTGTTTTTAGAATGAATATATTGTTCACAACCCATTAAAATTAAGCCAGGCCCAAAGGCACAGGGGTATTATCCCAACATTCTGGAAGGCTGAGGCACAAGAAACGCCAAGTAAATCCCTGCTTCAAAATCAAAAATAAAAAAATGGACTGGGAATGCAGCTCAGTGTGAAGACCCTAGGCTCAGTCCCCAGTACCATAAAAAACAAACAAACAAAAAAAAAACCCAAATAACTAAAGTGAATCTTAACTATGTTTTTGCTATTGGGTAGAGAATGTATTATTTACAAGACTTACTTTGATTTGAGTAATTTGTGTCTATGGCTGTATCATCCTGAACATGTCTGATCCTATCTGACCAAGAAGCTTGAATGGGGTTGGTTAGTATTGACGGGGGGTATGGGGGGACTGAATAATTTCCAAGTAGCTACAAGTTCTCACTCTAGAACAGTTTATTCTCAACAGGAAAGCAACTTAAAATCTTAGGTGTCTATATATATGTGTGTTTATAATATATATATATATATATATATAATGTACTGTATATATTCATGTATATACACATACATATAATGCAATACAAAGCTGGCTTGGAATCTTAGCTGTTCAGAAGATAGTCCCATGAAAGACTGAGAAAGCATGAATCTTTTTCTCTTTTGTCATCAGTGAGTAAATACAATGTGATTTAATTTACTGCTGGATATCCCAACAGTTTGCACTCTTCTAAGTTCCCAGTCAAGTGGATTCACTTTCTGCTGCCTGTGTCTGTGTGTTTATTATTTTTTCAACATTATTTTTCCAACTTGTGGAAGGAAAGGTTTATTTTAGTTCAGTTTCAGAAGGTCTCAGTCCATTCTTGGGTGGCTGGCATGGCTGGAGGTGTCTGTCAGAGAACAGCTGCTCATGACATCGTGAAAGGCCCAGACTTGGTGAGAAGCTGGGACAAGAGTATGCCCTTCCAGGCCACTCCCTGCGTTGCCAGCCCCACCCACCAGACCCCACCTCCTAACAGCGTGTGAAATCTCTAGGTGATTCACCACATCCAAATAACCAAGGATTTTGGGAGACATGCTAGATCCAAACCATAATATTCTTTAAGAAATAGATAGTGTGACAAGTATACTGGAAATAGTATTATCTCTGAAAGTGTGGCAATGAGAATTTTTTTCCAAAAATATCACCTGTTCCAGAGGACAGATCACCAGGTTTACCCCATAACCAAGCATAGACATAACTAAAGAAGCTTTGCCTATTTGGATGGGCCTTGTGTTCTATGTGTACATAACTTGTTAAATATTTTTTTAAAAAGTCTGTTCATCTTTCCCCTTTGATTTAAGTTTTAAACTAGAAACTAGTGATGTTATTAATTTAATGAATATTATTCCATAACTGTACCAAATAGTTGTCAGTATTGTAATATACCATTTGATAATAAATGTGATGATATATGAAATGAAAGGGAAAACACAGAAAGCAGTGTATCAAGTACCTTACAAGAATGAAGAATTAGACTCTTTACTGAGATGTGGAGGGATGTCTGGTTTTTTTTTTGTGACACTAATTACAAATTGAGAGAAATCAAGGCATTCTGGATTTTAAACCATTACTGCAAAGAAATCTCACCAAAAAGCCCACCTCCATTTCTTGTAATTGGTTTGATATAAAGCTGCTTCAAATATTTATTGGCTTAATCTCTGTTTTCTTCCTTCCTTCCTTCCTTCCTTTTCTCTCTTTCTTTCTTTCTCTTTCTGTCTTTCGCTCTTCTTTCTCGTGTGTGTGTGTGTGTGTGTGTGTGTGTGTGTGTGTGTGTGTTGTTATTTTGTTTGTTTAGTGCTGGATTAAACCCGGAGCCTTCCCACTGAGCTCTATCTTCAGATCTTTTTATTTATTTTTTATGTTGAGAGAAGTCTCATTAAGTCACTCAGTTGCCCAGGCTGGGCTTGAACTTGCAGTCCTTTTGCCTCAGCCTCCGTCAGGGCTGGGACTACAGGTCTTTGCTGCCAGGCCTGGCTCGTCTGTTCTCTGAGTGCCTCTCTTGGGCAGGTACTGACTGCCCTGGGCTGAGGAAGTGTGTGGAGAAAGCAGTGCCCAGGGGCAGGAAGTGAAACTTGGAACCTTGGGCCTGGCTGGATCCCTGACTGAGGCCTGTTTGTAGGGTCTCTGCAAGAGATGTTCTCCCAGATTCTGCAAACACATTTTTTCCCCGTGTACTTCCATCTGGCTTTGCCTCTCATCCTCCACTGTGACATTTATTCTGCCTTTGAAAGAAACTTAGCAGTGCCTGTGTTTCCCTCTGATTCAGGTAGAATGCAAAAGTCTTCGAAACTCTATATTGGAGAAGAGATCATCCTGTACCTGGTTGGGAAAAAAGTCTTTTCCATTTTTCTCCCTTGGTAACTGTGCCTTAAAAAAAATTTAAATAAATAGATCCTGTTCTTTCTTAATGTGGACCAGAGATGGTTTTTGATTGGTTTGTGGACACAAGAAGGCTTTTCCAATAAAAGTCACCTTTTGGCCTTTGTTATCTTTAGCAAAATCAAACCATGTCACCAACAATATCCTGATCCTCTTGTCATCTTCCAGACTGTAGACCGTGGCTCCTCACACTTTTTGGGTCTGGGATCCCTTTCAAATTTGATGAAAGCCATGGAGCTTTTCCTTTGATGAAGGTACAAAAGTCAATTTTAGGGTATAATTCACGAACTTTAGAACATCATTACCAGGAACCAAGAGAAGTCTTTAGAAACATAGCCTTAGACAGCCCGAGGCTCCAACAGGGAGTGGCCAGGTAGCCTAAGGGAGGAGTATGGGAGACTGGCTGGGCTCAGGGGTCACTCAGAGGCAGTATGCCTTTCCACAGAGAGTTGATGTATTCCCTGTCCTCTAGGCACAATTTATTCTTGCTCAATTAAAGTATTAATTGATTTGGAAATATGAAATATTGCTGCCTTTTACAGAAAATCTAGCAGTAACTGTTAAAACCTGAGATACATACCTGCTTAAATCTAGCAGGCAACTCCTGGAATCCCTCCCAAGGAAACAAAGTCGTCATCAAAGTTGTGACCACACATACATGCTGCTGTGACTGTGTGATTTAGGGTAGCCACGCACTGGAAGCAGACGCAAAGCAAGAATACAGGAAGATAAGTGATGCTAGCAGTGGATCTCTCAGCGCACTGTGTTATTAAGAATATCGCACAAGCATTAAAAACAGATAAGACACAGAAGTATGCCAAATGTCATGGAGGATTACCCTAGAGGTTTTTTTTTTTTTTTTTTTTTTTTTTTTTTTTTTTTTTTTTTTTTTTTTTTTTTTTTTTCCCTTCTTTTTTGTTTTAGAAACAAAGTCTCACTGTGAAGTCCACTCTAACCTGGAGTATGTAGCCCAAGCTGGCCTTGGACTTATCTTCCTGTCTTATCCTCCCAAATCCTATGATTATAGGTGTGTACCCCTATACCGATAGAGTTTTACTCAATGACACTCAAGGATGCAGATGTATTCAGAGATGAGAAGTCCTTCCATGTTTGCGCGCATGTGTACATCGAGGTCTACCTATGTCTGATTATGATAATACCTGTAGGAAGACAGATATGGACTAGTATATTCTGAACTGTTAACATTGTGGGCTTGCACCTGAGAGCGGAGCAAATAAAGTGAAAAAGAATTGTAGTTGTTCACAAAAAGCCACATATGCTAGGATATTGATTCATATGTATCTATTGATTTATACATAGATCCATTTGTATAAAACATGGACATATGTATAAAACATGATGATTTAAAAACATATGCTTAAGTTTTCATTCTTTTTCAGTAACAGTGGAGCTGTGGAGCTCAGGCCGCTGGGCCCTGCCTAGGCCCGGTGAGGCAGCCTGAGGTCCCCCTGGTAACTTCTTAGATGGATTACCCATGATTCAGACTTCCGCAAGTCTGTCTGTCTCTTACGCCCATGTAAAGTTTTGTGCTAGAGTGTACTCAGAGTTAAGATATAGGAAGTGTTTGTGCATCTGTGTTCATTTGTGTATTTGTGCATACTGGAGACTGTTTACATTTGAATTGAATTTCTTTTTAATGACTTTAAACTTTCTTGTCTCTTTAAGTTTTACCTGTTTAATCGGTGGTGAGAGTGGAAATTATTCAGGACAAATGAAGAAATTGTTTGGAATGAAGTTTTGCTTTTCTTTCTATTGTCTCCATTAAACGGCCTCTCCTGGTGATATGTAATAAATAAATTATCCCTCTTTAAATCTCTTAACTTTCCCAGAGGTGCTCAAGGATTTTGAAAGAATAATGCTGGAATGATTTCTGAAGAAAAAGATGTACGTATGCTTTCTGTAGACCAGTGTTCTCAACATTGTGGGTTCCTGCCTTTCTGAGTCACAGTTACCTAGTGAGTGTGTTGAAGATGCCCTGTCCCTAGACCTGTTGAGTATGCATCCGTAAGTCTGCATTTTAGTGAGTGCTCAGGTAATTCGTAGGCATGGGAATGTTTGTGAAATAATTTTGTAACATTTTGTTCCAAATCATGAGTCTTCTTGACATCATTTCTCAGAATTTTGCTAAGTTTTTTTTCTGAGTCCTTGAGCTCCTTTTCCACATGATTGTGGGAAGCTTGGATATTTTGATATGCAGGAGTAGGTCTACAGCTCTCATACTGCTGTTTTGAAGGATTGACCTAGGTCTACAAGATGGAGTGCAGGGAGTCACATGATACTATGAACAGACTCTTAAATTAATAGTAATGTTCATGTTCCGAGCAAAATCAGTAGAGATAAGAAAAAATGTTTTAATTCAAATTTAAGGCACTTACGTATCAGAGTCAGCAGATGTTCTTTGGTCTTTTTTCTAATATTAAAATGGCCTTGAATTTTCATTAACTCATTAGTAATACCTGCATCTTAGAGGAGATTTTATGGACAGAAAACTTTTTCAGACAACATTGTTCCCATCAAATATGTAACCTCATTCTAAATACAGAAATCAGTGTGTGTCAGATAAAAACCCAAATGATGTAAAAATAAAACCCAATCCGATGCTCAAGTTCTGAGTCATGAAGTCATAAATAACGCCATTTATTCATATTCAGATGAGAGAAAATTTTAGGTTAAAATGTATTTTCTTATTTGTAACTACATTATTAACAGGAATTTGTACTCATACATTTTTTGAGATTCTTGATTAGACTACATTTGGTTTATGTATAAATCCCTTCAATAGATTTAACTGGAAATGTTTTCAGTTATTTATAGTTTATCTGCTTTTGTGTACTTTTTCCAGAAATTTAGATAAAAGTTTTATCTAAAAATCTCAAAGTAATTTAAACAAAGGCCAGTTGATATGAAAAGCAGAAATATGTGACTAAATTCCTCATGTGATTGTACCTGCATAGACAACAATCTTTATCCTCTTCTGGCTTGCAAGTTTTATCTGAGAACCTCTTATCTCCTCAGCAGGATGTATAAGCTGGTGCAAGAAACCCCTGACGTCACCCTTCAATCAATAATCATTGATCAGGGAGGGTTGGCTTCAGAGCTTTGTGTTGGGCACCAGGAGTGACATAGAAGGAAAACTCAGGGATTCTGCCTTTGAAGAATAATCTGGTTCAGCAGATAGTTCAGATGTGCATGTTATAACATGGTTCCATAACAAAAGTCCCTTTCAATAAACACTAGGGAGACCAGCTTTAAAGTGGTGACTGAAGGAGTGATTGGGGAACTGGAAAGAGGTTGAGAGGCACTGACAGTTGTCCTTTTTCAGTCATCAGTGGGAGACTGAACAAGAGCAAGCCATGGAGATGTGAACCTAATCTATACAACTGTGGCCATACAAAGGCCTCTGCTGAATGGCGTGGCAGTAAAATCAGTGATAACTAAGTCAGCTTTCCTTCATGTAACAGGATGCCTGATCATATCACCTCAGAGAAGCTTTAGCTGGACTCACACTTTTGGAAGTTTTAGTCCATGATCAATCCTTCCTCTTGGTTTGGGCCTGTGGCGAGACAGCGCATGGTTCTGGGCTGTGTGGTAGAGCGAAACTGCTCACCTTATCACCAGGAAGCAAAAAGGAGGGAGAGGATGAGATCAAGGCCTCACAGTCTTTGTGAAGGACATTTAATGACCTACAGAGTCCTACTTGGACTCACCTTAGTTTCACCAACTCCCAGTAGTACCATCCTGAGGATCGGCGCTTTAACACGTGGACCTTTGTGGCACTTTGCAGATCCAAACTGCAGCAGTTCATAGCAGAGAACCTGCTGTAGGGGAATCTCAGTCTAAGGGTTTTATAAGATGCAAAGATTGGAGTGATTAAAGAAGTCCAGCGTGAAGAAGTTAGGAGCTGGATCATGATGGAGGCTGAAAACAGAGAAGCAAAACTTAGAATTCCTTTGGGGGAATATTATTTATTATAGATCAGTTGGGGAAAAATAATGTGATAAAAATATTTGTGACCCTCTCAAACTCATCACTGTGGGTTTTGTCTAAGGCATTTTCATGGGGTGGGGGGAGTCAGGTATAAAACAAGTCTAGCTAATTGACTTTTAAATCTTTAATTTCTGTGGATTTCTGGTTATAAAAAGTTCATTCCTGTGATAAATATAAATGTCTTACATATCTGTCATTTGGTACGTATTTTACAGTTTAGGATGACTCTGTACTGTTTCATACAGTAGGTGGTAAATAAGTGCTAGGTGATTGATTTCTGGTGTTTATCTTGCAAATTCCTGATGTTTATCTTACAATTCTGTAAGATATTTTCTTTTTTCATGCATAGGACATACACAAAGCTCTGCTAAAATTATTTGGGAACAATTTTTATGACTCATGTTAGACTATTGTAAATTAAAATTTAAAAGAACAATGTTTTCTCAGCATAAAAGAAAAAAAAAAACCTCCCTCCTTGCCACATCAGGGAGATTTTTCTCTTGTCTAAAAAGTACCTACTTCTTTTTTAGAGGTTGACATTCTCATTGAGCTGATATTTTTCATCTTTGGAAAAGAAAAACAGAAATAGAAAAAAAATCAAGTAAATCATCTTGATTACTACGTAAGGAAAGAAGGAGCTTATTATGTATATGTATGTGTGTATATACATATATATGTTTTTAGATCAGTCCATAAATAAGAAATAAGTGATGACCGAGAAAGAGAGAACATGTTTGGCTTGTATGTGATGTAGTGGGTGTAGAAAATGGGTACATCAAATAGGTACCTAGCAGAGCAAGAAAATCAGTTCTTACTTACTGAAAGACAAACAAATGACTATTTGAAAAAAAATGACTTGGTTTTTGACTTGCCAAGGAACATTAAATTTCTGCAATCTGTTCACAGGTGGAGTGCTGTTAATCACCTCTTATTACTAAAAATTGGGCTTTCCCCATAATGGTATTATTTCTCTGAAGTACCTGTGACAATACAGTATCTTGCCCTGCAAATCATCCAGTAGGTGTATCATGAAATTATGTCCACCGTACTACTTGGAAAACTTTTTTGCTCAAATGAATCTTTTTTCCTCAAGATGCACAGAGGGTGCTTTATTTTAGAAGGACAGAGGGGTAAAAACTTCCTACTAACTGGACTACATAAGGAGACTGCTAACTTCTGCTTTATGCTAATGTTTTATTAACATAGAATCATTTTAAGCTATTACTTTCTTTGGAGTAGGGTACTTATTTCTCTTTGCAGTAAGTATTTGACCCTTCTATCTTCTTGTATTTCCAAATGTTCAGAATTTCAAATCAAACAGATTCTTGCCCACCTACCATATTCTACAAATCTTTTGCTCTTTCCTTTGAAAATGCAGGTATTCTGCTTGTGTGTTTACTTTAGGTAGTGTCTTTGTAGAGACCTCTGGTCTTTGTGGAAGGTCAGCATTTTGTAGGTCTGTTGTACTTTGTTGTTGCTGGGACAGAGTACTTGACGTTCACAATTTAAAAGGAGGAAAGATTTATTTTGGTTCACAGTTTTCTAAGGTCACTGCTGTGGTTTGGATCCTAAGTGTCTCCCAAAAGCCTAATGTATTTGAAACTGTGTGCTGTTGACTTGTGGGCTAGGAAATGAGGGAGGGGCACCCAACATGGGGAAGGGGGACAAATGGCTACTTGAATTAAGTAAAGGAAGGAAGAAGGAACATGGTTACACTTTTTCCTGGGAAAGCCCTAGCCTTTGCCTGAGTCTTCACTCACTTGTCTACAATGGGGTGAGCATCTCTCCCGCCTCTGTCTCTGCCATGTGCCTTCACCATTGCCAGCTGTCCTACAAATGGACTGTATGGAATTTTTTGAAACTGTGAGGTATATAAATTTTTTCTTCCTTAAATTGGGGATTTTGGGCGTTTTGTCACAGAAACTAGATAAAGGAACTAAAACAGTCACAGCCCATGTGTGGGCAGCTAGAAATGGTGGAAACACACATAACCAGAGAAGGAGCTGCTCATGGTAGACAGGAACAACTGAGGGTGGAAAGGAGGAACCAGAACGCACCCATGATGGTCAGGCTTCAGGCATCCACCCCTTCCAGCCAGGCCTCAGCTCCCAACAACACACAGTATCCAGATATTATCTGCAGCACCCAAATACATGAAGTTTCGGGGGGATACTCCAGATCCAAACCACAATAAGGCCTGTACAAATGGGGAGGGAAAAGTCACTCTTGACGGGGGACGTAAGACATAACCAGAGCCTTTCCGTAGTGCACCGTAGCCATTAAATTAAACCACTGTTTTCAGCTGCAGCTTGGGGGCCCTCTGTCACCTCTCATGTAAATCATGCTAGGACTCAACCAGTGCTTCACAGTAGAACAATGACAATCCTGTCCTTTCTGGCTCCTGCGCTCATTTTCCCTTCTCCATAGTCCCATAATGACCAAAGTTCTTTCTGAGAGATTCATTCAAAACACGGTGGCACTGCCGCAGTCTGTCTTCCACCATTTAACTATTCATGGCCTTAGTTAGGGCTGAATATTTCTGAGTCTTTCATCAGGGAAGCACGTACTTTGCAGTAAAAGCCTGTATTGCTTGAAATCATTTACCCGTGGAGTCTTCATTATATTCCTTAGTCATTATGGTTTGCGTCACGTGATCTTTTCTCAAACATCAGCTTGGTGAACCAACGATGAAATTGCATTTCTGTGAATTAGAGTACAGATTATTATGGGAGGAAAAATGACATTATAGGAGAAATGTTCATGTTTATGTTCGAATAAATGGGAGTGCTTCACAGCCTTTGAGGCAATTGGAGCATTTGTGTAAGACTGCGGGGCCGTGGTGCTGCATTGCCTTCCACGTGTCTCAGAATAGTTTGGACAGAGAATTTTGCCCTTTTCCGGTCTGGCTATAGAAACCCTGTATGTCTGATGAGTTTGATATGCATTTCTTGTGGGTCTGGGGATATACAACATCATTCATAGCTCTGATTTTATCTCAAGGCCCTGATACACATACATTAGGCAATCAAGACATGATTGTGGAAATAAACTGAGTCTCTGAGTCTACTTAGTTTCTCCCTGGAATGACCTTTTTTTCTCTCCCTTGCACATATATATACCTCAGATCTAGTTTTTATATGGTAAAAGCCAATCTTAGGATTGGAAAAATTGTGACCTTGTAAACTGGAATAAAGAGTTAAAACATAAATCTGGAGAGAGGACTGTTGCTTGCCTGAGCTTACCTGCTTGACTGCTTTTTGCCAGGCCTTAACTTGACCCCAAGATTCTAACCTGTGTTCATTGGTACTGATGGCTGACCCTGTCTGTGGTTGGCTCCTCATCCCCAGTGTGAGTACGTCCTGCCCATGTGTTGTCCTACAGTCTCAGCTGTTTCCCAGTCCCCATGATCTGTGTCCTGAATGGACAGGAGTCACTCACAGGAAAAGTGAAAGGTTTGAGTTAGGTAACTTCATGTTGGGGCTGGTTGTGAATTCATATTATGACTTTTTATGGAGTGTCACATTTGACATATTGCAGAATGTTAAAGACAGAGCCAGTTGGATTTTGGTGTAGCATGCAGATAGGATGGTATTGTTGCCATGTTCTTACTTATAATTTCTATTTTTCTTCATAGCCATCTGCTCAGTTATATATATTTATTATGATGTCAAGCAGGAGACATGGGTAGTGTTTTTATTGTTGTATTGTTTCTCCTGCCTTTCCTCATGTTCTTTTATCTGTAGTCAGGAGCTGTGATTTTTCCAATGCTTTTTGTTTATGAGAACTTGGGCAACAATGGAGACCTTGACTTTGTGTTTCCCACAGATTTTAGATGGATGAGTGATTGGAAACAATATTGGGCCGTACTTAGTAAAGGCTAAAGAGGTTCCAGTCATTTGCTAAAGGTCACATTTTTGTTAAGATTTCATTTAATCTTCATAATCACTTGCTTATTAAGCATGGACGTTCTCCTTTAGTACATGTGGAAGATATGTCTTAGGCAGTCTTGCAAACTGCCTGTGGCTCTTCGGAGGACTGAACCTTGGATTTCTCTGTCTCCAAAGCAGACAACTTCTAGACAAAGTTCCGTCTTGGGATAGTCTTGAATATGGCGTTTCTGAGACTCTATAGTATATCATACAAGCCCTAAGACATTTAGGTTTACAATTCTTTAAGATCTATTTATTGGAAATGGTTTTTATATTTGAATTTTTTAAATTATAATTTTCAGTAAATGTCTTATTTTTTTTGGGGGGGATCATTGTGTTGCACAATTTGATTTTTTAAATCATCTCTGAAGGATTTTAAACCTTTTGTATATACAGTAACTTTTCTGTTTATGTTAATAATTTTAGCCAGTTTAGCTATTATTTTTAATGGCTCTTTCATTTATCCATCTCAGTTTGTATTGCATAAATATCTCCTTTTTTAGCTGAATGACTTTTAAAGTTAAACTCTGTATGTAGGCTTATATCTTATGCATCTAAATGTTCCGCTTTTTTTCATTTTTTCTTATTCTATTTTCTTTTGTTGAGATAGAGTCTCTGTAGTCCAGGTTATTCCTGAGTTAAGTATTGTAGCTTTTTATTTTTACTTATTACGACTAGTCACAGTATTACTAATAGTCACTTGTAAAATAAGTGAAAGAAGGGTAGTTTATGCACATCTCAAAAACTTTTATTTTTACAAGTAAGCTTGATCATAGAATTCAGATATAGAAGTCTGATTTTCTGTACAATATTTGGTTTGGTGATGAACTGGCTGACCAATCCAATACATTAGTGTGCTGAGGAATTGACTACTCATCCTAAATTCTTCAGTCTTTAATTTTTACTGCCAAATATGTTTTCTGTCTCATCACTCCTTTGTCTTTCTCTATTGGTACTTCCAGCAGCCCGGGGCTCTCATTTACTTTCCAGCAACTATATTGCTGCCTTTGAGTGCCCCAAAACTTCACCCTGAGTGGCAGTTTCTGGCTTTGCTCAGTATCTTGACAAGCAGAGTTGTGTGGGAGAGAAGTTAACATAGGCTGCTCACCTGGTGGATGCAGTAGACAGAGAACACTTGAGGTGCTGCCTCAGGCTGGGCAGGGCCCCGGGCAAGTTTTCCTGTGTGCACTCACAAGTGCATGTGTGGTCATTACTCTGCACTCGGTTCATACCAAAGAGTATTTAAGGGAAATCAATGAAAACTTAATATTTGTGGTACTTGATCTGAAGGAAAAGAAGACCCTTTAGAAGAGAAAGAGTATTCATTGATGGAGGAACATGGCCTTGACAGGCGGCAGGAGAGGTGGACAGGCTCAGAATATTCCAGGAGAACTTGGAACCTCACAAGTTATGGGCCAGCAATTCTCAGAAAGACTAGGTGATGTGAAAAGACGACTTGTCGGAGACATGAATGGCACCCTAAGGCTGTCTTGTTTCAACATTATGAGTCCTGCAAGTTGTTGGGCAGGGAGTGATTTGCTGAAAGATGAGTCTGACAACAAATGCATCGCATTGGGAGAGATTTGAAGTGCGGGGGACCAAGCCAGGAAATCTAGTGAAAGTGCATAATAAAGTGTTGGAAAGGAGGGGTGGGGGATTCCGAGTGAGGTACTTTTTGAGAAGTGATTGTGTATGAATGGAGGTGGTGGTGGCTCTGGAATTTTTTTTGGAGAACCTTGCAGTTGGCAAACTAGTGGGAGGTGAGGAAAGATACAGGCAAACTGCCAGCGCTCATGTAGCGATTATATCATTTTTTTTTAAAAACTGAGATTGTGTTGGGGGATTGTCTATTGGAAATAGCGATGCTTCTCTTTCCACCTCAGTCCTTCCTTGGCAGCAACACTGGGAGATGGGAGGTTAGTGTGGTGCAAGCTTTTGAGATTCTAGACCTGGGCACTGGAACTGTTGTTCGGATAGTGGGGAGTGATCAGAGATGAGGAAGGCAGGGGCCTGCTGGGCCCACGTTCTCTGCACTCCCATGTTTGTAAAGATCTGAGTGAACAAAGAAGGGAATGAGCGGGCAAGTTCAAGATCAGACATTAATTTGAAGAGTTCAGAGATCCAGAAAATGGCTTCCATACAAATGCACAAATAGTGATGTTCAGGAGAAAGCCCAAGAGTAGTAGTCACTGAAGTTTCCTAGAATCATGTTCAGTTGAAATCTAGAGATACTGAATTTTGAAAAAAATTTTTGATTCACTAAGTTTTATAGATTACAAGTTATGAATTGTTATCCAGTCTGAACATTTGCTTTTCCAGATATCCAACAGCACAGTGACTGATTGCACACACACAGTTAGGAATTTATTCTGGGGCTCCTATAGAGAGAAGAGCAGAGAAAAGTCTTAGCATTAAGCGCTTTTTACTTAGCCCTAATATACTGGGGCTGGAACTGCTTCGTAGATTTGTTGGCTTCATTATTAGTCTTAATATTGGGAGATATCAGAAAATATCGCTGTAAAGTTTGCTGGCTGTTTTTAGGCCACCAACGTGACACTTTTGAGAAGGTAACTTCTGGAGTTCAATAGCTGGGCTTTATGCAGTCTAACCCTTGGGTGTCAATGGAATGTGAAGGAGGTGGGAGGAGTTTGGAGTGAGGGAAACCTGGATTTCACCGCTTCAGAATTTGTGGCCACTCATGTTAATTTTTAAATGCTGACTTTTGTGGCTCTTGGAAGGTTATTCTGCAATTGGTAGATAATGTGTTGAGTTAACAGGTACCCAAATGATGCTATCCACTTTCATTGTTCTTGAGACATTTGTATGTATTTTCACATTGGTGTTCATAGAGTGATTCGATCTTTGTTAAGAATAACTGATGTGGTCCTTATTTGGGGGAATGGGGTGGGAATTGTGAACAAGAAAGTGTTGTGTAAATAATACTGAGAAACTACGCTAGTTTGCCTCATCTTCTGTGGAAAAACACTTGGTGTGGGAAAGAAGTGTACAAATCCCAATCTGGGTTAAAATACTGGCTGTTTCTCAGTAGCTATATGGTTTTAGGGAGTGTTTTAATTTTTAGTCAGTATTTGCAAAATGTGGTTACAGTATTAGTGTTACATGGATGTCGTGGAGATGATGGGAGATAGTGTATGTCTGGGGAGCTGAAGGCCAAGGGTGCTGGGAATAGACATGTAGGGAAAGAGGTTGGGCGTGAGGCAGGAGAGCCGGGTAGGGTCCAGTTGATGAGGACCGGCAGGGTGTATTTGAGTATTTCTGGTGTTACTACTTCCAAAGTTAAAGCATTTAAAAAGGGGGAAAATATTTTACTCCTTGATATGTGTAAACGTGGTGAAAATTCTAACTTATGGTGAAATTGTAAAATGACTTATTATGGTTGATTAGATGACCTATTAATTTATTGTGAAAAATATTTAAGGAACCGTGATAACCTGTGGGCTTAGAGAATGACACTGGAACCTCAGGAGAGAGAGAGAGCTAATTAGAGGTAATTAGAGGTCATTAGAGGTTAGATGAGCCCGACAGTTTCTGCTCATGACCTGGACTGTCTCTAGTAATAAAGGAGTGTCTACTTAGTAATTTTTTTCAAATGACTGAATTAGTATAATTTTAAAGAGTGAAAGAAATAAAAACAAGTAATATTACTTTGCCTATGAATTCATAGACACTTTCGATAACTTGTAAGCCATTATCAAAGTCATTAAGATGCATTAGCTGCTTCTTAAGTATTTCATAACTTCAGCAGAGATCAAGATTTAGAACAACACCAGTGTGATGAACAAAGCAAGCAGAAGTATATTCATACTAAACAATGCTCTAAATGATAAATCTCAGTTGTGCGAGGAGATAGAGGCTTATGCAAAACAGATCAAATTGGGAAGTAAATAGTCTAATAGCCTGAGCATTCCTTTTGTTCCTAAAGCTCTGGGCTGTGATGGTGCAGCACATACAGTGACTGATTTTATAGTGCTCTACCTAAGAAGCATCTAGAAGGCTCCGACTTCTTAGGTTCATGGTGAATTTGACTATCAGTTGAGTTCTGAGCTAGAATAAGCTGTTTTCTGAACCTTCCTGCCAGAGATTAGGTGTGTACAAGATTGTGGCTTTGGAAAGGGGAGTGCTCCCTTTTGTAAGATAAAAAAATGGAAGTGAAGATGTTTTTAAAATAATAAACAGTGAGAGAGAAAGCACTGGTATCACAGAGGGTGAGTTGGTTCAGATGGCAGTAAGAACTGCTCCTCACAGCCTCTCACACTCCTAGCTGGCCTTCTTCTCTCAGAAATAATTATTTTCATTGGGAGCAGCATTTACAGAGATAGCTCTGAAACAGCTGTGTCAGCTTTGGAATGTGTGAACACTGCTTAAGAATAAACCATGAAAGTAGGTTTTTGGGAATTAAAAAACAGAACAAAACAGAAACAAAACCCCAGGGAATGTGTATGGGGTTATTAGCAACAATTTATAAAAATATAACACAGTGAAGTTGGAACCTCATTTGATTTCTCCGGCCTCTTTCTGTTTGTGTGGCGGAGGGATCCGCCTCCTCAGTTACCATAGTGCCCCTCATGGGAACCCTGTGTCGCATTGCTGTGAGTCTCCTCATAATGGCACTGGACTACAGAGCCTTTGCTTTTAGTCCTGATCAAGCTTGGAAATCTTTGTGTGTGGAAGTGTTAATTTTGAGCCAACATAACAGATAATCACACCACATCTTTTGTTTCATTGACAGACTGGCAAAGAGCTACCTTCACCTCTGGTGCAATTATTAATCTCTTGCCTTCCCAAGAAGGCTGCAGAGGCTGCTGTCTCCACCTTTGGGATTTCAAACATCATGTTTTCTATGATGTCTTCCCTGCATTCAAGCTGTATGAGCCTTTGCTCCTGTTCTCAGTCCTTGAGAGATAGATGCTGTGCCTTTTTCAGAGAGAAAGAACAATTTTTCCCCAGATCATTTTCCTTTTGCATCTTCCCTGTCCTGACTCATCTTTGACTCAGAAGTGAGGGGTTCTGCAGGCCCTTAAAGGTTTCTCCAACCCAAAATAGATATCTCTGTTTGCTTCCAGGAGAGGTGGTTAGTGCAGGACCACTTGCTAATTACTTTTCTGAAGTATCTTGGTGTAACAGTAGGACCATTGGCTTCTTAGATTAAGGCCAGTGAAACAAATTACCTGTTAGTCTATACTTCTGAAGGGAAAAAGACAATGAATTAATTATATTGAATCATCTTCGTATTAGGTCAGATACATTGTGTCTGATAAATTAACTGAGCATGAAAGGACTAAAGAGAACAATTAAATGTGACATTAAATAAACGACTCAGTGATAAGGTATACTTCATTTAGGTCAGCAGAATTCAGAATACAAGGAAACATGGGTGAGCTGGCTGAGCTAAAGGACAGTTTAAATTGCTAGATAGGAAGAAATCATTTTGCATTCTGAGGTTTGGTAATTGGAGATGTGTAACATTTATTGTGTTGGCTGTGAGATGATGCTATTGTGAGACGGTTGCAGCTGTTTATGTGGCTCTTGTTTAATTTGACACTGTGGGGTGTCTAATCCTTATGCATAGTATGAGGCGCCATCGAGTGAGACGAGGGTGAGTGGTAATGTGTGGCCGAAGCCTACTAAGCCATGATAAACCAATGTATTTTCTCCTTGGAGAGTTATTTATAATAGGTTGGCAGTGCCCTAACTGGGGCGGAAGTGCCTTCTGTACTTGATTGCAATGCATACCTCCATTCTTCTCTTCCTCCTCTGAGAAGTGTGTGCCTACGCCTTTGCCGTGTGGCTTGTAGGATGTTCTGTTAGAGATGGAATGTTGCCCTGGTGATGTCGTTTGTGTCCACCTGACTCATGCCAGCCAATGAACTTTGAGCAGCTGAGGTATTGGAAGCTCTTCTGTGGTTGGCTTGGCTTCTGGTGCTCTGCCATCTGCTGTGATTTGTTCTGAGTTGCCATTGGCTCAGGAGAAGGAAGAAACACATGGAGCAGAAATGAACCTTCCCTGAAACGTGGAGCTAAGCAGATTGAGACAGATCCATCCAGTCACATCCATGAGTAAGAGAAATAAATGAGTTTTGTAAGCTACGGACTTTGGAGGAAGTTTGCTCTGCAGCATAGTTAATGAAAATAGTTAATACATATGTGTATTAAAAAACTCTTAAGGTCTGGTGGGGGCATACCTCATCCGTTACAGTTCTTGTGTATCAGCGCAAGATCCTGGGTTCAATTCCTCCACACAGTCTAAGCCAAGCACGGCGGCACATGCCTGTAATCCCAGTGCTAAGGAGGCCAAAGCAGGATTTCCATGAGTTCTAGGACAGCCTGAGCTCAATAGTGAGTTCAAGACAAGCCTGGATTACAGAGAGAGACCCTATCTCAAAAATGAATAATTATATAAAAATAAAAAAATCCTTGTCCTTATAAGAACTGCATTTGGGTTATATGCACACCACTGTTCTTATCCTACCAAGAAATCAACATCATTCATAACTTTATAGTTTCCTTGTCTGCCACAGAGTTGTCCTTTGCCAGTGAACAACGCCTAATCAGAGGTTGTATGAGTATTTCCCCTTAAGTACTGATATCATCAAGTACTTTTATTCAATATTCAACTTTAAGTATTTTATGTAGCTATTTTTGATTACTTTTAAAAGAAATGTAATTGACTTTTATAAAGTCCCATAGAAGAGCTTGTCCTTGCAAATAGCCAATTTTAGTTAGTTTAAAAAGAAAATAAATTTAGTAGAAGAGTAGGTGTTCTGGGGGGTGGGGGAGGGCGTGGCATAGCTCAAGGTGAAGGCAGGTAAGTTAGGACTGGGGGATAAGAAGCAGGGGTAGTGGTCTCAAGTTCACCATGACAGGGTCTGCAAGGGCTCTGTGAAGTGTGCCAGTGAAGGCTCACAGTGACTGCTGCTGTTGTGGGCCCTGGTCTAGCCCCTAGAATCTCTGCCACTTAGACCTCTGTACCCTGGAGCCTGAGATTCCTGTGATCACTTTTTCAAAGAAAAGGCTCTGTGTGACTCCCCATCATCTCTTCTCAATTAAAGACTCTTATGGGTACATCGTCATGTGCTTGTATCCTAGCTCCAGAGGAGACTGAGGAAATGAGTTTATGCTTGTATTGAGTCTATGATTTCTTTTGGAGAAGCAAGACCTAATATATGGAAAGTTGGTGAAACAAAGGAAGGATTTTTCAGAAGATCCTGGATACTCATAAAATGTCCATATATACCTACAATCTCTACCTTAAAACCAACCCTTAGTGGTATATTGATTAGTGTGCTAATTTTAAAAAATAAGGTAATTTAGTCAATGGTTAAAAATGCACATCAATATAAAACAAATTTTAAAAACTCAATATGACCTCTTCTACACAGATAGTTGTTAATTGGGCATGTTCTTCAAAATATCCTCCCCAAAGCAACACCAAGGAAATTCTTATTTTGCATCAAAAATTAATTTAGATTTCACTTAATATTTGTGGTAGTAAATTCAACTATGTTGGTCAGTCAGATTCATATGCCAGCTCTATTTATAAAATTAAGTTAAAAATTTTCAAACTTTAGACCATTTTTTTAAGACAGCGCTTCTGAATTCAACATTTTTCTAATCGAACTAGTAGCAACTCTTTGATTTCCTTTAGGACTCACCAGTTATATAAATACTTACAAAATTCTTCTATATAGATTCTTCATTAAGCCAGAGACCCAATTCCCTCTTTAAGTAATAGAAATGAAGTTTAGAACATTTCATTTGCTGCAGAGAAAATTGTCAAGTGAATCAGTGTAGAAATATCCTAACCCCCTCCATGCATTTTAGTTATTAAATTACAGCTCCTGTAGGGAAAAGCTGTCCGATGTCAGTTTGTGTAAGGGCTGCTAATTTGTTGTGTGGAGCGAAGCTTGATTGATGGACAGTATGCTTGGGACATGCCGGGTAGAGCGCTCAGGTTTGAGGACTAAGCTGAGGGGCAGGGAGGGGAGTGAGCGGAAGAACAGAGCGGAATCTGGAGGGGATGGAGAAAGTCACACTGGTAACAGGAAAGTAGAGGAACACTGAATGATCAGAAGCCAAAAGTTATATTCTGGTGGCGCAAAAATATGGTAAGTGGCTAGGCATCAGGGAGAAGAGTCACACTAGCAGCAGGGAGAAAAAGAAAATTGTCATTTTTCCCAACAGAACAAACTTGGATTAGATGAGTAATATAAATAGTGTCAGTATACTGAGATTTTTTTTTTTTTTTTTTTTTTTTTTTTTTTTTTTTTTTTTTTTTTTTGGCCTAAAGCTATCTTAGTTCAGGCTGCTGTAACAAGAGATCATGGACTGGGTGGTGTAAACACTCAACAGTTAATTAATTCTCTGTATTCTGGAGAGTGGGATGACCAAGATGAAGGTATTGGTAGATCAGGTTTATAGTGAGGGGCTTGCTGGTGGCAGACTCCGATCTTCTGTCTGTGTCTTTACATGGCAGAGAGAGAAAGAGGGCTGGCACCCTGGTCTCTTCTCATAAGGACATAATTCTTCTTAAGAGAGTTCTACCCTCCTGGCTTATTAATTTCAAAAGTTCCAGTTCCATCAGGAATCAGGTTTTAATATGGGTTTTGGGTGGACACCAACATTTAGACCATAATAATAAGTATCATTCATTCCAATACAGAGGTTTTTGACTTTTTGTGTGATACAGATTCCTTTGGCAGCTTGATGATGTTTATTGGCTGCTTGAAAAAAGTTTCAAATTATATAAAATATAATTTGGAAAAAATTACATTACTGGATTACAGTACTGGAGAATTAACTCAGGACCTTTGTACTGTGTACGTCACCAGCCCATTTTTGAAATTTTTGTTTTGAGACAGAAGCTTGCTAAGTTGATATGCTACCCAAGCTGGGCTTAAACTTGCAATCCTCCCGCCTCAAAATAACAGGATCCCAGGTAGATGCTACCATGCCCAGCACTAATTCATGTTTTGAATGATCATCTTGATAAGTAGTAAGCATGGCCTTGAACTTATGACCTCTCTGTCACAGCCTCGTGGGTGGCTGGGATTAAAGTGTGTCTTTCCATGCATAACACTAAAATACTTTCTGAATGATCATCTTTGGAAGTCCTTTCCTGTAAAAACCAAAAACCTTCCCAAAAGTAATGGTGATTAAATATTTTTACAAATTATTAAGTTAGGGTAAATTCTACTTTTGAGATGTTTTGTGTGACTCAAGAATCAAGTACTTATTACATGCAAATCTCTCAAGATCACAAATCTTCCGTTCATCTGTACTAAAGGAACCACTTTAGAAAATTGGCCATTTATTTGGATAAATGATAAACTGTCAATAGATTCTGGCAGGTAAAATTCTTAAAGCAATCATGTCCTTGGGATTTACTGTGATTTTGTATTGAGAGTAGTTAGAATGAAGCATCTGAGCAGTCTAAATTGAAGTAGACTAATTCATTCACTTAGCAAATATTTATTGAGTCCCTAATGTGTGCTACTTCTCTTAGGTTCTGGGATGCAGCCAGTTGTAAGAAGTGATTCCAGAAGGCTGAGGTCATTTCTGTTAAAAATGCATGAGAAGCTGATTAGTGCTGTTGGCTACTGGTTTTAGCAACACGGTGTTGACTGGTGGCTTGGTCGGTCGAGAGTGTCTTCCATAGTGTGGTGGGACAACAATCTGTTTGGAATGTGATCATCACCTAGTAAGTAGGAGTCAGAGCAGTGAATTTAGACAACTATTTGAGGAGTGTTTAAAGAGCAACAGAAAAAATGGTATTCTAGGTGATGTAGTGTATTTTTAGGCTAATGGTAAGGTTCTATTAGAGAGGACAGATTTGATGGTGGAGAAGAGTTATTTTTTGGAGCGAAGTCTTTGGCAGGTTGTAGTATATGAAACCCAGGGCACAGTGAAGGGATCTGCCTCTGAGCTAGGAGCCAGAATAGTTCATTCTTTGAGTCAAAAGATGGAGGAATGGTGTTTGTGTGAGTTGGGGGGATAATTATGAGGCATTTTGTGGTTAGTCTCCCTTCTGCCTTTCACAGTGAAATAGTAAAGTGATTAGCTGACAATGAATGAGGGATAGGTAAGGAAGATAGAGAAGGCAGCATAGTGTGAAGCTTTTCTGAAGAGTGAGAGTGGAGACTGGGTGAGGTTGTGGGGCTGCAAGACAAGGCTCAGGACTCTGTAGAAATGATCAGAAGTTAAACTGAGTTTACAGAACATGGCTGTGCCTGTTTCCTCTACCACACTGTGCCATTCGGCTGTAATGCGCAGTAGATGGAGATGTGGCTCTTACTAGACTTGAGGTTTAACAAGATGAGTGCAAGAGAGGGATACTGGGGAAAAATAGTTGATCATCAGACCATGGAATATAACTTAAATAGCAGTCCCTCAAGGCTGCCAATGGATGCCTGAAACCTTGAATAGTGTTGAGCCCTACTTATACTATGTTTTTGCTATATATATGCTTTAAATTATTTTTAATTGCTTTAAAATGTTTATATATATGTATTTACATAGATAGCAAACCATGGTGTGTATGTACACACATAAAAACATAGTATACATATATGTGTATATATATGATAAAAGTTCAATTTACAAATTAAGAACAGTAAGAAATTGGTAATAATTATCAATTACAAAGTAGAAAATAGCAATGTAATGTAATAAAATTGCCAGCACCATTACCCTGGCAGCTTGGGGCCATTTTTAAGTAGAATAAGAGTTACTTGCATACAAGCCATATGACACAATAGTCAGTCTGATAACAGAAGTGGCTACTAAGAGGCCTAATGGTGGGTAGCATGGCAGCCTAGATATGCTGGGCAAAGATCTGATTGATTTCCCAGGCAAGATAGGGCAGGGCAGCATGAGACTGCTCCATGCTGTGCAGGAGAGTACACAATTTAAATCATAAATTGTTCATTTTTGGAATTTTCTGTTTGATATTTTTGGACCACAGTGCACTGAGTAACTGAAACCATGGAAATGAAGTTGTTGATAAAAAGGTATACTAGTCATCTTTCCTTTGTTGGGACAAAGTACATAACAGATACAACTTAAAGGAAGAAGGGTTTAGTTTGGCTTATTGTTTCAGAGTTTTTAGCCAGTGGTTAGCAGGTATATTAGCTTTTTGTTTCTGGGAGCAAATACCCAACACCCACAACTTAAAAAAAAAGAGAAGTTTAACTTGGCTCATGGCTTCAGAGGATTCAGTCCATTTTGGATTGGCTCCAAGACAGAAACATTATGATGGAAAGGCACAGAGGACCTAAACTGCTCAGTTCATGGCAGCTTGGAAGCAGAACAGGGGAACAGTGCCAGAAATAAAGAGGCCAAAAGTCTAGACAGAGTAAGAGTCATGCCTTCCTGACTCACTCAGAAGAGTGCTTTACTAGTACCCTAGGGAGTGCTCAATACATTTAAGTTGATATCCAGCTTAATTGTCATGAATGAGTCCATGGCAGACATATTGTGGTAGAGAGGCAGAGGAAGGCTGCTTATCTCATGGCAGCTAGAAAGTAGAGAGTGAGTGAAAGAGCCAGAAAGAAAAGGGTCAGGGAACACAAATATCCTTTGAAGGGAGCCACCATTGACTTACTTCTTTCAACTGAGTCTTCGTTTGGCTATGAACTTACCAGTCGATTACTTGGTGATTATCCTCATAATATAATCACCTCTCTAGACAGCTCTTAAGCCAATTGAGTTGATCAAGATTAGCTGTTACAGGAAGATACTACTGTATCTGGAGAGAAAGAAGATGGAGAGAGATGGACAAGAAGCAGTAGGTGGGATTTGTGGATCGCAGGTCTTTGTGAAGTCATAGAACTATTTGAGTCGGGGATAGAGAAGAGTGAGCTGAAAAATAAAGAGTGTTGGTCATTGGTTGGGATACGTGAAAGAAACTTGGGAAGTTAACACAGCTGTTGGTGATGTGCTCTAGGCCTTGCATATGATAATGGGACACTGAGCTGAGGGGAAGATAGAACATCTGGGCAATGTTGGTCAATGGCAGGGAGCTGGGATTGTAGACTGTGTTAAATGAGTGGCATTGTGGTCTCTAAGAATCCCAAGGGAGTGAAAGTATGGAGTCAAGTGAAGGACTACGACTGGTGTATTCAGTGCAGTAAGGATGTCATGAGTGTCTGGTCCAATGGCATGTATTCCACAGAGTTGGGAGAAGAGAATAGAGAACTGGAAGCACTGGGGAGGACATGGGGATGTCTACCCCAAATGCTGTCATTTGAGATACTTCAAGGAAAACCAGATCCTTAGGAAACAGCCACAGGTTGGTTAGGATGGACCTTATAACGAATGGCTTAGTAAATGTGACGAAGCAATGATCTTGCTCACAACTGCATTGGTAGCAATTCTGCAGACAGGATATATATAAAATTACGTAGCATGGTGTCATAATGCCTTAAAAAGAGTAGTGTTAGTCTAGTGCCTCAAAAATGTACCAGAAATAGATTTTAAAATTTGAATAAATAATGATGCTTTGGATTTGCTAAAACAGAACTCCAAGGATAGTAAGTCATTAGTATATATTTTGGGGGGTGGATTGTTTAAAAACTCCCCATGATTGAATGAGACAAAAACAGTTTCATGTAAAATAAAGCAGGTATTTTGATTTATTATCCTGTTTCTTTGTTTTAGTGTGCAGAAAAAGTGTTTTCATGTCTTCATTCACGTTTTTTTTTCCATTTTAAAATTTCATGTAAGTTTGGGTGAGGATAGATCATAGAAATTAGTACTCCAGAGAAAACAAAGTTTTCACTTGAATATTTGAAATGAGGAAACTTTGACTTTTCATTATGATGTAATTGGTGCTTGTTTGTTTCAAGAATCTATAAATTATGTGTGTGCAGATATACATATATGTGTTTTGACATTTTAAAAAAATTAGGAAATTGTAGAATTTAAAAATTTTAACTTTTAAAAAACTACAATGTTGAAGATCGAGCTTAGAATCTTACACATGCCAGGCAAACACCGTACCACTGAACTGCACTTCCAGGCCATTTTGGGAGGGGTTTCAGATATCATGGGGCTCAGTCTTCCATGGAAGATGCTTTGGTCTAGCGTGAGGTGAACAAACCTTGAGAGATGCCAAGCTGGCTTGCTGAAATACGAATACCAAGTTGCCTCAGTTAGGATATAACCCAAATGCACTTTGGAAAATTAAAAGGAAAAAAGTAGCTATTAAATTCTCTTAGCTTATTTTGCTTAGATTAATGTGATATTTGACGTTCCTTATTTGAATTATGTATTTGTTTTTGAGTAGGATAATCTGGTTGTTACAACAGCCGAGCCTTTGAATTGTTGTATGGCTTTGCAGGAATTATATATGTGGTAGGAAGTTAGGTAGCTGTATTATTCTGATTTGGGAAAAGCTCATACAGGCACAAAGTTTCTTAGAACTTCACAGACAGACAGTGAATTATGATGTGTCATTGCCTCTAATGGGAATTCCTCACTTAGTAATTGTCCTGCTTTGATTAAGTACATTTTCTCCCCGCATGGTCGATTCTTCATACTGAAGATCAGGAATATCCTTAACCAAAGGGATGTGTATTTGAACTTTTATTTACTTCACGGCAAATTTTGCACAGAAATAATAGAAATAAAATCTGAAATCACTGGGGCCCTTTATCTGAGAAACTAATGCATCAGTATTTTCCTTTGGGTCTTTTTATGTATGGATGCATGCTTTTCCCCTTTAAGAATAATTTTAGTCTCAGCTCATACATACTTTTTTTTGGTCAAATGCTGCTTCCTGTTGTATACATTGTATATTCAACACAGATGAGAACAGTTGTAGAATGTGTTTGGGAGGTGTTATATTTTTGTTTTTTCAACTAGGGCAGGAGGGTTTTTTTTGTTACTGACGTTTTTTTGGTTAGCAGAAATACGTAGTGGGAGTCAATGAGAAGTGTTGCTGGTTAGTCTGATATTTAATTAGTTTAGATTGGGATTTCATGGTAATTAAAGTTGATTCATGTTCTGGTATTTTATGGGGAAGTAATCTTATTAAAACATCATGGTCTCTGATTTTTAAAAACATGCTTTCGCTTTTTGAACAAACTTTTCTGAAGGGGGTGTACTAGGCTTTCTCTTGACCTCCTTGCCCGTGGAGCTGGAGGTGCTGGGATCCACTTGGGATGAATGGATGGATGGAAGAACAGGGGACTTAAAAAAATGTAGGTGAATAAAAACCAGTGATGAAGGGCTGCGGTTGGCACGTGCTCAAGAGTGAATAACAGATTTTTCTAGGGCTCCTTTTCTCCACTTAGAGCTGGATATGGTTTGGCTACGTTGCCAAAGGTTTATTTTCTGGAAACTTGGTCTCTAATGTGGTGGAACTGAGGAAGTGGAAGCTGTAAGAAGTAGGACGTGATGGAAGGTGGTTAGGTTATTAGAGCACCACTGTTGAAAAGGATCAATGCTGATCTCATAGACTGGATTAGTTCCTGTGACAGTGGGTTGCTGTAAGGGACTTGGGTACCTCATTTGACTTGACTGTTTCACAGGTACTGTGTGTCTTTTCCTCTTGAATGCCATGAGGCCCTCCACTGTATTGTGAAGTAGCTAGAGCAGCATCACTAAAACCATACAAATGTTGGTGCTGTATTCTTAGACCTTTAAACTATTAATTAAATAAATCTCTTTGTAAGTTACGCTGCCTTGGGCATTTATGATAGCAACACCATACTAAAATGAATCCTGCATTGAAAAGGTGACCCCAACTTGTAGAATGTCTCCGTTTCTCCTCTTTTCTAGCTAAAACAAAAACAACAAATAATCGAAGTTTTGTAGGACAAAAATTTCCCATTATCAAAACCTGATTAAAAAAACACTTTTGTCCCCTAGAAACATAATTAAGCAATTTTCCTTTTCTCTAGAAATACTAGTTTTTAAATTTTACCTTGTTCTACACGAAAAACAACATTTCTTTCCACTAAATTATTTAGTTTTGTCACTTGGGTCGTTGTTGAATAAATTGACAACTACATTTTTCAGATAGTTTGGAAACAAATAGTTTTGTTATTAAGTTGAAATAGTATGATAGTTGGATTTGAAGTGAGGGTGGAAACAATATAAAATATACAAGCTTGATATTAAATTTTTGCTGTGTGCTCTTTGTGTACCTCTTTTTAAGTATAATCTTAATTTGTAGAAGTTTGAAGGGTTTTTTTTTAATAAGCTTTCTGTTGGGTTTTTGGATATATGCCTGGAAAACTTCATTATTAGAAAGTGCTTTTGCCCCTCTTTTAGGTTTTGATTAAAAATTAATTATTGAGCGAGCTGTTTAATGTTTTTACCTTTTGATAAACTACATGGATTTACAAAGTAGATAAATTAGGATCACTTACTTTCTTTTAAAAAAGTAATTGCTGCGGAAGAATTTTAAATACCTGCTCCCTGAGGCATTTAAAGTAGGACTTGCTATATAACTTAACTAAGCTATAACAGTTAACCACAAGAAACCAGTGTTTCTTAGTGTCTGTATTTTAGGCATTATGTGTATTATGTGTAGTGTTTCTCTGGAGTCTGTCATACCTGAAGTAAGCGGATATGTAGATCTCATTTATTTGTTGGCTGGGCAGCCCAGCTGGACTAACAAGTTTATTAATGAGTTGAACTTTTGAGTTCTGTCCCCAGACAGCCAAATTGCTTTATTTTATTTATTTCAATTGCTTTAAATTTTCACTCCTCCACACACAAACTGTGTGAGTCAGTACTTGGTACCCACGTATACTCAAGAGTGTATATTTTGGGCACAACTTTTTGCAGTTTGGGAACAGTAAGTTTATTGCTTCATAGAACTGGAGTAGCTAAGGAAAAAGGTTTTTTCCCCCCAGATTCATTGTTATTGCTAGCCAGAGGTTGGTTAGTCAGAAAGATCCTTTTACTGACAATTTTTGAAAATAGTTTTAAATCAAAATTAAGCTATAGTTGAGATTAAGTGCATACTTCTGCAGTAGAATTGGGGCATACTGAATTTGATTATTGTAAAGTGTCTTGGGGTATCTTTCATGGTTAAATGTCCAGATAATTTTATAAAATAAATCATAAGGTCTTACTATTCTTCGAGACCTGTAAAAATTATCTAATTTAATTGTTTCTCCCTCCCTCTTTCCAGGGAGTAGGGTATCTGCTCATGAAACCAGTTTTAGTCTGATGCCAGTTTTAGTCTTTATTGAAATTAGATTGTGTATCTGGGTATGGTGGCACTTGCCTTTAATCCCAACACTGCAAGTTTGAGCCTAGCCCAAGGCATCTCAGTGAGTTAGCAAAACCCTGTCTCAGGGATGGGAGGTAGTGGAGTCTGAAGATACGGTTCATTGAGGAGACCCAGGGTTTAATTCTCAGCACCCCCAAAGTTAGCTTATAGGTAAAACATCAAGGGCTTACTAAGTTCTATTTCAAAGTATCAGCATTTTTTTCACCCATTTTATTGATATGTATAAGTACAACACATGAAGTTTACATTGATCTTGAGTATTTTGTGCTTACACATATCATGGAACAATTACAAATCCTTCCTCTCTCCCTGTTCAACCTTCCCACTCCCTCCCCCTTTCCTCAAGTTCCCATTGTTTTCCACATTAAGTTCTATGAAATAATTGTGATCTGGGTTTCTCATATCAGAGACATCATTCAGTATTTCACCCTCTGCTTCCTGACTCGCTTCAATAAGCATCATGGTCTCAAGTTACATCCATTTACCTATGAAAGCTTCCAATATATCTGTCTTTATAGATGAGTAGTATTCCATTGTGTATAATTACCACAGTTTGTGTATCCATTGGTCTGTTGATGGGTATTTTAGTATCTTCCACATTTTAGCTATTGCTATGCTGCTATGAACATGGGCATATATGTATCTCTGTTATATAAACATTAGTATTCTTAAGACATGATTGTCTTGACACCAGAATTTATATTATCCCTTTTAATAGACATTTCTAAGCAAAACTGTGGTTGAAAATAAAGATTGCTAGGAAGGAATTCACATGTGTCTATGATATGCTTAGAAATAGAAAAGTAAGCATTAAAGCGATGTAAATGGAATGCTTATCAGATTGGGTTTTAGGACTTTACCATCCTAGAGAAAACATCTTTGAATAGAAATCTAGAATCAGTGGCTATGCACAGATGAGTCCCAGTTTTCTTGTTTCAAACCCCCTTGTAAAATTATTTCTACATATTGCTTTAAATAACATTTTGGTGATTGGACGTGCTTAATAAGTGAGGTTATCGTCAACAGCTCAAGTAGTGGCACCCCAACACCTTCTGGAAACTGAATCCTTACTCAAGTTTAACTGTTCTACAGGGAAAGAACAGGACACCCGTCCTGAAATTCATAGCATAACAACTGGTGTGAACCTTGATACCTAGTAGTTCTATGTGTATATGTTACATGGAGTGTTTGAGGAAGTGACTCCTATCTGAGGATTTGTTAAAAAGAAAAACGTCTAAACTAGGTTTGATGTTGTTTTCTGTGCTTCTGTAAGTGCGTACTACATTCTGAAACCATATGTAAATGCTTTTTGAGTACCCTACCGTTTAGGATTATCTAAACTACTTTTCTCTTCGAGTGGGTAATTGAGCTCTGATCACAAACAGCTGTGCTGAGTCTTAGCCCAGCAGATGGGAGGTATGATACTGAGAGGAAAGTCATCTGGGAGGCTCTAAAGTCCGTTTTAGATATTTTATATGCTAGCAGAATGTAGATGAGCATGTCAGGACTGTTTTTGTTGGAAGTGCCAGAAATTTCAATCCCAGTCGGAGAAGGGATTGTTGGCTCAGGTGTCTGGGGAATCAGGAGTAAAGCTGGTTTTAGGGTCAGGCTGCCAAGAGGCGCTCAGAAGGTGTCACAAGTCTCATTTTCTTTCCATTGTCCAGTTCTTCTCTTCTGGGATGACCCTGTTTTCAGGTTGGCTTTCACATGTGATTGGCAAGTGGCTGCCACACCTCTAGCCTGTACCCTGTAGGTGCCAAACCCATGGAAGAGAGGCCAGTAGCAATCCAGGGTTACTGCCTCTCTGATCCTCACTGGATTGTATGTGTCTGCCTGAATCATGGAAATGGGTGTCTGCACATGGTTGGCCAGTTCCAGTTACACCATTGGTAAGACTCAGGGAGAACTAAGTTTTCAAAAGAAAACAAACTAATTCCCAAACGAAGAAGTAATAGATATTGGGAGCTCAAGGAAGGGCGAATGTCAACAATAGTCATGAGGGTTTTCTTGTTTCCCACTTAATAATCATTTTATAATTGTGCATGTGTGTGTGTGTGTGTGTGTGCGTGTGTGTGTGTGAAATGTAATCAGATTCTTCATAACAAGCTGGTTTCCTATGTTTGTGAAATCAACATTAAAATGCATATTTTTAAAAACTTGCATTGGTGTTTGAAGCCCCTGTGGACAGAACATTCCTCTAGTGGAACATACTCGTGAATCAATAGGTCTGATTTTGAACTTGATGCCTTTTCTGTCTTTTGTTCTTTAGGACATACAAAGTTGGAGCTGGTATCTACATAGTGAGGCAGGGTTTTGTGGGCAAACACTAAATAAGTATCAATGTTTTTTAACTCCTAAAGTAAGCTTGTCTTAAATTTATTACTTGATATCATTCAAGAATTGGATATTTTTCTAAGGCTAATGAGAACAAGGCTCAAAACATTCCATTGAAATCTCAGAGTCTCACTGAACAAACTCTTCAAAACTACCTCCCAGAAGTCCCACTTCCTACACACAGGTGATGTGATTTGATAGGAGAAGTCATATCCAAATTATCCTCCAGAGCTGTTCAGTTTTTACTTCGATGAGCAGTTTCTTCGTTGCCTGAATCCCTTTGCTTCACTATGTTGATATCATCAAATGTGCTATTATTGTTGTGGTTCCCTTTTCTTGTTGAGTTTACCAAGAAATGTGAATAGAGTAGATATGTAGATCTGGTAACCTCATACCAGTAAACTGGATACTTTTTTTTTAATGTTATTGATCTGACATCATATGAAAAACTAAAAGGATTTGGTGTCCTGATCAGTATATTCTGCATGAGGCTTTTCTGGAATTAGAATGTAAAGTTTTGAAGCCAAAAAGGGTCAGAGAAACTAGGATTTTTACAGTTGGTTGAATTAAAATCTAATTTTGAGTCTGTCCTTTAACTGGAGGATTGCCTAGCTCACTGCATATTTTTTCATATTTATTTTCCTAATTTCTTCTGCAGTAGTTCCAGAGATGTTGAGAGCCCAAAACATTTAAACAACAACAACAACAACAAGAAGAACAAAACAGATTTTAAACAGGGTTTATATTTCATACAAGATTAATTTTCCATTTGATGCAATGCCTAAAATATTCTTTTTTGGCAAACACAGTTTTTCCTGTTTGTTCCTGAGCAAATACTAGAGATAC
This sequence comes from Ctenodactylus gundi, assembly GCA_004027205.1. NCBI lineage: Eukaryota > Metazoa > Chordata > Mammalia > Rodentia > Ctenodactylidae > Ctenodactylus > Ctenodactylus gundi. Next base: position 261,004 of record PVKB01000063.1, read on the forward strand.
AGATTTGGTTTGAGTAACAGATAAAACTGAAGCTGTATTATTCTTGGCGCTGCTCTACCAGATTAAAAAATGGTACTGCATAAGGCGACATTGCGTATTAGTGCATCCTGTACTAGACAGAGAACTTTCAAAGGCATCATTCTGATATTTTTTGTTACGTTTGCCTTTTAAGTTTTAATGCTCATTGTAGTGGCCAGACAGTACTGATTTCACAATGTTTTTCACCCCCGGTGTGGGGCCTTTTGGTTGACTTGATCTCAGGGAAAAGAATTGGGGCACCGATTGGATCTGGTGGAATGAGCCTTTTATCTTGCCTGGCCTCCCCACTTCCCGTGGCCTCACAGGCCAGTGTGCCTGGAGTGACTCTTCACTCTCCTGCCATCCCAGCTCTTTGTGTGAGCTGTTATCCATTTCCGTGGATATGGTTTGTTACCTCTATTTGTACTATAACTAGAAATTTGATAAGGTTATGTGCCTGTCAAATGATTTAGATGTCAGGTGCAGATGAAGCAAAGCAATTTTGACAAGTCAAACATTGGTGCGAAGATGTGGGGGAGAGGGATGACCTGCTGGGAGAAGAAAGTAAAATCTCTTGCAGCTTCACTTTCTTTCTCTTTTAACTTTAGGTCAGTACTTTAACCTCTTTAATTTGTCCCCTCTTAAGTGAATGTGACATGGTGACTTCCGGCATCTTTCTAAAGGGCAATGAAACGGAGGCCTGCCTTTGGAGGGGAGATGGTGGCATTTAGGGAGATTTGACTTTAAGTATTCTGATAAAAACATCTGGGCCTGGAAACTTTATCCTTGACTGAAGCTGAGATTAAGGTCTTAGGAGACAAGGTTTATTAATGCCAGTTTCTGTTCACATGTATGTATTACAGAGAACCTAGTATTTTTAGTGAGCTGTGATTCCTTATTTTAGATGTAGGAAAAAGCCTGATGCTTTGTGGTGTGTGTTTGTCATTGTATTTTGCAGTCTAGACATTGGTTTGTTAAATATTGTTCATTGGCTTTGGATGAGAAACTAGTAGGGTCTCTGATTAATTATGTTTAAGTTTCAAGGGCTTCCCATTTCCCTTTAATTGGTAAAAATGGCACCTATGAATTTTCTTAATATTTAATCTCTTTATAACTCACATTGAATAGGTAAACTTGCCTTGGTAGCTATGTCAGTGGCAGATCCCTCATTTTGCTAGTGATAGGTTAGGTAGTAGTGACCCTTCTAATGGTTAACATGGCCATAAGATGCTACTGGAGTTGGAAGCATACCTCTTGTCTTGGGCCACCTGGTTCTGAAAGTTATGACGTGAAGATAGACTTTCAAGTATGAAACGGGTTTCCTTATAGTCTGAAAGCACAATTCAAAGCAATAACAAATTTACATTCAGAGTAGTTTTGCTTGAGTTTGTTTAAAGAGCCAAAACACATCCAATCCTCATAATAGCTCTTGCTACTGATGTATTGATGGTGCTGACAAAGAGAAAACTCAGACCAGATGGATTCCAAACAGTGGGACCACCTGGCTCGCTGGCAATGCCAACCTATTGCTGCTTCTCAAATAGCTGTATTCTCATGGCTTGTGAAAGTGTCTGAGTGGGATGTACATGGGCCCAGGCAGAATAGTTTTCCAAATTTAGGATTATTAAGAGAAATAAAAACTCAGCCTTACATTGGTCCCTTTATTCTACTTCCATTGCTTTTAGATCTCATTGTTCTCCCTTTGTATTTATAAACTCCAGTTCTTCCTTACTTCCGCATTGCAAACAAATGAACAAATCTTCGCCTTGAGATGTTTGTTTAGAAGGGCAAAGAAAGGACCCAAGTCATCTTGAGAAACTGATCTAGAAATTGACTCACCTGGACCCTTGTTGGTGTTTTCAGAGGGAGGAGGCCTTTTAGATCTGCCAGAGAAGAATATACTTGTGCCTATAGTACCATGAACGTGTAGCAAATCATGAATCTTGAAATTTCATAGGAAGACAATCAAAGTCATATATTGATCAGTTTGTAGGCTTATGCAATAGTTTTTCTAATTATAATCCTGTTAAACTTTAGAGATTTTTCTTTAATAATTTTTTCCTATTAAAAATCAGTTAATATAAAAGTGTTGACCTTAGTATGGAAACTTTTCTAAGCTCGTGCTTTTAAGACTTTTTATTTAGCTAAATTGTGGAAATGCTGAAATATCCATCAACAGATCAATGGATACAAAAATTGTGGTATATGTACACAATAGAGAGCCACTCTTCCGTAAAGACAGATAAATTTGATTCTTTTGTAAGTAAATGGTTGCAACTGGAGACCATCATGCTTAGTGAAGGATGGTTTAATATCACATGGTTTCTCAAATATGAGAAACCCAGAATAGAGACAGTTTATAGAGCTCAGTGGGTGTGATGGTGGAAGTCATCAGGGAGGAGTAGAGGGCCAAAAGCAGAGAGAGGAAAGGATTGTAATGTTGAGGTGACATTATGTGCACAAAATACTCACTCACAGTGTAATCATTGTATATTGCATATATATACTGATTAAAAATGCGGCAAAAAGGGTAATTATTTTGAAGTATCATGTTGAAGTCCTCACCTTAGTTACTTATTTGATGCACATCTCCTGAGCACCTAGTTGGTAGTATGTGTAGCCATTAAAGATTTAACACTAACTAATGGGTGTAACATGTAAATAAGAATAATTATAAATTATTTAAGGGCTTGCCTGTACTTTTGTTTAATATCTTTTAAAGTGTTTTAAAGGAAATAATGTTTAGTGTTTTGTTTATCTTAAAATAATTGCACATTTTCACTGAAACTAGATTTCAGTCTAAGTGGCAGTTTCTGTAAAAGTAAGATAGAAATAGCATTTTAAGGATGAAAGGAGGGAGAACAGAGACTTTAAGGGCTGCGGATCCAGGTTTGAATACTGACATACTATGCAACAGATAGCAATGCAAGTGTTGAGTTATGGCTGTAAGCCACCAAGCCTTGATTTCCTGTATTAGTTAGGGCTCTTGACTTATAGAAAGCTCTACCTCCATTCACTCAAATGAGTGACAATTCAATTTTGAAGATACTGCATTGCCAAATGCAAGGGTAGAAATATGTTTTCTGGGACTTCATGAATAGTGGGAATCAGGACTCAAATATCACTAAGCCTGCCCCTCTGGCTTCTGGTGGTGGCAGACAGAAAGGTTGATAATTGTGAACTTTATATCTCTGACTCACATTAGTAACCAGAGGGGGAAACCTATTTGATACTTTATTTCCAAATCCTCTAAGCATTGTGACTTGAACTAGTTTAGGCCAAATGAGTACCTTTAGGCCAGTCCATAGTGGTGTTGTTTAATCAGTTTTCTCTTGCTGGGTCAAAATTTCTGACACAAAAACTTTAGAAGGAGGGAAGGTTTTAGCTCATGGAGTCAGAGGTTCTGGTGTAAGGTTACATTCCTCTTGTATTTCCAGCCTTGGTGTGACAGAACATCTGGGTGGGAACTGAGTGGTAAAGTCGATTACTTATTGCAGCTGGAAAGCAAAAACAGGGAAAGTGAGGAAGGGTCAGGGTTGTGATACAGTCATCAAGGACATGCCTCCAGGGACCTGCTGGCTTCTAGTAGGCTCATTTTTGAACATTTCTGTCATCTCCCACTAGTCCATTAAATTATGTTCCCACCGATGGTTGAGTCCATTGATGAGCCAGAGTCCTGCTCATTCGCTTGCCTAAAGTCCCACGTCTGACATCGTTGCACCTGGGGACTGAGATCTCAGAGCATGAACCTTGGGGATGTTCCAGATGTACACCACAGTGGTTGTGTGTGGACCCAACAATAAGTTTCTGTGACGTTTCTCAGATGTGAAAATGGTAAAATACTTCTTTTACACAGTGACTTTGGGGATTAACCAAGGTGGTTTGTCAAATATGTAGCACAATGTCTGATACCTTTAGGTCTTCAATAGATCGTAGCTGCTGTTACATAACAGAGAGGCAACGTGCCAGCATCTCCTGACACTGACGGCGTAATCAATGTGAAGCTCTCCTTATTAGCTGAGAAGCCTAAGAAGCCATAATTCTTAACCTGATTCCCTAACTCTTCTACTGTCTTTAATAGTTTGTTCCCATGGAAAAACTGAGTTAGTACTGCATTCCTAGTTGTAATATAGATTTTTTAATAACCTGTAAAAATTCCTAGAGGATTTACTTTTATAAATAAAATTCTATGTTAAGTATGTAATTCTCTGAATTTTTAAATTAAAATTACATGTTGAGATACCTGGGTTTTGTGTATGGCAAAACTATCAATCAAGGAAGCTATTTTGATATATCATTGTTGTGCATATTAAGCATATTTACGTTTATTTTTATTTTGTATTTTACTGTGTTTTATTTTGAAGTAGAAGAATGTTTTCTTTTTTTTCTTTTTTATTGATATGTATATGTGCTACATAATGGTTACAGTGAGCCTGGGTATTTTGTCTACATATATAATGTCTACAACATTACAATCCCGTCCCCTTCTGGTTTTGGCCCCTCCCCTTTCCCCCAACTGCCGCTGTCACACGCATTTGGCTCTATACAATGCCTGCATTCTGGGTTTCTCATATTAGAGAAACCATGCGATATTTAATATTTAAGCTTTTGTGTTTGGCTCACTTCACTAAGCATGGCCCTCTCAAGTTGCAACCGTTTACCTACAAAAGCTTCAAATCTGTCTGCCTTTCTGGAAGCGTAGTTCTCCATTGTGTACGTAGTGCACATTTTTGTATCCATTGATGTGCTGATGGATACGTCAGCATCTTCAATCAGTGTTGTCCTGCCGTGTGCTCGAGTGCTTTCTTTGGATACTTGTCACTGTGTTAAGCAAGTAGACACCTGCCTGGTGAAACCAATTCCTGAGCACATCTGTGCATCACACACTGGGCTTCCTGTCCTGCCTCTTCTGTAACATCTGAGGTGTTCAATGCAATACCTGAAACATAGTAGACACTCAGTAGTTGTCAGGCATTGCTATCCTCTCATTTAATTCTCATAAAGGGCATTATTTTTATACAAAATTATGGTGATTTGCACATGTAGAAAAAGGCTCAGGTAGATTAAGCAACTTGCCCAGTGTCACACAGCTGGTAAGAGGTGAAGTCAGGGCTCAACATGAATTAATCTGCTTTCTGAGCCTTTGCTTAATACTAAGCTCTACTTGAGTGTCTTTGGTGTGATTTTTAATTACCTTAGCTAATTGAGAAATAATTAAAATATGCTTTATTATGTATTAGAGTATTGAAGATAAAAAGTAGATTTTACTGTTTCTTTTATAGTAAAATAAACCCCTAAAAAGTTGGGTTGTAAATATACATGAAAACTCGATAAATCTGTAAATATCTCTAAGTACCTCTGTGAATGTAACGGAAGGCTAATTTAATGCTTCAAAATCTATGGAGGTCAGCTTTAATGCTTTCTAATTATGTTGAAAAGGTAATTAAAATTTTAATTTTATTTAATTAACCATAAATTTGCCAATTATGAGATTAATTTATAAAGAAGCAAATTTACTTCTGAGCTCATTTCTTTGACTTAACATTTGTTAAAATGAGTTTCACCTTTGAAAAGAGCCCTTAATCAGATTTTCTTTGTAGTATCCAGTTCTTGTCTAGCATTGTGTGATTAACCAATTTTCTGAATTTTGGACTTAAAAAATACAAAAGTGGTGAGTAATCAGTCACGAATACTGAATGCTTAGCACTGAGTGAAACTCAGAGATAAAAAGAAGCATATGTGGTCCACATGCTGTTGCATCTTAGAATCTCCTGAGCTAGACAAGGTGGTACACGACTGAGCACTAACGTTTGCATGTTAAAAGTTTTGCATGTAGTTTTAAAATACTGTAGCCTTCATAGTATCCTTTTGGGGGGAAATGTGACATATCTACTTAGCCATGGAAAATGATGAAATTGACCATTGATTTCATTGTATTGGAAATGTGTAAAATAAAAAACAGAATAACACCAATCAGTAACAAGAGTGCCTTTAGATTTTAGGCTTCCATTAGGTTCTAACAGGCTCTGTAGGCCTGCGTCCTGCTCTCCTGCTGCTGACCCTGTGCCCTGGGCGCCCCTTACTGTGGGATCCTTGGCTCCTTGTGGCCTTCTGTTCCTCTTTCATCTATGGTGGAAGCTCCTTTTACGGCACCCTTTCGCATTCTCAATTTCTGCTCGTCGTACCCTTTTTTGCCCGAGGTTTCTGCTTGCTCATCTAATGAAACAGCTTAATTGTGAGCAGCAGCTGCTTAAAGTTTCTGCGTATGGATGCACACTGGCTAGATCATTGTCCTTAGCTGGTTGAGACATCACCTGCATTCCTGGTTGTCACTGTCATTGTCTATTCTCCTGCTTCTGGTTTTTGTTTGATTTCTGGGTAGAGGGTAATTATATGTACCTGTGCAATGCGTACATATGTACTTGTATGTACTTGTCCACACCCATGTCCATGCACATTCTCACAAATTAGAGCACATGTACATATGCATATATAGACTGTCAATATTATATAACATTTGAAACACACTTCTTAAGTTACCTTTGAAGATAAACATGGCAAATCAAATTGATTGTTGTGTGAATTTCTGACATCGGATTTTCAGACTGCATTTTTAAAGTGCCTTGAAAGGTTAAGACTGTGGGGAGACGAGACTGCACTACCGCCTAGGTATAAAACACATTTTCTTTCAGAGCTCAGCTTGGTGTCTTTCTCTGTCCCCTCTTTCACTTGTCTGTCCTGTCCTCTTCTGACAGGACCGAACAGCTCACTGACTGAGTCTCCTTGGAAGCCAGGGACCTGAGGCCTGGCACGGAAACTCTTATGGTCTGGTGACAACTGCTGTCTTCTCACAGGAAGTAGTTGTGAGTTGACCTGCTTCTTGGGCTCCTGGCTTTGATCCTGCTTCCCTCCAGTGGGTTTGTAATGGGTGGCCAGGGAGAGCCCTTAGAACACGTCAGCCCACTGGGTAGCCTAGGGGCTATTCCTCGAGTGGCTTTAGGTCTCACGTGGAAAAAGGCCAGTGTCCTTGGGGTCAGCACAGGCTCCACCCAGCTCCTTCTGCTTCCTCTTTCCCTTGCTCATGCACTCCTCGCCTTTCCTCTTCTTGGAAAACTCTCACATTCTGTGTGGCTCTCTCTAACCTCCGCTCTTTAGAATTTTACTGAAACGCCATCTTTCTAGGGTCAAGATTCTTGACAGTGCATATCCACTGTCTCGTGCTACTTTTATTTTTGTTCATTCTCTTCACTACCATGCCATATATTTGAATAACTAAGTCTTTGAGTGTGTGTCTTTTTCATTTCTTGTACTGTCATAACGTGAGCTCCTCAAGGGCAAGAATCATTGCCTGTTTTCTTTGCTTCACGGTTCCCATGTGTGGAACGACAATTGACATATAGGAGGTGTTCAGTAAATTTTTTTCAAAGAACAAAGGATTGAATAAGTGAACATCTGTCATTTGTGGAGACGGGATTCCAGAGGAAAATACTCCTAGAAGACTGCCATTGTTACTTGTGGAGTCACTGTGACGCTCTTAAGAGAAATAGGAGAATAGTCAAGAGGCCAGAGATAAGAGTTTTATATCCATTGCTAATCTCAAGAGAAAAAAAATGTATTCCTCCCACTCCCCCAAGAAGAAGCAGAAGTTTCTGAGGGAGGATTATAGAGAATTAGTAAATATTTGCTGTGTCAATATTTAGTAAATTAATTTATAAGAGTACTATTGCTAACAGTTTCTTTTCAAATATGATCTAGGCTTTGTGTTTTAGCTGGATCTCTTGACCCTTCCTGCACCTCCCACACTTGCTGCAGGCAAGTGGCACCGTTTTCTGTCTGTTGATTGTGACATTTGTCTGTGATGTCTAGTTCTGGCTAGCAGTCCTTTTCTCTCTTCTTTTCTCTTCTATTTCTTCTCTCTTCTTTCTTAAGCATTTACTGAGCAGCTGTCATGAGCCTGGTGATCTGTGGGTAGAAGGATGTTAGTGGGTGGGATTGTGGGAACGTAGGCTGACCAATGGCTCCAAGGCTCCCCATGTGGAGTAAAGAATTACATGATGCTTGAGTTAGTGCTAAGAGTGTAAGCGGGCCAGTTGTGTGCCACACCATTAGAAAAAGGAATAAACATCTCTTAAAACACTGCAATGCATTTACAGAGATGATTGTACACTTTTCTAAAACTAGTCATTTAACTGGGCAAGCCAAAATCAAGTGACTCTCATGTGTCTTGTGGAATGTGGAGAGGATTATCACATAGTAATCAGCTCTGAACCTATGACTTTAGAACTTAATGGGCTTTCTTTTTTACTTCTTTGTAGATTGCTAGTTCAAAAAAAAAAAAAACACCCCTCAAATAGCAAATAAGAGTGCAGTTGTGCCTTTTCTGACACTGGTGTTAGGTCATTAGGATTTGGCTGAGAGACTTTTCCTCTTACACCTCCATGCCTGTTGCTATTACGACCTTGTCATCTTTCTTATTTTTATTATTTTACTGTTCTGCACCCTGGTGCTTGCTACCAGCCAAGTTAAATGGCTTCCCTGCTTAGTTAGGCATAAAACACTGAAAATGCACTAGTGTGGGTGTCTCTACACATGCTGGGAGATTGAGGGTTAGAGGCTCAACTCAGACAGCATTTTCCATGGAATAGAAATATTGCAATTCATTGGACCTTTTATTTATGGGAGGAAAGTAAGGGTATTAGGACTTTTATGAATTTAAACGGAAGTATGGGGAGAAAATTAGATAGGCCAGAAGGGATAGGAATGATCTGCATCTTCGTTTTTGTTGTTATCAGATGACATCAAGTATGTGTCCAAGCTCATCTGGTAAAAGAAAATCTTGCAGTAACGTCAAGGCTAAGAATGCTCGAGAGAATTGAGTATTTAAGCACAAATGTGACTCAACAGAAACATTTGTTCCATGCAGAGCTCCTCAGACTTTTCACACAGAATGCAGACTCTACACTTAGCAGAACTGTGTTTGTATAAACCTCTAGTATAGTTTAATCTGAGGTTTATAATTCTGAATGACAAATGCGGATTAAATGGGCTGTTAAAATGTGTTCCTGTGTCTTGTGATATTTAGGCTTAAGAACAAAGTGACATGGCTATTTCAGTCATTAACAAGCAGAGGCTGTTTAGCTGGTGTGACAGTTACTGTCGTTATGCTAATATTAGGAGATGGGACCTGGCGAGATTAAGCAGTGGCTGCACCAAGCCCTCAAGGAACCAGTAAAATTCAGCCTCACTGGATTGTAATTAGAAAAGAAATATATTTAAACATTGGAAAAAGAATCTTAGGAACCTCAGCACACAGTATGCCAAGGGCATGTGTGAAGATCTTCTTGATCTTGAGATGTGGCTGTTTTATAAATATTTTCATCAGCATTTATATACTTGACATCTGGCAGTGCTGTATAATCATGTCCATATGCATTGCCTTGTGACGCGGAACAGAAACTTCTTGAGGACACAGCTAGCTGTTAAGTGTGATTGTGTCTCTCCTCCAGTAGGCTGTCCAGACTCAACATGATGCCCTTTTTTCACAGACTATACAGGCCTGGGGGTAGGAGATTTAGTTTTTCTTTTCCATTATATTCTTTAATAAAATTAATAGCATTAATGACAATAATAATGTTAAGTGCATCCTGTTCCCATCAGCCACATATGTGCATTGAGTCATTTCATCCTGTCCCTGAAGCCAATTAGTTACTGTTGTTGGTGCCATTTGACAGGAAAGACCACTGAGGCACAGGGTGGTTAAGCAAGTTGCCTAACCAAGGTCACAAGGCAGGAAGAGTTTCTGGGATACGAACCAGTGGTTTGGGTAAGCCCCACTGTCTTTCAGGGTGCCTCCTGCTGAGAGCTGCGTCCCTTGACATTGATTGCTTCCAACTCTAGAAGCTTTGCAGGGGCCTGTCTACCCGAGTGCGATTTGTGATTCTTGTATTTATTTTCCTCTCATTTCTTTTTCTTTTATTTTCCTCCTTGTTAGGTCAAATACAAAAGAGATTTTGAAGAAAGCAAAGGGAGAGGCTTCAGCATCGTTACTGATACTCCTGAACTACAGAGACTGAAGCGGACACAGGAACAGATCAGTAACGTAAGTGCCTTGTCCCTCGGCTGTGTGGTCACCTCGAGGGTGCTTCTGGGTGGGGTGGTGAGATTGGAGGAATGTAGCTGCAGAAGGCAAGTGGTTCTTAGAGCACTCACAGTAGACGCAGATGTCACCTGGGAATCCCTTCCCTCAGAGCTTCTCAGTTACCTGCAGCCTAACAGTTACTTCAACGCAGCAGCATCTTGTCATACTTTGAGTGGTTCTCAGCTTTTGAGTCTTTGCAAAACAGAATTTTTTTATACTTGACAAACCTGGTGGTTAATTTTTTCTTTTTACTGTGGATAAACATATAAAATATATGAAGTTTAGGTTTTAGAAATTTTTCATGTTTTCTAATTATGAGTATCTAGAGAGCTTAATACTTTAAACAATGTATTTGTTGAATCAAAGCACCTGAGTTTTGAGATAAACATCTACTCATCTAGTTACTTTGGGTTAGGAATCTATGTCTTGTTCCTTTAAAAAGAAAACTGGAACTTGAGAAGTTCAAAATAGTAGAGGCAAGAAAGTGTTAGTTTAGTATTTATTAAGGGTGGATAAACAGACTCATTTTAAAATCTGCAGTCTATATGTATTACTGTTTCTCTCAAGTTACTGGATGAGGTGTGTCAAAGTGTATTTTTCCTTAAAAAATGAGCTCGTAAGCTGAGAGAGGTGGCGCACGCCTGTAATCTCAGCACTCAGGAGGCTGAGGCAGGAGGATTGCTGTAAGTCCAAGGCCAGCCTGGGCTACATAGTGAGTTCATGACCAGTCTGGGCTACAGAGTGAGACCCTGTCTCAAAAAAAAAAAAAAAAAAAAAAAAAGAGCTTGGTGTTAGATAGCCAAGAGGAGATATGAATGAAAATCAGCAGCTGTGTGATTTAAAATTATGAGCAAATATGAAAAACTTTGTTCCTTCATGAGAATTTGTGTGTGTGCATGTGTGTGTTTTACATTGCCCTCATATTTGCATATCTAAATGTTATAAATTATGTGGACTTGTTTTCTAGAGCATGTATAATTAGCAGATGGATTCATACTCGCTGACATTTGGATGTTATTGTGGGATATGTGTGTGTGGATGTCTGTAGCTATACATGTAGAATTTGCAAATAGAATTATTAATATATAACCTGAGAAAAATTTCCTTTCAGAAATTCAAAGGCAGAAATACTTGTTGGTTATTGAAGTTACGTGGGAAGGAGGCGGCAGCGCACAATTGTTTCATTTTACTGTATTTCCTGAGACTTGTCCAGTGTTCTTTGCGTGCATGTTTTATATTTCTAATGACTTTATGCTGTGGACAGAGTTGAATTTTACAGGTTTATGACATTTTTCTCCTTTTCTACTATACCCAACAACTCACTAATCATAGACAATGGTGGTCATTCCTCTCTTACATTTTTTTCTCTTCATTTTTTCCTCAAATCAAAAGCCTACTTCTGCCTTATAATGCAATGCAATTTAGAGATTATAGTCCACTAGCCGTAATATTTAGTAATATTTCTCTCCTTGGATAATTTTTGGATAATACTTCTAAAAAATAAAAACATGCTGGCCCAAATGTTATACCACAAATCTCTAACAGTCACAGAAATTGATTTCAAAAAGAAGTAAACATTTCTGCCTAAGACATCCACATGACAGCTACCATAAGAACTACAGTTAATTCAAGGTAAGCCTTTTAATTTATATCAAAATTAAGTCAACATTTATATTTAACTAGAAAAGAACTAATCATTTCACCAACCTTTATCATCAGCAGGAATACCTATTATTCGATCCCAGAGGTCATTTGCAGATCCATTCTTAATTATGTGAAAAGCTCTTATAACACAGGTATGTATTAACCTATCTTTACCGTATACATAGTAGTACATACAGTATCCCAATTACATTAAGCCTGTAGTTGAGAAATGATAAATTTTAAAAAGCATTCGATTTGGACTCCATCCTTTTTCTTTTTTAACTTTTGCAGTCTTGATGTAGCAGTCTAAGAAATTCTTTTAGCCATAATGAGCCATATTAATGTCTGGGAAATAGTAAAAAAAATTGATTTCACAATATTACTGTTAGGGACTTATTACTCCTGAAGAAGGGAGACTATTAAATATTCTGAGGCCTGGTGAATTTATTACTAACTTTCAAGGCTAGAACTTCACAGTCTTTTTCCATTACCGCACTGAGTTTTCCATATTACTCAAGAATCTTTTTCTATAAGAAATTTGGATTGATCCGAAAGGTGGTGCTTCACTTAGCTCGGTTTTCCATACTGCTTTCATTTAAGCCCACTGAAGAGTATTGGCTAAACCCAGCTAGATATTTTGACCATGGCATGGAGTATGCCTTTTTTGAGAGGCGGAAGGTAAAAAGTGTCTAGACTGGAAGACTGCAGAATTTCCCAGCTGGACACAGTGGAGTGGAGTTCACACATCCTGAACATTACATAGGCTGTGAGATTTGTGAGTATGACTTCAGAGCTCTGAGTTCAGGGCAGGTTGATTTAGGTGGGTTACCTATCTACAAGCTTCATTTTCTCCTGTGTTTCACGTGCTTATTTGTATTGATCCTTGGGTATTTTGTGGTTCTTTCTAAGCTGCCCTTCATCCGCTTTGGACTGGAGAAAGTATAAAGACATAAAAGAATGAATTTAATGACAACTCCTAGGTGTTTTGGGTAATATGTTATGGATGAGTGGGCATTTTTGATTGCTTGTGTCTGTGTCAATGTTATGAAAAATTTTTTCAGCCACTAGCTTGCTCATTTGCCTAGGGTTTAAAGTCACTTGGAACTGCCCACTCAGTCTGCATATATCACTGAGGTGTGGGATAAAGTACAACTATAAATTTCAAATTGTGTGTAATAAAAGAGGTGAGAGAGGATTAGCCCTGCCTCCTTTCTTTTGGTACCGATAATGACAACATATTGAACATGGGGGTTTTATTAAATACTGCAATTTAAAATTCTTCAGCTACATTGCCCAGTACAGCTGCAGAAAGAACAAAGAAATCGGCAAGATTTCAGAATTTACTTAATCGCTGGCAACAAACAGAACTTGGAAAGAAACAAGGTTTTTTTTTTAATGTCATTCCAGATGATATATTTATTTCATTCAGTATATTGATATTCAGATGGAGTTTGGTTGTGTATGAAATTGAGTATTGGGTTTAGAAATAGGTTTTATAGGAAGTCAGGATTCCTAGCCAAACTGTATAGTTGAAAGTAATGTTTAAAAGTCTAATTTTGCTTCAGGTTTCTTTCTCCAGTAGAAAGCTACCTGAAAGTCTTTGCAGACTTTGGGACTTTGTGTCCTATGGGTTTTCAAAATTAAGTAACTTCATTGCCAGTTCTCCTTTTTTATCCTCAGATTCTAGAGCCTAAATTTAGAAGTGGCAGTAATGTTCTTGTACATCTTTGTGTTTTCTTTAACAATATCTTAGGAAAATGTTCGTAAAGAACAATATATAGATATAAATTGATGAATACTGGCGCCCTTGGATATTAAAAAAAACCCTTCTTACCTCTTATTATAATAGCTCTAGTTGTATGAATAATGCTAAAAGCTGCTGCTAGTTTCAGGTGGTTTCTCTTCCTGGTTGATCAGTAGGACATTTGGGGTCCTGGCAGCAGGATCACGAAGCAGTGGCCCTGCTAGTCTTCCCAGGGACAGAGGGAAGGTTACCGATGCATTTCCTTCTGCCTGTTTGCACACACATATGAGTTGCACTTTCAATTAGCTTAGACAATCTGGAGATAAATTGTGAAATGAAATGATAAAGTCAAAACTCAAGAGACATTTATACACTTGATGCTGTAGGTAAAAACTAAGCGTTTATTTTCTAATTTATTTCAGGGGGAAGAGAGATGCCATGTGAAAAAGAAAGAAAAACACCCCAATGAGGCAATAATGTGTTTTACAGGCAGACTGAAATAGTATGTGAACCACTGTTTGATTGGTCGGGGTGGGTCCGCATGTTCCCGTCTTAGATCACTTAGGCCACAGCCTTTAGTGTTTTTACCCACTTCAATATATATATATATATATATATATATATATATATATATATATATATATATATATAAAATACACAGTGTTTTCAATGAACCTGAGTATTTTGTGCACATATATATCATGTCAACATCACAAAGCCTTTCCCTCTCCCTTTTGACCCTCCCGTCCCCTCTCCCTCCCCATGGGTTCCCACTGTCCCCTCCCATTTAGTTCTATGAAGTGCCTGTATTCTGGATTTTTTTTTCTTTGAGATAGGGTCTTGCTCCAGCTGCCTGGTATTCCTTGTTTTACCCTGCCCTTATGTAATATTTTAGTTATGTATCCAATTTTGTTTTTGTTTTTTTACTGGCACTTTCAGTCCAGCATACTCAAGAAATGCTTGTTTGCTTTGCAAAAAAGCTGGGATTTAAGTTTTTTTTAATTTAATATTAGAGGAAAAAACCTTATAATTTGATACTGAAATGTAATTAATTTTAATTTTGGGGAGGTAGCTACATAATTTTTCATTGACTTCTTAGGATGTAAAATAAATTATATACCCATTAATAGGCTCACATGGATACAGCTGATTCAGTTCCCTGAGATTTTGTGAGTTAGCTTCAAAAATATTAGATTATTGGAACTAAACATTGCCTGGTAATTGAATAGAGTGTCTGTGGACTATTAAAAGATTTGATTCAAAGTTAGGTTGGCTGTAAGGGTGAGCATGTGAGGGCCAGGGATGATTATCTAGGGATTTAGTCTCTGTTTGTAATTTAAATAAATCATTTTGACAGAGACTGACTGTAACCATGTTCAGGCTGCCGACAGTGTGAAATTGAGTTGTACAGTGGACAGAAGACAAGCAGTCAAGAGAAATCCCCAAAGGCAAAATTTGTTATGTAATTGGGTCAACTCATGCATGAGAAATGCATGCTAATTGTAAACTGGTGGCAAAATCATCGTGTAGGAGGCAATTAGGTCTTAGGTGGATCCCAACAACTGACATGGGGTTGTCTTTCTTTTTATATTCAGCAAACATAAATGTTTTGTTTTTTCTTTTTTAGGGGAGAAAGTTTAAAAATTAGAAAGTCCTTGAATATGTAGATAAGCTACTTGTTAATTTTCTTTCTTACACAAGAAATACAACTTTAATAACTGATGAATGTGTATGAGAGTTTTGGATTTTAAACAGTCAGAGCTAATATTCTAAGTAGTTGGAAAGGAGGATGAGGTTATATTTTTGTTATAACTCATAACTGGGATGATTAACATAGATAATTGGTTATAGTGTCAGTGGTTAAGCTGGAAGGCCTTGAAGCTCGTGTTGTGACTGAGGGAATCTTTAAGTTGCTTTATGAAGTGTCGCTCACCTCCAGCTCAGCTCAGCTCAGCTGGCCATTCCCACGCACTCCCCAGCAACTGTGTTGGCAGCATTATCTCTACAGGCAAAGATTAGACGTGTCAAAGGAAGTGATAAGGCAGTAGCACATGTTTTGGTTACTACACCAACATGGTACCCATATTTCTTTTGCTTTGGTCTTTGATATACTCTGCTTAATTAGCTCCCTGAACAACCCCTCCTTCAGGAAAAGACTTCTATAAGGAATACTTACATTTTTATGAGGAAATAGCATGGAAAATTACCTCTTGGTGTTTTCTTTCCAACTTGTGGTTTTCCTCACACCTGGGTTTGCTGTATTTTTCCATGTAGGGCAGAACTTCAAAGACAAGTCTCTACTTTTCATCCTCTTTTTTTTGGGGGGGGGGCGGGGGGCGGTCCATAGTCACTTCAACAAATCCATCCCAGACCAATAATGCCTGTGCCTGGCAAGAACAATAGTTGTGGTTGTAGAATGGTGTTGTCTAGAAAGGAACTTTGGAAAGTGCCACCATAATTTGAGAATTAGTGCATAAGACTTCTTGGAGACAGATTAAGGACAGAAAACATGTTCAGAAGATCTTTCTTTATGAAATCCTTTCCCATTCATTTCTTTTCAATTACACACTGTTCAGGCCTTCCTCTTGTCACAGCCTCCTAACTGGCCTTACCTCCTTTCAAGCTGTTTCTGTCTCTTCATTGTATCTTAAACGCTATCTATTACCAGTAAGTCTTTAAAAATGTCCTTTCCATCAAGACCCTAATAATGACCCACTTAAAGCTCCTTCAGACCTACACTTTGAGTAGGATGAAGTCTAATCTCCTAACCCTCTTTATTGGGCCTCTGAGGACCCTCTATACTTGCTCCTAAATTATTTTCTATCTTATCCTTCTCTCCTTGTTCATACTGGCTGTTTCTTTTGGGCCGGGCTACTCGCCACGTTCTGGACTTTTGCATGAGTCATTCCTCCTGTTTAGCACAATTTTACACTATTTATGACGTCCTAGCCTCCTGATCTCTCCCACACACTCAAGCACCGGCTCCAGCCGTCCTTGTCACTTCTGAATCATTATAGTGGCTTATACTACAGGATGATCATTTGTGCCACTCATCTGTCCCCCTTTATTCTACATTTTGGTTTTAATTAGCATTTTAGCTCCTACCTCTTCAACTTCATAAAGGTGAAGATGTTTCGTGTCATTTTCAATTTAATTTTTGTATCACTAAGAACTCACAGCGTGGTACTTTCTTTCTGGTTATGTCTGGTTATGGTTATTTCAGATATGGCCCGTGGGTGGGTTTCTGGACTAGTCTCTTCACTGTTCTTAAGTGTTGCCAGATTTCGTCTCCTTCTTTTCAGACTGTTGCCCAGTGGCTCGTTGCATTTTTTTCCCTAAAATATACGTCTGGTTATCCCATACTAGCTCTTAAAGATAACATCCAAAAAGGCCAGTCCTGATTTAGTGGCACTGGAGACCAATAGCTCTGTGGCTCTCTTGCCCCTAACCCTTTGAATTTTTCTCTTCTTCCTGGAAGGTTCTTCTTTCCTCTCCAGTCCACCCTTAGTCAGAGATTCTCTTCTCTTCCAGGACCTTGGTCTCTTCTCTCTCACTGCTCTGCTAGTTGGCTTCAGTAGATCCTTAGGACTTTTCTTTCCCCAGCACTGGACTGTATGAAGATGTAGCCTGGCACAATGCCACACTTGAACTAAAATAAATTGGCTGATTATTCCTCTGCCCCCTTTCTGTTCTTTTCTCAGTCTGGGAAAATAGAACCTTTCCCAAGATGTGTGCCATAGTAAGTGAGGAACTAATCTGCCTTTCAACACAGCATGGCCAGTACCTGGCATAGGGTTTGCTGCGCAGCTGTTGCCTGGTAAGTGGGTACTGAATGAGTAACTGAGATAGCAATTTTTAGACTATTAACTAATTTTGTATATTTCTCCTCATGAGGACCCATTTGGGAAGAAAGTCTTTATATTTTATAGTTGGTTTGGGTTTTGTTTCTGGTTTGTGCTTGTGCACAGCTACCTTTACCTCCTCTCTCTGCCCTTACATCGTGGCCTTTTCTTTAATGTGTGTATGTGCAGACCCCCCGACCCCCAACTCGTCCAACAGGGTCAGGGAGAGGGTGGAAGAGAGAGATCTCAACCCATCTGATATCTCCTCTTCTTGGAAGATCATCAGTCAAATAGGACTTGGGCTATACCTTGTGACCTCATTAACCTTAGTATACACCCCTAAAGGTCCATCTCAAAATATAGTCACATTGGCACTGTTGGCACTTAGTGCTTCACAAATACGAAGTTTTGAGGGTGATGAGGAAAAGGCACAATTCAGTCTGTAACAAGGATGTGTGAGAAATAATCTACGTGTCTCCTAGGGTGAGTTTGAGGCAATCAAGTGACACGAACTTTGTGAAGGTACTTCAAAAAAATCCTAAGGTGGCATCATAGCCAGGTTCTTAAAAGAAGTCATGTGATGCCACCTTCATCTATTTGTTGCCAATCCTGGAAAACTCTTAGAGATATATTCAGGCTCAAATATTTTTTTCTGTTTTCTTCCTAAACAAACTTTTCCTTGAAAATTATTCTTTGTTTTTGGTGTTTTATCTATTTATTTTTTTTCGTTTTGGTACCGGGGATTGAACCCAGGACCTTGAGTGTGCCAGACAAGCACTCTGCCACTGAGCTACATCCTCAGCCCTGAAAATTATTCTTTTTACTGATGTGTTTGCAGTCCACAGTGGTTATATTCACCTTGGGGAACTGATGCATGAAGTGTTGCATCTTGATCACTTTTTCTTCTCCTTCCTCTCCTCCTGCCTCCCACTTACCTCAGATCCTCTTCCCGTCTTCACAAAACTAACTTCCTGTCTCATATCATCTCTCTCTCTTACTCCATTTTAGTTGTTTATATTTTGGGTTTCTCATATAAGAGAAAAGTTGTGATTTTAAATTTTTGTGTCTGGTTTATTTTGCTTATGACTTTGGTCTCAAGGTGCATTCATTCTCATATAATCGTCTTGAACATACCTTCTTTTATGGGACAGTAGGACTCCATTGTGTACACAGATCACATTTTTATTCATTCATCTGTTGACGGACATATAAGCTGCTTCTAAGACTTAGCTATTAGAAATTGTGCTGCTATAAACTTGGCAGTGCGTGCTTCACTGTAAGATGATGTCTGTATGTCTTTCAGAAAGATACCAGAATAGGTAAGCCAGGATCAACTAGGGTCTCTTATCAGGGGTTTTTTTTTTTTTTTTTTTTTTTTTTTTTTTTTTTTTTTTTTTTTTTTTTTTTTTTTTGAGAAAGCTTTGTATTGATTCCCATACTGGTTGCACTAGTTTATAGTCCTACCAGTGCCCGAGGTTTCCTTTTTCCCTGCCACCTTAAGGGCATTTGTTGTTTTTTGAGCTTTTGTTAATTGCCATCCTCATGAGGAAGATGGTATCTTAGTGGTGCTTTGATTTACATTTCCGTAAAGGTTAAAGATGGCAAACATTTTTTTATGTACTTGTTGGCCATTTGTACCTCTGATAAATGTCTGTTTATTTCAATTGCTCATTCTTTCATCTGTCTCTTGCTTTTGGAAGTCTAGTTTTTTTTTCTTTCAATTCCTTGTGTTTTCTAGGTACTAGTCCTCTGATCAGGAAATAGTTGGCACAAATTTTTTTCCCCAGTCCAACAGTTTTGTCTTCACTCTGTTCATTCCTTTGCTGAGCAGAAGCTTTTTATTTCATTATTTTATTTTATTTTTTTTTGAGACAGGGTCTTGCTCGGCAGTCCAGGCTAGTCTTGAACTCATTAGGGAGCCCAGGCTTGCTTCAAACTCATGGGAGTCCTCCTGCCTTAGCCTCCCAAGTACTGGAATTACTGGCACGCAGCACCACATCCAGTTTATGTGGTACTCGGAAATTGAACCCAGGGCCTTGAGCTTGCTAGGCAAGCACTTTGATCTCTGAGCTATTCCTCCAGCCTCAGAAGCTTTGTTGATTCTTTATTTTGTCTTTTGTGCTATAAGTGTTTCATCATCATCATTATTATTATTTTGTCTATGTTTATGTCTTCAAGGGTTTTATTACTTATTTTTTCTTCCAGCAGATTCAGTGTTTCTGGCTTAGGTCTTTGATCCATTTTGATTCAGTTTTAGTATGTGGTAAAAGACAAGATATGTATGTGCACAAAATGTTCAACTTCATTATAAGCCTTAAATTTTGCTCTTATACATATCAGTAAAATGGGAAAAAAATTTTCAGCCAAGGGCAAAAAAAAAAAAAAAAAAAAAGAAAAGAATAAAAAATCCTGAACAATCTTAACACCAATGAAAAACTTAACTTCTAGATGTCACAATATTTCCAATCTTACTTGGTCCTTTCAGAGTTGCACTTATTTGCAGTTTTGAACCATAATCCTTGACAGAAACAAAAAAGTAACTTACAGTAGTAATCTTGTTTTTAAAATTTTCAGGTCTTGGTTGAACTGTGAAGCTCAGAATATAGACTTGATTCCTTGTGTGCTGGCACTTAGGCCCAGGCAGGTGTGAACACAAAGAAAAGGGAGGAGCGCTGGCACAGAAATATTCCTGTGTCAGTTCTGTCTCAGCAAAGAGCATCTGATAAAGATTAACTCTTTTTGAAAAATGTCTTAAATAACAATGCATTATAAATAATTGAACTTTAAAAGCATTTGAATTTTATTTTCAGATTTTAGTATTCTTTTTTGGACATGCCCACAATGAGAACATCTGAAATATTAAGAAAACTGGAAGTCTTACACAGATTTTTGTGGAGTTCGAGATGTGACTGTAGTAGTAATCATGTCATACAACTGTGATTTTGATGGATTTTGGGAGGTAGGTTTGAAATTTGCTTTTTTAGTTAATATGAATATTAGTCAAATGTTATTTTAGCTTATTAGAATGTCAGGATTTAAGGGAAGCATTTTTTAGGGGTGTATTTCAAGATTTATTGGTAATTTAAGTCAAGTGTGTACAATTTAAGAACATTTCATGATTTTAAAATTAGAATAAGTGTCTTTTAAAGAAAGGTATATGCAGCTGTGGTCTCTAACTAGCACTTCATTTTTTTCTAGACATATGCTATGAAAATTATATTAATTTTTTTTTGCTTATACTTTTTTATGGCTCACAGAGCTATCTTGTATGTCTTTTTTTCCCTTTTGTACACAGTCATGCAATGCTACCTATAAAAAGCTATTTCTCAATTTCTTGTTGAAGGTCCTATTGCTTTTATGTGGAACTCTCAAACTCCAGTGAGATGCAAAGCAAACAAAAGGGACGTTATTATCCCTTTTTTGGCTTGCCCATTTGTTTTTTAGATTTTGCCTTCTGTGGTTATAGTAACTAACAAATTAAATGTTTAACTTCTTTGAATTAAACTTTGTCTTGCTGCATTCTTAGGGTTCCAAAAGTTTAAAGAATACAGATTTAGAAAAAGAATATAAGAAAAAACCCAATCATCCTTTTCTGTTTATTTGGTGGTCCTGGAGACTGAACCCAGAGCCTCAGACTAGAGTAATACTCTCCCACTGAGCTGCAGCCCAGCTCTTATTCTTCTGAACACCTGTTATTTTGGATGCAGGGATGTGATTTCTTTTAAACAAAATTATTTAAATATTTAGTTTTGTTATGTGATTGTTTTCAGGCCTTTGAAGGCAAGCTGCAGTTTTGTTTTTGATATGGCCCTTGCTGTGTGGCCCATGGTAGCCTTAAATCCCTGGGCTCAAGTAAGTGATCATCCTGCCTTGGTTTCCTGAGAAGCTGGAACTGTAGGTGCACAGACCATGCCCAGCTTCTGGTTTGTGTTTGAATCTTCCAGAAAGCTATGCGTTGACTGTACAGATTGAGATGGAAGCTGCCTCTGTGGTGGCTTTACACGGGCACATGTGTTAATCTATGTTGCCATCGCATTGCTCTAGGCCCCTGTTGTCTTAGAAGAAGAAGAGGAAGAAGAAGAAGAAGAAGAGGAGGAGGAGGAGGAGGAGGAGGAGGAAGAGGAGGAGGAAAGAGAGAGAGAGAGAGCACATTTCTGGATGCCTTTCATATTTACACTTGAACACATATGATGGCTGGGAAAGCTTTACTGGAGAAAGAGGGTCTCATGGAAAGGTAGGAGTGTGTGTGAGAGAGAAAAACCTGGAGGGCGGAAGGGTGGGAGGGGGGGATAAGTATGAGAAGAGAAGCCCAGTACCTGCTCATTAGGGTACGGGGAGTGACAGCAATCATGGCTTGTAGGTTGGAGTGAGATTGCCAATGGAGAGGTTGTCATGCTTTCAAGTGAGCACGTTCTGGACATCTGTAAATCCAAAATAAGCATTTGATTGCTGAAAGTATTTTTGAAAACTTACTGACATACGTGTTTCTTTACTACATGCCAACCACTTCTCTTGGAGAGCAAGAATAAAGCAAAAGTGACCCCTTACCTCACAGAGATTGCGGTTGGCCTCTGCTGTGCAGCAGATAATTGCCATAGCAACTATCTTCATCTGTTAGATAATATATCTAATTATGGAGTGTGTTAAATGCTTGATAGAGGGAAATGCTGGGTTAATGTGAGAGATAACTAGTTGTAAGTGGGAAGCAAAAAAAATGAAACCATTGATATTTTTATGTTAAGATAGTTTTTAAAGAATTTTGCTGAATTATGAACTTGAATAGTGATTTAATAGTGTTGCTATTGTAGGTGCTATAAAGTTTGTTTGTACATTTCTGTTTCCTGATGTCATGTTTGTTGTCAGTGTGGGTTTCCAGTCAAGATCATTCAAAATATCAAATCACCTCAATCAATTAAAAGAAGTTTGAATGAAGATATTAAAGTTGTCCTCAGTAAAGCAAAACACAGTGCTAGCAATGTAGATAAAATGTTCAGTGTCAAAAATGTTTTTAATTATGGAGCATCATTGAGATATATCCTCTATGGAAGAGTATTAATTTTAGGATGGTTATAAAGACATATCTTTAAAATTTTTTATTTACATATTGCGTCTCTTTCCCCTTCCTACCATCTTCCCACACTCCTAATTTCCTGCTCCACAAAGTTCGTTCTCTTACTTTCCTCCATATCTCTTACATTTTTTATGGTTTGGTTTTCTCATATTAGAGAAACTGTATGATATTTAACTTTATAGGTCTGATTGATTTCACTGAGCATTATGGTCTCAAGATGCATCCATTTTCCTACAAATGACTCAATTTCTCTTTCTTAATGGCAGATTAACACTCCATTGTGTATATATACTACATCTTTATCCAGCCGAGGACAGATATCTTAACTACTTGTATTCATTAAGTTTTTTTAAATATGTGCTTTCTGTACTTTGGTTTTCATTGCTTAAGAAGATGAATAAAAAGTAAACAGTAAATTAATAGACAGCTTTCACTCATTCCGTTTTCCTTCAAATCTGTGTAGTGATATTTCAAATTTTAAGTTCCCCCTGTTAGGCCCCAAACTATTGAGAAAATATTCTGCCACTTAGAATCATACACACATGTGAAATGGCTGTGTATTCATGGTGTATGTTTCCCACATATATGGACATGTATGTGCTTGACTGAGGTGCTTGGGAGAGGACACATAAACCCTGGTCAGTGCCGGTTGGTTCCCACCTTCCGTGTTCTTAGCCTGATCTGTGCTGACAAGGAGCCATTGAGACATCCCCTCCGTGCTGTGGGGTCTTTTCCTGCCAAATATTGTTCTCTTGCAAGATTAAATAGCTGAATCAGTGTGGCCTGAATCTTGCTCCTGCTGAGAATATTAAGACTCCTGCAGGTTGTAATACAGATTAGCTGGTGAGAGCTCTGTTGGAGAAATAAAGTGAGTTTCTCTAAATGAATTTAACAACTGCTGTGAACCTTTTTGTGTCCTCCTGCATGAGTGTGCGTGCCGGCACTTAACCATTTATTTCCCTCATTTTCTTCAAAAGTTGCTTTGGTCCACCCCTGAGCGTGTATTGTAAACACCTTCATAACTTTATTTCACATTCATGTTTGCCAGATAAGCCATTTGATACATTAAATTACTAAGTACCATGAAGGGTAGGTCTTTATTTACTTGATTTCCTTAAGGGGGAAAACCATATTTTTTTGTACTTATAAAATGAAAGGGCTCTCATGTCACTGGTAGAATTCAATAAACCACACCACTGGGTTATTTAGAGTAAATGGATTAGCGTTTTGCTTTCTGATTACAGTCTCTCACTTTATTGGTCAGAGAAGTGTGAAATATTTAGCAAGAGGCAGGACTAATGGCTGAAACCACTTTACATCAGTCTTTTGCTCTTTCAGTGCCTTGGGTTAGTTTGAAACTGATTAAGTTCCTAAATTCTACAAAGACTATGCTAGTTTTCCCTAAGTGACATATTAATAAAATTCAAAATTTAAAAATACTACATTTTAAAATCATGGAACACACTTGATAATTGGAAAATAATTCGAAGTGTGTTAGGTGGCGCGATTGGCCTCTTCCTTTAAACCTTCCTACGTACAGAGCGTGCGCTCACTGCGCCTGTGAAACAGCTCTCCCATCTGCTTCCCACATTGCTTCTGTTTGTCTCCTGACACCCTGTGTGTGATTTCTTAGAAAAAAAAATGTTTGTGACTGTGATTTGCAAAGGGTGAAACATAACACAATCATAATAAACAACTATTACGGAGCAGTGCTGTTTTAAACTCTTGCAGATAGATGGCTCCATAGATTATTAGTGGGACTGTTATAATGTTCTTAAAATATTTAACTGTCCTTTTTTTTTTTTTTTTTTTACTTACTGCAAAAAAGACGTAAAAAATTAGCACCTAGGAGAAGCCTCAAGGAGAGAGTGGTGGTAGTTTGGTGGCTTTTTGATTCCCTCAGACAATAACTTCTGATTTGCCTTTATCCTCTCAAGTGAGGATACGAGAAAGTCAGAGTGCCACTTGTTCTTAAGTCTGTAGTTCCTGAGTGCTTTGAAAGCTAGTTTGCAACTCTCCCAACAATCTAAGAACTGGGAATAGCACTGACCTTGAGTGTAGTTTGCTATTTGTCTCAGACATGTGACTCTTTGAGTAATATTGGTAGGTAATGTTGAAATTTGAAGTCATTCAAGTATAGATTTAGAAAGTGACACCTCTGTATTAAACTGTAAATCCTATAAAATATCACTAATGGCTCCAAAAATTAATCAGTTCAAATGGATAAAAGAATAAAGTGAATTCTGCTTAAACACCACTCAGTGTCCATGCCTACAATTCCTGATTTGATGCTCTTGATATTGACTCTGAGCTACAACACGCATCCAAGACAGACTTAGAAGTTTATGTCTTGTTAAAGAATGGTGATGAATGGGCACCGTGTTCCTATCTCACAACTCAAGACATTGAGTATTTGATAAACATCTGAGCATCTGAGAATCCTTTGAAGGCCCTTTGCTTATGTTAGGTTTATACCCCAGCTACTGACTACCTACTGGCAGCACAGACCCATAATGTCTTGAAAAAAAGAACCTTATTACACGCTGATAAAAAGATTGTATGAAATCCAATTTGATTATGTGAAAACAACAGAAATTTTGGAGAAAATGTGGTTGGCCTTGGTACCATTAAAACACGCATCGTCTGTAAGGAATGCCTGTTCCTCCCTCGTCCTTCTCTTTTGGCTGTCTAGGACTTAAGCACGAGTTGTCAACAACCGTGTTATTATGCCCCTCTCTTTGTAGTTAGGGTAAACGTAAATGAAAATTTATGAAGGATTGACTGCTGGACAGTCTTAAAATTACCTTGCATCTAATCAGTAGATTGTATCAACCAGTAAAGAAAAGAGCTGGGGTTTAAGTGCGGGTTCTTGATTTTTTTTTTTTCCCCTCTGACTTCAAAGTACAGTGTTTCTTCTCTAGGATTTTAGGACCATTGCTTATATTTTTTATCTAGAGTCCTTGCATCATTAAGAAAATAAAAAATATATTAGCTTCTTTTACTAGGGCAAAAGTTAATTTATTCTTACGTGCTAGTTGGGAGGTCATATGGTAGGCATTGAAACCAAATTTAGAAGCTTTGCTTTTTCTGTGTGTGTGGTATGGGAGTTGAACCCAGAGCTTTATGCCTGCTAAGCAATTGTTTTCTGATTAAACTACTCCCCAGGCAGGTTTCATATTTCCTTTTTGAGGCACAGTCTCATTCTGTACTGTAATCCAGGCTGGTTCTGAGCTCACTAGGTAATGGCCCTTATATATGGCTCTTGAGGCTGGGGTGATTATGACCCTAGTATTTGTAAATGTATATTTTTGGAGAATAAAAGGGAAAAAAGCCATAATTTCTTACATCTCAGTATGTTTAGGCTATGCCAATTAAAAAAGCAACTTAAGTGGTCGTATTGCATTGATTTAGAGTTGAATGACAAACACTGAACAAAGGTTTCTGTATGATATGTAAATAGGGTGGGGATGTGTTTACGCTCCAACTGTGACACAAGCCTGGGATAGCAAGGCTCAGACACAATCTCAGGTTGGCAGGTCTGAGAGTGCAAGCCCGTATAAATATGTATGCCTTTAGCGTTGCATGCAAATGCTGCATTAGTTCTCATACAAATATGGAGAGAAAATTTCAGTTAACTAAAATGTCTGCAATGTGGAGTATTCTGGAAAACCTATTTTATAATACAGGGTAATATTAAGCCTTTGTTCCCATCTACAGTGTTTCTGAATGTTAAATGACAAGTCACAGCACAGCTAACTTTAACTCATAAATTTTATACATCTCTTTGTTTGTTAAATAGTCTAGAGACAACCCATGTTGATGGTCAATAAATTGATTACAGTGGCCCAACATATGGTCCTGTTGTTTTCAGTATGCTGGAAACACCTTTTTTGGCAGCTCATAGGGATGCCTCTTTATGATTACTTGTCTCTGATTCCTAAAATCAGAAGTCAGAGAAACAAGATCCAAAATCCTAGTGACTATAGTTTTGATCAGCTTAGTTTTATGTGTGTTAAGAATTGAGGACTTGATTTTAGTTAAAAGCAAAGTAATTTAGTTTTACATTTTAGTGAGGCCTGAGTTAGACACAAGAAGTGATTTCCTATGATATGGAGATTATATGATAAATTTGTTAGGCCCCTTCCAACTTTCAAAATGACCTGTTTCAATAAGGGCATTATATCCCAATCACTTTGTCTCTCTTCTCCCATTTCTCAATTGAAAATGATAATATGCGATACTTATTTTAAGCCAGGAGGATCAATGATGGCATAAGAGAATAGTCCTTTGCATGACTCAGTAAAAAGGCCCTTAAATAAATGTATGAAACTGAGCTGTCTGTATGGAGATAGCTACTGGAAGGGATGATGAGCTTTCCTTTTTAGTCTTGTATAATTTTATTAAAACATTACTGAGAAACTTGAGAAAAGCAGTTTAGTCTGGTCAGAGGAAGGCAAGAAAGTTCATGTGCCCTGATATTGGAGAAGGCTACCCTTTGGCAGGTGCCCAGATACTGGAGAATGCTATCCTGGGCAGGTGCCCAGATGTTGGAGAAGGACACCTGGGCAGATGCCCGGATGTTGGTGAAGGCTACCCAGGGCAGGTGCCTGGATGTTGGCAAAGGCTATCCTGGGCAGATCTCTTTTGAACCTTTTCAGATCACGCATTGAAAGCAAAGTGGTGTTAATTGTTTTCAAGGATCCTGAAATGTTATGCTTTCACCTGGGAATAATACTGACCAAAAAAAAAAATATATTTTTATAAAAGATTCAGTTTTATTCCTTGATTTTGTTCTTATAAATAATATTTAATTTACAAAAAAGTTGAATTTTATGTCATGTGGATTTTTATGACAATAAAATTATATGAAAAAGGAATATTTGAGATGAGTTCATGTTTATGACACTGAAAAAAGAGTTGACCTCTCCTTATTCCCAAAGTGGGCACATGTTCAAATCCACTGAGCGGTGTTGGATTATAAGGTCATTTTGAAGGACCAAATAGACACTAATTAGAAAAGGAAGAAATGAAACCATATTTAGCAGTAATCCTAAAGAAAACTAAAACACAGAGAACACTGCATTTTATGTTTTTGGATTTAGTAGGAACTTGTCAAAAGAAAGGCAGCTGGCTTTCTGCTCTTGGGAAAGTTTGGAGAGTAGAAGAAGCTGCCCATTGGCTGGAAGCCCAAACTTAATTCTTGCTGTTAGGCTATATCTAACGGGAAAACGAAGGGGGAGGAGGCACAGTTGATTAAGTGACTTGAGACAGAAAAGGCATGGACCTGAGTGACAAGCAGATCTGAGTGTGGGTTTTGCCAACCCCAGATTCTTTATTGCCGTCCACCATTCCCTAACTTCTTGAGGAACTAATTTAACAAGACTTGAGTTCAAATGCAAGTGTTTTAATTAACTTGTTTACTGTGGAAAGCCTTATCATGAAGCATCTACTTTGTTCACTTCATTGTGTCTGAATTTCCACATTTGTAAAGTGGAAATAAGATTACTTGCAGGATTTTGTGAGAGTTAAATATTAACTCCGAGGAAGAAGCGAAAGATTTGATTAAGTACTTAATAGAGAACATTTTTGCTATTATGAAAGAAACTAAAATTTGAAAGATTTTGGCATGAAAATGCTTTAAAATTCACTTTATATTTACAGAAATCATAACATTTCTGATTGTCAAATTGATTATTACTGTTTGCATCAACTTATTTTATTTGGGTTTCCTGGAGGTAACATTATTTTGATTATCCTTACTCATAGTTCTGTGTTTGGCGTCTTCATTTATTAATGCTGTAAAATTTTCTTGTGAGTTAGTATCTGTTACAGAATTTTTATTGGTGTGTGTAAAAGTTGATCCTTATACTGAAAATAAGCATACTGAGCTAATGATCTCATATAATCAAGATGAAGACGTTCTTACTAATCTACCTCCTATTATTCTAATTTTGTAAGTGGATAGTTTTCCAATTTGGATCAGAACTCTACGATTTTTTTTAAAAATCCTGTGGTATTTTTATTTCCTTAGCAGCATTGGATAAACATCAGGGTTCCTGAAGATAGAATGAGAGACTCTATATCATGTCACTGCTGGAGTGTAGCTTCACAGAATAATAAATTTTAAATTAAAAAGGCAACAAGTTGTTATTTAATTCTGCTGCTTCATCAATAGGCTCAGATTCCAGATTAGTCGTTGACTGCATGGTATTATTGTAACAAAGGAGTTCTGTCAGAATCCATATGATTTCCAGGCAATGCAGGTATTTTAAGCTACCTCCCAGGAAAGGATTGCTCCCTGGGTGTTTTCAGATCTGTTATTTGTGTTCATGCAGTGCTAAGCAACTTTGGTGAAGCGATGCTGATATTCGTCTATAGCATTATTAAATATTAGTATTATTTGTAAGCTCACAGGTATCAGCTGTCATGTTTAATACAGCCTTGGGCAGATTCATAATTTTACTTTGCATCCAGAAATGAATTTATTTTGTGATCCGTTACAGATACTAATGTTGTGCATTTTACAGAAACCACATACGAGGGGAGAAGATAGATGCTCCTTTGGGTGGCTTCTATAACACTTCCCGATTGACGCATATAACGTGTCAATGATGAGTTAAAGTTTTTCTTTACTTAGCCGAGTACACTGTGCTTTCTTGTGCTTAGGGAAGACAGTACCAGCCATGGTTCCTGGTATGTTATTAGCATTCAACCAGTGTTTAGACAAGTAATTGTGTATGACACTTCACTTCTCTGCAGCACAGCATATAAGTTTATTTCCATATTAATTTCCACTCAAAACTCTTGAGAGGCCTTGACTTACCTTGCTGTACTCTGAGAACTTCTTTCTTCCCATTTTGCTCCTAAGAAGTTCTTAAGCATTTGTCTATTAGAGATTTTAGATGAGTTATGTGCTACTCATTGTACAAGTCAGAAGGTGGACTGTTAAAAAAGGCAGCTCTTAGATCTGAGTACAATAGAGGGTTATTTATTCTACATCATGGCCCATTACCACTTAGAGGTGGAGAGAAAGGTTAAAGGGCGCGACTCCATGCATTGATCCAGTGGTCCAGGTCCCTTTAGTCATGTGTCTGGGCTCCCCGGCTGGGCCTTGGCATTCTGCACTGGATGAGCTGCCTCTGGCATGCATCAGGCAGCAAGAGGGAGCATGGTAGGTAGAAGTCGTAAGGCAGGGCCGGCGGTCACGTGTGTCACATCCACGCATCTTACGCAGGCCAGAATCCAGTTCTATGGACTCTACACAGGAAGGCTTGAAATGAGGAATATTGATGTGCCAAGGAAGGCAACAGAAAGTGGGTGTTGGTACCCACTCATCAGTCCCTCCCACACACTTTTTATCCAAAAGTATATCCTGCTGGGCTGGACAGAAACAGTGCAAACTGTTCGGTGGTCCTGTCAGCCTCTGAGATACTTGCCATCTTCTCCTAAGAGCCAAATTTGAGTTTCAGGGAGAAGTAGGACTTTGCTATGGGAGAAATAATACTTAGGCTTGAGAGCCTTTCTTTCCCAATTGTTCTGATGGTAGGCCTGTTCGTCTGTGCCACTCACAGGTGAGACTCGTGTCCAGTCTTCATGGGAAGCGAGACCTTGTCACAAATAGAGTACAACAAGTTCAGGTTTGAAGCTCAGACTTCGTTTGTGTTTTTAAGTTGATGAAAAAGTATTCCAGAGTCAACGTCTACTTTTACAAAAAGTACAAAAGTAAAGGTAGTGAAAGTTAAAAACATCCCCAACTGGCTGTATATTAAACAGAGTCACCCCTAGTATCACAGGAAGTGGCTTTCAGAACATTCAGCGTCCCCTCCCTCTCCAAGGTGAGCATGGTTGTTTTCTCCATTCGAGAATTTTTCCCCCACTTGAGAATTATATCTCGGGTGGAACAGGCCAGTTGATTACTGTGTTATATCTAATTTACTCAAGTCTGAGGCTTTGTTATATTTTCTTTCACAGCTTTAGAAGTTTCTCTTCACCTGCCTCTCTTAAAATGAATTTGACAGGTATCAATATAGAGCTGAAATTCTGAGGATGGTGTTTTGTGACAATTTCTTTTGAGCTGTATTCTTTACAAAAGGCCAGTTTTTGAGGCCATTTGGTGACTTAAAAATTGATACTTCCTATTAGATCAGAGGCAACTATTTTTAAATTTACTCTTTAAAAAAGGCGCAACTAGTTTTCAAACCAAGAGGCTCTCGTGGTTAGTGAACTATGAGTCACCTAAAGACTTTAAACTCTTGGTGGAAATTCTCAGTCTGTGCCTACAGAATGGCAAACATATTGAGAGACCAGCTTCTTTCGGTGGATTGTGCTTTTCTTTTTGAGTGGGAGGGGAATACTGCAGACTCATGCATGTATTTTATGAAGTGTTAATGCAGTTAGAATCTAATGTTCCTAATTTATGCAATTGGCTATTTCATAAATGGGTTTCTGTGTGCAAGCATTTGTACACATTAATATTTATGCAAGTATTCAAATCAATGCAAAGGCATCTGTCTGCATATGTGATGAAAATATGCATATGCATGAACATTTGTACGAGGAGATAAATCTCCAAATTTAGTGATTGCGGAGGTTACAGTTTGACTTTTGTCCTTTTCGCAAAAATTTCTTGACTAGAAAAGGCATGCAAAGCAATAGTGCAACCATTAATATGGACAAATGAGATGGTTTTATTTAACTGCATCTAATTGGTGTGATGTTCAAATCTATCAAAACTTGTTTTGTTGGCAATAGGATTTTTAAACGAGTAATTTAGAATACACAGCAATTATCACAGAGTCTATTCTAATGAATTGCCAATACAAATAATATATCATGAATAGTAAAATAATTTTTGTAAAAAATACTTTATTTTACCTTGAATTTGACCCCTAGAATTAAATTGGCTTAGGCAGTATGGAGTTTTACCTACCTTCTTTAGGATGCTCAAAGGATGATAGAATTTGGGGTGAACACAGCAGAAACATTCTGACTTTAAGTACTTCTTGGTAACTTTTGGTATCTTTGCCCATGTTGTGTTAGACTCTAGCTTCTGTCTTTGCAAGTGCTGGAGAATCTCTCATGCTGGAAACCCTAGAGCTTGGGTGCTACCTCTCCAGGAATGCCCAAGGAGCTTCCACCAGGAGGTCTGGACCCTTTCCAAGCTGTGAGGTGAAAGGCTTGACAGTCCTTGTTGATTGGTTTTGTATTCTACTCCATCCCGTGCCTTTGGTAATCTCAGCAAATTCTTTTCTTTGATCTTTTACTTCCAGTTCTGGTTCAACTGTTGATTAGGCTCAAATGGCAAAGTGTTTCTGTTAATTTATAAACTTATTTATACACTGGTATATTTCCATTCCCTTATGTTAACAGTTCACAGAAGGCCAAGAATAAACAGTCAATTCTGAAATACCAGTTTTGCAGCTTAAGGATGTGTTAAAGATTCCTTGTTCTTTGCATCTCATTTCTGAAGAGTTTAAAACCTACCAGATGTTTAGAAGGGATTGAGAATGATGGTTTGTCTTTCTTATATCTAAGCAACATCTTCTTATTGAAATTTTGTCTGTTATTTTGAGCTGTAATGCCAGGGAGTAGGTTTTTGACTTATGGGAAAGGAGAAGATGAGAAGGTTATGAATGACTTAAATGAAACCTTGAATGGAATTTCTTAAAATTGTGTATCTTTTTTCAAAGCCCAAATAGTAGTTAATTTCCACGATTGATTTGAGTGTAGGTGCATGTTTTATTTTCTTTTTAAAAATTTTATTTTTATTAGAGAGAAAGAGTGGGACTCTCCATGCAGCAGATGTAGATTAAGAGGTTTCATGTCTCTAAAAGGGATATAATATTGCATGTTTTGTTTTCTAGTTTATACCATTCTATCATCCTAGGCAAGCCCTATGGTATAGAATTTGGGACTTGGATCACATAGGCTTCTGTACACTGGACAAGGCCCAGAGTCATTTGTAAGACAGATTTTGTTTCTTGTTGGCACTTACCTGGTTTACATGTAAACAGAGATACAGTTTTAAGCTCAAGGCAGAAGTGGTAGCAGTCATGAAAAATCTGCTCCAAGAAAGAGTTTGGTATGTATGGAAAGAAGGGCAGAATGAGCAGAGATAGAGATAGAGAAAGAGAGAGAATGGAAGCAGACAGATTAGGGCAGGGCCAGTGGAAAGATCTGGGATTTTTTTCTGTGACTTCATGAAAGCTGTTCAAAGTGTCGAGGTGGTGGTGTGACCCAGATTGACTTACATTTTCAAATAGATTACCTTGGCTGGTGTGTGGCTTAAAGAATTGTTTGAAGCAAAAATATAAAATGTACAGGGAGTGATTATGGTATGATGGTTTAGGCTAAACTGGTAACAGGATTGGAAGAAAGATGACAAATAGTTTGCTTTGAAGGTAGTCAGTAAAAACATGCTGGAGGATGAACTGTTAGTGATGAGAGTGGAGTAAGTAAGGATGTGTTTTAGAATTTTGGTTGTAGCAAGTGGGTGAATAGTATGACCATTTAATTTAGATGAGGACAGTGAGAGAAAAAACACGTTTTGGTTGTGTGTGGTTGTCTAAATGAAGGTGACCTTCAACCCATTCTCCCTACTACTGTGTGACTCAAGGGAGAAGACAGGAAAGTCGGTATAAACTTGAAAGTCTTCAGCACCTAGGTAGTATTCCAAACCCTGGAACAAAAGTGTGAGAAGGAGACAGAGGTGACCAGGCAGCCTGAAGTTCGCCAACCTTAGAGGTCTGGTAGACAAAGAGAGGAGTTGAATCTCGTGAGATGACCACAGAGTAAGGTGAATTTAGATGGGATAGCCAGGTCTGGTGGCTTTTAATACCAGCACTCTGGGAGGCTGAAGCAGGAGGAATACAAGTTCAATCTTTGGCTAGGCAACTTAGGGACTTAGCGAGACCCTGTCTCAGAATTTAAACAAGTTAAAAATGGGCTGGGATATTGCTCAGTGTTAAGGCCCCGAGTTCAAGCCACAGTAATAATAATAATAATAAAAAGTGAATTTGGGAATAGAAGCCAACAGAGGGATGATAAACTTGTAATAGTGAGTAGATGTACTTGTCTAAGAAGTTTTGTATCAAAGTATAGTTTAGAAATGGGACTGTAAATGGAGGCAAATTAAAGTCAGAAGATTTTTGTCTTATTTATTGCTTTTGCTTATTTTAAAGGAAGGGCCCTACTAAAGCGTGTTTGATTTAACACAGGTGGCATTGATCCAGTAGGTAGGAGACAAAGTACAAAGAGACAAGAACAGGAAGAGGCCAGGTGTAGTGGCACACACCTAAAATTCCAGCCCCTTTGTAGGCTGAAATAGAAGGGTCACAGTTTAACTTAGTGACTTATTGAGATCCTATCTCAGTAATT
Source organism: Ctenodactylus gundi (assembly GCA_004027205.1). Classification (NCBI taxonomy): domain Eukaryota; kingdom Metazoa; phylum Chordata; class Mammalia; order Rodentia; family Ctenodactylidae; genus Ctenodactylus; species Ctenodactylus gundi. Next base: position 294,837 of record PVKB01000063.1, read on the forward strand.
AAAAAGGGGCCTAGAAATGGAAGTATGCATGTACAAAGGTCCTGGATTCAATTTCCCAGTACTGGAAAAAAAAAAAAAAAGAACAGGAAGAACGTTTCAGAGGAAGGTGGAGGCAATAGAGTTGAAAGCACAAGTATAGGATTGGCCTTTGATAGGTTCTAGTAATATTTCTTCCATTGACTTAGAAGGGAAAACAGAGAATGTGTATATATTTGTGGTGGGTTTCCTGTTCAGTGGTGAGAAAATTAAGGAGTCACAATAGATTTCTTGACATTTTTCTCGGACTTTGCCTGTTGTATCTGCCTTCTGTCTTTCTCTGATCTTGTTTTCCTCAATGCTTAAGAGTTAATAGTCTGCAACTTCCATCTCAAGTGAATTAGACATCTTATCAATCAATCTATACACCCAAGTTCTCATATGAGTGTGTGTAAGTGACTGTGTCGCGTGGTCCAGGGAGGTTCTCAGAGCCTCAGAACTTTGTTTGGTGATGTTCAATATGATAACTCCTGGCTGTCAGTCTTATAAACTATGACTATTGCAACTGAGAACTCAAACATACAATTCCGTGGGATTCAGACTTCAAAGCTGATACTCAATTCAGTTAACATAAGAAATTTGCTGTTTGTGACAACTTAAACTTGTGAATCTACTTCATACCAAGTTTTTCTAATAACATTTGGTTTCTGGATTGAGATGTTTTGTAAATGTGCACTGGCCACTGATTTTGAAGACGTATCTAAAATATGTAAACTATCTTGTTAACAAATTGATATTGATGACATGTTGAAAGTATGCTAGTTTGAATAGATTGAGTTTAAACAACATTATTAATTTGATTTCACTAGATTAAATTTTTTCTTTCTAAGAGTAGCTTCTAGCAAAATTAAATATAATGTATGACCTTCATCTTATTTCTGTTGCTGGCACTCTCTTAGAGTGTGAAACATTTTTATTTTCAAATGTACTTGGCCAGGCCTACCTAGAAGTAATTCATTTCCCACCATTAGGCACAAAGACAGTGTAGGAAACGTGGCCTTGGAGAGTCTGTATGAGTTGCTTTCTTTAAGGCTGCAACTCTGGGATTTGAATCCTTGGTCTCTGTCTGCAGGCTGTGCCTTGGACCATACACAGCATGGAAGTCATGCTGCGCAGTTTTTCACTAGACTTATTTTATGTTTATACTAGCAAAGGATATTCACATGTCACTAAAAGGACATATTTGGGTTTTTATCTCAAGCAGTTGAAATTATGACTCTTGGAGTATGGTTTTAATGTACTGTTACTGATTTTGCTTTGGTTGAATTATAGATACAGTTTATAGTTGGCGCCCTCCTTGTCCTTGAGCTTAAGACTAGTAGGCAATTCTTTCCTGTTTTTTAATTGTTAGTAGCGATGACCACTGTTTGCTCCATGTAGCGGATCTACTACTAGTGCTGTTGTGAACTCGTTTCATGGTCAGTTCTTTGTCCTCTATCCCCCAACCCACAATCATTGATCATGTTAAAAAGTTTCTCCAAATTGCTTTGGTCTGTCTACAACTGACACTGCCTCATTCAGACCTTCATTAAGCATTTCCAACTTCTCTCCTTGTGGAGTGTGATTTCTTTCCTTCCTTCCTTCCTTCCTTCCTTCCTTCCTTCCTTCCTTTCTTTCATTTCTTTCTTTCTTTCTTTCTTTCTTTCTTTCTTTCTTTCTTTCTTTCTTTCTTTCAACTCCTTTACCTTCCTACCCACCTGTGGTCTTATTCAGATGGGCCTTTCTCTCTTCTGTCTTGTCTTAGCTGAGAGCGTGTGCTTGGTTGACAGGAATACTCATAGGTCACATTTGTGGTTATTCAGAAATTGAAACTGATCTGTATTTGCTCCTTGTCTCTCTTCTCTCCTCCTGGCCGTGGCTGGGGAAGCTTACTCAGTGCTCTTCTTTAGTTGCTTGGCACACAGTTGGTAGTAATGCTGCCTGCAGGCCCTTGCTGAGTACAAGATCATGTACAGATCATGTGTACCTGCTCAGCACACATGAGTGCAACTAAATCCCTTCCTGGCTACTCTTGCTAATGAGGGACAGATTTCTTTTTTGGAACTTAAGTCCTATGGTAATATGCCGCTGAGGAACAGAATGCGATAGAAATCCCTAGAATATAACATCTAATACTCTATTGCCTTGGGACAAACTGTGGATAATTTTTCATATGGTTATATAGACTGAGCATCTGGCACACTCTTTATGAGCCAGAGGTTACAATAGGAAACTAAGAGAAAGGGGGAAAAAAGGAAAAAGAAAATGGACTGTAAGAGAAATAGAATTTCATATAATCAAATCACAAATTGGTTTAAGCCCTGTTAGGAAAATTAGTCAGGTTTCATAAAGGATAGCAAAGCATCACACTACTGTAAATCATGCCTAGAGCCCTATGTTACTTATTTTCTTCGGATCTGTCTCCAAACGGGATACAATTTCAGAAATGAGCCGGCATCAATCCTGCCCCTTGTGAAAGGGAGCCGTTTTATTTCTGCCTGTAATGTAGCAAAAGATGCCAGTAGCTACTCAGGCGATTTTTTATGCATCAGATGAAGAGATAGTGATAGTTTTCTATGGCAGATAGGGTTTCATAGGAGCCATAATGGAGACTTTAGTTAAACAAAATGTTCTTTTCTGCTCTTTCTCAGTTTACTAGTGGTGAGTCTCAGCGTGGTGGGTCTCTGTGTTATGAATGCCTGTTTATGAATGGTCCACACCTACAGACAACCGCCTCCTCTTCCCAGTCTCCTGACTGAATAAGAGTATTGTGACAAATCTGAGAACTTTTGAAGAATAATTATACTGTTAGCTAGAGGAAAAGGAGCAACTGCCAAAAATATCATCAGTTAGAAGAAGCTTTATGGGCCTGGACTGTCTCACGAGTCATTAGCCATTACGGTTGGCTCTCAAGTGTGTGCTCCCAATTACATCTATTCTGCCTTTAAAATTTTTGTGTTTTTCTTCCTTGAGTTTCTAGTTATGGAATCCACACAATTAAGGAACCAAGAAGTATTCATCAGTATAGTTCATGAACATCTCCTTTCCTGAATGCTACGGTTGGGGAGGTGCTGGTAATTGACACAGGGATTAGCAGGAATTGGTTTGTTTTCCTCAGAATGGGCCAAGTCAGCTCAGCCCCTTTGCAGGAAGGTAAATCCGTTAGGTGGAGTGAAGACGCCTGCCCCTTTGGAGTGTAGACACTTTAGGGAAGGGGTAGGTAGAGTGAAAGCACTCACAGTGAAGGGTGCAGGGCAGCTCTACTCTAGGGATAAGGGTTGGAATATTAGACTGTGAGAGAGGAAAGATGACATTCTGTTTTTTCAGTATTCCTAGGAGCCATCTTAATGTTGGAACAGATGGAACATTCATAAGATGGAGTATTCTAGAGCCACTGAGGAAGTAAAAGAGATTTATAGGTGAAAAGAAAATGCATAGCAATCTTCAAGGCATGCTCCCATTTCTGTTTGTAACTGAAAAGGTTATATGTGTGCATGTGTGTGTGTTTGAGTCTATGCAGAGAATATTTCTGGAAGAAACGTAATAAACAGTGACATCAGCTGCCTCTAAGAAAGGAGCCTAGGGGATTTAAGGGGCTTATGTTTTGAATCATATACACATTACTTTTAAATTATAAAAGAACTAGTTGAAAGTTTTCTAGGATTAGAATTACCCTTGGGAAAGGTGGTATGGAGCTGGGAAAGGAAAGGAAAGAGTGGGAGAGGCAGGGAGGGTCAGATAATCTTTGTGTCCTCCTGTCTTCTAAATTATAAAGCTCAGGCCCCTTGTGCACCAGGACTTTCAGGTTTATTGCTTTGGCTGGATTATGGTTAAGTCAGCTCTTCTGGGCTGACCTGATACTGAACCATCCTTCATAATCTCTTTTGATGGGAGAAATTGTACAGTGTTCCAGAAAGCAAAGAAAACCAAACTGCCCCCTCCATCCTCTCAATCTCATGCCCATCACCTTCCTTTTTAAAATTACTTTTAAGAAGGACTTTAGGCTTTCCACAGGAGACTCTGTGTGTCTACATGACCGCTCATTTAGTCAGAAATGACTAAAACACTTCACAGTTATGAACGTGGCCACTTCTGTATTTCTGTTTTGTTTTCGGCAAGATATTCTCTGTCTTGTGCTTTCTTTTCCAACTAGTTTATACATTTTTTTTCATGGATAACCTTGCCTTTGGTTTGCTGTTCTGCTGAGCAGAGATTTGTAGACATTTAGTGAATGTTTGCTGAATCAGTAGATTAAGTTGTTGGCACCAAAACAGAGAGGTGACTGTAAGCTGGCATGGATAAAACTTCCCCGGTCCTTGAAAGAACTGCAGAAAGGATGTGGATCTAAGACAGAACTCCCCGGTCTTGGCATTCTTGGTGTCTTGGCCCAGGTAATTCTTTGTTGTGTTACCTTTCCACACATTATGGATGTCCAGCAGAATCTCTGGCCCCTGTCTACCACATGTCATTAAGAGCCCCTAGTTATGACAATTAAAAATGTCTCTAGATACTGTTCCATGTCCCCTGGGAGCATAATTGCACTCATTGACAATTACCAACTTAGAATATCCTATCCAGTGTCTTAAGAATGGACCTACATCAAGAGAGAACTCTTCAAATCCTGGAGACCTTGAAGTGGGGCCCAGGAGAATGACCAAAGGTGTCTATGTGCTTGTGGAATTAGCAGAGGTGCCCTTTGCAAATCAGAAAGGAGATTAAAGAGGGTAGACAGGATTCATTTTTCAAGGTCTTTTCCTTTTATTCCTGGAGGGTTTATGAATAGGAGTAGCTCTAAGGCCTGGAACTGATTCAGAATCAACTTATGTTCATAGAGAATGTAAGTTCTTGGAGTTAGTGCTGTGCAAACGGCTGGTGTACAGTCATGGCTTCCATGTTAAATCCGCTATACCCCAGTCACTTTGAGGCAGCTTATCAAGAAAACATTTCTTATTAATAGGATAAGAAGTAGACTATACTTCTCAGGATGCATTTCTTTAATAATAATGGCAGATGTTTATATGCTAGGAGGAAAGTTGCTTCTCCCTACCCCACCTACTTTCTGTATGAAGTATTCTATTTCTATGTGTTTGGTGTTGTCATTTTTATCTTACATTATTCAGAAGATTTCTTTTGTACAAAAAGCATCACTTTTGTTTTCCACCAAATTTATTTTATTTAGGAAGAATCGATTATGATCACAAGGAACTAGACAACATCAGAGGGATGGCTGGAATTTTCAGAATGCTCCTCGGTGGCGTGACCATGCTCACACATGCACATACATGCTGGGCTGCATCCTGGAGGCCCTCCTCACCTCTCAGTATATTTATACAGCAGCCTTCACCGCGTCGGCACTTCAGCTGCCAAGCATTTTGTAGAGTTTCTTTCCCTGGAGGTCTTTAAAAATAGAACAAAATACCCATTTGTCCATAATGGTTTTGAGGCAGTCCTGCTGATTAGAAGGAATAGACTAGATTTTTTTTCTGTCAAGGTTTGTTTCAGTCTTGAGTGCTCTTAAGTGAATAGGTTTGCTTTCTGGTGGGGAAGGAAGGGATGTAAAGTGACACTGTGTGAATTTATTGGTGTATCACTGTGCACATCCTGGCCAAGTAGAATGAGATAGATCTTTCTCATGGTTTTAATGTTTCTGAAGCACTTAGTGTATTTGGAGCCTCATCACACATGAGTGAGGTGGGTAGAATCCTTTTTTTTGTGTGTGTCCTCTTGGGCATATAGAGAAGGCAGCAAAACACAGACAATTCTTGGCACACGGCACACCTGGCTCCTGTGGGCTGGAGCCCCTAATCCTGAGTGTCTGCTGTCTGGGCTCACGCCCCTTTCTCGTTACCCGTTGTCTTCTTTCTGAGTTTTTGTTATGATTTGGATCTGAATCGTCCCTCCCCCGCCCCCACAAAAAAGCCTCAGGTATTGGAATGTTGTGGCGTAAGCTTGGATTCCATATGTGCTATTAAGAGTTGAGGACTGGTCAGTAGGGGTGGCCACTAGCTTTACCCGGAGGGATGGATCACTGGGGCATGATCTCGAAGCACATATGCTAGTTTCACCTTTCTTGTTCTTTCTGCTTCCTGTCGTGATGCTGTGAACAGCACCTGCCTGTGCCTTCTCCATGTGCTTGCTCCATCACCAGCCACCCATGCGTAGACTGAGATCTTCTGGAACTGTGAGCTAAAATAAATCTTTCCTCTCTCGAGTTGTAAATGTTGAGTATTCTGCCCCAGCAGTGAAAAAGCAGCTAAGACAGCTTTGCTCTGCCACGCAATGTCTAGATCGGATTCAGAGCCATAGCAATTTTGAGAATTTACTTAGGAGACTGTTACTTATTTTATTTTTTTCTTATAAGAACATATATTTCCACATTAAATTGTAGTGAGGGTTATTGCCAGCCTTATACAGACACATGTAGTTTTATATATATTTAATATATGTATTTACATATATGTTTATATGTGTATATAATGTGTGTATGCATTTATGTGGGTATACAGGTATAGCTTTATCTGTGTGCATGTGTATATATATCCACAAGTGCATGCATATGTATATGTATGTATGTATGTGCATACACGTGCATGAGTTCACATGTGTGATCAGTGTTCACATATTGGCCACAGTGCAACAGGAAATGGAGCTAGCCCATTAAAGAGCTGTAGGTGTGGTTACGGGAAGGTGTCATGCCCATGGAAAACTGGGATCATGGAGGAGGAGCTGCCTATGAGAAGGAATAGTGGGAAATAAGAGGTTTCTACTAGAGAGAGCACCCCAAAGAAGGAACTGTGTGGGGAAGAAGTATTTCTCCTGTCGGCACAGAGTTAGGGGTTCTCCTCCAAGGACATGGAGTGAACAGGGAAGAAGGGGGAGGACAGTGGAGCTGGCGGAGGCAGATGGAGAGTAACCAGGCAAGTGGGTGGGTGGGTGGGTGTGGTGTGTGTGTGTGTGTGTGTGTGTGTGTGTGTGTGTGTGTAGCGAGAGAAAGAAAGAGAGAGGGAGGAATAGTAATACCAAAAAAACTTCCAGGACCCTTTTTTTGCCTCTAGAAATGTTTTACTTTGGTTAATTTTTTCAGAATCTCTGTATGCATGATTTTAAAATTTATTATGGTTATTTTAACTGCAATTCATTTTAAGAAAATGACAATATATGCATATAATTGACACACACTTCAAGTGTGCTGATTAAAGTACACATTTAAGGACATTGTCTGATTTCTCCCAAGCCCTGGTGAGGATGCCATTTTTGTCACTGCAGTATTATTGATGAGGAATTTTTGACTTTGAGAAATTAAATAATTTGCCCAACTTCATAAAATTGGTCCTTGATGGATCTTGGATTCTACTTTCTTTGTTGAGTGCAGCATCTACTTTAACTACTGTGTTCACCCTGGATACAACATCTGGGATCTGGTAAATGTTTTAACAACAGATTTGTTTACCTTCATTTCCTTTATGATCATGTTGAATTACATTCATAGTGTCCCCTTTCTTTTAATATAATTAGATTACTTATACCAGGAAAATATATTTTCCCTCTAGGTTTTTTGGGTATTATTAATAGGATCTTTGCCCCTTTTCAATGAAACATCTTGAAAATGAAATAGCATAGTAAAGAGTTCAGCCTCAGACAGCAGTGCACATTACTTTCACCGATGTGTGTTTCCTATGATGTTCAAATACCTTTCTTATGTTGACTGAACATTTTCCTTGTAAACTTGTTTATATCAAATTTTGCAAACTTACCTTTATTTTTCTTAGTATTTCCAAGATCCATGTTGCCTCAAATTCCAAAAGGCATGCGTAGTGATGCGTAGTGAGGTGTAGCTGATATGTGAATAGTTTGGAGCTTTATATAAAATGGAAACCCAATAAATTCTTATTCCCTAAACCTCCTTAATTTGCATGCTAGCTCAGCAGTGCAAGATGCATTTACCTTACATTGTGACATCAGTAGACATTTCTATAAGAAGAATGAAAACTTTATTGCCTCAATAGATTTGTTCCCTCAAAGAAATAGTGTGGAGGCCAGTTTAAAGAAAAAAAATGAACTAAATGTGACAGGCTACTATGATGTTACAATATTAGTGAGTATTACAGAGGATAATATGTGGGCAACAACATTTGAAGTATTGTTTTGTGTGTGCCTGTATACTAGAAGAGGACACAGTGGCAGCAGTTGTGATTTGCAGGCTGATTTTTAACTCTCCAAAAGGCTAATACTATACTCTCACTAGTGTCGTGCAAGTCACACATGGGATATTAGGCTGAAGCAGGTAGACTTCCTGTCATTAGTAAGTGTATAATTTAGTGTAATTTAAATTAAACTTACAATTAATTTAAAATTTTAATTTTTAAAATTTTAATTTATGGCTTAATCTCTTTTCCCACACTATCCTTTTCTGGAAATACACATTTGAGCTCAGATCCCATCATACTACTATAAATAACATACATGTGCTAGATCTATAAATTACTTTTCTTTCTTAAACTTTAGGACCAAAATGAGTAGATGCTTTAATGATTTTTTCTTGCATGTCATTGCACTGTAAGATATGTGCCATGCATTCCTCTACAAATCTCACTAATCTGTCACTAGCGTGAAAGACTGCAAAACACATTATTGCCTTGAGCACTTCCAAAGGGGACACATTTTGTAGCTAAACACTGAATGACCCTTCCTCAAGTATGTTATCTGCTTTTGGTCTGGGTGCTCTGGACGTGTGATTTATAATCTGCTCATAAGCAGCTCGACCCGAGCATAGTGTAGACTGGACAGTTGTATTACCACTTCAATATGAAATGGATTGTGTGAGTCATGTAGACTGTTTTTAAAAAGCAACTTTTAGCTTTCCACTCATTTATATTTGCAGAAAAAATTAAAATACTATAAATGTTCTGACATGTCTGCTATACTTTTATTAATGATTCTATCTTGTTTTAAGCATGCCCACTTCAAGTGTACATGGATTGGGGCAGTGAATGAGATAAGAGAGCTAACAGCCTCTGAAAGAACACTCTAGGTTTTGAACACAAGTGCTCCTAATTCATGACTATAAATACTCATGGTTACATCCCCATCCTTATATAAGCAAGTGCTGCAAGATCATATTCATAGAAAAAGTAACCTTCCATAAGCAGGTTGTATTTAGCCTAAGAATGCAAGGATAGTTGAATAGTAGGAAGTCTGTTCCTATGATAATATTGTTATGCTATTGGAAATTATCAAAAACTAAAATAAGAAATGCCACCAGTTGCTAGAAAAGCATTTGATAAAATTTGCAGCAATTTCTAAAATAATATTTCTAATACTTGGTTTTTGTTTTTGCTATTACCGGAGTAAATTGTGAATATTTATCATTTTTATGACCAGACAAGATTAAGATGGAAGATTTTACAAGCCACTTAATGTAAATAACAAACTTTGTGTTGAAGGTTCCTAAACCATTTAATGGTCTTCTAATAAACATTTTAATACAAAAATTCTTTGAAGTAGCTTATTTTTGAGAATTATTTAAAAAACAGTATAGAGTGTTTCTTTGTCTCACAACACACCTTATTTGAGAGTGTTCATTTTTCTGTGTTCAATGTGAAGTGTCTGCAGTGTCTTTTGGGAATGAATTGCTTTTCTGTAGAAAATGTCTTTTAAAATAGTTCTGTGTGCTTGCTTTGAGTTTTACCAGTAGTTCTCTGAACTCTGGCCCCATCTCTAAGCTGCATTAGTAATTCAGTAATGGCATCTTGTTGTATCTGATAGCCAGTGCTCTACCTGAATGAGTACATCCTGGATGCAACATGCCCAGGCCTACATGCACTTCTCCCTGTTCAAGAACAGCTCTCAGAGCCTGGGCACCAGTTTTCTCCTTGCATCCTTCCCATCTTGTCTATTGCACAGTATATATTGTTAGTATCTGTCATATTTTTACCTTTGGCTGCTTCACGACGCTGGTGTAGACCTCTTGGAAGAAGTCGTCTGATTTTCTCTTGCTGTTTCAGATTATGACTGCCAACTAGAATCTTTCTGTGTTGGATTTGTATATCATTTTATCCTCCTGAAAACTTTTTGACTAGTTTCTGATCAAATTATGGGCAAGATGGTTGGCTTGATATTTGAAGCTGTCGCCAGTCTGTCTTTTATGCATTTGGTACTCCTACATCTTCCTCATACCAAACTGAGCTTGTTTCTCGTGGTGCCAGAGTATGGCAGTTTTATTGTTCTTGTGGTGTGTCATCAACCTCCATTTTCTTATTTTGGAAAGACTGACTCATCTCTGTAATGTGTATGCTAAAGGTCGTGTTTATGAAACTATCAAGTCTACCTGATATTTGGGATTTTCTTCATCCTCTGAATCTTTCCAACATGACTTCTTTGATGACATCTTTATATTATTTAATTGCTTTGTGTACCCATAGATGGTAAGAGCCTTAAGTGTGAATGGCGACCTTTTATTCAGTGCCTTATTTTTTGCAATTGCTTAGCATAGTGATGTATACATGGAAGTCTGAATATTGACATTTTGAGTCAAATATTGAACCTCATATATATGTGAGCAGTACACATTTAGGTTTCCAACATCATTGCCATCAGCTTGTTCTTCTAAGTTACAATCTTTTAGAATCTCCACTGGGAGATGGTAATTCAACTGAAAGCCTCAGATAGAACTAGGATAAAATGTATTGTGTGGGTCATGCAGGCTGTTTTTAAAAGGTGACCTTTTAGTTTTCCACACACCTGTATTTGCAGAAAAACTAAAATTGTTGGTGCAAATAGTATTAAAAATTAATTACTTTAAGAGACAGAATGTTAATTAAATTGGAGGAAAAAAAAAAGAGTGCTTACTAAGGTGACTCTTCCCTTGTTTGTGATGACCCAAATGCTTTATTTTCTTATATGGGTCAAACTGCCAAGAAATTGGTGCTACAGATTGAATGCTTCGATAAATACCTGGCTTTTAGAGCTTTGGCCAGTCATTGCCTGAAAAGCAAGCTTGAACTCCCCATGAGATCATTATGGAGAGAGAAGCTTAAAAGCTTTTTAAAGCCATGCTCTTGGCTCTATCAGAATTTGATTTCCCACTGATTATGTTTACATTGATTTGGAACACATAGGCATGAACATCCTGAGCACAGTTACATCACCGATGATTCCTCATGCCCTGGGAATATAAATCTCTTATGTACATGTGGAATTTACTTGTACTTTCTTACATGAACTTACGTGAGTTAAATGGACTGGCTTAAACCTAAAGAGTGAGGATGTCGTTGTGGTTGTTTAAAAACTTTGCAGTTAAAATTATTTTGATGTATGTGGGGATGGGTCATATAAATCTCTTACATTTTTTAAGCTATCCAGCCATACCTGTAGGATTTGAACTATATTCATAATAATATAAAGGGAGTTTTAAAAAGTACATATCGATCACATAATTTCATATTTTAAGTGTATTTGTGGTGAAGTGATATATAATTATTACAAAAAAATCTTGATTTGAGTTCTGTTGATACTGTTTTTGAGCTTCAGTTTGTGGGGCCTGGTGGTATTTACTTCCTGGAGTCTAAGAGTGTTTTTATTTTGACATAACATATGTGAATTTAAGTGATAATCTCTATTTAACATAGGTTACTTCTATTCTGATTTGGTCAAAGCAAACAAAAGTATAGCTACCCATGGAAAACGTTGTTTGATGAAAGTGTTTGCTGATAGATGATGTTTTTAATCTTAAAAATTCTTGTACTGTGGCTGACTATAGGTTGAATATTCCTCATCTAAAATGCTTAGAAATGGAAGTTTTTCACGTTTCAGAGTGTTTTGGATTTTGGGATATGCGCATATCAGAACATATGCATGACTTATCTTGGGGAATGAGACCCAAGTCTAAATAAGAAATTTATTTATATTTGATGTACACTTTATACATACCCTGAAGATAATTTTATGTGATTTTTCAGTGTGCCTGAGAATTGACTGACACTAGTCATGTGAAATCTTATGGAATTTAATTTTTTCACATGGGCTGTAATCTTGCCATAAAAAGCATCAGATTTTTGAATTTTTGGAATAGGGATACTCAACCTCTAGTAGATAAGTAGACATTTTATAATCACACAATCTCAGAACTGGAAAGACTAGTTGTCTCAGTTATTTTCCATTGCTGTAACTCAGTACCTGACATCCACAAATTTAGGGTAGGAAAGGTTTATGTTAGCTCACAGTTTCAGAAGGTCACAGTCCGTTCAGGGGTGGCTGGCAGCAATTGGAGTACATGGCAGAGAGAGAGGTAGAGGGAGCTTCTCACGACATCACACACAGGAAGGCAGGTTGAGACTGATTGAGACTAGTCCAAACCCCAGTCCTAGTCTTAGTCCTCGTACTCCAAGGAAGGCAGCTTCTAGATCCTTCCAGGTCTCATCCCAGTGATCATCCCCTCCTGGATCCAGTATGGGAGGTGTGGTAAGCCCCCACTACATGCCATTTACATGCCATTAATCTAATATACATGCCATTAATCCAATTTACATGCCTGTAGTCCACCCCTCCAGACTAGGCCCCAACCTCCCAACAGCACATGGTTCCATAGACAATCTCTAACATTTCAATACATGAGACTTTTGGGGGACACTCCAGATCCAAACCACAATGCTAGTCTAATTTTTTTTCCCCCCAGCATGACAGTTTTGAACCCATGGCTTGGGGCCTGCTCACATCTAATGTGTCATTTCCCGTACCTGCTGTTCACCAAGTAACATCTCTGTGCCTTCTTTAGGGAGGTTCTAGTGGCCTTTATATCTTCTCTGTCCTTAGTTACCCTGAATTGCTCTGTCATAGGATTTTTATCAGGCTAAAAACAGAATAAAGCTCTGCTATCAATTATTGTGGAATATAACCTCATAACATCTTCTGTGTGTGTTGCATTTTTTGAATAGAGCATAATTTGAGCAAATGCCCCATTATTACATGGTTCGTGAGATAGTAGTTGTAATTTTGTCAAACCATGGCATCAAATATAATCAGTGGGCTTTTTTTTGGTAATACAAACATCATGAAAACCTGTAATATATGTTAAATGCTATATTATTAAAGGTGCTTGCAAAAAAGTTCTCTTTTATATTTTAAAAATTTAAACTTGTTTATATTTGAAGAAAGATTGCTTAAACAGAACATTCATGTTTTGAAAAAGTGAAAAATAATTTTAAAATGTTAAGTTTGTGGTAGAAATAGATGCATTAAAAGAATCAAATTGTAATATTTGTGTATTTTTATTAAGTCTCCTGCAACTCTACCTGAGATCAGATTTTACAATACAGAAAAATTATCATAGATTTCTTTTTGAATTTGAGGTAGCCACGTTTCATTGACAACTGGATAGTTTTACAAAAAGTCTTAACGAGTTAAGAAAATGTTAAGCTTTAAATGAGTTTTTTAAAATTTCACACTTATGAATACTTTGTATAAAATAGGATAATAAAATTTAGCTACTTGCCCTTATTAAATTAATATTTGAGTTTTCTCCACCCTCCGACATTATTTGTACAAGAGGAAGTAATATAAATACTATTAAAAATGTCAAAGGAAATAACATATATCATGATTTGGTATGTTAAAATAAGGAACTAAATGTACCTAGATCTAAAGCACATGTAGTGATGTTTCTATGGAAAAAATATTTTATAGACTTGTGACATTATTATCGCATGTCAAAGTTTAATGAAAATATTGAGTAACATTGCTTATTGTATTTATCCATTGTGTGTCAGAAAAAAAATTTTTCTTTTCAGCAAAACTTACGCTTTGGTAAAAATTGTGATGTAAAAAATGACCCTCAGAATAAGATTGTACTATAAAAAGTTCATGTTTTTCAAGAGTTTGTCACCGAAAATCTTAAAGCAGCCTCTATGTGCATTTTAGAATGGTTAGATTTATAAGAAATTAAATACATACATTTTACAAATTTCTTGTTAAATGAAATTTTGATTTTTGGCTCAAGATACATATAAAAGCAGTACTTTTACATAGGTGTTATTGCTCAAATATTTTAGGATCCATTTTTCCCTCAACAAAGGGAAATTTTAAAATGTATATATTTTAACCTAACTAATATGCTAGCCTAAATTAAAGAGAATTCTTGAGTTTTCTTGTTTATTTTATCTATTGATTTTATGTAAACCAGAGAGTAGATAATGAAAAAATGTATTGTAGTGCTATTGTCATTGTGCATTTGCCACTTATATTGGATTCTTTCTTTTTTCTTGCTTTCTTGTAAAGGTTCTGCTCTGTATCCAGGCTGTTCTTTAACTCATTGAGTAGCTCAGGCTGTCTTGAATTCATAGCAGTCTTCCTGCCTCATACTCCTAAGTTTCAGGATTACAGCTGTGTGCCACCACACCTGGCTAATTTATACAAGGCCCTGGGGGATCGAACCCAGGGCCTTGTGCACATTAAGCAAGTGCTGCCATCACTGGGATAAGCCTCCATCCTATATTGGGTACCATTGAAGGAAAACTACCAGGCCTGTTTGGGTGTGAAGACAGCATGTAGAAAGGGCAGATAAGAGCAGATTAGACACGATGAAATCTGCCTCTTAAATTAATTTCTGTTTCACTTGAATCATTTCTTCAGTATCTGGTGTGCATTTGAATTGTTAAAAATGCCACAGTTACAAGATCTCAGTGAATGGTGATCCATAGAAAAAGCTCTACCCACATAAGTTGAAATCTTACTGTTGCAATTCTACCATCGTACAGAGAAGGAAAAGACTTTTAGGACATGACAGTCTATCTCAGAAGGCTTATTTAAAAACTGAATGATTGATCCCAAATGCACTGGGATATTTTGATCTGATCCATGTAGCATTGGCCATAGGCTTTTGCTTTTGCATCCAGTGCTGTGTAATGTCAGCCCATATCAGCTTCCAGAAGCTGCTAGTACGTGTCTTGTGCCATTGCATGATTATGCCACAGGCTAGGACTTCTGAAAAATTCTTCTTTTAATTAAAAAATTGATACCCTTGGGGAGATATTGTTAAATATTTACCAGTTTACGGATGCTTGTAAGTGTACTGTTAATGAATGCAAAGCAAGAACGTTTCTCCCATGATGTTCTTGCTGCCAGATCGAGGGTCCTCACGGTGTGTTTGGGGTTGCTGTCTGTCATTGCTTCTACCTCTTGGGTCCTCTTTGCGCAGATTCCCAGGGTCCAGAAGAGTCCCCTTCCCTTACGTAACCATCAATAGTGACGATTCCTGTGAAGTTGGAAATGGAAGGACATGATAGAAAATAATAATATTTATTCCAGAGAGAGGTGAAAGTCACTTCTTGTTTCTTCACTGTTTAGGCTAGGAGGCCTTGTTCATGTGGAAGCAGTTAGATCTGGGTTCAGATCTCTTATTGTGAAAACCTGGGTGAGTTTCCATGAAATCCCAATGCCTCATCTGTGAAATAAATTGTGTGGAAAGGGGAATCTTATATGTACAATGATTATTCTTTTGTCCCCTTTCCCACTACCAGTATCTATTAGTTTTGACTATTCACAGGGAACCAATTATTTTAAATCGTCACTGTCTTCATAGCTATGCTAATAAAATATTTAATTATTATTTTACTCCGGCAAAATATTTTTAGTTATACATGAGAAACCTCCATGGAAATGACTGGAATAAGATTCTGGCATTAGTGTTCCAAAATCCTGAATATGTGAGCATTGGTTGTATTTTGTTTTAAGTGTAATTAAAACACCATTTCAGAATGGAAGAAATCTTTGGTGAATGCCGGTGTTGGTAACTTCGTGCTTAAGGTTAAAGAACAACCGTCTTTAGCAAATGGCAGAAGACAGAGGCATTTTTCCATAATAAAATTTGTAATTGTAGAAATGTAAAAGTGTGAAATTTGTATTATAAACATATTTAACGGAAGTTTCACTTACTTTGGGTGTATACACATAGAAGCCCCTTGAGTATTTTTATTTTCGTAGACTAATACATCTGAAAATACTTTCTTCACAAGGAATTTTCACGAAGTCCATACACACAAGGTATATTTCACTTGGCGAATGATAATGGGAAGGGGGAAATAGGCTTATAAAAAGGAACAGGGTAGCCACGAAGCCACTGCTTCCACAGTTAATTGGCCAGGAACTGTGTTATTTGTAAAAAGTTCATGGTTCAAACCGGCTTAAGCTTCGTGTGTTAGGATAAGTGATTTCCATACGCTTGCTTCATAAGCTGTCCCTTGAGGTCTGTGGCTGCTGTCTGACCCTGGCTCCCCTCCTTCTGTATCTCTCTGTGGTTGACCTTCAATTTTTGGTTTAACTTTTATCACTGGATCTTTGCAAATACGTTTTGGATGTCTTTCCTGTATCCCATCATGTTGTTTAACTCTAGCTCAAATATCATTTTCTGGGAGAGATCTGCCCATTCTTTGATTTCTGCTGAATCTGTGAGTTCACAGTACATTCCTGTTTTCCTTTTAGAGCATTATCATACACTCTGCCAAATGATCTACTCGTGGGTGTGTTCATGCAATTTCTTATTCCAATGGCTGTTCGTCATGTGCGCCCCAACCCCTCAAAGCCTCTCCTTTGATAATAAGGACTTCTTGCTTGTTTCCACGGCTTAATGCATTCTTTTTTCTCCTCTTAAAAACATGACAAAAACAGCTTTTCTTCGTAAGTTACTTGGAAATTATTTACTTGTTGTGCTTTCATAAAATTCATAAATCATGTACATGGGCCGTGTTATGAATTAATTGGTAGGTCACCTCTCTCTGAATGGGTGAAAGAATTGCCAAAAATGATCAGGGCTGCTGTCTTCCTGGCTCTGGGCGATGGTGTTGACAGCCAAGCAAAGACCTTCTCCAATAAATCCACTCTTAGATTCAAGTTTTTCCAGATGTGAGAAGTAATTAAGTCTTTGCCTTTATTCAACCCTTTCTGCTTTTCTAGGGGAAACTGGCAGCTGGGGTGAATTAACTCAGATTGTGTGCATGTGTGTGTGTTGTGTGTATGAACACACACACATTCTCTCTCTCTCTCTCTCTCTCTCTCTCTCTCTCTCTCTCTTTCTCTCTCTCATAGCATTTGCCAACAGCCAAATGAGGTCAGACCTCCAAGCAAAACAAAAGCTGATTTCAATAAATGCTCCAAATTTTTACAGCTATATTTCATAATTGAGAGAAAAGAGTTTTCTCCAAAATCCCATTTCCTTTCTGTTTTTGCTGAATGCTAACAAAATGAGGATAATTAAATTCAGTCCCATTAAAGGATTTTTTAAAAGTGCATGATTCTTAAGTCAGTCCCAGTGGCACAGGCTTGTAATCTCAGCACTCTTGGATGCTGAGGCAGGAGGATTGCAAGCTCAGTTTCAGCTTTGGGCAACTTTGTGACTTCAAGACACTGTCTCAAAATCAAAAATAAAAATGATCTGGAGAAGTAGCTCAGTGCAACTGCTTGGTTCCCAACACATAAGAGTAAGCACCTTTTAAAGATTTAATGAATGTCCCTGTAAGATGTTACAGTGAATTCAAAGGTGAATTTGAAGGGTTGTACATAAGTGAATAGTAAGAAATGCTGAAAAGAATTTATAAATAGATGTAAAAAGAGACAATCCTCTGAGCAATAATCGTTGTTTTTCCCAAGGACATAATTATTGTACCAATAAGGATCTAAGGATCTTTGCATTTTTAAAAAACAAGTTACAGTTTTAAGGGCAGCAGGAATGGCTCAGAGGTTAAAGTGCTTGCTTAACAAGTGCTAAGAACCCAAATTTGATTCCCCATCACCACATAAACCCAGTGTGGTGGTGCATACCTGTAATCCCTGCACTAGGGAAGCTGAGACAGGAGGATTGCTATGAGTCCAGGGCCAGCCTGGGCTCCATAGTGAGGTCAGAACCAGTCTGGGCAGCAGAGTGAGACCCTGTCTCAAAAAGTTACAGTTTTAATAAAGTAATTCAAAGACAGTTAAAGAACTTTAGCTCCAAAGAGAGAGGGCTGGATGAGACACCTGCTAATTCTTTTATATGTGCCAGTTTTAAAGTCTTTCACAATTATTCCTGACACATCTTGCCCAAAACTGGAGGAAAAAACTTTTTGTTGATCCCACCTGACCCTTTGTCCTGGAAATAGACCATACACAAACCACTCATACCCTGAGCTTCCTTGTGTAGTGAGATTTGCAGGAGCAATGATGGTATTTACTTCATTGTTATTAAAACCAAATATTTTGGGGGAAGGAAATGAAATCAAAGTCTTCAGTTTACCAGTTGCTCATGTTAAATTTTTCCTCCTAATGAGAAGAATACACCATCTTAAATTTGGTGTCCCCCCCAACCCCCACCCCAAACACACACAAACCTGAAAACCGGGTCCCATCTCGTTCTGTTTCACCAACATCAGTCATTGTCTGCCTCAATTATAAGTCTCACTTACAAAAGGAATATGTAGATGAGCAGTCTATTAAATCTTTTTTTAATAGCCTAAGTGATAATAGAGTTACTCAGGCAGCTTTTTTTGATTTCTAATGAAAAAAACACTGATGCAACAGCTCCAGATAAGAAAACACGGACAGATGAGGCTAATGGTAAGCAGAGAAGTTTTTCTCTTTTTTAAAGAGGATGAATTGCCTTAGAAGGCTTGTTTTCTTGCTTCCTCTCTCCCGTCTCTTAATAAAGTTCTTTCTTGAGTGATTCCAAACAGTGGATAAATATCAGGCAGAAGGATCCAACTCAGAAGCAAGAACTTACGGGAGAAAGGTAGTCGTGAAAAAAATCTGTGCAACTGAAAACAAAGGTGAGAAGTATCAGGACAGGAAAGCAAGTCAGGCAAATTAATTCCTCTCTTAACTAGTCACTTAAGAGGAATGTTTTGTAATAAGAAATGTTGAATCAGTTTTTTAAAAAAATCAGTTTGTAAGCTTTGCTCGTTGGGGCAGAAGGAACTTCCTTTTTATCTTGTGAAGATTTAATGCAGAATCTGTTGAAATTCACTGATAAAGGGCAGATAAGCAGGATAAATAGTGTAGAATCTGCTACCAGTTTAGGGACATTGTGGGAGAAAGAATGGCTCTAACCTCTGCAAGTTTTGAAACTTCTGTGCCCTCTCACTAGAGGAGAGGGAAAGGGGAATGTAGATTATTTTAGAGGAAGAAGATTTTTTCTTTGCTTTTTATTTTTTTTCCCATTTATAAGTGCAGTACATAAGTTTACACTGATCTTGAGTATTTTGTGCACATACATATCGTGGCGGTTACATATCCTCTTCTCTCGTTTCATCCCTTCCACTCCCCCATTCCTCCCCTCCAGTCCCCATCATTCCCCACATTAAGTTCTATGAAATAATTGTGATCTGGGTTTCTCGTATCAGAGAAACTGTTTGATGCTTCACCAGGAGAGGAAGAGGAATGTTAAGGCGAGATGAATGTGCCTGAAGACAAGAATAGCCTGAGAAGTGTGCCTGGCTTTTGGTGTGAGGTTTAACTTTCAATCTCGTCTGTGTGTGAGTTCACTTTTCCTTGGGTAATGAAATAACAGAGAAGGTAGAAGAAACTTATTTTCCTGTTGGTGCAGCTGGTCATTGAGTAGAAATAGTAGCTTCATGAAAGAGCCTCTTCCGATGTCTTCCAATCCCAAATCCCTTCAGTCTCAGTCACCATAGTCAGGTGCCTATTTGAAAGGGACATCCCCCAGACACCTTCCTTCTCAATTTAGAACTGAATCTTGGTCTATTTTAATAGTTTACTGTGATTTTCATTTGCAAGTCTTTTGTCACTATGATAGGGGAAGGGACATGTTGAGATCACTACAAAGAAAAGGGAAAAGTGAAATAAGTGTGGACATTTGTTCAAAACTAGGAGATCCTTGTTGCTTGCAACCTTAAGAACATTGAGAATGGTCGGGTACTAACTAGGTGGTGGTACAGATGGTTTCCTTCACTGGGGGCTTTGTCTCCAGAGACTGGCAGTTGCTATGGAAACACATTTGCTTATATGTACACATCAAATTATAAAAAGATCGGAAGCCTGTATTATAAATACACAGGCTAGCTCTTATCTTTGGGCTCTTAGGTTGTGGGAGGCCCTTCTTGCCTTTGAAAAGATATATTGATGGCCGAGAATCTCACACTTTCAGATGAGAAGCTCTTTTTATATCAAGTACTCTTCTCGTAACTGTGGACCTTTACTGGGAAGTTGAAAATTGTTCAAGTGCTTTCCTTTTATTAACTTCTGGCAATTCCGCCTTTCTGTTTATGTAGAATTAGAGGCAGGGAGGGATTAAATACCTTGCCCCAGAGGATATGGCAAGACTGAGGGTTCCGCCATAATAGAACTTCAGCCTGGTCTCATGAGGTGTCCTGGAAGGGCAGAGGACCGGGATAAAAAAAGAAGACAGAGTAAGAGAAGCACTCAGTAAGTAACAGAGATTAGCGACTATGCAGATATTCCCTCGGGGGACTCCCCAAGGTGGAAAATATGTGTTTGAGTACAGCATTAAACTTGCTTTTTAAAATAAATATGATAGAAAACTTTGAAATATAAAAGCAATCCGTGAAGAACACTCTTTTCTTAACCTGCAAGTCAGCCTTTAGCACTATTGACAGGACAGCTTTGCTTGATAAAGTACAGGGCTTAAATTTTTTAGAGGAAACTCAACATGAATTTTCTATTACACTCATAGGTGAAGGGAAAAAGATGTATTCAGTCATAAGTAATGGGGTATGTGGCTTGCCAGACAATCCATTAGAGTTCATCCAGCAAGTCTTGAATGCTGGATTTTTTATTTCCTACTTAATGTTCACCCAAAGTATGTTTTCTTTCCCTGTTGCCCTTCTTAATATCTAGCACAATACCCAGCACAACGCCCAATGTTTATTTGTTGAATAAACAGGTTATATTCTGATCCTAATATTCTGTTGAATAATTTTACAAATGAGAATGATAATTAATTTTCCTTAGCTTTAATCTTTTGTGAGAGAGGGCACTAGGTATATTGACCTTTTAAGCATTTATTTGGCTTTAAAGTTCTGGTTACGAAATCAAATAGAAATTTTACATGCCTGTAATCCTAGCACATGGGAGCCTGAGACAGGGGGATTGAAGTTTGTGTCTTGGCTGGGCAAAATATTGACATTCTTTCTCCAGGTAAGAAGGGATTGGAATTGTAGCTATGTGTGAAGGCTCTAGGTTCAATCCCAGAACAACAAACAACAACAGCAGCAACATCATATGGAAATTTGTGTTCACACTGCATGTGGTTTTTAGTTTTTCTGTTGAAATTTTTTATTGTTTTCTTGCAGTGCAGCAGTCAATTAGAATTCCTTATGTGACGAGAAGTGAGAAACGAGAGAGGGGCTGCTGTGGAGGCCTGATGCAGGTAACTCACCTTGGGCGTGCACATCACGGCGACCAGCACCAACGCTGTCATCTCAAATATGAGCCAAGTGCTGCGTTGTAGGCAATTGTAATATGATTTATTTTTGCTCTGTACTTATAGAGCCTTTGGCTCACTGTTTTGCCCCTATTATTATTATTATTTTGAGTGAAGAGGAACTTTCTTGGGCCACAGATACAATACACGATATAGTTGTACTGTATGTAAGTAATAAAATTTCCTTTTTAAAAAGTTTTTCATTTATAACATTTAAAAATCAGTCAAGGGCAAAATAGTGGCGATTGTGGGTTGGGCATTACTGATTCAGAGGTTTGCAAGGGAAGTTTGCAGACATTGTTTTTCCTTCAAGGTAGAATAGATGTTCTATGCAATCTATAGACTGTTAGAATAGTCTTCTGACAAAAGAGAACCTAAGGGAGGCAATTAGAGTTCCATGTTCTTTTATGAAGCAAGAGTACTGTAAAAAAAAGAAAAACAAATACAGCATGGCTAAGAATCTTCCAAATTCACTGTGCCAGGGACAATTTCCTTTAGGCATTTTGCTGGTAAGCAGGATATACCATTAATTTAACCTATAACATAACTGTTTATGACAAGTCCAATTTTTAGGGGAAATATTTTGTCAGAATGGTCTTTCTATAAGCAGTATTTCACAGGAGAATGCTAGTTTCTGGGGTAATGACAGTCATAAAAAATAAAACAGTGACAAATAGATGAAATGAGGTGAAATTGGTAGAATCCATTTATGAGGAATGGTAAGTTCAAATCTAAATAGTTTTTTTTTTTTGGTTTATTTATTTGGTTGAATATGTCAAAATTGTACGTGGATGGCAAGGATTGAAATTAGTTTACAGGCTTGTAACTTAGCCAGGTTTGCTTACAAAACTTTTTTTATTCCTGGCAAATTTTTTGTGAAACTTTGTCCCATAGCACAGCACTTAAAGAATAACCTATTTGTTATGATTCTGTGTAATGTTTTTCTTGTCAGAATTTTCAGTATAGGGAAAGCCAAGACAATTTTTTAAAAATGAAATAAAAACTAGATACAATTTCAAGAGAAAATAGTATTATACTTGGCTAGTTGGTGTGATATATTAGTTGGTATAAAGGTATAATTAATATAATTAGTTTTATTAGTCACCAAGGGATATATTCTTTAATGTTTAACACTAATATGTTATGACTTTGTAAAAAATGAATTTCCCTTGGGATTTAAGTGGCCCAAATGATAAATTGTGAGTTAAAGTGTCAGAATAACCTAAATGGATGATAAAGGATTTGGAGTGAGAAATATATTTTATCTGTGTAACTGGTAACACATACCACATAATAAATAATTGTGATAACTTACGTTTTCAACTTTTTCTACATGTGTGATAAACATCGAGAAATATACCATTATTTAGGAAGTCTCTCAAAATTGATACAGGACAGAATCCAAATAAGATGATTATTTTTGAATCAATGATGTTTCTGGAATTTTTTTGCCTTGTTTCTAGAATTCTTGATGATGTATCAACATATACTTAACTGGAACTTTTTCTGTTTAATGATGTTTACAATTAATACAACAAAATATTACCTTATAAAAATTAGCAGTCGTAATTAGTTTGGAATAGATTCTTTGAGGTGGTTCAAAGGGCTTTTTAAAATAAATTACTAGTCTTTAATCAGCAAATATAAAGTGGATTTTTTTTAGGATGTGAGAGGTGCGTGTATGTCTCATAAGACATTTAATTTACGTTAATGAAGTGAGTTTAAGGGATATGATTCCCTATATGGAGTTACAGCTATCTCTGACGTTTCAGTGAAAGCTTTATTTAGACAGAGGTGAGGAATCTTTGAAATGACAGGCTTTGGGCTGTGATAACTTGAGTGTTATAGCTGAGTAGTTTTCCCAAGAATCATTAAGTCCTTTACAAACCATTTTTATGAATGAATTGAATTTGTGAAAGATGAATAAATATTCATAGTGTTGACTTTTAAAGTTTGTGAAATTGAATTTTGCCCAAGAAAATGTCATTTCCCCTGTGTGGGGCTGGCCCTGGCCAACTCTGGAGATTCGACTCTCCACCCTCTCACATGCCGTTGAGATAAGGAGGGTGAAGCGTGAGCCGAGGAGAGGGGAAGCCTGGGAAGGTCATTCCTGCCATAGCACCAGAGACTCCAGGGGCTCAAGGACACGTTAGTCCAGGGAAGGAAGCTGCTCTGGTAAAGTTTTACATACACTTATCTTGACAGGGTAAAAATGAGGGTCCATGGATTGGAGGATGTGAAAGATGAACCTGAAGAGGGAAAAACAGGAGAAGAAGATGAAGATCAGGTAAATGGAAAAGCACCTACCTAAGGATGGTATTTGTTCCCATAAAGGATGAGGATAAAATGGCTCTCTCTCTCTCCTTCCTTCCTTCCTTCCTTCCTTCCTTCCTTCCTTCCTTCCTTCCTTCCTTCC
The DNA here is from genome assembly GCA_004027205.1 of Ctenodactylus gundi. Taxonomy (NCBI): domain Eukaryota; kingdom Metazoa; phylum Chordata; class Mammalia; order Rodentia; family Ctenodactylidae; genus Ctenodactylus; species Ctenodactylus gundi. Next base: position 318,689 of record PVKB01000063.1, read on the forward strand.
AACAGGTGTTCCTGAAGCCTGTTATTGAAGACCTGAGCATGGAACTGGCCAGAAAATGCACTGAACTCATTAGTGATGTAAGTGATCGATGTGACTTTTGCCTCTCTCTCTCTCTCTCTCTCTCTCTCTCTCTCTCTCTCTCTCTCTCTGCATTAGATGTGTGGAATGGGGATGCTATAGAGCTAGGGAAAAAATCTTGAAATAATCACCTTTTAAACATAGTTATATTCCAGAAGACAGAACTAAGTCCAGAAATTTGAAATGATTTCTGTAAGGTCAACCTATACAGAGTTTCTGCTGGAGCACATCTCTCCTTTCTTATTGTGAATTTTGTTATCGTGAGGCATAGAATTGTAGGGAATCTTCTACCTGAAAATCTCAAAGGTTTTAAAATTAGGGTAATGATGTAATTTGCCTTGGGAGGACTCATGGCTTACATGTTAAGAACCTGGATCTCGATGATAACATTAGTGAACAGCTGCAATTATTAATGATTTTTTTTAAGAAGTAGGCTTAGTTTATATTATATTTCAGGGGAATCCTACAAAGTATTTAAAACATGCATGCACATGGCTGTAATAAACCTGTGAACTAGAATACTAGAAGCAAAGGAAAAGATGAAGATGAGAATCCAGATGATCTTCAACAGGGTAAAAGAATCGCTGGAAGAAGGGAAATTGATTTCCTCAGATGTGCTCATGTCCACTCTCACTTAGAGAAATGAGCAGGCTAGCATTTGTTCACGCTATTGTTAACAAGCAGAGCGACAACAATATTTGAAAAATGGTCATTTTCAAAAGAAACCGATCTTGGGCAGTGGGATGGTGGTCTGCTAGCGAACTGGCTGACATCCACCTGACAACTTGACTGTAAGTGTAGTATTTGTAACAGTAAGATTAAATAATGCGTGTCTACCCAAAATACAGAGCGTACTCTCTGGAGCATGGCGAGTGCTCAGGAACTCTTAGTTGTTACTAACTGTGCCACCTGTAAGTTCCTTTTACCTGAGTCCAGTCGTGGTTTATGTATCACTCTTCATTGCCTTCTGGTTTGTCAGAAGGAACTAGAGTGGGGGTGAATTATATCTCTTCTTATATACTTGTTATGTGTTGTGTTTAAATGTGAATTAAAGATTTCTTTGTGATACTACTTAATTATAGTAACAAAAATTTTTTTGAATTGCAGCAGTAGTGGTAACATCAGTGCCATTTTAGATTTATTGAGGTAATGGGGTAGTAGATCTTGTGAGACTGGTTCTTCTAGTTTTTCCTACTCCAAAAGCAAGGACTTGGAGACATAGAAAATTAAAATAACTTGTCAAATCTTACCCATAAGCAGTGACTAGGACTTGAACACAGAACTCTCTCTGCTCTGCTTTTATCTTTTACTGTAGATTTCAATGGGAATTTTATCTTACTTTATAATTATTCTATTAAAACTAGTAATATTCATGCTGTCATTTACAAGTCTCAAATTCCTAACTCTGCAAATAGTACCTCTTCTGACTTTGATTTATTTTTCAGATGTAATTATTGCTGGGCTGAATCGTAATATATCTGTTAGGACTATTTTGGTGACTTTGGTTTTAGCTGATTTGTTGGAGGAGTTCCAGATAAGATAACTTATCAGAGACATTAAAAACAGCATGGCAGGAGGGGTGGCCTTTGCAGAAGCAAACGTCATGGTATTTCATTCCCCTTTGGGTGAAATTGAACACAGAGGAGACACTTTTGTTTCTTATGGATTTATGTAGCATAGAGGGAAATCTGTACCACTTACATATTTAGAACCCAAATACTGAGGCTTGATTTATATGTGTACATACTGATATTTTGTTTCCAAATAAAATTTCATACATCTCAAGATGCTTTTTTGAAAAACACTTTTACATTTATCAACGAAGAGTCTGAAAAATTATATTGTTTCTTTTTTTAAAAAAATGAAATGTAATGAGGGCTGAAGGAATAGCTTAATTGCTAAAGAACTTGTCTCGCAAGTTGAAGGTCCTGAGTTAGATCCCCCAGCACCACATAAGCTGGATGTGGTCTCACATGCCGGTAATCCTGGCACTTGGAAGGCTGTGGCAGGAGGATTGCTGAATTGCTGTGTGTTTGAGGCCAGCTTGGGCCACAGCTTGTCTCCAAAATAAATAAATAAATACATAAATGAATAAAGGGAATGAATTTTTTGAAGGAAATTTTAATTTATTCTTACTAGAAGGACTTGGAACATTGGAGTAGACTAAAGTTTTAGCTTTTTAGAAGTTTAATGGTGTTAACTACTAATTTGCTTATTCTTTCTCAGTGTCATCAGTGTTTTTATATAGAGTAGATAAGCTTCAATTTGAAATTCATTTTTAAGTCAATACAATTTCCAAATTTGAATTTCTTACTTGTTATATTGTTGTGTGGCTGATTGACCAAAAGGTGTCAGTCCTAGAGCTAAAACAAGTACAAAATTCAATGGATTGCCACACTAGATTAAGCTTGTGTTCCAGTAAAGCCTGAACTATATTTCTAATTATGCCCATCTTTTGGTCCCTCACACTTAATTTAGCATACCAGTTTTCCCTTGGTCTAAAATTTAAATACAAATCTTTAAGTGCCTTGGTTATCTTTGATGATTGATTATGTCCCTAGTGGACATTAGATCAAGCCTCTCAGCTAGTGAGCTTCTTGGGATTTGAAATAAAGTCTATCTGACCTGTTAGCCTGAGTCCATACGATGACCTTTCTCCTGTACTGGGCACCTCAGCAGGCCTATTGTGTAGGTTCTTTGAGCCTTAGTTCACCAGGAAGAAACCCTAGGTTGAGTAGCTTGTACCGGGGTATTGGGTTAGGCAAATGTGTGTGCAGGATTTGAGGGAAGGTTCAGCTCAGTCCAGAGCCTGGCACTTTCTACCTAGCCTCATTTGTTGTTAGAGGAGTGGGGTGACCTTAATCGTTTCTCCTCACAGACAAGCTTTTGTGCATGTTTTTTTTATCACTCCAGTTACTCCTGTTTGGCCTTCTTCCTGCCTCGTATGTCTTCATCGGGGCATGGTAGTCACAACTGCACAGTAGTCCAGCTGCGAGTGGCCTGAGATTACAAGCAGGGTAGGTTAAGGCTTTGTTTTGCTCCCAGTACCCTTTGTGATACTATTTATAGTTTCTTGGATTTGGGGGCTAATGAGAGCTATTGGACCAATCTGTCAGATGTCACAGTCATTTTCAGTCCTAATATCTGACTTTTAGCTGACAGCTTGGTCCCATCATCTTTTAATAGTTTGAATTATTCTAACCTCACAAGGGACAGAGCTAATCTGTGGTTTTCTGCTTTCTTGCCTGGCCCTTTGACAATTTCCAAGTTTATCTCTTTTGGCTTGTCATTTTACTCTGCAAGAGAGCTGGGGTCATCAGCAGACCTGGAGACCTTGCAGTGCATCCCCCTGGCAGACACTGTATAGAAATGTTAAGTAAGGTTGGCCTGGAGATCAGTCCTGGGAGGCCCACCCTGCTTAGAATTCTCCACAGAGAGTAACAGCAGTTTTTCAGGCCAAGTGGCTTCACTTTGGGATCAATAAGAGGCATTTTTTTTTCTTTCCTGGCCTATATTTTTTCTCCTCCACTTTCCTTCGCTTCCCTTCTGCTTTCTACGTTGTACTTTCTCTACCACATGATGGGTTTTCCCTCTGTGCGATTCACTTCCAAATCCTGAGGGACACTTAGTTCTCCCAGGCAGCCTCCTTCATGATTCCGTTAATCACCTAACTATTTCTTCAACTAAACCCTCTGGTATTTAGTCCCTTTTGTCAAATACTTAATCAATTCCTTGAATACATTAAACCTATCCATTCTATTGAGCATCCAGAGTTATAGATCTAGTAGCCTTCTGGCATGTGGACATGAAAAAATGTTGGGCAAAAGGAATGTTTCATAGATCTCAGAGGCAGAGAGAGCCTTCCTCAAAGTGAGTTCAGCTGCATCTGCATTCAGCCACTGACTCAGTGTTTTGGTTCAAGGTGTTCATTTACGTGACAGTGGAAACATTTTCCAGGAAAATGAACATTGTTTGTTGTGGCTGAATTCTCCCTATGCTAAAAAAAAAAATTAAATTTCCTGACTGTCCCTCTAAAGAAAGCTCAGACTGTATTAGAAAACCGTGGCCATGACTTGCCCAGTTAGCCAGGAATGATGGACCTGTAGGTTTTTCTTCCTGGATTTACTGAAGTCAGCCTATCAAAATGGTTTCAATTATGAAAAGACTTTCTCGATACTTTCAGTTAAGAATTCCCGAAAGAGGAAATAACTTCCGACATTTCTGCATTGGTCACCCAGTTTTCGCCATTAGCTAATCTCATAGTCACTGAAAGAAACGTGGCCAGGAGAAGGAAGCAGTGCTGAATTAATTGAACTCTAATTGGAGTCAAGACACTGTGGGATTAATGAGTAAGGCCAAAAGAGAAATGAATGTTTGGGACATCTTACTGATTATAAAGTCATCAACTTTGCCCCACTTTTATTTTTAATTTGAAAATACATTAGGTTGTGCATTGTTGATGGGTGTAGATGACTAAAAGTAGAGAAAAACTCTATTCCTGTATTTAATAAATGGGCATTTTTTTGTCTCCCCACATATAAAGCCTTGAGTGGGAGGCTGAGTCTCAGTACAGTGGAAATTATTCTCCCAGGCTTCTGTTCTTTTGCTGAACTTTTATTAATGTTATGGCTTATTGCCTTGTGATAACATCATTGCTGCTGCCTCGTGACTGGGGGAGGAAAAGCTTAGAAGGACATGGTGTCGAAGACATGTGTGTGTGCACAGTCTCTTCCTCATTCCAGAAGCACTGCTGAGAAAACTTCATACCCAGAGCTGGTGCTTCCTTCCTGCTGTCCAGTCAGGCCAGTGATAGGCCAAAGAAAATGACATGCCCATGCCCACTTTAGATCAGCTGTCCTTTGGAGCCACGTTGTGGCCCCGACTACCCTATCCTCGTGAGTCCTTTCAGATCTTTCAGATTCTATGGTTAGGAGAGTAGAGGAGCAACTGAGGAGTCTGTCCAGTAGATGGATGCTACCGGCCTTTGCTTTTAACATGTAGATGTGCTGGTAACACAGAAGAGCCATCTCTTCAATGATTTTTATTTGACCTAAGCTTTGCGTTGACGAATACAGTTCCTTTTCATTTATGATTGCCTATTAATCCTGGCATAGGAATGCTACTAATTGCCATTCATTTTGTAAAACTCACTAGGCACCACAAGCACAAATTCATCAGAAATCTGACACAAGCAGTGTGTGATTTCTAATGAATTTTTCAACATGAGTGACCATAGTTGCATGATTTTAAAATTGCAACGTAAATTTGAAGATACAGGTACACATATGTGTCTTTTTAACAAAGACCAAAGAAAGTGCCAGAGTCTGTAATTAAGACTGAACTATTTGCCTGCGTAGCTAAGGAAGTAAATACTGCAGCCTTACACCCTTATCCAGAGCTCCTGTCCTGCACATTGTGCTCCTGTCAGACTTTATCAGGAGCCTGTGGCAATGAGCACATACCACAGCCGTGAAGAATGTGAGTGTGATGGGGAAAAGATGGTGGCAAGAGATAAAAATAATGGCTCAAACTTAAGCCTAATGATGGGCTGTTTTTTCTCTCACACTTAATTATATAATGGAGAAACTTTTTTTCTTCTTATGATCAAAATAGCCTGCTATTTATCATAGTGCCATTAACGATTTAATTACTAGTGACTGAGGAGGGTGATTTGCAGGAACCTAAAATTATGGCTAATCTCTGGGAAGAAAAAAAGTAATTTAGTGCTCAGATAAGATAAATACATTCTCATGTTGATTTCATGAATAAAGCAAATGTTTAATGCAGCAGGCATTAATAGCTAAGAGTCACAGCAGTGAAATACAGAATTTTGAAACTTCGTATGTTTGTGGCTGGTAGTTTAAGGCAAGTCAAGCTCCTTGAATCAGGAAAAATCTCCATTGAATGTTAGTACATAACGTCGATATTAATCGTGTCCTCTAAGAACCATTTGGTATATATAATTAGCAGTTGCTTTTGGGGTATAATTAGGAAGACCATGTAATTTATTATATGAACAGGGATACTTCTAATCTATAAATATTTACAGTCGGGTAGATAAATATGACTTTATTTTACGGTGATATAAATTTTAGCAAATTACCTCCATCCTTTTGACTTGTCATAAGTTTTAGCCTCCTAATTTTGAGATTGTTCAGCAATTAACTTGACAATAGGATGGCATGTTAGGTCCACCTCCGTATTTCTTGACTTATCTTGGGCTCACGTGTTCATATGTGGCTCCTCCTAGGAAGTAATTCTGGTCTCTCCCCAAGGAGAAGGGGTGATTGATTTGACTCAGGAATTAAAGAGAAGGAATGTGCATATTGAATTAAGCCTCTCTGGGCTCTCTTGGGCTGATTTGCCAGCTAGCAGCAAGGGGGCAATCTGAAATGTTATCCACCTGGCGAGCTTTCTGGGCAGATTGTACTCTCCTGTATAAAAAGAGGAAAGGAAAATGGGAGGCCATATATATTCATAAGTTGGTTAAGTTTGATTTGGGGGAAATTCATTAGTAATAGGAAGCTCGTGATGGCAACAATTTAATCTTCTCCCTCCTGTCCAGCACATGTAGATATTGATGCTAAGAGCAGGCTGCATTTGTTCAACTTCTGCCTCTACTTAGTGTAACACATCTGTTCTGATGATGACTTGTTTGCTACTTGAGATAGGTAGCTGGTTCTCTTTCACAATAGATTTAACTGGGTTTAAAAGTAACAATGAACTAGGGCCCTTGTAGGATGAGGTGGAGATATTTTGAACATTTCTCTGGGCAGGTATTTCTCTGTGCAAGTACTACCAGATACAAATTTAGTCCAGTACTCCCTGGGCTCTATTCCTACATAACTGGACTTTTGCTTATTTGAAGTGCAGTCTTTCCTCACTCTGTCTTATCATCTTTGCAATTCTGTGCTGCATCTTTTTTTCTTTGTTTTATTTTGAGGATCATTCCACATTTGAATATTCACTTAAAAATGAGCTTTACCAACTTAATTCTCTGTTCAGGAAAGATCATTACAAGCATTTTTTCTTGTCTTCTTATTCAAATTATTCCTTTTTTAGATCCATTATAAAGAAGAGTATAAAAAGTCCAAGGACAAGTGTACCTTTGTGACAGACACACCCATGCTAAACCATGTAAAAAATATTGGTGCTTTCATTTCTGAGGTAAGAGCCCCAAGACTTGCAAGGATGGTTTGCTTTTCTTTTGCTATTTACATAGATAAAGATCTATGAGTTAAAGTTGTTTAGCTTTTAAAGCACTACTGAATGTTGGTAACATCCAGCTTATCCTATTCTATGCATTGTTTTTAATTAACTCATGTGAATTGCCTTCCCTATATTTGAGTATATTTTGTTAGATACTCTATTTTGACTCCATTGCTTGCTTTCTTACACAGAATTACTCTTGAAAAGTGACATTTTTATTAAAAAAATAGCATTGACAAAAAGAATTTATTTTAAACACCTCAACTTATCGCTCTCTGAATGGATGCATTAGGGAAGAACAACTGAATTAAATTTTGAAAACAAGGAAATTATATCAGCTAGTTTCATAAAATGTATCTTTGACAAATAATTTTAAATTAGTTTCAACTATTTTGAGTGGGACAAAATTTATACCCACTTGACAGAGATGTCAATTATGAAGCCACAGAATGAGAACTATGTTACATCCATTTTGCTGTTGAAAAATCACAGTCTCTTCTTGAGAGCATTCAGAACTGTAGTTTATGCTGCATTGCATGCTAACAATAATTTGTGTGTTGAGACATTATTGTCATCTGTGAAGAAAGTTGAAGAAGTCAGTGAATAAAACAGTGTTGTAGATGACTGACCTCTAGTGTTCCATAAGTTATGTTGGAAAAATGAATGCCTTCTCAGGATTATTTCTGGTAACATGAGATGCTTTTGAGAAAATCAGAACATGTTCCTTTATTGTAACCAACATCTAGAATTATGGGAACAGAAGGGTATACGCTTAATAAATTGGCCCCCACATCAGGCTCTGAGCCCAGAGTAGCACCAAGAAGTTTTCACCAGAAAAATTTCACCAGAAAATGAAAGAACATGGTTTCATGTAGGTGCATTAATATGTCACTCCGGCTGGGCAGATAAATTCTTGGTGTTGTCTATTTGGGGTTGATTAATTTTCTTGACAAGTTCACTGCAAAGCAAAAAATTACACGTGTATGATCTGTTGTCTTTCCTTGAGCCTGATTTCCCCAACAGGAGGTGGTGAATGAGTGTTTGTCTTTTGGAGTAATGATGGGCTCACTCGGAGTCATTCAGGCTTGCGGTGGGAGGCATGCACACACACACACACACACGCACACACACACACACACACACACACACACACACACACAAGCAACCCCTTCTAGTGTGGCTGCAGGAGATGGGTAAGATTAGAGTATAAAGGGTCACACTGTGTTTTTAAAAATTTAGTATTTAATCTCATGAACTTACAGTATACTGTATGGTCATTGTGTACATTGTATACAATATATAATAATTAATCAAAGTAGTTAATGTTTTTAATCTCCTTAAATATTTTAGAAGTTTTTTGTTTAGCATGTACTAATTGTACATATTTATAGGATTATTGTACGGTGTTTCAATATGTGTATCAATCTATACTGGTCAAATTAAAGTAATCAATATTTCTGTATTCTTATTACTTTGTATTTGGAGGCTGCAAACTCCTCTCTCCTAGTTCCTCATAAAATATGCAATAGTTTGTTGTGGCCTGAACTCACCCCGCTATACTGCAGAACACTGGTGTTTATTATGTTTGCCTGGGTTTCAGGACCTGTTATCCAGAATCGCAATATCCTTCTCCTCCAACCCTCTTCAGCCTCCAGACTACTTTTTTCACTTAGGGTCTAGGTGCTCAAGTCTTAATGAATTGTATTTTCTGGAACAACTCGAATGTCTTATTATCTTCAGATTGGTTCTTCATGAAAGATACATATGAAACTGTCAGTATACACATTTATTTGTAGAAATATGCTTGGGTTTCTAGAAAAAGTATGATGTTTGTGCATGTCTTGTTGAAAGCTTTCTCTGTAATAAATTGGATTTATTGCTATCTCTTCAGAATATGTTCATTAAATCTAAAAGTAAAATGCTCTAATAATTTAAAAATCAGTTGTTTTGAAAGAAGGTTGTTGTTTTTTTAACCTTTCTTTTTATGTTAACAGTAAAAAGTGTTTTTCTCCCCTAGGCAAAATACAAAGGCAAGGTGAAGGCTGACCTGTCTAACTCTCTCTACAAGCAGATGCCGGCTACCATTGACAGTGTGTTTGCAAGAGAGGTTTCACAGCTTCAGAGCGAGGTATGGTTTTCATCCATTGTTATTTAATGATGTAGGTCACATGTGTAACTTCATATAAGCTAGTGAGCATTTTGATAAGAGTTGTTTGTCTTGAGTATTAACTATGAATGAAAGTTGGAGGCAGCTGGTTCACACGCTCTTGGCAGACACTGGAGAAATGGCAGAAAATGAAAAGGCCATGCAAGTGTGTGTCAGTGACATCATGCTATTTTTCTAAGTCACATTCATTGCTGTTTATAATGTCAATTTTAATCTCAGTTAGATAGTTTACATGTATAAAGTTTTCATAGCAGCTATTAAAGGAGACTCTGACTCAGTGTGTGATCCCCAAGCAGAAAACTTAGCATCTTTATGGAAGTCATAAAAAGAGGTAATTGTTGACTTTGGGACTGAGAGATCTGTACTATGTCTGTTAGACAAGTAGATCTTGAATTCACTGTTCTGTGGCTTGTGATTTTCAATTAGGGTATCTTAGGCTGGCCTCAAACTCATGGCAATCCTCCTGCCTCTGCCTCCTTACTGTTAGGATCATAGGTGTACACCACCATGCCTGGCTCATGCAGTGCTGGGGAATCTAGCTCAGAGCTCTGCACTCACTGAGCTATGCCCCTAGCTGTAAATTCATTTTGAATTTAGAGGAGTGTAGGGGTAATTTGTTCCTTTATAGTACATTGACACATAAGGTGTTTTTCATCTATTTAATTTTCTGTATTTCTTAAAACAATTTCAAAGTAGAATACATTTCTTTGTTTCTTTCTTGAATAATTTGATTTTTAATTTTTGTTACTTCATTAACCTACTACTTGGCTCTATGAAAACAGGAATCTCATCTGTCTTATGTCCTGCTCTGCTCCTGTGCTTAGAACTGTCCCTGGCACATGGGAACTGTTGAGTCAACACTTGTAAAATGTGTTTTGTTGATTTTCTTCTTAAAGTTATGCTTCCTTTGGCATAGTTTACATTCTTCGTGCCACATTGTAAGTTAATTATAATAGTAAGCCCATAGAGGTAGTAACTATACATGAGGTGCCACTGTATGTATTTCACATATATTTATACCATTTATCCTCACAACAACACCACGAAGTATCTCCGTGTTAGTGATGTGGAATCTTGACCCAGAGAATTCAAGTTATTCAAGTTCACAGAGCCATTAGATGTGAAAGTCAGCACACAAATGTGGCTCCAGAGTTTGAATTTCTAATCATTTTTCTTGCCATTTCTACCCCTCTTTTTCTTATTAAAAATTTGCTTCTTCTTTTTCCTCCTTTCAGAATCTTTTTTACTTCAGTAGATACTTTAATAATTACAAAATGGCCTGAAAATCAGTTACTCTTGAAAAACACTGAGCATAGTTATTCTTTGCAGAACATCTTTAAATACTTCATTATTGCAATCTCAACACCCACGGTGTACCCAACTGAGCAGTAAACTAATCTCAGCTGTGCAACAACAGGCCAAAAATACGATGTCAAAGTTCCATGTGGCTGCCGGTGACCCGTACGTGACTCATTTTTTCTGCCAACTTCGGCTCACCTAGCCACTTGCTGACTGATAAAACCAAATACTTTACAAAGCACATAATTACAACACAGCACTTGACATGGGGCATATAGCAATTGTGTAATAAAGAAAAAAATGTATTTACTTGAAAGAATGACATTTTCAAGTATTTGCATCCTTATTTCTTTAGAAGCACACAAGTCTTCTCACCACCAAATAGCATAAATGGAACTGTAATGCACAGATACTTGCAATGTGGAATTTAACATGAAAAACACCCCATCCTGTATATTTCAGGATCTGTCATACTGTTTTTTCGTTAGAATGGGTCATCACTGACATCGGTGACATGCGTCCTCCTGTGATGGACTAGACACCGCTGAGGAGGAGACATGCACTCTCACTTAGCACTTTTCTTCATAGGGCCTAGTCCCTGAACTCTTTGTGGAAGAAATGACCTAGATTCTGAATAATCTGTCTGTATCAAAGATTTGCACAATTATAGTGTTTCTGTAGACTTACATGCATCGATTTTATGGTTGCTAAAAATTAGATTTTTCTGAGCTCATGTGGCAAAAGGAGGCAAAAGAGTAGATGAGCAATTTGTGTCCAAATAATAGGAGTTTTGTGATAGCCTAGAGTACTAGAGGATTCTGAAATGTGATAGCATTCTGTGTTTCAGTGAAAAGTCTGGGAGACATTTGACAAGGCATTAAGTTATTATCGTAAGATCAGTTTGCATACACTAAGATGCTTAAATTCAAATGAATGGAAAAGGTCGTTAGATAGGTTATGCTTGTAGAGAATGACTGGTAGAAAATATGCCTTTAAAAAGGGGAAAGGGAGCCAGGCATTTTTAGGAGGATGTTTTATAAGGTACAGTCTATTTTTTTTTTTTTTTTAACAAGCAGAGGTGCAGGAGAAACCTGAAATTTGGAATGGACCTTGTGGCATAAAGTGGTGGGACTCAGCAGAGAGCTGTTTCACACGCTTTATTACAGAAGTAGTGTAGTGCTATGGTTTGGAGCTGGAATGTCCCTCTGGTGGTTGTAGATTGCCTGTAAATGCCAGGTGCTTTTAAGAGGTGAGGCCTGGTCAGGAGAGGTAGATTATAGGTGTGGGGTGGAGGATAGGCATGTGGTAGATAATAAATTCCAGGCATGTGATACATTCGGGGCATGTAGTAGGTGTAGATTATACTGGATGTGTGAAGAGGTGGATCACTGAGCCATGACCTAGAGGGATCTATGATAGATCTGTCTTCCTCCTTCAGTTGACTTTCCGTCTGCCATGCTGAGAGCTGCTTTCTACCAGCTATGGCTACGCCATGTGCTTCCACCATTGCAGGCTTGACCCAAGTGAATTGAGACCTTCTGAAACTATGGGCTAAAATAAACCTTTCCTTCCTTATATTTGTGGATGTTGGGAATTCTGTCACAGTGACAAAATGGTAACTAAGGCTTGTAGGCTGTGCAGGCATCTTAATTACACTGCTGTATGAGAGTTGGTGTTTTATCTACAGTGGGCACATGTGTCTACTTCTGGAGATCAGTGGTATCTATGCTGTGGGTTTAAAAGCGCATTTACTTATATAGTACTTACAAAATATACCATAAACTAAACATACATATGTATGTATGTACATAGATATACATCAGATATACCTATATGGAACATATATGAGATATAAAAATCTGTAAGACCATAAACTATGCAAAATAAGTGTGTATGTTAACTTATATAAACATCCTTATATGCAAAGTCTACAAAACGCTTACAAGTGCCCTCCACTCTTTGGGTGTCCAGTCTCATAGCAAAGTGTAAAGGAAACAATTTTGCTCTAGGGAAATGACGTACAATAGTGAAAACCCTAAGAAATCAAAATTATCCAAAAATTTATTAGCTTGACATAATTTTCCATTAGCTACTTTAAGGAGGAAAATTAATATGATAAATTAAAGTTCAGCTCCCTCCAGATTGATGCAATCTTAATTCTAAAGTGGTACTTAGTAGCAGCTATAAATGAAATGACTATTTTAATGCTGCAAGTAGAAAATTACATATCCTTTTTAAGAAAGTGCTTTTAAAATTGAACTTGAGTCACCATTTCTATGATAACTACCAAAATGATCAGCTGCATTGGTTATATTTATAAAGTATAATAGTTGGTTTAAAGTAGAAAATATGCCAGGAGTCCACAAAAGGGAGATTAAATATATATATTTATACTAACTTTTTTATTTAAGAGAAGCAACAAATGTGTTAGATTTTTTTTTTCTTGGCTTTAAGGAGTTGGCTACCCATTAAGCTCCTCTTTTTATCCCCTTAAAGTTATAATATATAGTACAATTGAAGAGACATAATGGACTTTCTAACCTGTATGGAAGTTCCTAAGGGGTTTCCTGTTTAACCCAAGTAATTGGTAAAAATGTAAAGATAAGTTAATCAGAATAGGTATCTTGATGGAGTAAGTGGATGGGTAGACTGGCAAGATGTATTGTCCCGAGAATGGTGTGATGTGCTGCGTGTGAGTCCCAGTGATCACCCAGATAGACAGGATTGGATCTGGAAACCTGGTGGGGTAGGACTAAGACTGAGGCATGTTAATTGACAGAAATCTCAACATAGTCATCAAAAAGAAAACGTCATGACCTGTGAATGTATTAATAAAATTCAGCAAGCTTCATAATTGTCACTTTAGTCCTTTAAATTGGTATTTACCTAAGTTAAATGGGTGGCTAATTCTTTTATAAAAGTGAATGTGGAGTGCAAGTTTATGAGAACGTTGCATGAACCCATTTGTCTATTCAATATGGAATTTCTACTATGTGTCATTCAGTTTGATAGACACAGGATATTAAAAGATGTGTAAGATATACTTCTCAAGGAACTCATGTTGGTGAGGAAACCTTCCTTAACTTTTTTTTTTCATTGAAAACTGGACTTGTTTTTTTGTTCTTTTTAAAGTTACCTTTATTTTCTTGTGTCAAGTAATTCCAGTTTGACTTAATATACTTATTAAACTCTTAATATATTACATTTTTGTTGACAGTAGAGCTATAGTAAGTACCTTAAGAAAGAAACTTAGGCCCTTTGCATTGAGGTACATTTTCAGCCCCTTTTATTTTTTTATTCTGAGAGAGGGTCTTGCTAAGTGCTCAGGTTTAGACTTAAGAATCCTGCTGCCTCAGTCTCCTAGAATGGTGGGGTTACAGGAATATGCCACCGCGCCAAGCTTAAAAATTAAGTTTTCTATTCCATCCTACATTTGTGATTGTTTTATTCTCATTCACTTATTCATTCATTCATTCATTTACTCACTGAGCTAGTATTTATTGATATTAATTATTTTTGCCAGACACTAGTCTAGATTTTGAGGATTCAGGAAACTGAAGTTATGTTCTTCTAAAGGAAGACTAGACAATAGAATTTCTAGAAAATATTAAAGACGAATTGGATGATCGTATAGGCTGAGAGCAAAGACTTGTTGGAGGTCATTTAGATTCTAAGGTGTTAATTCTGAAGTCTTTTCCTCATGCCTCCTCCCAGCCCAGTATGGAGCAGCTGTAACATGGTGGTAATGGACGGCTTTGGTGTGACATTCAGGTCCCTAATGAAGGAAAAAGGTTGTTGCTCAGATCAAGGAAAAAGCATAACATATCTGAGAATTTTGCTTGTTACTGTATTTTCTTCCAAAGACATTTAATGAGGCTTAGATTATATCGTAGCTGTGCCTACATAGTATCAGAACCTTTCACTTAAAACAAACAGCCAGGCTAGTGGTGCAGGCCTGTAATCCCAGCACTCTGAGAGACAAGGCAAAGGGATCATGAGTATGAGCCCACCTGGGTAGCCTAGCAACTTAGTGAGATCCATCTCCGAAAAATAAAAAAAAATCTACTTAAAAATATTCTGTAATTTTGCCCAACCCACTTGACCAGTTGTTTTGGGGAGATTTAAATCTTAAACATTTATAACTCTGAAAGTTTTGTGACATGGAAAGTTTCCCAAACTGCAGGTGAGACTTAAGCTAGATAAATAAAAGAAATGGGATTTCATATTTTGGTCAATGTCATTTTGAAATAAAAAACCGAGTTACAATTATCAGTCTAAACTGGGACAATAAGATGAAATAGTTACTATCTTGTTGCAGAGGCTGGGGCTAGTTTAACTTTCACTGGTGGTGTTTACATCTATGAAATCCTAGTAACACACTGAAATTTAACAGGCAAGAATATCACTAATAATCATTTGTGTGTTTTAAGGTTGCCTACAAGCAGAAACATGATGCCACAAAAGGCTTCTCAGACTATGCGCGCATGAAGGAGCCACCCGCTGTGAAACACGCCATGGAGGTCACTAAGCACCAGAGTCATGTAAGAAAGTTCATTCCCCTTGATTTACTGGAAAATTAGAGTTAACACACATTAGTATTTATGCTTATCTCATTAAATTTAAATATTATAACTGAGATTGGAGATGTTACAATTTATCAGTCCAAGGTAGAGCTGAGTTATTCTGATGATGATGTTGAAACCTATTGAATATCTTTAAATTGACAAGCATTGAAAATTTTGCTTTGAGAAAAAATGATTATGAAGTCTTTGACCCATCATGTTGTTAGTGTGTGAAGAACTTCCTTGGTGTCATGCTAAAGCCCATAGTTTCCAGTCTGGAGTCTGTATGAAAGAGTACCAACAATCAATGATTCATGGAGGGATCATTCATGAGCACTAGTTGGATTGCATTACACTGTTTCATCCTCCGGAATGCTTGCGGGAATCAAATTATTAAACTTATAACCCAAAAGATATGGAATCCGAAAGCATCAGATGCCTGGTTGCTGACCTAGAAACCGAGACGGAGAAGATACTCTGTAGAAAATTAATTTATTCTTAGATTTAAGTTCCCTGGTCTGTCAAGGTCCTGGTGGCCAAGGAGAATGATTTCTTCCTGAAATTATGTCTGAAGCTTATTTGCCTTCTCATCAAGAATGCTTTATTCTCCAAAAGAAATGTGTGAAATTGTTGGCCAGATTCTTGAAGGGCTAAAGTCAGTTTACATAAAGTGCTTGTCTTAGCTGGGTCAAAAGCTTGCCTTCTGGAAAAATTTCTGATGTGTCTTTGTTATGTCACACAAAACCTGTCCCTTTCCTTATTCCCCCTACTGAAGGTGCTTTGCTGACTGCATGCCTCCAGGGCCCAGCTGTGCAGAGTGTCCCTTTGCAGGATGACAGAGGCTATTTGATATTAACTTGCAATAGCTCAATGTTTAAGTAAAAACCAGAGTGAGGTTTGACATCCTAACCCAAATGCATAAACATATGCTGAAAGAAAAGACTTCTCTGAAATGATTTAAGACTGACAGAAGATGAAGAAGCTATACGTCTGCAGTTATTAGCAGGGTTATTATTGTAAGGGGAGGCTTTGTAAGAATTGTTTGCTTATAAAATGACTATAATAATTGTAATAACCATCATTTACCCGGCTCAGACTTAGACTTGGCATTGTGCCAAGACTTTGATCATTTTCAATTCTCACACAGAAAATACCCTGTACAGATTCCCATTTTGTAGATGAAGAAAATAAGACTATGAAATCAAATTTCTGAGTCTGCTCATCCTGTTGAATATTACTGGCTCTTCCCTAAAGTTCATTGACAATTAGTCAATATTTTAAATGAAATTTTAAAAATTGAAGAACATTCAAAATCATCGTGAGAATTCAAGTGCACGGGGGGGTAAGAACAACAGAGACACCTTTAGTTTCCGCGATTTGGCTGCTGAAGAGACCTTGAATTCACATAAAAGGCCAAGGGTTAGGAGGTGGGCTGGTGGGCTGGGGTGAGGCCAGTGTTACATGGATCCCCAGGTGGCCCTTTCTAACTCTATAATTCAATGAAATTCAAATACAGAACTTCCTTATCATAGAACTTGGCTTATTATTTTAACTCTGCCTTTTCTTTTAAAAGGTCTTTGATTGAGGGATTGAGGGAATAGAGTATAAAGCCCTTTTCTCCTCCATTTAACACTGTGTACTTATGGGAGAAGGATGTGTTTACTTATCCTCCTCTGCCACTTGCTCAACCTTTACATGCAAAGTTTGTACATATAATAGGGTTTAGAAAGTGTTTAAGACTATTTACTCAAATTTGAAGTAAGAATGATATTTGTATTCTTCCTGTGAAGCAGTCGATGTGCCTTCCCTGTCAAGCCACTTGGAATAATACATTTGTTGTCCTTACTATATGAAATTTAAACATAAGTCTTATAAGATTCAAGAAGAGTCAGGATATACTTTCCTTGGTTCAGCGGGTAGATCTACAGAATCTCCACAAAAGACCAAACACTTTGTCTTCCACAAAAATTCAGCCCAGTGAAACTCAGCAGAGAACTTATAAGTAGAATTGTTTTCTTATAATGTGGAAAGTCACTTGGCACTCTAAATATAAATTTCTTAATAAAATTAAAAAGTGTCATCCTATGTGAATCAGATAACCTAGAAGCAAAAAAAGTCAACCATTTTACCTTTTTCATAAGTCCACTAAAATCAAGTCAGCTTTCTAAGCTCTTTTAGTACCAAGGGACTGCAACGGCAGTCGTACCTTGTGTTAGGGAGGCCATCGGGGAGCCATGGGGAAAGATTTTTCCTTTCAGACACTTTCTTTTCCTTTATGCCTTTAATGATGTAAATCAACAGAAGTGGAGAGTGGTGGCGGTCCAGCCTAATGCCCAACTCTGGACGACTGAGTTGAAAGGGGAAAAGTGTTCTGGGGGCAACAGTGTACTGCATCGATCCAAGAGTCAGTGATTACAGAAAAGAGAAGCACATACATCTCAGGATGTCCTGCACTGTGGCGTATGTTAGGAAAGGAATTTGAAGGAGAGATCATGGTCAAACATGGTTGGATGTCTACTTTCCCAAGTGTTGTGTGAATGACCCTGGTCAAAGATACTCAACATCTCTAAATCTCAGTTTTCTCATCTATTAAAAAGAAGATAACCCTGCCTACCTGCCAGGGCACTCTCACGTATCAAATGAGATGCTGCATGTGGAGGGCTCCCTAAAACAGCCACTCCATAAACATTAGACCTGTTTGTCTTCCTCTAATTTTTAAAGGATGATTTGAGAGTGATCTCATAGTTAATATAAAACAATGAAAAGAGGTTCAATTTGTGGAGGGGCCAATCAATATGATACTAATATTGAGAAGTGTTTAGGTCAGAAGGGCATATTCAAAAGGTTTCTGAAGCTATCTTATTGGTAAGATCATCAAAAAATGATGAAAAGCAGTCATTCTAAATCCTTTTGTATCTTAAGGGACGTAGCATTGCCAAATGTTTCTAATGTAATTAGAGAAACTGGAGTTGTTCCATCCCGTAACTTTCCCCTAAAAATGGGTTTGTAATGAGAAACTCAGTTTCTTTATTAATTCTTATCAATTTTATCAGACATATGAAGTTCAGTTATTCTGAAATATGTCAAACAAATCTCTATTTTAAGTTTTATAAGTAGTGTGGCCTGTTCAGATTTGTGATAAAATTGGAATGGTTGATTCTTCCAAAATGCCATACTGGAATCAATTCAATGTGTATTAAAAAGAAGTGTTCAGCGTGGGAAATGAGACATAATGTTCTTTTCAAGAATGATCTATGTGCTCTCTTAAAATTAATAAAAAACTTATCAGTAGACAAATTTTTATTTTATAAGAAAATGAAAATGCATAAAGATAAATCAGGAAAATGATACTGGGAAAATAGTTATGCCTGTGTGGTTTCCTAGTGTGATAGATACCATACAGTGCTTTAGGACTGAGTATTAAAAATAGGTCTGTTCGTGTTTTGTTCATCTCTCAGAATCATTAGTAAAGCCTCTTCAGCTCTCTTCACAGGATGGTGGGAGGATGACAGCATTAAATCATAAATAAGAAAGCTTTTATTGACTATAACATGACTTGTAAACAATAACAGTAATGAAAAATTATTCTGGATATAATTCTATATTTTCCATACTGTAGAAGACTGAACACTTTTCTCTTTGCCAAAACATTTGCTTACATTTAAAAAGGCTTATATTTTCTTATGAAAAATATTGTTTAAATGGTGTAAGTTGAATTTCCATGGGCTAGAGTTGTAGCTTAGTGGTAGAGCACTTGCCCATCATGAGGCCCTGGATTCTATTTTCAGCGCTTAAAAACAAAACAAAACAAAACAAAACAATTGTATGTTTATATATAATTTCCATATTATGTTATGAACTACATATGTACTATAAAGTTTCCAGTCTACATTCCTCTGTAGCAATCTTTTTTCTTGAGAATGATTAAATTGGGGCTTCAAGATTGTGACTGTGCAAGTTCCATTGCTCACTTCTATTCCTAGGCCTGCACCTACTACATCACATCACAGGTGCACCCTATCACAAGTGCCCTTCTGTCTCTGTGTATCTGTACACCCTATCACAGGTCCCCGTCCATCTCCATGTATCTGTGCACCCTGTCACACATTCCTGTCTACCTAAAAGCTGCCATTCCTAAGTCCCTAGTCTTTTCATCTCTCAGTATTTGTCTTTCACTTTCTAAACAGCCAGTGGAGGTTTTGTTTCTCTACCCCACCTATCAAGGAGTCTCAGATCACTATTGTATAAATGTAGAAAGCTTGCTGTGAGGTTACTGTGAACCATCTGACCAGGCATGCGTCTTGCTGAGACCGGAGAATAAAGGAATCTGTTCTCCTTTTAAAACCTCCCAGGAGCCCCTTTCCCTGGCCAAGCCTAACCCATGCGATACAAGGAAGGAGATGCTGGAGAGCGTGGCTCCAGACGCGGAGTGCTGGTGTGGTCTGGC
The DNA here is from genome assembly GCA_004027205.1 of Ctenodactylus gundi. Classification (NCBI taxonomy): domain Eukaryota; kingdom Metazoa; phylum Chordata; class Mammalia; order Rodentia; family Ctenodactylidae; genus Ctenodactylus; species Ctenodactylus gundi. The sequence continues at coordinate 338,451 of PVKB01000063.1, forward strand.
AGAGTGCAGGCCGTGCAGCACAGCAGAGCCGGGTGCGGAGTTCAGGAATTCTTGTGCATAAAGGGCTGGGAGCCTGCTGCACAAGTGAAGGAAACTTGCAAAACTCCTGGTTCTTAGGAAACAGGAGTAGATTATAAGGAGAGAACAAGCTGTGATTAAAGGACAGTGGGACAATATGAAAATATGAGCCATGGGCAGAGGTGAACATGGTGAGATAAGAAAGTCAGAGGCAGATTTTGATGGAATACAATTCTTTATTGGAGGTAATAAAATTTGACACTGTAGAAAAACATGAAGCAGAGCTATGTAGAGTTAGTAATGAGACTCCATCTAAGCTTTCCTCAAATACAAAAAAGAAAAATTCATTGGTTTATATACAGTCACCCTCAGTATTTATGGGAGATTGGTCCTATGAAACAAAAATTAGTGGTTGCTCATTTAAAATAGAAAGGAGCATAGAATTTGCATATTATTAATATATATCCTCCTCTATATTTTAAATCATCTTTAGGTAATTTTAATACCTACTGCAATGTAAATCATATGTAAATAGTTGTTCACTGATAGGACAATTGTCTGTAGGTGTTTAATATAGATACAGTCCTTTTAAAAACATTTTAAGTCTATAGTTTATTGAATTCTACATGCAGGTGGATATGGAGGCTCAACTATAGTATAAAAGAAAAAAAGATCTACCTTCAGGTACAACTGGATCCGGAGCCTTCAAAGTGTCACCAAAGGGTGTATTTTAAATAAAGGAATAGTAAAAGTACTTGATTTAACAGATTTGAAAAAAATTTATAAGAGTGTCTTAGTCCTTAATATGGTATAATATGCGGGATAAATAGACCAAGTGGAGACCATTTTAAATATTATTAGTTTCTTCTCTTTCTCCTCTTTCCCTTTTGTTTTTCTTCTTCTTTTGTCTTTCTTCTTTTCACATCTTCTGGTCTCTCAGAGCATTTGATGGGACAAAACATTTTAAAAATGGCGTAAAACCAACCAATGACCTTCAAGCTTGCATTCATCCTGGGTTGAATTTCCTCTTTCTCTCTCTTTATTCTAAATGCCACATTGTCATGAGAATACTGAAGGGTGGAGGCCAGCTCACTGCTCCAATGTGGTTAGTTAGCATTGAGACTTTGAATTGACTTAGGAAATAATGGCCTCCATGCCTCTGTTCTGATATGGGACATAGTGATTCTTCTATGTGTTCCAGTATCATGCAGACTGGAACCAACGCAGATGGTGGACGTTTGAGGAAGGCCAGTGGATTCCCTCAAGCCCAAGGAGCAGCTAGGTACAGGGAGACCAGCAGCCTACTCCGAAACCATGTTGCCGTATGTTCAGACATCCTGGCAAAGAGTGAAATCAGGAGCTTGCTGCTCTTGCCTGTCCTTCGGCACGGCTCCGCTCCTGTGGACTTGCCCGGACAGTCATGCTCTGGAAGGGCTGACTGGGGACTCGGCTCCGTGCTCTTCTCCTGTGTAGCTCTGGGGTGTCCTCTTGTTGAATGTGCAGCTTGTGTCAATCTTAATATTTGTTTTGAGTCGCATATGCTGGCCTCTAATTTGCAATTTACATGGATGATGGGGCCCTATTCAGAGTCCTGCTCCTGCCGCCTTTGTGCTGTTCACCTCCCTTCACGCAGTCATTAGGCCAAACAGCATATAATTAGGTAACCCGTGCAAAGCAGAGATTTCTGAAAGGTTACAGTTCTTTTCAAAAAGTAAGGGTTTCCATTTTTGCCCTCATTCTTTTCTAAACAAAAAGACATGTTCCCCTGGTGGTCTTCATATGTATGCAGTAAGTTGAAACAGTCTTGGAGGGGGGTAATAATTGTGGTTTGTTTTCACCTGAGAGCTGGGTTTTGTTTACGTGGCTTGTGTTTAACTTGGTGTAGGCTGAGATTGAGTTGCCATCACTATGGATTGTGGTGCTGTCTTCTGAAGCCAATGAAACTGACCTGTTTTAAAATCCCTGAAGATTTAAATTTCACCCACCAAAATAACTCAATTTTATGATTATGTTTCTGTTAATCACTCTATGCATAAAACGAGCCTGAAATTATTAGGCAAAGCTTATGAAAATGTAAATATGGAAGAAAACAAATGTTCTTGCCAAAATAGTTGTATTTAAGCTTCATTCCCTTGACAGACAGACTTATGATTGTAAACGTGGTTTAAAAGTGGTCTCAGTGGTGAGGCAGGTGCAGGCTCATAAAAGAGTAAACAGAAGTGTGTTTTAATGTTTCATTGCAATAAGATAATACAGTGCAGTGGAAACCTGTTGGAGTATTAAAACAGTATCATTTCTTACACCTGATTACTGTTTTTGAAAGAACAAAATGGATTTTTTTTTAAATTGCAAGATTATAAGGAATATAGGTACATCGGTATTACCTAGAATATTAGTCTCTAGGAATCATTTGGAGGGTTCATTAAAATCAGATTCTTAGCTGGATATGTGTGGTGACATGTGTCTCTTACCCCAGCTGCTGTGGAACCTAAGGCAGAAAGGTTGTGAGTCCAACGCTAGTCCAGGTTATATGGTGAGCCCAAGGCCAGCCAGGGCAATTTAATGAGACCTTGTCTCAAATTAGAGTAGTAAAAAAATTCCTGAAGATGTAGCTCAGGAGTAGAGTACCTCTGATACAGTCCCCCGGGCTAGGGGGAAAAAACAGGTTCTTTACTCCATTTGCCAAAATTTTGTTCCAGAGTATTGTAGATAGATAAGCCTTAAGAATAAAATTGTGAGGACCTAGCAGAATAGTACAGTGGTTAATGTGCTTTCCTCATAAGCACAAAGCCCTGAGTTTGATTCCCCAGCAGCACGTTAACCTAATGTGGTGGCACATGCACGTAGTCCCAGCATTTGGAAGGTTGAGGCAGGACGATTGCTGTGAGTTCAAGCCTGGACTCTGATTGAGACCCTGTCTCAAAAAAAAAAGAACAAATAAATATAAAAAAGTTTAGTCGGTAGCCCAAATGGTGTATTGCAGAAAGTTTACAGGCAACCTTGGGAAGACTTGTACAAAATGTAATTAACTGTGCACTTTTTAGATAACTACTGGCTCATATTTCTGTGTTCTACCTCTCTCTGCCCTGAAAACTGAAGAAGGGTTTTAAAGATGACTATGCACATACTTTGCATTATAACTTTAATGAATACATTATCATAGAAAAGCCAGCTGCTGGTTATATTACCAGCTAGAGCCACAGGTGGCTACATCACCAGAGAGAGCCATCATTGCTTTAGCTCATGACAAATCAAGACCTAGAGAAGTGAAAAGATGGGTGAGGTGTTGACCATCAGCTTTTACACCAGCTTAATTCTGGGCTCTTGCATTTATCATTCAAGTTAATATAAATAACACGATCTAAAGTACTACCTTTGGTGAAATTTATGTATTACTCCTTTGAATCTATGTTCCATGCTTTTGATTATCTTTAGAATGCATTCAGACGAAGGTTATTTCTTAACATAAATTTTTTTTAGGGAAGATCAAGACGTGAGAATGATGTTTATTAAGTTGGTAAAACTATCAGTACTGACTAGGTCTTTGATATATGAACATTTGAAGAGTACAATCAGAGAAGGGAGAAAAGAGTATAACTAAGAGGCTAAAAGTTGGGAAGTTACAGATCTCCACTTGCTTACCTTCCCCCAAAGGAAGTGACTTTCAGTATTCATGTGCTGGGCTTCTGCTTCCAGTGAGGTTGAGAATGTGGGATGGGCCAGTGGAAGTCATGGCTGAGATATTGTGTGTGTGAATGGAAACAGACACAAACTCAGGTGGTAGATCGGGTTATTCCAAACCCTCTGAGACATTCTTGGTTTCCTATTTGTTCATGTAAATTCATTTCAAATGCATTGTTAGTGAGATATAAGTGTACTATAAACATTAACATACCAAACGAATGTTATAAATAAAAAAGCAACTTAAAGTCAGTAGGTTTTCTACGCTGTTACTGCAAAGATACATAATATTCTGAAGGTTAGTAGCTACATGAAATTATTCATTTATGTTTTCTCGTTTCACTCAAAAGTTGTTTCCTTGATCAGGTTTCTTATAGAAAAGATGTCCAGAACACCCATGTGTACAAGGCGGAGCTTGACAGACCGGATATCAAGAAGGCAACTCAGATCTCCAAGCTCATAAGCAATGTAATTTGTCTTTCTTAATCTTATGTAGGAATGATTTTATTTCTACTGCAAAGGACAGGTACAGCTTTGGCAGTTGAGTGGTTAATTTAATTAGCATGATTAACCCATTGAATTAATGATGTTTCAGATTTTCCCTGAATTACCTATTTGATTAGGTAAATGATTCAGGTGTGTGGAGAACATACCAAAGCTCCACTTGACTGTGGCTGGAGTTTCCATGTTTTTATAGAAATAAATATTGCTTGAATATAAGAACACATTCAAATATCTCAGCCTGAAAACTAAAGCTGTTAGCCTCCCGTTCCCATAAATTTCTTACCTCTAATCTTAAGACTTTTCTTGGCCTTGTTTCCATTTTGTTAATGTTATTTGTATAGAATCTCTTGTACCAACACTTACCTTTCTGTATTTCCTGTATAGTATGGATGTTTTTCATCATTCCTAAGATACTCTCGTTAGTTAACATCATTTTACTTGAACATACTAAAAAGTGCTTGCCAGGAGGTGTATCTCAGTGGCTACAGCTGCTTGCTTAGCATGTACAAGGCCCTGGGTTTGCATCCCCAGCGTGTGCTGGTACATGCCTGTTAACCCAGCACTTGGGAGGCTGAGGTAGAAAGATTGCAATGAGTTTGAGGCTGGTCTGCATTATATAATGAGTTCAGGAGCAGTTTGCACTACAAACCTTGACCCGACCCACTCCCCCAAATTTTTTTGGTTAAAAAATGATGATTTCACTTAAGCTAAATGTTGGAATATTATAAGCTACATATACCTTAAAAATCATTCATTACTACATTCAGTTACATGTTTATCAAACAGATAAGATCCTGAGACTAAACAAAACCATATATAATATCTACCTGAAGAATTTAAGGTCTCACTTATCCAAAAATCTTAACTAATATTTTTTTTAGTATTTGTTAAATGAATATGATTATTTCATGGTGACTCAATATTAGTAATTATATTATTGCTAAAAGTTAAATTCATTTAAATAGCTATAGTATCAAATAAATTCCTCCATTAGCAGTCATTAACTTAGTATTTTTTTTAAATGATCTCAGGGTCTGTTGTATTTTATTTTAATGATGTTACTGTAATTTTTCATGAAAAAGTAAGAATATTTGTGATTGTCTTATTATTCATTTTAGGCAGAATACAAGAAAGGGCAAGGAATAATAAATAAAGAGCCTGCTGTAATTGGAAGACCAGATTTTGAACACGCCGTGGAAGTTTCTAAACTTTCTAGTCAAGTAAGATTCTAAATGATGATTCCACAAAGACTGTATTCAGAGATTCTGTTTCTGGGAGCCCAGGAAAATATTTCATTTTAGATGGTATCGTTAATTGCAAGAATAAACAGAGATAATGTTTCTGAAACCATTACAGATAAAATCGTAATAATTATAAATTTCAGTAAAGCAAAAAAAAAATTCAGTCTAACTTTAAGTATAAATCAATTTTCCCTTCCTTAGGGTCATATTTGAACCTTTTTCAAAGTGTTTCACCATGTTGTGACATTTCTGAGAATCTCTACAAGTCGGTAATGATTATACCAAATAATTGTATGACTCTTTGATATCTATACAAGCATACACACAAACAAGTTTAAACTTAGTAATAAATATATTTTCAATTTTCATATTTTAGTATAATTGAAAAGTCAAGCAATTAAAATGAAAACTTTGAAATCTTATTAGAAAGCTTAAAATAAGACCTGAGTAGGTATAGAGACCCAAAAAAGCATATAAGAATCTCAATAGATAACAGTTTCCATTCTCCCATAATTATTATAAAAATGCCATACAATTTCAATTAGAGTTCAACAGGGTTTATTTTTAATTTGGATAAATTGATCTTCAAGTTTACATGGAAAGGTATTTTCTGGAATAACCTGTAAAGATCCGAAAATGAAGGACACTGAACTGAAGGTGCCATAGGCTAATGGGAAAACATTGGAATTAAGTCAATATGGGATTGAGTTAGTGAGAGATAAAATAATTGGCAAGATAGAGTCCTGAAATAGATTGCAATATGTATATGAATTTAATGTATGATAAAAGTATTAACTCAAGCCAATGGGAAAATTAGATTAGTTAATAAGTGGTGGTGACATAACTGGCTATCTATCATGATAAAAACAAAATCAAGTCCAAATCTTGAGTTTTATACAAAAATGAATTCCAGGTGGATGAAAGATATGAGCACAGTGATAAAATAATCTAAAAATGGGAAAAATATCAGATGACTCTATACCTTGCTGGGGTGACAGAGTTGAGCTTAAATGAGGTAAGAGATTAGAAGCTGTAGAAGAATAGACACATTTATGGAGTAAAAATTAAAACATCTTTCAATGGAAAAGGTAATAATAAAGGTAATAATGGGATCAAACATTTTATACACTTAGGGTGTTTTCGACTTTGAACCTATCCATTTCTCATATTGCAAAAATCTTAAGTGAATTAAATTTCATAGTAAAGAGATGTACATTCTGAAAGATACGAAGTGTGCCTGAAGAAAAAAAAATAAATCCTTAATAAGTGAAAAGATGCACTGCACTCTTGGCTTGAGGGTCCTGATACCCAATATCATAAGAATGTTATTTCTTTCCAAATGAATTTAAAATCTCCATGCGCAGTTGCAGAAGGTCTTATGTAGGAGGTAGCTTTGATTTAGACTGGGATCTAAAGAGTGAGAAAGCTCTGCTCAGGGGGAGAGCCCCAGTTAGAACCAAACAGCTTTTTCCAAAATTAGAATGAAATATTTGAATAGATTAAATAGTAAGGTAGAATTGGCACAGAGAAGGGAAGGAACACAGACAGTAGTCTACGAATATTTGGAAAATCATTTATAACACACATAAGACTATTTTAATGTTTATGGTAAAAAAAATAGAAACAGGCCAGTGGAAAAAGCCTAAAGTGAGGAGGCCTTTTGTAGAAGAGCAAGCATAAGTGGCCTCCCAACATGGAAAAAAGATGCTCTGATTAATTAGTAGGAAAAGGAAATGCCAGCTGAAAGACAATGAAATGTCACTCGCCCCATCCACACTCTGTCTCTTGTTAGTGTGGGAGAGGAGGACGCGCAGTTGGAAAGGTCTTGTGTAGGAGGTAGCTTTGAGTTGGATTGGGATCTAAAGGGTGAGAAAGCTCTGCTCAGGGGGAGAGCCCCCAAATAAAGGTCTGGATTGCCGGTGACAGAAGATAGAAGTCTAAGAGCTGAGGGTCTGAGCAAAGGGGAATGGGGAGGAACATGGGGATGTGGGAGGAGCTTTCATGAGAAAGGAGTCAGTATTGTGTTAATTTTGACCACAGGTCATGACTGAGAAAGCAGAGTGGGAATTGAGTCCCTCTGTATGTGAGTTTTATTTTTGTTGTTGTTGTAGTAAAACAATGCAAAAAATAAAAAATCCCCCATCTTTGACAATTTAAAATTCAGCAGAATCACGCGCATTTATAATGCTGTACTTCCATCCCTATCATCTGTCTTGAAACTCCATAGCTGTTGCGTGGTACACCCCCCCCCACCCCCCTTTCCTGGAATATTGTGCTGTGTCACAGAAATGGTAACAGGAGAAGATGTTTTCAAATGTAATCATGGAGAACATTTTAGATTTAAATTCCAAAAATAATTTAACATAAATCGAACTGGAGTCTCAGGAGTGATTGTGCAGACAGTATTACCTCAGGAAGAGAAACGTAACAACACTGCACAGGAAAGTCTGACCTCATGGGAGGTGGAAGTTCCAGTGGCCAGCTGGCTTGCCTGTGGTGTGGTGTAGTCACATGTTAAGTGAACATCCCCAAAGTCTTACTGGCTGGAGGGGTGAAAGTAAGGCCAAGAGAAGGGATATGTAGGAGAGGAAGAAAGGAGAGATGTAAATATAGTTGTGCCTTGTACTAATTGTTTTACAGTGACAATAGTATTTTCACTTACAGAACAGCTATGCACAAGAAATGAGGCACTCTTGGTTGAGGCCATTCTCAAAGGGCCAACGTGTACTATGGGATTCTTAGTTCTTCACACTGTAAATACTGTTTGCTGAAAAGGCAGGAGGTCTTGACAATGTTTTAGGTTTCAGCATAGCTCCTGGACTTCTTACAAATCCACTCTTCTCTGGGGGTTTACCACCAGAGTGCAAAGCAGATTTTGGAGAAGCAGTCTAGATTGGTTTAGTTGTAAGGAAAGTGGCTGCAGCACACAGCCACTGGTTCTACAGCTGCTAGCAGACTGATGTTGGAAAATGACTTAAGTTTTTCTGCTTTTGGTTTCTTTACCTATAAAATTGTGATGAGAACTGTAGTGTTTACTTCTTAGAATTGTGGTGAGGGTGAGTACAATTCTTAAAACGGTTACCTGTCCTGTAGATTGCATAATCTACAGATCAGGCTCCCTTTTATTCTAGATATTCTAGGTAGTTAAAGTTTTCTACTTCTTAGATAAGTTAATAGAATGAAACAGGAATAGGAAAACTGACTTAGATGCTGGTCTTAAATTCATCCCTGTCAATCCTATTTGAGAGTCCTTAGAAGGAAAATTTTGTATTTGAACTTTTATTTTTACATTTCAAATTTAGCCCACAAAAATCCTGCCGTTTTGCAGTGTTTTTAATCTCAGATTATGTAGCAACTGAGTGATCAGATGCTTAGGCAGATTGTAATTTGCAAATGATACCGTATCCATCCTTTTCATGATGATCCTACTGATCTTATGGCATATAACCTTATCAAAAAGGGGAACTCTTGGCAGATGAATTGATAGAATTCCTGGAGTGAACTCGGCGTCGTTCACTTCCTTTCTTAGGTGTATCAATTTAAAAGAAAGGCAAAACGTATTTTCATGAACAGCTTTAAAGACAAGCACATAAGTGCCTAAAAGGGACATGATCTTAAGAATTCAAGAAGCAGTGAAATAAGGAAGGAGGGGCGAGATGTAGGGACAAAGGAGCGCGATCCTGCTGGAAGAGTTTTAAGCTAGAAGGCAACGCGAGAAGGCTGTGGTCGTGGTATGTAGGGATGAGACGAGCTTGATGATGAATGACCATAGGGAATGGGTGGCGTGATGTTCACATTTTACGTGTAAATGGAGCTCTGTGAGATTTTGCCTGTAGATGCCAACAGGAACACAGACGGAACCCTTCCTATGAGTCCCTCTTTACAATAGCTTTGGAGCTATTGTGAGATTTTTGGAGCTCTGTGAGATTTTGCCCGTAGATGCCAACAGGAACACAGATCGAACCCTTCCTAACAATAGCTTTGCTTTCATGCTTGTGCCTTCCCTTTGCAGTTTGGAAGATAAAATAATCAGTAAAATGCAAAAGGAGAATCTCACGCAGGACAAAGAGACTCGTTCACGTGTATCTCAAATGTAAATAGCATAACTGTTAAGCCATCAACTTCAAAAATTCTTAATTTGTATATATACTCACCTGAATTTATTATTTGGAATTTATTTACGTGGTACATCCTTTGGTTTTATAAAAAGCAATATTTGTTAGAACAAACATTGCATGTTGTTAAGGATGGATCTTAAAACCAAAAATTACATTATGGATTGCTGTAAAAATTTAGTACACAATGTTGTACTAAAGTGATGAGAAAAACCATGATACAAACCTCCCACTTTCTTTGGAGTAATTCCATTAGGTAAATTTATATTTAAATTCCGGGGCCAAAAAACCATTGTATGCATGTGGCAGTCCTGCCGGCATTTGTGGTCTCAAGTTCTGTTTGATCTAGATTGCAGGAATGCAGAAATAGAAACTGGCATTTAAAAATGTTGATAATTTAGGATATCATTCTCATCAATAGAATTTGAGCCCATGCCTAATTGCCTTTCCGATCCAGGTTCAAATAATACGTTTAAAATAAAATTATGCCTAATTAACTCTTATAGGGGGCATTCATATCAGTAACTTAAATTTTGCTGCCATTGATTTTTAAGATTAGTTTTTAATTTATTTTCTTTAAAATCAAATATGTTACTTTTCAACTTAAATTGGTCATTTAACTTACCTGATGTGTTTTTTTCATGACAGGTTAAATATAAAGAAAAATTTGATAATGAAATGAAGGAGAAGAAACATCATTACAATCCTCTTGAAAGTGCTTCTTTTAAGCAAAATCATCTTGCCACAGCATTGGCAAGTAATGTAAGTTGTAATTCACAGAAAATTACTTTCAATGTCTTCGATTCTTGCTTTCTTCGAACTGCCTGTGTAGTAATTACTGATACTTAATCAAGGGCATGTAATTTTCAAGTAATTTGTAATTGAAAACACGAAAGCATATTTTCCTAAGCTTTTTTTTTTGGAGAGAGAAATATATTATTATAGTTTATTATTAATGGCTACTAATAACTAATTAATAAGTGGAAATAGTATTGCAAATAAAATTATTATTTCTGAATAAGAGGAGAAATAGATTATAGAGTTTTGCAGAGAACAAGTATTACCACAAATTAGTAGGACAATAATTAACTTACACAGTTGTGCCCATGAAATTGGGTTTACTATAAACTACCTGATACATGGTCATTTATCATACAGACAGTTTTAGTAATTACATTAGTAATGACTTATAATAACTTTCAGGTATCTTAACTAAGTGCTGTGAAGTACTTTTTAACATTTATGTCATATCTTTAAAATAAGCAGTGTTTTAAATTCTTATGAAAAAGAGGCTGAATGTAAGAGCAGAAGCCTTGAAATGATCTCCTGGCGATAATTGGAAGTGTCCAGGCAATTCTTTTTTTTTTTTGAGTTTGAAGATGAAATATTAATCTGATTCTTTGATTTAAATTCTTAACTCTGATTGTGTCCCTGTGACTAAGTTATTTTGCTTTCATTAATGTTTGGACTCTGCTGTTGCTGGTGTTGGTATTGGTAAGGACCAGTTTTTGTTTCTCACAGCAGTGGGGAATATCAGGATGATTTCTTTTTTCTTATTTGTGTGTGTGTGAATGAGAGAGTGTGTAAAGGAATAAGTGAAGAAAAAAGTTGAAAAGAAGCTACAGCCTAGTGCTGAAAGCTCAAGGTTTAGAGCCAGATGGTCTAGGTTAAAATGATGCTCCATCTATTCATATGGCTTGATTTTCCTGTGTTCCTGTGTCCGTTTTCTCTTTTTGCAAAATGGAAATACATGAAGTATTGGTCGTTGTTGACATTAAATGCTTCACACATATGGGGACATCTCTAGTATATAGTAAATGTTCAAAATACTTTCTATTGCTGTACTATTATTTTCATTACTGGTGTTATATTTCCAAAGTAGTTGGTAAAACTAATACAAAAACCAAAACCAACAAGAACAAGCAAACAAGCCATCCCCACGCCCCCCGCCCGCAACCCTTACCCAGACAGGTCTATATGACCAGAGGATGGAAAACACTAAGAGCTAAAGTGACCACAACGCAAAACTGAAATACTGTACCCATGTCTGAAGAATAAAGTGGCTATTGTCTTTATTTTTAAGGCGATTTTTTCTGTTATAATCGCTTGAATCTATTGACATCACCCTTTCTGAATATGTAAACAATAAAGGAATTACCGGAGTATTTTCAAGTTCCTAGGAAGCTTAGCTAATTGTGTTCATTCTGTAGTGACTTAGCACCATCTAGTGGTTCCGTATAAATTCACCTGCAGTTTTACCACTAAACTGTGCCGCTACTTTTAGAATATATTAAAGTAGTAATAATTGACAAGATACGTAGGTGCACAAAATGCTCAACTTCATTGTAAACCTTAAATTTTGCACTTATACATATCTAAAAATGGGAAAAAAGTAATAATAGCAATAATGCAACAGTATATTTTGTTCTCCTAGATGGTATTTTGTTCCATGTTATTTTCATAGGTGAAGTACAAGAAAGACTTTCAAAATATGCACGATCCTGTATTGGATGTCCCCAATCTGTTGTTTTTAGAGCATGCTTTGAAAACCTCCAAAATGCTCAGCGGAGTAAGTGGGTTGTTGATGGCAACTGTAGATAGATACCTTGTAGTTCCAAGGCTCCAGTCTGCCTGTTAAGCTCCTGAACTCACCTGCTTCCTTAGGCATGCCTGGGCATCACTCCTCCTCCAACCACTAACTTATTGAAAAGTGGAGATCTGCTTGTGTGAATCTTACTAAAGACATAACTTTATAAAGGGGCTTCTTGCTAGCTTTTTACTTGACTACATCTATACTTCAGAATGTTTGTGAAAGCATTCTCTCTCTCTCTCTCTCTCTCTCTCTCTTTCTCTTCCTGTGTTTTTCTTTATTAGTATTAGATTGAAACCTCTTGAAATTTCAGCGTCATGATCTGGGAATCTTTTCTTTTATACAGTCTGGATCAAAGAGTCTGGTGGTTAGTATGCCTTCAGTGGTATAAAAATAGTCTTAATCTAATTTTTGGAGTCTCTGAAAAATAAATAATACAGGTATTTTATTTCATTGTCACTCTCCTTTTGGTCTTGTCCTGATTTCTCTGTTCTCTATCAGGCTACTAGGAATAGTGTTGCCTCAGGTGCTGGTGAAAGTATTTACATCCACTGCTCCCAGATTCAGTTCCCTAGAGCTCTCACCCTAGCAGATGCTGTGTTCGGTCAGCTATTAGTGCATCTCGGCCCTAAGCTGACTGGGTCCTCCTAGCTAATGACACTGTGTCACCTGTGGCTTCTTTTTGTACTTCTCAACATGCCTCACGAGGATGAGAAACTAATAGAACCACAAATTATTTACATTCTTATATTAACAATCATTCATAATTGTCCAAATGTATTGAATGGGCACAGATTAAATGGAGAAATATATACTGGTCAATTTATGATAAAGAATGAAGATAGCTGTTTCACTGAATGTACGCACAGTTGTCAACCTGGAACTCTGTAGTCAAAACTTAGTTTCCAAACTTAAATGACAAGGTAAAGCTTCTGTGGAGTTTTAGAGGTGTCTGTACTTGGCTCTGATGTATCAAAATGTTTCTTTTTCTGTACATCATTTCTCCTAGCATCCTCCTAAACTGCATCATATATGTAAATAATTCATGTTCCCAGGAATTTTTAATTTTCTTAAAAACAATTGCCTATCTTTGGATGAAAAATAGTATGCCATTCTTTCCAGTCTGTGAGCAAGGAATGGAAGATAGAGGAATATTGACAGGCTCAGAATTAGTGCCTGGCACCAGGACACTTCAATCACATTGGCTTGCTGTGCCGACGTTGTTCATTGCCTCAGCACATATCCCAGCATTCTTTTAGTGTCCCTGTCTCTGTTTCTTGTTCTTCTTCTGACTCATAGATGTGCTTCAGAAATTGATTGGCTCTTATCCTCTGAGCACTTTTGTTCTTTATAGTCAGTTTCAGTCATTTCTGTGGCAGTGCTCTTTTTCATTTCCTGTCCATACTTGGTTCTAATTTCTGACAAAGGTGAGGATTCAGGTGAAAATTAGATGATAAAAATATAACAGTGGTCACTTAAAATTTTGGTAGCTGAAGGAACATATGCAACTTATTTTTTCATTTCTGTGACAAAGAACATGATGTAAGTTTAAAGGAGAAAAATACATTTTGTTTTTGCTCATAGTTTCAGAGAATTCAGACCATGGTTACTTGGCCCTGGTATTGTGGGCACATGGTGAGGTAGAACATCCTGGTGGCATGATGGACGAGTGCTGCTCATCTCATGGCAGTAGGGAAGCAGAGAGTCGGAGAAAGGAGTGGAGCAAGATAAAGTCTCCAAAGGATGCCCCCAAGGACCCGCTCCCTTGGACTGGGTTACGCCTCTCAAGTTTCCATCTCTTCCCAATAACCTATAAAATTATGAACCCACTAATGAATTCATTTACTAAGGCATTCAGAGACCTTAAGATCTAATCGTTTTCCAAAAGCCCCACTTGTGGACATACCTGCAACAGGGGTCAGGCTTTTAGTACATGAGCCTTTCGGTGATGTTTCACATCCAAACTACAACCCCACTCACGGGCAATATTTCTTCTTAAGAATGTTGACTTTTATGGTAACTGAAAAAAAGACACCTTTTATCATCTGTTCATTTGAAAAAACTGCAACAACAACAACATTGATTCAATTGAATCTTCATTAAAGTGATGCTTTAGCCTAGATCACAGATTTTCTTATCCACACAAAATCTGTGGTTGAATGGTTATTTCTTGAGAATCATCTTCAGCCTCTTAAATGGCTGCTTTTTGAAGATCTCTATATAGGTATTTTTGGTATACACCGGAAATGATTTTTATCTTAATGTCATGTGTAGAATGAAATGAATTTATTACAGTTTTGTACAGCCATACTAATTACAATTTTCAGGAAACATTTTCCCCGTGAAAAATAGAGCGCACATAGTTTTCAGTTTGTTTTATAACTTTACATAACTACATATATGCATGTAATGTTACTCTGCTTAACTTCCACTAGGAGGCAGCAGAGACTATCATATATTGGAAAACAAGTATTGGAGCTGTTTTTTTTTTTTATAGATCTTAGTTCAATTAAGTTTTTAAAAAAGTCTATTTATTATTTTTTTCTGTAGTCCAGGCTGGTCCTAAAGTTATTATGTATCCTGGGATGGCTTAGAAATCACGGCAATCACCTTGCACTAGTCTCCTGAGTGTTGGGACCACAGGTGTATGCCACTACTTCCAGCTAGTATATGGTTCTGGGGAATTCACATCTGGGCGTTGTGTTTCCTAGGCAAGTGCTCTGATCACGGAGCTCCTTTTTTTTTTTAAATTTGAAAAATAGGAGTTTCTAAAATTCTTTATGATGAAAGCCATATTTATCTACCACTTCTTTGGATGTATCCATTATTCTAACTACATAATACGCTAGATGCTATTAGTTCTGGATTTTCTCTCAGTTATAGAATATATTCTAGCTTATCACTTTTAAGTCATTATTTTATAAATATAAAATAAATTCTAATCAAATTATAAGGTTTCTAAGAATATCCTTGTTTTTCAGAGTTCATTTGTGTTTCTTAAATTGTTAGAAGAGCCAAAACATAGATATCTTCTCCAGTGCAGATGTGCTGTGTGAACGTGACCATGGCCTTCCTTTGGTGCTTTTCCACGTTGTACTGTGGTTAGCATTTTGGGGGACATGTATCATTGCTCCCTGATTGACAGGATGCTTCTGAGACCAGGCTTCCTCTGTGGACCATTGTTTCGTCCCACATGAAGCAGCAGCTGTCCCTTGATTTTTTTTTCTCTTTTGTTCTCCTTGGAGCATCTCTCAAGACCCAGTGTCATTTTTGTGTGTGTGTGTGTGTGTGTGCGTGTGTGTGGCCAACTCTTTCCTGCTGCCTTCCAAATGTTGCAGAAGTCTCCCCTCCCATCTAAAAAGTTGCCCCCATTTTTTTCTGAAACCAATTACTTGACGAACAACCAGATTGGCTTGTGTAGTCTATAGTATCTGAGAACCATTGTTTACCTCCAGCCGTCTTTTCTAAATAGGGCGAAGTAACTAAGTGTCCAATTTCCAGTGACAGAAATCATGGAGCAGATTTTGCCGTATTGCTGTCTGTTGTGCTTGGAGTCCTACCGTTTCCCAACTTGACATCCCTGTCCACCTGGTCTCTTCCAAAGTCATCTTTTCAACCTTGTCTAAATTTATTTAGTACTCTTTTGTCCCACCGTTTTTATTAATATATATGAGAGACATAGAGTTTACAATGAAATTGAGTGTTTTGTGCACATATATGTCATAGCAACTTTATAATCCCTTCCCATTTTTGGCCCTTCCACACTCACCCCACCCCCCACTACCACACCCATTTGGTTCTATAGAATGCCTGCATTCTGGGTTTCCCAAATTGGAGAAACCATGCGGTATTTAACATATTTAATCTTCTGTGTCTGACTCACTTCACCTCTTTAGCTCAGCTTTCCTCCCCTAGAATGGGCTGCAGTGGCCACATTTTGATGCCTCTTCTCTGAGTCCAGCTGAGCTCTTTATTGGGATATTTGCCAGAAGTTTTTCTTTTTCCTGTATCTTACTGTATCTTTGTTGAGACTCTTTACCATGGCCTCACCCAATAGTCTACAAGAGAAAAGAAATATAACAATGTAGTTCCTAAGGATAGAAAATGTGAGAAAGAAGTTAAATTTCAAATGCCTTAGCTGAGTACTGAAAGGTAAATGTTTATACCTTCAAAAGACATTCAGGCTATCATTACATCAATCAGTTTTCTTAGGATAAACTTACATGAAAGTCCGAATAAGTGAATTGCTACAACAGATGAACTTAAGCCTATATTGAATTGCTACATTAAATGAACTTAAATCTATGTCACATAGGTGTTTTACACTTAAAGCAATACATACAATGGCATACTTAGTTACTTCAGATTTTTTTTAACTTGCATAAATTATTTACTCATATTTCACTAATTAGTAATATTTTGTCAGATTTATCATTTTATCTACCTGTCCACCCATAAATTCATGCACACATATTTTTAAAAGATTTTATACCAACTTCTCATGTTGAATATAATTATTAGATCTTGCAAATTAATATATTATTACTAATAATATGTGGGGAAATTTCACAGATTTTATAAAACAGCTGGTACTGTTTTAGAAGTATACCAATCAAATGATTGAAATACCCATCCATTTTTTTTTTTTTGTTATACTTTCTCTTTAGGTGTTTTCTTTTTTTCCCATGTTTTTTGTTGCTGCTTGTCTCTCTGTAAGACTCCTTCAAGTATTTTCTGCAATGCTGGGCTAGTGGTTGTAAATTTCTTTAGGGATTCTTGGTCATGAAAAATTTTTACTTCTTCAATTTTCAGGGATAATTTTGCTGGATAAAACGACATGGGTTGACATTTGCCTTCTTTTAAAGCTTGAAATATTTTGCTCCAGGCTTCAGGCCTTTAAAGTTTGCAATGAGAAATCTATAGTAATTTGGATGAGCTTGCCCTGGTAGAATAGTGCCTGTTTTTCTATCCTCTCTTTATGTTGTATTTCTGAGGTTTTTGATTATGATATGTTGTGGCAAGTCTCATTATTGAATGAGGTTATTTGATGTTCTTTAAGCTTTTTGTACCTGAAAATTAGTTTCTTTTTCTATATTTGGGAAATTTTCTCGCATGATTTTAGTGAATAAATTATTTATATCTTTGGTGCTGTCTTCTGTTCTTTCTCCCACACTGATAATTCTGAGGTTGGTTCCCTTTGAATCATTCATCAGCTGTTGTATCCAGCCACCTTGCTCATTTCTAATTTTGGAGTTGTGCCTAATTATAGCATTTGTTTTCTTGGCCTTGTATTCAAGGTCTGAAATTCTGTCCTCACAATGTTGAAATTGACTTCCCTGCTTTCAAATGAGTTTTTCGTATTCTGAATTTCAGCTAGATTTCTTTTCACAATTTCCACTTCTCTATTAAAATATTCGTTCATATCTTGCATTTCATTGTTTACTTCCGGCAACTTTTTATTTGTGGTTTCTATGTGCTCTGTAAGCTTTGTGTCCGTGAGGACCACTATTTGTTTAGCAAGTTCCTCTTTAAGCCTACTGATCAGTGCTTGCATTTTTTTGAGAATATCTTATTTGAACTGGTTGCTTAACTCCTTTATTTGCTTTATGACATCCTTCTCTATGAGTTCCACTATTTCAGGGCTCTTGACATTAGCCCATGACACGATTCTACCAGTAGCTTTTGCATCGCTGTTCCTTGATGTTGTGAATATCTTTTACATTATGTTTGCAACTAATTGTCCTCAGAGTGTTTTGTATGTTGTCCACGTTGATTCCCTGGAGCTGCTCTGTCTTGCATTGCCTGTTTATCTCAGTGTAGGAAATCTTGTGTTTGCTAGTTGGCTGCTGATGGAGACTTGATAGTAGTGTTGCAGCTTATGGTGGCTTGTATTTTTGTTTGTTCCTAAGTATTAATTGCCTTCATCAGTTTCTTTTATTCTAAATCTGTTTTCATGGTCTGTATTTTAGCGAGAATATAAAAAGCTCTTCGAGGAAAACAAAGGAATGTACCATTTTGACGCAGATGCTACAGAACACCTGCACCACAAGGGCAATGCCACCCTTCAGAGTCAGGTACGTGCCCTTGAGCGTCCATCCTCCTTGTTGGGACCATGTCCTCATCATGATACCTGCTGCTTTTGCCACATTCATCAATAAGGAATGTGCAGTTGCCAAAAGAATTAAGACTGAGAAGATTAATGGTGCATGGAGAAATATTCACACAGTTTTCCTATTAATTGTGTCAGGAAAGGCTGAACCAAGTTTCGGTATAAAGGCATTTTATAAAATAAGTTAGTTTATGTAATTAAAAGCTTCAAATATAGCAATTAAACTATGATCAAATCTCATGATGATTTAAATTTTTGGAATGTACTAACATGATTTTGGGCTGTAGTTTTCCAGGTGCAAGGTTTATTATTATTTCTCACTTCAATTATGTTATTGAGAAGTGAAAACTCTTTGATTGGTGCATTCTGAGTTAGTGTTCTTCTAATTATGAAATCTGATGGACTGTCCAAAAAACTTTCAAAAAATGTTTTCTTATATGTACTGTGTTTGTATAGGTAATCCCATAGATTGACAAGCTACATTATATAGTCTTTTAAATAACTACATTATTTAATTGTTGTAAGTTACTTTGATCTCTTAAGTTTTTAAAATATATTACTCATTGACTTTGTATATCATTAACCTTACAGAACCCACTGATCATTCTAAATGATAGAATAATTTGATTTGAGGGAACAGTATTACCAAGTTTGTATATTTATGTATTTTTCTTTGTTCTATGTAAGAATTTTTGAGTTTTTTCACTTTTGGTTTATTTTTATTTTCTTTTTTTAAATGGAGGTTGAGCCCAGCACTTCACACTTGCTAAGCACACACTCTACAAATACACTGTCAGCCTAAGTTTTTATATGCTTCTTGTATTTCTTTCAATGAAGGTTAAATACAAGGAAGAATATGAGAAAAATAAGGGGAAATCGATGCTTGAATTTGTGGAGACTCCGTCATACCAAGCTTCAAAGGAAGCTCAGAAGATGCAAAGCGCGGTAGGTGACTGGGTTTAGTATCAGTTGTTTCCTGTGTATTAGGAGTTTTATCATTTGAAGAGAACTAATGAAGTGATTGAGAATGTTGATTGGGTCTAGAAGGAAGAGCACAGTCTGGGTAGATTTTGGAACTTGATCTAGACCTTTCGGGAGTCTTGTCAAAGTCACTGACCTGGTTACTTAGTTCCCAATTTAAGATAATGCTGAGGCACATCTACATACTTGCCTGTTTGTTTATTTTTTCTCTGTTCCAATGAGAATTCTTCATTTCCTTTTCTTTCTGTTTTGGGGACAAAGTTTTATCTGTAGCCAACATCCAAATTCTTTAGAAACAGTTATGTTTTTACTCCAAAGGGACAGAAATGATAGGCGGCAGTACCAACCACTTAGGCATCCTCAGTGGCTTGGCCTTGCCTAGGAATAACATCAAAACTGGGAGAAATGATTATGTCTGGACAAAAAAAATCTCTCATAGGAATTTTGTAAGTGTTTGCTACTTTCCGCCTGGTGAGATGTTAAAACTCACGTTTTTTGGAAGTGAACATTCAGACATTATGGAAGGTTAACAAGAAGGTGACGTCACCCTTGTCTTCCCATGGGCCCCTTGGCTCTCTAGATGGAGGGCCTCTCTCCTCTTCCCTCCTTTGATCTTCAGTCATAGAAACGTTCATGCCCAGAACTCTCTTTTTGTTAAAAAATTTGTATCACAACTACATATAGTTAACTTTTTTTCCCCACCCATAAGTCCGGGATCTTACAGTGCATGGTTAATATATTCTTATGCCATGTTTCTGAGTTAGAAATGACAGTAAGTTATGATTTTAGATTTTAGCTCCTCATATCTTGTGATTGTCTTCACAGTTACGCCTCTGCTCAGCAGGGCTTGAAGACATCAAAATCTTCCAATAGAAAATAGCTAGTACCAAGTTTATGCTTTGAGAGGTAGGAAAATGAAGTCTGTACAAATTACAGAAGAAGTTTGATAGGAAAATGCCTCAGATGCAGGACTAATGAGGTAACGCAAAGAGAATGATCTGTCTTAGAGATGGTTTTTATTCCTGGAATAGACTTGACTGTTTTGTGTGGAGCCTTCTCTCAATAAAGCTAAGTATTTATGATTTCCAGAAAAAATGTCAATGCTTTTGTTGTGGCCTTTAATTATGCTTATTCTCACTTTCTTCTAATGCTATAAATAGGTTAAATCTGTGTTTTCTAGAAGACATTTCTGAGTCTGTCTTGAAAAGTGTTTGTCTTCTCTTTCACAAGTGTAGCTCTTCTAGCGAAAAATGTACATTGGCCAGTTAGTCACAATTAACTTTCCTTGATGACTTTTCCTCAGTAATATTTTTTCCAGAGGCCAAGTGATTTTTTTTCTCCCATTTTATTGATATGTGTGTATACAATACATAATGTTCACATTGATCTTCAGTATTTTGTGTGCATACATATCACGGTGAAATTACAAATACTTCCCTTCTACTTTTTTACCCTTCCACCCCCGACAAGTGATTTTTTTGAAGTGAAATATCTAAAATGAATAAATATACATATATACATGTTTGTATTTCACTTTGTAAAAAGTTCTTTTGACCTAGAAATGTCCTGGATTTGGCTTATAACTAAATTATCTCGACTAGTTCCACATTTTTTTTTTTTTTTTTGCAAAGGAAGAGATTTTGCATTGTTGTTCCTTGGGGTATATAAAATTCTTTAATTTAGAATGCTCTCAATGCAACTTCTTAATTAGATTTACAAAACACCTGTTGTAGTCTTTCCTCATGTTTGTACACACCTTATTTATTAAGTGATTATTCATAACACAAATTCTAAGAGGCAACAAGCTTCCCTTTTCTGTCATTGTAAGGAAAATTTCTTTTTGTAATTACCCTTTTCTGTAATGAATGCATTGTAAATCTGGAAATCCCATCTCATTTTGCATGAATTCAGGCTGAATTCATTTATTTTTATCATCTTCATGGTGCAATTTTAAGCAAATATTTAGCTAGTAAAACCTGGACCTTGGTTTGTAAATATTTCAGAGGCTGGACATTTTTATGATTCAGAGAGACTGTAGTCATAAAGCTTGTCTCATTGCTTTTCAAATGTGTAATTCAAATGCTAGGATTTAGAGAATCCTAGCCAACGGATGTCAGGACAGATCTAAAGGGCAGGTGTTGTCGGGGGTCCAGGCCTTTCTATAGTCACCACTAGCCTTTCTTTCTTTCTTTCTTTCTTTCTTTCTTTCTTTCTTTCTTTCTTTTTCTTTCTTTCTTTTTTTGTGGTGGACTATTTAGTGGAGAATTTACCAGGTTCAAGACAATGCTATATCGTGTCAGTGTAACCTGATCCCTATCAAATTCCATAAATGATAGATAAATGTTCTCAATGCCCAGATTATTAAATCAGTACCCTTTCCTTAAGTTTCCTCCATTACGTTTTGGAAATAGTGTTTCCTGAATTCACAAAGGGCTAGCAATGAGATGATGGATTGTGAGTATTAAGCCTACTTTGGTTTAAAAGAACCTCTACTTCTTTCCAGTAGGTGGAAAAAATGAATACACTCCATTTTTTTTTCTTAATTTTGAGACAGAGTCAGTCTCACTAAATTTTCCAAGTGCCCAGGCTGGGCTTGAACTTATGATCTGCTTGCCTCAGCCTCCCGGAGTGCTGATATTGTAGGTCTGCATCACCAGGCCCAGCCCCTACTTCCTATTCAGTGAACTGATAGATGATCCAGGCAAAGAGCCAGCCTTTTGCGTTACTGCCCTAAAATGGGGTGATGTCACTAAAAGACGTGAGATGTTATGTACCTTGTAAGAGTGATTAGCCGAGGGAGGTGATGATACTTGATGATTCTGCTGGTGTTTGGTAGAATTCTGAAATTTATGGTAAGATGGAATTTATTTTCCTGTATATAAGGCTGAGATAGTAGAATTATATGAGATAATATCACTTTTGCTCTGAGAACTCTTGTTCTCTTACCATTTCAATAGTTGCTCACTAATATTTCCTGCATTTAAAATTATATGATCTTATTTAACAGAAAGTTTACAGAGAGGATTTTGAAAAGGAGATTAAAGGAAGGTCTTCACAGGATTTAGACAAGACTCCTGAATTTTTACATGTAAAGTACATCACCAACCTTCTGAGGGAGGTAAGGTTTTACTATTTTTTGTTAAATATCAAAAAAGAAATCTAAAGAAACAACCCAGGAAATACATACTTAACAGTTCTTTACCAATTGAGTGTTGGAGATACTAACCTTTTACTTTTTCAAGTGTCTAGTAACACATCCATTTAAAGTTAAGGGAAGAAATTGCCTAGATTTTTTGGAAAAACTTGAAGATTTTCTGGTTCTATGTCTTGGTTATAGCTAGAGGCTCTGCTAGTCGTGAGCTTTGTGGCAATTAGAATTCAAAAGAAATAGTTTGAATATGGATGGGGCAAGTTTATTTTTTAAAAATTTGGTTATTGAGAAAGAGTTTATATGGAATCAACTTTTTCTGTAGCGTCCCTCTAGTGTTCTTGTGACCTTTGATAGCAGAAAAGAGGTGCTCATATGAGAGTCTAGATACATGATACATTGTTAGAAGTCGTTTATTTTCTGTGTAGGGAAAAATTATGTAATTGACATAAAGGGTTGCCCCTGGGGAGATGGTGATGCCTGGGGATGGGGTCAGTGACACCTGGTTCTTGTGGACCCTGAGAGAAGAGTTCACTCGGGTCATAGAGAGTCTGTCGTGAGAGACCTCGCATAAGCAAAGTGAAAGTCAAGCAGGTAAGGTTTATTTAGAGATTTACAACCCACGTGTTTATTAGGCAGCCACAAGAAAGTGGGTTGGAACAAGCAATCCTGAGAGTTCTCCTTCCATGTCCCCTGAACTTTCTCATTTTAAGATTTCTCTCTCCCAGGGAGAGGGGACATGTCTCCCTGGAGTGGAACCTTCAGGTTATGTAATTGTTGCCTTACTGTGCATGCACTTCCTTAACTCACCTGTTTTTAATCAGATTCATGAGTGTACATGCCTATTCATGACATGCTAATGATGGCATAATGAGGAGAGGTCTGTTAAAAACACATCATTCTTGTTACTGTTTCCCTGCGTGCAGGAAAGTTCACAGTCCCTCTTTGTGGTCTGCCTGTGGTCTCTCCTCCCCTGGGCTCTGCTCTAAATGGTCAGTTAAGGCAGTCTGTTTGTACACAAAGGCTGTGGCCCTGTTTCTAAGAAATCCTTGAAAAGTCTGTAACCCCTCCTCTGCCCCAGCTGCCCTGGCCCATGCCTAACTGCTTCCTATAGTGGGACCAATGCGACAGAGAAACTCATCTCAATTTTTTTTCGTTTTACTCCTGCCCCCAAACTTAAGAGTTCATTTTGGTTTAGAATTAATATTTGTTGAATATTGAATTTCTCAAACCAAAATATTTAAAATATTATTATCATGAGTCAACTCTTGAAATGTTTTTTTTTTAATGGTTGAAAAGTAACTTGGAGCTCTCCCTACTCTACTGAAAGAGAAAGTGTTCGCTGAAAATAAATAAAATATTTGCCAATGAAATAAATGTGATGAAAGAATTTCATATGACATAATTAGATGTGTGTATATGGGCATATATATGAAAATGGAATTCCATTTCATTGTGAATTTTTGAACTGAAGAAACAGTTCCTGAAAGAAATGGCTTAAATCAGTGAAACAAGCTAAAATATAACTACCTATGCAGAGTCACATCTTCATGAACTTTATTAATAAACAAATGACAACTGGCCTTTGTCACTTAGACTGATAATAGAAATTTAACGTGTCTCACTGTTACAGTATATGTTGTAGTGAAATTGACATGTACTTTCTGTAAGATTGCTCTAACTACTCTATTTTTCTTATTTCTAGTTCCTATAAATTGTTTTTGAGGTTGACATCACATGGGAACTTCCTTCTACTATTGCCCTTTTTTTTTTGGAGACAAGTTTTTATACCATAGTCAAACTGGTTCTGAGCTCACTATGTAGCCTAGACTGGCCTTGAACACATGGCTATCCTCCTACCTCTGCCTCCCATGTGCTGGGATTATAGGTGTGCACAACCACCTTGCCTTGCTTTTTTTTTTTTTTTATGGTGCCAGGGAATTGAATCCAGGACCTTGCACTTGTGGCCTTGTACTTGTGAGGCAAATATTCTAACTGTTCAGCTATATCCCCGGTCCTGTCTCCCATCATAAATGTATCTATTGATCACTTAAAATTTCTAAAGGGAAACTTTTTACCATTTACACACACATAACAGTGTGAAAACTATTTTTGATATCCATGAATAAAATACAGTAAGATGATGTTTATAACAATGTGGACTTATTGATTCAGAATACAGGCACAGGATAAAAAAAGGCTCAGAAAACTATTGTATTGGCCAGCTAAGAAATTCTGTAATGAAATACTGCAGACTAGGTGGCTTTAAAATACAGTTTTCTTATAGTTTGGAGACTAGAAAGCTCATGGTTAAGGTGCCAGTACTCTTAGTTCCTGGAAATGTCCCTCTTTTTGGATTTTAGGTGGCTGCCTTCTTACTGTGTCCTCAGAGCAGATTTTTCTGGGGTGTCTTCCAGTAGATCCATTAATTCCAGCATGGGGCTCCGACTTTCATAACCTTATCTTAACTTGATCACCTAACTCCTCCCTGAACCCCGCTACCAGATACCATAACATTGGCAGTTAGGCCTTTGACATAAGACTTTAAGTAGACATAAACATTTAGTCTGTAACAACTATGATTAGAAATGTTAGGTTGTAAAGATGTCTAATTTTAAAATCAGGTTACTTGGTGACTTAATTAAATCCTAATTTCCCTATGTGGAAGCACTTAGCCATCACTGGAAATTATATTCTTTATGGCTCTTATATGTACATGGTCACTCCAAGTGTTTAAAGTATTGTTTTGTACCTGTTTCCTCCACTGTCCTCTGGCATTGGTAGAACATGTATTTTTATTCTTACAAGATGAAAATCAAGGTAGAGTTGAAGGTCATATGACCAAATGAATAAAAGAACTGTGGCTTTCACTGAGGTCTTTGACCAGAGCTACCTCCACAATCATGGAAAGATAGTTTACAGAAGCTATTAATTGAGAAGAGAGTAATCATTATATTTAATTATACAAGACAAAGGTGAAATAACATGAAACACATCCTAGAATTAACTGGAAACTGATTTCTTATCACAGGGAATTTCATCTGGCAAAGTTGTCATATATAAAAGCTTAATTGGAACAAAATATTTATTGTTTTCATAGTGCAATTAAGCAGGACAACAAACAATTCATTAGCAGCGAACAGCAAATTTTATGTGTAAGCAGTTGTGTAAGGCATCTGGAGTTACTTAAAATATATTAAAATAGGAGAAACTCAAAATATCTATTGTCAGTTTGTAGGAATTGGTTTTACAAATCTTTGAATAAAATGAAAGCAGCGAAATTTTTGGTTTTGCAATTTTCCATTCCTTTCTACTTTGAGAACACTTCCCGTAACAGGTAGATTCGTCCTCACGAGCTCCCTTCCTACTTAAAAGAAAAACATCTTTTTAAAAAAAGTGCTATGTTAACCAAATATAATGGGAGAAAGGAAGAAAGGGAAAAGAATGATATTGCAATCCACTCTGAATTTGGTGGAGGAGAAAATGAAATGTCTGTGGGAAATAAGACTGAATACTCAGCACGCTAATTCCTGTCTTCCCTGTAATATTTGTCTCCTGTGTGTGATCTCTAGAACGCAGGCTATAGAGTTAGGGTAATTCCTGGTAGGGTTTGAACTGTCATATCTTTGTCTTATAGAAAGAATATAAACGAGATTTGGAAAATGAAATAAAAGGGAGAGGAATGGAACTTAATTCAGAAGTTCTTGACATTCAAAGAGCAAAACAAGCATCTAAAATGGCCAGTGAGGTGAGTAAATTCAGCAGTGTGGATTGTGTAATTTCTCAGCTGATTTCATTACCAATGAATCTCCTCCAGAGATTATGTGTAACCCACAATTGTTATGAATAAGCGATAAAAACTAGCTACATCCTAGAAATCTTTTCCCAGACAATGAATTCAAAATAAATTAGTTCTCACAATCTCCTTTCTACATAGTATGAGAAAAATGACCATTCCTCAACTTTAGGGAAAATAAGTCTAACACTCTAAAATAGTTTTCTGAGACTAGACTTGATCTTTTAAGCAAGTAAAAGGCAGAAGATCAAGAAGGTGTGTCATCAT
Organism: Ctenodactylus gundi; assembly: GCA_004027205.1. Classification (NCBI taxonomy): domain Eukaryota; kingdom Metazoa; phylum Chordata; class Mammalia; order Rodentia; family Ctenodactylidae; genus Ctenodactylus; species Ctenodactylus gundi. Next base: position 364,901 of record PVKB01000063.1, read on the forward strand.
GATCTGCCAGTATCTACTATTGAAATGTTCACGCTCCTCTGCTCCTAACTAGCTCACTCGCCTTGTCCTTGCCTAGCTGCTCAGTGAGCCCAGTTAAATCTTTTAATCAAATGAAAGTGGCTATTTCTCATTTTATGTGATCTTTGTATGAAGAAATGAAATGTCTCCAGAGTATTATAATTGTCTGATCTTTGTGTGGTGTCATGAATTCGGTGTCCTATAATGGTATTGTGCTTTGAAACGAATCTAGCTGAATTTAGCAGCCCAAAAGTGTTTCCCCGTGCGAATAAACTTTAGCAATGTTGACAACAACCCTGCTAGATTCCAAGGCCTAGTTACTTTCTGGTGGAAACTCAGATGATGTCCCTTTTGCTGCATCTGTCAGTTCTGTTGTCTTCTCTGTTAGCTTTTTTCTTAGGTAGCTGCCACCATGATAAACAGAATAACACATATCTGTGACTCATGTTCCCGGAGGGAAATGAGGCCTTGGCTTTTATACTTCCATTTAAGACCCATGGATTAAATCTTCTGGGATCAAACTCCCTTCTGTGCAGCAGTGATTGTGTCTGATGTCAGAGGAGTGGAACGTGCAGATTGGATTCTCATGATCGCTCGTTGGTTTAGTTAATTTTCAGTGTAACTTAACAGGGTCTTGCATACAAAATAGTCTACACTGTGTTAAATTATATTAATATGAATTATATTAATTCATACACTTAGAAATTATAAAAAGCTTTCTAGTAGAATTAAAATTGTATGTGGGGAGTAGGTAGATGATGGAAATCCCTGCAAAACTTATGGATCAAGAGGGGTTGGATGTAATTAATTCCCCAAGGAAAATCAGGAGTAGTTGTATGTGTTTCCAGAATGTAATGGATGCTGGTCAGTCACAAATATCATATGTCCACTGATACTACCTTTGATCAAAATTATTATCATAGATCTTTAATTTCCAAACATTCTTTGGTTGCAATATGCCTGCTTCACATTTACAGGTCAGTCTTGTGATCACTTGTGAATAACATTGGGAAAATTATTTTGAACTCTCCTTTGTCAGAATCTGGCCAGATTCAGTTAAATGGCAAGATGATATACGAGGAGTAGCAGTAAGTCAATCGGAATTAGAGGGAAGGACGGATGTGGGCATGTAGGAATAAAAAGACAAAAGGAAACAGTTACCGAGTTGTGTGCTGGACTCTGGCTAGGTTCTGGCTCACTGATCCTCACTGTGGATTCTGCAGGCAGCTGTTTTCCCTACTTCACAGATGAGTAAACCAGAAATGGTGAAAACTATTCCTATTGTCATGCAATGGTTGGGTTCTCTGACCCCAACGTCAGTCCTCAAACAGCATCAACCCACTTACATCTATTTCCTTCTCTGCTAACCCATAGAACAATTCTCCTTGGAGATTTTTCCCAGACAATAGCCTGGAAAACCTGCAGAATATTATGTGTCCTGGTTCAGTAAGAATAGTGGTGATAGTTCTGTTAATTTCAGAAAATTTGGTTTTTGGCGATCACTCATAATGTAAGTGAAGGCAAAATAAGCTGTGTATTTTCCTTTTAAATTAATTTAGTTACATTTTAGTATCATTGGCTATAGATGCATGTTTGTTCATGAAGTGTCTGAGTGTTGTAAATTGCTGCCTTTCACAGAAAGAATACAAGAAAGATCTGGAATCAGTAATTAAAGGGAAAGGAATGCAAGTTGGCACTGACACCCTAGAGATACAGCGTGCCAGAAAAGCTGCCGAGATAGCCAGTGAGGTAAGGAGAGGAGACGGTGTAGATTGGAACTCTTGTTTTTGGAACTTAGCAAATCATATTAGCAACTTTATTATTAGTGCATGGGGTTTCTTAGAGTTCTGTAGCCAGTTTGGCAGTTGAAAATGAAAACCATTTTAAAATCATTATGTTTATTTGAAATTTTATGTATTTTTTTTGTCTTTTATCATTTCTTTTGTCTGTCTGTTTGTGTTTAATTATTTGGTGTTGAGAATCAAACCTAGGACTTCATCTTGTAAATACATCAAAGGAAACTTGGGAAAAGTCATTTTAATAGAACATACACATACCTTTCCACCCATATGTACTTCATCTCATAGTCCAAGAAGTTTCATGTTAATCCAGGTCATGGTAGATATTTTCATACATGTTCTTTAGGATAGATCATGAGCTGCTTGGCATAGTTGTGTTTCCGAATTTCTGAGACTTGAAAACCACGTATTGAGATAGCAACACGAGAACTATCACCATTTCTGTGCAATTTGCATGTTCTTAAAATACCTCAGTTGACTTCATCACCATGCCTGGGATTTCTAGAGTCATCATTCGTTGAGGCATTAGATGTTATGGATGACTGACTGTGTTTATTCATCGAATGCCATTTCTTTATGTAATATGTCTAAGTACAATATTAATTAGAAGTTTTGTTTGAGATGTAGGAGTCATACCATCTGTGTGTTATTCAAAAGAAATATCTTTGTATACCTCCTGAACTTTCCCAGAAAATCTGAGGATATAAAAGAGTCACTGGAAATGGAATGTTTGGAATGAGGTGATTTTGTAAGAGAGAAAATCCAAGTGCAGAGCAAGGGGCGTAAGTCACTCATCTCAAGGATAGTTAGGTGCAGATTTCCATGGGGCTGCTTTGAGAGCTCTTACATGACTTTCAGGGTTAGAGCTGCTGAGCTATCTTGAGGGATTTACCTTCACCCCGGGAATCTGAAAGGCCAGAGGCAGCTGATTAACTGCTTTGGGGGAGCTGCTGCTATACACTGTTGCAGGGATTGGCACTGGCAGGTAAAGTGAGAAGGCCATGCTTGGTTTAGGTATAGGAACTAGCAATGGCTGGGAATTCCTGACCAGTGAGTTTTCCATTTCAAAATGGCAGCCAGGGATGAAGAGTGGGATGAATGCTGAATAGACATGAAAGCCCTGTTTAGTCCTTTCCCCATTCTGTTCTCCTTAGAGATAGCTGCTCTTATAAGTTGTAGAGCCATCTGGATCTCTTTGTATGCACATTTGGATAAACATGCCCATCATACCATATGGTTTATTTTGGTTTTTTTTTTCCTTCCATTTAATCTTATGGGCCTTCCTCCATGTCACTTCATATAGGTTAAACTCATTCTAACAGAAAAATGTTGATTCAACACTCTATACTGGAAAGGAAAAGAACAATAGTATTCTAGAACTTGGATGTGAATACGCAACCATTTGCCTTATGTTTCCACAGGGGAGGTGGATGAGATGTTAACACTACATGACAAAACAAGAACCTTTCCTTCCTCCCGCCCCCACTGTGTCTCTCCCACCTCATTAAATGAATTGTAAAAATTTGAGAATTCACTTTAATCCTTTCATTACCAAGTGTAAGTGGCTCTATGCCATAATGTTGTAAATCCATCTACTCCTCCCATCTCTTATCACAACAATTTTGCAATGACTTTCTAACCAGAATTGTTTTCATTTTTACTGTCTTAACATACATTCCTAGCCCAGCAACATTATTTCATAATTATCTGAAGTTTTGTTCTTTTTGTGAAAAGGAGGTTGCATGCAGTGGTACCTCAAATTATTGGTTGGAAACACGGGGTCACAGACAGGCCCGTCAGGGCTAAAGATGTAGCTTTTGATTATCTTCCTAAGAATGAGTTGGGTCGAGTTTTAAGCATTGTTTCCCTAGAGAAAGGAGTATGAAAAGAACAGATATTTTATTTTACCATTTTACCAAAGAGCAGACTTTTAAGACAAGTGGCCTTTGTAAGAAGCTATCATGTATTACAATAGCATTCTGAACTTTCCTATGTTAATGAATTTGTTTGTTGCCTTGTATGCTAATTTAGGGCCTTGTGCTTGCTAAGCAAGTGCTGTAACTGTTGTGCCATTCCTCTAGCCCTATATACTAGGAAAATAAAACAAATTTAGTTACTGAGAACCTAAGGGCAAATAGACCTAGAGGAATCAGCTGTATTATGTTACACATAGCTGAAACCAGTATTGGTTTTGCAATTATTTTTGTAGTCTGTCTTTTTGGCAAATAATCATAGTTACATCCTGTTTTGCCAAATTATAAGGCTTTAAAATTCTTTTCAGCCAATGTGTTGGACTTTGCTTTGTTTACTTTTTATATCCAAAACTTACTTTCAACCAAAGTCAAGGTAGTTTATTGTTATGCCAGTGAGTCCCAATAATTACATCCTTTCTCATCCATGGCTTTGACCATGGGCCTTTCTTTAGCCAATGGCAACATAGTCAAACATGACTGGAACAGAAGCTCTAAGTATCCTTATGCATTAGGATTTGTTCTCTTAGAATGTAGATGACACTGTGTTCTTATTTTAAACGTTCTTGGTTTGAGGGTATTTTGTTAAGTCACACTAATCAATAACTGATAGAACAAGTATCAGATGTAGTATGTGTGCTTTAGAATATCTTAGATTTGAAAATTCATGGTCACTGTCTCTAATCCATGCTTCAGTTTCTATATATATTATTCAAATAAAATGTGTTGTTTTAGGGCCTTAGATGAGTTTACTGTAAGCGAAAAAGAAAAACTCTGTAATATTACTATTTGGGTAGTTAAATATTGTTACTTTTAATTCTGAGAGTGAAACTGAAAGTCTAAGTAAAAACTGGCTAGATTATGAGTAGAAAATAAGGGAAAAATCATTATTTCTCTATAATTGAGAATTTTTTTTACAACTTACTTTAAGTTTTTTAATAGCTTTGACCAACTTAGAACATTACAAATAAGGAAACCAGCATTTACCTTGTAGCAGAGAATATGTATTTCCAAAGTAGGTCAACATAATAAGAAATGATTGTTTGGAAGAAATAAGTTGTATATAGTTAATATTTTTTCGAAGAGTAACGTACAGAGAATAAATACACAAATATAAGCAAACAGTTTACTAAATTTTGTAATCAGTTTAAAAAAGTAAACAAGCTTTTTAAGATTTCTGTCTATAATTACAACCACTTAATAAATAACAGATAATTCAACTCAAGCTAAATTTAAGAAAAAAAACCAGGTAATTTATTGTTCTTACTATTGAATACTGGAATAATTTTTAGGTATGGCTTGGTTTAGGACTCACATATAGTAATGTGTTGTGCTTTGACTTTTGATTAATGATAAGCTACATATATATGAGGGTGATACTCTGAGATAATAGAGCTAAGAAATTCCCTTCATCCACTGACGTCATAGCCATTCTGATGTCATAGCACAACACATTACTCGGTAGTTTTGCTGATGATGCAGTGAACAAACCTGCTGCACATTCAGCTCTATAAAAGTATAGAACATATAATTATCGTCACTACATAAGGTTTGATGAGGATTAGAGAAAGCTATGGTACTAGTCTCTATTGTTTACTATATTTATCATTAGAGTATATTCCCTCTTCTTATTAGTTTATTATAAAACAGTAGCCATGGTATGTTGTCAGCTGCCTTTTATATTTTGTGTTTATGAGTTCTCTCGATTGCATTGCTTTCTCTTGTATTTGATTTCATCTTGCACTGTTCTGTTCATCATAGCTTGTGGGTCAGTGGGCTGGACCACATACATACCACAGTGCCTAAGTTGTTGTAGGCTGCACCATGTAGGTTTCTGTGAGGAATTTCTAAGACATGTGTGTCATGACAAAATGGTGAAATGACCCATTTCTCAGAATATATCCCTACCACTAAGCAATGCATATCATAGTGCCACTTAGTTTTAGTTTCTTACTTGAAGTTCTCAGATTTTCTTGTTTGTGAAGAGAATGTGCTGCATTCTTCTTCATTCATGTCAAAAGAAAAGGCAGAAAAAAGTCAGTCTCTTATGTCCAAAGGAAAAGAAAGTATACTCAACCTTGAACCAAAAATATATGGCCAGAGATGAGGTAAAATGATTGATTTATGCCTCACAGGGCTTCAGGAATTGGGTCTGTCTTAGTTTTCTGCTGCTGTCACACTGTGCCCAACACCCATAAATTAGGGAAGGAAGACAAAGTTTATTTTAGCCCACAGTTTCAGCGGTCACAGTCTATTCATGGGGAGCCAGCAACATTGGAAGCGCAAGAGAGAGGTGGATATGGAGGCAGCTCCTCACATTACAAACAGGAAGCCGCGTCCCAGAAGGGAGGGAGGAAGTAGCATATCCCCTTCCAGGTCCTGTCCCAGTGATCTGCCCCTTCTTGGTCCAGTCTTATTATTTTGGCCACTTTTAGGTTTAAACTCCTAATCTACCACATACTTGTAATCTACCACATGCCCATAATCCACCTCTCCAGACCACGCCTTCATCTCCTAAGAGCCCATGGTTCCATAGATAACTCATAACATCCAAGTACTGAGACATTCGGGGAACATCCGGATCCAAACCACAACAGGGCCAACATCACTTAAGCAGAATGGTTCAAAACGAGGAACAGTGAGGTGTGACAATTTTGAAAAGCAACAATTTCAAAATCACTTTTTATCAATAGTCGTCAACCAGGTTGTGTGTTAACCAGTAACTTATGAGGCTTATTATATTGAAATATACAATTTACCCCCTTCTACCTCTGCTTTTTATTTCTCGATTCATATTTTTGGACAAAAACTGGAACACTAATCGCACATTTACTTTATGCAGAAAGACTACAAAAAGGACCTGGAGACTGAAATTAAAGGGAAAGGCATGCAAGTCAGTGCTGACACTCTGGATGTCCAGAGAGCCAGGAGAGCAACCGAAATGGCCAGCCAGGTGAGGAAGCAGTGGGTGTCAAATTCCAAATGAATGGATGCCTTTGCTATTGAAACACGTTAATCTCCACTTTGCTATTGAAGGTTAAGCAAATAATCACTCTTTTCTATTCTTTTAGAAACAATATAAGAAAGACTTGGAAAATGAGATTAAGGGGAAAGGAATGCTAGTGAATGTGGATATCCCAGATATGCTGCGAGCCAAGAGGGCATCTGAAATCTACAGCCAGGTGGGTGGTAACTACAGATGGTCAGCACAGTGTATTCTAATTTCTAGTCTCTGTGTGTTTCACGTGTCTCTGTGATTTACATATATTTGAAGATGTTACAGTCAAAGTTAGTGCACTTTATTATTAAGAAAATGTTAGCAAACTCAATTAACTTTACTAATTAAAAGGACAAGTGTTTTGACTTTATTCAGCAGACATTACAGAATACCAAAGCACTGCAGGTCTCGACATTTTTGAACATGGCGTTCTGACTTTTTTGTCTTTGTTTTTTGTCTCTCTTATATACTTGGCCTGAATATTCTTTGCTCACACTACAAATAAATAATTCCAAGGATCTGACTTGTAATGACTTTGTAATGAATAGTATTAAAATCATCAGCTGTGAATAAAATAACAGTGGCTAAAACCAAGCCAAGTATAAGGTAAAGTTTAATATTAACTGAAAATTAAGCAAAGAGCTAAATTTTCTTGGTAAAATTTATATTTGACAAGTATACCTGCCACTCATATACACTGTTAAAAAAGAAAACTTGATGTGAGAGAACTAATGACCTGAAAAGAAAATATTTATGGAAGAATAAGTTACTTATAAATTTGTTTTGTTAAAACATTCATTAATGAATGATAACTTTAAGATTTACATAGAAAAGAATGAATCCCAGTGGAAAAATATTAAAGAATAATGAATAAAATTCTAATAGTTATAGAAAATTCTGCAAGGGTAAACTTTGATCAGTAGAATTTATACTGAAAGTAATTTTGACAAAATCTGCCCAGATTTGGTGGGATTCCTGTTAAAACATAAACTAAGAGCCTAAATGTCCATTGTGTGAATATGGAAATACCAAGATAGCAAAGTTAAAATGCCAAGGGACTTTCTGCTTCTCAGCCTGCCTGGATGATACAGCAGTTGGGACGGCCCTGAAGTCTCTGTTCTCTTTTCCTTAGCGCTTCTTGATGGCACATGAACTTGGATGGTGACTCTAGTTCTATTAGCTGAGTGAAAATTCTTGGTAAATACATAAAATAGACAAATGGACATTGTGGAGGAAAGTAACTATCTCAAGAATGCCGAGCTCATTCATTTATTTACTCAGTAGTCTTCCTGAACCTCTATTTGCAGGCAAAATTAACCTTATTGTAGCTGCATGCAAATCTCATAATCATACAAGTATAGTGTACTAACATATTACATCCTCTGAAAATGAAAGTTTTAGCAGCAGAGGCTTCCCAGATGACATAGTGCCTGGACTATTTCCCAAGCTGTGTGTTGAGTTTTTGAGTGTGACCCTAGAGAAGTGGCTTTTGATAGCAAGAAGCAGTATTCCATCACAGTTTGTCTCATGGACTGGGTGGCCTAAGTTGAACTCATGGTTCTAACACTCACTAGCTGGGCCTCAGTTCCTCTATCTTACCGATGAGGATAATAATGGTATCTTCTTGGAGGACCAGTTAAGTAAATGAATGTGCATCGATTATTTACAACAATAATTTTTAAATACTGAATCTCACATAGGTTCTGTTGCTACGTGTGTGGTATTGCTCAGGTTTATTGGTGCTTACAGTAGCTCATCTAGTGGTTAGGAAATTGACACATTTTTATCTTAGTGGCAAAAATACTAACCCCTTTCCCATAATCAGATATACCTTTATGCAAAGAGGAAGCAAAGCACAAATCCAAAAGCAGGAAAGAAATTGGATCTGTAGAGCCAAGTTACCTCTAGAAGCTCCGAGGCCACTTGAGGTCAGGTCCTCTGAGGTGTCCTAAAGGTCTGAGGTGGTAGCCATAGCTTGAGTAGAGATGAGGCTGCCGGAACAGATTGTCTCCTTTATTTTTGGTGTTGCATGAACAAATATTAGTCATAAAATATTATTTGCATCCATGGGGTATGGTAAGGATGGCGAAGTAATTTTCTTTTATCTTTTTCTCTCATATATACATAGAGCATTTCAGAGTCATTTTAACTATTTTGTATTTTTAGAAAAAATATAAAGACGAAGCAGAAAAGATGCTTTCTAACTATACTACTGTGCCAGACACTCCTGAAATTCAGAGAATTAAGATAACTCAAGAAAATATTAGTACGGTGAGTCACCAGTACACATTAAATATTCCTTATATGAAATGTAAGGGACCAAAAGTATTTTGCAGGTTTTAGTTGTGGAATATTTGCATATACATAGTGAGATATGCATAGGGATACAATTCTAAATACAAACATTTGTGTTTGTATACCAGTTATATACACAAATTAAAAATAATTTTCTGCAGTATTTTTTGTGTACCTCTTCTTTGACTGGAATCTCTCATATAGGTTAACTATGGAATTTTCTTTTTTTGAGACAGGATCTCACTGTTCAGCTTTGGCTAGTCCTAAACTCACTGTGTAGCTAAGGCTAGCCTTGGACTCACAGCAATCCTCCTGCCTCACCCTCCCAAGCATTGGGATTGTAGGCATGTGCCACCGTACCCGGCTTTATGTGGTGCTGAAGAATCAAACTCAGGACCTTGTGCTTGCTAGGCAAGCGCCTTAACCCCTGTGCCATTCCTCCATCCTCCATGTGGAATTTTCTATGTGTGGTGGCATGTTGGTGCCTACAAGTTTGGATTTGATTTTGAAAGTAAAAAGTTTTTGGATTTTGGATTAAGGAAGACCAACCAGCATTTTTTTCCAGCTAGCTCCTTGTTATTTTATGTTTTATAGGGGGAAAATCGGCTTTTTCCCTCTCATCTGATTTCTTTGTTGTATTACTTGAATTTTCCATCAAAGGTGTACTCATATATTACTCATATACTCATATATTACAATTTGTCATGATTGTTTTGGAATGATAAATTAAAATTTCATATTGGGTACAAATGGCAATTATTAATTAAAATTTAACACTTAATGCAGGAAAGAGGTCTTAACATTACACATAGGTTTTACTTGAAAGGTGAAAATTATTTTATGAAGTGATATTTCTTCCTGCTCTTTGAATATTTGCATTGTTAATATATCAAGTTCATAGCTAATACCTAAACTTTCATATTTTTATTTTGAGCAATAGCAATTACATCAGCACTGTTCATTAAGAGAGTGAGCCTGTGCTTAATAAGTCTATAAACTTGAATTATGTTTTAAAATTATAAAAATTGATCATAAGTCAATATCGTAATGTGGAATTGGCTTAGTCATTTAGTAGTGAAGCAAATGTCTAATTAAGAATGTAAATTGTATTAAGGTTGGGGGCTCCTGGGATATTTTATACTTGCTAGATAATTGGCAAGCTCCAGCTCTCAGCTATGCTGGTCAGGCACCTTTTGAATCTGCACAGGGAGGGGCACGCTGTGCTGAGAAATGAAAAATTCTTTCTGGAAGGATTAGAGAAAGAGGCTCTTTTGGCTCTTGGCTCCTGGGATTCTGTAGTATTCCAGATTTTAGCTTCTGGAGAAAAACATTTCTCATGCTGTACTCTTCCACCCCGACTGGGGCCCACTGGATTACTAAATGTCAAGAGGGGGAGTAGTTCTCGCCTCAAATTCTTTTCTTAGAATTGCCCTGTTTTTCCACAGAATGCTTTTGTTTCTGCTTTGCTCTGTGTTTGGAAGGGATAGATGATATTGGTAGGAATGGAGACATGGGGAGAAGTTGGTAAATGAGTGGAGGAGGAAAATAGATTTTGAATTAGTGTTGATACTGACAATAAAGCTCATGCTTTCTTGGGAGAGAATGAGGGCATCTTTGCATTTGGAAGGATAGGAGTTAGCTAGACATGGCAGTGTATGCCCGTACTCACAGCACTCAGGAGGCTGATGCAGAAGACTGCTGTGAGTTCGAGGCCACCCTAAACTACATAGTGAGTTCAAAACCAGCCTAGACTGCAGAGCAAGACCTTGCCTCAGTAGAAGAATGGGAATTGCTTAAAATTTCTTACTACTTTTAATTAATTGCTAACTTCTTAGCTTTTGTCATGTGTGTTTTTCCCAAATGCATGTGACAGGTATCTATACTTGAAATAGAAAATTCTAGTTTGCCAATTTATAGCCTAAAACAATCTGTAGCTTTCTAAGGTACTGCTCAAATCTTAGAGCAGGGATGAGAGGGTTTTGTATGGTTGTGGGATACGAAACCGGAGTTAGACATTTATCATCATAATGAACTATTTTATTGTTTCATATAACGTTGGTAACTCATAAACAGAAGCAGTATTTACATTACTATAAACCCCAAGAGATGGATCTGTAATAAGCTGACAGTTCTTTTCCTTCTGTTGTAATAAAGGTATTTTATAAGAAAGAAATAGGAGCTGGCACAGCAGTGAAAGACACTCCAGAGATTGAGCGGGTGAAGAAAACTCAGCACAATATCAGCTCAGTAAGCTCTCAGTAGTGTTGATTAGCCTTTCTCAAAGCAAACATAGAGAAACATTTTTAGTTAGATTGCCATTTCCTTTTACTTTCAATTTACTGAAATACAGTTTTATCAAGTACCACAGCTCTGATGACCAGGATGACAACAGTAGCTTTGTTCTCTTTGACCTGATGCAACATTTCACTTTGATATGTCAGAATGAAGATGACATAGACCAGTTGAATGAAATTCAGGGTTCCATTTCATCTTTTTCAATAGATTTTTAACTATTAATTTTCTTTGGGGAAAAGATATATTTAGTCCCTCTCTACAACATGGAGAAAAGAAATTTTACTTTGATAGCATGTTCAGAACCTCCAGAATATTTATTTGGTGGGTTAAGGGAAAGCATTAGAATATTTATTATACAAATTCATTTTTGCCCTTTGTGGATTACATTTCTGCTTATTTTTCTGGTTTCTGGCATCATTTATTTTCTATTTACTCTGCAAAGAAAAACACATGTTTTTCTATAAACTATAAAATAATTTACCCTGAAATTACTTTTGGATAGAAGTAAGAGGAGGTGCTTAATGTTATAAGTATGAAATTTTCTGTTCAAGGCTTGATTTTTATGATAGATAATTGCTATTGCTACCAATAGCTGCTCTTCCTTGTGCATTTAAAATAGTTTCTTGTTGAGATAATAAAATAAAAGACTCTGTCCTTTAACTCCTTTCACTTTTTACCGTCACCTTTAGAGAGAGTTCTTTCTAGAACTTTCCTTGCAAGAATGCAAGTAGAACTGCTTTGATGCTGCCCATTGGAGGAGCTGTGCTAGGTGCCATCTTGGGAATATACACGTGTGCCTGCATGTGTGGTCAAAGTGTAGGATGGGCAAGATGACGATGTAGCAAAACACGCTTCAAAATAAAATCGTAGAAAATCTGCAGTGTGCTCATGCAGTTAAAACCTCTGTAGCAAGAATGAGGATGTCTCCTGAAGACAGTAGTTGGAGAGGGACCTGCCGCTGGAGACATCAAAAAGGCTGTGTATGTACCTGCTATCCTGATCCCTGTGGAGAGAGCCTGCATTCGGCGGTGCTAACATCTGGCCAGAAATCAGTTTGGGAAAGAAATATACAATGTGCATTTCCTTCAATTTCAAATGATGATATTTGAAAAGTACCCGTCAGTGTTCTTGGATTTAAGTGCTCTGTAGTATGCAGGTCTCTAGCCTATGGTGGAATAACTGTGTTGTCTTGATTAGTGTCCAGTCCTATAAAAAACAAAAATGTTCTTCTTAATCAGATCATTCCTTTTCATCCAAAAAATCCACACAAAGCAGTATATCAATTTTTTTTCTCCCAGCATCCCACAACTTCGTCTATCAAACAATAAATGCATAGTTCTGATCTCTGAGGTTGGACCATAAACTTCTGCTTAGTATTCAAATGGAAAGTTGCCCTTTCAGAGATTAGCCAGATCTGTCAAGCCAAGAAGTGATTCGCTAACATTTAAACATCTCGACATTTTCCACCTCCGAGAACAAACCTTTTCACTGTTAGCTCTCTGTGCTAAGGACTTACTTTGAATTTATGTAGAGATAGCCTGTCTCCCTGAGCTTTCAGTGTAACTATTCTGGGTATGGGCTGAAACTGATGTTGTTACTTACATTAAATCCACAGTTATTGAGGCACAGATGACATACGAGGTTTTGGGGTTTCATGACAGTGAGCTCCGTTGGTAACCTCCGTAATTTTCAGCTTTAACAACTAATTTCTAAACCATATTTCATGTAGAGTCTTTAAGTCCTTACTAAATTTCAACACATGCTCTTTAATCTAGACTGAGTGTACGTGTTTTTGCTTCTGCATGTGTCTTTCCTGAACCTGATCTTCTGTGAGTTCAGATATGTGAAAATACAATCAGAAATGGTGACCTTGTTGTTGATGTTGCAAGTTCAGAGAGCTGTTCCTTGTCTCATCCTGTATGTCACGAGGTGCTGGTGTCACTGCCTGTGTGATTGACCTGTCTCTAAAGAGATTTAAAGGCAAGATTCGGATAAAGTGGATGCCAGGATTTAGGGGAACTTTATGTCATGGATCATGTGGATAGAAGACACTTCCTGGCTCTCTAGCACTGACATTTCAGTGATCAGGACGCATTGTCCAGTGATTTTAGTGTATCCCTTCCCCTCCATTTTTCTCTTTTCTAATTTGTGCTTGCTCAGTTTTTTCCGCTTACCCTAGGTAATTTATGTATTCTCAGTGTTCCCATGGCTAACTCAGTTTGACTTTTGCCTTTAAATACATGTTAAATTCCAATTAACATGTTAATAGAAACTGCTTTTCAAATAGTAAGCTGTTATTTAAGATAATTTCCAAGGTTTCTGTGCATTTCCCTAATGATAAATTTATGTTCAAAAGCAGCATTTACTTATTCAATTAATAAACCATTATATTATTTAAGATAGTTTCTGGAGTTTTTATACACCTGTTTAATGATAAAATTAATTAAAGGATCCTTGTCATTATGGATAGGTGAATAGGCATGAATTTATTTGCACTGCAGAGAAAATAAATCTTGAAAGCATCAAGTAAAATTAAAAAATTGTGTTTCTGTAGAAGGAAAAGTAATATTAGCATTTTAAAAATATAGTTTTGCAAAAGTTGTAAATGAATTTTTAACTATTTTAGAGCTTTGTATAGAACGTAATTAACATTGTATTTTTATAAATTATTCAGGTGAAATACAAAGAAGAGATTAAAAGTGCAACATCTATTTCTGATCCTCCAGAGCTAAAGAGAGTTAAAGAAAACCAGAAGAACATCAGCAATGTGATCATATTTCCTTAAGTATTTTTTCTATTTTATTGAATACCAGTATATGAAGTGGCCATGGCCCTGCATGGGTTGAGTCCCAGTGCAGTGAATCCCATGCCGCAGGGTTCTTCCTTAAAAGTGGTGATAACATCTCACATGTGCTTACACCCTCCGTCATGCCTAGCCAGCACTTCATGGACATTTGTTGTCATGTGTTCCCGTTCTTGTTCTTGGAAGAATTCAGAGATGAGTGAAATACGCTCACTGTAAGATTCAGGGCCTTGGGTATTCTCAAAGTTGTAGGGAAAATGGAAACGCAATAACTACTATACATTCTTTGAGATTAAGTGGTATCATGAGTTAACATTACCCAGTATTGACTGAGCTCTTTGAACATTTCTAACATACTTTTTAAGTACTATAAGTTTTTTTACAAGCACACATTTAATCGTAAATAGTAATGCGTGGTGCAATGTGCTATGGAAATCCAGGCTGTGACAGAGCAAGAGTGAGGTGTTAGATCTTGAGAAATAATGTCTTGGGGTAGATTTTGTGAGGAAGGACATTTCTGAGCAGGTACAGGGTCCAAGACCTATATGAGAAGTTGTTCAGTGTGAGTACTCGGGGAGAAAGAAGACAGGGAATGATAGTGGAGGGAGAAGCTGTGATGCAAATGACAAAGATGTATTACGAGATCCCTCAGGTTTGCCCCAGCATGTCTCGTATGCCACCGCAGCACAAGGAGATGCCAAGAGGCCACCAGTGCTCAGTTCTTAAACCATTTAAATATGCATCTTCCTAGTCTTCAGTTAGGGTAGAAATGTTCACTCTTAAAATAACTTTCTAGTGAGCTAACTTAATGAAAACTAAGGCTATCTAAGAACATAAGTGTTTTTGTAGTGTTTTTCTCAGGTGACATATGAAAAATGGCATACCAATGGCTGAAACTTCAAAAATTTAGGTAATTCTGAGGCGGTAGATAACAATATGGACTCTAGACTGTTGACTGGTGTGGTCTCCAGACTGTACTTGCATAATCTTTATAAGCAACCTCTGGAAACTCAATTCCTTGCATGTAAAAATGTTTAGAATACTAAAGAAATACTGCCCATAAAGCACGTGACATGCTCATGAATGAATGAGTACAAGGCATGAAAATTCTCCCTATCAAATTGATGTCTGCAGGCTTATACTCACCAGAAATCGGCTGCAAGAATTGCTTAATGTCAGTAATGCTGGTCAACAGATTTTTCCCTTCTGATCTCTAGCCAGAGTAATCTTTCCTTGTATCTTGTCACCAGTAGAGATTAAACTGAAATATTTCTTAAAAGAATCTTCCTAAACTCTCAAATTCTATTTACTACTGCACAGAAAAAATCTCCATTGAGAAAGTAGCTTACATAGGAAGAAGTTTGACCCCTTCCTGTTTATGTTCCAAGGTTTTTTTCATTAGCATGTTCTCTATTGAGAAAGTGCAGTGAGAGTACATGTTATCTACAGGTCCTAATGCCAAGTTTAGACTTTAAAAACTCATTAAGATTGTTCCTGCGGAGTTTCCTGCAATGGCATCTTAACCTCTAGCTCTACTCTTGTCTGTCAGAAATTCATCTGATAGACATGTCGCTGTTTCTCTGTGTCTGATGCTCGTTTATTTACTGGGGCATTGAGAAATTGCTGGAAAAGCCAACTATCAACAGTGGAGTCTGATTCCTCCCATCTAAGAAATAACACTTTTATGCAGTGGGTCAGAGAAATTTACATAATTCTGGGTCAGAGGGCTGGCATTCCAGTGTTGGAAATTTGTAGAAAGTAAAGCTTTGAGGTTCATGGATTCTCTAATAATGATGGTTTGCCACTGCAGTGGAGGCATAGGATTTGTGTCACCTTTTTTCCCAACAATCAGAGGGCATAATTATTACTTTTACACATAAAATGATATTTTGATAGCATTGCTTTAATTTTAAGAAGAAACAAATTCATATACTTCATTATTATTGGTCTGATAAAACTCAGAGAGGCCACCAGTAAATAATACAATTGAAAGGTGTCACCATAAATAATGCAACAATGAGAGGTATAATTCAAACCTTTGATTAGGAAAAGATGAGAGACTTGTATCACTGAAAAGATGAAGTATATTCGTAATAAGTAGTTTACTGTAAAATTCTAAAGATCTTGCTGATGAATGCTGTGTGGCCATGTGCCATTTCTTTTAATCTTTTTCATTGCGTGAGTATGTACTTATTTCTTATAATCCCAACCTGTCTTGCACTTTGTCCCCCAGCTTCAGTATAAAGAGCAAAACTATAAAGCCACTCCAGTAAGTGTGACCACAGAGATAGAAAGAGTGAGGCGGAATCAGGAGCAGCTGAGTGCGGCAAGTAGTTCGTTTTCTTTTACATTTTATGTGTTTTTGTTTGCCATAAAAGCTCCCTGCTAAGCTGTAAACCCTTCACACATTCGAGTAGTCCTTTACACAGGTGCACACGAAAGGGCGTGAACTGTGACTTTCATGTCCCTTCAGGAAGTTGCTATTATAATTTAGCCTTGTGTATTTACTCAAGTATGCCAGAAGATGTCCAGATCATGGGGACAAAGTGACGGGTAAGACCCATACTGTCATCATGAACCTCTCTAAAAATACATTCAAACAAGATCCTAGACAGAGGGATCTTTTCCAATGGGGGGACAGTGAGGACAAGGTTGACTGGCATTTTGAGACATAGGGTCAGAGCAAGGGACCTTACAAATAAAATAGAAAACATTCATTAACCACTCAATAATCCCTTGCTAAAAAGCTACTTAACAACTATTGGCACCTCTGCAGTAGGCAGGGCCCTGACCTAATGTTTTACTTGAACCCACAAGTTCAGTGTGATTCATCTGTGATTGGTAGATGTGGGAAACTGAGCCTTGGGGAGGGGAGAGGACATGCCAGCATCCAACACTAGTCAGGGCAGAGCTGGGATTTGAATTCAGACTTTCTGAAATCCAGAAAGCCTTTCAAACTTCTCCAAATCATCATTTTTCTCAATTTGCTTAAATGGAGCTTTTCCCGATGTGAACAATAACCCAATCCTTCCTAAGTATATGCCATTTTGGAAGACTTTAAAATTTAAGAGCAGTTTATCCCAGGTACAAGAGAAAACAAAGCTCAACATTATTTATCCCTGTAGTATTTCTGGAAGGCAAAGAAATCAGAGATCATTTCTAGGTGAAGCTTGAGAGTCAGAAGGGAAATAAAGACCATCCTTGGCTGCCATGTGGGTTTTATTCCGTTTCTATTGTTACAATTGCTTTCTGGTGTTTCTCTTCATACTTTCTCTCTCGGATTCCCATTGGTTTATTTTTTGGGTAATTTGTAATTGGTTTTGACATTCAATAGCAAAGTGCTTATTGAAAACTTAAAAAAAAACAGCTCAAGTAACATTTTGTGGATTTAATCAGAACGATCGGTCTCTATGTAGACACCAACACAAAGTTTGATGTAGAGCCATTGTGAGAAAAAATATGCAATAATGAAGTGAGTTTCAAGTTTCAACCTTACTTACAGCCCACTCTGCTATGTATTAAAATTCTTTTTATCATCTGTAGGTCAAATACAAAAAAGAGGTTAAACAGGCAGCTCCCATTTCTGATCCACCAGAGCTGAAGAGAGTGAAAGAAAACCAGTTGAATGTCAGCAATGAGTGATCATCTTAGTAACTTCATGGCGTTAAGTGTAGCATCAGCATGACAGAGGGATGGTGTCACAATTTTTTTTTTGAGTTGACACTCTTCTTAGTTTACTAAAGTATACCTGAAAGATTTGCGGGTCTTGGGTGTTGCCAAGTTCCCAAGTACCATGTCATGGTCATTCCTGCCCCCTCCATAGGTTGTTGAGTGTCTTCTCCATAGGCTGATAATTTCTTAGTACCCCAAAGGAGAGCACTGTGGGCCTCCCTTTCCTACCTGCATGTGTTTTACTTCAACCCAGCATCCCCACCTTGCCCTGACTCCCACATTCAGTGACGATTACTGTATTTCTAGACACCATCCAGGAGAAATGGTGAGGTGACTGTGGTTGGATGAATCCTATGAGACAGCGCACTTTAGCGGCACTTGATCTGAGCCTGTTAATTTTTACTTGGACACTGAGTCATGGCTTGCTTTAATTTTCTTGTTTATAAGATCCACAAATAGAGCTTATGAAGAATCTTTTATTTTTAAGTCATTAACATATAAATTGGGTTCTTTGCAAGAGGAACTTTCGAAGTCTATTATGTCCAAAGGTATCATTTATTCTTTAAACCCTTAAAATCACTTGACTAGTTTATGATGCAAGGGTAGGTTATTGTTTGATAATTTTCCTGCTCTTTCGGTCATGTGGATGTTCATCTTTTCCCCATAGATTTAGAGTCACACTTGATGTGACACTGTGACTCTCAGAAAGGAAGATGTCTGTGGAGGAGGAACAGAGTGGTGGGAGAGGTGCAGGTGTTCTCATGGATGATCATTTAAATACATCCTTACAGAATTTTTGTCAGAATTAATTTCTAAGAAATCACAGCTGTGTGGTATCTTTCTATGTGGGTGAGGGGACCTGTAACTAGCAACAATGAACACATTTTTTCCAGTATTTCTTTGGTATTAAAGGCTTCATGCGAGCTCACTGACAATATGCGCATATACTGGATTATACCCTCAGTGATTCATCCACAGGCACACGCTGCTGTGGAAGAAATGAAGTTGGTGCTTCAAGATTCAGGCATTTTAAATATGACTAGGCCTTAGATAGCTTCCTTTTAAAAAAAATAGTTTTCTTTCCTGGGCGAACTCATTACAGTAAATACCGTGACACTCTTGTTTAGTTGAATTGATTCATAGTCCTCTACTTTCTGTTTTCTGGAATGATAGGTTCATTATAAAGGTCAGCTGGGAAGAGCTACAGCTTTAAGTGTAACTCCTGAAATGGAAAGAGTAAAGAAGAATCAAGAAAATATTAGCTCGGCAAGTGATTTATTTATTTTGGACTACCACAAAGGATATGCCCTTTATAATTTAACCTGTACTCAGTGTCTTTTCTCTGGGAAAATAAACTTGTGATATTTCCAATAAGTACATGTACTATTTCAGATGACTTCAAAAGCTGCCAACTGTGTAAATTTACATTATCCTGAGACCCCTCATTGGGATTTTCAGATGTGACTGATAGTTACGTTTAACATTTATTAAAACAATGATTTGTGTTACATTAGTCAATATCTCTGAAAATGTTGAAATCTTTGGTGCATAAGTTAAATAAGTTTCATTTTACTGATGAAAATGCATTGAACGTGCCTTGTTAAATTTTCTCTGCAAATCAAAAAAGGAAAGGAGTCATTAATCTAAAATAAAGACTTGGGGAAAAGTCTTTAAACACATTTAATATAAAAGTCAGATGCTCGTGAAAGTTATTCATGGTACATGTTACAGTCTTATTTAGGTAGTATTTTCTTAGTGAATATTGTTTTTTTGTTGTTGTTGTTCTGAATCGCAGGTATGCGATTCAGGTCTTCAGCACATGGAGTTCTGATCTTAAACATGATTAGCATCATGAATGGCAATGTTCTGATGATGGTCAGTGGTAAGAATTCAGACCCACTCCTGATGCCCCTTGAAGTGCTCTGTGCCTGGGGATCATGTTTAGGCTTCATAATTTACAGCTCTGTAGTGGCACTTCTGTTGAGAAATGCTAGGCTTATTCAGTCTAAAATACTTTGAAGCTGTGGCTGCTTAGCAGGAAAATGAGATTTATTCGTCCTGGTTTCTATTTCTCAAAGAAGGGAAAAGTAAAATAAAGTTAGTATGATTGCTTCAACCCTGTTCAGGCAGAGACTTGGGAAATGTAGACACAAAATAAACTCGTGTTCTATTTAATGTCCAATTAAAAATACAGGGGCCGGTTTTACTAACTAGGTTGCTAGCGACTCTTAGTCATACACATTTGTCTCAGTTGACAAAAAGATTTAAGACATTTTTGAAATAGTCTTGAAGGGAGCCCTCAGAAAGAGTGAACTTAGATTGTTAGTCTAAAACGTAATTAATTTCTCTGAATAAATTACCTGAAAAGTAATTTTAAATATATTGCATAAGTTTCTTTCATTTGGAAATCTGTAATAAAAAGTGCTGTAATACATTATAACTGTTCCATTTTAAGAATGTTTACTCTTTACTTTGCAGGTAAAGTACACCCAGGACCATAAACAGATGAAAGGTAGACCAAGTATGATTGTAGATACACTTGACCTGAGACATGTCAAAGAAGCACAAAATCATATTTCAATGGTAGGGTATAACCAGGTCATTCTTGTCATGTCTAAAACCTACTAAGGAACAGCAAGACCCAGTGTCCCAAGGGTGTTATGCACTACTAATCTGGATAACTAACACAGCATGGAAGCCTGGAAGAGCCTGATTTATTTTATTTCATTTTATTTTATTTGTAGGGGAGGTTGGTGGAGTTGCATTAGGGGGTGGGGGAGTTCTAATCTCACTGAATGTAATGAAAATAGTCTAATAAAATAATTTTTCTCAGTGACTTTTTGGTGTTTCATTTCTAACGTGACTGCTATAAATGTATGTTGTGAAGGAAACTTGACTTCTATTGAGTTAATTTTAAGACAGTTCGGTGTGTTTGCATGTTGTAAAGAATATAAAAATCTTTTTTTAGAAACACTTTGATGAATTGTAATTTGTCCATCATAAAACACATCCACTTATTTAATATGTTTGAATAGTATATCTCCATAATGTTATAATTATTGATCTGATTGGGTTTTAGAGTATGAAAAAGGTATGTATTGCAATATTTGTACAATTTTTTTGTAGTTACATATAAAGATTGTATGTATCATTACCCATACTTCTCAATCTAATTTTCAGTAGTACTCTTTCCTTGATTAATTCTGCATAATATGCTATTACTTTATTTCAGAATGAAGGTGAAGAGACTGACAGTTCATCTGTAGTTAAATTAATATATTTAGGAAGTAACCACATTTAAAAATATTTATTCCTGCAACTTTTTATTGATATGCAGGTTTGCATGTAACTTAAAAGGAACATTAACTGGAAGGATTAAAACCATGGTGAAAATATCAGTGCTTGATTTCTGACATTATTTTTTTTTATATAACCAGAAAGGATGAATATAGGAGGAAAGTAATGAAGATGTAGCTTATGCAGTGACACCTGTCACTTTATCAAAATTGCATGAAAAAGGCAATAACCAAGAAATTGCATTTTGAATTAGTTTTTTTTATTCCAGGTAAAATATCATGAAGATTTTGAGAAGACGAAGGGAAGGGGCTTCACTCCTGTTGTGGACGATCCTGTGACTGAGCGAGTGAGGAAGAATACCCAGGTGGTCAGTGATGCTGCTTATAAAGGTGTCCAGCCTCATGTTGTGGAGATGGATAGGAGACCTGGAATCATCGTTGGTAAGCAGGGGCTACCTCATGTCAGGTGTATGTGGTCTAAAGGACTGTGACCTGCTTTAACTTTAGAGCATCTGACTTCCTCGTCAAGTGTTTGATGTGGTACCCAGTTCCAACTGGACCATGTCAACTTTGGTCTATGGTCAATGATATTCGTGGCATTCACCAGGTATCCCTGCAAATTCTCTCTGTGTTTAATAGTTTTCTTGTCTTAAAAGTATTCTTGTGAAATGGAGAAGCAGCTCATACATGAATAATCACAATGGTTGAACAATTATTTTGTTTTCCTTTAGTGTATGTAGTTAGCCAAGGGATTAAATTGTACACATTGTGTGCTTAAGTGACAGAAATAACCATGTCACTCGGAAGTCATTTTCCACTATAAATAGACATACCAGAAAGATTCTGATGGTACTCCATAATATAAATCATTTGCATTTTTAAATATTATTTTTTATTTGAAAATTGGGAGTCATCTGGAAGTACCATAATTTAGAGAGGAACCTTCCCTTCCTGCTGTCGATTCCTGGTAGGCAGTCAAGGAAAGTCCTGGGAAGGTTCTTTTGGAAGTGGCTGTGATTTCACCAGAGATCATACTGGTGGTGTAGAAAGGAAAATTGTTGATTTCTCAATATACCAGCAATTGTTGACTGTTGCCTCCTTCAGAGCAGTTAGAGCCTGCATTTATTTCTTTTGAAACAGGGTCTCACTTTGTAGCCCAGGCTGGTCCCGAACTCACTATGGAGTCCAGGCTGGCCTTGGACTCATGGCAATCCTCATGCCTCAGGCTGCCACCATGCCTGGCTTATGTGGTGCTGGGGAATCAAATTCGGGTACTTTGAGCTTGACTTAGCAGTTGCTAGGCAAGCACTTTAACCACTGAGCCATTCTTTCAGCCCAGTCCTTGCATATAGCTAGTCCAGCTATGTATCTCAAAGAATGTTTCTGCTAACCGTGGTAACGCCTCTCACTAATTTCAGTCTTAGATTTTCTTCTAAGAGCTTATGGTTTGGAATACAGCTAGTACAAAAGGCCACATAGAGGTGAGTTGGGTGGGGAAGCATGCATCTGACAGGGTATTTTATTACAAAATAATGCTACCATCAAATTACTGAGTGACTTGGATGATGAACCAGCGTGGCTCTGAAAGTATTTTCCAAAGAAAGATTTCAAGCCCATTAAGTACTTGTAGGCAATTGATAGCTTTGCTGGTCTTCCCAAGTTGATTACTTAAAAGGATTGTATTGAGTTGGATGGATGAACTGCGATGTTTTCATTAGAAGTACCAGAGGACTAGGGAGCTGCCTTGCTGCTTCCTACTGCATCCCAAGGAATAGTGCAGGGTGATATTGATCTCATTAGGGTGAGCGCTTATCCCAGGATCCTACACAGCCCACGGGCCTGATGAGATCATTGCTGGAAAGATTCAATGCTTATCCCCTTTGAGATTACTGTTTTTCAAAATATAAGATGTATATCTCAGCTTACTTGCTGAGCAATGCAAAAGTCAATTTATTTCCTATTATTGGGAGAATTTGTTATCTTTCAGGACTTGCCAATGGAAACACAAAATTAAGTACATTTCACAAGCACGAAGCCTTCCAGTGAACCAGTGTTGGCACCAGACATGGAAAAAAGTTTAGAGATTTTCTAAGTAATGCAAGCTAAGGCAATTTGAGATGCTTCTATATTTGTTGGAAGCACTAGTCACGCAGAGTTACGTAACATGGGGTGAGCTACACAGTCTCTTTGTGCCTCTGTTTCCACATCTAGGAAACAGGTGTAACATAAGTACCTATATTAATAGGTATGGAGCTTAAACGAATTAGGTTATAATTCAGAATAGTACTTGGCATATAATAAATAAATACATTATAAGCCAAGCCAGGTGGCACAAGCCTGTAATTCCAGCAGTCTGTGAGACCGAGGGCAGAAGGATTGCAAGTTTGAGCTCAACCCAGGCAACTTAGTGAGACCTAATCTTAAAAATGAAAACTAAAATATAGGCTGAGGTTGTAGCCCAGTGCAAAGGCCCTAGGATAGATCCTCAGTACTCAAAACAAAGGGAAAGAAAACACTACATTATATTAATTAACAACAGAAAGGAATGTGTTCATTTTCAGCTTACTAATTATTTTTTTTATTTTATTTTCATTCTATCATTTGTCCAAAACAGGATTCTTATTTTCTGGTGGTACAGCACCATAGAACTCATTTTAGATCACAATATCCATGAAGCTGGGGTGACTGTTAAACTAAAAAAATATTAAATTTGGGTTTTTGCCTCCAGCTTAAACAGTGATTAGTTTATACAGTCTGTCAGGATTTTGTTGCCATAACAAAATATCTGGGAAAATTACTTACAGAAAATTACTTCATGGCTTTAGTCCATGGTCATTTGACCTGGCTGCTTTGGGCCTGTGGCAGCACCATACATCGTAGTCTTGGGGATGCTTGGTGGACGAGACTATGTACCTCATGGCATCTGGGAAATGAAAATGGAGAGCAAAGACAAGTCCCGGGTCTGAATATTCCTCCACCACGCGCTCCTCCTCTAGGTACACCTCCTGTAGGTTTCAAAGCTGCCCCATTGGACTGTCAGCAGTCCTTTCACACAGAAGCCTTTTGGGGGGACGGGCATTTCAGATCTGAACTCTAGTAATAGTCGGATCATTGACAGTAGCAGGGAGCTTTTCTGTAGCCTATGAAGAGCAAAACACTTCTGTCATTTCCACCCCTTATCGTTCTTGCTGAAGCCTTACTTCTAGTACATTTTTTGGTAAGTGTATCTACAAGGCTTCATTTGCCCACATGCTCAGTATGAGAACTGGACTTGCCCCTTGCCTGCAGTTCCAATCTTTACTCCTTTTGTGTGGAGAGAAGCTTTTCTTTGGTTTTTTTTTTAACTAAAACTTCTCAATTATTTTTTTATGAATTTCTCACAAGCCTTAATCAAATACTTTGCCTACTTCAGTGCGTGGGAAGCAGGGGTCTTGGGAGCACCATGGGGACTCTATATATTGACTTCCTGGACACAGTGTCTTGACTGGCATGCCATGGGTCCTTCATGAAGGGTTGGCCTGGCAGCTCAAGGGAACTTAGATTTGATAACTGAGCTTTCTTAACAGTTGCACGTGGAAGTGAATTTTCTTTATTCTCCTCTGAATTCTGCAGTGTGGTGGATTTGCTTATGACAAGTTTGCCTTTGCTTGAGTTTCTTTTGTGTGCTGGCTTTTTAAAGTTCCATCTTGATTTGTCGATTTCTTCCATTTGGTGTAAGACCTCAAAGTTTGGCGCACGGATCCTGGCTCCATCTTCGACATTGATCCCCTGGAAGACAATATTCAGTCTAGGAGTCTGCACATGCTCTCTGGTACTGCCCGCATTCTGGGCTCCTCTCCTTTGGTCCTGAAAGTCAATCTGTTCATGCTGTGAGGGGTTGAATTTTATGTGGCAGCCATGCAAAGTAAATTTTAAAGTTGGGAATTTGAAAAACCAGAAAAGTATTATGCTACTTTAATCTACTATTAATTATGAAAATAAAACTTACATAAGAGCTTTATAATACCTCCTAGATTAGTTTGTTCTAGATTCCCTTAAAAGGGTGTCTAGAACTCACTTTTTCTTTTTCTTTTTAGTGAATATGATTGTATAGGCTTTCTGGGTTTACAAATGCAGTTATTTGGTTTGCACTAAGCATAACGAGATTTGTTTTGTGAAATCTACTGTAACAATATTTTAAATATGGATTTAAAGAATATATATGGAGCAATGAAAAGATTTTCTATACAGCCCCATAAATGTTTTAAATACAAGTATTTAAAATTCATCTGAGTTTTTATATACTATAAAATGAATGCCTTCCACAGGAAATGCACATAGCTTTAAACTTTGTGTATATATAATTAAAGTTAAAAAGGGAATAATTTGAGTGTAGTGATAGCTTGATTTGACATTTCATGCTTTCAGAACTTGTTTACTAAGTAAGGTCTGAAAAGTTTCGACAGCTATGTAGTTAAACAATTTAAATACTGTAGCTATAGACAAACTGTTTCATTTAATTTTCTAAAAATAAATGGCAACAAACACATACCTAGTGACACTTGAAATCCCTTATTTATAAACAGATACTCTGTTTGATGGAAATGTACCCATTTGCCAGTGTTTGCTTAGTTCCTTAATTCTTGCCAATTACCTTTCCCCCAATGTCAAGATAATCTTTCAGTTAAGTGTATAGTTGATGTAATACTATGTAATTGATGTAGTGCATGCTGACCTTTGGGAATAGGTGGCTAGAACTTTACATCAGTTGAGATTTGGGGCTATTACTCAAGAAAGGCTTATTTTCTCTCTGGTTAGGCTTTTAGGTTAATTCTCTTCTTCAAGCCACTTAATCACATGTCTGAATATTTTCCCTCTGATCTAGAGAAGGCGAGTCAGTATAGGAGACGCCGGTCCCGATCTCACTCCAGCAGTACTTTTGGTACAGGCTTAGGAGATGACAAATCAGAACTCTCCGGGACTTACCCTAGCTTTTCATGCTGCAGTGAGGTAACAAGACCATCCGATGAAGGAGGTATGAAATCATAGCCGCTTACAAAGGAAGTTATTTTTAAGTGAGTCACGGGTGTCTTTCACTTATTTTTTTTAATATCTGCACATTCAGCCTGGATATCGTTGCAAAATTTTATGCCAAGTTTTAAATTTTAAGATTCTTTAGAAAAAAACTACTAATGTACACTTTTGCATGGTTCTTTTTTTCTGTCTTTGTTCACGGTTATCACTGCAAACTGACTTGTAATGACAAATGAGTCTTGGGATTTGCTGTGAGTGCTGTTTTGCAGATGTGTGCTGTGGATTTACACACTGTGGAAACTTGAGTTTTGTGTAGTTTGTATCTGATTGCTGTTAAGGAAAAAATATTAGTCTCATTATATATTTGACTAAGAGGTTGCCATGACTGGGTGTGTGTTTAAATATTGATATAAATTTGCCAACAGAGTTAGATCTTGCCAAAATGAAATTGAATGTGACACTTGGGATATTAGATTTTTTAAAAATGGGAAATTGTATTGACTATTAATATTCTTTTATTCACCCATCCTTTCCCTGTAATTTCTCTTCTGTGTTTGAGCTGTTGGAGTAGACCTAGAACATTTAGTAAATTACATAGGATTTTAAACTATTCCTGTTGATAGAGCTGATTTTAAAGATTAAGACCAAGGGTTGCCCTCCCCATTTCAGGCCTGTTTCAGTGCAGCCAAGATGTGTATGGGGGATTGGGGTGGAAGGAGTGGGGAGCATAGTGGGGTAATAGGACTGGAGCATATAATAACAGGAATATTAAATTTCTTCTTTGGTCAAAATGTTGAAATCTCTAAACCTGGAGATCTTGAGGTTGATAAGCCTAACACCTGGGGACAAGGAGTATTGGTACATGAGGGTAGGGCATCATAAAAACTGATAATTATGTAATATGTAACAGTTTTCATCACTCATTACAGTAATACACTAGTATGCATAAAATCACTTATATTCTCTATATGTTGAATTATAAATTGGGACTGGCCTTATTTTGGTAGAAGGATTTTGAGAGTGTTCTTTCTCTCTACTTCTAAAGAAATACTTAAGAACTAGTTTTTGCTCTCTTGTAGACAAAACATACATGAGGAGACCTTCCCTATCTGTGTCTGTTTCTCTAATAGAGAGTTCAGTAGCTTCTTGATTTCTTTTTTTCAGTTGGGGCTACTAATTTCTCCCTTTACTGTTTGTGGTTCTGGAGGTATATAATGATCTTGATGTTTGATGATGTAAAAAAACCCAAAGCATAGTTGTTATCAACCTTATTTAATATTACTCAGCTCAACCTATTGTAGTTGATGTTTCTCACAAATGCAGTATGTCATAAAGTCTCTGCTTCAGCCTTTTACTTCATGTTGGTCCACACCAACACAAAATTTGTTCATTTATACACCAAATGTTTGTGGAGTGCTCTTTGTTTACTGGTCAAGATTGAGAATCTGCAGTGCATGCGGCAGTGAGTGCAGGAGATGTGCGTCTGCTGTGAGAGACTCTGACATTAAGCAGGTATTTTCACAGTGGTACACAATGATGAACAGAGCTGTATGAGGCTGCAAGATGTACAACAGAGCGATTCCATATGGACTGAATGTCATAGAAGTCTTTCTCAGAGAAAGGAGTTTTGAGATGGGATTTGAATGCTAAAACAAAGTAATAGTCCAAAGAGCTTTAGGAAAGTATTTCTGATAGAACAGAGCAGTGCAGTGATGTGCCGTTTGAGACCTTCACTTGAAGGTGTCAAGCAAGCAGGTGGTCAGAGTGTGGAATAGAAGGCTACACAGGATGTGCATTTGGAAGTCATCGCCTGACTCTGTGATTTTGGATGGAACTGCAGACAAGGAGAGTTCAGAGTGACTGACTACAGATGCCTTAACTCCCCTTGTCCAAGTGAGGGTGGCCAGGTACCCTCGACTCACTCCTTGCTGTTAGTTGTTTATCTCTTTATTTTTTATCAAAACAATGTTCCATTTCCTAAAATTCTAGTATGAGAACCCTATAATAAGATAAACTAATAAAAGATATCTCTATTAAAATAAATGATCCATAGTCTTGCATTTATATTAGAAGTTGAACAAAAGAGTAATTTTTTTCAGACATTATTGGAGATGAGATGGCAAGGGACAGATTTTTGGGGTGCAGAGATGATCAGTAACTGGAAGGATTCCTTGCAAGGGAAGTTGATTTTCTGCCGGGTGGGGGGCGCAGGCATTTATACATTTCTGTCATTGTAACAAGGCCAGGATGCTTAGTCTTTAGTGATATTTCTTAGTTTTGAAAGTAGATACTGAAGTATGAAGCAGAAGTGTAGATGCACTGTAACTTTCATAACATGATCTCAAGTGATGTGATTTCTGCAAGATATCTATACTCATGTGAGAAGATTTTAAGATACCTGAAAATATGGTACTGATTTCATTAATTTTAACTGAAGTAAAGTAGCATGGTACCAATGCCATCTTATGTCTATATTCAAATGATGGGTGATATATTAAATTCAATGTGTTCAAAACCATGTTCCCTCTACTCCTCCTCCTGCCCAAACCTGCAACTTCCCTGGGCTTCCCAGGTTGGTAAATGACACCTGGACCTTCCCAGGCACCAAAGCCAACTCCTTTGGCGTCATTTCCAACCCATTGTTTACTCATACCTCATATCCGGTCCATTCATGTATCTCATCAACTCCCACCAGACAAAAATCCAGAATCGGTTTGATTTACCCTTGTGTGTATTAGTCACAACTATCTCACGTTGGCCAACCACAGTCAACTCTGGTGGGTTTCCCTTCTGCCTTGACACTTCATGTCCTGACCACCTTTTCCTCTGCTCTCTTATGCATCTGGCAGCCAGCATGATCTTTCTGGATCTTTGGGAAGTCAGAGATATCCTCTCCCTTCCTTAGTTCTGTGTGGGCTCATTGGCTTCATCTAGGAACCCAACCAGTACAAGATCTGATTAAAAGAGAAAAGCATAAAGTTTTGTTAATTTTGCACATACATAAGGAGTTCACGATAGTGTAAAGTCTAAAAAAAGGCCAAAGCATGATGCGTGACAAAGAACAATGAATTTGTGAACAAATGACAATGAAAATGAAGATATGAACTAGAAAGGTAGTGTTCTAGGGATGTTACTAAAAGATACACGGGGTTTGTAGAAGGTACTGGAAGATAAGGGTTACTTCAGAGTTTGTTTACTTAGATTTATTCCAGCCCCAAATTACAAGTCTCCAGTGATCAAGGCTTTTCTCTAACCTTGGAAAGAGCACCCCTCCCAAAAATCTCTTTAAAATTTGTAAATGAAAGGCAAGCCAGGCTAAATGGCCCTCTCTGAAGTTAGAGTGCCTCAGGTGATTTCAAATGGAAATAATCAATACAACACCTTGGCATGGTTTGCCTTAACTCCCAGGTGGTTGCTTTGAACTTGTTTCCTGCCGTTCTCAGTGACCCGCCCACTCATGCCACTAGTCTTTTTTATTTATCTAAACTTCCTAGGATAGCTTGCACCTAGCACCTTTGCACTTACTGTTACCCCTGCTTGGAATAGTCCTCCATATCCCAGATATTTGCTTATCCAGCCTATTTTTTCCTTCAAATTTCTGCTCTGATAATACTTTATCAGAGAAGCCTTCTTTAACTATTGGAGATAAAATAGAAGCTCTCCTTCTATCATGTGTCCCTTTCTTCTACTCTTTTTTCTCCATAGCCCCCAACTGTACCTGAGATATTGTGTATTGATTTATCGACTTACCCATATCTGCTCCATTAGGCTAGGTGATCAGTCTTACTGGGGAAGGGACATTGGTGGTTATGTTTCCTGTTGTGTGTCTCCCACTCTTAGGATCAGCACTCAGCAAATATTTAGTAAGGGGGTGAAATAGCCAAATTAACATTTTCAAAACAAGAATCACCCATATGGATATATGTATGTGTAAATATTTTTGTGGAATAAAATTCTCGTGGAGAAGTTCTCAAAGGAAAGTCTTACACTTTTGATTTGATGATATTTTGATGTGTTTCAACGAAATTAAAATACAGCTGAATATGCTGAATAAACAACCTAAAGTGGAACCGTTCACAGTGATTCCCTGCCCCCCATAATGGAAAAAGGAAAAAGCATACCACTCCACATAGCCACTTCCAGGAGGCTTTGAAAGGGAGGATTCCCTTTGAAACATGTGCTCTGTTGGGTTCTGGTAAAAAGGTGCTGATTGACTGGGTAGGAAGAAGCTTACAGTGATGACAACTGTCCGATGGAAATCCTTAGCAGTCACAGTCAATCATATGCATTTGTTTAAACTCCGAGAAATTGAAAAGTATTTTATGGCACCACTTGCTAAGATGAAGAAAAAAGAAAATGTTCTTGAGTATTTAGAAGTGCTGTGTTTTCTTTCATATTTTGCCAGTTCCTTTAAATTTAGGTTAGAATTTTTTATGATAAGATCTGTGACATTGCAGGAAACTGTCCTTTATTATTGGTTGTGTCCTTGCCGTGGAGGAGACGCGTGTTGTAGTGCCAATACTGTGATGGTCAGAACCCAGAGCAGGGGACATGAGGCTGGGTCCCCGACTATCTCACAGCTGGCTCTGGGCCTTCAAGGAAGTAATTTAACCTTAATGGCTCCAGTTTTGCATCTGTAACAAAAAAGGGTGTAGCACAAAAAAGCTTTCTAAGATATTTTATGATTCATAAGCTAAATGACTTACGTGAAAATTAGCTGTGTTCCTTTCACTTTCTTCAAAGTATGAGAGTGTGTTTATGATGTGGAAGTGATTTGTTTGATGTGAGTTGACACTACGGAGACAGTTTTGGGTTCTTCGTATGACTTAGACAAACTTCGGACTGTTAGGACAGAGGGTAAACAATCAGCTCATTTCCTTGAGGCAAAAGTACAATGTTTTCATCGTCCACATTTAGTTTTTGTGAGCATTAACATATAAGCCTTCTCCAGTAAGTGTTTATCGTTGCCTTAGCTTTGTGTTTCTCATCTTGCTTTGATTGCTGAATATTTTCCATCTCGCATGAGATTCCTTCAGGCTTTTCTTTACTTTCTCATCTATTCTCCAGTGTATCACGTTCCAAAGAGTTTGCATTTTACATCTTCGGTTACTTTGATTCAATAACAGACTTTTATTTAACATTTATCCAGTTTTGTGTTGATTCTTGAATGGTGTTATCTGATGTTATCTTTACTGCCTTTTGATATGAGAATAATTTACCTTCTTTTTCCTTGGAGACACAGTTCTCTGGTGCAGATGATCCGGATGGTTTCTGTTTGTTTCAATGAGAGGTTTTCTTTGATCTTGGTGTTTGTCTTTAGTTGACTTGACTGTGACATGTATCTGCCTCCTGGTACTGCTTTCTGTTTCTGTGGTTTCCCTTAGCTTGTGGTGTTTTGTTGTTGTTGTTTTTCTTTTTCCTGAACTTGTAATCTCAGCCAGTGTTTACCCTTCTTAATTTGAACTGGTGTTCAGTTTGGCTTCAGGTATTTTACGTGTTTTCTGTTTTCTTCTGGAGCGTGAAAGGGTGTAGGAGTGTGACAGGGAATGAATAACAGATGTACTTGCAGAAAAGACATTTTCAGTTTTCCAACCTTTTGAACCTCTTCATTTTGTTGAAGCCTTGTTGGGATGACCTTGGCCTGCCTTGACTGACTGAAAACAAGTTTCTGAATTCTTTGGAGTTTAACTCACCCTAGCCAGGGTGGAATTATTGCACTTTGTTCAACGGAACATGCCTTCAAAAGAGATTAGATTGTAAGAAATGCTTCAGTAAATTCTGGATTTTTTGATATGCCATTCATAAGGTGCCAAGAGGGCAGTGTACCAGTTAGGTAGGTCGTTGCCCTGGTGTTCTACTGGTACCTGTAACGCTATGTATTCATTTCTTGCATGTTAATCTAGTTTTCTCCATATGTGTGAGATGCTGGGAACACACAAATAAGAGATAAAGCTATTGTCTTCAAAATCCTCATCATATTCTGGTGGGTGAAACAAATGCATGGAATGATTGCGTTCAGGAAGGGACTGAAGTGGGATATCATGCAGGATTAGAATTAGTCAGGTAGATAGATGTATGAGGAGTGATTTAGTCAGAAAAATGATATAATAGCAAGCATAGAAAAGCATAGATAGTGTTTTGGGACTTAGTATAGTTTTATGCTTCCGGAACCCGGGACTTCTGTGGGTCTAGGAGATGGCCTCAGAGCAAGAGTATGGATGATATTGAACCCAACCTTTGCAGACAACGTTTGATTGTTATAACCTCAGCACAGCTTCTTTGGGGCTTCAACTGCAGGAGATTTATGGTCTCTTTAGAGGACCTAGAATTGTAGGTAAGTGGGATCTTCATTGGTTTAATATACTCTGAGAAATTTTCTAAGAATCTGGTCTGTGTTAGATGTTTTAGGTTCTTCCTGGGTAATTGACTTCTTGCAAAGAGTCCAGAAGGTCACTTTATTGGTTCTTGAGAGATTCCCATGGTATAGATAGAGCCGTATGGATTTTTATATCAAATATCACAATCTCTCTTATTGTTGATATTTGCCATTTGTGTAGAAGAGTAGAAATGTGAAAACCAAATCACCATCCTACTCATTGGACAGACACCAGACAATCATACAACTGTACAGTGTTTTCTAGTCATCTCAATTTTATGTCTGAAACCAAACTTTTATTTTCTATCTTTTTCCCCTCCAAATACTTCACCTATTCTTGTATTTGTGTTTCTGTTCTCCAAGTTAAGGATGTGATCATTTACCCTAAAGGGTAAGAACCTTGGAATCAATCTTATCACCTGTGTTCTTTCACATTTATTCATCTATAAAGCTGATGTCTTTTTTATTAGAGTTTGGATCTAGTATGTCCCCCCAAAGCCTTGTGTTTGAAAGGTGATTCAGTCATCCGGGCTCACCCATTGATTTTCTATGCTATTAAGAAGTGAGCTTGGCTGGAAGGAGCAGATTGCTAGGGCCTGACCTGGAAGGGGCGGGACATAGGGACATGATCTGAAAGGGTGTATGCCAGCTCTGCCTTCCTCTCTCACTCTGCTTCCTAGTCTGATGACTTATCTGTAGGTAGGGCCTACAGTAAAACCTTCCACCATTGCCGGCCAGCCATGAATGGACTGACGCTTCCTGAAACTGAGCTAAAATAATAAGCCTTTCCTCCTGTAAGTTGTTGGTGTAGTATATTGTGACCTAGCAATGGGCAAGTAAGACAGTCTTTAATACATCAAGGCGTGTTTATCCTTTATCTAGCCACTTCTCATGATTTCTGTGGTCTCTGAGAGAATTAGCATCAGATCTTGCTGAAATGGAAGCAATAGGTTCCTGCTTTTCTAATTTTATTCTTGCTCCTTGGTCTTGCCCAACTCTTATGCCAGAATGATCCTTTTAAAAGCTCTACCTTGTTGCATTACATCTCTGTTTCAGATACTCCTAATGGCTTCCACTCACACTAAAAACTCAAATTCATAGACACAGCCCTATCAGGCCCAGGGTCATGTGTTTGATTTCATCTTCCCTCAGCCTCATTGCTGTTGTCCCACTGGCCTCCTGACCGTGTAGCATATCAGGTGTAATACCACCTTGCTCTTTTGCAGTCATTAGTCCCTTTGCCTGGAACATGCACTCTCCTGAATGTTTTCCTGGCTTGTATATTTACATCAGGTCTCTGATTAAATGCCAGATAATCAGAAGGATTTTCCTTGACTGTTCGTTCCACATGCACTCATAACTCTATATGTTTATTTTTTCCTCTTTTTACCTATATATTAATATTAAAGAAATTGCCTATTGTTAGTCTTTCTAGTTGCAAATTGTATTAAGATGTAATCTTTTAATATGCTTTCTGTTTCTCTGATCTCTGCCCCGTAACTAGCATCTAGATTAGAGGCACCCAGTAAATATTGTTGAGCAAATGAGTGTGTTCAGATTAAAGTCTAACCTCAAATACAAGGAAGTAGCTTCATTATATGTATTAAAGCAATACAAATTGACACTAACCTTTATTAGGGTCTCATTGAGGCTAATTTGAATTGCGAGTAATAATATCATTTATATTTTTTAAAAGCGGTAATCTAAGATAAATAACAGACTGCATCATTGTGACCTATTTTCATTACAAAACCGGAGACATCCAGTAACCTTCCAAGAAATCAGTAAATAATGCCTACACTAACACTTTTGTTCTCATCTAAATATCTTTCCTTTTTTTTCCCTATTAAGAGACGAGTTTAATAGGACATCTGTCCTCAGTAGAGACTCAAAATACTAGAATTCTGAAATCATACTTTTTTTTTTTACGATGGCTTTTATTGTAGTGCATTCTTGTTTTCTCTGAGATCCTGAACTCTGTAGAAATAGAGGGAATGGGTGAATGTGGTGTTTAACTTCCCTCCCAGTACCTGGCACAGGCTGGGGAAATGCTCCATGAACAGGGAAGAAAAGATGGTGTAGTGCAAGCCTAGCTCCTCGTGTTTCTAGTCACTGTAGAGATTTCTGGATATGTCCTAAGTGCTTCAGGACATCAGCCATCATTAAGAGATATATTTGCCTTTAAATTGAAAACAGACATATTAAACAGAAGCAGATGAGAAAAAGCAGCTTTCCTAACTTATTTCAAAAGTGATGGGTAGATATCCAGCCGAAAGCGTTTCCGAGCCTCTCTTAATATGTGAATGGTATTCAGAGTCACTCTTCTTTGCCATATGATCTCATGACATTTTTGTTGATTTTTCTCTTCTTGTTGAGGCTTTGTGTTTTATATTTATAGATGAAATTCTGGCCCTAGCCCAGGGTCGTTGATTTTTAGTTATCAGTGTAGTGTTAAAATTAGATAACCAGAAACACTAATGGAAGACGAAATCCTAGTACTATATATTGGTGGCAATGGACTGTGACAGCCACTATGAAAAAGCAGCAGGCAGGCTGCTGAAGAACTCCTGTGGGACCCAGCAAGCCCTTTTCTGGATATGGACTCAAGTAGATGAAGTTGCCTCAGAAACTTGTCGGCAGCCCTCCATTCGGGATGGCATTGTTTGCCATTGCTAAGATGTGGAAAAATTCATCTGTTCATCAACAGATGAATAAAAATGTGATACATACAGAATGGTTCATCTGTTATATTTTCACATAAACATTTAGGTCATTTCCATATCTTACCAGGTTTAGAAAGTTTATTCAGCCTTAAGAAAAGAGACCCTGCCATTTGCCACAATATAGACGGACCCAGAGGATATTAGGGAGGGAAACAAGGCAGACACAGGGAGAAAAAATACGGCATGGGCTCAGTTTTATGTGGAATATGTTTTTAAATGCTCAAATCTGCAGAGATAGTGAACAAAACAGTGATTACTCCGGGCAGGGGGGCGGGAGACGGAGATGAAGATCAGGACGCAGTCGTAGGTGTGTAGGAAGAGCCGGCCTAGAGTCCTAATGTGCAACGTGTGGACGGGAGGTAACAAATGAAACTTTACTATTAGGCAGTTTTTCCTAACTAGATTTTAACTGCTCTCATTACACACACACACACACACGCACACACACACGTAACTGTGTAGCACAGTCGATAAGATAACTGTGTTAGTATAATACATAAGATAACAGGCTGACAAATTTGCTTCATTATAATAAATAACAGGGTATCCCAAAAATTTGTTAAATTTTCCTATGGATGACAGCTTTTGGGACACCCTGTACACGGAGGTTGGTGCTTGTATAATTTTTCTCATACCATTAATTTTACTTCAAATATTATGACAAGGTAATCCTGAGCAAATTTTTAACATTTTTTTAGTATTTTTACATGTATGATAACATTTGGGACATGCTGTATTTTATTATCTTTAAATAACCCATGGTTTCATGGTTTAAACCTTAAATATGCACAAAAAGCTTATTTAAAAACACATTTCTGATTTAGAACTCTTTATCTTCATTTAAAATAAACTTAATGGCGTTTTTTATTTGAAGCATTTCTTCAATTTTGTGATTACTCTGGTGACCAGCCGTTCCTCCTTTCCTCCCCCAGTGTGACTTTTCTTCTCAGTCGTGTTATTTCCCAGTATTAAATTTGAGAAGTTTGTTGCTCCCTGTCCAACGGTGATGTTTTAGTATCTTTATTTACATCTAGGAACATTTGAATCTTTGGATATTGAGATGCTAAATTTCTTTGAGGAACTGAATCAACAGGAAAATGAATTGCTGTTTGTTTATAATGTGGAAACCAACCAATAGACTACGTCATGATTACTTTTAGGTAACTAATCTGTATGAATGCCCATAAAAAGCACACATTATGAATTACGGGGAAACGTTGATTTCTATTTTCCCCTAAGCAAAAGTTTCAGACTTTGGAGTGAGGTCTTTAGAGGATCTCGTATTTTCACTCAGAAGACATGGAATGAAAACAATGCCTGGTTTTCTTTTCTGAGTGTGAAGCTGGAGAAAGGATCAGATACTAACGAGTAGCACGTGTTTCAGGACGCACACGTGTCTTTCATTGATTCGCCAAGGTTCCATCAAAGGGTTCTGAATGCCTTGAAGAAGAAACATCTGACACTTGCACCAGCAAACAGTAAAACATTAAAAATATATTTCCTGTGAGGCTGAGTAGATTGGAAGAGGTTTAAGATAGAGATAGAGAGGCAGCCATAGCCCTTGTATCAAGTAAGAGAAGTTTTTGGAAGTGTTTTATAAATTGTGAAGTGCAGGCATCTGAGGGAGAAGACGTTGTTGTTTTCCATGTGTTTGAACATAAGCAACAGAAGTGGAAATGGTAATCTTGGGTCTTATAGATTAAAACTGATGTCCCAGTTGGATAATGAACTGGGTGTCCCTATTTACATGTCTGTTTTATATAGGAGGTGCAGTCACAAATTTTCCTATTTCCAATCTGTATTTCAGTGCAGTGCCCTTGGTCCTGTGTGCCAGGTCTTAGGATGGTAGGTAATAGGGGTTGGGGCCTGACTTTACATGAGCTCTGTAAATGTCCATGGACTTTAAAAATAACACTCCAGGGGATATTGTATTTACTACAGTTGATTGGTCGGTATCTCTGGTTGTCTGGATCCTCAGTCATACACCTCTTATCTTGTGGTTGGATTCACTATCCTTTGTTGCCTAATCCTCCCATAAAATATTCCTGATGTGTCCAGACTACAGCTGTCAGCCGTACTGTCCTTGATCTTGGCCATGCCGTCTGTACCTGACCCATGTGTACTGGGCTTGTTGTGTGTTAGTTGCTGTGGCTGGCTCGGGTAGCCTTGGGATTGTGCGCATTTGATCACAGTGACATTTTGTGGAGACTCTCCCTGCCTGATGGTCACCCTTCACACCGGCCCGGTTTTCCTGCTCCACCCATTCACCCGGGCTCTGTGAGAACCTGATGATTAGCTACATCCATTTCTCCACATTTCTCTGTCTTCACATGACGCGAGGGTATAGCAAATGATTTGGAAGTGCAGTCAACATAGATGCGTCTGCATGATGCCTAGTGTGGCTCGTCACTGAGAGGTGTCTGACATAAAACTGCATTTGACAACTTCTTGTGAATTGAGATGTTCCTTAACAGTTGGTATTTGAATTAATTAGCTCTACCTAAACCAGATGCAGGACGGTTTTAAGTCTTTAAAACATTTATTACACATGCGTGCACACACACATTCAGTAAGTAATTATAAAATATCCTCTGCAATAACACAATGAACATTTCTTTTATTATGCCTGAATACTTAATTTTTATGTTAAAGACTGACCCATACAACATTGCCAATAATATTCTGTGAGCAAAATTGAGACTGTTTATGAGTTGACATTTTAAACCATTAAATTGTGTCTGTAAGCTGGTCTTAATGGTATGCACTACCTAGATAGTAAAAGCATCTCTGTCCACCTGCCATTTTGATATCCTCTCTCTCTCTCTCTCTCTCTCTCTCTCTCTCTCTCTCTCTCTCTCTCTCTGTGGCACTGAGGATGAAGCACAAGGCCTGAGCCCTTTTTAAAACGGTGAGACCGGATCTCACATAGCTGCCCAGGCTCACCACATACAGTCCTTGGAATCCTCTTGCCTCACCTCCTAAATAGTTGGGATTACAGAGATGTGTCACTCTGCCTGGCTCACTATAACATTCTTTATTACTTTGATCTTATCAAAGCACTGCCCTGAATTATGTAGTTCTTTTAAGGAAACTCTGAATGTGTAGTTCCATATGGTACATTTTTTTGTGGGTAGTACATACACAGATACACACATGTGGTTTTTCTGCATCAGGGATATATTCTGCAATTTGAGGCAGAAATTAATTTCTTCAATGATCGTCCTGCTTTTGCTTAGGGAGTTTATTGCAGTTTAGATAGCTAAAATGAGAAACACACTTGAGGAAAATGCAAATTGAAATTCAAATCTAAATATACAAGGAAATTAGCTAAATTATTCTAAAGCAAAACTGAAGCTCTTAAATTTGAAGCTTTCTAGTTCTACTTAAGCCGTGTTATATGTTAGCTCAGTTCTATCAGAGAACATTCACAAATTCTTTTTCCCCCTAGACTGGAAAAGAGTAGTCTAGGCTGGCCTTGGAATCATGGCAATTCTCCTGCCTCAGCCTCCCAAGTGTGCTCTCCACCACACCCAGATTTAGGTGGCACTGGGTAATCAAACTCAGGACCTTGAGCTTGCAAGACAGGTACTTCCGCTGTGAAGCTCTTTCTCCAGCTCTACTAGAGTGTTCTTTCACTTCCGGAATTCATAGTGGTTTTTTGGAAGTTGATCTCGCCCTGTCTTGACGCTCCTTCCCTGGGCTTTCTGCTTTGGTACAGTCTAAGTCCTCGCTCCCTCTATCTCTGATGTTAAGTTGCTGATCTTCACATTCTCTTTCTGTAAAATGAAGATTACAGTA
This sequence comes from Ctenodactylus gundi, assembly GCA_004027205.1. NCBI lineage: Eukaryota > Metazoa > Chordata > Mammalia > Rodentia > Ctenodactylidae > Ctenodactylus > Ctenodactylus gundi. Next base: position 403,957 of record PVKB01000063.1, read on the forward strand.
ACAGTTACACTAGCTGAAGCTGTGATGTGCTAAGCACGCAGCCTGGCACATAGTAGAAACAGGGGAACTGAATGTGCTAAAATTGCCTGAACCTGAGGCATTCTAGGAAGCTGAACCGTTAATGCTGAGACCAGAAACATCCTACACTGAATTTGTTATAAGCATTTAATTTTTATTACTTAATTTTTATTGTGTGTATATTGTGCATTCTTGGGAAGGCAGAATCTTATGTCTTTTCTCTATTAATTTTAAATGGTAATGCACACTTAGGTGTTTAATTACTTTCTATGCAATCTTAAGTTCATGCTAATAAGAACTTTATTACTGTGATGTGGTAATGTTTTATATTATTGTAAGCATTTTAAGTTATGTCAATAAAACTAAGCCAAGAGTAGAAAATTAACATAAAGATAATCTGGAAAGTTAGAGGAGAAAATTGTTAGCAATGGTTTGAGTGATAATTTTTAAATTAATATGGATATTGCAAAAAAAGGCATTAAGAGAGTATTTGAGAATATCATCTTTAAAATAGGACTGCATGTGTCTCTAAGATTGTCAGGCGAGTGACACTGACGTGACATGTCAGTGTGGCTTCGTTGTGGCTGCTCCCTGGAGTCACTGGGGAGGGCTGGGCAGCAAACCCCCTACTCAGTTTCCCTCACTGTCACCTGCGATTCCAGTTTCACTGCTCTGAGGATTTGGATGCAGCATGTTATTTGAAAGGACCTGGTCAATTTAACACTCATCCCGGGTTGAAAGTGACTGACTACCTCCTGTCCTCCGTTTTTTTTTTTTTCCTTTCCTGCTATTCCTTGACCCTTCAAAGGTTGGAGATATAATATGGAAAACAGTACTGATTGCATTTATGTTTCTATATGATTTCCTAAGATTAAGCAATGATTTTATATTATGATGATGATCACACATATCTTTACCTTTTGATAGTTTACGATAATTTTAACTCAATTTTAGATCATGTCATTTTTATGTTGAAGTCTGTGAATTCCTAGTTTATTATGCAGTAATCTTGTTTCTTACATAGCTGTCGGTTCTCAGCTTATTACAAACCAGCAGACGGGGGCTGAGATAGTCGCTCAGGGTAGAGCATTTTCTTCCCGTGTGTGAGGCCCTGTTCCATCCCTAGTTCTGAAACAAACAAAAAACCAGAACAAATGCCAAAAAAACTAAAACTTTGTAGCAATCTGGATTGCTTTTGTAGAGAAATAATGGATTCTTTTACAGTATTAAGAGTTCTTTCTGATGAAAACATAGCATCGTGTTTTAGATTAAGTGTAAACTTTGTGGATTTAGTTCCCACTTATGGCTTGTGAGGACCCGCAGTTGCCCCGAGGACATGATCTCTGACATGAATCTCAAAGATACAGTCAACAGTTGTTTAAATGAGAAAAGGACGAAATCATGAGACTAACTTCTTGCTTAGCTCAGCTGTGTTGCTTATAGACTGGAGGGGATACAATTAGGATTTAGTTAATTATTTAATATCCACTTTTTAACTATTTCCCGTCTTGATGCTCCCTCCAGCCACGGTACTGGGAATTGGACCCAGAGCCTTGCACAGAACAGGAAAGTGCTCTGCCACTGGGCTCCTCCCTGGCCTACAGTCGCTTTCAGAGGATCAGCATCTTCATACTTCTAACATTTCCCTCTTGTCCTAAACCCCACATAGCAAACAGAACCTCATCAAGCTCTGCTGTGTACTAGATGATCAAACTGGAATCAAATGTTAGAAAACAGTGACTCTCATCTCACTGTATCCTCTATTCTTTATTGGAAAATTTCTAAAGGGTGTTGATTTTCTCCTTATTCTGAATTTTATAAAAATAAGTCCAGGGGGTGGTGGTGAAGAAACCAAATTACTTTCTCAGTTGATGTGATATGTCATATCCATAGTCAAAAAAGTCCCCTTTTCGGGGGCGGGGGGGTGGGAAATTAGATTTACTGACGTGACACCTACATTGTGCTTTCCCTGGTAATGCTAACTGCTGTTCTGCTTAATCTTTGAGCCTATGGTTTTTTAGCTGCAAAGTGGGAATGATATTAATACTTGCTTTAGGTAATAGTCATAATTAACAACATGCCAAGCACCATGCATGTTGCAGACAAATAATACTTATTTTCTTCCTTTATGCATTGTGGGTGTGTCCCCCAAATTTGATTTTTTTTCTTTCCCCTTTATTATGGCTGCATTTTTCTGATTTGCTTACTTCAGTCTTTGTACATTTAAATATATTTTCTCCCTTTTCCAGCTTCAGATTTGTTAAGCCTCCTAATGTTTCCTTTGTCCCTTTTCACCTGTGTTTTATGCCCTTTACTCATTTTGTTACCTTACTTTTGTCTCCTTCCATTTTAAGAATAAGTGTTTAATAGAAAATGAGGTATTGGCTGTTTGTGGAAGAGCTCTAATGTGCTGTGGAGAGACATTTTGGCTTTATAAATATTGTTAGACGTTCCAAATAGAGCCTGAAATGCTTGGAGCTTTAGTCAGCTTCCGGATCTTTGGTTAATAAATCTCACCAATGTGAAATAAAAGTTGGGTCACACGTCTGTGTTTTGTTGTTGCCTTAGGATAACAAAAGCTTTTGTTTTGTGACTTTAATGTTGTGGAAATAAAAAGTCCTCAGATTCATGACTTTTGGGTTGGAAAACCACAGTACCTTTATCACCATCCATCTGTTCCATTGCTGATGAAATTGGACCACTGCTTAAGAAAAGGAGGTTGTGTGTTTTTTCTCCTTTTTTGAGAAATCCTTGTCACAGATTAGCCCAGCATCTTGCTGTCTTGCTGTTTTTAAATTCCATTTTCACGGAAGAAATCTCAGACATGGAACCAAATTTGAAATTTCCAAAATCTGTTGCTTAAAATTTCTTTACCCAAGTTTCCAAAAGAATCAAATGACATTTACGAGCATCAGCAGATAAGCAGTGTTCATGCTTGTTTTAGAATTGGCGTTGTTTTTACTAAGTTGATTCCTCCGGATTCTCAGTTAGGTTTTTCATACCCCTAATCGGAGCACCCTCAAAACTCGTTTATTGCATCAGATATAAAATGGATCACAAGGTTTTATAACCTCAAAGGAACTTTTGGTTTAGTAATTCAGCCAGAGAAAGATAAAAACACGAAGAGGAGCAAAAGGCCTTGGTGGGGTATATTCACCTTGCTGCATCCTCTTCTAAACTCTCTTCCGTGTTCTCTCCAGCCCGAACCTGTTTTGGGATAATGTGTTGTTTTCTTGCCTCACTGCATCAACAGCAGAGATTCGCAGTGAGAAATTTGTGGTGCTGATTTGAGCTATTGAATACACAGCTGTGTACATATTTTTTGCAAGCTCAACTTAGGGAATCTTGTTGAGCAACATTTTTTCGAAAAAATATTTTTCCCAATGTTTTAAAATGCTTGGGTTTAATATTGTACATGAAAACTTAAAGTTCATAGTTCCATAGAGCAATAATGGATTGGAATTTAATTCTCTTAAGTAAGGGGTTGAAGGTGTTTCTATTTGATATCGAGAGTTCATGAATAGTTTCAAGTAATAATTAATGAAGAAATGACTATTTTACGTGGGTTTAAACACAAACAGTTTCAAGACTGAGTCTGTAATGTAGGGTCCCCATCACTGATTTATGCATTTAATTGGGAATGCCTTGAAGATTCAGAGGCCTTCCCTCAGTTGAGAATGGAGCCAGATGCCTGGTGCCATCATAGACCCAGGAGGACAGTGACTTTTGCCATCCCCCTTATGCCTGGTGTGTCTTGAATGTGGTGGACAGTCATCATTGTTGTTAACTGTGGTGGAGATTTACTCTGAGACAGTCAGTGTAGTAAGTACAGTGACAAATACTTGCTGAGAGTTGAAGTGAATAAATAAATGGTCAATGATTTTACCTTCTAACACACGAAGGCTTTCTTCTCAACTACTTAATGGAGGGGGCCTAAATATGTATAGAGATTTAATTATTTTTCTTTGAGAGTAGATTTTGACAATATCCTTGACATCTCCTGACATTAAATGTTTAAACTGAGTCGATAATCTTAAAAAGTGCTGTTTTCAGAAGTATTTAATGTTGTTTTAACAACTTGTGTAATATGTTTCAAGTAGATATCTTAGTAATTTCTCTTTGCTTTCATATCTGGATATTACTTGCAATTTGTAACAGTGTTTTAATATAAAGTCACTCAAGAAGTATTAAAAGAATTGTTATTCAATGAAATATTGTTATCATTGAAAGAACACATTTTATAATATTCTGATTAAGCTTCTTTAAAGTAACAGTGACCTCATGTATCATTAGCAAGAGTTTACCATTTATAAAATACTAATTATTAACCCCAAATTATTATTTTTATTATAAAAACTATTTTTAATAAATCAACTCTTTATTATAACTTTATGTAGTTAATCTGACTAAACAAAAATGGCAAACTGCAGTGGATTGAAGAACACATGTAGCAGACAACTTCCACTTATATATTATTACCAAAACACAATGAGGAACGTGCTACTAAAATATGTTCTTTTATAGCTCATGCTTCCAGTTGTAAATACTTAAATATACAGACACCCCACCCCCACATGACTACATACATGAGTAAATGTCTGTTGTTCTCATGAGGTTTTGTTTAGCTTCTGTGTTTGTTTCTCCATAAAGCAGACTTCTTCATGACAGAAACTGTGTCTTTCAAATGTCAAAATTAATAGTGAGCAGAACACAAAACAAGTGAATATCAGTTTGATACTTTCTTTGACATAGATGATTATGAAGTTCCTCAAGTGGTGTGGTTACTCAGGCTTTTGTAAAAATTATCCATCTGACTTTGTTTGGACTTACAGTCAAAATTAAAAGAATTTACATGTTATACATATTAAAATATCTAATGAGTGTTGACTTTTTATTAACTGTTGAAAAACACATGATTTAACATATATTGTGCTTGCTATCTTTGTTAAGGTTAGTGGCCAGCTGTATTATCTCTAAATATCTAAACTACCCATACGTGAAAAGTACTCTGAAAAAATGTTGATCCTTTGTTATTGATTTGGCAATTTGATTAAAGTTCTTTAACATTCTTACATTTCTTCCGGAAAATATCTGGATGAGTTACATGACCAAGTAAAAACAGGGCTTTGCTGAGATTAGGGAACATTTTTTATTTGCTTTTATTTTTATTTAACAAAGCACCCCCAATAGAATAATAAAAACATTACACATAAAACTGCGTGTTAAATTTATTGAGTTATTGAGATTTGGGCTAATCTAGAGTTTGCATGTAGTGTCACTAACCAAATTTCACATGACACTGAAAATGGCATTCTGTTTCAGAAGAATTCTATCTAGCAGACCATGAAGCAATCTCGAGGGCTTGGGAGGGTAGTCTGAGGGCGGCTCTAAGGAATCTCTGTGTGTCCCACGTGCAGCGCCGGTTCTCCCTGGAGCTTACCAGCAGAGCCACTCCCAGGGCTATGGGTACATGCACCAGACCAGTGTGTCATCCATGAGGTCAATGCAGCATTCACCAAATCTGGTAAGTTTCACTTTGAAGCATTCCTTCCTATCCAGTCTTTCCATTTCACCTCAAAAATATAAATGCATATAGCACACAGTCGGATTTAATACTGACCCTTTTTCTTATTCAGATAAATGATACATAATGGTTAATAAATGATACATACTGCCATTTATACAGCTTCAGAGGAAGGAAAACATTTCCAGAGGGAGAGCACTGCGAAAGGAAGGCATTAATAAGGATTGGATAAGACGAGAACATCTGGGTAGAATCTACCAGTGCCGTGTCCTAATTGTTATGGCATGATTGCTGTTAGCCAGTTATGATCATCATTTACATCTAAAAGGCTAAAGGTATTTTATGCTTGTGGAATGAGGAAGTTAATCAGGATATTCATCAAAATGGCCATGGAACCCTAAGTAACACACCTCAAATAGTTAGACAGCAGAAAGTTTCCAATACAAATGACGTGTGAAATGACAGATATGCCAGTTACTCTGATCTGACCAATATCCCTTGAATACATGTAATGCCACACTATATCCTACAATGTATACAATTATCATGTGTTCAAGACATTAACACAATGTTATAAATCATTTTAAATATGTTTTATTAATAAAATATTATTAAGATGTTTTCACACCCCCTCTTGGAAGTCTTGAAATTCCTCATTTGTTCTGTGTCAAGTTTGGAAGCAGTACCTGAGATCACACAGCAACAGGTGGCATCTCTGGCCAGAACTGCTTCTTCCGGCCTTGTCACAGTGCCTTGATCATTGCTTCACTCTTCGGAAGCAGGTGACTCTTCTCAGCTGCAAGGCAACGTTGATGCTTTAAGCTACAATGTAAATGTGATTCTCTGAGGCCCAGCCAGTTCCTTCCACCTTGAATGCTCTTCATTTTGAGATGTGTTTTTGTGTTACTAGCTCAACTTTTAGCCCTAAACAAAAATAGATATGAGATGTATATATAGGTATTTCAATATTCATAACATTTGTATGCTAAAAATGTATTACTGTGATAGAAAACTATAAAGTGAGTGTAATGGACACCCCCGCACCCCCACTTTGGGACTGGGTGTTGAAGTTAGAGCCTTTGCCCTGAGATGTATCCCTACTCCTGTTCTTTATTTTTGATTTGGGACAGGCTCTAATTGCTGTGTTGCCCAGGTTAGAATCAAACTCATAGTCCTTTTGCATTAGCCTCCCAGATGTCTGGCGTATTTTTAAGAAGAAAAATATCGTTGTCACTGCTGGGGTTAGGAAGGAGAGAGACCAGTGCCTGGGAGCCAGTGGGGTTTGGACCTATGTGACACTGGCGGTTTTCCTCCTCCAGGGAGCATGGAATTTACATTGTCTAAGGTTTCTAGGATTTCCCAGATCAGGAAGGGAAGGCTTCACTCCCCCAGGACTCACCTTTTGACGGGCTACTACATTTGTTGGATTTTCTGTTTGTTAGATTGCACGGTCTTTGTTTCCACCCTGCCCCTTAAACGTGCTTCTTTTAAGGCAGTGAGCTTGACCTCACCTCATACAGCCGGACGCTGGGCTTTAGGCTATGAATTCCCAAACACCCCTTTCCGTAACTGCTTTGCGTGCGGGTTGCTTTGTTGGGACGGAAATGCCCCGCTGTGGCTCTTGTTGGTACTCATTGTCCAGTCTCCTCTTCCTTTCTCAGCGGACCTACCGAGCCATGTACGATTACAGTGCCCAGGATGAAGACGAGGTCTCCTTCCGGGATGGCGACTACATCGTCAACGTGCAGCCCATAGACGACGGCTGGATGTATGGCACGGTGCAGCGGACCGGGAGAACGGGCATGCTCCCGGCGAATTACATCGAGTTCGTGAATTAGTTCCTTCTCCTTGCCCTTTGAGCTTTATTCTGATGTATTCTAAATCTAATCTTTTTAAAAGATAGAAGATACTTTTAAGATAACTTGGCAGTTATTTTACAATAATGTATCCTTACTCTGACAATTAGACACACAGGTACCAGGAAGTAAGAGTGACGTCAGGGCTGAAAATAGCAGCGTTTTCGGTAGTTCCTGTAAACAAAATCGTGGGGTCCAGAGACCTGGTGCTGCTAATTGTGTCTGTGGTTTCTTTTGACTGGTGAACGAACCATTCTGGAAAATGTATTTTTGTAGACTTTGAGATGTTGACTGTTCCTTGTCTGTAACGGGTGTATGAAACTTCTTAATTGTCTCCTTGGGACCACCAGAAGCTAATTCTCTTAACTCAGCATAGCAACCAATAACTAAAAAACTGTTTAGCGTTGGACTCATTAGGCAGCTTCCAATTCAAGGGAATAGTTGCCTAGTAGAATAAATGTAAGCAGGGGCAGAGTGACAATCTGGTTAAAATTGTATTAACTGGTGGTCTTAGAGTGGAACAGGAATTTCCCTTGTTCACTAGGTGCACCACAGCCTGTTTGTTTTGTTTGTACCAAGGCATACCTACTTTCCTTTTACATCCTCTGGACCCAGGTTTATGCCTGGTTCCACAGAATGTCGGGACCAAGTACGTCACAGCTACTTTGCAAAGGGCAAAGCTTACTGTCATCTATATTATTTCTCTAGGGGCCTTTACCCTCTTGCATGTCCTGTAGGTTTGGCTTCTGCAACACCAGCAGCTGTGTGTCCCATTCCTGTTATTAAAACAAATTTTGTAGCTGATATCTCTAAGCCCCGTCCACTAGTTACCAGCTCACCAGAAAAACACTAAAAATTTGCTTGAGATTTTTCCTGCTGTTTGACACTGTAGGTTTGAAGGACCGACACCTTAGGATATACACGTAAACTCTAGGAAATAAATGATTTAGGTATTTAATGAACAGCTCTCCTTAGCTTATTGCTGCTGTTGAATTATAAGTGAAGAAAACAAGAACTAGTGAAAAAAAATGAAACATGGAGTATATTAGGGGAAAAAAATAACCCCAGCAAACAAAGAAAGCCTTGGTCCTCATACACATGATCTAGTTTTTTATTTTGGGAAAAAGATGTTTAGATTCTTAGACGTTCTAGTCGCTGACATTGGTTCATCAAGAAGGACTTCATCTCCACTCTCGAGTTTTTATTTTCTAAGTCACTTTTGTGTATGGTTGGTTTGTGGGGACTGGGATTTGCAGCCATGGCTACTCTGGTACTCATTGGCCAGTCCCCTGTTCCTTTCTCAGAGTACTGACCAAGCCATGGATAATTACAGTGCTTGGGGTGAAGACGAAGGAAGAGCATGGGAGTGTCAATGGGCTATTCCCCCTAAAAAAGCAATTAACATGATTTGAGTGATCCTGTAGTGTTTTTACTGAATTTCCAGCCACAAGTGTGACCCTTCTTGGTGGATCTGGACATTTTGTTGAGAGCCTACAGTTGAGGTCACTGATACATTGATGTCCACAGGTCATCATTCAGTGTTTTTCTGATTGTGCCCTTTATTGTAACTTGCAACAGGGCAGCGTTCACCTCGTATCTTACTCAATAGCTGGGATGAAACTGGAAAAAGCGAAGTTACAAAAATGTAATAAAATGTATGGATCTTGGGAATATCTACCCTATATATGTAAAGAAATCAAAACATCCTGTGAAACATTTTTTTTGAAATGTTCACTAGTCCAGAGGCCAAATCTGGATCATAAATCTTTGGAGAGTTAACACATACAGAAGTACTTTTTTCATTTTATTAGGCTTAAAGAACAAAATAAGGTTAGATACTGAGGCTCTATCTACATAGCACTGACTATAAAAAAGAAAAATTCAGGCAAATATTTAGAAATTTTTAAAAGGGGGATTTAAAAAGTAGTTGTCATTTAAACAGGCAATGGTAATTAAATTGATTAAACTCTGTATCTGTTTTGATGTCTCTTGTACAAAATTCTACAAAGACAAATCGCACTTGCAATAATTTGCAAAAATTTTTGCATTAAAACCAAGGCCAACAATCTATTTAATTTTACTATGATAATTAATGCCTCTGTTTCACCCAGGCAGATCATTTTTTATGTCTCTAATTTAAAAAAGAGAGGAGTTGATTTCATTTTTCAAACTAAATATTGTACAGGTACAATTTTTTTTTTTTTTTTTGGTAAATAACACGTGTATCAGATGTTCAAAGGAAATTGACTTGAAATAGGCTTGTAATCTGGAAAGTTACCATGAAGTACCAGCTTTAAGTTTCATGTCTTTTTTTTTTCTCACTCACTGATTTCAAAATCAGATTCACTGAATGTAAAAGTCAATAAATACATAGTTGGGGAATACATGTCCTAAAGTTTTAAGCTGCGCATAATGTTTGCATAGCAAAAATGTTTCCACCTCAAGCCCATAGCAGTTAAGATCTGATCAGAATTCAGCGAGGGAGCAGCTATTATCAACATAAAGGCGGAGCAGAGCACGATGTTGCATGCTGTTGTTGCAGTTTGGTCGTGTTGGCATTGTTACTGACACTTGTCAGGATATTAAGCGTCTCAGCAGAATGTAGGAAGTGAAGATATTTTTACAAAATCATTCCTAAAATCTTCATTCTTGAACACCTTTTCCGCTTTCCACATGCCTCCTGCTCGCCTTCAGTTTGACATCGACACGTAACTCTGACAACTAACAAAGAGTTTAAAAACAAGTGTTTTAAAAATCAGGTGAAAACTGTAAATGCCAACCACACAGGGCACTCATGCGTTTCCTGAGTTGGATGTGTTCTCCAGCCTGGCAAAAGCACAAGGTGCGGTTGGATACACATTTAAAAGGTTCTGAAAACAAAACTGTCTGCAGATCGTATTTCTCTTGAGAAAAGTACACAACAGAATATATTGCTTTTGATGTAAGTTTTTGTAGTAAATATTTTTACTAATTGCTGTTCTCTCGAAAGCTATCTACTTCTAATCTGTGGCAAAATGAATTCTCCGTGTCTTCTTCGTGTCGTTTGCACCTACTCAGCCCAGTTTGAAGTGTTTATCTGGTTGTCGGCTCCACGGAGGCCCTGTACCTTCTCACCACCCCTCTCCACTCATGAGCACAGTTTCCACAGGCACCTCGCGTGAGTGCAGATGGACTTAGGTCACCCCTCTTTAGTGGGTAGGTGCGATTGTTTGAAGATGACAGAGATGCAGTTTGCCAGTTTCACCCGCTTCGTGCTTTCCTAATCGTTTCTGTGCTGAGCTTTATATCACCCAGGGGATTAGGACAGGAGACGTTCCTAAAAGAGAGAAAGGAAATTCAGAGGCACACTTCATTTCCAAGTTCGTTCGTCTCTAATGGAGTTTTTTAGATGGAAAAAAATTAAGAAAATGGGTGTGATCTTTAATAACACATCCCTATATATGGCAGATATAGTTTATTTCAAAATTATTATACAGGTATATACAAAAACAGGTGCCTTTTGCAACCCTTATTTATCCATTATGGTCTTGGAAAGAAAACCAAGCAAGCAAGTTGCTGCCCGTTCTATAGTAATATTTTATGATTCACAATTTTTTTTTTGTGGTGGGAAAGTGGGATGTCCCTGACAGATACTAAAGGTGGTAGCTGATTGTATTTTACTTCTTAAAGTTGAGAGCTTTAGAAAATGCTGACTTCTTCCATCTATTTCTGAAAAGATTTTTTTTTTTTGTGGATTCATAAATAGTTGACATGTATAAACATTAACTTTAGGTTTGGGGTTTAAATAGTTTAAGATAGAATAAGTGTGTTACAAGGCTGAATTCACTGCATAAGATGAATGTGCTCAGTTAGTGATGCCTTAGCTGTTTGCATCTGATAACCTGAAAGTGGCTGAATGGTGGTGGTTTTGGGTAACATGAGATAAATATGGATGGTGAAGTTCTGGTTAAGAAAGAAGCTGTGTGAACTAATCACATAAGGATGCTCAAATGCTAGTCGTCTTCTCAAGTATTTTATGCCTAACAGAACCTTTTCCAGACATCTGTCAACTATTAAGGATCAAAAAGAGTCAAGACATTGTATGATGCTTTTGTTATCACTGTTCTGTGGCACTTAGACTACTGAACCCCCAGGTCTGGAAGGAATTTCTGCCCTAGTTATCCGTATTGCTTTACTGTTTTCATGGGAACTCCATATTCTCTTTGTGTTTCATACATGATACTCATTTCGCGTAGTAGGTACTTGGTAGCCTAGGCGCTCGTCAGAATGATTTTACCTAAAAGGAAAAAGAGAAAAACTATCACAATTCCATTCTTCCATGTCCGTACAATGATTCACTGAGCATTTTGGAAGCAGCACCCTGTATGTGACAGGCATGATATGTGTGGAACTGCTGATCTTTGACCTGTGATAAAAAAAACGCAAGTTTGAATCATTGTGTAGTTTGTCTTCTCTTTGTTTCAAAATATCTAGAATTATGGTTCTTAATTTTTAAGGTTGTACTAACTTTGAGAGTGTTAACAGTTTTGAAGGAAACATTTAATGTTTTTCAAATGAAGGGGCTTGCAGGATGATACATTGTTATCCATATAATTTGGCTTTTGTTATGCAAATTGTTAACACCAGCTATTAAAATATATTTTAGTAGAAATCCTTCATGTTTTTTTTCCTCTACACTGTGAATCTTTAAGCCTTGGCGGACTAGAGAAAGATCACGCTGCCCGAAGGACTAACCTATGCAAATGAGCTCACACCTCAGAGGATGTCGCAGTAGACATGTAACAAGACATTATTACTCTTGCATAATGTACAACGGCATTGTAATAACACCTTAAGCCTAGTGTCCTGTATGTATAGTGTAGTCACTTGCAAACCTTTCAAGGCTATATCATACTCACTAGTACTAGTTTTTGTTAAAGAGCAAATTGCTGGTTTACCTATTGAAATTATGTGAATGATGTCAGAATGTGGATGACAGGTGGATGTCCCAGCTGTGGCTTCTGTGTGGTTCACGCAAGTGTTCTCCTACTATAGAACTGTGTTCTCATGTGCACTTTCTTCAGGGTCTTAATATTCTGTGTTCTCTTTCTGTATTTGTAAAACATTATGATGAGTTCCTTTCCAATCTCTACACGTTTGGTTTGCTTAAATAAATGCAGGATACAACAAAATGGTTCTATTTCTCGGTTCTCACCATGGGTTCGTGGAGCACAAGTCATTAGACACAAAGAAATGCACCTGAGTCTTAGGCCTATTGTGACCACTCACAGACGACACATAAAAGATGTATTCTGGCTTCAGAGCACTTACATTGGTGACTCAGTACATTTCTCTCCCCCAAATTAACTATGTTTTAAGTGGTAACAGTATGGTGCTGTTACATGCCCAGTGTCTTCCTAATTTCATATCAAAGTACTGCAATAATGCATCATTGTAGTTAGCTTCTTTTAAGATTTCATTCCTCTTATGCCCTCACTAGTATGATTCGAATTTTCTTTTATTTATAAGATGAAAGAAACAGCTTGGAGCAAAAAAAATTCGCAAATTGAGTACATGAATTGGAAAGATACTCTCGTTTCTCAGCTAAGAATGGCTCATTTATCACTGAACACAACTGCTCTCCTCCTAACTTTCCCGTAATTGAAAAAAGGAGTCAATCCCTATTTTTATGCTAAAATTAATTTCAATAGATTGGATCTTTTATCATATTATTTTATAAAAATTCCCTCTTCGGGGAATACCTTTTTAATTGCAAACTAAACTTCGTAGATCTCATGTTTATTATGCACAAATTGATAAACCTTGCAAATGACACCTCCTCACAGAAGCCATTTTACCAACAATTGAACTTACTGTTTTTTTCCCCAAAATATGAATATCCTGTGGCATTATTAAATAATAAAGTTATTTTGAAGTTGATACTTATTTTTCCCCCCTTGCTAGATGGATTTTTTCTTTTTTAATAAATATATTCATTGGAACAAGGACGCAAAGGATCATGATTAACTTAGAAAATTTTATTTTTCTGATTTAAAATATTTTAAATTTAGAATATACTAGGTTTATAATTTTATTCCTAACTTAAACAAGATAGTTTTGTAGGTTATTGAATCATGCATTATCACCAGGAGTCTACTGAAACAACTTTCTACAAAAATATTCAGCTATAATAAATTGAAAAGTAGCTAACAGAAAAGTTTTGTTCTTTTTTTAAAATGTAATTTGCTTCTCTTACACTGAGGGATTGAATAACAGTTTTGTAATGGTAGAAAACTGGATATGGTCCAAGGGCATACTTCAACTTTTTTCTGTAGTTTCAAGCAAAATTCTCAGCCTTTGTCTATTATATTTGTATTTCAGAGCAGTTGAATTTTGATGAAACATAGAATAAGAAAATGGGTTTAAAGGATAAAAAGTCAATATTAGAGCAGATTGGCTTATTGATGATTTTGTGTTTATACCATGCCATTTTGATCTTTGAAGCTTTTTCTTTTTTTATTTTGGGTAACATGAAAGAGAATAGTAGACTGCAATAGACACATGATGAAATCTGAATTTCTGTTACTACACTTGAGAAAATAGGGAATTGTTTTTGCATCCTAAATTTGGTTACCAGACTGCTCATTCAAATGAACTTGTGTCTGATTCTTGACTCAGGATTTCTTGCCTTATTCCCCTCCCCCCCAGGAGAGTTGCTGTCCAGTGCCATGAGGCCCAGATAGGTGTTTGTTATGTGTGGATAGCCATGTTTTCTTCCACACGATAGTTTCTCTCCTCACAGCTGACTAGGCAGAGGCGATCCAAAAAGACTGCGTAAGAACTTTGCCCAGCAGGAGACTTGACTTGCCCAAGTCTCCCTCTACAGAACAAGTTGGTTAACTGCTTGTATTATTAAGAACTAAAAGATGTAGAAAAAGAAGTCAGCAGAAAGCATAAGGTGTGAGTAAACAGGCAGTACGCATAAAAATAAGTCATGAGCTATGGGAAAATGTTTAGACAATAAAAAAAAGTCAAGCAGACTCTTGGTAGTGTAGGAGCTGTGGAGGAATGAGGGAAAGTTTTTTGTTAATAATGGTTCCTTTTTTAGAGACACTAACTCGTGCTGAGGGCAGAGGCCACACTTTGCCCCGGCCTGGGAATCCTACCCACCCAGGAGTTGCTTCTTTTGCTGTCCGTACACTGGGAAGCCAAACCCAGCCCTTCTTGCCTTGGCAAATGAACCTGTTCCTGTGTTGAGGATTTTCTCTGTGCTTTGTGATCACAGCAGCTTGACTATAGAACCTCTATAGAGCCTCCAATACACCCATTGTTTCAGGCTGCAGTTTCATGTGTTTGTATCTGAGCAGTGAAGGTACAGGATTATTTACACTGACAAGAAGCAACATGAAAAATGGGGGGAAGGTTTTCACAATATCCGCCCCCCCCACCTCCGTGAACCACCAAACAAATGTGACTGAAATGCCAGCCGCACTATTGCAGTTAAAATGTCACATGGGTGGACATTAAATTTTATTATTCTCTGAAGGTTTACTGATTGGTTCCATGTAGTCTACTGAAAATCACTTTAGTTAGTAGCTAGAATGTTTTCCCCTGGGCCCTGTGAAGGGTATCAATAATTAACACCAAAAGAATTTAACTTCCACCAGTAGGTAGATCCAATAACAGATTTAGAGATTTAGAGAATCTCAATTTCTGAAGAGGGGAATGGTTAGTGCCATCTTAGAGTCATAGGCTTTAGTGTTTCCAGGTGAAAGCTGAATTGCTTACAGAGTTTTATTAAGAAATTGTTCTTCCAAGTTTGTTCAGTTTGTTTTTCTTTTAAATGAGGGTTGGGGAATCAGAAACTTTAATTTCTTCGTTTAGCATCTATTCCTTCAGTACATATCGAAGGCATGAAATATGAAAGTTTCTTCACAAAGCATTCAGATTGGTAGGGCAGTACTGATAGTAATTGTGTATGAAGCAGAGAATTTCTTAATCCCGGGTGAAGGCGTCGTGAAGGGGATGCTCAGTGTGCTGTGAGTTCTTGGGCAGAAGTGTAGACTTAGGAGGAGGAAGTGGCGAGGGCTGAGTGGCTGCTAACTGAACTGGTCTGGTGGCTGGACAGACAGCAGTCAGTTCAAGCCCATCCTAGCATTGGCTGCATGGGATACTTCAGTCGCTGGCAAACAACAGAAGTATGCTAGGTCTTCTCTTGAATTTTAATTTAAATGGTAATATCAGGTCTTTGTATTTTTAATAAACTTAAATTCTCCTTGAACAAGTTGGGGTGTGTATGTGCCTAAATTATTGTCCACATGCACCCTTTAATTATTTTAATTATGAGTTATTCCACCTAAAAAAGACTCAGCAGGCTTCGCCGTTAAATATATGCGCGGAATTTCCCGGGGTGGAGGATTTCCCTTTCTTTCTTGGCTATTTGCTTTTCCAAGTCTTTCCTGTAGAGTTGCTCCCTCTCAGTTTCTTTAAGTGCGTGGTTACTGGAGCCGATTGTAGTGTCATCTGCAGCACAGCTGTTGATTAAAATGTGCTTCTGTTTTAGATTTCACAGATTCAGGAATCGTCACTTCCTTCCTACACAGGACATGAGTTAGTTGTGCTACATTATCTTGACAACACAGGAAAAAAAATTATTCCCAGGGCCAGAAACTTGTTGGTATTTATTTAGAATACAACCTTGCTCCGAAGGAGAGCATGGCCTTGATTATAGAGGCCCAGCAAGAATTTTGAACATCTTCCCTCTTTGCAAGCCTGAAAAATACAGACTTTATCTTAGATCATTTATGTTAATAACTGATAAAACTTTGGATGTATTTGGCTCACCTAATCGATGCCTAGTAAGATACTTGTGGAATTACTTGTTCTTGGTTGCAGGTAGAAAATTATTTTAGAGAGTTTTTCTTCTAATATTGTGCCACATAAAGAGAATTTTGGATGTTAACATCTTTTTTATTTTTAAAGTAGTTCTGATGATCCAACTGTAGTGTCATGTTTATATTGGAACATGCAGTTTCTTATTTATGTGAATCATATTCCAACAGGCTCATGTTACTCTTAATTGGGGAAATGTAGAAAACTTGTTTTATGGTGCCCCCACGATCGCTCCATCTAGGAGCATCCACACAGCAGCAGCAGTGGTCCATTGGGCTCCATCATCTGGGCTGGAACAATTTGTTATTAAATTAAAGCATCTATAATTTAAGAATAAATAATTAAATTATACCACCTTAATATAACTCAAAAGTTGCATGTTTGAAAAACAAAAGGACATTTCTAGAACTTTAGGGCTTTTGGTCATAAGTTATTGATGATGCTTGAGATCCTACAATGATAGTTGTATAATATGTAACTCCTAAGGATTTGACAAAATGCAGTATAATTATGTACAGAGCAAAGATCTAGATTATGTGTGATTGAGGTGGGTGGGGGATGGGCAAACAGCCATAGTAAGTCCTGGCGCTGAAGATAACCTCATTGCCAGTGTCTGTGGGCAGCAGCACTGTGGGCAGGGAAGGAAAAGAAACAGGCTTTTGCAACTCTCCATAGCTCGCTTGGATTGAGAAGTCACTTTTACTTTCAAATAGATTTGGATCTTTCAGAATTTTTCCAGGATCAGGAAGTAGAGAATCTGTCTGAGTTGGCCGTGTTAATCTTTTCGTGTCTTTGCAGTTTAGAGATATCCATGAGCTAAAGCTGCACTCTTTTTTGCAGTTTAGCCTTGTGGCTTTAAAAAGCACTCAAAGAAGGCTGAAAATTGCCTTTCTGGGAGAGCACAGGTCGGAATGCAACTTGACTTTAGGGAGATGGGATGCACATTTCCTTTTATGTCTGAGAAGTT
Source organism: Ctenodactylus gundi (assembly GCA_004027205.1). Taxonomy (NCBI): domain Eukaryota; kingdom Metazoa; phylum Chordata; class Mammalia; order Rodentia; family Ctenodactylidae; genus Ctenodactylus; species Ctenodactylus gundi. The sequence goes on from PVKB01000063.1 coordinate 421,193, forward strand.
ATGACAACGTGAATGTTCTGCAGACACCTGGGCTCTGTGACTCCCGAGAGTTGCAGGCTGCTGAGGTGCAGGACTGGCTCAGGATGGCTGTAGCTCAGACATTCTGTGCCTGTGACCCTTGGACACATACATTTTTAGGAAAGCAGACACCTTCCATTCAGGCTTCATTTTCAGGAAGACATGGCATGATTGTGTCATTTTATAGATTAGAAGATGAGAAACTTGATGAGTTTATTGCAGTTGAATGGCATTTAATTTGAAGCCTAGATTAAAAGCCCAGCTCCTCTGTTCTCTGCCAGTGTCTCTTTCATGGCCCCTGTTGCTTTTCTCGCTGCCCTGAAATGGGATGAGGAGAGTGAGCGCCTGTGTAAAGTTGCCCTGCTTGTTTCTTTAATGTTCCAGGAGGGCTCTGGCAGGCAGAGCAATTATTGACAGGAGAGATCCAGGCAGTGGCCTTTGATCACTCAGATCATAACAAGGATCCTCTGAGCGAAGTATTGATGGTGTCCAGACACTTGGATCATTGATTAGAAAGTCAGTATCTCTTTTCCTTGCAGCCTCTGCACCTGCAAACTAAAATAAAAGTACAGATACTGATAGAACATGGTTTCCTGTTACATATCCATCCCCTCCTATTTTCTTCTTTCTTTTTTCTTTTTTGAGACAGAGTCTCACTCTGTAGCCCAGGCTGGTCCCGAAATCACTATGGAGCCCAGGCTGGCCTTGGACTCACAGCAATCATCCTGTCTCAGCATCCTTGGTGCTAGGATTACGGATGTGTGACACCACGCCCAGCTTTTGTGGTGCTGCAGAATTGAACTCCGGTACTTAGTGCTTGACTTAGCTCTTGCTGGGCAAGTGCTTTAACCTTTAAGCAATTTCTCCATCACCTCTTTTTTTTTTTCTTTTTTAAACCCAAGCAAGGTTTAAAATAATAGACCAAGCTGCCATCTGGTCCAAACTCAAACCCCTCGGGTCCAGGTAGTTGGAATACCACACTACATCTAGCCAGCATTTCAAAAAGCATTTTTGAAAACGCCTAATGTTATCTCAACAAGCATCTTTTAAGCACCTACTGTATGTCCCACAGATGATGTCAACAAGATTCCATCTTGGACCAATAAGAAGGACTTACGGCCTGTTAAGATCAATCACCTCCTCCCCAGTTACATGTGGTCCTATTTTGTCCTTTTCTTTTATTCTCTTTCTATATCATTCCATCTTTTCTTTTTCAAAGAAAATACTATTTCTCTTCTACCCTGATATGATCATCACATGTTGCATGTATATACATATATACCAAGGTATGATAGAATATAAATTTGTGTAATTTATACTAAAGTGATTCATCTTCATGTGGGACATTCAGAGGACATAGAGAGGAAAAAACCATATTTACTGAGAGAAATTTTGAGTACTGATGCATATCTTTCCACACTAATTATTCATATATTTTAATAATATTTTATAGACATATTTTCCCCCACCTTATGTAAAGAAAATTTCTTGTCTTGTTAATTTTTTTTTTTGAGAGAGGGTCTCATCTGTAGTTCAGACTGATTCTGAACTCATTGTGTATCCAGGCTGGCCTTGAACTCACAGCAAACCTTCTGCCTCAGCCTCCTGAGTGTTGAAATTACAGGCGTGCACCACCGTGCCCGGCTTGTGTAGTACTGGGGAATGGGACTCAGAGCTTTGTGTTTGCTAGGGAAGCAGTTTAACTGCTCTGCTATTCCTCTCATCCTTGCTTACCTCTCCAAAGATGCTATTTCCAAATAAAGCCACGCTCTGAGATACTCAGACTTAGGTCTTCAACATATAAATCTTTGGAGAAACAGTTCAGCCCATCATAAGAATGAAAAATAAAATTAGTACTTATGGGCTGTAGACATAACTGCTCTAGCTTGGAAGAGATTGAGTTAAAAGAGCGTTAAGAAGAGAAGGTCCGTCTGTATGCTCAGGAAGAAGAAACTTAGAAATAAAAGGTGAAATGCTTGGCCCAAGATCACACAGCCGCTTCATCGCAGAGCTGGGACTCGATGCCGGGACCTATGTCTTCCACGTGCCTGGCTTCCTTGTGGCACCGCCCTGCTCGGGAAACTGCTCTGTGTCTCTTCTGGGCCCCCGGCCTCTCCTCTGACTCCAACTCTTCGCAGTGGTGTTGAGCCAGGCAATTTCCTGCCGCGGGCCGAATCACTGTTGGTAACTGACGCTCTGGAGAAGGCTGGTTTCCACCCCTTGCCTTCTGTAGACCTCTGTCCTTTCTACGTCAGGTTGAATTCCATATAGCAAGATCCATCTCACTGCGTGCATGCTCCCAGGGGAAGCTGACCCTCAGCTGCAGTACAAAAATTGGATTCAGTGTTGATGTTCTGCAGTGTGGACACACAGTCTCCTCCTTGCTGTGCTCCCAGACCCTGTTACCACCTCCAGTGTCCCTCAGGACTCTACCTTCCACTCCCGGGATTCTTGGTTGTGATCACAAGATGTCGTATCTCAGCTTTTTTTTTATTCCATCCTAATTTGATTTCTTTGCAGTCAGCTGTTCTAATGGCTCTACTTTCCAGAAGTCAGGAACTGGGACTGCATAATTGGCCTGTCATTTTCTTTGTCACCAGTGACTTATCAAGAATAGATTAAATACTAATAGATGAAATACCTGGTTTTGGCACATCGCAAAAGCGAAGTTCCTAATTTCCACCAGACAATATAACTTGTTTTCATTTTTTAAAATGTCTACTTGTTATAGTTTGGAAGTTGACTGCCCATTAAAGGCCTGCCATGTGTTAAAAGGGCGGTCTCAAGGAGATGCTATTTGTTGATTGTGGGATCTTTAGGAGGGGCCTAGTGGACGATTTTTAGGTCATTGTGAACATGCCCTTGCAGAGGTTTACGGGACGGTGGCCCCTTTCTCTTTTGCTTCCTGGTCATGAAGAGGGAAGTTTCCTCTGCCAGATGCTGCTTGCCATGGCTGTCTGGGATCTCCACCTGAAGGATAAAGCAATGAGTCTGTCCACTCATGGACTGGGAGCATCAAAGCCCGGGGCTGAAGAAGTTTAATATCTCAGGTAGTTAGTTATGATGACAGAAATCTGACTAACAGAATATCCTAATCTGGGGTAGGAAGTTACTTACTGCACAGGTTTTGAGCACTCTTTATCTACAATGTTTGGGACAGGAAATGCTTCAGATTTCAGATTTTTTTTCTCCCCAGAGGTTTGGAATATTTGCAAAAGCGTATTGAGTTGTGTTGGTAATGGGACCCACGTCTCAACAAAAATTTACTTTGTTTCATGTACACCTTAGACATGTACACTGGAGATAATTTTATATAACATTTTTAGTGCTTGAGTGTTTTGACTGCCTCCTGTCATGAGGTCAGGTATGGTGTTCTTCACTTGTGGTGTCTTATAAGTACTCAAAAAGTCTTAGATATGGGGCACCTCAGATTTTGAATTTTGGATTAAGATGCTGAATCTGTAGTGCTTAATAAGGCAACACCACAGTGTAATAATGGAACCGGACATTCATTTTGTGAACACTAGTAATACATTTTCTGTATTGTCTGAGCTTTGAAAGGGTATTCAGCGAGATAATTTCCAGTGTGCCGAATGGCTGTGATCTCATGGATAATGGCTTTTATGATGGAAAGATGCTGAAAAATAGAACAAAGGAGTAATTGTTTGCAGATTTACAGTGGGAGGAAGGAGACCTGTTGGGGTCTGGGGGCTACCTCATGATGGTAGCTTGTAGCTGAGTTTAGCTGTTCAGTGAAGAAAGAACATAGCACAGTAGTCAGCTTGTAGAAGGTGTCACTTAACTGGCAAGAGAGACCAGAGTGGCTGTCTGTGAGGGACAGTCTTATCCATTGTGATAAAGGGAACTTCTGTCCCATCTCCAATGGGGTCATCGAGTAGGCGGTAACAAAGGGTTAGGACAAATCCACACACTTATTTAAAATAAATGAAATACAAATTGCATATCAATTAGTATAATGAGATGGTACAAAGCCATATTAAGACGTCTGGGTATGTGGAAGAGGAGAGGACCTGGATAGAGTGAGTTACATTACCTTTCTGACGTTTTGAGTCCAGTAGTACAAATTCTGCTCCAATTGATATATCTGGTATATTTTCACATATTGTATTTTGTAAATTACCACTTAGGATATTAATTTTAGAAGTGAAAGACTGAAGGTACATGGGGGATCTTTAAAAATGCACAACTAATTAAATCAGTGGTAGTTAAACATTAATAGGTTTAATTATATGAAATTGACACAAGAGGGCAGCTGTGTACTACTGAATACTGCTACGAAATAAAGCCACATTTGAGTCTGAATGATCAGAGCCATAGGAGGCTGCCTTTAATACATTTCTTACTATATGGATATAATACAATTATTTAAGTAGCACCCAGTTAATTCTGCCTTATACCACTCAAATCCTTAATGACAATGGTTGATGAGCCAGGATGCAATTAACATCCTATCAATTAGCTATGCAGCGATGCCTGTATTTACAAAGAACTTTCTGTACATGTCTTGAGAATCACTTGGCTGCTCAGAGAGGGAGGTGGGAAAATGGTTGGAGTTGCCTATAAATTGCTGGGTGTTCCTTTCCTCCTGGGCAGCACTTGGCTTTGAATGAAATCAATGTCCTGTGCAGTGCTCAACAATCTTAGGATATTTTCAGCTCCTGCATTTTCGCATGCATCATAGGAAGTTTGTTTACTTCTGGCATTTTCGCTTGTCAGTTTTTGAGACCCACAGCAGGTAAGCATCCTGTTTGGAACCTAGGGCCTTTTGCTAGAGCAGTGGGGCGTAGCCTCTATAAAGTAGGTACCAGATCCTAGGCACCAAGATAATGTACATTGAGCAAGGATCCTGAGGATGCTGTGTACATTCTAGGTCTGAATTATATGCAGCTTAAGGGCTTGTGCAATAGCAGTAGCATGTGGACTGTGGTAGACAGTTCTGTCTCAGTACAGATCATAATGATGTAGTGATGATTTTCCAGGCTTCATCTGGGGTGTCAATGGCTGGAAAAGGGTGCAGAAGTTTTGCAAAAATGTACAGCTACTAAACTTATAGAGAGATTCGCAAAATGAAAAAGTGAACGCAGCAAGATCATTGTTATTAGTTTATTCCCATAAACATTTTTACCTACATATGGCATTGTCCAGTTCGTAGGTATAAACAAGCTACACAGGGGCTCCCTTTTTTTTGAGATAGGGTCTTGTTCTTGCTCTGTAGCCCAGGCTGGTCCTGAACTCACTGTGGAGCCCAGGCTGGCCTCACACTCACGGCAATCCTCCTGCCTCAGCCTCTCAGGTGCTGGGATTACATGTGTGCACCACCACGTCCATCTTATGTGGTGCTGAGGAATTGAATTCAGGTATTGAGCACTTGACTTAGTGTTTGCTAGGCAAGCGCTTTAACCACTGAACCATTCCTCGAGCCCACAGTGAGTTTCCTAATGCATCAGGTAGGAGGTAACAGGGGTCAGAATATGGTCTAACTACTCAAGCGATAGGATACGGTGTGTTCCCAGAGAGCAGGTACTGAGACTATGGGATCAGCAGGTCATATTATGGTGCATGCTGATTTGACAAATCCGTAATGGTATAATGGAGCCTGGAAGTCTTAGTGACAGTCAGGATTGTGGTGTACAGTGTATGTGGCTTCACAGTGAGAAAGCGCATTGGAATCTGTTCGGGTAGCAAGGAAGGGCAGTTTGCAGAAGGAGTGGTGCAGAGACTTGTGCACTGATGTAGGGTCATTCATCCAGATGCGTCGGGGCAGGAATATATGTGCTAGGATCTGTATGTTGGTTTCAACTCAACCACTAGGACAAGATTTGTATTCAGAAGCCTAACCTGGGGGTTCAGAACGGCAGGCTCTTCAAAACAACATGAATAGATGGGTATTCCACAAGAGGAGAGAGGCAGGTGGCGAAGCTCTGAAGTCATCCAGATTGGAAAGTAAATCATGATGCCATGAGTCTGAACACAATTGTCCACCACACATCAAGCAGTAGTTTGTTTTCTGGGTTAGTTTAAAACAAATTTTCCTGGCAAGGACAAGAGCACACTTAGCTGTCGATTCCCTCAAGAGTCTAGAATTTGAACACAGTAGGGCCATCTATATCATAAAGGAATTGCAGCCCAAGTTGAGTGGAAAAGAGAGCCAACATTAATTCACGTTATGAGGTCATGTCTTCAGACACAGCCAAGTTCTGTCCCAGGGTGCTGAAGGAATTTAGATATATAATCTGGGTGTTACCACTGGTAATTTTTTTAAAATATTGTACAACAAAAGAGGAGCCCAAAAATTGATGACAAGTCAATATCGTGAGTTTTCAAAAGGGAGGACTCCAGAAGCTACAGAAAAAGAAATTTGGTCAAAGTTTGGTCAAATTATAGGATGAATTCTGAGCAGATGTCTTATGAGCACTTTGAAAGGAATGTGTTGACTGTTACGAGTGGAGTTACTAATGACAAACCGTGCCAAAGTAACCTCATCTTTTGTGAAAACCTTTTACTGAGTTGGTAGAGCAGGGAGTGGCATGGATCTGGAGTTTCCTGGTATTTAGAAGAACTATTTGGCAAAATCTGACATGTCAGAATATTACTGTGGACAACAGAGAAAAATACACATGGTATGAAAGGTCTCCTGGATGTTTGGGATCTGTTTGAAAGTTGTGCTCAGAATAGAAGAAAAAAAGTACAGCTTACAGTGACATTTGGTGAGTGCACATGTTGTCTCTTGTAAATTGTTTTTCCTTCCTTCCTTCCTTCCTTCCTTCCTTCCTTCCTTCCTTCCTTCCTTCCTTCCTTCCTTCCTTCCTTCCTTCCAGAAAAGATTTCGCTCTGTAGTCTAGGCCGATTCTGAGCTCACTATGTAGCCCAGAGTGGCCTCAAACTCACAGCAGTCATCCTACCTACCTCAGCCTCCTGAGTGCTGGGATTACAGACTTGCACCACCACACCCAGTTTATATGGTACTGGGGAATCAAACTCCAGCACTTAGCCCTTGCTAGGCAAGTGCTCTAGCTGCTGAGCTATTTCTCCAGCCGCCTCTTGTAAATTTTTGCTAGAGTACTCATGAAAACATGAGCGAAGGGAAAACTGAAATTCAGACTGACTGGCACGTTAGTGCTGGAAGCATGGAGGAAATTTCTACTCAGTTCAAACTGATCAATAAAATGATCATGTTCACGAAACCAGAAAACTTCTTTCCTTTGTATCCTTCAGTCCTTGGTTTAGAAGCATGGAATCAAACCTCTGTGCATGGGCCAAAGACCAATCATGTCTACAAATAAGGCTACTGAATATAAAATTTGTGAGGTAAAAATATGGATGCATGGGAATCTTGTATAGAATGGGAAGATGAAATACAAATATTCCTGTAATTAATTATAAGATGCTAACAGAATTGTAGAGATTTTTTTTTTCTTTTTTGGACTGAGTGCATCTAGAACAATAAGCGGGTTGGTTTAAAAAAAAAAAAAAACTTCCTATCGAATTTCACATCTCAGAAGTTAGCACAAGATAAGGCAAACAACAACCCAGTAGGGAATCAGTGGATTAAACTACAAAAAGTTAGTTGTGAAGAATACTTTTGCTTTAAAAATCAAGTTAGAACCTCTTTTGCAACACTCTTGCACTTTTGTCAAAACTCTGTTATATTTTCGTGAGTTAATTTCCGGGTCAGTATACTGTTTTGTTTATGAATGTGTCCGTTTGCTAATACGATCCATTCTTGATTGCTGTAGCTGTGTAAGTCTTAAAATTCTGTAGACTGGTATCTCTCACTTTACTTTTTTTCTGAAATTAGCCGTCCTAGTTTTTCTTTTTCATGTATGTATTAGAATAATCTTGTCTATTGACTGAAGTGCTCTGCCTCCATATGGAGCTCTCTTTGTCATAGCCACATTGGTCTTGCTCCTCCTGCTTCAGAGTCCCCTCCCCTCCCTTCCCCTCCCCTCCCCTCCATTTCTCCTCCTTCCCCTCCTCTCCCATCATCTTTCCTCCCTTCTCTTCTTCTCCATCTCTTGTTCTTATTTCATGTTTTATGTGATTTATCTTTAATATCATTCAGTTTTGTTCAAATATTACTTAGAGAAGTCCTCCTGACTATCCTGCCTAAAAATATCCACGGCACCCCCCCACTCTCCTGAGTTATTCTGCTTTATTTTTTTCTTCCTAGCACTTGATAAAGTCTTCCTTTTCTTTCTCATTTCTCTCCTTCTTTTATCTCTTCCCACCACAAGTCCATCTCTCCTTCATTCCTTCCTTCTTTCCTCTGCTCCCTGTTCCCTTCCTCCCTCTTCTAAGAAGGCAGGGACAATTTGCCTTGTTTATCACTTTATTTCTAGTGCTTAAACCATGGTAGATTCTCGTAAATATTCTGAGTATGACTGGGTACATTCAACGTTCCTCATTTTTATTACAATTGATTAACTATGAAAATTGGAAGAGTTATAAAGTGAATGTTCTCCCCCTTCACACACATTTGTTTGACAGATGCTGGAGGCACCAGTGGGGGAAACAGTCTTTTCTTCAGGAAGCTTGGGGACTAGTGAGGATGGGTGAATCCATTCTATGAGCCTTTCTGTCTTCATACACATGTGTTGGAAGTCTAGAAAGGTGAGCGCGAGGTGTTGTGGAAGCCCGGCCTGGAAGGACTTGGGGTCTGGCAGGAGGGTCAGGGAGAGCTTTCCTGAGCTGGCGGTTACAACAATAAAGCACCGGTGACCAGGCATTTTAATCTACGCCCCGCTCCCCACCGCCACTTCCCTGCGGCCGGCCATCTTAGGTTCAGCTGAACTGGGATCTAGAACAAAGACTCAGGTGGAAGAGGCCGGAGCCGTGTGACACGGCCCAGGTGCTGCAATGTCTCTAAGGGCTTCTAGGCAGCAAAGTGACATGAAAAGACTCGAGTTTTCAGAAGCCGATTTTTCCTTTTGCGTGGCGAAAATGCAGAAAGGGGACGAGCAAGCAGTGGCGGGCGGTAGGTCAGTGATGAGGTTTGTACCACCTGGAGGCAGTGGTAGGAGGAATAGCAGAGAAATGTGACGCGCTTCAAGCACATCAACAACCAAGGCGATAAGCTAATGTTGGAAAATCTGCCAGAATGTTCTGATATTATTCTGGCGACATACAGCAGAAATAAAAGTAGTCTTTGGGATACAAAATTTACATAGCAATTGTAGCATACTGGAATGACCTCAAGCAAATTACCTACATATTCTGAGTCTCGCTTTTTGTTTTCCATTTGATGAGTCCAATAGCACCTGTTTTGTGAGTCTGGTGTGAGACGCGGTGGGTGCTGGTGCTACTGGTTATCCCTGGCTGTCTGTTTTTCGCATCTTTCAGGGTAAAATCAATTGTAGTTGAGATCATGTCCACACAACAAGCAAATATATTTCCTGATCTCTGTGTGTTGGTATGGTTATGAGGAACATTTCGGAGCCATGACACTTAAGAGTTGGATGGCAATGTCTGAGAACCTCCCTGGAGAGGCAACTGGCTCCTCTCTGTTTTTCTTCCCTTCCTCAGCGCCGCCACCTGGAAGGTAAGCACTTTGTCCAGTTATGAATGTGAGCCCACCTGCCAGGGGCAGCAGAACAGTGTGATCTGGGCTTTGAGGCAATTCAAAGCAGCAGCCCAGGCCTGAATAACCTTTGTTTTGTGATTGTTGTTTTTGCAAAAGAAGAAGAAGAAAACACCAACAGAGAAACACTGGTTTCATCTTGATGGTTCCATCAAGGTTAGACGACATTACGTATGTGAAACGCCTTGCGCGTCACTGAATGTTTTCTCTTCTCCCCTGTTAAAAAAAAAAATAGCCCTTCTAATTCTGCTCTCAGTAAAGGAAAATTAAATTCGATCTTTGAATTTCTGTTTTAGTTAGGAGAGGCTCTGGCAAACTGGAAAATATGCAGGAGGAAATGCCGAAGGTGGCAAGCAAGCCTGGAAGCCGTGCGATACAAGGAACAGTCAGTTACAGGAAGCATCTCGCATTTACAGTTTTTAAAATGAGTGCGTTTTTGACTTGGACTTGGGAGTCTCAGGCAATCAGGATCTTGTACTTTGAGCTATTCCAGTGGGATTGGAAATGGATTTTCAATAGCGCTTCTGGGGCCCAGAGCTTTGACCAAAGAAACTTGTGTGTTAGGGAGGAAATTGTGGTCCCTGGGCTTGGGTCTTCCATACCACAAACTTAGTGTGCAGGGCCAGGAGGACCATTAGGAGAGAGGATCCATGCGTCTGTGGGAGCTGCCACGTGGACCGCTGTTTCTTGCTGTGTCAGGTTAGGAGAGTGGTGGTGGGTCAGTAAAGGTGTCTACAGACTCCCGAGAAAGACAGTAAGGGGAGGGGACAATTGGAGCAAGACATACCTTTTGCATTTTTTTTGAGGTTCTGATCCAGCTTTTGAAAAAAATAAGAAATGACATAAGTATTTTACAAAACTAAAAGTAGACATTTTGGAGACTTTATATCTGAAATAGAGGCCAAGAGTGAAACAAATTTGATTCCAATTCAATCTGTCTACTTGCCTGCTCTCAAATGGACCTGATCTGTTTGAGTTTAGGAAGGACATAGATGTGAGTGAAGTATAAGAGGTTTAACACTCAGAAGCACATAAGCTACACTCTCAAATGCATATGTGTGTTTACACAAAAGGAAAAAAATTTGATAGGGAACAATCCCAATCAATGATTCTTTGTTGATGGTGGCAGCAATACTTCATTCAATCCATCAGAACTGTTGGAACAAGATGCAAGGAGAATAGTTTTCAAATAGATGCTTCTAGTTTGAGTCTTCTTCAAGTGGCAGATGGCCCTGGGGACATCTGTGATGACATCATTTGGAGGAGCCATTCGTGGCTTGCATGATGTAGGGGTGACATTTTTCTGCACGTTGTCCCTGAGAGTGTTCTTTTTTCTTTCTCTCTTGTATCTCCCACCATTGTCACTGACACCTTGTGATCCAGCTATTCGAAGGAAGCTGCAGTTACCAGAAAGAAATATATTCTTCTACCTCTGCATACTTTCTGCTTACAGAGCCGCCTCCTCCCACACTTAGCATCCTGTGCACGTGCATGTCATACATTAGCCTGCTTTTCTGATGTCCCTTCTAGGCTTTGACAGCTTTCGGCTACTACGTTTTCATCACTTTATTTCAGTAATAGTCTGACAACCAAAAGATGCTTAAAGATGTTTCTTGGTTAGTTGAGTTTATCCTCCAGCTCTGCAATCTGTTTCCTAAGGCTCAAATCCCCCTTATCTTCAAAGGCTTTTGCCACTGCTAAGAATGCTCATCTAAATTTAGCAAAAGGCTCTGGAGCTGGTCTGGGTGTTCCAGCTGGTTGCTTTGCCAGACCAGGAGAACCTGCAGACAGGCAGCCAAAGGTCGAGAAGGTATCCTGGTAAGTGGATCTGGAAATTTGAATCCTAGTTGTAGTTTTCTCTCCAGCTTGCCGTGTACTGGGCAACCCAACTAATGTTTCTGAGCCTTACTTTCTGGATTCCTTTGTACACCATGCTTAGAGAGAGCCTCGTAGTAAGTCATTGAAAGCATACTGAACAATGCATATAGAATATTATAAGGATAAAGGATGAGAATAAACATATTTTAGGTTTGAGGGGGACGCCATAGTGGGAGGAAGCTCTATTTGGAGGCACCCATTGTACAACCACGTCTGGTCTTGTCTTGCCTCTTCCTATACCCTAGAGGTCTAAGGAGAGACGGGGGTGGTGGAGAGAGATAGAGCGCATGCTCAGCCCTGGCCGGGCCTTTCCTTTTTTGCATCACTCCTACAGCTGGGGATGGAAATGTGCCCTTCTGTACCACCCTCTCCCTCCAGACTCAGAGCTTCTGCCACATGCGGGCATCAGACAGCTCACCTTGCTCAGAAATGGACAGTTTAATGAGACTGATCAAGAGCAAAAGGAAATCTACTTTGAAAAAACACTGCCCTATCGTCTTCATCAATAATAAAGCCAGTGTGTGATCTCAATCTCTTACTTTCCGAACATTAAGTAGGGGCACTTTGCAACTCCAACAAATGGATACAGCGTGTGTGGTCAAAGCCACTTAAGGTTGGAACTACCAGGGATTCATTCCTCATCCCCGCCCACTTCTGTTGCCAAGTCTGAAGGCTTTTCTGGATCTCACTTTCTTCCACTTTAAAATGCAAATGTTGGACTAGTTGATCTGTTACTCTTTTTAGCTCCAAAGGCTTATGGATTCACGATTGGGATTTAGCCAAGGAAGGTTTCAAGTGAACTGGGAACTGGCAGCAGATACTCTTAGGCAACTGTTCAATATCCATTTCTTCCTTCTTCCTAAGAATCCTAGTTTTTACTGCCTGGGAAATTAAGGATAAATTTTTGGCTTCTCTGGAAGCTAGGAGGCCTACCTCCTGCTTCCTACATAAAGTGTGGATATACTGGTTGGAGCTGTAGCAGTCAACATGAACTGAAAAGAACCATGTTAACCATGGAAGCCACATGACATGTTGGTAGTCAGAGACAAGGAGCCTGTGTTGATGATGATGTAATAGAGCTACTCCCTTCCCTGTAGCCCTAAATCGCCTGCCTCTAAATTTCTTTTATGTGAAAAAGAAATAATCTCTCTATTTCTTGTCTTTATTGCCAGTAGTTGAATGAAATTTCAAAATAATGTGACTACCTCAGATTTCTCTTCTAAATGACCAATCCTTCAACAGGATAGAACACTTGAACCCGCAGAATGGTACAACATGAAGTTCTTATTCATACCCAGAAATCTGTGTTCTACAAGATGAAGGAAAATGAAATTCTTTACTTTTAGTGCATGAGTGCCACTAGAGAAATTGGAGATTCTCAGTTTCTATGGATCCCAGGCATCAGTTTAAGTATTTCAACCAGTCCAAATGATTTTTTTCCCAAACATCTGTAATAGTTAGCAACTGTGGATCCGAACAAAATGTGTTGACCAAAAATTCTTTCAGGCTGACAAAATACACTAGTCCTGCCAAACATGAAATAAAAGTCATTTCCAGTGAGCACTATACTGATGGGTAGTCAGTACTTCATGTATTTCACACCACTAGGAAGTAAGTAGTGACAGGAAAATAGCTATTTAGCTAAATCAAACAAGTGACACTCCTCCTCAAGCATCCTAAGATGCTTTTTATAAATCTCCAAGGTATAATTTAGTTAAGACTCACCTTAATGAGTTCTGCAAATGCTCATTCCACATCGGTCTCGATGATGATTGAAACATTGTGGAAAGGTGCTGTCTGAATGTAGAACTGGGAGTTCTAGGTGTGAACCTCAAGGTTCCTGTGTAGAGCCACGACTTTGGGCAGTCATCTAGTCTCTCTGAGGCTTTGCCTCCTTAATTAGAACTGGTACATGGCTGTTCATCTCACGAAGCTACTATAAGGTTAAGTGATCCTACCCATATGGCTTAGGGTCCAATGGAGAGGAAGCTCTGTTTAATAAGCACTGCGCAGAACTGGAGTTTTAAGGCACCAGGCTAAGTTATCTGACATCTGGGATCTCACCCCAGAGCATTAGAGGTATTGATTAGGTCGAGTTAGGGTTAGAGTTTAAATTGTCAGACTTCACAAAACATTCAATATGCAAATAAATTAACTCCTACGCTGTTGCTATGTGAAGGAAATACCTGAGAGTGTTGGTTGGGCGAGCGTAACCTAGTAGGGATCTGGGGATGACCTGCCGACAGCTCCAGCTTGGCTGTGCGTGGTTAGCAGCGTGAAAGGCAGGATTAGAGTTCAGTAGAAAGTTTGATGGCTTAGTAATGAGCCTTACAGTGTCGCTCACTTAGGAGTGGAAAACCGGAGCTGGAGTTGCTCGTTGGGAGAGTCTGGCAAGGGGAAAGGACACAGAGGAAGGAGTGATTATTCATGGCAGCGGCTTAGCAGGACCGCACTAATGCGGTGGCCAGATGCAGAGGCAGAAAGTGCCCCTAAGCAGATTTCCGCTGCTCAGCATACAGAACAGCCCCGTGTCTCCTTCCTGCACATCCATTTTCATGAGAATGAGATGGCGGAAGAGTCTGAGAAGAAAATCAGAAGCCCTTATGTCATGTACTGCACTTGTTTAATCTGCAAAATAATTCTTGCGCATAGCCTGGGAAGGTAGTCGTGCCACCCTTTTAGGGTGGGTAGATAGAGGCAGAGAAGTGTTACGTGGTGAATCATTTAGAGCTGAGATTAGAATGCAGTGGGAATGGGAGTCTGTCATGGAATTAAGGTGCAGTGAACATACAGCCGTCGACATGGCGCTCCACCCAGAGTCAGGCTTGATACATGGCTACTATTGCTATCCGAGGAAAGGGTGGTCCTGGAGTCTCACGGCCTGGAGATGAGGATGCTCATCCGACCTACTGCTGCCCTTTAAGTTTGTGTGGAAGAAGCCGGCCAGCTGCTTTTCATCTTTGCTGAGGACCAAACAAGAGGGAATGGTTTTCAGCCACATGTGGAAACGGTTCGTTCATTCTGAAGTGAGCTTTCTACTTATGAAAAAAAAATGTGTAGCCTTAGGATGCAAACTCTGAAAAAAATCAGTCAATAAAATAATTAAGTTCATGGAAGCAATGACATGTTCCAGTAAAAGCAGACACCATTTGTATGATGGAAGCAACATGTTTTCATCTTGCTCAACTCAGGACATTTTTGAAAGTGGGCCATCCCTCTCTACCCTGTGTCCCCCAGCCCACCGGCCCCAGTTTCTAATGAAGACTACAGAGATTTGCACTTTTATCTCTGAAGGGAGGGGATATGACTGGACTTGGAAGCCATTATTAGGAATGCTGGTATTGCTCAGGGAGTGATTTGTGTCCAGGTCTCTCAACATTTTGCTGTGGTAATTAACACTTGTGGGCCAGAGGTGAGGTGCTGACACTGAGCTAGAAGTGTCACATGGAGAACTGGGTGGTTCTGGGGTCCCAATTCAATTTGCTTGTTTTGCTTTTGTTGATTCTACAGAGCCTCCGCCCTCTGTGAACCTGCAGAATTCATTCTTCACTCCTGTCTTGTCCTAAATTCATAGTGTCACTGAGACTAGTTCTTCATAGACTTTTATAATTTGTTGAGTCTGATTTAGATTGAGTTGCAGCACATTTGGGTAGGGCCTTATCTTAGTTACTTATTAGTTTTGGGACAGAATACTTAATATCCACAACTTAACGGGAGGAAAGGCTTATTTTAGCTCCTGGTTTAAGGAGGTCTCACATAGTCCATTCATTGTGGCCAGCAGCAATGAACGCACAGGGAGGAGGTCCACTTGCAGCATGGCAGAATGTCAAGTGAGGGAGTGAGTCAATGTCCGAGATTACGGCCAGGCCTGTGCCTTCCCGGGAAGAGGCTGTAACGTGTTTCTTTGTCCTTCCTTTATTTAGTTCAGGCTGCCACGTGGGCCATCCACACCCAGAGTGAGTGCTCTTCTCTCGTTTCCTGGCCCACAGGTCAATCACACACACCCTAAAGCTCTGTCCTGAACTTTTCCCAAATCAACAAGTTGGCACTATCCTTGCAGGTCAAACCCCAAGAATCCACCCCTTTCATCTAGGCCCCACCTACCAATAGCACATGGCTTCACAGGTATTCCACTGCAGCCCAAATACATGTGGCATTTGGGGGACACTCCAGGTCCAAATGATAACAGGCCTGAAGCTGCATTTATGCCAGGTGACTCTGATTCAGCTGGGTCATAGTCTGAACCATATTTTTAGTTTCAGGGATTGGTTTCGGAAGAGAGCCTGTCTCCCTGACCTGCATCCTTTTGGCCAATTTAGAAAACACAAAACCAATAGTTCCGTAGGATGAGTCTATAGGAAAATAGTGACCAAAGAAAAATCAGTAGAAAACTTCCTTATGAGGGTTGCTTTGCATGTTTCTTTCTTGGGGAACTCCAAAAATTTCTTATCTTTTGCAGCTGGGCAAGTGTTGACTTTAGCTTATTGAGAGACGACTGCGGAGGAGGAAATTAAGTCTAGAAGCATCTTTGAGCCTTCAGAGTGTGGAGTCCAGGAAAGAATGGTAGATAGGATGCAACTGAATCATTTTCTGATTTCTCTCTCTCTCTCTCTCTCTCTCTCTCTCTCTCTCTCTCTCTCTCTCTCTCTCTCTCTCCTCTCCTCTCCTCTCCTCTCCTCTCCTCTCCTCTTCTCCCCTCTCCTCTGAGCCAAATGGTAAATGCCAAACACTAAACCCCAGTGACACTTTTGGTCAGCTTGCACTTTCAAAGCTCCAGCAGAGGGTGTCTTCCATTTATGCATGGGCTTCATCGGTATAATGATTTTCCTGTTCTACATGCAATGAACGAAGAGAGACAGTCTTCAAAAGTCTTTTATTTTTTTCCAAAAATGCATTTCCCCACTCAGAAGTATTCATTTAAGTCATTCAACTACCTACCCCAGGCTCATGATAAATTATTTAGATGAACGCTTTAATTCTCTGCTTCATTTTACAAATGTAGATCTGGCATTTGCCTTTAAATTTATTGCCAGCTTCGTGTTTTCCAGAGAATAAGAGTTACTAAAGGGCTGATTGTCCCACCGAGGTTTACTGCTGAGGCACTGAAAGTAGCGGCATGTCCTCATATCCAACAATTAAAATATGTTTGGTAAGTCTGATAAGCAGATGCAGAAGAGACAACCCTATGGGCATGGATGGTCAGAGAGAGGCCTTTAAAATCACCAAAAAGAAAGTTATTGTGACAGAGCTCTAAGTATCTGTGTGATGTTACATTGACTTCTCACAAATATATATATATATATATATATATATATATATATATATATATATATATATTCCAATAACTTGCTAATCATGATACATCGTAAACACTTCCTCCAGCCTAACTTGGTGGCTAGTAAGTACCCATTCAGTACAGCTCCTCGTCTTTGCTGAAGATGTGCTGAAGGGGGACTGTCTCATCCTCATTCTGTTTAGCATATGTAATTTGATGTGACTGTAGCCGGAAGCAACGTGGCTGGCAGCTGTGCAGAGGAGGGGCACTCCAGAGGGACCCACGCAGAGGCACAGAGCTGACACAAGAGCGATGCCTGCGTGTGGCTTCACAAGGCACGGCGATAAAAGAAGCCCACATTTAAAAAACAAATCTGGTGACACTTTGAGTTCCTGAGTGAGATAAAGGAAAATATAACTCAACTTCAAGGACATCAAAAGCCAAAATATACAGTAGAATTGTGGGCAAAGGACTCCAGAGAACCTGTACATTTCAGAAATTGTTTCTCCTATGGTTGGACCACGTCTATCCAGCCCATTCCATCTCGTTGCTAAACAGTTACGGAAAGCGAAGGATGGGAGATGAGCCTACCTTACATTCTTTCTCACTTTTTAAAAGTATTTGCTTCTTGAAACACACACACAAAAGCTTCTTCTCAGGAAGTAGGAAGGGCTTCTAAGCCTTTAAAGTTAAAATGGTTACAATAGTCAATATAGAAGTAAACATTATTAAGGCTTTAAGAAATTCAGTTTCTCTTAAAATCAACACCCTGTAGAAATTGTACTCACTACCAGTACCTCAACAACGCTCTACTTAGTAGACCTCAGAGCCCTTCGTTACACTATTACTAAGCTTAGCAGAGCTTGAAATTTCTCTTTTACCTCCAGTGACTTCTACCCTTTGGGTATTGCAACACTAACTGGTGAAACTAAACTTTTCCAGGCTCATGGACTCTCTCCCGCTCAAAGGGCAAAACAGACATTTGGCTTCTAAAATATTTCTAAGTGCTCCAAACCTTTCCTAGGTGCCCGAGCCTAGGCTGGAGTCTTAGAAGATTCTAACTTGAACCAATTATTGAAATTATTTCATTTCAATAACACTCAATTATGTAATTTCAGTAACACTCAATACAGTGTTGGAGCCAGTGTTTTACTTCTTTAAAGTTATTGATGTGCTGCTGATGTTTACATGGAATTGAAAAAGACAGATTTGTTTCTCTGTAATACTTTCAGCTACCACAGTCACCAGAAGCTGTTCCTTGGGAATCTGATAGCAATATTGGACTTTGTTTACAACTTTGTGTCTTGGACACTTCAGCCACATTCCAGCCTTTTCTTTCATTTGCTCAATTGCCCTATGTGGAAAGCTGAATACCTTTCTGTCCGTCTCCTTCTCCCTTTTCTATCTAATGATTCACATTAAGAAGCGAGTCTTTCTTTAATTTTTAGTGATGCTGTTTTCCTCTTCTGGAATTTGTTGTGCTTTGGATTGATTATTAAAGAAAAATCTCAGGTGAGTTACATGTAACAAAGGTTATTAGAGCAAGAACAACTTTCTAGATTGGACAATGTTCCACAACCAAGTTGGTTCAGAAACGCTCCATCCTGAAACTTGTGCCAGCTATAGTTATAGCCAGTGAAAAGAAGCTGGCAGGAACAGCCTGATTGGCTGCTGTGATCATTTGCCTTATATTGTCATATTCTGTCAGCTTTAACCTCTGATTGGCTGGAGGTTTGCTGCTGTAATTGACTGAAACTCAATTGGTTGATTGCAAGGCTATAGATACTCTTAGGTCTACAATCTACTTATACATCAAGCTAGGTGTATTAGTTTGGGATCTTACAAAAGGCAGAATTTACAGAAATTATGACAGAAAGGATCTATTTGGAAGGCTTACAAGTCTGAGGACAGAGATAGCCCAAGATGGTGGCGGGTAAGTGTGAGAGCTGGAGGGTCCAGTGGCTGCTCAGTCACGAGGTAGAACACCCATTTAGGACTGCAAGACAGCCAGTGAGAGTCTGCTGTAAATCTCAGTTGTTTGAAGAACAATGGCAAAAACTGGAGACTGAGGATTGGCGACTGAAGATCGGTGATGGGCAGTCAGGCACAAGTCAAGACTGGAGGGAATTCGTGATGAAGATCTGCGGTGTGTAGCAGGTCAGCATCAGTAGATAGTTGCGAAGGTGAGAGCTTTTCCACAGGAAAAAGCCATAACAATCTTCCTTCTTCTCTCCTTTTATAGAGTTCGAGTTCCCAGTTGGGCCTCCCACATCTGGGCGGGTGCTCTTCCCTCATTTGTTGGCCCACAAATCACTCTCACTCTAATCCAGGCTGGTTCTTAACTGTCTAATCTAGGTGTGGTTCTTAAATCCTAATCCAGGCATGGTTCCTGATTGCCTCAATTTCACATAATCTCTCCAATGCTCGCACTAGGTTACAGCTCATTTTGCATGAAGCTTACTTTGGGCCTAACTTTATCACCCAGATACAGAAACAGGTTTGGGCCACACTTTATCATCTAAATGCAGAAGTGGGTTTAGGCCAAACTTAACTTGGTGTAATAGAATGAAGACATCTTCAGTCTCCTTTATTCCTACTGTCCCTCAGCTCTATTCTCCTGACAAACTAAGCTGCTCTCATGATCTTCAAAGTGTCATGCTGTCCTTTGTTGTCTTGAACTATATTGTAGCTTTTCCCAAGAACTTCTCTCTCTCTCTCTCTCTTTTTTATTTTCCGGACTGCAGTGGTGGAATCATTTAGGCCTTAGTTTAGGTGTTTCCTTTGCCTCGAGGCCGACCTTTGTACTTTCCTGATGCACAATCCTACCGCCTTCATGTAGCTGCGACAAGCAGCAAAGCTCCTTTTTAACTTAGGACTGAGTAAATACTATGCGCCGTGTCATCTGCTGTGCGATTCTGCCTTCCTGAGAAGTGTATCCTTGGTCTTGGTCTGCTGTAGAACTTGTCTAAGGAGTCTAACTTTCTGCTTCTCTAAATCCTTCCCTTTTGTTCTCTTGTTTTCAATGTTCCTACTATTTTTCATTTCAAAAGGACCTAACAAAATCCTGTCTTTCTGCTTGCTCTTATTCCTAGTGACCCCATTTTTAAACATATCAGAATTGTCCCTATGCTCCACAAATCAAATAATGAGCAGCCAGGCCCTTGAGATTGTGCGTGGTCCAACTTTGCTTTATGAATATTTATTTACTTTAGAAATATGATCATTTATGTGTGTAACCTGATAACTTGGGCATATTGTTTCACTATAGCAAATGGGTGGGTTAGTGTTTCCCCAGCCAGTATCCTAAGGAAGAGTCATCTCAAGTAACATTAAATGAAAAAAAAAAAAAAACCTTTGACCAAATACATATGGTGAGTATGGATGATATAACTACCTTTATATCTCACTGGAAAGTGTTTCTAGAATGGGAAATGTTTTAGAATAGAAACCAATTTAACAAAGATTTTAACTCTTTACTTCAAAATGAGATAGCTGGTCAATGCCAAAGGTGACAAGAGAATTCAGATGTTCTGTGACTGTCACTGAAGCTGTGGGTGCAGACTACTCCACCCCAGTCCAGGAGCTTCCTGGCTACACAGCTTGTATACATTTGGAAGGTAGAGCCACTTTTCTAGACCATGATCTTCTGGGGCAGCTTGACACATACTGATATACTGAGTCAGTCTCTTAAAAACACATCAGTCCACTGAACAGATCAGGACCATCAGAAAGCTCGTCTCTGGATAATGACGCTCCACACCAAAGCAAGTTTCCTGGCTAAGACCCCATTTCAAAATAGAATTACTTTTACGTTTCTTCAGCTGTGTTCTCAAAAGTAATCACATTTAAGAGAAGACACCCACAATAATCCCAATGCTTGTCTCGTAGAATGCTACATTGAGATTTGAAAATTCGTTTCCACTCCCCATAACCCATTACGGCCGCTTCACACTTGGCAGACAGATGCTGTGCGTTAAGCAGTGATTTCCTGGAGCATGGTTTGCATTACTTCTCTTCTCGCTTCCTTCCTGAGCTCCAGGACTGCAGTGCACTCTGAAAAGCCATTAACTTCAGCCAATTTGATTATCTAGTGCATTAAGGTAAAAGACATCAATGGGTAGGTGCCCCTGACCGTAGTAAAACATGGACCTAGTTATACATCGGTATTGCAAGTAAATGGAAAAATACATTAAACATTATGAGAATTCAATTTAGCAAATGTGATGTTGCCACACTTGGCAATTTAGTCAAATGTCTTTGGTGTGGGCCTTACACTGTAGAGTCTATAGTGTAGCCAAAAGGAAATTTAGAATCTTGAATGGAAGGGATTTGTACAGTGCAGGAAGAGCTGTGATATTTTCGCTGTCAGGATTAGAATGTCTTATATCGAGAATGAAAAGTTTTTAGTGAAATAAAAAATGTTGACTTGATATAGCACAGGGGTGGGAAATAATGTTCAAATGTAGGATGTGTGCCATGCTGTAGGTGAGGAGATGGAACATTTTCTCGCACTTAACGTTTATTATATTTCTGCAATGTCCTAGATTCTGAGACACGTCTGGATAAGTTGGACAGTAATTTTGCCCTCAATTTATTTCTAGTAGAGGTAAGAATACTTGAACTTAACAAGGCAGGGAGTGGGAAGTGTTATAGGGAAGTATGAGGCCATGGAAGTGTAGGGATGGGAGCAATTACTTCCTTATTGGAGATGAACAGCCTCACCACAGAGGACGTAGGGTGTGGAAAATGGGTTCATTTCATTATGTGGAGGGGCGGAGGAGGGCCACCTAAAACAAGGGGATGTGCCGACCCAGAAGGTGAAAACCTGAGGAAGAAAGCTGCAAATTTTAACAAAGTCTTAAAAATAATCTTCAGTGGCATAAAATCTGACAACATTTATGAATGAATCTTTTAAAAAGATGGTAATGATTACTTTATTGTAAACTATAAAAGATTTCTGGTCAGAGGTTAAGAATCTCAATATTGTTAAGGCATTGATTACCCCTAAGTTAATCTTTAGGTACAGCAAATGTCCAATCAAAATATTACAATTTGGGGGCAATTGTTCTTTTTTTGAGACAGGGTCTCGCTCTATAGCTGGTGCTGAACTCACTATGGAGATGAGGCTGCCCTTGTACTCAGGGCAATCCTCCTGTCTCAGCCTCCAGAGTTCTGGGATTACAGGCATGTGCCACCACGCCCAGTTTATGTAGGCCTGGGGAATCGAACTCGGTAACATTGTTCTTGCTTTAGCACTTGGTAGGCAAGCACTTTAACCCCTGAGCCATTCCTTTAGCCCAACAGCCTGATTCCAGAATTTATATGGAACTAGAAAGGACCTGCAGTATTCATTGTTTTTTCTTTTTTGTGGTGTTGGGAATTGAACCCAGGGTCTCATGCATGATAGGCGAGTGGTCTACCACTGAGCAAGCTACAACCTCAGCCCATCAACAACCTTGTCAAAAAAAAAAAAAAAAAGAGGTGGAGAATTGACACAACATGACCTTGAAACTTTATGGTAATGAAGACACTGTTCCAATGGCATAAGATGACAGAATAGAGCTAACTCCAGAAACAGGCCCACCCATCATGGTCAATTGATTTTGATAAAAAGAAGCCAGTGCATCTCAATGGGGAACGATACTGAGTAACTAAATAAACCAGATAAGTTGATGAGGAAATTTATGAGAAAATTGAAGAAGGTAGCACTAGAGGTTCAGGAAAGGAACAGAAATTACTAAGGTCACAGTTGAGCTAAGATTCTTTTTTAAAAATTTTTTCTCCATTTTACTGACATGTATAAGTGCAAAATTTAAGGTTTACAATGAAGTTTAGCATTTTGTGCACATACGTGTCTTGTCAAGGTGACAAGGACTTTCCCACTCTCCTTTTGTCCCTCCTCCTACCCTACTCACCCCTCCATCCCTAAGATTCTTAATTAGTAGTTTGGGTGGCTTCTACTGCCTACACTGCTTCCCTTTTGTGCGCGCGCGCACGTGTGTGTGTGTGTGTGTGTGTAATGTTGCCTGCAGTTACGTAGTGAGGTAAATTTTCTACTATCTTTCTGGTACCTATTTCATTACAAAGGAGAAATGAGATTTAACAATAGACATTCCTCCTAAATAATATATGCTGAGCTGGCCACATTGGCTGGACACAAATTTCACCGACACCCCAACAGTGAAAATCTTGTACCTCAAGTGTTGTTTTTTCTTGCACTGTCTTAATGCTATGATAGTTACCTTTCTTTTCTGTTTTGAGTTTTTACTTCTATCCTGAACTCCTCAATTTAGAAATAAAAAACCCTTCCACAAACTATCAGTTTTTCTTATTTTGATAATTGCATTATAACTGGATAAAAGTAAAATAGGACATTGTGGCAGGAAGGAAAGAATAGACTGGCAGTTTTGGGTCAGCAAACACTGGTCTTAGCAATGCAGAGTTCTAGATTTTCTGAGAAGCTGAGTCCATGGGAAATGTTAAAGTCCAAAATCTGATTTGCGAACATTTTACTAGAAAGAGACCCAGGTGAATATGGCAGAACATGGTAAAAGAATATTTTAGTTATGAAAATATTTGTGAAGTTAGAGAAGGATGAAGTAAGCTGAGAGGTTCTAGAAAATAGCAGGAATTCTTCTTTCCTTTGGTTTAAAGGATTTATGGCCTACGTCTGCCTGTACGTAATTTCTGACACAGCAGAGTAGTACGGGGTAGCACTCTTACTGTGCAGTGTTTTCCAGTATGTGGGACTATGGTATAATAAGCTGCAGTGCCTGCTTTATAAAAAAAAATAAATATTGGAAAATACTTCGAGAATGCCTTACCTAACCAAATAAGTAATATTATTGAAGCAACTAAAGGATCGTAAGTTAAATGAGTTGGCCTGGTTAATGCAGCAAGGAATTCCAGGGTTGGAGTTTGGGTCTTCTATGCTGAGGACAGTGCTGCTGTCATTATATCATGTCACTGTTCGGTTCTGATTTTATTTCTCCATCCAGGACATGGCTAATTTTAATGCTAGTGTGTTGTTTCTGGTAGGCATTTTTGTTCTTCTATTTTTTAGCTAAGAATAACATTCTGAACGGAAATACTATCACTTCTGTAATAAGTGGCTGAAACTTTAG
This sequence comes from Ctenodactylus gundi, assembly GCA_004027205.1. Classification (NCBI taxonomy): domain Eukaryota; kingdom Metazoa; phylum Chordata; class Mammalia; order Rodentia; family Ctenodactylidae; genus Ctenodactylus; species Ctenodactylus gundi. The sequence goes on from PVKB01000063.1 coordinate 445,086, forward strand.
TCACAACCACCTCAAGCCACCTCAAGCAATACAGATGAAGAGCTGCTGTTTGAGTTGTTCCAGCACAGAGGACACCAGCACCTGGTGGCCACAGCATCATTAAACAAGCACTTTTTGTCCCCTTTCTTCCTTTTGGCTCCTCCAGCCCCAACCCTAGAGGAGTTGGAAGAAGCCCCTCCCCGAGAGGGAGGTCTACGAATTCCTACACTGTTTCTGAATATGAAACTCTGAGCTGCGGGGAGGGGGCAAACTACCCGCAGGAGGACAGATTGAGAATCTTAATATTGGGCAATGGATGACTAGTTTTATTAATATCTAAATACTTAGACAAAATTATGAGTTCTTTTTCTACTAGAGTGGGAAGGAATGTTTAGCAGAGCAGGCATAAAGAGAGAGAGGGACAGACAGGCAGGAGCCAATTTATTCTAGTTAATTTTCTGAAGCAATAAAATCTGTAAGTCTGACATCATTTAAAGGTCGATTGAAACTAGTGCAATTCCTGAAGTCTGATTCTTTAAGTTTTGACTCAATTAATATTTTCAGTTTATGGAGAAAGTGTATATTTAGCCTTAAAAATGCAATGGTTGCATACATTTTGTTTTTTCAGCTCTGCTAATGTGACTGGAAGCTTCTTTATACACGTGCATGCTGAGGGTGGCAACACAGCTTTCTGGTGCACTGTTTTCTTTTCCATTCTGTAGAGTGTTAAAATGCATTGTTGTTCTTTCTCCAAACCTAAGTGGGTTATTATTTCCTCCGCATCCTTCCTCAAAACATGAAGTCCTTTCCACCACGCAGATAGCACTCTCAGCTTTAAACGTACCATTATGCAATTAGAAGTGTCGTATCTTCTCTTTATTTTTTAATTCAACAAATGACTTTGAACAGTTGTACCCTGAAGCTCCAAGCTTTGGCACTCTGTGTAGAGTTTCTAAAAGATATTGCCACTTCCCTGTCTGGATATTGCTTTCCACTTCTGAGTTGAGATTCGTTGTCCACTCTCCTAGAGGGAGATGAGGAAGATGGATTGTTCCAACTACATCAACTTGTTCTTTTGACCTTTGGCTTCTGATTGAGTGTCACCAGCAGGTCTTGGAGAGATGGGAGAGCAGGAATAGTGACTGTTGGCTTCCTGCCTCCTCCTAGATGTCACCAAATGTGGACTCCGTGTCCCAGCTGAGAGCACAGGTCCTGCTCAGCCATCTTTCTGCCTGCACGCCCTGTATCACCCTTCCGTGCGTTCCTTCAGGTCTAGGCATGGAATTGACCCGAGGACACCGCATTATCCTTTAGGGGCTGGTACACCTGCACATCCTTTACAAGTCGTCTCTGTAGTGTACTCTCAAAACACCCAATTTGAGAGTCGTTTGGTTTTTCTCCTGGAAATTTGAGGAATTTATTCTCCTCTTAGCATTTTTTCCCTTTGCGAGAAACGCAATGCCATCCTTCCCAATCGTCTGATGATTGTCTATTTGTAACTTTCTTTGACCCTTTTTTGCATCTCTACATTACTTTCGGTATTTTTTTTTAGGGGTGAGTAATTAATTGTGAGCAGTTGCTGAGTGATGGTTTTTATTTCCATTAGTGTATGCTAGGCTGCAAATTCTTCTAGCTCAGGGACATCTATGGGCCCTTATCACTTAGTAAAGAGGACCTATTTGAATATTTCTGACATTCTAATGCATGTTTACTGAAATACGCACCGGGAAAGAGCTCATATAATGCGCACAAAATAAAATGAATGAAAATAAAAATGGGCATGATCAGCTGCCTTCTTTGCTCTGTAGTAATCGTTTTTCTTGTAATTTTAAGATAAAACTGGATCTACTGGCATAGGCCTGTATTCTTGATACTCATGGAGGCTGAGACAGGAGGAGTTCAAATTTGAGCCCAACTGGACAACTTAGTGACTTAGTGAAACCCTGTCTCAAAAATCGAAGATAAAAATGGGCTGAGGATAAAAATAGCTTAATGTGAAGTTCCTGGGCTCATCTCCAGTTACAAAGTAAAATAAAATATTAAACATATTATAATTCTAATTTATTTTAGTAAAAAATTTAAAAGGTATTTTTGAGGTTCTTAGATTAATCCTAGGGACTTGCACATGCTGAGCACATGCTCTATTGCTGAGCTACACCCTAGCTTATAAATTATTCTTTCAATGGCAATCAGAATACCATACCAATCAAAGATATGACATAATCAATCAATTCTGTAATTATGGATTTGAGGACTCCATAAATAAGCCTACTGAGATATCTTGAGCAGAGGAAACTATATATATGAGGCCCATTGCTCCAATATTCTGCCAATGCTATTTTGTAAAATGATGTAAAAATGAACTTTATGGCCTCAGAAGAGGCCCAGGTTCAAGCTTAGCTTTACTGCTCAGAGCCTGCATGACCTTGGGAAAATTATCTCAGTCCCACAGAATTATTTTGAAACCTGAATCATCGTTCTTTTTCTCTTCCGGAAGAAACTCATTGCTAGACAAATATTATTCACTTGATAAATATTCTTGTCTGTTCTGTCAAATTAATTCATAAAGGTGAATCCATGTCAACCACAGTGAGGAGGATCCCCAGCACCTCAAAGCCATGGGTCCCTGTAGGATACCAATGGAAGGCAAGCTAGCCCTGGGCTGCCATTACCTCTCCCATGATGCTTCCTCTTTCCCAAATTTATCAAATAGGATTTGGTAATATCAGCAGCATCTTTGGGAGCTGGAAGATCTGAAACAGCACATTTGTTTAGTCCAGACATTCCTTTGCTTAGGTCAAGATTTATAATCTTATGACTCAGTTCTCACAACCAAAAAAATTAATTTGATATTTGTTGTACAGGGGTATAAATCTTTTAGCAAGATCACATTTGTTTAACCAAAGCAATACATGTAAGTAATCCAGACTCTTAGATTCTGAACAACACTGAGGAAAATGGGGTCTTACCTTGGGTCATAGGGTCATAGATCTAGTTCATGACAATGACCTGAGTTGAATCGTATCTCAGATCCCTCATCTAGTTCGCTTTCCAGAACATTATCATTTTTGCTTAGGCAAAATGATATTGAAAATCCATTCGTGTTTTTTTTTTTTTGCCAAAATAGTTTCAAAGACGCCTTTCCTTTGTTGGCTTGTGAGTGTTATATAAATTAACATGGAATCATCGTCTTCTGTGACAAGTGTGGAAGGAATGAAAGTTTTAATGTGTGTGTGTGTGTGTGTGTGTGTGTGTGTGTGTGTGTGTGTGTGTTTTCCTTTCAGTGCTGAGGATCAAACCTGAGATCTTGTGCATGTAAGGCAAGTGCTTTATCGCTGAGCTGTGCCCCTAACTCTGAGGAATAAATTTGACTCACCTCACTGAATGTGATGGTCTCAAGTTGCACCCATTTACGTACAAAGGCCGTCTGTCTGTATAGATGAGTATACGTGAGTAGTATGCAGAAGGTTAACTATCGACTTGTTTCCCTAATAAGAGAAACCCAGAATACAGTCATTTCACAGAATTACATGGGCAGGGGTAGTGGGAACTATTGGGGTGGGGAAGGATGTGGGAGGGTCAAAAGGAGAGGGGGAGAGTATATAATTTTGAAGTGATATATATGTGCACAAAACACTCAAGTTCAATGGTAACATTGTGTATCACACATATACATATCAATAAAATAGGGACAAAAAGGGAATACATTCGCGTTACCCCAAAGTAGCAATTCCATCCATCCAGGGAAGCCACTAGGACAACCTTGAGAGGAAAGGCTATGCCTTCGGGCTGGCTCCGTGGCAGGAGCGACCTATTCATTTCAGCAGACTTCCCTCTCACCTCCTGTTTCCATGAGGGAATGGACTGCGCAGCTGTCTGTGGACAGTGAACACAGTCAGAAGAAATGGAGCCATCCTGTTGCAGGCCTCCTATTAGGTGCTCAACAAACTTACACTGAACTGAGCTGGAGAATTATGACTTCATTTTCTGAATATATCATTTATTGCTCAGCAGGAAAACTAAAGTGACATCTATACACTTCCAACTAAACTGCACCAGCAAGGGTGACGGTGTTAGTATTTTGAGATAAGAATAAAACATAAAAGCCAAAATATTTGGAACAAATAAAATTAAATTTATTGTAAATTGTTATACTTCACAGGAATTAACAGTGTTGATGTTTTGATAACCTCCTTTCTCCGTTTCTAATTCCATGTTAATCATTAACATATTGGTACTGATATAAAAGGTCCTTAGAGGTTAAGAAACATTAACTTCACTGATTAATTCCTTTCAGGAATTCCTATAAGAGTGGGTGGTTTAGAATTTTTACTTAAAACATCAAATTTGGTTTCTATGTGGATTCATTGCTACAGCATTGATATATTGAACGACCAACAAACTCTAATTAAGAGAATTCATGAACACAGCCTCTTTAGAAATATGCTCTTATTTTGAGTTTTCTTTCCAATAAAAGTGTGGCTAGTAATTTTGAGAATAATTACAGATTCCTATGAATGAAAATCAATGAGGAAAGTGATTTCCTGGTATTTTTTTTCCAATACTATTGCTGTATTAAAAATTGCCTGAAAACTAAGAGATATAGGTCTTCTGAAAGTTTGGAATTTGGAATGTGTGGGATCAGCTTGCCTCTGTTCATCAATATTTGCAACTCTATTTGGGAGGAATTGAAGGTTGAGGAATTGGAATTATGTGAAAACTCATCCTGGTCATTGAAAGTAAGACAGATTATAGTTTAGTAATAAAAAGTTTACAGATATCCTATTAATGTAATGCAAGTGGTAACTGGCAGATTAGAAACTTGGAAGGGAAGGCATTTTGGGAGCACAGAGGAGGCACATTTACTGCATAGTTGGGTTCACAGAGATGAACTGGTCAGAGAGCTGGGTTGAAAACAGAAGGCTTAATTTGAGGACGACGTTTAGCTCTTGAACTCATTAAAAGAGTTGGAGAAACAGACAAAGGCAAAGTTTCCAAGAGCAATGGTGAAAAATAATAAGTGTGTTGAGAAGATCATCCACCATGTGTCATCTCTAAAATGTGGACATGACTGACACGATTCTTCTGCTATGCCAGAAATATGCGACTCTGCCTTGAGAAGTTCGCTTTTCAGCCATTCTTCTTTCTGAAGTTAGATAACTGTACTGTTGTCTACAATTTACAGCAAAACAGAAGCTTCCCACACAGTCTGTGTCCTCACTAGGCTCTGGTCCTTCTCAGATGCGAACAATACATCACATGGACGAAGAGGTGAAAATCACCACTGAGGATGATTCTTCGGGCCATGGTACCTCACCTTGAAATTACACGGTAAGTGTCTAAGAGTGCTTCAAAAATAGTTATGTCTGGGTCAGTTATTTCCAGAGTTTTTTTTTTTTAATATAATTCGTCTGAGATACAAATTTGACAGCCATAGTTTCAAACATCCTTAAGTCATTCCCCTTTGCAACTTTGAGTCAAAGTGTAATGATTCATTAGATGTGTCAGCTTGACTGGGTCACAGAGGGACTAGATATTTGATCAAATATTGTTCTGGGTGCACCAGTGAGGGTGTTTTTGTATAAAATTGACATGTGAATCCACTCAGGAAGTAGATTATACTTCCTGAGACAGATGGGCCTCATCCAATCCGATGAAGGCCAGAGTGGGACAAAAAGCTGACTTAGAAGTAAGAGGAGCTCTTTCTCCCTGCTTGATTGGAATGCGGAGCTTTTTCTGCCTTTGGAGTGGAATTCAATTGTGAGCTCCCCGGTTTCTGCGCTGCGAGACTGGGACTTACACCGTTAACTCTAATTTGCTGACCAGAGCTCTTGGAACACTTCGTCCTCTATAATTGGCAGCCAATCCTTCAAAACTGGCTTCTGTCTCTGTCTCTGTCTTTCTCTCTCACTCTGGCTAATGCACAAGGATTCGAGTCTAGCTTCCTGCCAGCTGCAATATCAAGGTTGTATTAATTTTCAGCCCTTCCAACGATGACGTGTTACTCCCCTCCTGGTCCCATTGGCTCTCTGCATTGGTCCTGAATGTGAAGAATGGCGTGGGAAAAGGTGGGGATGGGAGGTGAGGATGATGGAGGAGAGAGAGGCAGCTCAGCCACTAATGTTGCTATGATGGATGACAGGGCAAGTCCAGGTGGAGAGGTACTGGGACATTCTTGGCCATGAAAGCACACCTCACGACAACCTTCATGTGGCATACTGGTGTTAAGATGTGAGATAACAGGCTTGAAAATGTTGAGAAATTGAATGAGTTAATCCTTTAAAACCGTCCTCTTCCACTGAGGTCCTGTGATATCTGTAGCAAGGGATAGACTTACACTAACAGATCATAGAATAGCCTCAAAATTAAAATGAAGGTCTCTAGGCAAAAGAAGAAGAGGAAATCAGGCTGAAAATAAGCAACGTGACATCAAATCTGTCTCTGGCCATGCGTCACCTTGCAATTTGTGGAGAGATCTAGCAGCAGAATCCACAGAATCAGCACAAGGCTGTTGCCCAGTCACGACAGAGAAAGGTGCACACAGTGGTGTGGAAATCAGCGCTGCTTGGTCTTTCCTTATGCTGGAAAGTCTATTGACCTGTGTGCAGCATGTATTTTTGTATTCAAAAGTTATGTACTGTTTATCAGAGACAATGTTCATAAACCATTTGTCATCTTCTGATGAGAGGCTTTGCATTATTTAAGTTGAAAATGTAAGTGGATTTTTTTTCCCATGTGATTGAGCATTTGCAGCATTAGAAAGGCTTGGCTCACCCTGCTGCCTCCTACACTGAACCCACACACCATGCACGCATGCGTGCACACTCAGCACCTCTTTCTATGATAATTAAAGGCTACTTGGTGCATAGGGTAGAGGCTGGAGGAGAGAAGTGTATCACTAGAACCAAGCAGCTCATATTTTGAACACCAAGACTACTAGGAAGCAAAAGGTTGCCTGTGAGCTGCACGACAGCTGATCCTAAGTGAACTCAGTTTTCTGGCTCAAAGTCAGTCACCCAAATAGTGTAAAGTTGTCTGAAATTCATATGGAGTCCAGAGATTTTTGATTCTCTGTACTTAGTGGAAAATTCCTTCTCTAGCTATCAGTGAAACAACTTCACAGAATTCAAAGAATAGTCTGAACTTATTTGTCCTGCCTTAACTTTTACCTCTGACCAGGCTGTTTCTACACAAGATCTCTTTATCCTTTTATATTTTTCTTTTTAAATGTTTCTCATCTAACAAGCATATTTGTGTTAGATTAGAAACTCAGGATAAATGCTTTTTTGGTGAAGTTATATTGAATTATTTTTCAATTTAACTGAATCATCTGCTTAGTATTTTTATCTCTCCAAACTATTACTATTTTTTTCTGATGAAGTACTCCATTAACATTTAAAACCTTTCAAATATAAAATACGCACCAACAATTTGCTCCTCACTTGCGGTTTATGATAGAGCTACTTTATCAACTAGAAAGCTTAGTGACCGGGACAGTTGTGACATGAGACTTACTGCTTCCCAACAGAAAAGATGTCTAAAAAACCCAAGGTCCACACACTGGTGCTTAATGGACTCCAAGGAGGGTTAGTTGAAGAGAATTTATTCTTCTTTGCAATAATTTTTGCATTATTGGATCATAGTTTAGGTTATGCATGATGCTTCAATATAAAACATGTCCAACTTGCCGTGGAGATGGAAAGAGAATATCTCACTACCTCTGTCTTTGTTTACTAGGGCTACTGTTGCACAATATCATATAATGAAAGGCTTGGACAGTGAACATTTCTCAGAGTTTTGAAGGCTAGAAATCTGTGATCTGAGCCCCAGTAGATCTGGTATACAGCAAGGGCTCTCCTCCTTCTTTGGGGGTGTCTGTCTTTTTTCTTGTAAACTTACAGGACAAAGAGCAGAGAGAAACGAGCTCTTTCTTTCTTCAGTCATAAGGGCACTGAGTGCCCCATGATGGGAGCTTCCCTCCCATGGCCCTGTCGCTTACGAAAGGCCCTGCCTTGAAATATCATTACACTTGGGACTAGAGTTTCAACATATGAATCCTGCAGGGTCACAAACATTTAGTCTATACCAACTCTCGTCCCCGGCTTTTCCCTTCATAGAGATTACAGACGTCAGGTTAAGCATGCACGTTACGTGTGCTTTCTCTTGAGACCCCACTGAAATGATAGTAAGGGAACAAGGAGAGGTACATTTCCAGGGGCCAACGGAATGAGAGAATGTGTGATTTCATGGCTGTCTAGGAGATGGAAAGCAGATGAGAGTATTGGTGATGGATGGAACAAAATCGAAGTCACTGACAGTTTAGAGTTGGTGCAGATCCTAATCTCTCCCCGCCCCTGACACCCACCCACGGAAGGCAACAGCTGTAGTGTTGGGAATTGTTAGAGCGTTGTCTATGCTCAGCTCACCTGCGGCTTCTCAGCAATTGGGTTGGTATTCCTAGGCCAGTAGAAGTCAAAGGTCACTCTGCAGAGAAGACCTCCCAGTTGTGATATCCAGAAGGCCCCCAGTGCAGGGCTCCTGGCTCCTTGCCTTCTTGCTCTATAGTGAATCTCAACAACCAGCAAAACCTATGTGCAGATGCAGAGCTGTCCGTGAGTCATTGCTAGAAATAATAACAACTGAGTCAACAACCACCAGGACAATTATGAAACCAGTTTTATCAAACATGAGCCCTTTGCCATATCGACTCAAGGAATCATGGGGAACGTCGCTGAAGACCTTGCTGACATTAATCGTCTTCCTGTCTATTCCCCAAATCTCACTACTCCCCTGAATTGAGTGTTAATAAATACAATGCATCTTTCTATACTATTGGCATATGTCAGTCAGTTGATACCAATGAAATATTATTTGGCACGTGTTCACATTTTATACAACAAGTATTTTACTGTCACAATTTTACAGTTCTACTACTTACTTTTTTGTGGTTCTGGGGATTGAACACAGGACCTTTGCTCTGAGCAACATTCCCAGCCAGACCCTTTTTATCATTTGTTTGAGACTTGCTAAGTTGCCCAGGCTGGACTTTAGATTGCGATTCTTCCGCTACTCCCAAGGTGCTACGGTGACAGGCCGGTGCCACTGGGCTCAATTGCTACTTACTTTTCTAGCAAAACAACTGTCTGCAGGAAGCTCTACTGGGCCCCTTAATCTACAGAGGTCCATATATTTGTTTGTCTTGGTAAGCATCCCTCTGACCAGGCAACGTCTGCTCGTGAAAAGCACCTCGCATTCTATGAGCAGTTAATTCTCTGGAACTTGTCTTTATTTGGCTTGAGGTGAATGGTGAGGACTTAAGGCACTTCTCTATGGGTTGCTTGTTTGTTTATTTAAATCACCTGGTAGCATGGGCTATACTGACCGCCTCCTCTCTTTAGAATGTGTGAACACTTGCTCATTTCTCAGTTCCTAGGCATCAGCCAAGGCAAAGGCCGCTTGTCACTTTACACCTTAGCATCATCATCTCTTTATTTCATGGATGTGCATCTTTCCCAGCATAATACTTGGGGACGGGGTGGCAAGGGTGGGGTGAGGAAGTGTGATTTTTTAAAGACTGTAAATATGTACCTTGTCGTTTCTAAGGAAGGAATCTTCTTGGTCACCTTTTCCCAGAAGTTATTAATATCACTCTCAAAGTGCAGAGAAAAGAGACAAAATTTCCCACACCAGTAAGCGTAACCTTGAGAAGTCGTGGGACTAGACGATTAGCAAATTCTAAGAGTCCTTAGGATGTGAAGGTCAGAAGAGACCAGAGAGTTAAGATTAAGAATGAACAAGAGGAGAAATGGCAGGCAGCCTGTTCCCTGACTCTTAACACCATGTAGGCAGCATCGGCAATGGGTAGCACATCCTTTAATTAAAGGTTAATTACGTGCTTTCTTTCCAAAGTGGTTTCTTATATTACGGCATCAGTCCTTCTCTGGTAGGCTCTTTACTTTATTGTTCATTCTTTTGAGAAAAAATAAACAGTAATTGATTTTTTTTTAATGGTTGATTTCCTGTGACGCAGGTGGGCGTTAAGGCCCATTTGGAAATCCCAAGTATTAATGTCGGCAGGACCGGAAAATGTGGCCTAGTGACAGGAATGCCCACATAGGAAATGCCTGCACACTCAACTATTCTTGAGTTCAGATGAGTCAATTTTCATTAATTTAGTAACTTAGAAGTATTCATTCTTGGTCTGGATTGCGAAGTGGAGCCAGGTGGTTCTGATTGATAGAACCAGCCAATACAAACTTGAAAATTTCCACACATTTATATTCCGGGGTTTGCCGACACACTATTTGGCAACCAATAGAACCCATTGTAGGAGCAGACATGCTCCTACATGTCTGGGTCTTTTGCACGAACAGAATAGACTACTTTTATGTCTGGTTATGTGCTTAGATGTTGCTATTGTGTGTTGCATACACAGCAACAACTAGCAACTAAAGCTTGCCCAGGTTAAGTTCCTTTCCCTTGTAGTGTGGAAAATATAGCCTGGAATCACTTAAGAAAGTTCCAACTTTCCGGTTTGAATCTTGTCACGAGGGGCTTCTTACTCAAGGTGTTAGAAAAAAATCTTAATACTCACTTTTGTTTGTAATCTTAGAGTGAGGATGTCAAGTTCAGGATGATAGTAAGTTTGTAGTGTATTTTCCACATCTCCTCTTGCTTTATACTCTACTGAAATTGCAACTTCCTTTTAGTTATTATTATTACAGAGAAACCAGAAGTTGAAGAAAAAATAAAGTGAATTTTTCCCCCCCTCAGGATAGAAACTGTGCTGCCAAAGTTATTCTGGGATTTCCTCCATGTTTGTTTCTTTCTGAGTTTTTCATTGTCTGTGGTTGATAAATGTAGTTGACTGCTAATCAATATTAACAGCCAGGGTAGTAAGAGATCTTACTGAATAATAAATGATCTGTAAAGATATGTTCCAAGAAGCAATCACTTTTAGGGCTGTATGTGTTATCACAATGTTGACAACCTTGATATCAGGATTTTAATATCCGGTAGGATAATGAAATTTCTACCCAACACAGATTTTCTCTGTCTTTGTACTATAATAACTGAATATCGCTCCAGGTGGGTGACTGGTAATTTTCTTTTTTGGTCTCTTTCACAGAAAATTTTTCAAGAAGGTTTCCTTTTCAGGCCATAGGATTTTTTTAGACATAAAGTGACAAAGAAAAGACGCTTATCTGAGGAGGAGAACTTGTATTCTCTTTGACTTCCGGTTGGTCTTTTGCTCTGAGCAGATATGCCGTGGGTTATGTATGGACTGTTAGTCTCTTGTCATCGGTTGACAAGAACTGTGACAAGAATCTAAGGAAAGAGAAAGCTTTTGTAGAGATGAGCATTAAACAAAGGCTCAGAAAAAACCTGGCTGATAAGATTGTCTCAGGGGCACATAAAATCAGAGTATCACAAGATGTCAACTATGTATGAATTACTCCAATTGCTGAGGTCTGTGTTGGTAAGAGCCCCTTAGTGCATTCATCTTGGCCCAGGTCTCTACTGGAGTGACTTGCTGATGGTTATGTTTAAAAATTCTTTTTGTTATCTTTGTTAATTAAGATAAAATGAATTTGTAGAGCATATGGACATTGATGGAAAGAACAATCGATTTTTATATTCTGGAAGTTATCATCTTAGGATGCCAGGCATACAACTTCCAGTGTTATAAGTTAGTGATATGAGTTAATGAGTATTGCCCGAATGTCACCTGTGTCAAGCTCCCCACAATGGAGCCTTCCAAGTTTGCAGCTTGCTGCTGCTGGTACTTAATTATATTCCACCAATTTGTGTGACTTGTGTACATTTGTCTGAATTCCTAAACTTCTCTGATGCTCCACTGGGCCAAAGATCAGGTTATCTCTTCTCTTGCTTTGACAAGGTATTGCTCAAAAAACTATTGATTCAACTGGTGGAAAATGAAAGTCAAATTGTTGTACAGTCTGAGCACTGAGGATTATTGTTACTTGAATTATTTTCCTTTCTTCCAAGTGACCCACTTTATAGGAGATAGCAGAAATTTAAAAATTCCTTTGCTATTTGGTCGTTTCAAAGACTCAAGGAAGTTGTTCTAACTCTGAATGTGCTTTAAAGCATCAAGGTCCTTTAGTAAGTGATTGAGATTCTGGGAAGTGTTTGATGAAGTCTTCCTGATGAGCCAATGCTGTGTGATCAGGCTGAGAGCTTCAGAGACATATTTTCTTATCCTCAGCACAGCCCTAGCCAGGGGTTGAGGACCTGAGTGTTCATTGTTTGCCTAAGATCACAGGTAGGAAGGAGTAAAGCTGGAACACGAATCTTCAAGCACCTGACTTCAGAACCTGGGCTCTGCCCCCTGTCCACACTGCCTGGAGAACCTTGGAATCAGAAAACTGGACAGGTGGAGGGTGCCATGTACAGATAGTATTTTCTAGCAGTAGGTAAGAAATACAGCTGGGCTAGAAATTGACTTTTGCTTCTGATTCCCTCCTGTTGGTCCAGAATGGCCTGGGTTGGAAAATGACTAGTCTGGGCTAATTACCTCGGCTCTAGACTAACAATTAATCTTCTCAGGTAGATCTGAGATATAACTCAGATAAGCTGATTAAGACAATGAAAAATAAACAAAACAAAATCCTAAGAACCCGTCAGCTATTTCATGTTTATTCTAAGCATGTTTATGCTTTGATAGATAATGGGAGTATATGAATTATATTTAGTGGAGGTTATTTTGGAAGTGAGTTTTGGAAATAGAGTCAGCCTGGTGTACCAGAAAGGAGTAAAAATTCATGAGTGTAGTAGAAACTTGGGGGTATCTTTGGAGACAGCATAATTAAACACGCAGACTTCTCCCTCCACACAGAAAAGTAAAGGGAAATTCAGCCTAAACCTTAGAAAATCTAGTTGAGGCCCAAGAGATCAGAGAGTCATGAGCCTGAAAAGACTCATTAGTTAGGGAGCAACGGGGTGGGGGTGAGGGGAAGCAGCCATGGCCTGAAGAGCTTGCTATGGGCTTTAAAGGAATTAAAAGGATTTTTTTCTCCCTGAAAAGATACCAGAAAATTTAGGGACAATGAAAAAGAAGCTGCAAGTGGCGAGTTCTATCAAAGAAATAGGGACTGCGGGGAGACAGACATCAGAGGAAAATAATAGCCTTCACTATGAGCAAAGATTTTAACGGGCAAGAGAAATGTGAAACACAGAGAAAGAAACTTGCTAAATGAACACAGTGCTTTTTCTGCCTGGCAGACATCATCTGGGTCATAGATTGGGAGTTTTATAAAATCGCCCATATAGTGAGATGCTGGGCCAGGAAGGAGCAGTTGTCTGTGAGGCTGTGAAAGCTCTTGAATCTGTTTGCAAAGACAAGTGGTAGACACAATATCCTCAGGGGATAAATAGCCTATAGTTAATTACGAGGGTTCCTGATTTCTAGTCCTCTGGAGCTTTGGTCCTGTACCAACTCTGTCTCTGCCTCTGCATGATCAGACACCATGTTACCGAGGAAGTAAAAACGAATTGGGAATGTTCTAGATCTCATCTATATTGCTCATTGTGCCTTCTTATTTCTTTTAAGCTGTAAAAGAAATGTCACTGGTGATCCGGAACTGGACTGAGTGAGCCATTTAGGCATCTTTACTAGGGGTTGAATGGCTACCACTGTTTGTGGAGTAATTTAGTGGAAATACAGCCTAACAACTCCTATGAAGAATATAGAACCATGCCTGTTTTTCTGTTTAACGTAATGGAATTGGCACACCCTACTTTCTGCTCTTCAGCTTTTGCATTGTCTTAATAAATGAATTCTGACCTTTTAAATTTAAAGCTCATGGTCATGTGAACGTCCGCTATGATTTGTCATGTTGAGGTCAGTTGTAAATTGCCGGTACTTTTTAATCGAATTGAGGATCAAGCCCATGACATTTGCACTGAGCTACGTCCCCAACACCTTTCTAAATTTTGAGGCAGGGTTTTGCTCGGTTGCTCAGAGTGGGATTGAAACTTCTGACCCTCCTGCCTCAGCTTCTCAAAGTGCTGGGTGAGCGCCATATCTGGCCAAGCTCACTTCTTGTTTCTATCTGTTTCTCTGAAGGCTGATGTCATATATGACTCCCTATGTAACATGAACAATTGATTCATCTTCGTGATTAGAAACCAAGAGAGAAGATAGAACTAAGAAGAGAAGCGATGATACCTGCTCCAAGTCTGTATTTTCTCTAGGAAGCCGACCTTCTAGAATCCCTGTAACATCAGATAAAGAATACAAAATCAGATAAGCTGATTAAGGCAAGGAAAAATCAACAAAACAAAACCCTAAGAACCTGTAAGCGATCCCATGTTTATTCCCAGCATGTTTATGGACACAAAAGAGCCCTTGAGAGGTAGGGTCTGTTTGGTAGGGGCAGACGCGTGGGGCTTGACCTGGAGGTAGGTATTGTGCCAGGTTGTTGAGATTGCGGGATACCTGGAGCAGAGCTTTCAGGTGAGAGCTGTTGACTTGTGGTCCAGGAAGTGTCTGGACTCCCTTCTACCTACGTATGTACAATACGTATGCATGTCCTTTACCAGAAGGATCTTTGCCAAGCCCAGGGTGGCATTTTGTCTTATTCATTCCAGGTTTTTCCATCTGAAATACTTAAAGCTTTATAACCAGATACGAGATCCAAGCCTATATCTAAAATCTATGAATTCAGCACTTTGAAATCTGAAAACAGAAATAAAAATCCCTATGAATATTCGCATTATTCTCCTTTATGACATCTTTGTCCAAATAACACCTTTTCTTAAATTGATATGGCCTCCTAACTGAGAAGTGTGAGCATCCCGAGGCTGGCCGCTTTCATAGACATTCCCATTATAAAATATGCTGTAGTCTTTTATGGAAAGTAGGTCTATTTTTATAACTACTGATTTCAAAGTGCTCTTACTGCAACTGGCCTTATTTTATTTGTTCATGCTCATTTTTATAATACATGGTTCATTTTTTTTTGAGCAATAAAGAACAGGAAAATAAAATGGAACAGAAGTTGGACTAGTCTTCATCTGAAGCTGTTGCTTTTTACCAGTTTGAAATTTCTTGGTCCTAAACCCAGAAAGTACTATTTTAAAATTAGGAGCATTAGATGAAACTGTAGAGAAAAATCTAAGTCATAAAATTGTTTTTTAAACACATGTGTAATAGCTTACAAATGTAGAGCTCTCAAGAGCTGAAAGCAGTAGCTTGGGGATTTGTGGGTCCTTGCAGAACTAGAATTGCCAAGGCTTAATGACAACCAAAGAAGGTAAGGGAACATCCAGGGGTCCTTCCAAATGGCAGGGATCATTGTTCCTGTGGCAAATGCAGTAGGCATTGAGCTACTTCTTGAGTAGAAATCCACTTACTCAGTATGCTAGCCATTTTGATACAGGTAAGGAATTGTTCTCTCACTGAGCCCAAATTTGTTCTTTGCAATTTACATATTCTGCTTTTAATTTTATTACCCCTAAGGATTCTCTAACTCTTTTTTTTTCCTCTTTCACACAGGCCTTCAGATAGGCTTACTTTTTCTTCAGCAAATGTCTTGATTTCCTCGAGGTGGTATTTTCTAACTTTCTGGCATAAAAATACATTTCACATCAAAACCCATTACATACACATATATACATAAGCACACACACAGTTTGAATAAATGTTTCAGAAGACAGTACTCACACTTAATACAAGGATTTTTGTTCTGATTTTTTCAGTTCCCTTCGTGTACATTTGTTCATCAAGAGTGTAGGATTATTCATACTCTACTAATGACTCACAGGGCTAGGTTAGAGAATGCCATATTTATTTATCCCTTGCCCAGACAAAATACCCAACATTCACAATTTAAGGGAGGAAAAATTTATTTTAGCTCACAGTTTCAGAAAGTATTACATAACCCATTCATAATCAGCTGGCAACCATAGAAGCACGTGGCAGAGGCTGGAGAGCTGCGTACCCCATTGCAGACAGAGTTCAAGAGAAGCAGGTGTGAGCTGAGGAGGACTCAGAAAAGGTGAGAGCTTTCCCAGGAAGAAGCTGTAATAGTGTTTCTTCTTCCTTTCTTTACTTAATTCAAGCTAACACTTGGGTCTCTCCCACATCCAGGAACGGTGTCTCTTCCTCTTACCTAGCCCACAAGTCAACAGCTCTCACTTGAAAGCTCTGCTCCGGGCATCCCTCAGTCTCGTAAGGCTGATGCAATACCGCCTGGTCAATCCCCAAGCACTGCTCCTTGCAGCCAGACCCTACCTCCCAACAGCATGCAGTTCCACAGTTATCCCACTTCGTCTAAATGCATGAGGCTGTTGGGGAGCACTGCAGATCCAAACCACAGCAAGTGGGAACACTGCACTTGCAATTTTTGTTTTAGTCTCAAGACTGAGACACAACTGCGGCTGAGATTCAGACAGGGTGTCATAGGCTTTTGGACCTTGGAGGTGACCTCGCAGACTAAAATCAATGTACTTATGTTTTAGTCACAGCTTGGAGGCTTTGATGAGCATTTACCTAGCTGGGGCAAGGTGCGTTTCTGCCTAGAAATAGAGAGATCAAAATAGCAGTTAATATGCTTGTGCTTGTGCTCTGGGATGGGAGTTTTAGCTTAAGAAACCTGGTTTAAGAACTTACACATCCTCCCTCCCTATGGATATCACAGCACACCTTATTCTAAGGGTAGAACTACTGCCAATGGGTTAAGAATCAAGCCCGGGGTCATAACCACCCAGAGTCCAATTCCAATTGTCAAGTTTGGTAGAAGCAGTGGTGGTAATTGCCATCTCAGAAGTCTACAGCCTAGGAAGTGGTGATACTCCTGGGAGCTTCATTACACTGAAGGTAGATATCATTGCTTGATGAGCCACTCAGTACTTAACTGCCATCTCCAATCAGTGCGCATTTAATGAAGTCCACACGCATTAATTAGTGTAAGTCATCAATGCTGAGTCAGCTTGAAGTAAATTGAAAGAAGACTGTAGCGCTTTTTAAGAAACAGAGGAGCTGCTTTCATTCTAATTGGCTTTGAGAATGACAAATATTGTGCAAAGAAAATGGGCATTGCTTCTTTTCACACATAAATTAACTATCCGTAGAACTCATGGTTAAAAATAAAACAAGTCATTTAGAAAGATTGCTGTATCGCCCTTGAATTGTGCAATATTTTAGTGTATTGTTTGTGATGAATTATTAACATAAATAGAACAAGAAGATATTAAATTAGCTTTGACTCTGTTATGAAGTGTAGATAATTTTGATTTTTTGTGTGTGAAGCTAAAAATGGCAACGTGAGAAACCCATAATTTATATTCATATTTCATAGAACCAAATGGGTGTGCTCATGGGAATCAGGGGGCAGGAGGGAGGGAATGTGGGGGCCAAGAAGGGGAAGGGAAAGGATTGTAACATTGACACGATACGTATGTGCCTAAAACATCCAAGCTGATTGTAACCAGTGTGTATCATACACATAAATAAAAGAAGAAACCATGACATGGAACAGCTAGAATTAATATTAATTATTATCTAGCTCATTACTTTTGGCAGTTGAGTGAGAACAGATTATTTTTTGGAAAGAGGTAGTTAGAAGAGAGTCTGTTTTAGGAAAGGCCCTTTGTTTTGGGCAGAGCCAGAACAGACACTCTCATTTTTAGGTCAATAATAGTACCACTTTCCATTTTGCCTCACAGTCATCATTTCTTCTGTAGTAACAGGAAGGTATTGCTGGTTTGCCTGGCACACTAGTTGCCCCGGGGTTCTATCCAGGTTAAGGTTAGCCTACATTCATTTAAACATGGCTTAAAACATATTGGCAAAAGTAAGGCTTCCAGTTATTATTGTTAACTTTGCAATTAATAATTGAACTTAAAATTAGGTTGGTAGTTGGGTAGGCCATATTTCAACCTGCCAACTTTAGCTATGGTCTCATCCCATTTTGTGTCAAAGATACAGGGTGTTCTCACTTAGTAGGTGGTTAAACCTGAAAGACCATCACCAGTAACCTCTCTCTTTCTATGAAACTTTCTAGGCTTTTAAAAATTATTCTGGTCATGCCTTTGGCATAATGATCACACTGTAATGTAGGAGACATCCTTAGGACTAAGGAAAAGAGAGAAATAGACATTCACTAGCAAAAAATAAAATGGAAGTTGGTATGATTCAAAAGATAAGTCAACAAGTAACTGCTGGCCAGAATAAATTTCAGCATCTTTTAAAGGAGGACGATATCACCCACTCTGTACTATGTATCACCCACAAGGTCCAGCGTGTCTTTTCAATTTCTTAGACAGCCAAAAAAGCAAGAATGAATGACTCGAGATCAAGAAAAAAGTAGTCAATAAACAGACCCCCAAATAATCAGGATATGATCATTTTGATATAAATATTTTAAAATTTTGTTACAAATAAGTTCAAGGATTTAAATGAAAAGATAAGCATAATGTATGAACCAATAAGGAAGCTTTTTTCTTTTTTGAATCTCCTTAAAAATCTTAAGCAATAAGAATAATACTTTTTTGAGACTTATAAGTTAAAGAAAAATATTTAGCAGCATTCTGTTAAATGTTTAATAACTGGCTTTTTAGGGGGAAAGTCTGTATTTACAACACTTGACAGATTACATGGTATAAATATTCTTAGTATTCCTCATTTCAAATTATCAATGTTATGTCAATCAGATTTCAAAATTTCCCCAAATTTAAGAATCATGTTTTGTAAGCCAACTAGCTCTAGGGTAATGCTGAAAATGAGACAAAGCTAGCAAAAGAGGACAGGCAAATGGAATTATAATGTCTTAGGTTTCTTATATTTCATATTCAGCAGTATGATATTAACTTTAACTAGGTTTGAACTAGATTATAGTAAGTAATTTATATCATAACCCTAAATGAGAACATTTAAACAACATGAAGATTTTTGATTAAATTAGCAGTAGATAATTTGAAACTAATTACTGAAAATAATCTAATACAAAACAAAAAAAAAAAAAAAGGGGATTCGGTATGGACTGGTCGCACAGGCCTACAGTTCTAGAACTTTTGGGGACTAAGACAGGAGTTTTGCAAATTCCCAAGTTTGAGCCCAGCTCGGACTACTTAGCAACTTAGAACCCTGAGCTACACCCCAAGCAACAAAAAAGGGGCTTGGGGTGTAGCTCAGGTGAAGCCCCTAAATTCAATCGCCTGTACCACATGTGCGCACACACACACACACACACACACACACACACACACACACACACACACAGAATGCAGGTGGGAATATGGAACCAACAAAAATTTTAACCACATGATAGATAACCCTAATAACATCAATAATTACATTAAATATATATAGATTAAGCACTCGAATTATTAGTAGAAATTATCAGACAAGGCAAAAAGCAATGTGTAGCTATATATTATTTATATAAAATTTAAATGCACAAATACAAATCAGTTAAAAATAAAAGAACTGAAAAACGTTCATCATGCTGAGAAAGCTTATGAACGTTGCTGTGACTAAATATGAAACAACAGAGACCGCAAGATAATGGATATTATTGCAGTTTTAAAAAGATATTTTGTGAAGAGTTTAGCTCAGAAAGATATTGTGATTCCCAATGTGTATGGCATTTATAATTAGTTGAAAGTTCTTAAATTCTCCATGAATAGAGTATCAAAAAACTTGAATTTTGGAGATTTTATCTGATTGTAATTATTAAAAGCAAATTTGTAAGACAAAGGTATTAAAATTTATCCTTACAAAAGAAACAGATATAAAAGATAAAAAGATCTAAAGCGGTTGCCAGTTTAAAAATTCTGTAATTATTCTTTCAATAATTCTAATTTAAATTTAATTTAAATAATTAAATAATATTCTTTAAAATATCTCAATTCATGGAAAGACCGTTTGAACATATCTTCTTGTTTTAAAACTGATATTCTTCATAAAAATTAAGTAACATTGGAAGGACTAAACAGTGGCTAAATTTGGCAAAATATTTCACATAGTAAATTGAAACAATTTGACAAGTTTTATCTTTTAAAAATTGAAGAAATGTGCTTTAAAAGAGGTAACAGTGAGTAGTACTTATGAAATTATTAAGGCTTAAATAGTTACATATCACATATGAAAAAGTAATGAGAATATATTCTATTTAGTATAGTATAGTAATTCCCTGTGTGCTTATAATGTACTTCTGTATCAATGGAAATGTAAACAATTTAAAATTTATTAGCTTCAGAATGAAACTTTGAATGAGTTGTAGAAAGTCTTATAATTAAAAATCAAAGGCTTTGCTAACTACATATATCAAAATATTAGCAGTGAATACTATTACCCATAGATACGTTGATGAAATGGCTAATAGCACACAAAAACATTTAACTACTCAGACAATCTTATGGAAGGAATTTAAAAAATATTATTCCTGTTCACATTTTTGTTAGAAAAAAATTTAAAAAACCCATTTTATAAATTTCTCAGTGTGAGCATTCATCAATTGGCAAAAAATTTTAAGTCATTATTTTATTTCATTCTTAAAAATCATCATTTGAGTGATACATTATAGAGTCATTTAACCCTGGAACAAAATCAGTCATTAACCAATCAATAACTTCTTGATTATTATCTCATGCTCATTACTGTGTATTTTATCATCTTTTGTATATTTGAAGAGCTTTCATCTATATAAAGATTTCTTTTTCAAGAACAGAGGTGAAGGAGCTAGGGAGCATCATGCGCAATATGCAGAATCCACGCTGTTAAAATTTGCTAGATCAACAACATATATTTTACATTGGCACAAGGGTGAGTGTGGCTTTGGATTGTGAATTTTAAATCATTACAAGTAGGCTCCAACACATCTTTATTAATCAAAATAGGAACCATTGCAATCCACACATTTTTACCAAGCAGAAATAAGTTGGTGTTTTTTGTAGCCTACAAATTCACACTTAGGGATTTGATGGATTCTTAGCATTTTTGGCATCCTGATGGTCGTTGAGGTCTTTTCCCTGCAAAAAGTTGTCCAGATGCTTGAAGAAGTGGCAGTCGGTTGGGGAGAGGTTAGGTGAATGTGGCAGTTGAGGCAAAATTTTGTGGCTCAATTCACTCAACTTTTGAAAGTGTAGGTTGTGTGATGTGTAATCGTCATGGAGAAGAATTGGGCCTTTTTTTTTTTGTTGACCAGTGCTGCTGACTCCAGGCACTGAAGTGTTCGGTGCATCTCATCAATTTGCTGCGTGTATCTCTCAGATACAAAAGTTTCACCACTACTCAGAAAGCTGTAGTGAATCCGACTAGCAACAGACCTTCAAACAGTGTCCATGATTTTTGTTTTGAATGAATGCTTGGCTGTTGCGCTCTTTTTGGGAGGAGGTGATCCTTTGTGTCACAGCTGCAATTGAGTAGCTGCAATTCCAGCTGTGTGCCAGCATGACTGGTGAAAATTCTCAATTATTTTTATCATGTAGTAAAAGGCAATATTGGTTTCACAAAAATGAGAATGAGGGCTCTGGAGCCAGGTTCCTGGATCCCTTCACTTGTAAAGTGGTTAAGAATAGGACTTATTTTAGAGAAACATTGTGAGGATCAAAAAGTCACAGAAAAACAAATAGAGTATTTCTTGCAAGTAAACACTAGTAATTCCATTGCCAGCAGACATTGTAATGCACAATTCAACAGACAGGCACTGAGCCCTACCCTGAGTCAGGCACCTGCCTCGTCAGAAGCTTACCTAAAGTGATCCAGCTCTTTCTTTGCTAGAGAACATCATTCAAGGTGGACATAGATACAGAAAAGGTATTTTTTAATGAGGTATGGTATCATTTAATGAGGCATTATGCCGCATATGAAAAAGGAATATAATGAGGTATGAGAATTATGCTTAGAAGACATACTTGATTTTAAACAGCTTTTCTTATGAATAGCTAATACCCAGCAATTTGCATATACTTGAAGTATGAAATTTGCTAAGTATTGGCATGTCTATATGCATTAACACAGGGGAGATACTAAGTAGAGCCATAATATCCCAATGTCTCCTATGTCTGGTTAGAATATTTACCCTGTTCTTAGATAACCGTGTTCTTTCTGTCACCACAGGTTAGTTTTAATTTTGAGAATTTTTCTTGGCACAATCAGACCTTTTGACATTTCGCCCTGGGTATCGTATGTATCCCAGTTCATTCTTTTCTGCGGTTGAGTGCCATTCCGTGATCACGTGTGGACATGTTTCCACCTGCTGAGTCATTCACTTGCTGACGGAGACTTGGCTTGTTTGTATGGATGAAACATCCAGGAAACCAGCAACGAGCGCCATCATCAAGACGTAGGACATATATAACACCCTCAAACTTTCCTTGTGGCCCTGCGCAGCCACCTGTCTTCCTACCTGCAGGCAGCCACTGACTGCTTTCTGTTGCTGTGCACAGATTTGCATTTTCAAGAAGTTTTGTGTAGATGAATTGTGCAGTATGGAGCTTCTGTGCTTGTCTTTTGCTCTGCACACGACTTTAAGCTTTAATCATGATGTTGTGGCCACCAGTCTTTCATTCCATATTATTGCTCAATAATACACCATAACCTGTTTATTTATTTAATAGACGTTGGAAATCCTTCCAGGCTAGGACTACTGGGAATAGCTCTTGAGGATACGCCCCAACAATTTGTGCAGATTTAATTATTTCATTATTATGGGTTCTACACAGACTAATTGCATACAAAAGCTAGCTCGTTACACCTGAGTAATGTAGATTCTTCTGAATAAGTGTTCTCAATCTTCCGAGAATTTGTAGTTAATTATATTTTTCTGTGCTCTTTTGTCTCTAGGTTTTTCACAGGTAAATTTGAGGATCTACTTTGTAATAATCTTGCAATTTGCACCGACATCATCACTAACTGATTTCACTTTCTCTCATTATTTGCATCCCCATCCCTAACTTTAGTCATCTTTTTGGTAATATTGTACCTTTTACCACATGATTCTTTTCACTTGTACATGTTTGTGATACATACTAGTTACATTCATCTTGGGAGACTGGGGCATATCCACATCAGATCTTGGTTATTTTCACCTCTCCCCTCCCACCTCCTCTCTCCCCTTTTTACTCCGCATCCCATCTACCCCTTCACTCCTTCCCATCTCCATAGTCTCTCTCAAATTCATTTTTAAAGAAGAAAAAGAAAAAATCAAAGAAATATTAAATCCAAATTAATTTGAAAGGCATGAGAAAACTTCCTTCTGCTCCTAAATATCTTACTTTCAG
The DNA here is from genome assembly GCA_004027205.1 of Ctenodactylus gundi. Classification (NCBI taxonomy): domain Eukaryota; kingdom Metazoa; phylum Chordata; class Mammalia; order Rodentia; family Ctenodactylidae; genus Ctenodactylus; species Ctenodactylus gundi. The sequence goes on from PVKB01000063.1 coordinate 468,315, forward strand.
TTAGGAGGACTAAAATTCTTCCATTATAAATTCATTACTTTGGCTTAATAAGTATTTTAGTTTTTTTTTACTTTTGTAATTTTTTATTTTTTATTTATTTTTCCTCCCATTTTATTGATATGTATAAGCACAAAATTTAAGGTTTACCATGAAGTTGAGCATTTAGCGCACCTACATATCTTGTGACAAGGACTTTCTTGCTCTCCTTTTGTCCCTCCCCCTACCCACCTTATCTCCCTCCCACACTACCCCCCTGGTTCACTTTGTTTTTCATTTTAAGTTCCATGAGATGGTTGTGATCTATGTTTCTCATATCAGAGAGACCATTCGATGTTTCACCTTCTGCTTCTGACTCACTTCACTAAGCATGATGTTCTCAGGTTTCTACCATTTGCTCATAAAAGCCTCCACGCTGTTGGACTTTATAGATGCATAGTATTCCATTGTGTATAAAGACCACAGTTTGTGTATCCGCTGGTCTGTTGATGGGTATTTTGGTGACTTCCTATTGTTAGTTGTGCTGCTACGAACATGAGAAATCTTCAGAGAGAGACGACCTTTTCTTCCCAGGCCATAGAAGGGTGACTTCACTTATGTGGTCCTTTCTAGGTAGATGAGTAGAAGATGGGGTAGAAGAGAGGGAAGTAGTGTGAGGGGAATAAAAGTTACTTCCCAATGAAAATGAAAAAGGACTAGAAAAATGAATGAAAGGCAGAAGAGGAGAAGTCAACATTTTCTGATTTTGTTCATGTCCTTTCTGAGAAGTGAGAATATTCGTTTTCCTTTTTTTTTTTTTTGCCTTTTTGGTGGAAAATCATCACAAGATAAGAATTAATTAGTAGTCACTTAGTGACAGATAGCCAATCATTTATTTTAAATCCATTCTGTTTACTACTGAGTTGACATGTTAATAGTTGAAGGATTATAAGCAAAATATGGGTTGCACTGAGGAGAAAAATCCTATGTATGTTGGTAAAAGTAGAGTCCAGACACAACTAGCCATCTTGCAAGCACACCCCAATATTAATAAACTGGGGGAAGAGCCAGGGGAGTGCCGGAAAGCAGTTCTGAAAAGGAATAGGGAAGGAGAAAAGAGACCTGGCCACATCCCCCTTGCTGTAGTAGACCCACTAATCAAAACCATGAGAGCGTGAATTAAAATCAGAAATGGTCAGAAATGGCCTTAAGTATTTAGAAGAATATTTCAGATGGCCGAAGAAACAGGTATACACACAGCTGAGTTGGAGATTTAGAATACTTAGTAGCTTACATAGTCCTTACTGATGAAATCTTGATCGGAGAAAAATGCTTACGATACTAAGTTCTTGCACATATTTTACCCTTTGTAGATGCAAGTCTAATACCATTTCATGGCTTGCCAAATTTTTCATTGATTCTATAGCCATACATTTGGTTAAAAACTCACTTTTGTGGCTACCTGAAGAAAAATTAATTCTATACAACAAGAATCAATATGGAATAATGAATGGTTTCAGGCAGTGGCTTACTGATAAGTTTTCTCACGAAGCCACAGTGGCTTTATCACTCCATACTGAATGTTGATTTCAAATGGGAGGTGGCGTTTCCTTTTATAACTGAGCTATAAACATTGCGTGTAAGACACTCAACTACAAAATATACAAGGTGTAAACAGATGTACATTACGGCACTTTCTCCAGAAGGGAACTTGAGGGATAGTTTGATTGCACTACCGCCACAGTGTGAGAGCTTGGAAAGCTTAGAGCAAAGTGCCCCATGAATATTCATTAACACAGTAAGTAAAGATATCTGGATGAGTCCCTGTACTTCAGTCCAGCCACATCCTATGAGAAGGCAGGGAACGTTGGAAACTTGTAAAGTCTTTACTACCTGTGTGTCAGGGAGTCATATTACTCACAAATGGCTCAGCCAGGGAGAACGGTAGCTGTTCTCTCTCAAATCACGATTATATTTTAGTACTCGCTCAATTCTCACTTGGGTGCTGCCACTTCCTTTCACTGTGGAAGCTGGGGGTGGGGGAGGGCTCCAAGTTTTCTTTCCTTAGATTTGCAAGTGGGGAAAGATTATTGCATATCAACTGGGCTTTGAAGAGCATGTGGAGGTGTCTGCTGGGTCTGGGACTATTTGGTGGAAAGTTATTGAAGGCCTTTCTTGTCACTATTGAGTGTCTTTGCTCTTCCCTCTGGGCTCCCTCAGGGCCCTGCAGATTCCCTTCTGCACTTTTGCCATAATCTTGATGTCCTATCTGGTCCAAGGCTCCTCCCCATTTTCATTCTTCTTTCTGAAAATCTTATTTCTCTCTTATTCATTTGATGCTCAAGTACTAGTGACTATAGACAATGTTTCTCTCAGACTAAAGTCTTATTATAAACATGAACTTTCATAGTTTTGATAGAAAAGAGTCTATGTATTTTATGGACTGTAGTAGGCTAATTTGCAACTGTTCTTGGTTACGATCTCTTCTCAAATCCCATAAAGCAACATTTGTAATTTGCCATGTTTTCTGATATATTTCTGATTTGTTTAAAAATTATTAGGTTTATGCTTTAAAATCCACTTACCTTAGACTTTTCCATTTTGCCCTTAATGGTAGAATGACATTGAAGATACAGAAACATTCCCCTTTTGATAAATGCTGAGATTTAACCCCCTTTTTAAAACCACATCAAAGCTAATATTAGCAAACTCTTTAAATCTTATTTGTAAGTTACTTTATGACTGGATCATTTTTCAATCCATTTTAAATTTATGTTCAAAGTTCCTACATGACATCATTTCTTCTTTTGTTTTTTAAAAGAAAGTAAAGAAGGAAGGGGAGAGACTCTCATATTTTGTACTATGGCTTGATTAGAATCTGTGGTAATTGTTAGAATAATACTCACCAAGGCTTCCCTAAATGCCTGTTGATTTGGATCAGATTGAGTTGAGGTGTGTATTTGAGAGCTTAGAATTTCATTTTGACACCTATCCTATCTTTTGGTTTTTGAAAACCCAGCACTCTTCTGGTTCATCTGGTGTCATCATGGTGACAGTCAAGCTTATTGTGCCTCCCCAAAACCCCTTCCTTTTCAAGAGATCATCAGTGACTCTCTAGTCTTATTTCTGGGGTTCACCTTTCTTCAGAAATGCACCTTCTCTAGCACATTCCTCTACTTTTCAAAAGCTCTTGGAATCTAATTTTGTAAATTATATAAACTTCCTTGGAAATCCCCAGGCTGGAGTCTGGGTTCCTCAAAGGCTACAGCTGTAGCTTTTTTTTTTTTTTTTTTTTTGCAAAAGATTTGAAGAACTACAGTTGGTAAACATGGCTTACGCTGCCTTGTGCATCTGACTGTTAGGTTAGGGTGCAAGGCAGGCAGCCCCACGAGCATCTTTACAATTCTTGCCACCTTACATTGCATGTGCTGTGGCTTCTAAAGCCCAGGGGCAAAATTTTTGGCCCTATTGCTTCCCCAGAATTGCTGAACTTTGTTTTATGAACAGTGCTGTCTCAATATCTGTGTCCATTTCAGAATTAAAAAAGAAAGACTTAAGAATAATGCTTGCTGCTAGCAGGTCTTTTATCTTAAATTAATTAATTAAAAATTTTTGCTTCGAAATTTATACTGGCAGCTGTTGCCCTATGTCCTGATTGATGCCAAGCTGTGCACGAACTTCTTATCAACTTTTACCAGGCTTTGGGTGTTGACTGCAGTGATGAAAAATTCGCATGCACAACCTCAAAATTTAATTCAGTTGTAAATTCTGCGTGGATTGGGGAGCAGCACCAGTTGTACCTTACTGGTTAGGTTTCTGCTTCTATTAGTTTGAGAAAAGTCTTCATTTTGTGCAAAGATGATTAGATACAGGAGGACACTGAGGCTAGAGATGACATTGACAACATTCAGTTCATTGGTGGTTTTCTGGAAGTTTCTAGAGATGTAAACTTCTAGAATAATGTGGCTTTGAATGCCCATGTGCACACATAAACTCCTATGTTTACCTCAAAAGTAAATATTAATTTTAAACCATTATGCTTTTGTTGTCAAAATAGCATTACTGTTCCATTTCAGCTCGCTGGAATTCAGTGAGTGGATTCCTCTGTTCATCAATATTTCATTTAAGAGGCGTCACAAGATTTAGCAAACAAAGATACAGGTGACCAGTTAAACAGGAATTTGTATTTGTAGAAGTACAACAATTAGGTTTTCAGTATAAGTTTTTTCCTGTGGCACTTGGATAAATATTGCATATAGCATAGTTGATGTTAAATGTTCTTTCTGTATGTGAAATTAAAATATGACCATGTTTTGCTGGCTGCTTTAATCTAAATGTTTCAATAGCTGAGGGAATTGAGTCAATGTCAGTGCCCATCCTCCTCCCTTTGCGCCACTGATTGGTTCAGGACTTTTGAAGACAGGACTCCATAGAGTGTCACACTGAGAATCTCAGAAGTTCAGTGTTCTTCAGGTAGATTAGAAACGCTTATAGAAAGAGGCATAAAGAGGAATTCTGACTTCCTACCTACAGCAGTTGGGTTCAATAATCCTCTCCCACTCCACCCTGACTGAAGTCATTGGCACATGATAGTGCAGCTGGCTGAGCCAGCTGTTGTCACCAGGATTCAGGTGGGGATAGAAGGACATTTACAATTTGTATGTATTTCAGAGTTCCCTTCCAGGCTCAGACAAATAAACATGTAGCAGCAGCTGATGCAAAGAACCAAGGACAAGAGTTGAAAACACACAGAATCTCATCACTCGGGCAAATGTGAAATGCAAACTAGTGTGTGGTCTCAAATCCTGGAACCAAGCGCCTGCCATTTGCGTTTTCCCAGGTGGGATATTTTATATCTTTAGTGTGCAGATGTGTGAGGCTTATATTACCTCGCAGCATCATGGAAAATGGGCCATCAGAGCCCCTCAGAGGTATGAATTTATCTACCAAAACGATCAAATTACTATATTATCCTTCTGATTTTCATGTTCAGCCCCATTTTCTGAGTCACAAGTTAGAGGAACAAAACCATTACCTTTGAAGTTTCTGCTGCTAATTACCCAACTCCGAGGTACTCCTGACTACACCTTCAAATCAGAGTCTACAGTTCCTTCAGACACAACGCTTAGGTCCTGCTTTTTTGTACCAGAGGCATGGAATCTTGCTGTTTAGCACTCAAAGCTCAGTGACCCTAGACACTAGTGGCAGAATGAAACCCTCATTGTGGTGACTTCCTTGGCACTGGATTCAACTTCTAACACCTGTTTAATTGTGTATTATTTTTCAAAAGCTGTTCACTTGAAGTCTTTTCTAAAAGCAATAAAAATGTTTTTTTGTTTTCAGTCTCAGCTTAATATCAAAGATTTTTGCCTCTTGAAATCAAGCCTGATCTGGATGAAAAGCTGAGCAGGGGATGGGGGAGCGGGCAGCGAATTTGAGGACTATTCTATGGGGTCTTTGTGTTTTCACACATTGCCTCTCAGGCAGATGATGGCCACAATGCAAACTTCCACTGGAAAAGTGACAAGATGTGTTTCTGTGACTGTTTCTCTTTGGGCTCTCCTGGCCCAGCGTGTCCTTGAGAGGTGTAAGAAGTGAGCGCGGGGCTCTCCGTTTATCTTGTGCTTGCTATAAAACACTGTCACTCTTCCTCAGCTGCCATATAATGTTCCAGCTTTGTAGGCTAATATTTAAGACTGTGAAGAATAGCTGGGTTTGGTGGCATACAACAATAATCCCAGCACTCTGGGAGTCCAAGGCAAAGATCACAAGTTCAAGCCCAGCCTCGGCTATTTAGCAAGACTTTATTTCAAAAGTAAAAAATTTAAAAAGGCTGGAAATATACCTAGTGCAAAGGCCTTAGATTTAATCTCCAGTTTTGTAAAAAGGAAAAAAAAAAAAACAGAGATTCAACTTGGTCTACAACATGACATTTCAACTAGGCATTCTTTCCTTGTAAGCAATTATTCTGTGTGTCGCAGTGCCCGCCATTCCCTATTATTCTGCCAACTGGGTATTTCCAACTGCTTCCTGGGACTTGTGACTGTTCTCAGTCAGAACCACTGATTCAGAGTGTGGGGCTAACACATCTTTCACATCTATGTTCCTGTCATTCCAGTGGTTTGGAGCTGTGTTGCTCTGAAGACCACTGAGATAAGGTCACTCCTCCACTTAGTTGTGCTTGTTATACATCTCTATGTATATGATCTCTTGTGTTCATCCATTGGCCTAGTTCTTAACTTTGCTCTTACCCTCCCTCTGCCTACCTGAGTGGAAGATGCTTTACTGCTCCTAGAATGGCCAAATCCTACCGTCTTTTACCTACACCCTAAATGCTACATGAAATCTCTTTTAATCTTCTTCTTCTCAGTTCACTCACTACACAGAGCTTCGGTTAGGACTTGAGGATTTAGTTGGGGAGACAAGTGAAATACTTTTTATGTATAATATAAAATAAAGCCAAGGTTGCAGGGACACATCAAAAAGAAGCGTACACGAAATGTCTTCTCAGAGGATGATGGTTGGGATAAATTGTGAGGGCAAAGAGTTGATTAGCTAAAAAAGAAGGCGTGTTCCGGATTCAGGGGAAAGTTAGGAGAGAAAGCATCGTGGCAGCCGTTCATCTTGGTAGAAGCAAATGGAGCGTGTAGGGAAGTGTCAGGCAATGAGATCAGAAATGCTTCTAGAAGCAAAATTATGAAGGGCTTTGCGTGATGAGCTGTGGGCTTTGGACTTAGTGCTGATGGGTAGTGAGATATTTTCTTTCACTTTACCTCTTTCTATCTTGTCTCATTCCATCCGTGGGGCATTGGTTCTAGAAGCTCTTAGATGTCAAGATTCACAGATGTTCAAATCCCGTATTCAAAACAGTGTGCTATTTGCATATAACTCATACAATATTTCTGAATATTTTAATCATCTCTAGATTACTTGTAATGTATAACACAATATAAATGATGTATAAATACAATAGTTGTTTTTTCTCTATTTTGTTTTATTTATACAACAATTGTTTTTATCTATATTTCTCTGTGACACAAAATGCCTACACTGAGCTTGAGTATTCTGTGCACATATATGTAACATCAACATTATAATTCTTTCCTTTCCCCCTTTGGCCACACTTCCCTCATCTTCCCCCGACTCGCACTATCACACCCGTTTTGTTGCATAAAATGCCTGTTTTCTGGGTTTCTCAGATTAGAGAAACCATGTGATATTTCACCTTCTGAGTTTGACTCACTTCATTAAGCATGAGGGTCTCAATATTTTTAGGGAAAAATGACAAGAAAAAATATCTTTACATGGTCAGTACATATACAATCCCCACCCCCACACCCCCACCCTCCCGCCCGATTTTCCCTATGCAGTTGATTGAAACCATGAATACTGAATTTATGGCTCAGAGGGCCAATTGTTATTGCTTATTTATACATATGTTTTCCAAATGAGACTCAAGCCCCCTCATGGGCAGAGCCTGTGTAATTTCATGTTTGTATGTTCTACGGAGGTTATAAAACCTTTTGGCAGATGGTGGATTTTCTAGGTTATTTTTTGGATTTATGAGTAAGTAAATGATGCATTAAGCTTCCTGATATTTTTCATGTCTAAAGAATGTATATTTGGTTTATTCTAATAGACTGACATGGGGAGTTTGGATTTACCTTTGAAGTTGCTCAGCAATTGAGGGAAGAGGAAAGAGAAAGAAAAAGAGAGAAAGAGCTATTAGCTTCTTGTTTCATTACGTATTGGTGACCTGTGGTGAATGAAATCATTTACTAATAGGTTATTAATTTTAGTATTCATAAAACAATGTGTTCAATAGGTAGACATTACATGGGCAATGAAAAATCAAAAATGCAAATATTAATTAAAAATTAGAGCCAACAATTCCTAAAGCAAACACTTACTTTTTCTTTGGAAAAAATTCTGAACCTGTGTTGCTGTCCTGAAGTTACCAGCCTCTGGACAAATGGCTTCAAGAGAGAGAGAGAAGCTCAGAAGTGTGGCTCATTCATGGAAAACAAAACAAAACAAAACAAAACAAAGCAAAACAAAAGCCAACTTTGTCTACAGTCTTCAAACTCTCAAAATCCTGGTTTATCTCGGTTGACAGAAAATTGAAGAAGTATTTCTAAATTCTCTAGGGCCTTAAGGCTGGAAAATAGACACACGGCTCTCTTCCACAGGAGCAAAACCATGGAGTGATAGATTATTTTTGTAGAACATGAAGCAGGGCTTGTTTTTGTCACCTGTCCTCTTAGTACTTCCTCCTGGTTTCAGTGCTTGTTCTCCTCTCTTTTACTGAGAAAGTGGAAATTATAGGTCTAGGATTGCTGTTGAAGAAGAAGGCAGTTAAGTGGTTAAATTAGCCTTATGTTTGCCTCAGGGTTTATGGGGAATCCTGTTGGGGAGAATTTTTATGGCTCGAATGGTCATAATTAATTAAGCTGGTTTCATGTTTGTGTAAAATGCACTTAATGAGGTGACACTTTTACAAATGTGCCAAAGTTTGCCTAGCTACAAACTTGTTTTAGCGGCTTTTTCATTTTCTAATTTAAATTCAGAGTTAGGAAAAATAAATGATCTTTGGTTTGCTCTGTGCAAACAGGTCTGCGCATAGACCAGTGGTGACAGTGATACTCTGACTTGTCACCTCTCTTCCTGCTGTTTTTCAGTCTATGATGTGAATAGAAGAAACAGGAGAGCAAGAACAAAAGGAGAAAAAAGTGAAAGTGTAGTACACATATTATGTATTAAGTTTGGGCTATCTAACAGTGAGTGTTGTAGCTTTTTCATGAAGACATTTAGAAGATGATGGTAAGAGTTTGGATAAGTCCATTGCCAATCTGATCTCATCAGTCGACTCATTACACCATATTGACTCATCTATAATCTTGAGGCATGAATGGTGTTCTGTTAATATCTTGGCTATTGCATGCCAATGATATTTAAGGGTAGTTTCTCATTCTCAGCACCATGGACACATCAGGTTGGATAATTCTTTGTTGTGAGCTGCATCATGGGATTTTTGAAAACAACATCCCTAACCTTTACCACTAGATGATAAAATAGAATACTTTCCTTCATCTCCCATTCATGTCAATCGAGGCCATCTTTAGACTTTACCAAATCTGGGCAAAAAATCCCTGCTTTAAAGTATATTGCATGTAATGAACATTTACTGAATAAAATTATAGCACTAAAGAATTTAGGAAATCTACGCATACAGTTTATAATCTGTATAATTAGCTACCTCCCAACCTTTCCTCCACATAAAGCCAACATGCTTATTCTAGAACAATGAGGAATATTTTTCAGCAATCACGGTTCTGAGTTGCTAACAGCCCCTAGTGAGTGATGCTAAGAGTTAAATCCGGAAGCTCTTACACTGAAATTAGAATATTGACTAGGTTCCAATTTGCCAATCACAGAGGAACATTTGCCAAGGACTGAGCAGCATATCTCAGCAAATACAGAGGCAAAGCTTGCTGCAAAAATGTAGGCTGGACCCCGCAAAAAAAATTTTTTTTGTTGTTATTCCTAAAGTTTTATCTGAAGGTGCCCTAACAGGTTCTGAAAAAGTTCCTAGATATTTTGGAAAAAGTACATGTTCTATGAAAGATAAGGAAAGTGTGATGCTTGCTTTTATTTGATTATATCTTGGCTACTTTCAAAAGCAACTTGGGTTTTTTTTTTGCAGTTAAAAGATAACATTTTTGTTCTTTTCTTATTTTCCATGGGAAAAGTCAATGAAGCCCTGTATTGTGATTTATTTTTTTTCTGTGTCAATAACTATATTTTTAACTTGAGGTATAATTAAAAACCATCAATAATACATGAGTTCACAAACAAATTTTACACTGTTAAAGTGTATAACTCAGTGGGCTTTTAAAAGGTACATTTACAAGGCTGTAATGGAAATTCATTTCTATTTAATTTCAGGACACTTTCCCATCCCAAAGAAGCCTTGCACTCCCTAGCAGTCATTGCTAATATAACTCCTGGTTTCGGACAACGCTTTCTTTCTCGGTGGATTTCCTTCTTCTGGACCTTGTGTCATCTAACACGTGGCCTTTGGGGCGTAGCTTCTGTGTCCTGGAGTCTTCTCTTCCAGGTTCACGCAGAGCTATCTGCAATCACCTGCTTCAACGGCTTGTTTATATGTCACATTTCCTGGGTACTGCTGATCTGCTCCCAGCTCTGCAACTATCGCCGTCCTCAGCCAGTGATTCTCAGGTGCCCAAGCCATACATTTACAGACCATCATGGGGTTTCCTTCTTCCTCCCAGACAGCATCCAACTGGTCAATAAATCTAGCCCTTCAGTGGAGCAGCGGTCGCATTCAGACCTTCATCTTCCTCTGTGAACTATTTTCCCAGTCACTCAGCAAGTCTCTATCGATTTTTTGTCTTATTTCTGTTGTGGTTTTTGAATCTCCTTCTCTTCTCTGTGGTTGGGCCTCTGGATCAAGGCCCAAGAGCCTCAGCGTGGCAAGGAAGCCTTCTGAGCTGGCATTGCCTGCTTTCCCATACTCCTCTTTGGCTTGCCCTTGTTGCCTTCCACTCACGTCAGCAAACTTCTTACACTCTCTCAAATCCCCCAGGTGTTTCAGTTAATAGTTATTCCTGTCATTTTGTTTTGGACATTGTTTGGAGAACTAGAAAAACCTCTGTGTTCAGGATTTATAAAGGTGAATACAAAATCGCATTTCATTCCTTTACTTGGCCGGGAGGGAGGGGGTGGAAATAAGTGGCATTTCAGTAAAAATTCAGTTCTAAAAACAACTTCATTATGCCTAATTTAAGCAGAATTGTCATCACATTTTCTGTTTCCACCATCAGGATGATTAAGTCCTCCTACTGAGGATTGAACACTGACATTTGAGAGGAATTGATAGAAAAGTAGTGCTAAATAGGAAATTAATGAATTAACATTTACTTTCAAGAAAGAGAGCATAGACAAAAAGTTTAGAAAAAAATCATTGATTTTTGATGATGCTAAAACTTAAGAGACCTTAAGAAGCTCCAACGTGGTCTCCTATGAACTTTGGTAAACACACCCGCTCTGTCAGATTCCTAGCTTCTTCCAACAGACGAGGAAGCTGGACTACGTAGGATGTCTCTAAAGACAAGGCGAGCATTACCATTTCAAAATTTTGTGGATCCAAGAAAGGGGTAGAAATTTACAATTCTGATATTCTTCCTCAAGTCTTGATCTAGTGATTGGTATCACTTTTAGTGACCATTTTGGCCCATATTTATTAAATAATTAACATTTTTCATCTGTGCTGAGTGAGCACTTTGCATGTATTACTTATTTGATCCTCATTAAAAATATATTATTAAGACAATGACTAGAGTTTAGAAAGAATTGGTAATTTACAGCTAATAAATACAGGTGCTTCCAGTTTATGCTGGTAATGTGGTTCTGAAGTTCGGGTGTGGGCTTTTATCATGGTGTTACATCATTCAGTGGGAAAGAAGGTTTTGTCTAGCCTCTTAGTTACATTTTCGTTGCTGTGACTCAATACTTGACATCCACAAATTTAGGGGAGGAAAGGTTTATTTTAGCTCACAGTTTCAAAAAGTCACAGTCCACTCAGGGGTGGCTAGCAACAGTGGAAGCACCTGGCAGAGGCAGAGGTGGGGGCAGCTCCTTGTGACATTACAAATAGAAGCCAAGTGCTGTCAAGTCCAAAGTAATCCCATAAGGAAGCAGCTTATGCATCCTTCCAGGCCTGGTCCAGTAATCCACTTCTGGTCCAGCTTCATGTTCTGCCCCTTTCAGGTATGGGGTGTGCCTGTAATCCGATCTGTACACCTGTAATCCATCCCTCCAGGCCCCAATCTCCCAACAGCACATGATTCCATAGGCAATTCATAACATCCAAATACATGAGACTTTTGGGGGACATTCCAGATCCAAACCAAAATAGCTGAGTCTAGGTGGGGCTTGTCGAAGGGTGAAACAAGCACGGTGCATATGCAACAGAATCTAAAATGGTATCGTGACTCTCCAAGCCCAGCTGTCAGAGAACACCAGGAACATATTTAAAGTCTAAGTGAAGATGACTCAACTTGAGGCAGCTGGGGAATCTGCATAGACAGACTGCCAAGCCTCTGGGGAGAGGGAGCTTGGGTCTGACTACCGTGGTGTTTGGGCTTGTGTGGACTGATACTAAAAGGGGGTTGCTACGGGTAGAATTGTGCCTTCCTCTCCAGAAAGATATTGAAATTTTCACCTACCACAACATCAGAATGGAATTAGGGTCTTTATAAAGATAATCAAGCAAAAAGTAGGCCATTAGGATGGAGGCTAATCCAACAGGACTCGTGTCCTTACACAAAGGAGAAATGGGAACAGAGACAGTGTGAGCAAAGGGAAGTTAATATGGGGCAGACAATATCAATGGCTACTTGGTGACATTCTCAGTCTAGATTCAAGAGGTTTGTTAGCTAACTTAACTCTGGGTTCTCAGGTTTGAAGACCCATCTAGAATCCCATAAGCCAATTTCAAAATTTTATATAGTAACCGGTTGTAGTTTGAATGCTTGTGCCCTTCCTGTAGATTTATGCTGAACCCTCATCCCGAAATCAGTAGTATGAAGCGAGGCTTCTAAGAAGCATTTAGAACAGGATTCTCACCCTTTCTCTGTGAGGATGCCGTGAGAAGCTGTCATCTCTAAAGCAGAGAGTGAACGCTCATCTGACAAACAGATCTTTTGTTCCTACTCTTGGACTTTCCAATTTCTATTGTATATAAGTTATCCACTCTACGCTGTTTCATTACAGCATCTGGGATGGACAATGACAGCTGTATGTCTTTGCGTTTGTAACTACCCTTGGGAGGACTCTTTGGCGCGTAGTCTATTAGTAAACTTAGATTTGCCTACTTTTATATAAATTCTGTATGAAGATGTCAATCTACAAGAAGACACAAGTGGGAAGCAAACATTAAAGGAGGCAGAAATTATATTTACCTTATTCGGTAACTTGTTTTCTTAATTTCTCTTATAACCTCTTGATCTCATTAGCAGTGTTTTTGAATCTGGAAACTTGGTTGCAAACAGCCACAGGTAAGTTCAGATTCATAATGACTCATTTCTCTTCAACTCTAGTGTGCCCTAACCATTATTCGGTGTTTCTTATTCCAGCTAGAGTTCAATTGTCAATTGTGTGTTATATTTTAGGGTATAATTTACATACAGTAAAATGATTATTTTTTGTTCCTACAGTTTTACTTTTCCTAGGATGTCACACCGTCTGAATCACACAGTGGCTGGGTTTACGCATTTTTCCATAGGGCTCAGAAGTGGTAACAAGTCTAGAGGTGAGCAGTACTGTCTACAGCTTTCTCTTGAGGGGTAGGTAGGTACCAGATTTTGTTTACTCACTTCCCAGGTAAAGAACATTTAGGAAAGTCCTAGTTGTTGGCAGTTATGAATAAAACTGCCATAAATATTTGCTTGTAGGTTTTGTGAACTTAAGTTTTCATTTTACTTATTTGTTTTTAATAAGAAATGGCTTAGGTCAATTAAAAGCGCCCAAGAATCTCTGCTTTTTGAAGAATCCATAACAGCTATGGTAGGTGCTTACCTGACATACACCCCTGGGAGCAGGGAGACAGGAGGACTTCATTAGCTAAGGCTTGTATTTCTCAGCTACCTACTGAGCCTGTAAGCGTTTATTTAGCAAAACCTATTTTTGGAAGTAGATTCTTGAATCAAAGTAGAGGGACGTGTTTGGCCAATTGAAGGGAGGTCCTAGCACAAGAGATGCTGGGTAAAGAAGGCCACAAAGGAGTGGTAGAGTACATTTTCTTCAGCTACTGCTCATATCAGCCTGATGCAGATAGGAAGTCCGCCTAAGCAGCATGTCCTATCTCTCAGTATCTACCTGTAGGCAAAGCAGTTAAATTCTGGCTGGTTCTGAAGAGCCTTCGTGTGGATCTGGAGATGATGGGTGTGAAGTGGCCCTAACTGATTGGCTTGAAGTAAGGGGTTTAATGGTATTACAAGCAACGTGGTGACTATGTTTCTATACAATAGAAACTATACTCAATTCTGTTGGTCATGTACACTGATTCCAGGGTGCAGAGTAGGAAAATTCAGTGAGCCTGATCCCTCACAGAGTAATACGTAAGAAAAACTTCTTTGAGACTTTCCATGCAATGTTCTCCAGTTTTTTCCCACAGACTGATTTCTGTGAAAAGGCATTTGTGAGCCATTGAAAGTGGAAATGAGCATTACATACATTTCTTTGTAGTCAAAGACAGAAGGAACATTACTTCTGACTCATGAAGATTGAGTTTTAGCCTTTTGCTTTCACACACACACACACACACACACACACACACACACACACACACAGAGAGAGAGAGAGAGATATGTTATAAATTTGAGAAACTGCCTTGAATTCCAACTTTATTTGTAATATGAGGCATCTTTTTTTGTACCAATTCATTAGGTACCTATGCTGTAATATTGTTTTTTTAAATGTGTGTTTTTGTTCCTAAGAAAATGTGTTTGCTATTAATTGAATCTAATGCCTTTAAGTCACTTGTCTAACAACCCGTAATTTGCTTCATCTCCAATGTTTTGTCTGTCTCTTCTATTTTCCTCTAAGGAATCTGGTCTGGATGCTGGTTGTCTTGTCATCCAGGGATCCCTTTGAACATGTGTCTGGTCATCTGATCATTCACTTCCTCCTCCCACGCACAAAATCCCACAGAGATTGGAACTTGCCCAGGTTTGCACATATGGTTGATGTTCACAGCTTGAAAATGTCCAAGCTAGTTAAGTTTGGATTTCATTTTAATGAAACTTCATAGTTTTTCCCAAAGATGAAAGCAAGGTGTTAGAAGTCCCCACATTTCCAGGTTGTTAGATCACTTAAAATATTAGCTCAACCATGGCTGCTCCATTTTTAGTAGAGGAGTATGCATTAATGAGCACAATTCCAAAAACAGCCACTATTAAAAATAGCCACCATTAAAATCTAGAGGGTCTAAAATATACTTTTGGTGTCTGGTTTCAAAATTTTGTTTGAATTCTTAAAATCCTATTTTAGTGGATTATACGATTATCAAATAGTGTCTAAAAACAATCAGAAGCTCATGAAAACATGAAAAATGTTTAATGTGCATTGGACCCCAGCTTAAGATAAATCCATAAGCTGGGAAGTTGACCTACTCGTACATTCTCTCTGGCTGCTGGAATTGTGCCTGGTCCTTCGTAGTCTTGGCTTGTTGTGGTAACCCTGGGAGTGGGATTTAGGAACTGTGAAAAATAAAAAAGATGCTAAGAATGATAGAACTCATATATTTTTTGTGTCTCCAAGATTTACCAAACACACTTCCTGGCCTATTGAATATTCTTAATACACTTACTGGAAACAGAATTGAATTTATGAGATGAACATAATAGTTCACCATATAGTTAACTAAAATATGATTATGTATATGCCTGAAGTAATGCATAATATAAAAATATTCTGAAGAGAAGTTCTAAACTTTTCATTTGTCTTTGAAAGAATTGATGTCCTCAGCCCAGTGGGGTTGGGCAATTCTTTCACTTTGTCTAAAATTCATGTTCTACCCATTCTCTTGGTGAGCCCTTCTCTAGATGTACCTTGTGTCACTCTTTATTAAAGCTGATGGATACACACATGCAGAGGCTTTTAAAGATAGTGCTTCTTAAGCTTTTAAAAATTCAGAAACATTTGTCTCCACTCACACCATGAAATGTTGGCTTCATAGTTTTCATAACTGCTTTCCAAGTAGTTCTTCCTCTCTCCAGTATTCTGTAAAAATACTGCTAGTATTCATTACTCCCAGAACGATATTGCCCCTGATTTGATCGCATTGCCACTCTTTGCTTACCTGGGCCTCTTGCTCAAAGATATCAATATTAGCAGTCACAGGATCACGTTCTTGGTTTCTTCTTTTGTCACAGAGAATCATTTTGAACTTTGAGAACACATTGAAAATATTTCCTGTGGCACAAGGGGCCATTTTATGATAAGCCACAAGCAACACCTCAATACCTCTAGATGTGGGCATGCACCTTTTTTTTTTTCATGTTAGATACCTATTACAAATTACCAACATCACATCCCCACAAATGGTGACTGTATTTTTTTTTTCCTATATAAAACCATCCAAGACTAAGGTGATATTTGTAGCTTTTTTCATCTGTCTATGATTTGATAAACAGGAAAAAAAAACCCGTGATACAAATTTTCTGGACTGGTAGGGAGAAAAAGATAGAGAGGACTTTCTTTCTCTCATTCTTTTAAATACAAGAAGTGTGCAACGTAATGGTTAACTTGTCAACAAATTATTTTTCTGCATTTGTTCTCATAGACTAATGTTCTGATTGATTGGTATGGAGGTCTGGTTCCTAACACAATCCTCAGGGCTTTGCTCTTTCTCTGCAGATTAATGTCTCAAGTGCACCTAGACTTTGTGTTCAGTATGTTCTCCTTTCCATCCACCCACACTACACATGCAGCTGGGAATATCCCAACATGCTCTGAGTGACACCCCTCCTCCTTATTCCTTAATCCCATGGCCCTTACTGAGTCCCACGCCCTTTTGCAGCTGTAAAAACCTTTGGACATTCGTGTTGTGTTTCCTCACAGGGGAGCTATGTCCAAACCCACTGGGCCGGAAGTGAGAGGCAGACACCCATTTTTCAATCAGAAAATACGTAGTCAAACAGTTCAACATTTCCCCTCCTGTGTAGGGCTTCCTTGAGAGATGGTGACAAAATTTGTAATGGGGAAGATGTGAGAAAGGTCGCTGATGTTGGAGAATGACAATGTCTTCATCAGGAGCGAGGGTTGCTTTATGCCCTGTTACGCTTTCGGACCTGTTGTGGGTCTTGAATGAAAAATCACAGATTTAGTGTTTTTGCAAGAGCAAGAGACTAGATGGAATCCAGGAATTTTAACATCTTTTCGTAGTTTTTAATATAACTTATTTGATCTTGGGCAACTTCCTCCGAGATTGAACTTTCCCAGAATCGAAGCGAGGCCCTTCTTATTAGAAAGGCAAATTACTTGATTAGAGAAACTGGAAGCATGCCAGGCAGCCTTTAGGCAATTTTAAAATTGCAGTTTGGGTTTTTCCTGGTTGAACTGCACATTTGGTCTATTCTCCTGAATACCATGGAGCCGTCTTTTCTCTCAGTGCTGCCCCTGCCCTTGTAAATTCACCCACTTTGGTAGTGTCTTCTGCAGCGGCGCGAATCAGGCTTTAAGGACTCTCGAGACAGATCGTATATTCCTATCTTCTCTACTCTTGATAAAGCGAGAATGCTAGCGAATAGGCATTCACTCATGAAATTGATTTTTAAATAATAATGGTGTGAGCTCACTAGTTCTAATGTCCCAGATAATCAGTGATCCCACATGGGCTCCCAACTTGATGTGAATTTATTGTGATTGACAGCACGCGCACATGGGTGTCTCCATTAATGCCAGCTACAGCGAAGAAGAGAATATTGCCCTTTGGTCTTGGGCTGCTCCGTCTTGTGAATAAAATCAAGTTGAGAGGAAGAATCACAACTGAGTACTTTATTTCGGCTCCTTCTCCAGCTGCCCTGCCCATTCTGCTCTTGGAAGGCTCCAGACAAATTAAGTTAGTTCCTTCATGGAGTTCCCTACGGTGTGCTGGACACCATCCTCTCCATTTGCGCTGTGGCACAATGGGTTGTCTCTTAATACATTGGCCTTCTGGTGCTTATTGACAGCGGGTATTGGAAACAAAGCCCCCTGATGGTTTCAGTGACATTTGCTATGTCCACCATCAAGACATTGAGTACACTGAGGGCTCTCATTGCTCGTTGTTGTACCAAAGCTCTTGAGTATTGAACTCTTAGTGTTCAGAACTTTTAAAATCTCATTCCTGAGTTTTGTACTTTTGTCTGAAAATCCACGGGCAAAGGACTAGAAGGTTTGCAAAACAGAGCCTCCCTGTACTTGAATGCCTCTTTTGCATCGTTAGGTATTTCTTCTGTTACTAAATGTATATAACTGACTCTCTCCAATAGTGTGATTCTCTTCTTGTCTCACTAATCTCAGAAAACACCTTGGCTTCAGTTATAAACGATCTTCAGAAGATCCTCCCCCACCCCCCACCTCTTTTATCACTCTTGGAAGTGACGGGGGTGCCAACTGGTTAATCTGGAATCCTACCAAAGAAGCCTCTTTCCAGTGAGTATAACAGCCCCTCTTCTCGCTCAGAAAGCAAAGTCTGGTGTCCGTGTCCATCTGGTGTCCATCTCTGTGGTGACAGCTTTGCTCAGATGACATTTTGTATGAATCAAGTACTACATGCTCTTCTGCGGGCTCTGGGGAAATATCTACCAGGTGTGTGTCCTCGCCTGTGGGTTTCCTTTTCTTATGGCAGCTTACCTCCAATCCTCACGTGACATTCTTTCTGTACACACCCAAGAAGACGGGTGACCTTCTTCAGTGAGAGCACCACTGATGTTGCACTTGGCCCTCTCCAGTGTGACTCCATCTTAAACGAACTCATTAAGTCCTCAGTGACTCTCTTTCTAAGTCAGGTCACACTCTAAATAAATAAAAGTGGTTAGGAATTCAATGTGTAAATTTTGGGGTGTTGCAATTCAATGTATAATCGTCTTGTTTCTCCTCTGTGCATGGATGCGGACCTGGTTTAAACTAGAAGTCAAATCACGAAGCAGCTCTCTTTGTTTCTGGGATGTGACTCCCATTTTCTGTTTGCTTCACACAGACGTGGCTTTGACATTCAGGCATTCTGAATTTCTGACGTTCTTCTCCCAGACAGGTATGGTTTCTGTACAAAAGATGAATCTTTAAGAAATACTTGTAGTGGATAGTCTAAAGGTTCTCTCATCTCCTGAATGCTAGCCTTAATGCGGCCAATACAAGAAAGCTTATTCAATTTAAAGTCTGACCATGGATTGTCTAAAGATAACCTCATAGTGGCCACTAAAAGTGAAAGAGGAACAATACCATCAACAATACGTTAAAAGAATTTTCTGTGCATTTTTTGCCATTTCTGAGTGCATGAAGTGAGACACCGCTTGTCAAGAACCATAAAATATGAGGCCATTTGTGCTTAGATCAGGACTTGTTTGGGCCATAATTATGATGACAATACAGGATGTCATGGAGCTCTGTGTCCTAGTGTTGAAAGAAACAAATCTCCCATGTGCATTTAGTTCTGTTAAGTTCCTTCTAATTTAATGATCAGACTTTAAGTTGAATAAGCTTTCTGGTATTTGCTGCACTAAGGCTTGCATTCAGGAGATGAAAGACCTGCAGACTTAAGTGTTTTAACTTGTACAAGCAATGGTAACAGCCTATTTCTAAAAGAGATTTCAAGAAAACATTTCTGAAGTTCTTGTCGATGTCTCCTAATAAGTCACTCTGTGAATTCCGAGGTAAGACTTTCTCGTTTGCACTTGCCGTTTCGCCCTGCAACTTGAAGAGAACAAGAGCCTTTATTTGAGGGTGAATTTGGTGTAGGAGAGGGATTGGGCTGGGATTTCCTGGACTATCATATGACTGCTGTACTTGAAGGCATAGACTCTCTCTTCCTCTATGTCCTCAGCTTCTATTAAAACAATTGCTACCATGGGATATGGTGACAGAATGCTCATTTTATGGGACAGGTGTGGGGAGACTTCCCTTGACATTTGTTTGTGTGATTAAGTGTCTCTCATGTTAACTGAATTGTCAGTGGATAGAGGTTTTAACTCCAATTGTGGTCACTCCAGCAGACTTTCATAATGAAAGTTAGTGATTTCTTGTTTTATGAAAAATATGTGATATGTTAATACCTCCCATACAATTAAAAGTGCCATTAAAATTAGATTTTAGGTATCTCTGCTTTTTATTATAAAACTGTCTAAAATAAGAATGCTTATTTGTTTGGGGTTTACTGCTATAAAACTCTCTTATCCCAGGAAGGAAAATGGCATTATTAGTTATAAATTACAAAATTATTAATAGTCTGGAAATAAGTATGAGGCGGTAGGGAGAGAAAGGAAAACACATTCTTGTCCCCTTCCTGTCTCTCTTGAACTTCAGTCTATTAAAATTCTTTTTTTTCTCTAAAATCAGAGCATGTTCTGCAAAAATAATTGTAAAAAATGACCACCTAAAACTAATTATCTCAGAGTCTGAAGTTGTATTTTTTCTTTCTTTATTTTATTTTCTATATACACACATTCCAAATTCTGTAATATATTAGAGACATAGCGTTTGGGGAATCTGTAAACACCTAACCCCCCCAGAGGTTCATCTGTTTCCTATCTGAGCAATGCCCCACTTTCTACCCTGTCACTCATGCTGGGCCTTTTTACACCGTTACTTTTGTGCATTTCATAAGCGAGACACCCGCTTATAGCCAGTATTTTGTGTTCAGTCCATTTTTACTGAGAATTGTTGACTCAAGGTGGCCCTATTTTGTTCAAAGGCTTCCTATCTGTCTTTCTTTATGGCTGTATATTATTCCACTGTGTATAGGTACCACACCTTCTTTAACCACTCCTCGATTGATGGACTGCTAGGTGGTTTCCAGGACTTGGCTATTATGAATTGTGCTGCTATAAACCTGGATGTGCACGTGTCTTTTTGGCATGTTGACTTATTTCTTTTGGGAACACGCCCAGTAGAGCAGTAGCTGGATCAAATGCAATTTCTATTTTCAGCTTTTTACGGAATCTCCAGACTGCGTTCCATAATGGTTGTACCACATTGCTTTCCCACCAGCAGTGGAGTAGAGTTCATTTTTCTCCACACCCTCACCAACAATTGTTGTTTTTTGAGTTCTTGATGTAGGCTGTTCTCATGGGGGTGAGGGAAACCTCAGCATTGTTTTTATTTGCATTTCTCTGATGGTCAGTAATGAAGAACAATTTTCCTTATGCTTGTTGGCTTCTTCTTCTGAGGAGCTTCTTTTCATTTCAGCTGCCTACTTCTTGATGGGATTATTTATTTTAGGGGGTTTTATGCTTTTGAGATCTTTGTTATTTCTAGATATTAATCTGTTGTCTGAAGCATTACTGGTGAAGATGTTTTCTCACTCTGTGGTTTGTCTACTAAGCATGTTGATTGTTTCTTTAGGTGTGCAACAGCTTTTTAGTTTAACAAAGTCCCATTTGTTAATTCTTGCTGAGATTTCTTGTGCAGTTGATGATCTGTTCAGAAAATCCTTTACTGTCCCTATATCCACTAGGGTCTTGCCTATTCTGTCTTCCAGTAGCTTCAGTGCTTCTGTTTTTATGTCCTCTTTGTTCCATTTTGATCTGATTTTAGTGTGTGGTGACAAATATGGGACTAATTTCATTCTCCAGCATATGGAGATCCAGTTTTTCCCAGCACCATTTGTTGAAGATGCTGTCTTTTCTCCAATGGATTGTTTTAGCCATTAAAATTCTTTACCTTTAAAAGCATGTCTTAAATTCACCCACTTCCCTTAAGCATTTTCTGGCCTGTGACCACCACAGCTCCAACCAGGGCTATAGACCTGCTACTCCAATACTTTTAGTTTGCATTCTTTACAGTTAGTATGTACCTAGGAGCCAAGGTAATATTTAAGCTCATAAATCTATCACTGTCCTATTTACTTTTGATATAAATTCTACCTAGCCCATGAAGGTCTTGAGCTGTATGTCTTAGTCTACATCGGGCTTATCTTGTTCCATGTCCTCCATCCTTCTACCAAACGCACTCTAGGAAACCTTCCCTCCTTTCTGAGTCTTCGAAAGTGTGACGAACATCTGTATCTTAGGGTCTCCCACCTACTTCTCCTCGTACCTGCAATCCTGCCACAGATGCTCCTTGCTAGTACATATGAATACATGGTGCATTCTAACACGGGGACACGTACACATACACGGAGCCGAGTTCTTTGTGTCATCCATCTCTTGGTTCCTACTCAGAGAAGCTTCCTCGGCCCTCTACACGACCGTGTTTTCCTTCTGTGATTTTTCTGCCACCAAAACTTGTTTCTTTATTTAAAATCAGCTCTACTGTTACGCTGCTGGATATTTTTCATTTTTTCATGTCTTTATATCTGTTTTCTCCCCCAGGGAGGTGTCTTTCAGCATATACATGGCAAACAATAAGTATTCAATGTTTGCTGAATGAATAAATGTGTGAGAAATGTAAAAAGACAGTAGGAGAGGGAGCAGGGCAAAATAAGAATAAGTATTCCTCTTCTTATAATATAAAGGAAGAAAAAGCTTAGAAAAAAATTTAAAAAGGGGTGAATGACAATAAATGAAATATAGAACTATCTACTTGAATCACTAAGTGGATCACTGAATCTTGTCTGTAAATTTTATATTTATTGATAGCACTGTGTTTCACTAAGTAGAACTTCTATAGATGGAATTAAATCACTATAAAGTGCTTGTCTTTTAATAAGAAAAAAGTGGGATAGTAATTACTTGAGGTTATTATTCAGCATTTTTTGGATAATGATGTATTTAATAAGATATAATGTCTATGCAACTTTCCTTGATCTTCAGAACTACATCTACTCTTCTTATAGTACTAAATGAATCTTATTTCTGTCTGTGTCTATGTGCTTATAACTTTATTTTTTCAACATAGATTTTTGAGTGCCCACAGTGTTCCAATACTTCCCAGACTTTGTGTTAATTCCATTGCACACAGGATTCCTTTCTGCCACTCATCCTTCAAAATGTAGCTCGCTCCTACTTTCTTCATGACATCACTCCTATTTTAACTTGATAGTGACTCTTCCATCTTCAAAACTTTATAGCGTCCATGGCTTCTACTACCATTTATAGTTTTAGCTTTTATATCCACATAAAAATATGGAAGTTCATAGATGGAAAAATACATTTTCGGGTTGGAAATCCAAAATGATTCCAACTTGGGGTGATTCAACTAGCAAATATTTGACTTTACAACGGTAGACAGCGTACTTACACAGCCATTCTGTTTTTTACTTTTGGCACAATATTCAGTACATTCCATCAGACAGTCAATGCTATTACAAAATAGGTTTTATATTAAATGATTTTGCCCAATTGTAGTCTGTTGTAATGGTTCTAAGTATATTGAGCTATGTTAGTACATAATGTTCAGTGTGTTAGCTGTATTTGATGCATTCTTGACTTAAATATTTTCAACTTATGATGCATTTATTAAGACTTAACTTCCTCATATATTCAGAAGCATGTCTAGGTGTTCGCGTGCCTATACGTGCCATCTTGCTTACTAAAGTTCCAGGCACATGGTAGGTGCTCAGTAATTATCTGTAGAGTTATTGACATAATTGCTGCTCTGAATACGTAGGCACTGCAGTACATAAACCCCATGCACACACGAAACATATAGTATATAACCATCCCAAGGAGTTATGAATTAAATGCAACAGGTGTGGTTACTTGCTATGGTTGTCAAAGAATAGAAGCCAAGATATTATACGAAAATATATAAGCCAAAGGGGTTGGCCAATGATGGAGGCAGAGACAAAAGAATGTTCCCCCCCAAGCAATGCTGAGATATTCAAATACTCTTCAGGGGAAGGAAACTTCAGTACAGTAAATTGGCATTGCGATTCCATTAGCAAAACTATTGCTTTGGCTAGCGAGAGGACCCAAAGCACCTTAAGCCAGGAAAGTCATTTTAAGACAACCCCATTCCTTCATTCTGCTCCCACACTCTGTGAAACCTTCTAATCGCTTGGCTTCCCATTACACAATAATAAACAGGCTTTAGGGCTCTGCGAACTTGATTAAGGCAATCTGCCTCTGAGGGGTGGCAGAGCGACTTCCAATGTGCTGAATAAAATCAAGTTTCTTAACCTGCCAGCCTGAGAGAAGACCTAGGCGTGTAGCGAATTTGTCAAGGTAAATGTCACCTCGTGGCAACTTTCTGAGCCATCAGCCATAATATTAGAAATTATGAAAAATCTCTCTGTGTAGTGATTTAACCTGTATCTTGCCATATTTTTATTTGAATACAAGAAGAATCACTCACTTCTTTTAATGCACTCTCTGTTGCTCTTTTCTGTACGCTGGCTTCCGTGAAGAAATCCCACTCTTGACACCTTTATCGGGGAGAAAACACAAGCAGAGCTGACTTCGCTTTCCTTTCTTGGGTTACTGTCGCTAGCTCCTTGTGATTTTTGGTCAGGCTTTGCTGAGCAGTAACTTTTTCTCAAACTAGAAATTGAGAGAAAAATACAAAGTCTCAACCCATGATGTGTTAGAATTCTATGTGGAATTCTCGAGCCATCTTACATTTATATAAAATTCTGTCACCTGTCCTTAAAATTCAGAAATAATTTTTAAAAACCCACCAAGACTAATTTTCCAATGACAAAGTTAATGGCACACATATCAGGAAAGTGAAGTGGCTTTGACAGATGAATTGCAGTCAACCTTAGCAAAAAGATTCTACTGCTTGTCAATTCTCGACTAATTATATTCACTTCCATGGCTGTTACCCATATGAATCTGGTACGATGTGTAGCCTTAGCATATTCAAACAGCAGGGACTCCCACAAAACTGTATTTGAGAACTATTATGCTGTTTTGGAAGAAAATTAAAATGAGGCTGACAGTAATGGACTTTTTTAATTTTGGAAGAAATGTTGGGGAAAGGCAGATATTTCATCATCCACGATGTCACTTAAATGACACCCACTTACAGAAGATTGAAAACATCAGTGATATTCCTTTTCCTTATTGATTTAAAAAAATGGAACTCATATCCCCGCCTTTAAACAAAGTTAGAATAATTGCTTCCTTCAAAACTGGTGGAGTTCTGCATCCTGGATGCTAGTTTGTGGCTGGCGTCTTAGGTATAGACAGGTTGGTGACCCCAAAGCTTTCAGTCCTTCCATTTGTGACCATTGTGAGTTGGCGTGTGGTTGGGAAACATGGGTCATGTCCTCTTGCACAGTATTATTCTAATGATTTCCAAAATATTTAAATTCAGAAGCCACGTGGGGCATGCCTGGGGAACAGTGTGAGAAACAACTAAGCCTCAAGGACTATGGTCTTAAAGAGGATGCCACTTGCTTTCGTTGGCAGTGCTGACCAAAATCTGCTGTTTCTTCCTATGTGTTATTTCGTGCTGGTATCACAATACAGAACTGCTGTTTAGAGTAATTAGAAGTCTTCTTGTAAAGCACCTGGGGGAAGATGAAGTGATCGTCTGTAAAGTCTAGTGGAGGGAGAAAGCTTCTGACAATGAAAATTTCTATGAGAGGGAGCTGGCATCTGTGGGGATTCAGTTTCCAGTGGCCAGAGATTTGGATTTCTCCAATAGAAGGTGCTCTAGTTTGGATCTGGAATGTCCTTTAAAGGGAGACCTGGTCTCTAGCTCATCACTACTGGGAGGTGGAGGAACCTTTAAAAGGTGCAGCCTGCTGGGGGGTGTTTAGGTCATTGGGGTATGTACCGGAAGAGGACTACTGGACCCTAGCCCTTCCTGTCTCTCTCTTTCACTCCCTGGACATAAGGCAAGCGAGTGCTTGTGTTCTGCCTGTGTGCCCACCATGATGTTCAGGTCTAAAACCAGTGGGATCAAGCAGTCGTGGACTGGAACCCTCAAATTTGTGAGATAAAATATACCTTTTCTCTTTATAAGTTATAGTAGCAAATTGCTGACTGGGTAATTCGGGCAAAGGAACTTATTCTGAAAGAAATGTGAATACAATTAATGTTTCTGTGATAATACTACAAAATCTTTGGAAGGAAATATAAAAAAGATCTAGTATTTGTTAAGTTTTCTTTAAGCAGACTAAAAGCCTGGTGTCGTGAATGAGACAAAATTCCTACAAGTTGATAGCCTTACTTCTTATAGCTAAGCATACAAGTGAAGGAATCTAGTGGCTAGTCAGGGGCACGGAGTCACAGACAAGTTGACTAGAGTTTGGGATAGGGGCCTCTAATAATTTAGGCAAAACCCTTGTCAGGTGGAATTGGAGAGAATATTGAAGAACAACATATAGGCAGACAAATTTCTTGGAATCATCCAAATTTCCCCAGATGCTTAGTTTATCAGCAACGAGAATAATTTCAGTGGCACTAGCTGGTAAATCAAGACCTATTGATCTCTGAACCACTTTGGTCAAGATTGATTTAGGAGCCAGACGACTGGATGGATTAAACTAGCACCAAGGTCAGAGGAGAGAAGTATAAATGTTGACTCCAAATATTCTTTTTACTCTGATCTAGAAACCAAATATTAATCCTAAGGCTAACACTTAAGAAAGTACATATATTAATACAAATGACGACAATGTTGATTTCTTCCTCTGAGCTCAAAGTCCGCTCTACAAAATGTCTCCCTAAGGGTCATATAGCCACCAGTTCTGAGGTATTCATGGTCATACAAAGCAGAGAAGGAGCTCTGTCCTGATATGTAATGCTTTTACTGCAACAGAGGTAAACTTCTGTGCATCATTTTCTTCAAAACAGAAATATCCAGCTTCGGAACTTGCCCCCCGTTGCTTAGCTCGGCTCTCGCTTTGGTTTGGGTAAGGACTGTCTACCATGGAGGATCGCCATGAGTTCTAGGCCATGGATGTATAGGACCAGCCTGAACTACAGAGGGAGACCCTGTCTGAAAAGTAAAGTAAAATAAAATTTAAAAATTCAATAAAATAAACTTTATTTTCTTAAGTTGTGGGTATGAGGTACTATGTCCCAGTGACGAAGTAATGACTAACACATCTCTGAATAAAAGCACATCTGGGCAACCTGGATACTGTGCGCAATCACCCGAGCTTTTGAGATCCAAACCAAATGGACTTGTTTTCGCTCCACAATTCCTAAGACATTAGTGTCCTCCCAGTGCCTCTGAGGTCCCTTCTCCCTTCTCAGCTCCCACCTCAGAGCGAATACGAGGAGAGGGAAAATGCTGGCTGGGAGCTTTACTCACTTGGACTGTTTCCTTCTTTGGGTGATCCTGCCATGTTTACGTGTTATCTGGTGCATTCTCCCATTACATCTCTCCTATTCGTTATCTGCAAAAGGCAATAGACACAAATTGTCCGTGTAGTACAATTATAACGATGGTCTGAAGAAGTGGGGGTGATT
Organism: Ctenodactylus gundi; assembly: GCA_004027205.1. Lineage (NCBI taxonomy): Eukaryota > Metazoa > Chordata > Mammalia > Rodentia > Ctenodactylidae > Ctenodactylus > Ctenodactylus gundi. The sequence goes on from PVKB01000063.1 coordinate 495,380, forward strand.
ATATTATTGTCCCTGGATGGTTTAAAATAGAGAATTAACACTCAGATGTCTTGAAGCATTCATCACCAGATATACTCCTCGTCAGCTTCTCCAGATTCTGACGTCTTAGCTCATTTCTCAGATCCTACCTTTCTTTCCCCTCGCTTTCTCACTCTGGCCTTCACTCCCATGTGCCTATTAATTTTCCATTCAGACAAGATTAGCTTTTTCTTTGTTTTACTGATTTCTTCTAGGTTTGTGCTTTTGAAATTGCAGGTTAGCAACAATTAGTATGTCTAGAAATTTATTCTCTCATGTCTCAGTTCATTCAAATTATTATAAAAAAGCCATAGACACAATAAAGCTCTCATTTTGAGGGCACTAACGTCTGTTCATGAGGTTCCTTACCACCGAATTGCCTCCGATGGGCCTTCCCTTCACATACTATCGTTTTAGAGATTTAGGCTTCAATATATGAATTTTAGAGGAAAATACACATTTGACGTTTACACATGAGTTGACACAAGAATTTTTCAGGAAATGAAGTAGAACCAAGCAGAAAATACCCAAGCATGTTGCTCATGATAAAGTGAAATTTCACATAACATTTTATTATGTTGTGAATTGTGTTGCTTTTTGTGGATTACAAATCAAAATATATTAAATTCGATTATCATAGGCTGAGCAGAGTGAACTTTCTTCCTCTTTCAAGGATAGGTTTCCACTACATACAATTCTCAAGAATTAATCTACTACTTAAACAAAATGGTGCTCCACGATGGCTGCTTTAGAACAGAATGTGACACCAAAGGTTTCAGGAGCTCATTCCAGTGAAAGATTCTTTGGCCAAGGCAAAGCCATCAGGAGGGGGGCAAGAACTTTTATTTGGATATATGTTGATTGTTTTTAAGAAAAAATAGACTAGTGAAGAGTGAGTTATTAATAGTCATAGTCTTCACCTGTTACTAAGTACGAAAGGAGTAAAGAGTGAGGATAAGAAAACTAAGAAAGATGTCCTACCTCCCCAAATTTATAGATTCTTCACCTAGGACTCAGGAGTCAACATTACACCCCAAGCACCTGCCATGCCTGCGTGCTGAAAAAAGAAAAAGAAAAAAAAAAGCATACGTCCCTGCCTGATTAAGGCAAAGAATTCACATTTCATGCTCAACAGAAGTTAAGAAATATAAAGTTTTATGTAAAAACTTTTAAAACTTGATAGATCAAGAATTTCCATTTAAAATGATGACTCTTAAGAGTGGTATGTGCCGTCACCCCTAGCTGACCAGTATCATCAGAATAGACAAATCTTATTTTTCAATAAATTAAGAAATTGTCTCGAAGTCTCCCCAAAGTCACAAAAAAGATGACGAAAATAGTTGATCCACATAGTTGATACACATAGAGGTTTGGAAAGAAGTCTTCATCTGTGACAATCATTTAAAAAATTCTATGAATTATGGTTATGTTTTGGGACCTCTCTTCTTCAGAGTCTCAGACTCACGAGGCAGCTCAGTTCAGTGTTCTGATACACAGAGAAAACCCATTTTTTTGAGCTGTCTCTATTATGGGGGAGGGAATACTTTGCTTCAACAGAGGTAAATTACTCCAGCAGACAACCCCTAGAAAGAATATTTTTAAACCATTAAACATTCAAAGCTATTTGTATAATATATTGATAGGCTGATAACAGTACAGCATACATATTAAAATCCATGAAGTTAATACAAGCTAAGAAATCTTTGGCCAAAATGGATCATAAAGTCTTACAGCCCATTGTAATCATTGTATGTCTGTGGTTATTTTCAGTTTATTGTCCAAAAATCTTTATGAAAGTTTGATTACAAACAGTTTCTGTCTATAACTAACAGCATCTATACTAAATGATATTTTATACATAACAATTGAGGTACCGACTTTAGGCAGATGATAAGGAATTTCCAGCAGCAGCAGCAGCAACACAACTGTTTTTCAATTACTAGAATGCAAGGCAGCATTTATCCCTTTTTACTTTAATGGGAAGCACACCATATGTTATTTTTCTCCCTTTGGGGAAATGGCTGTTATTACCGAAGTAGACTTGGTCATTTTATTAGGCCACAAGGAGCAAATTGTACATCATTTTCTATACACTGAATTTTAAGTCATTAATAAGAAATACTGGTTTCTACTTCTGGCTAAAATGTAAGAGTGCATGCAAAGCCTGTGTTCCTGAAGCCTTAAGAGATTTTTAGACACTATCCAAACATTGTACTTTTCGTTAAAGCCATGATCTAGCTACGAATGTAAAGAAATTTAAGTTAACTAAGTTCATAAAAAATAAAACTTGTGACTAAGTAAGCATGAGAGGATACAGTCATCTATTGTTATTTATAGATTTGATTCTAGGAGTCCTGTGGACAAAAAATTTTCATGTTTTAGTCCTTATTAAAAGTGCTTGCTTATAACCTACATGCTTCCTCCTGTATGCTTTAAGCTACCTCTAGATAGTGCATGTTATGATGAAAATGGAATTACAAATTGCAGTTATACCGTATTGTTTAGGGAGTAGTGACGGCTAAAATGTTCATGTGGTCAGATGACTTTCTCATTCCTAATGTCTTCAGTCTGTCATTGACTGAAGGCAGAAGCCACAGACAACTATATTTTGTATATACAACCCGTTTTTGAGACTGAAGCAGGTTTAGCAGTGAAAGCCTATTAGAAGAGGATGGTCGTTAACCAACCTAAGAAAAAGCAACTGGGCTTTTGGTAGACCCGTGTGATGGTATGTTGGGGATTGATACAGTCAGCTCATCATTAAGCACTTAGATTTTCTTCTTTTCTATACAATCAGCATTTGCAGCATGGCTAAAAATTGGAAAATATAAACTCCATGATTGTAGGAATGTGGGAGGGGCAGGCAGGAACAGGCAGAGCACAGGGAACTTTTTGAGCTGCAGAAATACTCTATGATACTATCTTAGAGGATACATTATACATCTGTTTAAACATATAAACATGTGCAAGACCAAGACTGAACCTTCATGTAAAAACGATAGACCTTTGAACAAAATAATATGTCTGTATAAGTTCATTGGTTGTAACTAAGGCACTGCTTTGGTAGGGTATGTTCACGTGCATGTCACCTTAGGGAAATGGATAAAGGGACACCTCTACCTTCCGCTTCATTTGCTACAAACCCAAACTGCTCTAAGACGAAAATTCTATTAAAAAATGAATAGGAAGAGAAGAGAATCGCATGATATCTCTTTTTTTCCCATTCTCAAAATTTGCTGTTAAACTCTCATAATTCCTCATCCTCCTGGTCTACATTCTCACAGCCTTGAGGTGTTAGGTAGTTTTGAAGTTTCATCATCCTGTCTTCTTGCAATCTCACAGCTGCAAGGTCTAGTAGACTAAAGGTCTTGTACAAGTGAAGTCACAAAGTTCTGCAGTGTTTGGACCAAGGGCACCACTAGAAGGCGAGGCCCGACTTTATCTAAAGGGGTGACTCAATACCGACATGTGCAACTGTAGGGGGAAAAGATTTATTGTAGCTCACAGTTCAGAGAGTCTCAGTCCATTCATGGGTGGGTGATTAGAAAATGGTGGAATCACATGGTAGGGTTGCAGCTGGAGCCAGAAGCGGAGTGCCAGGGGCATAGACCCTCACAGCATGGTTGAATAGAGAAGTCTGGGAGCAAGGGCGGAACCAGCACACGCTCCTCCAGGTAAGCCCCAAACATCTGCTCTTCCATCCAGGCCCCACCTCCATCCCTGCACAGTATTCTTATGAGGCTTTTGGGGACACTTCAGATCCAAACCATGACAAGGGGTTTGAAGATAAATGGGATCTGAGTTTAAAAAGCTGCAGTTAAATCTCTACTCAATCCAACCTTTAATAAAATAAAAGATATTGTTCCCATGAGAGTCAGGAATACAAAGATAGTTTAAAAACAAAGGGAGTCAGTTCTTCTTAGGCTTCTGGTCTTCAAATTCAAAGGCCCTGAGTGCATAAAGCTATCTCCCAACTCCAACGGCCTTTCAGATATAAAGTCTGGCACATAATTATGCAAAAGTCAGCTGATGCCCATAGTCAATAAAAAAAATCATCCAACAGAAGTAGAGTCAGAAATAAACACTGGTTAGCAGAATTCAAAATAACTATGATAAGTGCTTAGAAAAACTGCAGAAAAATGAATATAATAAGTGAGGAAGGAGTTATACTTCAGAAGTAAACTTTGAAACGCTAAAAAAGAATCAAGTGGAAATCCTAGAATTGAAATAAACAAATTCAAAAGAAAACAGCAGATTGGATATAACTGAAGGAAAGATAATAGATTTCTAAATGTTTTGTTTGCTTGCCTGTCACGGGGACACTCACAACTGAGGGAGGGAAGGTTTATTTTAACTCACAGTTAAGAGGTCTCCATCTGTTTATGGCCAGCCTACAATGGTGGAAGGGCTTAGAGAGCTGAAATGCAGGAAAGCTTTTCTCACTACGTGGTAGCAGGATGCAGAGATAGTGAAAGGAGCACGGAGACTGAGAATATCCTTCCGGGCCACGCCTCCCGGTGACCAATCCCTCCAACCAGGCCCTACCTCCCAACAGCATGAGGAACTATCAATGGATGAACGCTCTTGATCCATTTGACCCTCATGATCCAGTCACCATCATAATGCATGAGGTTTCTGGGAGACATTCCAGATCCAAACCACAGTAAACGTGTGGAAAATGCACAGAGAAAAATAATTGTGAAAAAGTACAAAAATGTGAAATAATTTTGACATATGTGTAAATATGAAGCATTTAAGCATACATATATAAGTAGAGTCATAAGGGAAATGGAGAAAGAAGATAGGCAGAAAAACATTGGAGGAACCATTGGCTAAATATTTCTACATTTGGTCTATTAATAAAGTCACAACCCAAATCTTTATGAACCCAGAGAACTCTATCCAGAGTAAATAATAAGCAATGTGCTTAGAAACATCAGATGACCAAAATACACGTGGGAATCCACTCATACACTGCAGCCAAATTTCTAACAGTAAAATATAGTTTTTAAAATCTGAATGGTCTACTTATTTCTACAAAAAGATACACTAAATAGAGTGGCTAATCTTCTCTCTTAAATATTGATCTAGTGAGCCTCAATACCACACCTTTGGTTAAAGAAAAAAATCAACCAAAAATTCTATACCCGGAAAAAATGTCTTTTAAAATGAAGGAAGAACAAAGACATTTTTAAACAATTGAAAGCAGAACAAAGTTGTCAGAAGTCCCAAAACGTAAGACATTTCTTCATAATAAAATAAAAATGACACACGTAGTGAGCTGGATGTGCAGAAAGAAAGGAAGTATAGAGTAAATGTGTTAAATGTAGAAAGCTATATTTCTAAATGATATCTTTATATTATTTGAGATTTTTGTGTAAAATAAAAATATTGCTTTTTTAAAACAGTAAAAGTGTATGATTTTTTTCCATATAGGTCCGTAAAGGAGGAAACAGAATTTTAATATTGCAACCTTCTCAAGTTTTGGATGAATTACTATATATAATTTCAATATATAGTGGAATGTGATGCCAGATTTCTTATTGTTATAAAAGAAGGTACAATGAGAAAGAGAAGAGACCAAATAACTCTGTGATTCTGCTTTAGAAACGAAGGACTCAGTGCGAACTCATGATTTCTTCTTTTTATCAGGTAAGTAGATTGAGAAATATCTACCTAGATGTTCTTGTATCAGTGTGTCATTTCGCTGGCAAGAAAATTTCTAGCACCCGTAAATTCCACTTTCAGAATTTCTAAATTCCTTCTTTACACTAAAAGAAATGAGCATTTTATAGCTTTATAGATAAACTCTTGCATTTCAATAATATAAGAATAAAAAGTCTAGTTAAAACTGCGAAGCAGACTCATACAGGCAATTAACAAATAGGATATACAGATGGCCAATAAACATATAAAGATGATCAACATCATTAGTCATCAGGAAAATGCAAATTAAATCTATAATTAGAGATTGCTTCATGCCCACTGAGTTTGCAGAAATTAAAATAATTGACAGTATTAAATGCTAGTGAGAATGTCAGTTAACTGGAATTCTTACACAATTGCTCTGAGGTTATAACAACATGATTGTTTCTCATCAATTAAATATACATACTGTATGACCTATCAATTTCTGCCTTGGTAATTTCCAAATGAAATGAAAAAAAAAAAAATATATATATATATATATATATATATGTGTGTGTGTGTGTGTGTGTGTGTGTGTGTATACATATATATATATACACACATATATATATATATATATATTCAGATATACATATGAAAACATAACATATATACTAAACATATATATTGAGAAAATATACGTATATATACACTTTTTTTGTACTGGGGATTGAATGCAGGACCCTTGCACTGAGGTCCATCCCACTCAGCCCCAACTTTTTAAAATTATTTGTATTTTTTATTTTGATATAGGTCTTTGCTAAGCACTGAGTTGGAAGTTTTCAGTGTTTCTATGGCATTTGAAGCCATGAAACCAACCGGAGTGTCACAGAGAGTGAGTGTAGGTACACGGAGGATGTGAACAGAGCTGCGAACAGTAGCATCTAGAGGCTGGGAAGGCAAGGACGATGAAGATAGGATGAATAGTGTGGTAGGAAGGAAAGCCAGAAAGAACGATGCTCCAGCACCCAAGGGCACAGTGCCATGGTTTGGATCTGGAAAGTTTCCCAAAAGCCTCGTGTATTTGGATATACTGGGAAAACTGTGGAGCTGTGTACTGTTGGGAGGTGGGGTCTGGTGGGAAGGGATGAAGGCTTGGGATTTGATCTGGAAGGATTGTGTCAACTTGTTGAGATTGGGAGCACCTGGGGCAGACTGCATTAGTATTGACTTTTGGGCTAGGAAGTGAGAGAGAGGCACTCACTCTGGGTATTGGGGGGCGTATTGGCAGCTTTGAGTCCACGAGTGGACTGTGTGAGCTAAAAACTTTGAGCTAAATAATCTCTCCTCCCTGAAATTGCGGATGTCAGGTATTCTGTCCCAACAATCAGAAAGCGTCTTAAGAATCAGTAATAAACTAAATCAAATGTGGCTCTTGAGTCAAGAAAGAAAAGAACTGTAATTGTAATTCACCATTGAATTTTGCAAGATAGAGGTCATTCCGGTGGCCCTGACAAGAGCTGCTTCACTAGGGAGCTCGAGATGAATGCCTCGGTGGAATACTATTGCTAGGGTTTGAGTCTTAAGTGTCCCACAAACGCCTCATGTATTTGAACCTGTGTGTTATTGGGAGATGGGGCCTGGCTGGAAGGGGCAGGTGTCTAAGGTTGACTAAGGTTGTCTAAGGAGATTGCCAGCTTGTTGAGATTGCCTGGGGCAGAGATCTCAGGTGTTTGCTGTTGACTTGTGGCCCAGCAAGTGAGGGAGGGGCAGCTGGTAGCTTGAAGTACTTACAGGAAGGAGCAGGAGGCGTCGTTGCAGCTTCTTCCTGGGAACGCTTGTGGGCCGGTTCCGCCTTAAGGTGGCTTGTTGGCAGCGGGGTGAGCAGCTCGCCAGCCTCTGCCCTGTGCTTTCACTGCTCCCAACCGCTCCCTCAGTGGACTGTGTGCGTGAGAGACCTTCTGAGACGGTAAGCAAAATAGACGTTTTCTTCGTTAAGTTGCGGATGTTGGGTATTTCGTCACAGCAGCAAGGTAAATAACTAAAACAGCTATCAAAAGAGAAGAGGAAAACAAAAGTGGGAAAAATGTCTAAGGAAGGAGCTACCATTTAGGTGTAGTTGCACAGACGCTCCATGCTGCTTATAATTTCATGAAGGAAACATGCGGATCTTCTCTGTAGAAAGGAGGCAGCACCTAGAAGGGAAGAGTGAATTCAAGGACTAATTGGTTTTCAGTGAGGTCAGATATAGTCTGCACGGTTGCTGACTGGAGTGAGAAGGAGGAACATGAAAGATGTTGAGAGAGAAGGACGCCAGAAGCTAAAAGTCTGGTTTGGAGTAAGCAAGGTGGGGGGGGGGGGACTGCCATTCAATTCTGTAGATGAAGACATAGGCCTACATTGGAGTAGAGACCTCTGCTCGCTATTAATGTTAGTAGCAGGAAGAAAGCCAGACGGCCCAGGACAGATATTCTAGGTCAGTATTAGTAGTGGAGGGAAGATTGGAAACTTTCTTCAAATTATCTTATTTCTCAGAAAAATAGATATTAAGGTTACCTGTTAAGATTAAGGAGGACAAGAGGTTTGGAGATTTAAGGAAGAATTATACAATCAATTCTGAAAGCTTAAGAAAGTGGTAGAAGGAATCAATGAGAAGGTGTGAGTATTAGGCAACACTGGGGTCTATTTCAGGTCAGTGGCTAAAAATTTAACTGGGGACCAATTACTATGGTTTTGTGTTTTTCTTAGCAATGAGCGCAGGCATGGATTGGTCAGAGAGTTGGCCAAGATTAAAGTTTCCATAATGACATAAAATGCCAGAGAGGAAGGACAGTATCCCTAAGGGTGCACACAAGCGGTGAGTGTGTAAGGGACTGTGGATGCTAGGTTGGGGGAGGGGAAATGAAGGCATGAAGTGTCAATGAATTGTTACCACCTGGGGTCGAATTAGAAAGAATAAACTAGAAAGAAAGTGGAGTTGGTGAGAAGTTTCAAGTTGAGGTAAGAAGAGTCTTGATTATTGGGAATGTCAAAATCTAGGGTATTACTATGGAGGCAAATGAATGTATGAGTAAGATTGGAGAGAAAAAAGAAAATGGATGTAGGGAGTTGAACTGATGAAAGTGATATTGAAAAATTTTATAAGAAAAATTTATTGAGCTTTATTGCATGTCAGTGTCAGTATGACTTTCTTTGTGGATGCAAAACTAGAGAATTCAATTCCCAATTTTTCTTTATTTTACCAGAATCTGAAAATGTAACATTAACATATTGCTATTACTATCAAATACATAGCTCATATTCATATTTTCCAATAGTCCAACAATATCCTTTCTAGTTTTTTTTTTTTGTTGTTGTTCTCTTCTGATGTTAACATTACATTCATTTTCACTAAGTCAGGTCTTTGCTTATGTTTCATTTTCTTAGTAAATTTCTTTTCTGACCTCCCTTAACCTCCTCATCTTCCCTACAATGTTGTTTCCTCTCATCGCCTGCTTTGCTTCTCTCCATAGAAATTATTATATGCTACGCTCTAACAAACACTCCTTCCTCCAACATAACTATACCTTTCGGTTTTATTGTGACCCCTTTACCTGGCTGTAAGCTCTAGTGCAGCTGAGCCATTCAGCACCAGCTTGTTAGGTGAGTAGCTGAGTGATTCAAGCATCAATGCTTCAAGATTTAAGAAAAGGTAGAGGGACCGAAGTCTGGCAAGGCAACGACGAGAACAGAGGACACTCATGCCCCTTCCAGGCTGAGAGCGTCTGCAGGTGTACAAGGGAAGGCCTTTTCCGCGTGGAGGTCGACAGGGAGCGTTGTTCAGTGCTCATTGGACAGGAGTGGGCCCACCTGAGCTGAGGAGTCAGCTGACTTCGCTCTGAGGTCTTGAGGGTCTGAGGGAAGGTCACAGGAGCTGGGAGCTGTGGCAGCTTGGATGGGGTTGAGTTGTGTGGAAGGGTGCAGCATCTTAGTGAGTGACATGAACCAGTGAGGCACTTTCTTTTATATGAAGACAGTGGTGGTGAGGCTTTGAAAATTTGACTTGAGGAGATGCGTAAGTTATCAGTCATGGGGCTTTGGGGAGATTGCTGTGAATCAACTCTTCAAGAAATACGAGAACCACGTCTCCCCAATAGCTCATAGTAATGCATAGTTCTCTAAATGAATGAAAAACCTGGGCTGAAGCTAATACTGAAGAGGAGGCAAACCAGAGAGTGATTCCTTTTCCTTTGCTTCTTTCCTTCCTTTCTTTTTCCTTTCACTGTGAATTGCTGGGTATGAAAGTCAGGGTTTCACACCTGTGAGGCATTTACTCTGCCACGGAGTTACACCTCCAGCTCTTTTATCCCTAAAGGAGGCACCAGTGCAAGCCCATAGGGGAGATACTGAAGAGATACTGGCCAGATTTTTGGCTCTTGAAAAACTTTGAGTTCAGATCAAAACCCAAGTCAGGGTCGCTCTACAGTTTGTGACTGTTTTTGTGAGGTGCAAGAGGAAGTATTACATAAATAAGTGTCCTTAAATTTTAACATGAAAGACAAGCCCTTTTGGCTTATTGAGTCAGGAATAGAGGCTTCTTTGTGTACTGAGGCTCAGGTGATAATTAATTAGATTGTGGTGATCATTAAAGATGATCTTCATATTGCTCCTGTCTGGTCCAATTAATTGTAAGAGATTCTGAGAGATGTACTTTCCCCCCATAGCTCACGTTTTTATTTTTTACAGGGCTTATGTTTAAAAAGTGTTAAAAGATGACCAAATACAGTTGTGTTTGCCCTCTGAGTGAGTAGGAGTTTGCAACATAGACAACATGAACACAGGAAGAGTTGCCTGGCTCCTGATGTGCCTGGGGTTGGTGTGGGCACCATGAGATTCACCAGAGAAGTAGCCCAAGGCTTGGGGCCCAGAATATTCTAAAGACCACCTCCTAACTGCAGAGAATTTGTGTTGGGTTTTAATTCATTTACTGTCCATGTTATGGGGTGGAGGAATGGGGAAATGACCTATAATTGTGTTTTCATGGTGTTAAGTTATTCTTTGGTCTCAGAAAGTAAAGAGAGAAAAACCCCTTTAAGAATTCAATTCTGAAGAATAATTTGCCTGATATTTCAAAATTATTTCTTCTCAGCCATCTTTGGTAGTGTGTACAAAATAAAAACGTCATTTACTTTTCTTTGAAATTCTTCACTACTACAGATATATACATATATATGTTGTATATGTATGTATGCATATATACACACATGTATGAGCACATTTGGAGATAATTTTTACAATGGCAGACATTGTAATTCTCAATTGCTTAGCCATTGCCTCTCTGAGGAATTCTCAAAGTGTGTTGCAGAGATTACAAAAGTTGAACAAGAATCTCTTAGGGGGACTATGCAGTTAAAACTATTTTCATAATTATACAAAGATATCTACCTTTCTTTTATTTCTTTTACGAGTCCACAATATTCAACAGGCAACAACATCTTCGCTTTGTTTTATAAGTCAACAATATTGTTATTTAGAAACTACTTATTACATTAAAAGTTGCTTATATTCATATGCACTGACTAAAAATAAATTAGTAAATAAATATCTTTTATATAGTCTGAATTTTGTGATTGATAACTCTTCTGACAAATGTGCTTTGGAAGTTTCCAATAATTATTAAGAATGTGAAGGAGTCGAGTGAAAAAATGTTGGGAATTGCTCTTCTGTTACTAACTGTGTGGGGCTCAGCCTTTCTCTATGTGAAAATCTCTGATTTTCCCCAATCCAGATGATTGTCAGATGAAATCACGAGACAGAGAGCCAGCTCTAGGATCAGAAGGTACAACCTTGATTGCATGTGTTGCTTTTCTTGCCAGTCTGGATTTGAGGCTACGTGTACTTGAACTCACTGTGCACGATAGACTCTCCTCCTCCCACCTGTAGAGACATTTGTCTGGCCCACTAAGAGCTTTGTTAGCCTGAGATCTTTTTGTTTTTGCTGCCTACAGAAAGGGGTTGTCCTTACCAGGTGCTTTCTACTGATAGAAATGTCATCAATCTAGGATTAACAGAAAAGGAAACTGGGGCACAAAAGCCTCTTGGACCCTCCTGGAACCTTCTGGCCCTAAATTGTCTGTACTTGTCTGCTCTTTTTCTGCCTCAGACACCCTGGGGTCTTCGGAATGCCCAATCTGTCTTCAAGGTACAGGCTTTTGCAGAGAGGTTATGTATTTGTCAAATGAATAATATCCAGTCTTCCTACACATTTAATCTGCTTGCTGACCTTGAATATTAGCCAAATTCTTCTTTGACTGTGACCCAACTCTTTTAGTCTAATACTGCTATGTGAGTTGAACTGATTGCCCTCCCTGGACTCATTAGAAAGTTGCTTGGTTTTGTTTGACTTGTAATTGGTGAAATGAGCCTCAACTGTTGTTGTTTTTGGTTAATGGTGTTCCAAATGCCCATTTTTTTTTTACCTGTGACTTCTTTCCCTTACAATTTAGTTATGAAAACTTCCAAAGTACAGTGAACACCTAGCAAGTTCTACTGCTATTCAATATGATCATAGTACCGCTGCCAAACTGTCCACATATCTCTCTTGTCGGACCATCAAATTTAATTTAAATCTTGCTACCCAACTGCACCAAAATGAAAAGAAAGACGTTTTGAGCTAGAAGAGTTTCCATGTGAGATATAAAATCTAACTTAGTAATGTTTTATCTGAGTTGGTTTAATCTTCAGAAGCAGAATACTGCTGTTAAACCCATTGCTTAGAAATTTTTCTGCCAGCCTGGTACAATTTGGCATGGGTTCTCTTCCTTTTGTTGGTTCATAGCAAGGATCTGCACATTTGTTGATGTCTTCGGGAAAAGTGCCAGATGTCTTAATAAGAAATCAACATTAAAACATTATTAGAAGTAGCTGGACCCATTTTAGACAAGCACAGAAGCCAAAGGATTGTCCGAAAAAGAAAAACTTGCTCCACACTTCCAAGTACTTAAAAAAAAAGAACCATATCTGAACGTTGGTTCTGCAGGAATTAAATTTATTGGGAAAAATTAACATAGCCTGGCTTAGATTCTTCTAATTAATTAATGTATTTTTAATTTTAAAACCTATCTTCTTTAAAGTTGTGGAAAATAAAATTTCAAAGAACCATTGAAAACTGCCCCATTCTTTAAAGTTTACCTTCTCTTGTATTTCAGTTTCTTGAAGACTCCAGTTTTAGTAATTGTCTCTTGAGGGTTTTCTTGGCATTTTACCTTTGCTGTCTTTTCCCGGTAATGTATTATATAGCTAAGTTCATGATTTTTCTATTATGAAGAACAAATAAGAGTGAGGGGCAAGCTTATGCATCTGTTTTAAATTTATTTTTCTTTATTTTGAAATTATATTAAGAGCTTTCTTATGTATCTTTAGAAGAAATGGTAATCGTGTTGGCATCAACCAAACAGGTTAAGACTCTATATACAAAATTTAATTTCCCCTGACTTGTCTTTTTTTAGGCTGTAAATTTCAGTTTCATTGTTTCTTCTAGTTTTTCTTTGCCCTTATAACAGTATCCTTGACTTTAAGTGAAGAGGAACAACAAAATGACAGTAAAAACAGCAACAACAAAGAACACAACATATGAACAAAAAACACATTCTGATAAAAATCCAAAGAGACAATGGCTCCAACAGACCCTCAATTCTTGACATTACCTCTGTCAAACATAACCTACCCCAAATGTTCAATTTCCCTTTTGGCCTTTTCCAGCTGAAATTTAACAATTTGAGGAACTTAACATCTTTTCACTTTTTTTTTTTTTGACAATTTCAGATGCCGTTGATCATGGGAATCCCAAGAAGTACCCTTATTTTCATATTCATATTGGTAGGAATCAAGCTGAAGCTTATTTTTACTATTCCATTTCCCAGCAAAGTAGCTTAAGCAGAAATAAGTATTTATCTCTTAATAATTGTGACCTAGAAGATATATCAGCAAAAAAGAATTTCTCTGTTTAGAGTACTGATTTCAAGATTCTGTTCATGTTGAAGTGGCTATCCTGGATCAAAGAATTGACTTCACTCTCACTTGTTAGAAAATTTCAAACTTTCAAATAACTTAGATATTACAAGCATAAAGAAAAGTCCCAAAATAATCATTTAGGGTGCTTTATTATTAAATCTTACCATTAAAGTAAAAAAAAATTAATTTCTAAAAGCATGAAATTATAGTGGCCATAAATAAAAATAGGATATATATATTCAGTTCATGTTCCTTAAAAATAAGAGAGCACTTTACAACTTTTCCGTTGTCTCAGAAAGCCACAGATCTAGATTTGTGATTCTTTCCTCCAAATTGATACTGTCATTATTGTTACAGAAGTGTTTCTTATCAGATCATAGGATATGAGAATTATCTGACAAGCTTTGATCTTTAAGTAAGCAATGTTTTTGTTGGTCATTTGATAATACATCTGTCACCTTATTGCTCCATTACAAGGCAGGATATTTTATCTTACTTGATTGAAAAACAATGCTGTTCCTTCTTAGGCACATAGCATAGAAATTCGTTGGTCAATCTGTGAGGAGATCAGGAGAGAATCTCCACTCTGGTGTGGTGTGTAGATGCTACTGGTCTCTCCAGGGGACACTTTTCTCATCATGTCATCATGAGATTCAAATGAAGTAGGTAGAAGACAGTGCTGTTCACTAGTGGCCTCTTGAATTTGTCCTTGGAAGTAGGAGGGTGCTTCTCCTCTCTTGTTTCCGAGCTTTCAATTTCTTTATCTATAAAATAAAGCAGATGGGGCTAGAGAGTTTAAGTTAAATAAAATCTTTCAGTTTTGTATTTTCTAAAGTAAACTGGCTTATGAACACTGTAGAATGTGGGCTTATCCATCTTTTGAATTTAGTACAGATAAAATCATCAAATATCATCTATTTGAAAACACACAAAAAGACAGCTTTTAATTTTCTCTTTAATTAGACCTGGTGGCTATCATGATGGATGTATCTCTGTAGCCTGAGCAATTTGACTATATCTCACCTTGAATATCTTTGTGTAGTTCTGTATGCTAAGGGCTGGAAGGGTTTCCAGGTGACATGTGTCTATAAAGTCTAATTCAAACAATCAGTGTTTTCTAAATGGAATTTCTAAATTTAAATTGATTATGTGGTTTCTGAAATACAAAGATGAGTCTCCTTTTTTTTAGTGAAGCTACAGAAACTAGACAATTATGACTTTGAAGGACGTGCCTTTCAGATCTCAATAGATGGCAGTAAAAAGCATTGGAACTGAGAAAGGGAAGGAAAAGTCCTTAGTAAACTTTCAACGTTTAATTTTACATTTGAGTCAAATTTCTAGTTTACAGAAAAACTTTCCAAGGTAATGAATCTTCTTTTTTTATTTATCTATATTAGTTTGCATAGAGCAAATTTGTCGCTGTCAGTTCCGGGAGCTAAATTTCCAGGCTATCTCATTCTGTCTTGTTTGGATGACAAATGATTTAGAGGTAAAATGTTAGCTCTTGTGAAAGAGAAATGTGCAGTGTTGGAAAGATGTCTCATTTGGTGCTGGCATTCAGTGACTAGTTTGGTCCTTCATTGGCTACTCCTTGAGAAACGACTCCGTGAATTCGAAGAGGGAGGCTATGAACTATTCTACTGAATTTATGCTAAAGAATGAGCATAGCGAGTCCCTTTCAACTGGGCTGTTGGAGAGGCAATGGAGTCACAGGCTTCAATGAAAACAGAAGCAGCCATTGAGAGCTGTATTACTTAGAAGTAAGGAAACTTGTGGTAAGGAGATTAATTTTTTTCCACCTAAATAATCAGGCCCTTTGTGTGCTCCTTTCCAGAATTTTGAATGTACAAGCCATAGAAACATAAGCAAGCACTCTATCTTTTCTGAAAAGGACATGACTTAGAAGAAAAGGTTATATCCGACAAGCAAGATGGCCTCTTTCCTACGTTCCTGCTGAGTGTGTCAGCTTCTTGCTTGTGTGACGGGATGCTTTTGGCTGCAATACTTTGTCTTTTCTTTTTCTGGCACCCAGTGAGAGAAAGAGTCTGGCACCAGGCTGTGGGGCTGTGGCTTCTGTTCATAAACGTGTCTCCATCTTCAAACACGGTCCTAAAAATGCTTTCTTGAATTTGATCACTGAAACCTTTCCAGTCTGCATACTGTACCTGAGTAAGCAGGATTAATGTGTGGGTGTCTAGCCGATGTATTGTGGAGCCAACGTAGTGGGGAAACAAATTCCAGAGCTGGGACAGCGAGGCTTGCATTCTGCTCTGGAGGTGCCCTGAGCTGTTTGAGTGAGTGTGATGGCTGAGTAGGTGAGAGAGAGAGACGGTGAGGAAGCAGGGAGGGGGAAAAGAGAAGGATCAGGAATACAAATTTGACCTCATTTTGAGGAAAGATCTACTAAGGGACAGATGCGATGGTGGACCATTCTGAGAAGCCACTAGCATTTCTTTTTAAAATTATCAAGGCGGTGACTCAATTGGGTTATGTCCTATTCAAAGAAAGACATCAGGGAAACTCAGTGGAAGAGCCAAGTGGAGCAATTTCGGAGGAAAATAAACAGGTAAGAAGGGAATTTAATCAACTCCTTAACACTAGGTAGGGAAGATAAATGGGTAAGTAAAAGAGAAAAGTTCAGCCAGCTTGTATGCCTCACTTAACAATTTTCCAATTTTGAGAAAGCCACCATTGGAAGGAGGTGAAGGACAACTGCAACGCTGTTGAATTCAGCGCTGAGTTTTGCGTTAGGCCTAAGAGTCTGTTATTTTAATCTGCATGGTGTTCTCTGTTCTTTTCTATGATTGTATCGCTCTTCAAAGAGGAAGCCAACTGTGCTGTGGAGATTTCTCTGAGAAGCAAGACCTGAGCAGCCTCCACAGGGACGCATCGTTTAACATGAAAGAAGCCTTGGCCACGATTTTCAGGTCAGTGCACTCTGCTCATAGAATATCCTCCTAAGTGACATAAGCTGTTTCATGGTTCCCTGAGAGGCGCTTCCAGAGCAACATGGCCGCTGGTCTCTTGTTGGTAGATGGCGACAGTCTCCTTAAGGGGGCGTTTCTAGGGACTCGGATGAGGACATTCCTAAGGGTGAAGACAAGTCACTTCTGAGGGTTATTTGTGTACTGTCAGGTGAGGGGAGCAGTTCTAGGAGCTGCCCAGGGAGAAGAAAGTGAGAGACGAAAGGCCAAGATAAAGTAGGATTCTGAACCCTTCCCAGTTGTAGCCAGAGCAATTTGATGGTATCTCGCCTTGAACATCTCTGTGTAGTTCTGTACGCTAAGGACTAAAAAGTGTAGTGGATACTGTAGTGTGCCGTCCGGACTTGACCTCCTGTGAAGGTCATTTTCCCAGCTGTCGGGAGTGCTGTCTGACATGGCTTACAGTTCATTTACAGGGGAAGCTTGAGCTCCTGAGGCCTGGTGGGAGCCTGTGTCGCGTCTAATCTCATCCACTTCCTCTGTCCAGTTGGGCTGCTCTCACGTCTACATACATGTTACTCTGGACACACACCCCCAGTAAACTCCTGCAGGTTATTTGCAGCTCACAGGCTGTTTCTCCGAAAACTCAACAAACATGAGAAACTTAAGGACTGAAAAGAACTACTAAATAATCATGTAGTTCTTTTCTTCTGTGTCTTTATTTATTCAAGAAATATTTAATGAGAATCCATTATGTGCCAAGGATTATACCAGTCAACAGTTCTGACTGGAGACATCAGAGGACTTGAGAGCCTTCAGGATCACCTGATTAATCTTGAATCTCTCCCTGAAATATTTGGAATCACTATCCACAAATAACCTTAAAACATTATTTGCACATGGTAGCCTGAAAGTCAAATCTGCCTATAATTATTTTTTTCTTTTATTATCCATCTAGTCGTTAATACTCTGATTTAGTTAGCATTTTAAAAAAACTGAGATTTCATATAAAATCAAGATTTTGGCTGCTTTTAAAAACAGAAGTCCTGGAAACACAAGCCTTGAATTTCTGGAAGGCAACAATCAGCTAGAGCTAACTGATCGGTGCCATTAAAATAAACATATGTTCTATTTTGCTCCAATCCCCACTGTGCCCTACTAGGTTATTGCTTGACTTTATTATATACACACTGCTGTAGATATTCAAATTTGTGGTCTATTCTCCAAGTACTGGGTCCAATCTCCATACCATTTCTAATAGTCCTGGGTTTGAAGAAATCAGAGGCTTATCCATATCTTTGTGAGATGGTTTCAGAAATGTCTGACATTCTTTTATTGATGTGTAGTACAGCCTTGAGAAAAAGAATTCTCCCTTGTCTATTTTAAGGTGTTTTTAAGAAGAATTATTCAGAGTACACGTAGCGTTTAACACAGGTACCAACACCAGACTTACGTTGTGACTGTTCTCACAGCTCAACACTTTCCTTCCATCGTGGAGGAAGTGGGCTGATGGAGGAGTGGGGCTTCTGTAGGTGGCACAGGTAGGACTGGGGCTGTTTGCTCCCACCCCTGTCAGCGCTGAATGACCGCAGAATTGTGGTCTCTGTGTCATTTGGACGTTAGCATTTCATCTCAGCACAAGTGAAGACCCAGTTAGATCTGAGCCTTAGAAACAGTCCACCTGCTACAAAAGACAGATGCTCCCTGGCAAAGTTAAGGGCATCACCCAAGTCTAGTGGGTCCAGATACCCAGCCCATGAACAGAGGAGAAAAAAGGCAAGGCAACTGCCCTGCTGAGAGCTTCAAAAATTGAGAGTGAGAGGGAGCAGATTAGACAAGCTGGCCCCCACTCTACGCTCTATCACAATGGGCAGGAGAGGAGAGGGGCATAAACCTGTCTCTTCTTGCCAAAATTCACTTCTCCCCTCTCGGTGTAAGTGAGGCAAGCCAGCAATAGAATGCACTATTTCCTAATAATATGTAAACAGTACTCACCGTCAGTCTCGAGAAGCTTCAAGCCCTTGTCGTCGTACCTTCTGCCTTTCCTGCAATGAGTCCCAAGCAGCACAGAATTCCTTCCCCTCTGTTCTAATCGCAAGTTAACATTTCCTTTGACTGCATCAGCTTCTCCTCAGCTCCTCCTGTTATTTCCCGCCTCTCTGTGTCTCCTCACCAGTGTCTGCAACTTCTCAATCTCTTTCCTTAAAGTGACGTTTACCACCTTGGTCCTGGGTCACTGGTGTCCTCCCCCGAAGGACTGTCAGATGGTGGCCATTTTTTTCCCCACAATCCTCATCCCAGTGCCTCTAGGAATAGCGGAACTTCACTGCTTATTCTTGCCACTTCTATGTTATGTCATTTTCCTTCCCTAAAATGCTTTGCCTGAGGTTGAGACCCCGTCTCAGCGCCTGCCTATGGCAATGGGGGTGACAGGGGAGGCCCCTCTCATCCAGGGAGTGTGTCCCATGCCATTAAACTATCCAACCCAAAGTTTTTTATTTGTCTTTTCTTGGCTCTTTGAACTTCTGATATCTCTCCATGCTGCTGACCCTTGGATAGTAACTTTGCATTTTATTTTCCTAAGAAAACAAAAGCATTCAGAAGATAACTTGGATAAACTCCTACTATATCTGCACCTGGGTCTCTCCTTCCCATCCTCCCTCCCTCCCTCCCTTCCTCCCTCCCTCCCTTCCTTCCTCCCTTCCTTCCTCCCTTCCTTCCTTCCTTCCTTCCCTCCTTCCTTCCCTTCCTTCCTTCCTTCCTTCCTTCCTTCCTTCCTTCCTTCCTTCCCTCCTTCCTTCCTTCCCTCCTTCCCTCCTTCCTTCCTTCCTTCCTCCCTTCCTCTCTTCCTTCCTCCCTTCCTTCCTTCCACTGTGGTCATCCACCAACCCCCAGGCCACTTCCCAAGCACTTTTGAGATCACAGCTTCTGATTCATTATCACTCCCTAACTCTGTTCTTGTCAAAAATTATGGGGTTGGGGATTCAACTTCCTCAAATGAATTCTTCAATATTTTGGCTTTTGAATTTCTGTTCTCCCTTCCAATGCTAGTATCCTCAGCCGTGTATACCTCTGAAGTCGTTATTACCAAGAACAGAACCCTTTATGTCATCTTAAGTATTTTATTCTAGCTTTCTGACTCAATTCCGTGGTACCCAAATTCCAGCGATTTCTCAGTCCTAATTGGACAGCATCTACTAATCCCATCATCTTTTTCTGGTCCTCATCACCCTGATGTTCATGATTGTTTAACCAGTTTACACTTCATGACTCAGCGTTATAATCACACTCTTGCATGAACTCCCACCCCCTTCCCTCTCTTTCTACCCTTGTCCTTGTGCTGTAGTGTCCAAGATCTGATCAGCACAAATTCTTTGCCTGTTCTGCCCCTACTGGGTCAGCTGAACTTGCAGAAAAACACAGCCATGTAGGCTGATCACACCTTAAACTCATAACGTTAATGAGCCTTTATTGAGTGCTTTCTGAAAACCCTATTGAATTTCTCGTCTCTTCAGTCTCGTATTCTCCTTGACAAGCACTTTATTTTTCTTTTGCTCTTTGAACCTCTGGTACTTTGCTGCATTCCTTGCCCTTAGCTGGTGACTCTGTTCCCTGTTTCTCTAGGGATATAGACAGACTGAAAAGCTGGCTAAGCTCCTACCGTGTCTGCTCACCTCTCCACATCTGAGTCCTTCTGCCCATTTCTTCTCTCCTTCCTCCCTCCTTTCTTCCCTTTTCTCTTCCTCCTCTGCTCAGTCCCTCTCTTCCTATCTCTGTTTTGAGGATCTTTAAATGCTTCCAAGATTATGCCTTCTTAGCAAGTTGGCTCTGAAATAGTACTCGGTTTGAAGTAAGCCGTGGCTTTCTGTGACAAGCAGAGCGTATGCTGAGACCCTTTGCCATTTAATAAATCCTCCAACCTCAGCAAATAGCAGTTGAGACAAAGAGTCTGCTGGTAACCAAGGTGAAACCTTGAGAACATAAAAAAGGGAAGGGTCCAGGGACTCTGCAGGAATGAGGCCCAGTCTTAGACAAATGCCATTAAGGCCAAAAGTAAATAGAAACCTCCTAGAGCAGGGACACTGTCCATGCTAGGGCAAACTCTCAGTTGAGGTATTGCAGTAGTATGGGCTCAGTGGAAAGGGAAAAAACCAGGCCTGGCAGCTCTTTGCTAGAGACCCACAAACACAGGGTAAATCCTAGACGCAGCAAGTTGGACCGCTGACAGTCAGATGCGTGAGATAAACAAAGATAAGCCTGCAAATTGATGACCTAGACTGCAAACTATAATTACACAGAAAGAATGAATAGGCCAAAATACCAACTCCCTAGAGGAGAACTTTGCATTTTCCTCCTTAGAAACAACCATTTGGACATTTTTATCTTCCAGAAATATGGGCGTTGTGGAGCCTTGAGCAAAGGCATCCCTTAGCTTGTGTTCTCAGAGTTAATCTTGTGCTATATTCATTCCCCTTATCATGCGTGGGCGGGAACATTTATTTTTAAAGCAAGAATAAAGATTTTCGTTTGTCAAGGCGTTGTTTGGATTGCTCAAGACTCTCTGGAATGAGTTCTAACCTTTGAAAGCAGAGACTATACAGATGTATATTTAAGTATAGAAATTAGACGATGTGATCAGTTTTTAAGGAATTAAGTTTCCTTATCAATTTCTTGAGTAACTAAACTGAAACTTTGCCTCCTGAACCCACTTCACCTTTTTTATTCCATATTTCTCTTAGAAGATTTTTAAATGATGACTACAAACTCTCTGATCTGACATGCCTTTAACGATCAGCTACTGTTTATTCCCTCTTTGTACTGAAGTCTGTCAGATCATGGACAAGATCTCCTGTTCCTACATTGTATGTTTTTGACCTTGAATAATTTTTTTCAATGAATAGGTGAAAACTAAGTATTAACTCTTCAAGACCTTTTCTAGTTCAATGACTGTGTATTTCATTATACCAACTATTTAATCTACTGACTTGTTTTCTTCCTCTGGGCTTTCTACATGTTCTCTGCCATATTTCTCTCATGATTTTCTTTCTTCCTTTACACACAATAATAATTCTTTTTGACTTTCTTTTTGATATGAATGAATTACAGATTCAGGGACATATTTGAAATATGTAGCTTCAGGAATCAGTGACCATCTATACCAATTTTGGCCTCTTTTTCCTTCTCTTTACTCTCACTCCATGCCTTCCCACCCCATTCCCAGGTATTCATCTCTTTCCTGGAAGTTCATTTCTCCTCTTCCTAACCTATCTTCCGTGTTGAGACCTTTGTATGCAATTATTTTTGTGAAGTATATTGTTAGTCTTTTGTGTTTGGTCCATTTTACTGAGCATTATTGACTCAAAGTGGCCCCATTTTCTTTCAAATGCTTCATATCTGTCTTTCTTTATGGCTGCATAGTCTTCCATTATGTAAAGGTACCACATCTTTATCCACACCTCTGTTGATGGCAGGTAGGTTGTTTCCAGGACTTAGCTATTATAAATTGTGCTGCTATGAATATGGATATGCATGTGTCTTTATGATATGCTGTATTTATTTATTTTTTTGGAAGATGCCCAGTAGAGCAGTGACTGAATTAAATGGGATTTCTATTCTCAGCTTTCTGTGGAATCTCCAGACTGTTTTCTGTAATGATTGAATCAGATTGCAGTCCCACCAGCAGTGTAGGAGTGTTCCTTTTTTGCCATACCCTTGCCAACAATTGTTGTGTTTTTAATGTAGGCCATTCTCACGTGCGTGAGGTGCAATCTCAAGGATGTTTTTATTTACATTTCTCTGCTGACCAGTGACGATGAACATTTTTTTCATGTGCTTGTGGGCTAATTGTACTTCTTCTTCTGAGAAGCTTCTTTTTCATTTCAGCTGCTCATTTCTTGATGAGGACATTTATTTTAGGGGTTACTTTTTGTGTTCTTTATATATTCTAGAATAAAGATTTTCTTACTAAGCATTGTCTCCCACTCTGTGGGTTGTCTCTTCACCTTGTTGATTTTTAGTTTTGCTGTACAAAAGCTTTTTAGTTTAAGATAGTCCCATTGTTAATTCTTGCCATTTCTTGTGCAGCTGTTGATCCATTTAGAAAATCTTTCCCTAACCCTATGTCTTCAAGGGTTTTACTTATTTTTTCTTCCAGTAAGTTCAATGCTAGTATCTGATATCCAATTCTTTGATCAATTTTGATGTGTGGTGACAGGTATAGATCTAATTTTATCCTTCTGCAATACTCACAAATCAAGAGCATTTTTATACACCAATAAAAAATCCAGTGAAAGGTTATCAAGAAAAAAGAACCTCTTCACAATAGCAACAAAAAATACTTACCAAGGAAGTGAAAGACAAAACTAAACTCTGAAGAAAGAGATGGAAGAGGACTTTAGAAAATGGAAAGACATCCCATGTTTCTGGGTAGGAAGAACTAATATTGTCAAAATGGCCATACTTCCATTTAGCTATTAGACAGATTTAATGCAATACCAATAAAAATACTGACAGAATTCTTCATAGAACTAGAAAAAAAAACTTTAAATTTTTTATGGAACAGGAAAAGACCCAGAATTTCTAAAGCAATTCTGAGCAACAAAGGCAGAGCCAGGGAAACTACAACCCCAGACTTCAAAAAGTATTACAGAACAACAGTGATTAAAGCTACATGGTACTTGTACAGGAACAGATGGGAGGACTACTGGAACAGAACTGAGGATAGTGAAACAAAGGCAAACAGCACCAGTCACTTGCTCTTTGACAAAGGGCCCAAAGGAATCCACTGGGGAAAAGCCAGCGTCTTCAACAAATGGTGCTGGGAAAACTGGATTGCCACATGCAGGTGAAGTCCCTACTTTTTTACTTACCATTTTTTCCTTAGCCATTTGAAGTCAGACTTGGCTCACCTCCCGTTTATTGAAATCATTCTTTTATGACAGCCACCACAACTTACTATTTGCTAAATACACTGCAAGCATTTTCGGGCCTTGTCTTACCAAAATGCTCATGTTTTCGGTATTGCTGATTATTTCTTCCATCACCAAACTCCTCTTGGAAGGTTCCTTTCCTATGGCTTCTCGTGTCTAGCTCTGGGCTCAATTCATCATGCAAACATCCTGTGAGACGTTGTAGTTTATCTGAGGTGGCCTACATTGTCCAGGACAACTTTCTGAGTCTTAGGATTTAAAATTGAGTTGCTTGTAGATGACTTGGCAGCACAGCATTAAGGTGTTCTAGTTCTTAATGAACCAGATAACCTCATTTCCTTCCTCCAAATACGCCCCTCCAAGCTCACCCAGGTATGTAACCCACGACCCACCTAGGATTCCCCCTCTCCCTCTTCCTACCACATGTGCACATACACTTCCGGTATCCGTCCTTCTTATTGCCTTTATAAGATCTTTCCTTTTCCTCCCTGGATTGTTTAGCAGCCTATGCAGGGATTCATTTATACCGAATCACTTCATGGGTCCCGAGTCACTGTAATGGTGTCTCATAGGAAGTGGGTATGATTAATTGTTGCAAATCATAAAACTTATTGTTCTTAAACCACTTCCTGCAGCTGGCTTGCCATTCATAACAAACGAGGAGAACGCTAAAGTCTTTAAAAATCCCTTTTTGATGTTCTTCCTGTACTTTGACATTTTTATAAGAAATAGGAGGCAGTTGGTCCAGAAGTGCCTCAAATAGAGTAAAAGAGGCGCGTAATCCCACATTACCACCATTCACCCTTAGTTTCTGCCCTGAGTGAAAGCGAGACAGGGTGTTTACTCTGGCTCAGTGCTATTGGCAGAGGTTGACCTCAGAATGGCGGGTGATCTGGATCTTCTCTGGGGCCCAAAACTGTTTAGGAAGCCAATGCGTTCTGTCTTCGTGTCTTCATACAAACACAGCAGCTATATGGCTGTTTCTGGAACAGATCTCACCATGACTTTTGGTAAGGAAGACAGGAAAGATGCAATAAAACACTTTTTATAATTCTTTGCCTCCTATTTTCCAATAATTGCACTTCACGAGATTCAGAGAATGTAAGTACTAACTTACCCAGAAAAGGGAGATACAGAGAAATTGTATAAGATGCCAAGAAAAAGCCTTATTACTATCATAATTATTTGCAGTGCTAGAGATCAAGCCTAGGGCTGCCACGCTGAGCTGCAGCCCCTGCCTTTTTTTTTTTTTTTAGTTTTGATTTTGAGATAAGGTCTTGCTAAGTTTCCCATTCTGGGTTCCAACTGTGATCCTCCTGCCTCTGTCTCCCAGAGTACTGGGAGTATCAGCCTGCATCACCAGGCCTGGTAACAAAGATGTATAATTAAGTTCTCAGCTAGGACTTGTTCATTTTGCATGATTTCAAGCAGAAAAAAGTGTGTCATAGGTCATGCCATTTCTGTTTCTGTCTGGTTCCCTGCCGTGTTGGAATTTCAGGTACCCCAGTCTTTCTCCCACCACCAGGCTTTTGTGGGTGCTCTTTCCCAAGACTGTAAGCATTCTTGTGTCCCCTATCGTACCTCCATACCTGTTCATTCTCCGAATTTCACTACAAATCTCCTTTATCTGTATACTGCCAATATTTCACCCCCATGAATTTTTATATCCTTATGATCTCTTAAAGTCACATTTCTTTCCTTTATAGCTCTTTACCTCAGTTTGTAATAAAGGACCATTTGGATTTCTACTTGACCAATGACCATCCGATCCGACTAGGGTGTGAACAACATGGCAGCTCAAGGCCACATTTGCAATTGTCCACTGCTTTCCATCTGCGGTGGCTTGTGCAAGTTCTGCACAAGGAGGACACTCGGCACATTTATGGTAACTTAGTGAGTCCTTGGCTGGGCTCAGCATTGTGTAGAAAGAGGAAAATTTCTCCACCCATACGCTCCACCTGTCTCATATTAATTTTCATCAATGGGCAAAAAAAGTGGCCGCTAAGCTTTAAGGGAGTTCTTTGTCTCTGATAATAGTGCAGAGGTAGTTGGTGAAAGGGTCATATTTTTGTTCTTAACATTCTTTTGAAATAAATATCATGAATTGGCCTCAAAGCATTCCAGTTTTTCTTAATAGCCTATTACATATAACTAGTGCATACATCTGTCATCTTGACACATTTCTTTAATATTTTTTAGTCCATACTTCTTAGAGGTGTGTTCTTAAGAACTGTTTCATATCCTTTTATAGTGGATTTTGACTCAGACTTTAGATATTTTGTGTTTACCCTTATATATCTCACTTCACTTACCCTCTGGCTGTTTTATTTGTCTGCATTTGCTTTTTGCATATAGAGATTTTTTATAGGATTTATTTTGAATTCCATATTCTGCTAAGATCCCCACTCCCATTAGTTCATGTACCACACCAAGCAGAACAGTGATATAGGCACTGATATTATTTCCATCTATCAATGATAGAGACATACGAGGTTTACTCAAGTGTCTTAAGATTGAAGGGTGAGTGGTGGAACAGATTCTCATTTCAGAAACAAACTTTTTTTGTGAGTTTTTCACGAAAGTGATTTTTAACATTGAGAAAATTCATTTTTGACATGCCCGTGACAGGATAACACACACTCCATGTGAAAATATACTATGAAAATTCAACGTTAAAGATTAAATAAGTGAAGTACTCACTTACCTGCTTTCATAACTCCTAAAATTAAAAAAAGTCTAAGTTCTTTTTAAATGTGAGCATGCCACTTCTTTTCACTTTCCATGGTGTCAGACGTCTACATGACAAAGCAGAATCCAGTGGCTTCGGGGACCTTTCTTGATGCCTGTGGTGACTCTGACTCCTTGCTCTTTGTCTTGCTGGTAGATACACCTATTGTTTCTTGGGAAGTATTGTGGAAAAATGCATTACTCTGGAGCTTATGTTTGTATAGCAGTTTCTTTCATTGGAGCTAGTTCTGGGTAGGAGAAGGAAATAAGTGACAATCAAACATTCATACAGGGCAGAATGGCACTTTTTGTTGCTTAAATGCCTTTGTAGCTTTTAAAATAGTGTATCATAATAAGTCATGTTGGTTGAATGAAAATTCAAGTATTAATTTCTTCATTCCCATTTCATGACTGTAGTGCTTTTCACTCCCCGGGGAATGAGGAACCAAGTTCTGTGGGCAGAAAGGAAGAAGCTACCAGAAACTAGGCCTTCCCCCTTATCTCTGTGAGGTAGAGGTCTAGCCAATTCCACAACAGTAAATCTTGAATCATTTCTCTGAGCCTGAGATTACTTTCAGTAAAATGAAGAGTTTTACTAGCTATCCTGGAATGAGGCCACTGGGAAATGTTATTGAGAGGCAATTGCTGATTTTTCTTGTTACGGGGTTTTGTCCTGCAACCATGAACTTGGAACTGGCATAAGGCTTCCATAATCCCAGCCCAGTACTTAAAGTTACCAAAGAAAGTCCAGACAAGTCTTAGGGAAAGGAATCTTCTTGTATTCTTCATAATTTATTTCTTGGGTGTATTTCTGAGTTTGCTAACAACCCACACAAATGATTTAAGTAAACTTCTTGCAGTAGAATGTAAAACTAGAAATTGTGCATGACCATTAAAATCATATTGAAATCATTTCATTTTTAAAATAAAATTTGATATTTTACCATAAGAAAAATGAAGAGGATTTTTAGTCAGTTTCAGGATCAGATATATAAGTTTAATCTGGTTTTGATTTAGCAAGAAAACATTTAAATGCATGGATAAAAAATGCACAGTGGAGACATTTAGGGACAGTCCTCACTTTTCAGAATTGATAACATGCACCTGCAGTGTCACCTAGAAGTCATCCCTCCGTGCTACCCAAAGAGCTAACTCTGGGATCTCCCCAAGAGCATCTGAAGTGATACCCTCATTTTTAGAAGGTTGATGCATTTGTTGGTCTGTTGTGTTTGAATTCTCCATGGAGCAGCTGTGGGGATGGAATAGTGACCAGAAGTTGGTATGGAGCCCTTCCAGGTGTTTATTTTGAGGTAAAAGAAAGAAATATCGGCAGAAACTATTTCAAATGATATCTTCCTAGCTCCCAAGCTCATAAGAATACTTAAAAGCACCTTGACAACAGAGATATAACTTTATACTGAGATATAAGTTGAATGGAAAAATGTCATTTATGTCTAAAATGCTTCTTTGGACTTATCTCTCCAAGATTGGAGGGGGAAATCCTTTAGAAAAATAAAATTTGTCACAGCTGTATAGATCTTTGAAGGCCCATGTAACATAATTATCATGTGGTCATAAGACACCCTCCCACACACCTATTCTCAGCAAAGTGTGTGTGTGTGTGTGCATGTGTGTGTGTGTGTTTGTGTGTGTATTGGTGTGTACATGTGCTTTTTAACATGAGTCTGAGGAGATATTTTCTGTTCTGGATAAGGCCATGATTTTTTTTAATTTTTGCTGAAGTTCACTTGTAAATTAAGCTTTGATTTTTTCAGAACCAATTAGTATGTACAAAATAGTTCTTGATACATAGCTGAAAGCTTGACAAATATTTGTTAAAAACAAGCAAGCTAGCTAACTAGCTTTAATTTAAATGTTAAGAGCTATGAAGCCGGGCTGGTGATACGGGTCTCTAACTGCAGCACTCTGAGAAGTTCAGGCAAGAGATTTGCAAGTTGGGGCCTGGGCTGGGGAATGTAGCTCTTTCAGCTTGATCTTCAGTACCGCGCGCGTGCGCGCGCACACACACACACACACACACACACACACACAGCCATGAGTATCCGATATAGACCTGGCTGTTACTACCTACCATGATCACTCTAGTGGCCAGGGAAGATTTCTGTTACTCACAGGCATTTCCAGGAAGTTTTCTCAAGTTAGTGCTTTGGTATTAAAGTCTCTCTAAATGAGCATTCTCTTGAATTCTTCTTTAATGATGCTTTGAGATACAGTCCACTTAGAGCATCTCTAAGGATGTATTATCATTGCATGGTTAGATATTACGCAGGATGACTGGATGATTGACCTGAACCATTCAGATACAAGGAGGACAAATACATTAAGGCATACACACAGTACCATCTTAAGCCACCACAGACCACTGAAATCCAGACCGTGTATGCAGGGATCCTAGTGGCCATCATCCCTTGCTTTGACAGTGGGGGTACTGAAAATTTTTTCTATTCTTGTGTAAAGCAAATTACTAGTTTCCAAAGCCTGCTATGCAGGACGATAACATTTTGACTGAAAATGCACCTAAGGTATGAGAAATTCAAAATAAAAAATTTAAATGTTATTTTATTTTTCCAATTTTATTGATATGTGTATATACAATATATGACATCAAGATGTTATTTTTATATAATCTGTTACTTCAGTGAATAAAATATAAGATAAAAGCCAAACATGCCAAAGGTTTCTAACTGTATCATGTATTTAAAATTTTTTTGAGAGTATTTCAAAAGTAGATTAACATGGCTTATTTAGTTTGCATTGACTGTTGGTCTCCTGAATATCACTGTTTTTCCCTCAAGATATTAAGAAGTAAAAGCCACAGCAATACAGTTGCATTACTGTTGTGAGTCTGAGCCAAAACAACTCTCTCTTTTCTTAATGTGTCGTATATTAGTACTGATATCATATATTTTGTTCATCAGTGGGAAATTTTGCTAATAGAGTTGCACTAAAATTCTTGACCTGACAAAAAGGTTCAGCATAGTCTCAGAGAGAGGAGTCCCTTTAGGTCAGATCTACAGGCCCTTTCTGTTTTGTTATGCATGAGTGAGGTTGAGTAAGCTCTTATCAGAAAGCTACATGTACCATTCAAATAAAAGGGAAGCTTATAATTATTTTCATAAATCTTTTGGCGAAAACTCAACTTCTGTTGAATGTCAGGATGTTAAAGGGAGTCTTGCAACTTCTGCAATTACTTGGCTGCTTGCTTCTCTTTCTTACTTCAATCAATTTGTTTGACCACCCAGCTGGTGAATTTTCAAAATCTGTGTTCACGCTGCAGCCTCCACGCAAGGATTTGGGGATGAGCACCTTCTGCACTTACTAATTTTCCACTTAATTTTTTACATTTGCACTTGCTAAAATTTTTCCCTCTAAGTTAATCTTTGGGAGGAAAAATGCTCAGTGTGATTTGACCTAAATTAGGAAGAAAGAGCATGAATTTTGGAGGAGGGGAAAGAAAATTGAACCAACGATTTGAGGCATTTGTCTTTGTAGTTGCCATCTCTGAGCACAGAAAATTTGCAATATAGATGTATCTATACATTTCTTCTTTTAAATAGTATTTTTCCCTCATTTGGGCAACTATGCATTTTAATTATTTACTTTTCTGTTCTTGAGGATGAGTATCAGTGACTCACTTTCCTGAAAAAATAACCTCACAGTAAATGATTTTGGTTCTCTCAACTAATGACACAATATATCATAAAATCTTTCCAGTTTTAAAAGTTTCCCAATTCTGAAGTAGGCAATGCTGATGTATACATTGTGATAGTACAATAAGGTAATTACAAAATGAAAAAGGGTGATACACACACCTTTCATTGGAAAGAGAAGTCTACCGCATTTTGCGAGTAGTACTCACTAGAAAAACAAATTATGAGTTCCAGGAAGCTTCCTTTCACGTTTGTTTCCTCATCATTGGACTGAGACCATCGAAGACTCCAGAATGCATTCAGAGAGGCATTTTAACTAGTTGACTGAAGACAGCCAAGATAATTACAGACAGAAGAAAAGGACATTTGGATTAGAAAGGATTCATGGTAATTTGGATATGATTGTGCAATATAAATCAGAATATTCAATGCAATTAGATGAGCAAAGCCTGTGTGAGTGAATTTACATGCCAGTTCTGTAAATTCTAGGTTTCTACGGGGGCATCTCATCAAAGGTCACAGGAAGGAAGCAGGGGAGAGGGAGGGAGTGAGGAGAGGGCGATCAGTCACCGAGTGCATAGGAGTGAACACTTTTGTCTTTCTTTTGCAAATGTTGGTAGCTAAAATAGTATTAAAAATAATTCTCATATTTTAGAAAGGTACCTAAATCACTGACTTTATATGTAGATTCTGGAGTGAAGGCTTCTACCATTTCCGAATTTTTGATCTTGGGTAGGTCACATAATCAACCATGATTAAGCCTCAATCTCTTTATTTATAAAATGGGAATAACAATTGTTCCTTCTTTTCAGCATTGTCATGAGAATTCAGCAAACAAATACATACGAATGGTAATATAATGCTGTAATAATATCGGCATCATTACTTAACAGGATTTAAAACAAACAACTTGGTCCTCACTAAAGAAAAACTACCACAACTCATTGGCTTTAGAAAAATTGGAAACAACTCTTTCATTAGGAGACATGTTACCTCAAATATATAGCAAAGGTGAAAAAACAAACAAGCAAACAAACCAAACAGAAGAAAGTTAAGTCCCCCTGGTTAGTTAAAGCCAAGGAAGAAATTTGAAAATTGTGTGAGTACCACAAAAGACAAGGGCTTGTTCATTGGGTAGTGTGTAAAATTGGGGAAAACAATGGAAAGGCCTTTTTCTGCTTATTTCAGATGTCATGCTTCTCTGGTACTGCCTACCACCACATTTTCAGACATATTTAGAACTAATTCTTGTTTTATGACTCTATCATGTTTTATCTGCCCTATTAGTCTACCAAAACTTTTCTTATCAGTGTTGCTAACTAATTTCAAATTACCCAACCCTATGATGATTCCCTGTCTTCTTTGGTTTCTCAGGAGTGTGGCAGACACTGGTCTCCTTTTGGTGTGTTTAGGACACAGCACTGGCATCCCACGACATGACATTTTCAAGGTTACCCTTGGCCCACAGTTTACCCAACCTCCCAATATTAAAGTTCAACTAGGCTGAACTTAGGCTGTTTTAGTTTATTCATCATAATAAAACACATTCCTTTACTGTTTCCTAAATTGCTCACATAGACCCTAGATATTCTTCCTGATCATTTTGTCTAATTGACGCATGCATTAGGAAGTCCTATAGT
This sequence comes from Ctenodactylus gundi, assembly GCA_004027205.1. Classification (NCBI taxonomy): domain Eukaryota; kingdom Metazoa; phylum Chordata; class Mammalia; order Rodentia; family Ctenodactylidae; genus Ctenodactylus; species Ctenodactylus gundi. Next base: position 526,909 of record PVKB01000063.1, read on the forward strand.
CCTGCAATTATCTAAAACAACCAAACAGGGCAGAAGAAAACACAAGACAAAAGCCCGAACAAGAGCAATAACACAAATCATCTTATGATTTCTCATTTTTATATCTTTATTGCCACACTAGTCTAGATGACTTTTGTGGGATTGTTAGTGAACTACATGTTGATTTTCTCTGTGTTGATTTTCCTCTGTGGCTTCCCTTAAGCCTATTCAACGTCATCTCTGCCAGAACAATATTTTTAGACTCTAAGTAAATATTTAAACTCTAAATCACACACACAGAAAAGTGGCAATTTTTTGCTGTGCTTATCATAATCCCAATGTGAAGGCTACAATTTCACGTCTTACTTGACTGGATTGATTGGTCCATAATCCTAAAAGAAAGAGGACTGGGAAACCAACACTTCAGAGTAGAAAGAATACAATATATTTCAGACCAGAGAATTATTATTCCCTGTAAGAAAAAGGGAAAGTCAAAAACAGAAGCATCATATATAATATTTAAATTTGTTTTTCCTACCATTTTATTAATATACATATGCAATACACAATGTTTACAATGAACTGGAGTATTTTGTGCACATATATATCACATCAACTTTATAATCCCTTCCCATTTTTGGCCCTCCCACATCCTCCACAACCCCCCTGACTCCCACTATCACACCCTGTGGTTCTATAGAATGCTTGTATTTTGGGTTTCCCCAATCAGAGAAACCATATGATATTTAACATATTTAATCTTCTGCATCTGACTCATTTCACTCAAATCACCACTCTTTAGCTCAGCTTCCCACCCCTAGAATGAGCTGCAGTGGTCAAATCTTGATGATTCTTCTCTGAGCCCAACAGATGCATTTGTTGGGACATTTGCCAAAAGTTATTTTTTTCCCTATGTTTTCCTATATTGTTATTGAGATTCTTTAAGATGGCCTCACCCACCAGTCCACATAAGAAAAATTTCATATATGTAAATTTTTTCTTCTGACTGAGATGTATCTAGAATATCATCTTATTGCATCTTTCATTTTCATAGTAAATTATGAGATTAACAAATAGATTACCTATGACAATTTTGTCTATTTCGATTAAAGTGTATTATACTTAGGACTTGCCAGACAAATCTAGTTCTATAATTAAGAAATAGACAGTTTTCATGCCATTTTTTTCTCTCTGAAAAAATGAATAATTTGGCTCGTCAACAGCAGTTGCACATGACTAGGTACCTAATTGAAGAAGTAACCAAATGCACATTGAAAGAACCTGCCTTTATTGGTTATGTTTTATTCTTTCACATTGATTTTATTCAGATAATCGAGCAGAGTGTGACGATGCGTGCATTTCTTCTCTATAATTTTATATGCCCTCTTTTTATGATGAGAATTTCCTGGGAATTAAATAGTTTATGGCAGGTAAAATCTCACTCTGATACCCACTAGCTTTGAGTCTTGATAATATCTATGAAATGGAAACACAAATGCATATGTCATAGGGCTGCAAATGTGAAAAATACTTATTCATATGGTACCATATGTATAACAGCTCAAGCAAAGACTCACTCACAATAGGCTCTCCCAGATGTTACAGAGGAAGTCATGTAAATGTGAAATGCAGTGTGACATGGCAGTGACGGAAGGGCTGTCGAGTTAAATATTTAAATCTGTAAGTTGAGAAAATGTTCCTCTAATTAAAGAGATCTCGAATCTATGTACTTAGCAAAGGACATACCACTTTTTTGGGGAGGGGGTACCTGATCTGAGAGCTCCAACACTAAGACATATCTAATGAAACATTGAGGCTTAAATGGCAGTCAGCCAAATGTATCAAGTCTCCCAGAAGTGGAAGAAAGCCAGGATAGACGTGAAGTTCTTCTAGTATCAGTTAACGGTAAAAGAGGTTATAAAGACCCCTAAACAATGTTCAAGGAAACACAGTGGAAGCTAAGAGTTTTTTTAGGGTAAGTTGTTTTTCAAGTCAAGTACAAAGGCACTTGTTGTACATAGTATGGGATACAAAAGATGCTTGTTGACATCAAATCCAGACGTGATATCTAAGAACAAACAATGAGAAATGGGCCCAACCTGCCTGACCAAAGGTTAAAAATACCTGGCAGACTAAAAAGTTGACTTCAAAATGTAAAGACCTGCTCTGTTCTTGGTGAGGGTGAACATATTGCTCTTTTAACTTTAATGTGATTTCAATGTTAAGTACCAACATAGCTTTTTAACTAAACAAATGGATGCTAAAATACATCTAAAAAAATAAGCAAGTAAGTATAACCAGAGATAACTATTATGAGAGTAAGAATCCCGAGAGAATAATAAATACACTATGTGTATTGGTAAGGGTTCTAGGAATTTAGGCATTTAATATAACTAGGAACTATTCTGATATATGCAAATTATATATCAATAAACAGAACTATTGGGAAGTCTTATAACTTCAAAGAGGAAGAGTCAAAAATGGCTGTGTGCATGCGTAAGCGCTGGAAGGTCCCGTGGCTGATGGGATGTGAGATGGAAGACCACCAGTCAGGGACACTGGCAAAACAGCTGGTGCCTGTGCCATGAATCGTTGTCCTAAGGTGGTGGCAAAGGTCTACAGAGTGAAGTGAATCTTTGTGAGCGGCAATTTGAAGGCAGGAGCGAGTTAATGTCTGGGCCAGAGTTCTCCCAGGAGAAGCCGTAGCAGTCTTACTTCTTCCTTCCTATTAATTTGATTCCCCATTTGTTCGTTCTTCTCTCATTTGTTTGCTCACAAGTCAATCACACACCCTTGAAATCTTTACCCTGGGTGTTTCCTTATCTCTTCACGTTGACATGATTCCTCCAAGAGTCACACCAAGGCTTCAAAAATCAAAATCAAGTAGTATCCTGGTGCATGAATTAGGAACAGACCAAAGCAACAGACTTGAAAGCTTACAAATAGCTGGGCCTGCTGGTGTTGGCCTGTAATCCCAGCACTGTGAGAGGCTGAAGCAGGAAGATCTCACAAGCTTGATCCCAGCCTGGAACAACTTGGGGACTTAGTGAGACCCTGTCTCAAAATAAAGACAAAAAATGGGGTGAGGATGTTGCTCAGTGTGAAGGCACTAGGATCAGTCCCCAGTACTGCAAAAAAGAGTTCATAGAGAGATACAAATAAAAATTGGAACTTCCTAGTTAAGATGACAGCTCAAATAATTGAAGTAGTTTAGAACTCCTTATGCCCTAGAGACTGAAGAAATTATGTAGCTATCTGGAAGAAGATCAAACTATTGCAGTAGGATTAAAACACAGTATTGAAATTGGGTGGATCATTTTAAATACCTGGAGTCAGAAACATTGTGCAACTAATTATCTGGAATTCAGCAAAACTGGTAACTAAATACATATACACAAAAACACCAATAAAACTTTAAACATTCAGCTACCTGAGGAAAAAACAATCACAAAAATCTTCTTGGCTATATACATTTGAAAGATAATTAAGGAGTTAGGAAAACATTAATTCTTTTCCATCTCATGTAGCTCATCTTTTTAACATATAAGTATTATTGGAAATAGAAAAAATGACCAGTGAAGTGACAGAAACACTGAAAGCACGTGAACAGATAGTTCACAGATAGAGAAATTCAATGGCTCACACGTGAGCGCAAATTAAAATGACACTTAATGCTGCTCTTCAAGAACCAGACTATCAAAATCCTGAAGTTTTACAATATGCACTGTTGACAGAGCTGTGGAAAAACAGTCACTCATAAATCCCAGTGCTGTACAAGACAGTGCAGTCATTACAGAGGGTTAGCTGCCTCTATCTCAATTTACAGAAGCATTTGCCACTTGCCTGCCAGTTCCACTTCTGGGAGCTTGTCCTACAAATACTTCTGTGTACATGAAAATGGAAAATATAAAGGATTATTCATTGTGCTATTTGTAGTAAGACTGGAAATAATCCAGTTGGTCAGCTTCACAGGAGATCAGTTAATAAACTATGATTTACTAGGAGCATAAGGCAGAATGGGGAAACTCTATATGTAACAGGAAAGATATCCAGCAATTATTATTGAATGAAAATAAAACACAAATAGTGCATGAAATATGATATAACCTAAGAAAGTGTATCATGAGTGTTTGCTTTATTGTATTTTTTGGTGTCAGGAATTGAACCCAAGGTCTTCACACTGAGCTACATCTCCAACCTTTTTTTTTTTTTAAGTGATTTTACTTTAAGTTTCTAGTTTAACTCAGTTGGGCCCAAATTTGCAATCCTCCTGTCTCAGCCTCCCAGCATGCTGGAATTATAGACAAGCACTCCTGTGTCTGGCTACAAGTATTTGTACTTACATTAGGTTATGATCACATAAACAAACACTAAAAAGATATAAAAACTTAAGCGATTATCTCTGCTGAGTGTGTGAGTGTAGGGCATAGTATATGTAGAGACAGATCAGGAGCAGGATTTCTGAATCCATGCTTTGTGTGTTTGTGTGTGTGTGTTACTGCTGAGATATGTAGATCTCTTCCACTTCGTGAGAAGGTGGGTATATGTAAGGAGGCAGAAGGAAAACTCGATGGGTATGTTCTCAGGGTGGGAAGTCTAGATAGCACACCCAGGCTGGAACTCACATCACTGCTCACCACTTGAGAGGCCGGTGATTTGAGGACAAGGGGCTGAGGCACTGAAAAAGCTGTGTTTGGAAAACTAGCAAACCAAAAGCGATGGACGTCACCAGCAAAGTCAGTTGTGGATGCAGGGCTTCTGTAGGGAGTGGTGGGGCGGCACATCGGAGGGTGGGCATCGGGGTTGTTCCTGATTCTGGTAAACTTGCTTTTACAATGCCTGAGCTGCTGTCATCGGTGGGCCAAGGATAGACTGGGTTCTGTAGATTAAAAGAAATGTTACTGATTAGAAAAGAAAACCCCACTACTCATGTTGTTTTAGTTACATTGCTTCTGGAGTGGAGAAGAATGCCAAATCTGCTCTTCCTTGGAGGAGTAGAAAAGGTAGGGAAAAGCAACTTTCCCTGGGATGACCAGGGAAGAGGACACTGACCGGAGAGCGACCTTTACTTCCTCAGGTGGCTTTTGTTGGAGGTGTTCTCTCCAGCAAAGCTAGTGGGACACGACTCATGTGTTTCCCAGCCGTGCCATTCCCTAAACTAGTGATTTAAAAACCATCAAGTAAGAACAAGTAAAGCTTGATGGGATATTTAGGGTTTCCCTTGGTAACAACATCAATTAGATAATTCAGAGATTTTTTTAATTGTATAGTGAAAATTGAGCATGAGTTGCATTGCAAAGCGTACATTCACTTTGAATTTACAGATTTCTCCTAAGTAGAGTGGAGTGGACACTGAGAAAATTTTATCTAGACTTTAAATGATAAGGTTCTCCTGGTTAACCTGAGACTTAACAAATCCTTGTGCTTAACTTTTAATTCTCCAGAGCTCATAAACCTAAAGTTCCTAGTGTTTTATATGAGTATGACACAGAATGGACAAGAATAGAGCTTGGTAACTTAATGTATCTTGGACTATTAGTTGCAGGAATAGAATCTGTGATTTAAATACATTCTGCATTCAAGATACTGTTATTTCTAAAACCCTAGAAGGCAGGTAAAAAATCTTATTATTATTTGAAATATTAAGTTGTCATCATATAGGTTAATTAATTTTTCCCCTGCTGATGCAGTTGCTGGACCCTGTTCCAGTGAAAGCTTTAAAACTAAAAGGTAATTCATATCTAAGATATTTTTATGTACTGACATATCACTGTAATTGTGAAACATAAAATTATTAAAAATTGAATAGCTGAAAGTAATTCAGCAGTGTTAGAGATATTATTGTATGTTTTCATTCTCCTTTTCCCTCTGTTTTATGAGTAAATTTCAAAGCTCTGCAGCAAAACCCTTGATCCGTAAACCTCCTGCAACCTCCCTGGTGCTTTTACTCCAAAGATCTTGTTTGTTTACACAGCTTCACCAAAAACCTTTGGAGAACACTGCATTGCAAGGTTACCTAACAGAAGTTTCTTCTCCCAAACACTAAAAGTACAAAAAAATTTCCAAACAAAAACACTTATGCTGAAAACCTTTAATTTGAAATAATAATGTCAAGTTAAGACAATACAGCCACAGTGTATTGCTACTTCCTGTAATGACGTGACTGGAGAGAGACCCAAGCAATCATTGAGGTTTGGTGGCACAGCATAAGGCCATCTTCAATTGCCACCAGGGGCTGTTGGTGTCATGCTACTATTTTCTTGTGGTCACTAGGGAGAGATCCTGCTTCAGGAACAGAGTTGGATGGATTAGAAATTCATTTCATATTCACCCAAATCCACCTATACTTTTCATGATACTTAAAGCTGACTGTTTTGGAAATATCTTTAAGGAGGAATGAAATATTTTTTTAAACTGTAAGTGAAGGCATTTCTTTCTGGCATTTTAAACTCAGAAGTATTTACTGATGAAGATTTGAGAAGGAAGAGTCAGAACCTAACCTGGGATCTCTTGGGAATCTCTTAGGTCCAGTTGTAAGAACATTTTGCTCTCAAACATGTGATTTTCAAGTTTTTGAATCCCTTGACCAGATCAGACCATTGCTTCTCGCAATGAAAAATATTGGAATTGTTCAGTGTTCGCATTTAAGGATTGAGGCTGGGAAAACAAAGATCATCTCAAGATACCCATGGAAGTAGGAAGTCACTGGATACAGAGCAGGAATCAGAAAAAAGTTCCATATATAATTGTGTAACTTTTATAGTTCAGACTGAAGATATTCTGATTGTAGCCTCTTTTAGTATCAAACAGAAAATTCGCAGTCACATTCCAAGAATGCACACAGGGAGCTAACAAAAACTAAATAAACAATGTTCTCTTTGCTCAAATATTTAGCAAATAGCTCAGGGATTACTGCCTACATCACCGTGGAGATTTTAGCCAATTCTCAAAGATGTTTCTATGCTCTGCTAATAAAACAACTCATGTATGTACAATGGCACGTTGTAATTGTTTCCACATGGTTAGCCCTCAGACAAGACCCGAGGGAGCAGGGTCAACATGGGATGAAACTTCGTTACCAACAACAGCATCGTCCAAACCTGAATCCAAACTAGGATAAAACCACAGAAGCACGTGTCTGTTTTTCTAGGACATAGTTTTCTCTTACTTTTTTATTCTTATCACTTTTTTGGATTGTGACATAGGTAGATGGATAATACAGTTACAAGAAATACACACTGTAGCTTTGGAGATTCAATCTTTGTAAGTGTTTAGGGAAATATCTACGTTAGCCGTGAATGCTTAACAAAGCATTACCTGTGATGTAAAAATTTGTGGTGGAAGAAACATGAGAAGCGTTTTTCAGTTGTACATCTGGATGATGGGATGATACCCACGTGATGGCATTCTGTGGTCTAATCTCAAAGAAAGCCTTGTTCTGGGATTGTTCATTCTTGCTTCAGTAACTAGCTTAGGCAGTAGAACTTTTTAAAACCTGAATTGGATTTACAGATTTTCATTGAAAGATTTAGCAACTTTTATGCCCAAAACTCCAATAACATGGAACCAAATAATGGTACAGATTGTGTTGAGTGTCCTCATGAATTATTTTGGTGACCAAAATATGATCTATTGAGTAGAATTAAGTATCTATTAACATAAAAACTCATAGATTGGAATATATTTTTATCTGTAAGTTCATCTAGCTTAAGGACATATGCATTTCATTGATCTGTTCAGTATTTGTTGAGTGACTATTATGGAAGGACTCTATGCACAAGGGATAGATCACCTTATATATGGTGGTCAGGAAAGACTTTGGGATATTGAAGGGAAGAATGAAATGAAGAAAAGAATCTGGAAGAAGAGTCCAAAGAAAGAAATGTTACAATTCATTTGAACAAATTTGCTTTATTTGCAAAACTTGTAGATAGGTCAATGCAGCTTAGTGTAGCAAACAAGTGAAGAGAGGAAATGAACTTGGAGTATAGACTGGATCCAAGCCAATGAGAAACCTCCATACCCAGGTAAGGATTTGGATTTTATTTTAAGCATGATGAGAGACACTGAAAACTTCAAGAAGGGTTATAGTACATGATTGGATTTCTCACAAGTCTCTTCGGCTGTACTGTGGAATATCAACTGTCACAGGGTTGAGTAGGAAAGCCAAGTAGAAGGTTGTTGTGCCACTGTTGTCTCAAGAAAATGATGGTTTTATCAGAGGTTGATGATGGATTTGAAAGGGGTTTAATTTTAAATATGGTTGGATGCACTCCAGAGCTATAAATGAGAAGGTTTTTCTACTGGATAGAACAGGTTGGGGGAGAGGAAGGAATTGAGGGTAATTTCAAAGTACCAGGTCTGAGCTAGTAGGCAATCATTGAGATGATCATTCATTCTGTTACAAATATCAACTACTGATTAAATGCAGATTTATGCTAGGCATGTACTGAGTGCTTGGAGCATATGCCTGAGTAGAATAGACCAAAATTTACTAGAAGAAAAAAAATTTAAAAATTTACATAAGTAAATATTATTTTATTTTTTCATAGCATTTTTCTTTGAATATGTAAGCGCTGTAGTTTCCTTTACATGTTGATTGCATGCAGCTCGGGAAATTGATACCCCTACTGTCACCTTTTTATCTCTCTTTTTTGCTCTCCTATCCCTCTCCCACTCTGTTTCTCTCCTTTTCCACCATCAAGATCCCTTCTCATCCCTGAGATCACTATCTCACTATTTCCTATACTCTCTCCTATATTATGCCAACTTAGACATTAATATTTTGGCAATCTTGTGATACTCTTTTGTGTTTGGTTTATTTTGCTAGGCATTATTGACTCAAGGTGCCTCTCTGTTCTTATAAGTGCTTCATATCTGCCTTTCTTTAAGGCAGCATAATACTCCATTGTGTATATATACCACATTTTCCTTACCCGTTCGCCTGTTGATGTGCCTGTAGGTTGTTTTCAGGATTTATCTATTGGGATTTGTGTTGCTAGAAACATAGGAATGCTTGTGTCTCTGTGACATCATGACTTGGAAAGATGTCCAGTGGCTGTAGCTGGGACAAATGGGATTTCCATCTTCAGCTTTCTAAGGAATCTCTGAACTGATTTCCATAATACTTATACTAGTTTACGATTCTACCAACACTGTAGAGTTGCTCCTTTTTCCTCACATTATCACTAACATTTGTTGTTTTTTGAGTTCTTGAGGATAGCCATTTGAGTTGGAGTAAGATGCAATCTCAGTGCGTTTTGATTTGCATTTCTCTCATGGCCAAAGATGATGAAACATTTTCCATGTTCTTAATGGTCATTCGTACTTCTTTTGAGAAGTATATTTTCATTTCTGTTGTCCTTTTATAATGGGAGCCTTATTTCGGGAGGGGGGTTATTCTTTTGAGTTCTTCATATAATCTAATTATTAGTCCTCTGTCTAAGGAGTAGCTGGTGAAAACGTTTTCATTATTTCGCTTGTCTCTTCAACCTTGATTGTTTCCTGTGCTGTGCAAAAACTTTTTAGTTTGGTGTAGATCCACTTGTTGATTTTTGGTGCTATTTTTTATGCAAATGCAATTCTATTCTTGAGTCCTTTCCTGTCCCAATGTTTTCTACCATTTTGTCTTCCAGCTGATTTAGTGGTTCTCGTTTGATGTCTAGTTCTCTGATCCACTTTGATTTGATTTTAGAGTGAAAGATAGAGACCTCGATTTATTCCTTTGCATTTTTTTACAGTATCATTTGTTAAAGAAATTGGCTTTGGTCGCTTTGTTGAAGATCAGATAGGTAAGGGGCACAGGTTTGTGGCTGTAGCCTTAATTCTGCTCCGTTTATTTTCCTGTCTGTTTTTGTGCCAGCATCATGTAGTTTTAATCATTGTCACTTTGTAATATAATCTGAAGTTGGGAATTGCGACACCTCTTGCTTTGCTGTTGTTGCTCAGGATTGCTTCTTTGGCAGTTCTAGGCCTTTTTGGTTCCATATACATTTTAGAGGTTTCTTTTTTTTTTTTTCCTCTATGCCTATCCAGGATCACAGGATGGGTTTCCATTTTCGAAAGCCCTTTTCAATCTTTCTTCAGAGTTCTATTGTTTTCACTGTAGGGATCATTCACTTCCTTGGTAAAGGTTACATTTATTATTTATTATTTATTTAAGACAGGGTCATACTCTGTAGTCTAGGCTGGTTCTAAACTCACTATTTTGTCCTGGCTGGCTTTGAACTCACAGCAATTCTCCTGCCTCAGCCTTTTGAGTGCTGGGAGGAATGTGCCATCACACATGGCTTCTGAGCTGTACTCCTGGCCCTATTTAATATTTTGTAGCTAGTGTGAGCAGGGTTGTTTTCTTAATTTCCTTCTCATTAATTGTTGGTATATGGAAGTGTAATTGATTTGTGATTGTTGATTTTCTAACATGATACTTTGCTGAATGTATTTATTTATGTTAAGAGACTTTGGTTGAAAATATTTTTGTTTTGGTCTTTGATGTAGAGGATCATGTCATTTGGAAAGAGAAATAGAGAAATATGTTGACTTCTTTCTATTCTATTCATATTTCCTTTATTTCTTTCTCTTAGCTGATTGCTCTGGCCAAAGTTTAAAGTACTGTTGAACAGAAGGAGCAACAGTGAGCATTCTTGTTTATTTCCAAATTTTATGGTAAATGTTTCAATTTTTTCCCATTTAGTATGGTGTTGATGGAAGGTTTGTCCTAAAATGGCTTATGTCTGTTTGAAGAAAGGTCTTCCTATTGCTTCTGTTGTTGTGATGTATTACCTTTATTGACTTGCTTGTGTTGAACCATCCTTGCTTCCCTGGGGTGAAACCTACCTGGTGATGATGTGTGATGTTTTTTATGACTTGTTGCTTTCTGTTAGTATCTCATTTAGCATTTTTTGGTATCTGTGTTCATTAGGGAAGATAGCCTGTAGTTTTACTTTTTTGTTGAGAATAATGATTGGTTTTGGTATTAAAGTTGTGCTGGCTTCAAGAAATGAATTTGGCAATTTTTGTTTCCTTTTATTTTCTAGAACAAGATTGATGAGTATGATATTAAATCTTCCCTCAATTTCTGGTAGGATTTTATCCATCAGATCCATCAGATCCTAAGCTTTTCTTAGTTGAAAATATTTTTTTTCTTGATTTCATTGATGGTTATTGGTCTATTCAGACGTTTTTAGATCTTCTTGGCTCGGTTTTGGAAGTTAGTGTATCTGAAAACTAATTCCTTTTGTCTAGGGTCTTAAATTTACTACTAGTGTACAGATTTTCAAAGTAGTTTCTTATAATCCTTGGATTTTGGTGCTGTCTGGTATAATTTCAACTATTTCATTTCTAATTATATTGATGTGGATTTTATTTTTCATGCTTTTGGTGAGTTTAGTTAGAGATTCATCAATGTATTTTGTTTTGATCATGTTTGGCTGGTGTTTGATGTTCCTCACTTACCTGGATACCCATTTCATTTCCTCTTCATGGAATGTGTTCTATTATGATTTTTGTGAATAGATGTTTTTATTTTTTATAGCTGTTATAAACCTGGTGGATATGTTTTCCCCATTGTATTGATATGTATAACTGCAAAATTTAAGGTTTACAATGAAGTTTAGCATTTTGTGCACATACTTATCTTGTCAAGGTGACAAGGACTTTCCCTCTCTCCTTTTGCCCCTTCCCCTAACTACCCCTCCTTCTCTCCCTCCCGCACTACCACCCTGTTTCACTTTGTTTTTCGTTTTAAGTTCCATAGGAGTTGTGATCTGGGACTCTCATATCAGAGAGACCATTCAATGTTTCACCTTCTGCTTCTGACTCACTTCACTAAGCATGATGTTCTCAAGTTTCTTCCATTTGCCCACAAAAGCCTCCAAGCTGTTGGACTTTATAGATGCATAGTATTCCATTGTGTATAAACACCACAGTTTGTGTATCCATTGGTCTGTTGATGGGTATTTTGTTCACTTCCATATTCTAGCTATTGTTAGTTGTGCTGCTATGAACATGGGTATACATATTTCTCTGTTATGTGTTGTTTTGGCCTCTTTTGGACATATTCCCAGGAGGGGTGTTGCTGGATTGAAGGGGATATTTATTTCTAGTCTTTTGAGAGGTCTCCTACTGCTTTCCAAAGGGGTTGTACAAATTTACATTTCCACCAGCAGTGAAGGAGGGTTCCTTTCTCCCCACAGCCTTGCCAGCACTGATTTCTATTTGACTTGTTCATATAGGCCTTTCTCTCTGGAGTGAGATGGTATCTTAGTATTGTTTTGATTTGCATCTCTCTTATGATGAGAGATGTTGAACATCTTTTCATGTATCTATTGGCCACTTATACTTCTTCGTGAGTGAACTGCCTCTTCATTTCATTTGCCCACTTTTCAATAGGAACCTTTATTTTAGTAGGCTTACTTTTCTTCAGCTCCCTGTATACTCTAGTTAAGAGCTTCCTGTCTGAGTTGTTGGGGGTGAATACTTTTTCTCAGTCTGTTGGTTCTCTTTTTACATTGTTGATAGTTTCCTTTGCTGTGCAGAAGCTTTTTAATTTGACGAGATCCCATTTGTTAATAATGGGGATCATTTCTTTTGCTCTTGGTGTCTTGTCAAGGAAGTCTTTGCCAACCCTGTGTCTTTTAGATATTTGCCCAATTTGTCTTTTAGGAGGTTCAGTGTTTCACTTTTTAATATCTAGGTCTTTGTTCTACTTTGATTTGATTTTGGTGCATGGTAATAGGTGTGTGACTAGGTTCATTCTTCTGGATGTGGATTTCCAGTTTTCCCAGCACCATTTGTTAAACAGGCTGTCCTTTTTCCATTGTGTGCATTTGGCCACTTTCTGGAAGATAAAGTAATTGAGTGTATTTGCATTTGTCTTTGCCTCTTCAATTCTGTTCCACTGGTCTATCTATTTTTGTGCCAGTACCATATTGTTTTTACAACTATTGCTTTATGGTACAGCCTGATGTTTGGGACTGCAATGCCTCCTGCCTTGGTCTTGTTGCTCAGGATTGCTTTGGCCACTCTTGGCCTCTTTTGGTTCCAAATGAATTTAAGAATTATTGTTTCAAGTTCTTTAAAGAAACTTGTAGGTATTTTAATAGGAATTGCACTGAATCTATATATCAGTTTAAGTAGTATAGTCATTTTGACTATATTTATTTTGCCTATCCAAGAGCAGGGCATGCATTTCCATTTTCTAATGTCTTCTTTCTTCAATGTAACATAGTTTTCTTTATGTAAGTTTTTCATTTCCTTGATTGTGAATAGATGTTTTTATGGCTTGGGTTTCCTTTTCTCCTAGTACTCCTGTAATTCTGAGAACAAGCTTCATGGAATTATCTGTAGCTGCGGAAAGCCATTTCCTTGTTGACATAGTGCTACTGGAACCACCTTGAGAGTCTGATCCAGGGCTTCCCCCTTGTCTTCTCCTTCTGAGGTTCAGTCTCCACATTGGTCCTTCTGTTCACCAAGCATTTCAATGAGGTTTTCGTATCCCAATGTTTGGCTAATATATTTTTGTATTTTTTGAACGCTTCAGTGGATTTGTCATGCATTTGTTGAATTGACTTGTGTAGTTCAGTTAAAACCATGTGTTCCCTCATTAGTCTGACTGGACTTTTTTCCTCTCCTTTAGTTCTTTAGTTACAACCTTTTTAAAATTCCCTAAACATTTTGAGGAGGTTATTGTTTGACTTTTGACCCTTCAATAATTTGAGGAGGTTATTGTTTGAATTATCTTATGCTCTTCCCGTAGCTTGATTATTCTGCTTTTGATTATTTTTCTATTCCCATTTGGACGTTCTTTGGTGAGCTGGGGGCTTTGTGGGGCATCTTGTTGGCTTGCATTCTTATCTTGCTGTTGCTTTCATAGCAAGATTTGAAGGTCAAGTGGAGTGGAGCTCTCTGGTCAGCGGTAATGCTCTCTGTATTTGTTTGGTGTTTCCCTTAGACTGGAACTGATGCATTCTGGTCCTGTGGTGTGTTGGCCTGACTGGTCTTCAGTTGGCCTTCAGATAGGTTTTATTTCTACTCTATTTCAGTTTTGTGGATGGATCTGTGAAGGTCCACAAAGTGGGAGATCCTACATGGCCATCATCTTGTCCCATCTCCCTAAGTAAATATTGATATATGTTAGAGAATTGTATGTGTCATGTGAGGGAAGGAGAGAGGGTGGGGGAGAGAGAGAGCATGACAGAACCTAAGTTCCTTTGTTAAATGGTGAGATCAGGGAAGGCTCATTGGGAATGGGAAATTTGAATCAAGCAAAGATGCCTATGGGCCTGCAACCCACGGAGGTGGAGGAAGACACAATAGATAATGAAGTCAGAGGTTGTCAGGGAGAGTGCTTACAAGGCCCTGAAAGCCACTGGGGATTTTATTCTGAATGAAATGTACAGATATTGTAGGGTTTTGAATGAAAGGGTCACATGATAAGACTGATGTTAAAAGGCTCGTGTTGGTTGCTCCTCTGAGAATACATTACAAACCAGCAAAAATGAGACTTAAAGAAGAGATAAGAGTCTGACTTGGGGCCATTGCACCGACACAGATGGCAGCAAGTGGTGGACGGGCTGGCAGGGATAAATGACAACAGCCATGTCAATACATGACCTGATTCTTGATACACTTAAAGGTAAATATTGATTTCTAGATAGGTAAGACAACAGTGAATTTTCTCCTGTGCATTTGAAGCAACAGAGTTGTCATCCCCTGAGCTGATGACTAATCCCACTTGTGGGTAAGATAGGGGAGAGAAGTAATATAGTTTTGGGCATTTTAGGTATGATATCTTGTCTTAGTTACTTTCTTGTTGCTGGGGCAGAATAGCCAACATCCACACTTAAGGGAAGAAAGATTTATTTTAGTTCACAGTTTAAGAAGGTCTCACACAGTCCACTAATAGGCAGTTGGCAATGGTGGAAGCTCCTGGTAGAGGCTGGAGAGCTGCTCAACCCACTGCAGACAGAAGTCAAATGAGTCTAGAGATTCAGGCAGGGCCAAAGCTTTTCTAGCGAGAAGATGTAACAATGTTTTGTCTTCCTTCATAGCTTAAGTTGCAATTGGGGCCTCCCACACCAAGAGTGGGTGACCCTGCCTCACTTCCTGGCCCACCAGTCAATAACACACACCTGAAAGCTCTGCGCTGGGTACCCCCAATCTCAACAAACTGAGACAATCCCTCAAGTTCAAGCCCCAAGCATCACCCCTTCCAGCCAGGCCCTAACTCCTAATAACACACGGTTTCAGTTATCCCACTACATCCAAATACATGAGGCATTGGTGGGACAATCCAGATTCAAACCATAGCATTTTGCTCCTGGCTCCCCATAAACTCATGTCTACCTCCTTAGGCAAAATTCATTTAGTCCTTTTCTAAGAGTTGCCCAAGTCTTAACAGTTTCAGCACTGCTAAAAAGTTTAAGGTTAAGGTCTCCTCTGAGACTCAAGGCAATTTCTTAGCTGTGAGCGCCTGTGAAAATCAAAATTTTAATCAAAACTTTAGCACTCATACTTTAGCCTAGGGTAACCATTTCTATTCCAAGAGGGCCAAACAGGAGGATAGAAAGCAATCAAACTGAAAGAAAATGTTTTAAAACCAGCAGCACAAGGGTTAAATCCTTTAGCTCTGTGTCCAGCCTTTAGGGTAGACCCTGAGAAGATGAGAACTCCAAGGGTCCTGGTGGCCCTGTCCCTGCAGCATCGCCTCCTGTTGCAAACTCCATAGCTTCTGCTGCGGGCTGACTTGGCTCATAGCTGTGGCTTTCCTCAGCCAATGATCCACATTTCCGGCATCTGCTAATTTCTGAGGTCTTCACTGAGGCTTCTCATTCAGTCTCATGCACAGCCCTCCCAGCAGCACACTGCCTGGCCTCCAGGGCCTTTGAAATCTGGGTGGAAGCCTCCATGACCCCACAAATCTTGCACTCTGTATTTCTGTGAAGCCAACACTACGTGGATGATGTTAAGTCTGTCACTGGTTGAAGCCGTAGTCTGCAGTAGCCTCCAAGTGCCTGGATGGCTGAACTCCAGGCAGCTGAACTCTGGAAGCACTTCTCTTTTTGGCCTTATGGGGACCTTGAACTATACTTTTCAGAATGAGGTCTTTTGTTTTTTTACCCTTTAATTGGTAAATGGTAAGGTTTTGTTGATTCCTGAGTCACCTTCAGGGCATCTTTTTTTTTACGGTCCTGGTTCCAAATACTTGGCTTCTTTTTAATGCGGATCTCTTTAACATGTCTGTAGTCTTTTACCCCACCTTTGCAGCCCCTTCCCCTTTATAAAACTGCTAAGTTTTCCTGCTCTTCAGCATACTGTTGGCTAAAAGCTGTAAGCAATATGCATGTGAGAGCCTGAACATTGGGATACTTGGAGGTTTCCTCTCCCAGATTAAGTAATTTGATCTCAGTTTCTGGCAGAGTCTCTGCACAAGGACATAATAGCGACACACTGTTTTGCCAGAGAGTGGAACCATAGCTTCTAGATCAGTTGCCAATGAAGTTCTGCTTCTCATCTGAAGCTTCTTTAGTTTGGTCAGTTTCACACAGTCCATTCATAGGGCAGCTGGCAACGGCAGAAGCATATGGCAGGGGCTGGAGAGCTGCTCATCCTATTGCAGACAGAAGCCAAGTGAAATGAGAACAAAGTTGTTGCTTGGAGACTCAGGCAGGGCCACAGCCTATCCAGGAACAAGTTGCAATAATATTTTTATTTTTTCCTTTTCTTATTTCAAGCTGCCAAAACCCAAGGTGAGTGCCTTTCCTTACTTCCTGGCCCATAAATCAACAACAGACATCTGAAAGCTTGGCCCTGGGTGCCCCAAGTCTTGACAAGTTGACACAATCCCTCCAGTTCAAGGCCCAAGTGTTTGTCTCTTCCAGCCAGGCCCTACCTCCCAATAACATTATCCTACTACATCCAAACACATGAAGCTTTTGGAGGGACCTTCACATCCAAACCATAGCAGTATGTCTAGTAGGTACCAGAGTGGAGAGATCGGGCTATGAGCTGGATATTTAGGTCTAGAACTCAGGAGGTAGTCCAGAGCTGAAGATGCAACTTCTTAAGCAGAGATATTTATATGAAATTTAGAGCTAGAAGCAGTGGGTTGAGTCATTAAAGTATGAGTGGAGACAGAAAGGAGACACAAAAGAGGTCAGAGACTGAGCCCTTGGTTAACCCAAGAATCAGAACTAAAGAAAAGAGAAAGAACTAAGAAAGGACTCACTGAATTGGAGGAAGAACCAAGAGGATGTATGGGCAAGTGAAGAAGGTGCGGTCCACTATGGTAAGTGATGTTGGCAGGTCTGGCACCATGACTGAGAAGGGACCATTGCAAGTAGTGATATGTGTGGGCCAGTCATGACTTCTGAGAGCAGTTCTGAAGGAGTAGGCAGGGCAAATTGGAGAAAAAAAGGGTGGAAAGAGGAGAAGGCTGTTCACTTAAGTGAGGAATCCTGGGTAGGGCCTGAGGACGGAGAGTTCAACCCAAATGATCACATCTGTCACGGTTTGTTTCCCTTGTCGGCTATGGACAGCTGAGTTCTTAGTCAAATCTGAAGGAACGTTGCATCATTCATTTTTTTTCACTGATTAGCACTTAATCATTTCATTAAAATATTTATTGTTTTATTCAGAATCAATTTTGTACTTCCCTGTTCAAGCCTTCTGAAATTCAGCTTGCCAAAAGAAATATGAAACCTTTGTAAGGTTTTTATGGCTCAGAGACAAAAGATTCCATTCTTTTTATTGAATTCTTTGTGCCGTTGATTCCGGCTGTGTGCTGAGTCTCATATTGTAATAAGTTAATATTTATTTAGAGCAAGCCAATAGTGTGCTGCTTGCCATCAGCTGTAAAGAGAACTGGATTTTATATATACCTGACTCGAAGAAAGGCAGAGGCTGTGATTATGTAAATATTTGGTAAATAACAATATATTGTTTTATGATGTCCCTGTACTGTTATTTTATATTTAATTCCTGTATTATAATTTTTTATTCCTGTCTGAATTATAAATTCTAGGAAAGCAGATTGTATGTCATGCATGTGCTTCACAGCAAAGAAATAAGTGTGTCTTAGACTTTAAGACTTTTCTGTTGAGTGATTGAGTTAATGCTCTGTTGTTTACAAACAAAGACAAGATGCTGTCTCTTCTGGAAGGACTGAAAAATGTCTTCCAGTTTGTGGCGTGGTGTACTAAATACAGGCCAATATTTTTAGAGCTCTTGCATATTACCTGTACTTTCTGCTCTTCATAGTATATTTTCATCACTGAAATAATGTTTGGGCGCTGATACTTTATTGCTTTCAACCTACAGAATCTTTGGTTCAGTAAAAATGATTGAATTTATTTATTTCTTCTATGAACAAAAGCAGGCAATCATCCTTAAAGGATAACTGCCATATATTTTGATTTCAAATCTACTTATTTATTTAAAATTTTTTGAAATGCTGACTTAGTTATAGACTTTTTATTTCCAGAATACTTATTAACAAATGTCTCTTAGTGATTATATGTAATTTTGTTTGAGGCTCTGATAATTTTATGAATACTTGATAGCTTGAAAATTACTTATTATTTAAATATCGAACTTGTGTAGAATTGTGCTGACTCTGATCATATTCCCACTTTTATAAACAAATCGGAAAGCCTGCGTAAATATTTTGGGCTAAAATGAATGAAACAGCTTAGTAACCAAGTTAAAGAGATGCTTTTTGTCCTCCGCACCCTACCGCAGCGCTGAGGATTGAGCACAGGGCCTTTGCTCTGAGTGTCATACCTGGCCCCTTTTATAATCTCACTAAATTGCTTAATTGTCCAGGTGAGGCTCGAACTTTGCATCCTTCTGCCTCAGCCTCTCAAAGTGCTGGGATTATAGGTCTGTGTCCCTGGGCCAGATTAATAAGCACTTCTCAGAAGAAACATCTCCATGTTCAACTTCTGTTGAAGAGCCATACATAGCTTTTTTTTTTTTTTTTTTTTTGGGAAGTCTCCTTGGCTGAGTTGGTTTACTTTTTATTCCAGCTTAAAAGTTGTCATAATGTTTCTTAAATCCCTGAAAAGCAGCTAAAATTCTTTTTTCTTTTCACAAGAACCTGAAGAAGACTTGGGGAGCAAACCAGTAAAAGCAAGCATTGAATTTTTGCAAATTTTTGTAGTAAAAAGTTTATACTGTAAATTCATGATACAGAAATAAAAAAGGGGCTTTAGGGCCGGCACATACTATGGGCCAGGTCATGTGAAACTTACTGGAAAAAAAAAAGAGGAAAGGCATTTCTCTTCTTCACACAAGTAGAGGTTAGAGGCATGAATTCTTTTGAAAATTGTGACCAGATGAAAATTATTATTAGATGATGGTACTTAAATTTCTTCTCTAATCATGCACACTGTAGAATTCTGAGTTCTTCTATGCCTATAGCCAAATCCCAAGAGATACATCCAGTACAACCAGGTCAGTCATGTGTATGGCATGGGAGGTGGCAATGAGGCCCCTGTGCTTGAGCTGGAAGTGGCGATAGCCACTTTAGTTCTAACGATTGATTCATGGATACATACAATGTGACCTTAGAAAACAGCATAAACATGAGACTTTTGTGTTGGCTTGTGCAAAATTTCATTTTTTTCTCTCATTTGAGGCAACTTTCTTTCCACCTCCACAAAACTGCCCAAGCTGTCCCACTTTCTGATGTTTCCTCAAGGAAACTGCAGAACTCCAGATGAAAAAGTGATGTATTTTTGTATTTCCTAACTTCTTAATGTGTCAAACTGCGCCATTTTTATTAGGTTTCTGTCTTTTTTTTTAATGTGTTACTGACTAAATTCCCGAGTGTTACTTCCCTAACTCTAATTTCTCATAAACTCTGTAGTATTAATTGCACATGTTTGGATAGTTTTGGTAGTTTTTAGAAACACATACCATATGATGGCAGAACTGGCTGTATTTTTTGTATTACCACATATCCTATGCTATGTATTTTGTGAGAGAGATTACAATTAGAAACAAGAGGGCTCAGAAAGGTGATTTAACTTGGAATTCTATCATTATCGAGTCTGTATGGGCATAATAGTTTTTTGGAAAACTGAAGTAAAATAGTTAAACTATTTTAAAAGCAGTACTCTGGGCAAAAATGGAAAGGCCAGAGAATGGAAGTTCCAATCCAAAGTCAAACTGTGATTGCTAGTCGTGAAACCTCAAGTGATCTGTTTAGTGCCCTGGGCCTGGACTTGGCCTACTTGCGGTGTGACCTTAAAAGGAAATAAACATGCAATAATGCTGAGTTGTTTATATTTGCTTCAATAACTAGCAGCTAAAAGTCCATTTTAGTTTCCTTCACTTTTCTCTGGGACCTCTTTAGTGATCATATTTGGGTTTGACTACAGACTCAACTTCATAGCCACAATATGAAAAAAGCAAATGCATATTCATCCTGAAATCAATGAGAAGTTTTCTAATTTGATCAACAAACTCATTTCCCAGACTTGCATATAAAACTATTTTACTAGAAGACCCAATCATGTTGACTAGGTAAACGAGTATGGGGTACTTGCAAACAGCTATTGAAGAGAGAAGCTGTGAACCTGACTTAATTTGATTTCACAATATTTTGGTTAAATATGAGGAAATCATTATCTAGATGTTATTATTATTTAGATAATTTGCTACAAAGATATTTTTAAGTGCCCATGTGAGTTTATAGAAACCAATCATTTTAAATTGTTGATTTATAGATGAGAAAGGATAAATGAACACAATATATTTCCCAATAAAACCTTCTGCAGCTCTATGTAGTCCTCACCTATTGTACTTCAGAAGCTGAGTTCCGTTTATCTTAGTCATCTTTGGCTTTTCAGTAAAATCCGATGTTGAAAATACTACATTTGGAGTGTATCCGGCAGATTTCCTTTCTTGCTTTTAGCCCAACTCACTTGAAAAATATATACATTCATTCCCTTTTCTTAGTCACTCTTTTCTTTTTCTGTGGTAGATGCCAAAATATGGAAAACTTTTCACTTGCAACTTTCCCCTTGGTTGTAAGACAGTCACGTTTACAATACTGGCCTTTGCACCTATTAGCAGAGTGTCAATTGTGTCAGGGAAAACCAAAACCAATCTTAATCAGAGGCTCATTAATTAGTTCCAATTCATAAAATAAGAAGGACTTCTGTTATGATAAGAAAGATTGGCCTCAACATATACTAACCTCCACTCAAGTCCCAGGAAATGGTGGTTATAAATTTATTAAAAAGGGCTCAAGGAAGAAGAATTGAAAGAAAATAGAACCCCCAAATTTCAGCATCCAGAAAGAAGAGCAAGTGTCCTTGTACCACACAAGTTTGAGTCATCTGATTCCCCAGGCAAATATTAACAGGCTCTAGAGTTGGCTGTAGTACCAGGTGCATCTGGAAGTCAGGTTAAGGATGACCAAAAATGGGGGGTTGATAAGAAAGTGGATTAAGAAAGAAAACCTCAGGTTTTTTCCCCTCCATATCATACAATTATCTGTGCTGTTTTGCCCAACCTCAGCATAATATTGGAGGTCGCTCTCTAGACAAGTTGTGCTAGATGTCTCTAATCTGCTCCTTGCCACAAGAGGCTGTCCTGGATGGGTCAATTAATGATTTCCTTTGACCTACCACTTCATGTCGTTAAAGCATAACTCTGGGAGGAAAACTCAGTGGCTAAGAATGCAATTCAAGGCATTTATCCCCGAGATTTCTCCTTTTGAGATCATCTTGGTGACTTCCTTCCTCCATTGAAGGTCACAGCTTCTCATAAGCTGGCCTCTCTGTAGGACTTTATCTCCCAGGTTCTAGCAATCTTACTCTACCTTCTTCCCTTGGGCCTGTAGGTAGCAACAGCAGGAATTACAGCACTATCCCTGGGGTTTGCTTACACACAGCCTACGCCTTTGTAAAGATGAGTTCTTCTATTAACTGTTATGGTAGGACTGGGAATGAAATAGATGGCCCTGACTTAGAAGACTTAAGGAGGAATTGACAATGGAAACAGCATTTGAAAATAGAGGATCGAGTGAATATTTATGTACTGAGTTTTGAGACATCTGAACTATTCCTCATTGTGGTTCCCCAAGCAGATACACAGGCTTATAGCCTCAATGCTGGTGGTAGAAGATCTTCCTCTAGGCAGCCCAGCCAGGCCAACGGGAGAAAGAAATACTGTGCTTGGTGTTTCCAAACAAAATTTCTACATCTAAAAAATGTCCGGGCAATGAAAGTGATCAGCCTCATTCATATTGGTGGGTCTTCCAACAACTTGTAAAAGAGAATGCTAACTCTTCAATATCACTAGATCCTCTAAAAACATAAATAAAACAAGCAGAAGAAAAGCAAGTTGAATAAAGCAAGAATTTTTCAGGGAATAAATCAACATCTGATTTTAACAAAAAGATGAGAGCAAATATTGCCTCCATGCATTAAGAACAGGTTCTGTGTACACAGAAATGTCAGAGAGCCACAAAAAGATCCAGGAATAGAGTGTGATAGAACTTAAGTGTGTGATGTAGAGGCTGGAAGATGGAGAAGCTTCTCCGGACATGGCGCTAAAGACAAAAAGGTTAAATATCAGCCTATCAGAGAAAAAAAAGCATACAAATTAAAAATGAGCCAAGAAATTCTAATATTTAAGTAATAGGAAAAAAACCAGAGGCAAATTTTAATACAAAAATTAAAGAAATTAACTGGAATTGTGGAATGTGAGTTTGTACATTAAAAGAGCTGTGGTATTAATGCAAAAATATGTATTTTGTTTTCCCACTAAATATTGATTTCCAGGCACAATCAATGAAATCTGTGAAGTGATGTGACTTTTTGTATGCAAATGAGAACGTTGGTGGCTAGGGGCTTCTTTGCCTCAGGAATATGGTGTTTGTCAGAGATGCAATTTTGTGATTAGGGATTGGAATGGCCTTTTAGAGGAGGGAGCGGCTGGTGACTGACTTAATTATCTACATTCAATGATTTTAGTCAATCATGGTTGAGTAAAGGCACCTCTACTAAACCAAACAACATTAATTTGTAGACCTTCTGGTTTCTAAGCCCTTGGAGATCCAGGGGACTCTTACAAATTTTCACCCCATAGTGGGTCCTTTTTTCTTTTTGAAGTCATAAGATGAATTCTGAGACTGAGCACCAGATGGCTTTTTGATGAAAGGTGTTGTGTTTTTGGTCAAGAGCAGAAGCAGCAGGTGACATGCACTCAAATCAGCCTCTCATTCTGAACAAAGGCTGAGAATTCTTTTCAAGGTTAAGGGAGAAGGAAAGGATTTATATAATAAGAGGAAGAAACTTGTCTTAGTTACTTTCTCATTGCTGTGACTCAGTACCCGACATCCACAATTTAAGGGAGAAAAGAGTTATTGTAGCTCACAGTTTCAGGTGACCTCAGCCCATTTATGGGTGGTCTGGTGGTGGAAGAAACACACGGTGGAACTGGAGCTAAAGAAAAAGCTACTCACAGCAAGGCATGACAGAGCCAACTCTGAAAGAAAGGGAGGAACCAGCACAAGCCCCTCCAGGTCAAGCCCCAAGCATCTGCCCCCTTGCTGGCAGGTGCCACCTTCCAACAGTACACAGTATTTGTATGTACACGCGGCTTGTGGAAGACATTCCAGATCCAAACCACAACAAAGCTGATCAACAAAAAGGGGTATTTTCCTCAGGATTTGAGAAGGCGCTTGCTCAGTTACAAGACTGGTATGCCTGGAGACAGGCGGTGCTAAGTACCTTTATTCATATCTTGTCCTTTGCATTTCTTCTTTCTTGTTTGTTTTTGAGTTGTAACAAATGATTAATAACAAACCTTTTTCTGAGTTCTGTAAGCTCTAGCAAATAATCAAACACAAGAAAGGTCAGGTAGAGGTTGTAGATAACCTAAGAACTTAATATAGATTGCTGTTTTTAGTGGGGCAAAATGGTGGGACTGCACCCTTAGTCTGGGTTTTTTAATTAACTCTGATGAGTGTCAGAATTGAATTTATTTCTTGGACACCCAGTTGGTGTTAGGAGTGAAAGATTGAGGAGCCATCTGTTCCTCGATAGAAATTCAATATTGTCAAAATGGTCATAGCACCAAAAATGATATATAGATCTAATGCAATTCCAATCGATATATGAATAGAATTCTTCACAGAAATATAAAAAATCCTGTTTGTTTGGAACCAGACTCCAAGTAGCCAGAGAATTCCTAAGCAACAAGAGCAAAGTAGAAATCATCTCAATCCCAGATTTCAAGTAATATTAGAAAGCAAGAGTGATTAAAAACCACAGGATAGTGGCATTAGGAGACATATGGACAAATAGTAGAACAGAATGGAGGATGAAGAAAAAAACAGGCACCTGCAGGCATCTGATTTTTGACAAATGGTTCAAAAACATACATATGAAAAGGATAACATGTTTAACAAATGGTGCTGGGAAAATTGGCTATCTACAGGCAAAAGAATTGATCTAGATCCATCATTCACTTCATACTAAAATAAATCAAAATAGAGTTAGGTATTAAAATAAAATAAAAATAGATCTCGATATTAAAACAGAATCCCTGAATCTGCTTGAAGATAAATAGGTAAAACTTTTCAAGACATAAACTTAGGCAAGGACTTCCTGAATAGAAGAACATCAACTGTGCAAGAAATAGCACCAACAATCAATAAATAGGACTGTATTAAATTTAAAAAGCTTCTGCCCAACAAATGTAGCAAGCAACAAAGTGAAGAGACAACCTGCAGAACGGGAAAATAATTTTTGCACGGTACTCTTCAGACAAAAGACCCAATCAAAAGTGGACAATTGAGATGAATAGACACTTCTCAAAAGAAATGTCAAGGAGAACATGAAAAGGTATCCAGCATCACTGTTCTTTAGAGAAAGCAAATCAGAACAACAGGAGATTCCATTTTACTCTAGAACAATTGGCAATTACAAATTCAAACAAAAAATGCTGCAAGATTGTTGAGACAAAAGAGTCCTTCTGCATTGTGGGTAAGAGTGTAAACTAGTGCAGCTACTCGACAGCCACTACAAATATCTGTATGGAGATTCCACAGAAGACTAAAATGAAGAATTTCATTTTAATCAGCTATACTTCTATATATCTTCCCAAGATAGTTAAAGTCATGGTGTTAAAATGAAACACACATAGTACAACACATAATCGCTAAATCTTCAAAGCACCCAAAGACCCATTAATACGTGAACAGATAGAGACATTTATATAGAGGTATTGTAAAAATATATATATACAATAGAGTACAACTCTGCTACAAAAAGTATAAATTTGCTTCAAAGAAAACAAATATACCGTGAGACTGCAATTCTAAGTGAGATAAATCAGACATCAAAAGTTGAATATCATATGGTTTGTCTTATTTTTTAAAAAAAACAAAACATAATAAAGGGCAACATAAACATAGCCCAAGTAAAAAAAGACTAAATTAAGTATGAATTTATTGCAGGTATCACAGCTCCAAGTAGGTGGCTGAGAGAGTCAGCTAGGGCCTAGGAAGAAAGTTTACGCGTAACTCTTTTATACGTTGCTTTTAACTCTTTGGAAAGATACCCCAAAGTGGTATCACTGGATCGAATGGAATATTTATTTTCAGTGTTTTGTGGAATGCCCTTACTGCTTCTCATAGTGGTTGTGTCAGTTTACAGTCCCACCAGCAATATAAAAGTTTTCCTTTCCCCAGCAACCTTGTGAGCATTGATTGCTGTTCTGCTTCTTGATATATGCCTTCTCACTGGGGTAGGATGGTGTCTTAGAAATGGTCTGCATTTCTCTAATGGCTGAGGATATTGAACAACTTATATATTTGCTGGCCCATTGAGCTTCTTCATCAGATAATTGCCTATTCATTTCAATTGCCCATTTTTACTTGAGTCTTTGATTTTGAGAGGTCTATTTTTCTTCAGTTTCTTGATTATTCTGGTTATTAGCCTCCAGTTTGAGGTATAGGCAATAATTTTCTTCCCCATCTGTCAGTTCTTCACTCTGTTGATAGTTTCCTACACTGGGCAGAAACTTAAATCTGATATAATCCCATCTGATGATTTTGGGGGCTATTGCTTTTGCATCAGGTGTCTTATTTAGAAAGTCCTTGCTCACTCCTGCATCTTCTAGAGTTTTGCCTATTTTACCCTCTAGAAGGTTCAGTGTCTCAGTTTTAATTTCTAGGTCTTTCATTCACTTTGATTTGGAGATGTGTCTACCCAAGGTTATAGAAGCACAACTAACAATGGCTAAACCGTGGAAGATGTTGAAATATCCATCAAGAGACCAATGGATACAAAAACTGTGGTGTATGTACACAATGGAGTTCTTTTCTTCTATAAAGACAGATAAATTTGAGTCTTTTGTAGGTAAATGGAGGCAACTTGAGATCATCATGCTTAGCGAAGTGAGTCAGACACAGAAGGTAAAATATCGCATGGTGTCACTAATATAAGAAACCCAGAGTACAGGCATTTTATAGAGCCAAATGGGTGTGACAGTGAGAATGCGAGAGAGGGATAAGAGAGGGAGAGGGAGGGTCAATAAAGGAGAAGGAAGGGAGTGCAATGTTGTCATGATATATACGAGCACAACATCCTCAAGCTTAATGGAACCATTGTACAGTGTGTGTGTGTGTGTGTGTGAAAAAGGAAGAAATTTAGAGTGAAATAGATGAGAGAAGGATGTCAATGAGCTGAAGTGGTAAAACTATCTCACATGTTTGAAACTGGAGAGGAAGTGGAGATATTTGAGGAACATTTTGCAGAGGTTAGTGGTAACTGTGTGTGAAATATAATGATTATTAACTTCAAATAAATCCAAACCTACTCTAAAAAATGTAAAAGTTGTTTGTTGATAGATTAATGTAGGACCCAGAATTAGTATGAATATTCAAACGTAATCAGGTGAATGTTGAACATGTCATAAAATGATGTTGGAAGGTCAGCTTGATTCAGAAAAAAAGAAAAAGAGATTGAATCTTCATCTTACTTACGGGGAAACTCATTATTTTTTTTTCAAACAGAAATGCCCGAAGTGACTATATAAGCTATTTAGCATTACGAAGGTAGTAGCTATGAACACAATGAAAAGGTATCATATTCTGAAAATGGTCACGTCTAGAAAGAGGGAAAGTTTACGAGTGTTAGCCAAGGATGTCAGGACCCTGTTAACGTTTCTACTGTACAAAAAATAGGCATTTCAAATTCAATAAAATAAAAAGTAAAAAAATAATCAAAATAAAAGAGTCACAGCAATGAAAAAAGCAAATGACATACAGTCAGAATTCTGCTCAAGTAATTTTCATTTCTAAAGAAGCATAATCTTTTAGCTAATTTTCTAAGATTGGGGATTTATTTTTAATGAGTTTCTATGAAAAAGAACATCAAAGTGAGCATGCTATCTAGAATTCAAGTGAGTAAACTATTTCCCAACAAAACTGATTTATGAGGAGAGAGTGGTTTGCAGATTTATCATCTGAAAATGGTAACAGTTATTGTGAATATCAAGTTTCTGGAGTGCCACGTCACTCCCGGGCATTTTCAGATAGGAATCTTCCCGTGAAGCCATGTGCTCAGCATCTGCCTCTGTTCCTTGATTTTGGAGCACATGACGTGGCATGTTACCAAGTGACAAGATTTGCTGCTTCTAAATATAAATTTACTATCTTATGGCTCTCAATTAGTTAATAGTAACCAGTTAATAGTAACCAAGATATAATAATAATGATAATATTATTAATAATATGTCATAAAGCTTAGATGTAACTTTATACAAAGGTTATTTATATGGCTAAGAGAAAAAAATCAATCTACTTATTAGTTTACATGTGCATGTCATGCCAGAAGGTGTTTAGGGACTTGGAAGGAACTTACTAACAAACACTATCATATCTTCTCAGACATTGGGAGTTACACTTGAGCAAGCCACACTCACTGAAATTCTCATTTTGTTCTAATTTTAGCTTGAGACATTACTAAACTTTAAATCTTGTTATGTAGACAGACTAATTTTTGTCCTTGAGATGATAAAGCAATTTTCCTTCATATAATTTGAAGGTAGTCCTAAAATTGGTGGAGCAAAGGATAGGTAGGAGGAAAGAGAGGTCAAAGTGGTGGTCAGATACTGGATGGCTTTTAGGCAATGACATAGGGAATAAAAGAAAGACCCCGAAAGAAGTAAAAGTCGCGCTCATGGACCTGTATGCAGTTGCTCGTAAACATGTCGCTGTGTTGTTTACTCAATATTTCAACAGTGCTATCTATAGTGTTGCAGATTCAGAGAATTAGAGATCAGCTTGAGTCGAATACAGTTTATGTGGTTCAAATCTTACTAGTGGGAAGATGTTTGGGCAAGGCTCAAATCATGTTAATTTTTATATGTTACATCTATGATCATGTGAACAATTAGCTGTGTGCCACTGTGCAGATCAACTGCGGTAGAATCTTGACTGGCATTCAATAAATGCTACGAAATTATTGTGATAAGAAGAGTGGGGTCACTGAAATGATGTGAGGGAAGCCATGAAACCAGGGAAAAGAATGACCGTGGGATGTTTATGTTTTTTAATTTCCTTGTTTTCTAAATTTTGTTTTCTCCCATCTGACTGCAATAAAGAGCATGAATTAGGATGCATTCCTTGATAATTAGCTTTCAGATGTCTCTGAATGTCATCCGGATATTGCAGCTTTTGGTAAATTGGAGTGAGATATACGAAAGGGGGTGGGTTGCTGTTAGTGAAATTCAACAGGCACACCAGCGGGCGCGGCCGGGGTGGCAGGGGGTGGTCATCGTGCCTGGAGGAAGAGGGGCGAGACTTTGTCCTGACGGCGTCAGCTTTACTGGAAATCACATTATTTCACTTCAGTTCAGTTCGGTTCCATTCAATTCAGTTTATTTTAACTCATTTCATGCTTCAGCCAGTTGTAGAATGAAAGTGGATCCTAAAATAGCAGCACAAATTATCAGCAGTTCTGATCGCAGATATCTGCCGTTGGAGAGGGAAACAAAAATCTGCTCATCAGCCTGAGTCTTCTCTGCTCTTGTCTGATTGAGAAATAAAATGGAATTGTCGACCAATTAAAGGGGCTGAGGTGTATCACTTATATAATCGTAAAAGATACAATTATAAAAGAACACTAGCCATTATTTTATAAATGTAATCAAGAATACTTAGAAGCAGATGTATGCATAAAAAGAATTTTCTGAGTTTCGCCAACCACATGAATCTGTTTTTTTCTGTTTATATTCACTCTTACACATATGCATATTCTAATTTCAAACTTATCTGTGATTTTTGAGGTTTCATTGCAGTAGTAAAAGTATAATAGGTGCATTCACTATATAAAGTTATAAAAATTAAATAACCAACATTAAGGTAGAAAATTGAATATCCAAATTTGAATTTGTACTCCCAATTTATCTTACTTTCAAAGTAGGCTTGTCTTTCAACTGAAGAATATCTATGTATATGTTACATGTTTTATATGTGCATTTTTCACCTAGCCCATGAAGAGCAGAAGTCTGACAAAGTCAGTTTTTTTTTTTTTTTTTTGAGACAGTGTCTTGCTCTGTAGTCCGTGCTGTGGCTGGAACTCACTATAGAGCCTAGGCTGGCCTCAAACTCACAGCAATCCTTCTGCATCAGCCCCTCAAGTGCTAGGATTTCAGTGACGCTCCACCAAGCCTGGCTTGTATGGTGCTGAGAAATTGGGCCTTGTGCTTGCCAGGCAAGTGCTCTAACTGCTGGACTATATACCCAGCCCCCAAAGTCAGACATGTAACTCCCCAAATACAGTGAGACACGCAGTAACGCTGCTGCTGAAGGATCATCGTTGGGTACCTACTCAGTACGACTGAAGATACAGAATCCTCGAGAAAACAGGTTGGAGGGATCTCAGATGTATGCGATGTATGCATTTCTGAGCTAGGACCTCACTTCATGCCAGTGGTGTCTTAGCCAACTCCTAGAGATCTGTTCGCTTGTAAATCCAAAGAGTTGATCACAGACCCCTAGGAACAAACTTGTAGCCTGACAAAATCATATTTCTGGGCTGATGCCTTGAGGGCCAGCTCTCTTTTAGGGTCAGGTGTGTTGGTTGGCGCAGTAAGGGCCTCCTAATTTTGGTTCTCACTGAGAGCCTTGGACCAGGGTGCTGGGAGGCCAGTGGGAATCCTTTTAGGATTATTTGCTCTTCCTGAGGTGGGATTAGGATAAAGAGAGATTAGGACATCTGTGCTGTGAAGACCTTTAGTAATTATGTATCCCGAAGAGGAGATAAGTTATAGTGAGCACCACTGGTAGCAAAGCAGTGGTCACCCAGGAAGAAGCTGTTGTGACTTTGGACAGTTGTTATGTGACCCTTAGGCAAACAATATTTCCAGCTAGGTACACAGTTGCCCTTATGACTTGTTCTTTCAGGCTGATGAACAATGGGTTTCTTATTTATTTTTAAGTTGGAGTTAATTTTTTACTCTTTACATTCTAGAAAAGTTTTTTTTCACTATGTATATATACATCTTACACACACACACACACACACACACACACACACATTGTGTGTGTATGTATGCATGTATACATAAAAGTATATGTATATGCAAAATGTACATATGTTTATGTAAATTTTGGCACTAGATTCCATTCATTATTTATTCAGATATTCAAATTCAGTACTAATAGATGCCTACCCATTTCAGATCAGAGAACACTTCTGTTTGTAAGCTGAAGAGACCAGTGACTTGGAACGGAGTCTGGAACTCCTGATCCAATGGTTCTATTAAAGTATTCAGAGGCATTTTGTTCTGGATGTGCTCACAGGGAAAGTGTTGTGATGAGTATAATGAAGCCAAGATTAAACATCTCCTTTAGGGAAGGTTCTATGCAATTTGTCCTGAAGCCGTAACATGGCTCCAAACGAAGATTCTATGCTAACTTAGAAGAAATTTTCTGGTGGTAAAAAGAAGAAGAAAACCTCTGTGTACCTCACAGGTGTTGTCCACACTGAGAACAGAATTTATGCATTCTTTCACATCCTGACACATCAAAAGATGGCATGACGTGGTAGGGGGTGGCAATTATTCCCCTGTCAGTAGATGGAAATCTTGGTGATGGATGGAGAGCCTCGATTGGCAATTTATAAGTTGTGTGACCAATATGTTTCTCTGGAAATAGATAAATGTCTTGTTTTGTCAAAAATCCCATTATTCTGATTTATTTGGCTAACGTTTAAGTTGTCAGAGAAGTTCTATGATAGATTGGGACGAATTCAATTTTATTTATTATTTATTTATATTCATGTTTAAGAATTAATGTGTTGCCTAAAAATCCCATGGTGTCGACCTGTGGCTAGCTCTTCTGTCTGTGCTTTTACACTTGGCCTGGTGGATAAGTGGCTGCATTTACTTTGTGCTATTAATATAGTGTCAGCAACAATGCATTAGGAGAATTTGGGATGGATTTTCTTTTTATCCCGATTTTTATTAATGTGTATATGTGATACACAATGGTTACTTTAAGCTTGAGAATTTTGTGCACGTATATGTGGTGTCAACTTGACCATTCCGTCCCTTCCCCGCCTATGACTCTCCTGTCTCCTGCCTCATCCCCCCATCTCCAACATCTCACCAATTTGGGTCTCTAAGGTGTCTGTATTCTGGTATTCTTTTATTGAAGAAACTATTTAATATTTAACCTTGTGAGTTTTACTCACTTCACTAAGCAAGATGGCTTCAAGTTCTGTCTCCTTACTTACAAATGCCTCAAATTTGTCCATCTTTATGGAAGATTGGTACTGCATTATGTACATGTACCACAATTTTTGTTTTGTGGGATGAATTTTCTTAAGTCTTTTCTGAAAAACAACAACAGGAAGATTATTATCATCAAAGCGTCATCTCGATCTTTAATGGAATAATAATGTGAGGGAATCAAGTTTCCATTGCAATTAACATTGTGTCAGGTACTGTAGATTTCAAATTACACTGACACAGCTCGATTTTTAGATGTTGGTCCCTTGAGCATAACTGAGCACTCAAAAGTATTCTCAGTCTCTCACTGAGAATACAAGTGACATCAGAGGTATTGCATTTTGGGGTTAATCTCTACATCAGTTAATGAACATGCAATATTTATAGTTGCATAGGCATACACCACACTACAACCTGCAGTGCATTGTGTTTTAGAATTAATGTGAAATATATCTCATGGGGAATTATGTACAGCTATACTTTACTTTCTGAGAGTCATGAAAAGCAGACTTCATGCTTAGGTTAATCAGGCATCTAATTTATAATATATACGCTGAGCTTTGTGATCCAAATTAGTCCACAGATGAATATAAAACAAAACTGAGATGTGAAGTCAGTTTGAAGCTTGTATGACTTAAATTTTGTGGACTCATTTTGATTCATGTTAAAATTGATTTTTTTGGCCTAAGTAACAGAGAATAGCTGACTATCCACATCAGGGTTTCCTGGAAAGAATCTGTCTCTCTCTTCTGCATACACATGTATGTGTACTCACACA
Organism: Ctenodactylus gundi; assembly: GCA_004027205.1. Classification (NCBI taxonomy): domain Eukaryota; kingdom Metazoa; phylum Chordata; class Mammalia; order Rodentia; family Ctenodactylidae; genus Ctenodactylus; species Ctenodactylus gundi. Next base: position 559,424 of record PVKB01000063.1, read on the forward strand.
CACCTAAACACAATATATGAAGAGGAAGCCTGCAGCGTTTTATCTTTACATAATACATTAAATACTAAAGTCTAAGAGAATTGGTTTTTGAAATATGAAAGATACTTCAAGAGTGTCTAACCTTTGAGTTTTACAAATGAGGACAAGTAGGCTCTGGGAAAGGAACTGGCTGATTTCTCACCCCACAATCCAGAGCACCGTCTTTTGCACTAGAGACCTGGAAGAAGCGATAGATTCAGAAGTTTTGATAGCAACACGTTTGCTCTACAAGGTCACTGCAGTTTACAAAGACTCACATCTTCATAATCACGACTTGATTTCTAAGGTTACAGACATTTCTCCAGGAATGGTACCTTAAAGGTCTTTGTATTGGCAGCACCGAAAAAGAAGAAAACCCAAATCCAAAGCAGTCTGATCTTTTTATCTGTATGGCCAGCTCTACTGGATGATGGCAATTTTGGGATGAGCATAAGCAGTCGTGTGACTTTAAACATAGCAATATGTGGATGTCTCCACGGTGTAAATAGCTAATTTTGATCTCTAATGTTCGCATCCAAGTGACCCCCGGCCGACACATTCAGTTGTCTCAGAAGATAATTCAGTGGACTAGGTCAAAACATAAGACTCACTTCGCCACATCCAAACGTGTTTCTTCGCTACATTTTCCGTTTAGCAAATGGCCGCTGCACCTTGGTGATCGTATTGGTTAAAAAGCATGGAGCCATTTTTGTCTCTTCTCTGCTCATAACCTGCACCCGTGCCTGCAGGCTCTACTTTCAAAACGTATTTCCTATCTGACCTTTCTAACCAACTTTACTTGCATCACCTACTCCCACAAACCAAGAATCCAATGGTTAGGTGTATTGTAAAGGCCTTCTGCCTTCATTTCTGACTTTCCCTCATGATTTCTGATGGTTCAGTATACACAGAGTGGCTAATTAATCCATTATCTTCAGAACCAAGTCATGCCTGCTCATAATCCTCCAGGCGTCTCACTCCAACACAGTCAAGGCAGCACTCTGCCATTGATCGTAAGATTATCCCTGTTTCTCTTGCTCACCTTGGCCAGCTTGTGTTGGCCTTTCAAACAGTCTTAGAATATGCCATCCGTATCCGTATCTCAGCATCCCAGCCCTGATGTTTGCTCTGTGCAGAATGCTTTTCCTGTGCACAGTCCCCCCCCTCCCCATTTCTCACTTTATTCAACCTTCTTGCAAAGACCTTCTACTTCAAGAGGCTGTCCCTATCACCTTACTTAAGCTAGCACATCCTATGACTTTTATCCCTTTCTTTTTTATCCATCTTTTTAAAACTTTTCATTCCCTTAAATTTGTTTCTATTTATGCGTTGTGTTCTCTTGGCTTATTCTCTTAGGATGGGAACCCCCTGAGGACAGAGACTTTAACTCTTTTGTTCTTTAGAACCTTCAATACTCTTCGTACATAATGGATACTCCACAATGATTTCTGGAATGAGTGAATGAATGACTTGCTATTCTAAATTTCTGCCAACGCTGGACCTGGAGTTGAATTTCTGAGGATAGTCGGGAAACAGAGTATCTGTTTGGGCTTTGAATGAGAGCCTGGCTTCCATCCATTCTCTTTGTTCTTTTACTGAGTTCCAGCAATGTGTGATGGAGCCAGATTTCTACTGTCTCTCAGCCACCTCTGTGATCCGAGACCACAGCTGAATTAAGGAAGGATGGCTTTTGGTCCAGTAGCTTGGTTTTGAAGTCTCCTAGTCAGTTGTGCTACGTCTCTAATTTTTAAATTTCAATGAATAATAGTTTTAGCTAAGATCTATTAAAATCAGAAAAAGAATGAAAAAAATTCTAATAATTGATTAGCTCTACGGTGGACAGACTTGGTAATGTGTTACTTTGCAAATAGTATTTTCCCACATAGGTAAAATTGTTTATTTGAGGCTCATATATAATAAATTGAAGACAAGCAATACCATGTTAGCTAAATTAAAAAGAGTTTAAAGTACTGTTAAGACGTGCTTTGGTTAAAGTCAAAGAAACTTAAAAATTAATTTTGTTGTTCTTGAAATCTCTGGCTAATACATAACAAATACCTTCCTTTTAATTGTCTTTGCTTGCTTGTTTTGTATAACATATTTGCTCCTACAAGAGAGGAAAAGTTTTGTTTAATTGAAAGTCTTCTTTGGTCTGCTAATCTTTTTCTAAGTTTTTTTTTTGTAGATGTGGGAAATTAAAGTTTAGCTACAATTCCCATGAGGAAAAAGGCTCTGAGAAACTAATAAAAAAATTGGCTCCAAAGAGCACTTGCCCCCGTTCCTGTGTGCCTCAGGCGGACCTCCGTTGCCATTTCCTCCCTATGGGAGGATTTTCCTACTTGTCTGCTTTTTCTTTTGCCAAAAAAGATACTCATACACGGCCTAACTTGTCTTTCTGTTGGCTCCAAAAGTACCTGTACTTGTATTATCATCATATGTCTTTTCAAAGGTTATTCTTGAAAACAACTTCAGGAAACAACTCAAGTTTGTGATGTGAAATGCATCCCTGCAGACAGAAGATAGTGTTACTTCCTTATCAGCTGTCTATTTATTGCAATGGGATGATTTCATCAAATTAAAAATATGAAGACATTTTTCATCAAGCCACTAGGAACAGCCAGCCCCACACAAAACACACTGTCACATGAAACAGATAATAGATCAATGACACTTTTCTTTAGAAAGAAAAGAACTTCTATTTTTGAAAAATGTATACACTTACTTAAGAGACTACCTGATTATAAGTGATTTTTAGCTTACCGAAATCAAACAGTGGTTTAAGTTTTTGTCTTCAAAATTTCTGTAGTGCAGATCTAACTTAATTATCCAAATAATCCTTTTCCTCATTTTATAGCTGGAGAAATTTGGATGTCCTAAGATCATGTGTCAGGAAAGGTCACGCAGCTACAAAGTGCCTGGGGTTGGAATTTAATTTAGCTTTTATTCTAAATACCATCTCTTTCCCCCATTCCTCTACATTGTGTCTGCTCCACGCTGTGAATTCTGCATCAATCTGAGAAGTCTGTGTTCTATTGATTTTTCCAGCCCATATGTTTCAGATCACTTTTCCCCCCTACGTTTTCCTGTAAGCATGCTTAAAATGCAAGACACAGAGTACCCAAAGTGAGAGTCATTTGGGGAACTCAGTGTACTCTGAACTACTGATCTGCCTTTTCATTCTAGTTAGACTCACATCTTTTAAAAAGCAACCTGATGTCCTGAATACCGTTGCAGCAAACTGTTAGAACTTAAACCTTTTTACAAAGAAAGAACAGTTGAGCTTGCTTTAGAACAAGACTCATTCTCCTTCAAGAGAACTTAGTAAAAAGAAAGTAGAATTTGATTTGTGACTTAACCTGGCCGAAGCTGGTGTATTTTCTTTTGCTGTCTTCTAGTTGGTATGTAAGGGAATGTAGAAGCTGAGTAGATTCTTTTCCGGGTATTGTACTTCATCGTGGCTGCTTCTTTTTGACTTTCAGTGTGAAGACTAGCCCTACTTAGCCACATTTTCATTTTCCAGATGAGTGTTTGAAGTTTTATCTCGGTGTGTTTGAAATGGAAACAGCAAGGTAACTATCCACAGAGTCTGATCTCTGGTGGTCCAGGTGGACAGCCTGTCCCTCTAAGGGGGAATGCTACAACATCTCCTAGGTAAATAAACGTCACAGAGCATGTGAAGACGGGGATAATTTCTGTAAGAAATTTTTTATAGACTACTTCAAAAGGACAGCAGTGAGGAGACTAGGTCAAGCACAGCTAGAGTAGTGGAAGTGTTCTGTATACTGTAATGTTAGACACATGACATTGGGCTGCTTTCAAAACCCATAGAGCTGCACAATAGATTTGAACCTAATGGAGGCCATGAACTCTGATTAATCATAATGTATAAATATTGGATTATCAATGATGTCAAATGTACCGTAGCAATGCAAGATGCTAATAAGAGAAATGGTGTGGAGGGGACAAGGGTGTATATTACTTTGGAGTTTATGTCCATATTTTTCCTGTAAAAGTAAACATATGTATTTTTTAACATTTACTACTTAAAAAAGATGAGAGTAAACTTTCAGCACAGTAGAGACACATTCAGCAACCATAATTGGTCATTATTTCTAAAACACCTGTCAGAATTGTAGGCAATAATTACAGAGGTCTCTTTTGCAGGGGAGGGTATTAATTTTGTAGCCAGAGTAAAATTAGTCTTGAGCAATTAAGGAGAGAGGATGTCTGATCTCAATACATGTTTAAAGAATTGGTTTTAAGGGACACTCCATGGAATGCCCATGTGACCACATGCTTTGGGCTGATGGCTCCTATGCTCCAGACTGACTTTTAGCTTATTGTCCTTGTTCTTGACTTGATTTCCAAAGAGTTTGTCTTCTGAGAGCCTGAAGGCATCCCAGCCTTGTGAGCTGTTGTTTGCTGCTCAGATGGCAGATGCTTCAAGACAAGGACGGGGAGGCCAGGATGGACCTAGAGTGTGTACAGCCTCCAACCTAACTTACTTGCTCCTCTCACAGGGTGCTCTGGGGATACATCATAGAAGCAGCTTGAGCAATTTACTGACCTACCAAGACCCTATCTCAAAAAAAAAAAAATGGCCTGGGACTACAGCTCATTATAAAGGCTCTGGGTTCAAACCCCAGTAATACACACACACACACACACACACACACACACACACACGGGGAGAGAGAGAGAGAGAGAGAGAGAGAGAGAGAGAGATAGAGAGAGAGAGAGAGCGAACTAAGGTTCTCCAAAAGGTTTTTCACATATTTTTCAGCAAGAGAAGGACATAAGGCTAGCATGGACACATCTTCACTTGAAATTATCTATACTTAATACCTATCCCTCAAGCACAATGAAAAGTTCCACTCAAACTTGGAACAGATGAAAGAAATTCTTTGTTTATTCATTTTAAACAGATTTCCTGTGTAGCTCAAAGTGCTTCATGAATATAAAATTATTCAATAGAGAGCATTAGAGTTGTTGTAAAAAGTAGGCATATATTTGATTAAAATATTATTGGCTTCCATTCCTTTATAGAAAAAACTAAAAGGATAGGCATGTTAAGTGCAGAGCTATTTATTTTTGCAATATTATAGAAAACAACCTGAATAAAAATTGTGGAACAATTTCTTACTGCAAACGATTTAATTTCTTTTGTTTATCTTGTCACTTTGTGATGACAATGTTAGCTTACAATTCTTTTAAAAATGGAGGTGGAAAGACTAGATCACGGATAAGTTTAAATATAAAAACGTAGCTGAGAAAGTCAAATTTGGAAAAAATATTGGAATGAGGAAGATATTAATGAAGAGACAATCATGACAGGTGAAGATCACATAGTTTGACATTTTTGGTATTAAATGCTTATCTGAAGGTAAAGACTGGACTAAAACCGAGAAAACAAACAAACAAAAACCCAGAAAACAAAGTTAATTGTATTTGTTGTTGTTGTTGCGACAGGGTCTCACTAAGACACTCAGTTGCCCAAGCTGGGCTCAAACTTGCAATCCTCCTGCCTCAGCGTCCTAGACTGCAGGATTATAGGCCTGCATCACTGGGCCCAGTTTTTAAAATTCTTTTTTACTTGGTGGGGAGGCTAAGGACTGAACCCACACGAGGCGAGGGCTCTACCACTGAGCTGCACCCTCACCCCCACCTTTAAAATATTTTTAAAGACAGGTTCTCAGTGAATCGCCCAGGCTGGCTGATACAACGCTTAGTCCTCTCAAGGATTCGCACGTTGCCAGTGTCCACGTTGTTACCCATCATTCTCCCCTCGGCCGCGCCCTCCTCAGCACGGTTGCCTCTTTCCTCCGTTTCCGGTCGCTTCTTGACCTTAGCATGGCTGTCTGCTCTCACTGACTCTCCGTTTTCTCGTCTTCGCATCTCTAAATGTTAGCTTGCCTTGGGACTCCGTCACGTTTTTTTGTCCTGTCTGGTCCTCGTCCCCTGAAATTTATCAGCTGACTATAATCCTTCTGTCACAGGCAACTCCTAATAAACTATTCCAGATTCAACATGTCCAAAACTTAATTTTAAAGCCCCTTGGCTCCTTCAGCGCGCTCTGCTTCAGTAAACGGCGACTCTTTTCTTCCAGTGACTTCGACTGCCATCTTGATCCTCTTACGGAAATAAAAACCCCTGAAAAAGCTTGTGAAAAGCAAGACCGTGCTGTCGCACGATGTGTGTCCCCCTGCTAATTCTCTGGTGCTGTCAGGCGGCTCTCTTTCTGTCTACTTCTGGATTGAATGGGGCTTTCCTGCAAAGCGAAGCACAAGCCAGGCATGTGGATGGAATTTGGATGGTTGCTAGGTTACTTGGTGCATTCTACTCCCCTGTTTGCTGTTTATAGGGAAGCCTCACAGGAGGGTGAGATTTTCAATGGGAAAACAAACTCTTGAGGTTTATTTATGAAAAATCAAACCCTAAGAGTATAAATAGTTTTTTAAACATTCACTTTTGCCTTATGTAAAATGTATTTCCAAGCATATAAAATCGAATCGCTATTGAAAACAATGTAATTGGAATTGTGGTGCCAAAGCACATAGTCCTGGCTATGCACTTAGCCTAAACAGAAATAGCCCACTGCACGTAGGCCCGCTGGTATGGCAGGTCTCATTTAGGTAGAAATGCACACAAAAAAAGGCTCTGCTGTTTTAATGATTTTTAGTACTGTCATTTGCCATTCAAATAAGTGAAAGAATGATTGCATTACATTGAGAGTGTTTTGAGAAAATAATTAACTTTATGCAAAATGAAAGTCATGTGCCTGAAAGTCTGAGTACATTACTGTGGTGTGTTTCTCTTGTCTATCATGAAGTAAGCGGGGCTTTTTTGTGCCAATGCTTACTGAAGTTCAGAGTTTTTCCTCAGGATTTCCTCATCTGATACATCATTTTTAGGGTTCTGCTAGACTAGAATCCCTCATTTCTGGACCCTTAGAATATTCACATACTGAAATTTTGAGGTCTGGTTTGGGTCTTTAGATAATTTCTTGTTTTTATCAGTTACATATGCCTTTTCCTGATATAGTATTTCATATCTTATATAGTATTTCCTCATGACATAGAGAAACCAAGAAGAGAAAATAGTTTCAACAAGTTAAAGAAAAATTACAATAGCTCATAAAAATGCTACATATAGAAATAGTCATTGCACTAAATTATATACAAAAAGGTATTTCATGAGATCCAAGTACTTCAGATTGTTTTATTGTTTAAGATCATTAGTAAAGCCACTAGCTTTAACCAAAGTGATGGACAAAAATGATATATGTTCCCATGAGATGAAGGAAGAAAAAGAGGAAAAGAAATTTTACCTAAACATTCCATCTTAATGTCTAGTAATTCACAAATAAGGAATAAATCTAAGTAAATGATCTGCACACACATCCAAAGTGTATTCTAGGAAGGGCATTCAAGAGGGAAAAAAAGGCTTTTTTGGAATGGAAACTATTTTTTCAGATGTTTTCTACATGTGATACTTAAATTTAAAAACAAATGTGAAAGGTTGTGTATGATTGGGTCTACTGTATCCTCTGCTAGTGTCCTACTTCACAGGACCTAGTATGTCTAAAGTAGGACGTAGTTTTGATATCTTTTTTTCCTGAGACAATTTCAGATAAAATATAGAGATTTCTGTATGCATGCATGCGCAGCTCATCATATTATGATGGTTAAGAGCAAAATAATTTTTTAAAGAATTTTACCCAGTTTCATTGCCTCCAGCTCAAGTGTCCTAGAAGGCCCATCATCACAATGGATCATCCCCAAACTACAAAAAGACACACTGCACTCTACAAAGAAATATCAATGATTGCGCAGATGCTTCTATTCAAAAATATCAAACACACAAAACATTTGAATGTGTGTACTGCAAATATGAAAACTTTTATATAGAACCACTACAGAAATATTTGCCAGGCAGTTGACAACCAGTGACTATGAGTACTAATCAAGTAGGACCCACAAAGAGATGAAAAAAAGCTTAAAAATGGTCAAAGATTATGAATAAATAATTCAGAGAAGATCAAACCCCTGTGGTCAATAAACAGACGACTAAAAGAGTACTGATTTATAGTAAGGCAGTGGGAGCAAAAACAAGTTTTATTTTCTTTTTCTAAACACTCGCTATAAGGTTACACAGTGAGAGTGCTGTCTATAAAACATTGGAGAAATTGGAGCTACTGTTGTTGAGAAGGAGAAAAAAATTGATAAGGAGAAAAATATGCAAGAGTGTAAGAAGAAACCCAGGAAATAATAACAGAGAACACCAGGGGACATCACAGCATGCATAACTGTATCCGTGGTGGTCCCTGGAACCTTGTTCAGCAATAGGTACAGCCCAGTTCCAGTCCCCCTCTTCTTTTTTTTTTTAAAAATTATGTAATAATATATCCCATGAAGACCTATGCTGTTTACCTGCTTCCACTAAGTTTCAAAATGCTTCTGTAAGGAAGTTAAAAGGTACCTGAGGAATCTTAATTTAATATCCCCAAATTGATCTGTTCTTAAAATATGCTTCTGAAATTGCTCCAGCAGTTCCAGGATGTGTTCCTCACATGGGGCCATGAGTGGTGAGAGATGAGGAACTCGTGGGCGCACAGGTGTCTCTGTGAGGACTTTAGTACATGCAGAGACTTGTCTTACTGAATTTCTAGAGTCAAATTGCTGAGGTGCTGAGGGGAGGGGGTGAGGAAGGGTGGGAAAGGGTTGGGGACATCTGTGGGATTTTTTTTTCTACTTTTATCTTTCATGTTATTTACTGTCATTTGTTGAATTGAGTTTAATTAATTCAGTTGAATTTAATAAGTATTTAAATAGTAGCATTGTGTTAAGTAAGAAGAGGCCTTTATAAGTAATGTGGGGTTTAACACTAATGGGCAGAAAATTTCAGTTTACAGAATTGCAAGACTTGTGCACACATGACAATTGAAATCAATGTGAAAGAGCTCATTGCACTTTACATACCAAGAGCTGTGGGTGGTATCTTTTTATTACTTAAATCTTCAGGTGAAGTTCTCCAAGAAGGATTTATTTTTCTCCTACTTCCTGTGTTTGGGATACGATATTACCAGGGAACAAAGTATTCCATGCTCGAAAGGACAGAACAGAAGCCGAATTATGGGACTATCCAAAAGCTCTTTCTCTTGTACTTTTCTTTCTTAATTTTTAACCAGGGTTTGCTTGTGTGTGTGTGTGTGTGTGGGTGTGTGGGTGTGTGGGTGTGTGGGTGTGTTTGGCAAATATTTTCTCTATCAAACATTGTATGTGCAAGGAGAGATTCTTTAATGAAATCTTTCTTGACTTTCAAGTTTAGAGAAATTTGTAAAGTAAAATATTTTAGGACATATTATTTTTTCATATTTCTTAAGCATTGTCTTCTTTCTTTCTATTTTCTTTCTTTCTTACTAATCTTGGCATGAAAATTACTGGCTCATTGGAGGTAGAAAAGTTTCCTTGGATCGTATTCAGATTTTTCTACATCAAAAGTTAAATCTATAGAAATTCCTTAAGTCCCAAATGGTATGTCCTAGTTCTTTTTCAAGACAGATGTGGATTTATAGAACAATGTCTCAGTCTGTTTCTTCATCTGAAAATGCTTATTCTACATGATCTTCTGAGAGTTCTCATTTCATTATATTATCATTCTTCCTGCAATTTTCCCACTCAGATAATATGAAGACAAGCCTGATAGGAAGGAAAATGATCTATTTTAATAATACATATTAATAACAATATATAACAATATAATTAATATTAAAATGTGTACTATTAATATATATTAAGTTTGCTAGCTGTATTGTTTGAGTGTCTCGTAATACACATTGCAAAAAATGGCATGTGTATCATGTGATGGATATTTGTGGCAATCATTTCATAATGTACACATGCATCAGATAGCCACATTGAACACAATTGATGCATACAAGGTCTAATTAAGCTGATAAAATTCTAACTACATTTCCCCCCACTTGACCCCATCTCTGGCTCCTCAAAAAAAAAAGGGTCTGAATGACATCATCCAAAGATCTCTGAAATTATTCTGTGCTTTAGTGTCTAGAGCTTCCCAGATTTGCTTTACACAACATCTATTTTAACAAAAGGAATTCATTTAGCTTTTAAATTTTTAGGCCAGGGGTTGTCGGTTTGATTTGTAATTCAAGGATATTTCAATATGTAGCCCTTGGAAACAACTGATCATTGGATCATTTAGAAAATGCCAGAGCAAGAGGTAGTGCTATATAAGATAGAATACATGTTAAATAAAAATTTAAAGAATACATTTGTAGAGTCTTCCATGATTAGAGATGGTCGTTCAGTGATTGGTACGTTTGGGATAGTTAGAACCCAGAAGATGGAGAGCCAGGGGAGGGTTGAGAAATGGAAAAGTTTTTCTTTGTCACCTACTCTGATGGACTTCCGTGGGTAATGAATGGACTTAGCACTTGTAACTAGTATCACGGGCAATGGCCCGGCAAGTTTCAATCTATTTAGAAAAGGTGGAAGTATCGTAATACCTTTAACATACTTTGTAAAAGAACTTAAAACACAGATTATTTTAAAATGATATCTTGTTTTCACATTTGGAAGATTTTACTTAAATGCACCAACCTCACCATACTCAAAGGTCAAGAGGGAGTGTTCTCAATACAAATGGTGTGCAGGTACACAGTGTTATTGGAATCTTTGCTTCTGGGGACTTCAGAGCATTGTTAGAAAACCTAGTAAGTCTTTAGAATCTGATGTTGGTAAGAATTAGGTAGTAATAGCAGAGCGGTTTCCATAAATGCTTTTGAAAATGAGCTCTTTCTTGGGTAAGAGTAATTTTTAAATCACGGTGCTCAGATTTGGAAAACTAAAACCTTAAACTAGCATAAACCTGTTGTCTGTAAGCACTAAATGAACAAACAGCTAATAATATTATAAAACCTTACTCTGGCAAATCTCTGGTGATTTAATAGGTACTGGATTATACTTGATATGAAAATCTTGTGTTTACATGTATGTGTGTGTGTGTGTTAGATTTCAGGCTTACCAAATGCAGGATCTCGTCTTCTCCTCAAAAGCTAGTTTTATTTATGTTCATTGCTACTTTTCAAAAGCCTGGTACAATGGATAAAATATAGTTAGTTCTATTTTAATTTATAAAAGAATAGCTGTTTTATTGGCATGGAACTTCAGCCTGCTTTAAAAGGTTTAAGCAATGTTTTTCTCTCAACAGTTGCTCAGAGCCACTTATCTAAACTCCTCAAAATTGGCTAATCTTTACTTACTTGATTTGTGCAACTTTTCCCCATATTCTCAGTCCCCAGGGTTCCTACGTCCTTGCCTTGCTTTGGTGTGGAAGTGTGCTTTGCCTCTGGGACAAGGCTCGTATCATCGTAAGTCAGTTTGCATATGTATCTGTCAATGGAATAGCAGCAAAGAGAGGTGGGGAAGTGCTTGCTCATTTTAAAGCAGAGAAGATCTAAAAGTAGAAAAGACAGATGGAGTTGTCAATACGATTAGTGGACTTCTATTTCCTGAGGGAAATAATATAGTATTTACGAGAATAGCTGACTTTATGTATACAGGTTGATGAAGTTCTAGGGGAGAACCACAGAAGTGGGGAATCGGAGTTCTGAGAAAGGACAGGAACGCAGGTGGTAGATCTGAGCTCCCCAGATGAGCTGCTACATGCATACTTCTGAAATTTGTCTCTGTGGATGTGTTCTGAGCACTCAGGAATCCCACAGGAAATTCCCTCTATAGGCTCGAATCTCCCTGAGACTCTTCATATGATCTCGTTTCCTTTCTCACTGGAAACAAATAATAATAGAAAACAGTAACTCTTGCCAAGACCTATGTACAGTTCTCCTAGAATACAATTAAATGTATTGCGCTGAAATTCCTGCACACTACCCCCGTACCCAAGGTTGTTTGTGTTGCTATTTGCTATGATTTGTTCTCTCCAAAGCATGCGTTGCAGTTTGATTCCCAACGTTACAGTGTTGAGAGGTGACAGGGACTTTAAGAGAGGATTGAGTCACTAAGACAGATCAGTGCAATTCTTTCAGGATTAAATCGGTTTCTGTGAGAGCGGGTTGCTCTCAAGTGAAGCTGTCTCCTCCTCCCCGTTATGCTTCTTCCACACGTGCGCACTTGTTCTGGAACTTTTCCACTACACAGTGCAGCAGCACAAGTTTTTCACCAGATGTAGCCTTGGACTTGAGGGGGCTATGCGTTGGACCTCGAGCTCCGAGACAGTCAGCCAGTGTAAATTTCTTTCCTTTATACAAGACGCAGCCTCAAGTATTTTGCTATAGCTACAGAAAACAGATAAGAACACTGTTAGTGAATAAAGATGTTCTACTGATTGAACTAACCTGGTAATAAATGGATGTCGCCAATATCCATCATTGCTGTGCCAAGGAAGCAACAGAGGATCTTTTTCAGTAATCACTCAGTTGTTTCCTTACTTTTTGGCAATGAGATGTAAACAACCCCAATGCATTTGGTCCCCAAAACATTGTGTCTGCTCAAAAATTCTGCCACTGAGCATGTTGGTGGCCTATGAAGCTGTCTGTGAAATACTTGTGTGCTGTATAGCATTGCCTTGGGTAAATAATAAAGGGAAACATAGGGGACTTTCATTCTCTGTGTCTTGTACATGGACGTGTCTGTCTTAAAACCATACTTCGTTCAGAGAAGAGTCATCCATAATGACAAGGAAGCAAAATGGTGGTTTATGTGGTACCAAATAAGTAATTTAATCCCAACTCTTACTTGTTAATATCACAAGTTAAAACACTACAATATGTAAACACTCTTCAGCATACCTAGTAGTCTGCCCACATGGAGGCCCTTTTCCCCAGTCTGATTCGTGCAAAAAGGGATTAAGCTATGAGGGAAAAATTAGAAATGTTTATTTAGGATTCAGTCTAGCATCCCGGTGTCCATAGCAAGCATTGCCATTACCACTTAATTTAATATTTTAAAAGAAATATTGCTTTGCACTGCTCTCTTACTGCTTCCAACATATCATGGTGGTTTTCAAATTGCTTTCAAGACTCTGTGATTCCAAAGCTTTATCGCATTTAAAAATATTAAAATGTATTAAAAATGAATATCGCCTACTTTTATCACCTGAGAAGCCACATCTTCATTTGATTCCATAAGAAGTTGAACACAGAAAAAAGACACTATGGAGGCCTGGAAAGCTGAAACATTGCCACTATAAGGTTTATTCCTGAGAAAGATTTTATATGAATAGTTTTATATGAAAGCTTTTCTTCCTTATTTAAACATAAAAATGAAAAGTAGTTTCTATGGAAGGTAACCTAGAAAGTTTAAAGAATTAGAAAGAAAACTGGACAGTTGAGCATGGATGCCCTGTACAGAAACAATCACCCCAGCTCTTGAGGACTCCAGAGTGACTCCAGGGGGTGAAATTCGACACTGCCCTTCTACCCCAGCATTCCTGAGGACAGGACAGCCTCTCCTAGTTCATCCTCCACCCTGCTTCTCCCATTTCTGTGCCAACTAGTCATATATAAAGTGATGAAATGGGAGGGCCAAATGTCTCTGTGTTATATATAACCGAATTGTCAGAACTGACATGTTTCGGGGTTTCATGCAATGTTTCTTGGATGCTTGTCCTTCTTAGATGCCATGGCTAGCACAGAATGGATCCCTCAAGCCCCTAACCTTGGAATCTGATCCTTGATCTGGTTACAATGAAGTAGAAATGAACCAATGGGAGAGTAGGAAAAGTATCACAGGGACCAAAAGACAGAGGATTCCCTAGACCGGGGAGCATTTAGGTGGGACTTTGAAAAGATCAAAGCAATTTATTCCCCTCTGGCCAGTCAACAAAGCACAAATCTCAGATTTAACCTAACAATAAGGAGAATGAATCTTCCCCAAAGGTACAGCCAGAATTTTACCTATTCCTGTAAAGGGCCACATACAATTTTGGTGTGGTGCCGAGACTTACAATGATGCTGATAAAATTTGAAACCTTTCCTGTTTTAATAAATCAATGAAATAACAAATCTGGCATTATCAAAGACTTTAATGTGGTACCATTGAATGGTAAAATAGTCTGAGATTTCTATCCTGGATTCTGCCAGGTGGTTCCCTGGATCAATTTTCTTAGCATACAAATGAAAATGAGTTTACAAAACTGTGAACACCTTCAGCACAGGCATGACTTTGCAGATAAAAATCACGAGAGTGCTGAGTTCTGTAATGAGGTATGAGTCTAGCCAGTTGTCTGGCAACAAGATGTCCTGCCCTTGTCACTTGTGACTGACCTTGAATGGAATGGATGTTTCCATCACGCATCTTATTCTCCTGGGATCTATAGGCTTGGGCTCAATTATGGACCCGACATATCCAGTTTGTCTGAAATTCTTTGAGAACACCAAGAAAAATAAAGTGTGGCTTGCCTCTTACCTTATCTTGGGGATTCCTATTGCATTCTCAGTATTCTTCAAGACGTTATCAGTGAGGCTCAGAAAACTGTTGGAAAATTATTTTGTGCTATTGACTCTCCCTAGATAGGAGCAATTGCCTCTTTCTCTGAATTCTTACAGCAATTGCTATGAATGATTTTTGAGTTAATAGGATTTCATGTATGTCTCAGTATGTTTTCTCAGTTACTTTGACTCTTAGGTTTTGTTAATTAAGATTCTTATGCATATGGTTCATGTAGGTTACAAAATTACAGTTGCTTTGATGCCCAAGAACTCACTCTTATACTTTCTAAGATACCCCTTGCTTATGACCTTATAATTTATGATAGCTTAAGTGTTTAATTGTTGATTATTAGTACTGAAGGAATTTGATCTTAGATGATTTTTAAAACCGTATTAGCGGAGATCTAAAACTTAAATGTTGCTCGGGCAGCTGCTACAAGCCAGCAGGAACTTAATGAAATCTATGTTTAACTTCTATTTCAATTCTGTCATTAAAGAGCATGGAATTCTTCATTCCTGTTCTTATCACAGAAACAGAACGACTTCATCACCTGCAGTCTGCCCGCAGGGTAGTAGGTGGGCACCTGCCATGTAGTGGTTAGTTCATGGGCAAGTTACAATAGGTCGGCTTTGAGAATGGATGGCCTATCAGAAGTGATACCATATTGACTTATGGATACTGAGGGGTTATATTAGCATTGTTATTAATATCCAAAGAAGCTTGCTTTTTAGTTGATCTCCAAACTTTTTAAAGCATGTCCTTATCAGCGAAATGTCTCTGATCAGTGTCCCCAGTAAATACATACTCATGTAATATATACCCTCTCCTTTGTGTAATAAGAGTATTGGAACAGTATATTTTGTTTCACTTGGAGATAACAGTCATTCGTAAAATTTCTAACATTCTCCTGACTCAGCTTAGAGGGTTATTTTGCTCATTCCCGGGGTGCAGGGATTTCAGTTTTGGTGATCACAGGGTTGGTTGGGTGTGAGGAAGTCAGTTGGTGCAGATACATTAACCAAACGGCCCATGTAGTGTGAACATGTTCTACAAGAAACCTAGAATATTCAAATGAGGAATCAAGTGACAGTATCACAGACAACCTTTCGTTCAATTTCCAAAGAAAGCAGATGATTACTACAGATTTATCTGATTATTTATATCATGTATCACGCACATTAGCACTGACTTTGTATCAGACACTGTTTTGAGCACCTTACAAATACTGGGTTATACAA
Organism: Ctenodactylus gundi; assembly: GCA_004027205.1. Taxonomy (NCBI): domain Eukaryota; kingdom Metazoa; phylum Chordata; class Mammalia; order Rodentia; family Ctenodactylidae; genus Ctenodactylus; species Ctenodactylus gundi. The sequence continues at coordinate 575,151 of PVKB01000063.1, forward strand.
TGCCTGTGTGAGGCTTATAAATATTATTACTGTTTTAATGACATGAATAATTTGAAATGGTGTTCTCAAGCTTATTTGGCTAAGGCTTTGATTTTAGGGCTTTGAGTATGCTAATTTGGTTCCTAAGTTTTCTCCAAAGGTCCATCCATGTGTTAAAGGCTGGGTCTATCATTTGGTGCTATTGAGAAGCTGTGCAAACCTGAGAACATCAGGCCTAGCAGAAACTCTTCAGGTTACTGAGGTTGTGCCAAGAAGAGAATGGGTCTCTGTCCCCTTTGTCTTTCTTTTATTCACTTCCTGCCCATTAAGTGAGAAGTTTTGCTGCATCACCCCCTTGGGTAATCATATGCTCACTCATCACAGGACTAAGAGCAACTGGGCCAACTATTAGGGACTAGGAGCTCTGAAGCCATTAACCAAAGTAAACCTTTTCTCTTCGTAAGCTGATTGTCTTGTGGTATTTGGTATTGTGACAGAGAACTGACTTAATAACTAACAATGGTGTTCTCAAGTTCATGTAGCTGAGACCTTGCTTCTTACTGCTTGAATAATTGCTCGGAGAAGTAAACCCGAAAGGGAATCAGGTTCCGGCTGGTGGCATAGTTCCTGGATTCAGTGGCTACATAGAAACTGAAGTCGAGGAGAGCGGCCAAGCTGGGGTTGGCTCCCTGCCTCTTCAAATCTCTCTGGTACTTGCTTCGGTCTTACGTCATGGACCAGGGAACATCAAGTGTCAGTTTAATGAGCTTTGAAGCTGTCTTTTGACAAATATTAAGGCAGCAGTGCCTGTACCTTTTAGGACGAATCTGTGCTAACAATCTTGGTCTTCATTTTGAAGTGTTTAGGCTTTATTTTAAAACAAGGCCTTGTACCACAAGGTTTGATTTTAATCTAAACTGTTTTTTTTTTTTCTTTAGCACAAGAATTGCTGGAAAAAATCTTTCTTTTTCTTTTCTTTTGTTCAGAGCCTTTTCTTTAATATAAAAAGGTGTCAAAGGAAGGGAAGATAAGGATAATGGAACAGAGCTGAACAGTTCTCATTTTCAAAAACTCCTCTACCGCCACCTCACCTAGGTGTCTGAATAGAGATCTCAGATTCAGGCTCTCCCTCATTTCCAAAATGCGTGGAAGCACTCATTTCCAACTCGAGTAGGTAAAGCGACAGCACTGGAGGATGGGACGCCAGCAGATAGGCCTGTGCCTATTTTTACAGTCTGACGAGTTTTTGACACCCTTCCATTAGCAAAGCCTCTTCTGTTTGTGCACCCTAGATTTTCGGCATCCCAAGAATAATAACAAATGTGCCTGACATCTCTAGAGGTCTTAGAAGGCGAGAAATACCGATCGTCTTTATTTTGCATTCTTTTAGTTCATACATTTTCCCCCCTCTAAGATATATTTATCTTGCCAACGAATGTTTTGGCTACTGCTGTAGCCCACAGCCTAAACGGTCCCTGGCACAAGATTGCCCTCAATAAAAATTTGTCACAAACTGGATGAAGAAGAAGTTTAGAGCTATGGAATATGTTGTCTGTGAACCACATTATGCTTCCAGTTCTACCCTGAAGGAAAGTGGACCTTTGGCCCCCCAAAGAATTTGACTAAGATTTTAAGGGGAAGGTACTCTGGCTTTCATGATGGTGGATGTGGTAAGAGGCAGGAAATATGGGGAGTAGTAACTGTGATTTATTTTCAGTGAAGAAATATACAGGCCTATTGAAAATCTGTCAGTAGAACTTAAGAAATGACATGAATAAGCAGTTATTTTGTCCTCTATTAAGTAACAATACCCATATAATGACAACCAAGAAATGAAAGCTATACAAAATCAAGTTTAAACATAGAATAAAGCAGATACATTTGATTTTAATAATTCTGCAAAAATAAATGTTCAAGAAATTATTTGATTAGTTTATATTATACATTATATTAATAGAGTATATATTTTTAGTGTCTTGGAAAAAGCTGGGTTTTTTTTTTTCACCTAACATCAATAGTCTGAATAAACAGTGCAATCTTCCTCTTTGGTACTGTTCAAATAGGTTTTCTTTGAATCGTTAGGTGCTACTTTTAAGCACTAAATTACATTGATAGGAGGTGGGTTACCTCAACATTTTTACTATATAAATGACTTGTCCTGAAGGAAGAGAATTGATTTTTGAGAAATTTGCAATGAGGTAATGATGAAAAGTCATTATAAAATGACCTCCTGTGTATTCAGGAGAGCTGAAGAAATGGTAATACAAGCTATATATTCTCATGAGAAATGGATCCTTGCAATTTTTATTACCAATTAATAATGTAATCCTCCCATCCATCAAATATAGTGCTATTTACCTGTTTACTTTGTAAATAAAGCATTTCATCTTCCAATGACTGAATGTTCAATATTGTAGGTATCTATCATCAATAAGACCTTTTGAATGTTTAAAATAGAATTACTAAGTTACAGGTGTGTCTAAGCATTAATGGGCTTCATTTTTTTATCAAGGTATATGATTTGGAGATTTTCATATTCTAGAATCCAAGGGAATTAGATTTAAGATAATAATAATTGCACAAATCATTTAGTTCTAATTTTTCTATAATAACACACGTTATATATACCATTACCTGATGCAAAACATATATAGTAATAAACTACTGAGTTTCTTTTTTCTGTTCAGATATTAGGAGAAAGAAGATAATGAAAAAAATCTAGATTTTTAAAATGACATTAATTGGTTAACCTGGCCGAGTTCTAAAAACCAGAAAATTTTATTCAGGTCTAGAGGAGTTGTATTAAGTATTACTATGTAACACACCATCCCAAATTCAATGATTTAAGTAATTATTTAATTTAAAACTTACGTACGAGGGACTTTTTTGGGATCAACTGATCAGCAAAACTGGGCTTCCGTTGTTTGGGCCTATCTCATTATGGTGGGACTGTTTCTTGTGTCTGTTGTTTGATAGGTAGTCCAGCTCTGGGCCACACTTGGTGTGTGGCTCTTGCAGGACAACTCTGCCTCATGTCCCCTTTCTTTTCCTCCTGGGCCTGTCTTTCCCATGAGGCTGTGCGGAAGAAGTTGCAAGGCCTCCTCAGACATGGTCGCAGAATTTGGACGTTGTCAATTCTGCTTCTTCTTTGGCCAGAGGGATTTATAAGCTTATTCAAAGGTCATGGACTAAGGAGATTCTGTTGAGTTTTAGGAATTCTAAAAGCTAAGTTAAAATGACAACCAAGTAATCTAAGCTATGTTCCTTTAATTCATTTTCCCCCCCTCAAAAACAAAGAGAAAAAAAAATCATCTAGGCTTTGTCATCTAGGCTTTTAAAACTATAAGCAACACTGTGATTCTTGAAACTCTATAATTTTAAGAGACAACTTTATAATTTAAGCCCTGAGGCATTTGTTGATACAGTGTCATGAAACAAAATTCATGTGATAATATAAATGAAATAATCATTTCCACTTACTTAACCAAGACAATTTCTGTCTAAAACGAAGGCAGTCTGGGAGCCACTATATATGTCAAAGAATTAGTAATGGAATAAGGAATACAGTTGAAACTAATTTGTTGACTTAACAAGTTGGGCAGCCCTATGGAAAGCATTTTTTTTTTTTTTGTCTTCTATACAGAACATTAGTTCTAAGGTCACTGCACAAGTGAAAAAACAAAGGCATTTTAAAAACCTTAGATGCATTCTTATCATTATAAAACACCATAGGGTTAGCTGTTTTGGGGAAATTTGACCAGCATAATTTTCAGGCAAGTCAGGAAAAGGGAAATAGAGAAAATTTTGTTAATTGGTGTAGTTGTAATTCTTCCAAACTCAATCACAAAACATTGATGTTCTGTCAAGAAGATTTACTGTTCTAATTTGTTCCTGTCATTAACCTAGTTAATTTTCCTAAGACATATCTGTAGTTATTTTGTGGACATATTTCACTGTGCAATTTGATTTTGCATTTTTATTTAGGATTGTTGTGATTATTCTTAACTTAGCAGCATTTTGAGCACACATAATACTACTTCCCATGAACCATAATCTAGTATTACTTTTGTTCCCTAAATTTTTTGTAGATCCAACTGGAATGACTGCCCTAAGAATCAGCTGGGATTAACTCTGTTGTGATTCAAAATTGTACCTGCTTCTTTACATCTGCCTGCATCAAAGTCCTCTGTATTTTATCTACAGTAATTAATTTCTCTGGCAATAATCCTGTATTGGTCACCTTTAATATGTTTTGAAGGCATAACATCAAATTAGGAAACTTGGATGTTGATTACTTTGATAATATTTCTTCACCGTAATTGAGAAACTAGGGGAGCCATAAAGTTAAAAAGAATTGATGAGTGAGTGAGGAGATAAGCTTAGGAGAGAAAGTTTTTGAAAGGGGTATAATCATATGACAAAGACAGATTAGTTTCTTCTACAAGAAAATAACTCATGAGAGGAATTAACTGATCTCTGCTAGCCAATCAGAAGTTGTATCAGAAAGCAACATTGAAGGGTGCGGATGACTCTCACTTAGTGTGATGAAGTTTCTACCCCAGATTTTATTCAGCAATTCTGGTCCTAGACCTAAAGACCTAATTAGCAATAACTACGTATCTCATTCAAAAGCATCACCTCTTTATTTTCTTTCCCTGAAGATATGCTTGGTGAAATGCATTGTTCTCGTCACTTGGACGAATTGTGAACAAAAGGACTAAGTGACTTGTTTTTCACGAGGACGCCCCGTTGTTTCACAAGCACATCAAAGCATGTTAAATGTAATTCGTGGTTATTTCATATGCTTGGCTGCGGATCCTCATCTTTGTTTCCCACATATGACTGTATGCTTCCTGGAGAATAGAGCCAATGTTGTCGTCGTTAACTCCATGCCTGTGTTCTGACAGGTCCTCCAATTGAGATTATTTAAAAGAGAATTAAAAGTTTAATTAATGATGCATGTAACTCTGAAGGACCCCTCAAGAATCCACCATATATTGTTAGTGTTAGTTTTCTATTGTTCTTTTCTTTTTTCTTTCTTTTTTAAAAAAATAACAAATGACCACAAACTTACCGGTGTTAAGCAACACAAGTGGTTCTCATGGTCAGAAGTTCCAGTTTGGGTTTCAAGACGCCTGCAGGGAATCTATTTTCTTGTTTCGTGACTTTGCTTGGACCTGCTAGGTGACACCCGCATTGTTTTATGACCCCTTTCTTCAACTCTGAATGCAGCAGGGTCGCCTCTTCAATCTTTCTGTGACTCTGACCCTTCTACCTCCTTCCTTCATTTATAAGTACTCTTGTAATGACACTGGAGCATCAAAATAATCTTCACAATTTGTGTCAACCAACTTTCAAGGTTAATATTTTTTAACACGTATCTAACATTATCTACAAATTTCTGGAATTACGATGCAGACCTCTTCGGTGAGGGTGGTTATTCCTATTATTACGGTGTCTTAATTATAGGGTTATTTTTTAAAAAAAGAATGTTCAACTTGAATTGAGTATGTGGTTTTTAAAATTTGACTAGAAACTATATGAAAGTCCTTGAATGGTATATACTTATTTTGAGAATGAGCGCCCAAATATATAAGAGAATCCCATCCAACATTCCTTTAGGCAAATTGTTTTCATCTGTCTTTTGTCTATGTGAATCATAAGAAAGGCTAGCAGGACCCAAAAGTCTGGTACAAATGAGAAAATTCTATTGGAAACAAGTATAAGCTTTGAAAGTCAACCACCATTGTGTTTGGATAATAGCTCATTAACAAAAGTTAATTTTATTTAAATCTCAGCACATTTTGATTTTTTAGGATGAGCTTAGGCAATTAGAATCTGTTGAATAAAGTTTTAGAATGGAATCTGAATATATTGTTCTAAGTAATAGGGTAAAAATAAACTATTTTTATATTAACATCAACTTTCAAAAAACTTAAAAAATCAGTAAGAAATTCACTTAAGCAAATAAACAACAAGAGCAACTCAGAGCAATAATTTCTCAGCTTATAAAACAATGAATACTAAATTGAGACCATTTATGAGCAAGCAGAACTTTGTTTTTCTTTTGTGGAAAATGGAAAGCGTACTAATTAGTAATATGAAACATTATGGCATAATAAAACCACTGAATTGCTCCAAATTTGTCCTAAATTTTCTTAGCTTCAGGGCCGTGTGGTGATATTTTGTGTCCAGCAATCAGCTACCATCTGCCTAAGAATAAGTTTACCTAAATTGGCACTTTTACTCCCAAATTTAATTGCTTATTTATTTAACTAATAGATTCTCTCCTCATTGTATTTCTGAGTTCAGAAAGAACTCTAAAAATGCTAAGGCTATCTGTTGGATCTTATCCAACTACTGTTTTACTACATTTGCAGAGATAAAATTAAATACTGAAAATTAAGGGAGAAAAATCCCAGGGCAAACCTGTTTTAGTCTAATAAAAAGTGAAAATTAGCCTATACTATCTTGGCTAAGCCTGAGTTATGTGACTGTTTTCTTAACTGTTGACCACTATCTACTAACTATTTCTTCTAACTATTGTTATATAAAAGATTTGTTTTTTTGGAATTTTCCAAGAGTCGAAGGCAAGCTACCAGCTGTCACTCCCCATCAGAGATATGGTGCCCTTTTGTTTCTAACGGGTCTTGTCATGTCAGATTTCTTTCAGAGAAAACTGGGCTGAGTGGCAGTCTTTCCTTCTGGAATATGAGGACAGGTTATGCATCTGTAGACTACGCTTTCAACTAAGTTCTGACATTATTTCCAGTTCTCTTCAATTTTGTGAGATGAGGTCATTTTTTGAGATTGGGTCATATTTTGAGATGAGGTTCTAATTCCCTATCTGCATTCTTATAGCTCCCTACCCACCCAATCTGTTATCACCCTCCTTCACCCCACCCAACATAGTCAAGAGGTCCATGCTTGTGCTTCCGTTGGAAGATCCAGGCTTTACCTACTTGACCTTGGGCAACAGGATTTTGCAGGGACTCCTCACTGTTGTCTTCTCAAGTTCAAGAACATTCATTCTTGTTGGTGGTGAAAGTGTTGGTAGAGTACATCAGAGAGATAAGACATCCCTGGTCCAAAGCACTTTCTTTACCAAGAGACATGCTGTTAGCATTTATGATTCACTGATTAAATATTTTCCTGGGCTCAAAACTGAGAGGAGCAGGGAAGAACCACACTGAACTGCAGCTTTATCCTCACTGACTACCAGTCTCAATGAAGACTGGATGCTTCAGATACTTCCATTGCTTGAAGTATAGACTGATTTTCCTGAGAAGGTAGAGCATTCTCTCATTGTCAAGAAATGGTTCAGCCTATTGACACAAATAAGACATAGTAACACAATAGTTCATCTTTTGCACTTTGCTAACATTAGGACTTGTTCTGCCTTTAAATTTAATGTCAGCTTAATTACTGTCCAGCTTAATTAATGTCCAGCTTAATTACTTCCATTAGTGTGGATTACAGAAAAATACTGCAAAAAAGAACATGACCCCATGACCCATTTTGAAATTCAGCTGTTTGTGTTTTGTAAACATAACTGATTTAATTTCTCATTTTGATACCCTTTTATGTGTTTGCATTTTGCATAATGCAAGCATAATTTTATTATTTCCTTAGCTAATGTAATTGAAACACTGAATATAGAAATAGGAAAAAATATCTTGTTTCTTTTTTCACAATATTACTGAGGATAAGTGACAAGAAATAGAGTTTGATAAATAATTTTGTATAACCCTATAAAACCAAGCACAGCTACAGATAATCAACATTTATTTTTATTTATAGAAGTTTCTTCACACCTTTTGTGATCTATGCTTCCTACCCCCACCTCTTGGCAGAAAACCAGCAATCTGTTTTTGGTCATTCAATTAGTTTGCATTTTAAGGAATTTTAGGTAGATAGAATTTTACAAGAGGCCCTTTAGGGTGAAGTTCTATATCTTTCATTGAATGTAATTATTTGAGATTTGTCTAAGACAATGTGTGCTTAGTTTGTTTCATTTTTTATGATATGCCTATATTGTAATTTGTTTATCTGTTCACTTAATCATTTGGTTGTGCTGTTTCCAAGTTTGGTATATCACCAGAAAGCTGCTACAAGCACACTAGTGTTTGTAGGCTTTCATTTCTCTTGGCTAAGTGCTAGATTGGAAGTGACTAGATAATCAAGTAATTTTTCTATTTATCATTTTAAGAAATCATCAAGTAGTTTTTTAGTGGCAGTACCATTTTACATTCCCATCAGTGATACATGAGAATTCTATTTCTTCCACAACCTTTCCAGTATTTGATATAGTTGATCTTTTCACCTTTTATATATGTTTGTGCTTTTGTTGTGGTATCTCATTATGGTTTTAATTTACATTTCCCAAGGGACAAATGATGTCAAGAGTACTTTTGCGTGTGTGCGTGTGCTTATTTGCCTCAGTGTGCCTTCTTTGATGAGGTACCTTTCAAAGTTAATCCCCAAATTTGCATTTAGAAATAAAGAGATTGAGAAACTCAATAGAATTAATCGCTAGCACTGAGGGCTGGCATTCTGGTGACAAATAGTTCAATCGTTTGGTGCTATGTCCTCCAGCCATGTAAATGACTTTCTCTTCTGGTTCCAACTGGCTTTGAATTCCTTTGTTCAAAGCAGAAGAGCGTAAGTGGGCTTTAGTTATTATTTATTTATACTGAGGATCCAGCCCAGTGTCTATATACTGAACTATGTCCTCAGTCCATTTTTTATTTTTGGTTTTGAGACAGTCTCACAAAATCACTAATTTCCTCAGGTTGGACTTTCATTAGTGATGCCCTGCCTCAGCCTCCGAGAGTGCTGAGATTGTAGACCTTTGTCTCCAGGCCCAGCTCTTCAGTTCTTTCTATACTTCAGCAAACTAGCAATTCCTAGTGGATATCGGTGCTGTGGACAGTATAACTCGGTGTATGTCACAGACATGCTTTGATATTTGTTGTGTATCTCCTGTAATACAGTTACTATTCTGCTACCTGCAATGCTAATGTCCTCAACAAGATTGGAATAGAGTCGAAGAAACTCACTGAAACATGCTGCGTCTAAAGTTCCAAAGTAGCATCCTTCTTTAAGGAAATAAAAGAGTAATGGAATGTATAATCAATGTTGCAACAACAAAAAATGTAAATCATAAGGTCATGGTGATTACGCAGACTGGGAAATCAGCCATCTGATATCATGCTGTGAAACTTTCAAATATACGCATACTATAATGCTACCGTAGTGTGGGTCACAGCAAAGCACCAGGATGACAGTATTTACAATATACTACTAATAATATCATGTGTGAGTCACACTGTTGCACCACATAAAGCAATGTACATACATCATCATTTTATGCTATCCATACAGTCTCTGCTTATAAACCCATGTTGTAGATGAACGAGCCAAATTGTAAGACCTTGGTGTTAAAATAGTATTTCCAAGGGCCATCAGCCAGCACTTGCCAAAGCCAAGATTAAGCCCAAATACAGACCCAGACTCCATGACAATTTGCACCTAATTTTTGTTGGTACCTCCCCAAAATAAATCTCGCATGGAACCCTCTCCCTATAAATCGATACAATTTGTATCCTTTTCTGATTTTGTCCTTTCACTCAATAACAACTTAGGCAAAAGAGCAGACTGGTTCCATCAGCAATACGACAAAGGGTCTATACAATAGCAGACTTTCTGGCAGATCTATTTTCAGATATTTATGTTGAAAACATCTCCAGAAACTAAATGGTGTATTTTAGTGGGAAACCTATTTTGAAAACTCATTTCCACATTTGGAACCTACACATTCACTATGCCCTGATTAAACTGTAAGGTTGTGACAGAATTCACCCTGCCAGAGAATTAATTCATCAAAATTTTGATGTAAAGAGTTTCCGTTGGGGCTTTTTGGAATTCTCAGCTGCAGCAACTGGCCTAGTTGAACACACATTAAAATTTTTGGGAGCTTCAGGCTCTGCTCAAAATGCTCAGAGAGTATTGGTGAGAAAAATGCTAGTAAGGCTCCAGGCTTTCAGATCTGAGGACAGTTTGGATTATGACATAAAGTATTGACCTATAGGAACGATGTATAGTTCTGTTTTTTTTTTTTTTTTTTTTTTTGAGAAAGCAGCTGTGGCCTGCTGTTATAATCCAGTGTGGGCCAATGTGATTTGTCTAATGTGATCTGAACTGTCCTGGAAATTTCCCCTCCTTGTAATAGTAAAAAGGAACCAAAAAGGGAATTGAGAAGTCTGTCTCTTAAATCATCATTATATAATGGGGGTGGGGGGCATTTGAATTCCGACAACTCAAGTAAAAATCCTCTTTGTATTCTCTGAGATGATGTGTTCAGTTATTCCATGGCCATAGGATGAGTATTTGCATGATCAGAGTGAGGTCAGGAACTGGTAACACAGTACATACAAGGAAAGCATGGTCAGTTAGGATCCTCCAAGTGAGTTTTGATTCTTCCTACTCTTTCGTATGGGATTTGGGATGAGAAGGCTGCTATGCAGTAGAATCTGGCCTGCTCACCTACCCAGACTTTCTTCCCAACACTTGTACCATAAAGATTCAACTTACAGCCTCCTTCACTTCTTGGAATATGCCAGTGTCTCTTGTGTCCCTTGCTTACTGTTCTGTGTGACGGACTTCTTTCCCTGTTTGACTTGGCTCCCTCCAATTCAGCATCCAGGAATTGCTGAGACTTCTTCCTTCTCCCTGTCGTGTTTCTTCACTGCTTTCTCTCTTCATCGCCATACTTGGCTTTCTTTAGTAGGATTCAGAAGTTTCTGACTACATATTTATGTCATTTTTGGTTCCCACCCATCATGACTGTTCATACCTCTTTCACTCACCTGCTCTTCATCGAAGTCCCCTGGGGGTGTTTTGTCAATCATCACATTATGAGTTGTGTCAAATATCACATCATGAGCACTTCCTACAACTCATAGTAGCTCACCAATGTTACCTTGTCCCTTGTCTCTTATCTGCATTCTCTGTCTTTTCCTATCCACTCTCCATTCGTCCATCCAGTGCAGATCTCAACAGAGTTGATCTGCCATTTGCTGCGTCACAAACTTATGATGATTTCTGATTGCCTGAAGGATAGAATGTGTCCAAGACTCTGCAACGTGACCTGAGGAGTTTTATCATTGTGAAACGTATTTATTGGGTATTGCCTAGACACTGTGTAGTCCCTATGAATTTATCAGCAGACAAAATAAAAGAAACAAATTGCAAGACCTTGGTGGTAAAGTAGTATCTCTAAGGGCCATCAACCCTTACAGATGGTAGGTGGAGATATTTAAGGAATACATGCTTTCCACATGGTAGTAGAAGAAAATATATACAGTAGTAAGACAAAAATTGAAGTAGCGTAGAGATGAAGTAAAGTGTTAAAGAGTTCGTGGAGATTTGCAGCTGGAAATAGGATGGTTAGTGTAGGTTTAGGAGAGGTGATGTTTGAACAAAACTTGGAAACTCCGAGGGAGTTTGCTAATTCTTGAGCTGACACCGGGCAAGAGCAGCCAGAGTGAATGCACGGAGACAGGAGCCCACCTGATGTGTTTGAAGAACACCAAGATCAGTGTGGCCAGAGTAAAGTGACAGAGTGGCTGAGGAATAGGACATGAGGATGGCGAGGCAACGGGAAGTCAGGACATGCTGCTGGCTCTTGTAACAACTTGGATTTCCAGTTTGGGTAAGGTGGGGAATCATTGCAGAATGTGGAGAGGCATAGTGTAGTCTGACCTAAGTTCCAAATGCTTTCTTCTAATTGTTCTGCTAAATTATTGTGTAGTTAGAGAGGGACTGAGGAGAGACAGCTTAGTCAGGTGCTGTCGTAATCTAGGTTGCTGTGACTATAGTTGTAGGGCTGGAGGTGTGCTTAGGAGCTCCTATACTTTGTTCGTCCTCTGCATCACCATATGCCTGTGGCAAGAAGCCTTTCTTCTGCAGAAAAGACCTCAAGCAAAAAACATAGATGTAGTGGATGGAAGGGAATCAATGAAACAAAGGCCTAAAGGGTAGGAATGGGCATCCAGCCGGGCTAAGCATAGATGAGGCACCCTAAAACAAAGAAAGCGTGTTCGAAGAAGGTGGGAGTGTAGGTGGGTGAGGGCAGTATGGACGGATGGTGGGCAACCCTTAGGGCCTGGCTGAGGACCACAGACATGAACATAAGCTGATTAGTATGGGGAAGGGCTTTGCTGCAGCCACGTTTAGCTGTAGAAGTACAGCATGGAGCCGGGGATGGGGGCCGGGGTGGGGGGGTTGACAGCATGTGCACAGAACGAGTGTGATTGACCATGGAACTCATGTGAGGAAGATGAAGAGAGATGACATCAGAAATTGGAAAGCGTAAGGTGACAGGAACACTGGATTAGAAATCTCTTGGAGGTTAACGTACAGAAAGAATTGAGGCGCCAGGAAGAGTGATTTGGGGAGATATGGGTGGTGGCTAAAGTAGAGTACAGGAGGTTGTTACTCAAAAGATTGGAGAATACTGACTTAATGCTAGGGCGTGTCCATGAAAATGAAGGGCAGAGGGAAGGTCGAGAAAAATACCATTGTCAGAGAGCTCAAGGAGCTACAGGAGCTCAAGGATTCATAGTAACAGAAAAATTGTCTAGGGCACATTGGAATTTATAATGGAGAATTTATAGTTTTATTATTTATAATTGGAATTTATAATTCTTGTGCTAATCAGAGAAAGTGGAAATGAACCAGATGCTAAAATCATCAAGAAAGGAGGGGAAATTCCTGGAGGTAGATAATAGAGTATTATGTAGGTGATACCTGTAAGGAATGTTTATAGATGTTCCGGTAGAAGAGTTAATAATGACCAGAATACCATGCAGCTCAGAGAGAAAGGCAGTCAGAAAGGGAATCACTCCTCCTCTGAGAAACATTCAGGTTCATTTTAAGATATACCTGCCTCGTAGGCTTGGCTCACCCCTCCACCCTCAATATCTCATGTCCAAGAATACCACGCCCTTAACAACACCTTTCATGCCTTCAATATCTGTTTGCCTTTTATATACACTTTTTTCCCTCTGTCTAAGGTGCCTTTCTTTCCTCCTCATCCCGTAAGAGTCATCTTAAATGTCAGCTCCATCGTAAAGCCTGATTTTCTGTAAGGCAGGATTCATTGCTGCCTCCCGAGGGCCCTTGCGATTGTGTGTTCTTATACCCTGTGGAGCACTTAGCATATTTACTGCCATCACACTGTGTCCTCTTTGAGTTCCATTCATTGAGCTGAAAACAAACTTTGGATCTGCGTGTACCAATCTAAGACAGTGCTGGGAACACTGTAGACACTTAAAGGCTATTTACTGAATGAGTGAGTGAAAGAACTATTAAATATTTATCAAAATTGGATACATTAAAATTAGATAAATTTTTTAAGAAACTCGGGAAACATCAGTCTAGTGGCTAGTCTCAGGAAATTAAGGCACTTTTATCGACCTAGGAATCAAAGCCCAGAAAAATAAGAATTATGGTCCTTTAATTAGAGGCATAAAAGGATGTTGGTAATTCTTTTCTAACATAAGCAAATTGACAGAGCAAAGCAGTGGTCCAATGCCTCTAAGATGCAGCAATCTGTGACTTGGGTAGTTCACAGACTGAATGAATGGTGTAACTATATTTACTGACAAAAAAAGTCTTCTGCTCCTGTTACCTGATACCAAAGCCACTTTGTTTGAAGTATAAGATGTACTGGCTATAATCAAAATCACATTGCTATGTATTTACTTAAACACATCAAAAGTGAAGGCATCTCTGGATAGTTTTTCCAATTATGGGATTTTGCTTTCAGTAATGCATCAGATACAATTACTTGCCTAATCTACAACTATTTTTGCTTCCAAGATAGCTGGACATGAGTCTTGTTCCAAAATTTGGCATTTGGCACTTTTTTTTTCGCTTGTCTCTGGCCCTAAAAAAATGAATCTTAGTGAATATACATCAATCCTGGGAAGATCTTCAGTCTTTCTCATGGCTAGTTTGTGAAAAATCAGGCAGAAGAATTTTGTTCAATGAGACATAAAGGAAGTATCTTCTCATTGTTTATTTATTTATTTGTTTGTTTATCTGTTTCTTTATTGAGATAGGGTCTCACTCTATAGCTGAGGCTGGTCCTGAACTCACTGTGTAGCCCAGGTTGGCCTTGGACTCAGGGCAATCTGTCTGCCTCAGCCTCCGGAGTGCACCACCATGCCCAGCTTAATGTGGTGCTGAGGATTTGAGCTCAGGGTGTTGCACTTGTAAGGCAAGTGCTTTAACCACTATGCCGTTCCTGCAGCCCCCTTCTCATTTTTAACAAGCGATCTGAGAACAGGGGTTAGTTTCTTCCATATTTTGGACATTTATAAGGGTGTGATGCTTGGTATTTTAGAGGCCATGCTGTGACCAGGAACTAGAAGCCAATGCCATGAGGATGGTAGAAGAGAAATGAGGAACTAAAACTGTGTTTTTGGTGGTGGATGGAGCCACTGGATTCAGCAACGCTGCTGCTAGACTCCTACCTATTATCTGTCTGTATGTTTCTCTTCTAATAATGTTTATAATGCCGGTTCAGCCAGTTAAGTTTTATCCTCTGTTCCCTCCGGTGAGTGTGTCCTAAGAGTGCTTTTGATTATAAACTTCAAGTTCAGCTTTTCCACATGGCAAGCTGCTTAGCCAGCAGACCTCACTGTGATTTTTTTCAAGCCACTGTTCAAAGGGGCTGTACATCCTATTATCAGAATCATAGACAAGCATATAAAGCGAAAGTTTTTATTCAGCATAAGTTTATTTTAAGGAAATAAGTACTTTTGAGAATTTGACATGGTTATGACCACTGCATTGTTTTTCAAGTAGATGTGGATTTTGGCCTTGGAAGTTGTCGCATTTTCTTCAAAGGGAATCTGAAAAGGAAGGATGTGTCCTTGATTGAACTCCAAGGTCAAATATTAGAGCTTCAGGAGGATAGGAAGCAGGGATCTCCCTTTCCTCGCTTTGTGTTTCTGTGTGGAGCATTCTGTTGCTGAATAGCTCCTTGCTTCGTGCCAGCAAGATCGGTGAGACATGACCTCGGGGGAAGAACTAGACAGTGGCTGATCAGCAATTTCCATTTCTTTTTGATTAAAGAGTGCTTCAAGTTTGATGGGGAATGTGGGGGACCAGCAGGACGCCACACCGACTGGCTATGTCTAATTCAGCCTTGGTTTTCTTGGTTATAAAGACATTTTTATCTCCGTAAATCTGACTCCTGCCTCACCTTCTTAATCCTGAAGTCCTGCGATGAAAGAACTCAGTACCAGAGGCTCTATAAGGCACTGGTTTCTAAGCCGTATCTCGTTTTGTTATAAACAGAACAAGGTAGCAGGAAGGAGGTCTGGGAGGGGGAGAGAGGAGTGCATGCCCTTCCCATTTCAACTTTCTTTTCCTTAAGACATGTAGCAAATCCCTCACTTTAGTCTCTTTCAGTCAAAAGTTCTCACTGAAATTAGGCTTAGAAATCCGCAACACTGGCCACCGCAGCAGTTGGTACTATAATGGCAAGCTTACTAAGATCAGAAAGTCTCACAGGTATTTATGAACTGTGCTAACACGTCAAAGCCAAGAGGAACGCTTCAAAGTCCTCACTGAACCATATCCCACTGGTTCTGCTGCCTTCCCGAAAGTGACAGGAGCACAGAACGTTGTCCCCCAGAGCCTTGCCGCAGGTGGCTAGTCTAGGCACTACCTTCAGTAATCATGGAGCACAGGTGGTCGTTACGTGAGCAAGGAAAGGCACAGATTAGAAAGGACAACACAGAATACATATAAAACACTCCAGTTGTATCCAGCGATCAGCGGAGAAGAAACTTTATGAGCCGGGTTTATGAGTTATGCAATTTAAAGGTTAGAATAAGTAAAATTTAGATGATTATTAACCCGACCCCATTTTGATTCATAGGTTGACAAGGATAAAGAGAAGGAGGATTGCAATAAAATCGTCATAATGATGCGATGGTATCATAATCCTTAATGTGATTAAAGTTTTGGAATGGCATTTGTCATGTTAGAGTTGAACGTAGCATTGATTTATTTCCCATGCATAGCGTTTGGCATCAGTTGTACCACTGGAGTATGAGGAAGCATGCCTCTTGCGCAGTAAAGGATGGTAGAGAGACTGCTTGGATTCTGGGATTTGGTAATCCTTCTAGCCAGTTCCCAGGACCCAGCCTGGCGTGTCTTTTTTTTTTTTTTTTTTTTTGGAGGGAGTAGCTGGCTTCTCATCCATCCCAGGCACAAGTGCCACTGAATCTGGCATCCTATCCTCCATCGTGTCTCTCCTGTTATTTTTCTTATGTCCGCCATTGTAGCAGGATGGAAGGGGATGCTTACAGTGTTGAGCTACAACTCCGCACCACACTTCCCTTTTTAAATTTTGAGATAGGAATTGCTAAGTTGCCCAGACTGTCCTTGAACTTGTGATCCTCCTGTCTCAGCCTCCTGAGTAGCTATCATTACAGACATTCATAATTGTGTCTAGCTCTAAAATTAAGTTCCTGAGTTTTCCTCACTAAGCCTGCCCATCCTGTAGATTTCTCCTTTGACCTCAAGGGCATACTATTGTCTTTGATTGCTTTCTTTCTTTCACAATTTACATCAAATTTATCAACAGGTCATGTTGGTTCTACATTCAAAATATATCCTGAGTGTAGCTCTTTTTCACTCACTTCATAGTACTATCCTTGTTATGTTGGTGATAAACAGTACTTGGTATTTGCATGATAACCGCCATCTTTGTTAAGACACTCCCATGTCTTACACAGATTACTAAAATAATCTTCCAAGTGATCTGCTTTTTTTTCTTCTACCAAGATCCTTTTTCCTTTCTACCAAAGCATCTTCTTAGGATAGCATTTACATTGGTCTTTACCGTGTAGGTACATCATGCCATTCTTCAGAGCTTTGTATTAGATTCTCAATTATTCTAGAAAAATGCCTTCCCAAGGTTGTGCCCAGGCCCTAGGCGAATCAACTTCTTAGTAACTGGACAGCAAAGTGCTTCAGTGTCACAATAGCTAAATCCTCTTGTTCAATTTCCAGTGGCAACTCTCAAACGGTCATTTCTACCTCAGAAGTTCCGCTTGTGATGTCTGAATTGCAGGTCACCTTTTCCCCAGTTCTACTTCAGATCAGTTCTTCTTGACATTCTTACACATAAGCTTCCATTCTTCAAGTTCTTTTTAAAAAGAGGATCCTGCTACAAGTTTTGCTTATGCTTTCTGTAACTTCAAACATGCTAATCATACTGGTCATTCAATATGTATACATGGTATTATACTTTAATATATATACTAGGGTAAGGGTAGGGTGTTATGTCATAACATAAGTTTAGGTAGGTCTTGTGAAACTCTTTGCAGGTGATTGAAACAGATTTTCTCTTCTTGGCTTCTTACATCCAACCATTACCAATTTGCAATCTCAATATCTGTTTTTATAAAGTTTAACTTTCCCAGGGCACAGCCTTCACCTGCCTTAAATGTTCTCATGCTATACCGCAAAGTATGATAGCATTCTCTACCTCTGACTTCTCTCTGAGCACTCTAACTCCACCAGACATACTTTGAGATTTTTATTGTTAGGTTACCATTGGGTTTTTATTATCATCTTTTTGGATTTTTAAATTTTAAAAAATTTTACTCTCATTTAAAGACATTCTTGGTTCTTTAGGCTGCTAAAGTAGAATTTCATGAGCTGGACAGATTAGTGGAACAGAATTTTATTCTCTTTCAACTTTGTAAATCAGCAATCATAGTTAAAGGTTTGCTGTCAAAGTTAGTTTCTTCTGAAGGCTCTGGAGTGGGATCTATCCTGTTCCCCTCTCTCAGTTTGTGGTGGTGATGGACAATCCTTGGTTTGCAGACCCATTATTCTAATTTCATCACAAAAGACTATTGACAGGTGTACCTGCTGTGAAATTCACAAAAATAATTGCATTAAAAAGACCCCCACCTGAGAGAGAGGGTACTAAGAGGGGCAATGGGCTGCTGTCTCTGAGAGTGAGGAGGGCACAGGGCAAGGGTTTGAGGGAGAAAAAAGTGGCTTAAAAGTGGTATACGTGGCCACTCTATGTTTATCATACAGTGGTCCCCAAGCTGTATGTTTTCAATATGTTCTTGATTCTGTAGTTCATGCATAACAAAAAAGGACATAAACTCTAAATCAAGAAAGCTAACATCCAAGAGCTTAAAAACTGGAAAATGATGAACTTAAATACAAAACAGCACGTTCAGCATGACTGTGTTGTGATCAGTTCACAAGGCTACAGGGAAAGTCACAGAAGGGGGAGAGCAGTAGCTTAGAAGGAGAGAGTCTGCTGTCTGGCATGGAACCATGGTGCCCTTGTCCATTTGGAAACTGCACGTAATCGGTGACAAATTGTATGGTCACCTTATTCTAAGCAAGAGTAGTCTCTCTGAAGCTTCAAAAACTATCACTGGCACTTAAGAATAAAATTTACATTATTATTGTAAATGTGACTGACAGACTCCTTAGCTGATTGCAGTCTAGAGTTGTGACTTATTGACCTTTCTCCTCAGTGCTAACCACATGATATGTGTGTGCACGTGTGTGAGAGAACCGTGCATTCTGAACATGTGGTATCATACGGAATATATGCCACCAACTCATTGAAAATATCAAAATGCTTAAATTTATTTTTTAAACTCCTGGAAATTCAGTTGTTTTGTGAAAAGTTGCTATGTAAAATTATGAAGAAAAGATGAAGTTATTTAATAAGTAATAGAAATCAATTGATCTTAGAAAAATCCATTGAGTGCTCACTCTTTCTATTTGCTATCAGGATCAAGACATGAAAATTCCTCAGGTGGAAAGGGCATGCAATTTTTGGGAAAAGGGATCGTAAATACGGAGTTGTGTTCTGGGTACAATGCAGGGTGTACTCGGAAAAAGAAAAAAAAACAAATTTGAGGGTTGTACGTGGAGCTGGAGGGCAGGGCTGAGGCGGGAAATAAAGCAAGTGTGCTTTCAGCTTTATATGAATCGACTAATAAATAAGCCATACAATTTAAAATTATAACAATTTATTGGTTCCAACTCTGTCCTCTCCAAGCCTTCAGGCCAGTGTTTGCAGATGAAAGAGGCTAGTGACAGGATGCCGTCACATTTTTGAACACCTAGAATCATCTTAGACTGTCACTTTGTTTGTGGGATCGGCGTTAGGGAAGCAGACACACATGACTAATCTGTGGCGCTCTAAGCAACTCCGGAGACCATGACCTAAAGAAATGCTCAGCCTCCTTGGTGGTTCTTGAAATTCCTTCATCAAAGATAATTTTACTCTGTAGAGAAACAGAATGAAATAAGTTGGTAGGAAAACTGACATCCTGATTCAAAAGGTTTCAAATGATTGCAGAATTAACATATACAGTCCTTCAAAATGAACGGGTTTTGTTTGGTCTCAGGCAGTGGAAAACAAAGCTACTAAAAATCTAAGAGACCCTAGGGGAAAGGATGTGCTGATGAGATTTTTTTTTTCCCTTATAATTTTGTCTAGTACCGGCATTCTCTGTTGTTTTTCCAAAGTTTTACCTTTGAAAAAAATGAGGACAACCGTTTAAATAATTATGTTTTACTGAACACAAAATAACACTAATATATCACTAATATCACTAATAGTAATAATGGGAAATTAAAATTTTATATTTTGAACTGTAAAAAGAGAGAGGGATGTGTGTTCCTTTTGTAAAAATGTGTGTTTGTGTGTATATACACATTTTATGTAAATATATTTACATATATATTATATATGTGTGTACATGAGGAGTCTCAGGTCCACTTAACTTTATCCTGCTACCAATTCCCAAGAGAGATAATTTATTCCCTGCCTTCATCAAGTACATAACTGTTGTTGATTGAAAAATAGAATAGATACAGATGTATAGATTTTGTATAAACGAGTAGTGCCGACTTGGAAACAAGTAGAAATTTTGATAAAATCTACAGTTTTGTTGAAAAGACTAGCTTTATTGCTCAGATACTTGTTTCACTTTTAGAAATAAAATATAACTAGTCATATAAAAATGGGTCTTTCTATAAGGAAGCAATTAAATTTTTCACAAAATGTATTTCTGCAGATAATTCCTTGCCCCGAATTATTATTACATACTTGGTTGTAGGAGCTTTGCATTTTGATCAAACAGGATTTGGTTTTCTTTAGAGAATGGCTAACACACTTCACTGCCCCACAAACCTTCCCACGGCATTTTCCCGCACAAAATAATGTGATGCAAAAGCTTCAAGTCTGAAGCCTGTCTATTACTCATTCAGAATTATAATTGGAGAGATTAATGTGTTCCTTATTCATGAAAATAGAAGAAAGGCAAATCCAGAGACTTTTGTGATCTGTCTAAATTCGCTTTATTATATCTAATTCCTATTTCTATATATAGAATATAACAACTTTGCATGTGTTTTCAAAGAAGTCACAGTTTGTGTAAGTGGTAATTTTTTCTGTTTGTATTAGTAGGCCTCAATAAAGAGAAAAGAGGTAATTTCTAGTTTTGGTACATGAACAGTATTTGGAAGACAAGATAGTCTAGCTGAGATGAATTCATTCTAATATTATCTGATACCACCATTATGTGTCCTTTTATTTTTTTGGAAAAGTATGAATCAGCGCAATCCAATATGGTAGCCATTACCTCCACGGGACAATTTAAATTATTTGTAATTAAATATAATTAAAAATTTGGTTCCTTGGTCATGTTAGCCTAAAGCCAAGTGCACTACAGCCACATTAGACAAATGGATGACATTTTTCCATGGTGCAGACAGAGAATATTTGCATTAATGCTGAAAACACTGCCTAATTCTGAGCTAGATTTCATTTCTCAGTTTTCCTTCCAGTTATACGACTCTGGTCACTGAAAGGTGTGAAACAGTGTGTACCAGGTCATAGAACATCCAAAGCACAATTAATCACTCTCTTTCTTCTATGGCAAATTTGAAAGTTCTGTGATACACCCTGAAGAGCCACGAATTAGTAAGAGACTCAGTGAAAAATAATGGTGAATAAGAAATCACAGGTGACTTGACTCAGCTTCAGAAAATATCAGATTAAAGGAATGGATTTTGTACCATTTCACATGACCTCAATGTAGCTGTCATCTGTTGATCAAGAGTATTTTACCTGAGATAAAATTTAGGAAATAAAAATTGGATTAAAATATACTAAACGAACTAAAAATTGAAACACTCCTGAAATCCCAAACTTGCACTAGCAGGAAGCCACACATTCTCTAGCTGGGTCACTGTTTCAGCTGTTATCCTCAATGGACTCAAGTCCAAGACAATAATCCTAGAAGACTGAACCAGAAGCAGAAAAAACAAAGACTATGTGCATTTCCGAGAAAGAATCAAAACCTAATCAAGAACTTTCTTCCATTTCTAAGAGAAGGTTGTCTCACAGTGTCTGGCTTGTGGGACTCCATCCTTGGGCTAGTGACTGCTGACCATCTCTCAATTTTTCCTTTTCCAAATGGAAGAAAAGGACGCAGTTCCCCTACCTCCCAAACACCCTTGAACTGTGTGTGAGCCTTGAGGAGGAGGACCAGCAGAGACAGATAACTTTAGGTTATATGGCACCAGTCAACAGAGTCATTTCCAGAGTTGACAGGCAGAATTAGGTATTAGCCTTGAACTGAGAGTTTAGACTGGATTCAGTACCTAGGTGGGATTCATGACTTGTTCTCTTTCCATATCGTGTCTCCCTATGATTCAATACCCTCCTGTTAGCAGTGAGAAAACCAACATGCTTAAAAGATGCAGCTGATGGGTTCAAGGTCATAGATCATAGTCAGAACTAGAGCCTAGACACCTAGCTCAGTACCCTTTCTCAGCAGTATGTTGCCATTTGGTTATTAAAAATAATAGTTTCGGGTTTTCTCAGGTTTTCTGCCTCAGAGTAATCAATACTTTTTTTGTTTTGTCCCCTCTTCCTACTTTTGCGTTTCGAGTCAAGTGCTCTTTACATCACTAGGCTGTCAGGCTGGGCTTGAACTTGCAGTCCTCCTACCTCGCCTTCCTAGGGCGCCGGAACTGTAGGCCCGCCAACCACCACACCCGACTTACTGGCACTGGGGAAACAAACTGATCAGCTGATGCAATAGTTTCTAATGACCTTAATTTGAAAAAAATCTATATTTGTGCTTAAAATACATTAATTAGAATGTATAGTGTAAATAGAGGTTGAATATTGACATTATCATTAAAATGATAATTACTGATCACTTAAAAGCTCCATGGAAACAGTTTAAGAAAATGATATAATATCTATATTCTATATTCTTATGATAAATTTCTCAGATTGCCCTCTTCCAAGAATGACTTTCTGTAATTTAATTAAATCATCTTGCTGTTTGTGGAGGCTTTTCCTTCCTCTCTCTCAACATGCTCTGTGCACAGTTAGGATCTCCAGCTGGTAGTACTACTGGCCCATTCAGCATACTCTGCTGATGGTCTATGCTGAAATACAAAGACAGGAAATTACTCCGTCTGTTAACATTTTAGACCCTTAGAATCGGAAGACATAAAGATATCATTTAGTCCGGGCCACTCAGTTTATAATTGAAAAATTACACAACTGCCGGTACCTGGTATACAGTCAGGAGTTTCTAAGTATTCGTTGACAAGAACAAATACTGTTTTTTGCTTCATTTTGTGCCATCTAACCAATTAATGACAGTATCACAGGCATTTACTCCCTTATTGATGCTGTCTTTGTATCATGAGTCGCTTTGTGAAATATTTGATCTATTAGTTATAAGGATTGATTTTGAACATATTTTCACTTGGGAAATTCAGCCTTGCAGCTGCTGCTTGTGTCTCACTTTGGACAATCTCTTTTACATTTTGTTCTGGCTTTTGAATGTATACTGCAATTTTGATTCTTGTATCCATTCAATGGTTGTTTTTTTAATGTTGCTAGTCTAGGTAGGTTTATGTTGCTAGTCTAGGTAGGGTTTCATAAAGGAAATTAGAATGTAACTTGTCAGTTTCTTAACTGAATTTTCTCTATCTCATCCTATCCTTTTGTCCTTGTAGATAAGGCTATCATCTTTCATCTACCTATCTGTAGATAGTACTTTTGGATGTAGGCCAGAAAACTTAGACCTCACAGGCTTTGAGAATGAATGGGCCGTGAGAAAAAGGTCCTTGCTTGATGGATAGATTTTTCTTAGCTCTCAGGTTATGTTGGTGTTGTTATTGGTCAGGGTAATATTTCATGTCAACTGTAATCAATTCTCCCTTGAGAGTCATTGTCCTCATCTACAATCATGACTTCTCAGGTTTCTGTCTCTGAGTGACAATGGATTCTGTTTCCATTTTGCCATGCCTCATATGCATTTGAAACTAGTTGTTACTTTTTTATTTGCCTCCTTTGTCAGAATTCATGTTGTTCTCTGTCATCTAAATTAAGTGACTTTTATTCTATCTTCTGTGTCCTAACCCATTGGAATTGTATAATGACAGTATTCTAGAGATGAGACAGGCCTTACAGGGTCCAGAATCTCAACTTCTCTACTATTTGGGATTTGTTCATTAATTTCTCTCTTATTCTCTAGAATCCATCTGTATACTAAAAGTTTTCTAAAACCATATATTTGCTTTAGTGATATTTACATGTTTTCTCATTCTTTACTGCTGATGGCATATGTAATTGCTATTCAAAATTTTTCATCAGAAGAAGATGGATGGCCATTGATTGTGTCACTGTGCTAAAATGATAAAACTTCTGCCACTTCTGCCAGTAGAGAAGAGAGGGAGGGAGGGAGGGAGGGAGAGAGGGGGGGGGAGGGAGAATAAAATTGTTTACAGAAGATCTCCAAGTCTTCTTCAGGTTTTCCATTAGTCTATTTGAAAATGCTAGAAATATCTCAGAGAACACTGCTTTAAAAACCCTTCAGAATCAAGGAGCCTTAACTCTTGATGACAGATAACCTTTCCTTGCCATTCTTCAGATCAATGAGATCAAAATCATGTAACTTATGAGAATGAACAAGATCCCAGGTTTACTGACTCCTAATTCATTTATTTCGATTATTCTGTACTTCATACCTTCATGAGAATAGAACTTATCATACTATGAATGCATACCTGACACTAAGTCCCTGAAACTGAGCATCATTGTGTGGATATTCTGCAAACACAGGGCACCCAATGCTAGAATACATGTGGCTTAAAACACTGTGCTTAGTGAAATGAATCAGAAGCAGAAGGTGAAACATCGAATGGTCTCTCTGATATGAGAGACCCAGATCACAACTCCTATGGAACTTAAAACAAAAAACAAAGTGAAACAGGGGGGTATGGTGGGGAGGGAGGGAGGGGTGGCTAGGGAGAGGGACAAAAGGAGAGTGGGAAAGTTCTTGTTACCTTGACAAGATACGTAGGTGCACAAAGTGCTCAACTTCATTGTAAACCTTAAATTTTGCACATATACATGTCAATAAATTGGGGGCGGGGGAAGGTTACCAAATTAGAAAACAGAGCCTTAGATGAAGCTATCTTGAACCACCAGAGGACTTTGGGCCTCTCTAGAAATATCCTTAAAATACATGACTAAGTCTAAAATGTGTGCATCATAAACCAATTTGAAAATTTTCTGAGTCTATCCCAGGCCCATACAGTAGACTAATTCTGAATCTGAGAGTATCATGATTTCCCCTCGGAGGCTTTAACTTTGATTTATTTGTCTTAACAATCAGTCTCAAAAGCATCTGGTACTCTTTGAAGTATCTCACAAATATTAACTTATTTACTTTTCTTAACTATCTCTTGAGGCAGGCAGATGTTATTTCTACTTGACCGATGGGAGCTTATCAATATGGCACGTAGTGAAGTATATCGAGTTTTACTTGATTTTAGTTTTTATGGATGGAGGGGTTACTAACACATTAACCTGGAGAGTAAGTGCCCTCCCCACTGCCCTCATCCAAGCAAGATGTATTTTTTATTCCTACATCTTAATTCTTGCTTGTCAATTTCTATTCATGGAAAAAATATGTATGTGTTGATTCATTATTTTTCTGGTTTAACATTTTGTACTAAAAAGAAAAAAAAAAAAACAAGGCTGTATTTTTTCTCCTTCAACAACATGTAACAGCAAAGTAACCCTGGCATCTGCATCCCCATACCCACCTCCATAGTAGGCAATCGTCAGAGTGCAAGAACACAGAATTCATCTGTCATGAGCTAGCAGGAATGCTGTGCCGTTGGTGAAATTATCCGTGATTAAAGAGAGGCGAGTTCAAACTGTAATAACCTGCTGAGGATGGGAATGTAGACCTCACTTTGGGTTTGATTGTTTACAGGAGTTTCTCTGGCTTCTGTTTCCCCCAGGCAGCTGCATATTAGAAGAAAGCAAAATATATTATTAATGCTTTGGTCAGAAAGAAATGTATTCCTCTATGACTGTTTCTTCAAGTTAGAGATTCTAACTTTCATCTTCAGCAATCCCCAAGGGCTGAAACTACGTTTGCAGCTGTCCAATCTTTAATAAAACAACTGGTGAACAATTATTTCATTTACCACCCATAGCTCAATGACGTTGATTCCTGTGGCTCACAGGCTTCGTTGCACCAAATGGGAGGAGATCGTGGCAGTGCATAATGTGGTCGCAAGGAAGTACATCGTTTGTCCTGTCTGGTACATTAGGGATGACAGCTTCCTTCGTGAGGATGTCTGTTTGGCTGTAGAACTAGTCAGGGTAATGGAGACTCTGGTTCCCTGGGGCTTGTGTTTCAAGAAGGAAGAAGAGGAAATCATCAAAAAATATTACGTGGAAATGTTTCTTCTTTCTCGACATCAAGCCCTGTAGGAGCTGTTTGTTTGCAAGTGTCAGTCACCTTCCAAAATACCATGTTTGTGACTTCTTAGAGCTATCTGTTGTTAATCAATTTATACTCACAAGCATTGCATTTTAATTTAAATAACTGTTAAGGGACCTAACAGGAAAATATTGTCCACTGTTTTTCCTGTGTAGATCATCCGTCACAATTCCATTCCAAGTTCAATCAATTTAAAGGAAAAAATATGTTCTTGTAAACTCCAAAAACACCCAGTTATCCCAATTGGTCTCTGTCATCTTGAAGTATCCACTGTGTAAACACATCACCATCTCCAGTAGGAAAACAGAAAACACAAAGAGTATGTAATAAGCAACTATTAACTCCTTTAGAGAGGTTTTTTTCACTTTAGCAACTGGAAAATTTTTTGCATGATAAGTGGGTAATAAATATTACAATCAGGTTTTGTTTCTTTGAATAATGTTACCAACTTAATTAGTAAAAATTTGCTCTAGCCTACAAACTGTGGAAAATTGTGTACAAATTATACAAGTTCATGATCATTGTCATCCATTTTGTCGCATACACAATTACTGAAAATTGCTTTCATCTTAGTTCTTTTTTATCATGGGAGATATTTAATTCCAGAAGCTGTTTTCTTGGACAAAAAGTGTAAGTCCTTCTTAATGAAAAGGCAAAGTAGTTGTACTTTTCTTTGATAGTATCATGTTTGTCTTGATGGATGACCACTTCAATCATAATCTGGGTAAAGTTTTATATAGGAAAATATACCACAAGAAATTGTTCTTTCTAGAACCGTGTTCTCTAATGATCAATGGTCGAGTCTCTGCTTTTCTTCAAGTACTTCGGGTTTTAATGAAAATAAGAGATGAAGAGAGGAAGAGATTTCAGGTTTAGTAAAAATAAGGAAAAAATAGGGTATTAATTTATTTTATTTCTCCTTACCTAACTAAGGGAATGAATTTAGGATTTACTTTGCCAAGTTTGTAGACTGAACACAAAGAAAAAGAGGTTGTGGGTGTCACTATGTGGTCAAGAATAGTAAGATGATATTGAGAACAATCATTTTTAAATTCCTAAGGATCAAAATCACCTTAGGATCTGAGTTGAGATACATTAGGTTAGCTTAAAAATGGTCCTTAATCTGTGAAAAGAGGAGAAAGCAAGCTTCTGCCCTTAAGGTACTGGTGAAATTCCATTGCAGTCAAGGGAAAGAAAATGGGGAAAATTGAGCCGCTAGGTTAGGGAGAGGCAAGAATGTGTACTGGATGCAAAGAGGACACCAGGGAAGTTGATCAGAGGGAAATTAAGCCATAGTCAGAGCATTTACAAAGTCCACCTGGGTTGCCACATGGGAACAGCCAGGATGCTGTGGGTATGTTGACAACCAGAAGCAAGAGGGATGTCTTCGTCAGCGTGGGCTACCCTAATTCAGTGCCATAAACTGAACTGTGCAAGATGTCTGAGATCAGGGTGTATGTTCAGATGGAAGAAGGGGAGCTTTCTGGGATCTTCAGGATAAGAGCACAAATCTCATTTCTGACTGTTAAACTCTAATCTAACCACATCACACACGTCCCCCTACTCTCCTAATACTGTCACACTGATAATTAGATTTCCATGTATAATTTTTTGAGGAAGCAAGCAAGCATTTGGTCTATAACTGGTAATATGAGTAGACAAACTGTAAGCCAATACTATTTGTGCAGCATTTGAAGGAAATGAAACCCTGTCCTAATACATAAATATTTCTTGAACTCCAAACTGGGATATTTTGTTTTGATGAATCTGGATAATCTGGGCTCAAACAAGCAAAAAAAATCCCCTGGGGTTTCCTAAGAGAAAATTTGATGCTCATGGGTTTAAGAAATTATTGATTTGATTTCATAACTAATGTTAGACATTCTGTGGGCCAGTTAAGGATAGCTCAATCTCATCATTATGTGGCTGGGAATTAGGTATAAGAGTTTGAACAAAAAGAAAAATGGTTGAGGGTCTTAAGACCGATACCCAAGCTTATGTTGTGCATCAGCTGACATTGCTAAGTTTGGCAATGATGCAGAACACTCAGCTCAATTTGAATTTTTGATAAACAATGAAAAAACTCAAACACTAATGTGACTATAACACGGTGCCTTGAGCATAGTAGGTGCTTAACAACTATATGTTAAGTGGCTGAATTGAGAGACATCTTTTAACTCCTTGAAGTCAATTAAATTAGCTTCTGCTCTGAGATAAAAGAACCTAATCTTGGAAACATTACCAATTAAAGCCAGAGTGTTTAATATTCAAATATCCCCGACACTAGACAAAGGATTCTTTTGTCCTTTGTTTTCATTCTATTACACCTGTTGAGTTCGTTGTGAATCTCTACCTTTAGGAATCAAAGCCTCCTGAACCAATTGGCAATAAATGTAACAATTTTAGTAACTGTTTATCTCTAGAAAAAAATGAATGATAGGTTACCGATAAGAATTATAGGTGTGCAAAGGGGTCTGGGTGATAAAATAACTTTTTTTTTTTTTTTTTTAGAAATAAGGCCTGCTGAGGCTGAGGGCATAACTCAGTGATTATAGTGTTTACCTATGAAGCACAAGGCCCCGGGTTCTTTTCTCCAGTATCACATAATAGCTGGACGTGGTAGTGCACACCTATAATCCTGGTCCTAGGGAGGCTGATGCAGGAGAAATTTTGTGAGTTCTGGGCTAGCCTGGGCTGCAGAGTGAGTTCAGGACCTTGGACTACAGAGCAAGACCCTGCCTTAAAAAACAAACAAAAAACAAAAACAAAACAAAACCTTTGTGGCATTAGACAATTGAACGTAGTTTTTGGATGAAGTTTCCTTCCCAAAAGAGCTGTCTCAATGGCTAATTTTAATTGTCAAATGAAAAAATCAAGGGCCTACTTAGTATTTGGGGGAGAAATTTTTATTGGACTTTTTGTCTGAACTGAAACACGAGCTTTTCTTTCAATGCAGAACCCTATCAGTTCCCTCTCAAGTCCACTTGTGTCTGTTGTTTAAAGTTGCTGGTCATGCCTTGAACATACTTGTACAGATGTATCTGGATCTCCTTGAGTAAGGGCTCATTGTACTGAAGGATGTATAATTGTATTTTCCCATGTAGGACATAGACAGAGGACATTTGGGGACACATGCCAAGCTGGTGACTCTAAGTAGCACATATGTTTTTCCCTGCTACACATACATCCAGCTGCCATTCCTTCACTGAAGTTGTGTTGATGAAAGTTGGACACATATTCTTGGGAATGTGGAATAGAAACAGTGGTAACTCAATAACAATGGTATTGAAAATACAGAGAGTATTGAGAGACGTGGAATTTGAAGTCATGGGAAATTAAAGCAACGCACTAAAACAGGAAATGGATTTTCTTTGAGGAGAATGGAATGAAAGAGATGTACACAAACGAGCAAGAAAATCATCATAATGTTCTAGCATGGGAAGGAGGAAGTGTCTGATGTTCAGCTGTGTTTATTTTTCATTTCTTTGAGGTTATCCGCAACTTTAAGATAAATGCTTTATTTTTTCCTAGCTAGCTTTTCTATGGGGAGTGGGTCTGGCTAAGCATCCTGACTAAACACAACTGGGAGTACATTCGGGACTTGTGGGACAAACTTTGCTTTTTCAGAAAATTTAAGATTTGACTCTTTGAGGATTTTACCTTGACCTGTGATTATAACTTGACCCAAGTTACAATCGGGAAAACCCATTAACATAGAATCTATTTCCTTTGTTAAAGTCCAATCAATAGAAACACCTGCTTTCAACCAAACAGTCATGTTGTCAGAACTATTAAATCAAAATGAAAGAAATCAGCAAAATACATTATTTCTGGTGTCTCCATTCTGTCACCCCACCAGGAAAGAGGAAGCTATCAGATTCTTTGTAAATTGTTATCTTCAAAGTCTGCTCCCAGGGATTATGCCTCATCAAAATTTGACTTATCCAATTTGCAACTGAAATTTTCTTTCGTTGTTTTAGCAATTAGATATGTGTTGAATTTCAGTTGGAAACAGGAGCCCACAAAAGTGTACAATATGTAAGTTTGCCAACTGATTCCTATGTGTGAGTTTAGGAAGCCAAGTCTCAACCTAAACAAGCGCTTCCTTTGGAGAAGAAAAAGACACGGCTAAGTCATAACTTTATTCCCTCTGTTTGTGGGAATATTCCTCACATTCTGGCGGGCGCTGTGTTATTCTGCTGGTACTGTCGTAATAAAACATCATAGACTGAGTGGCTTTAGCAAGAGAATTTTCTTCCGTGGAGTTCTGGAGGCCGGAAGTGTGAGAGCAGGGCGCTGGTATGGCTGGGTTCCAGTGAAGGCCTCTTCCTGGTTTGCCAATGGCTGGCTTCTCCCTGCGTCCTCCCCAGACAGAGACAGAGCAAGATGTGCAGCGTGGGGTCTTTAAAAAGCACTAATTTCATCATGACAGAACGACCCTTATGACTTGACCTAACTTAATATTCTCCAAAGCCTTCGGGTCCAAACATTATCACATTTGAAATTGGGGTTTCAACATACAAGTTAGAGGGCTGGGGCACTAGTCAGTCCATATTGATTCCCGTGGGAAATTAATGATGTTCCAAAAATTCCAAATCACGTTGGGAGAATCCAGGATAGTTATTTGGCATAACTACTTTAGAAGAATTATTTTTTTCAAGATTGGCAACCATCCCTTTCCTCTTCTTTCCTGTAATCCTTTCCCAGTCCCATCCTTTTAATAGTTTGCCAGTGTTTCACATTGGACATTCTTTGATTGCCCTGTGAGATTGTGAATATGGCTTATCTTCATTTTCTCTCTGCTGAAGATAAAGTTTTATTTTTTAAGGCAAATTCAATTTTTTGTTTTAATGCACTGAATAGATCCTAAATAAATTGCATCCTTAAGGAAAACTTTGAATCTTTCACAAGTCTTCAATTGCAGTTGCAAAGTATTCTGCAGGTGAAAAACACAAGTTTCAGTATTTCATTTATTTTTGTTGGTGAAAGTTTGACCTTGCAGTATCTCTACCATTTCCTTATTGACTGCAGTCACCTTTAATAACAACTTGAGAATTGTTTGCTTTTCGTTATTTTCCTAGAGCACTAGACCTTCTGATTTCATAATCACTGGGCTTTCTATAGCAGCTCCTTTCCAAAGTGTTCATAACTTTTAAGTTTGAGAAAGTTGGGAATCATGAGAATCGCTAGGACAGTCTTTTCTCAAATTTTTTGAAGGATTAAAGCTTTGATGTACTACTGAACATTATAGAGGACATGTTTCCAGATTGGTAGAGCTTGTTGAATGTTTATTAATATTCATTGATATATTGAGTGCCATACTTGACCTAGGAAATATTCTTTGTTCAGCAACAATAAGACAGCTGGAAATACGCTGTAGGAGGGGGAGGTAGGCATTAGACAAATCCACGTGTTGTCACATCTGTCTATAGATAAAAACAGAGCCAGGCAAGGAGAGAGGAAGTTATGAAGCGATGTTTGTTCAGAACCTCAAAGGAAGGGAGGCAGCCCGAGACTTTCCAGGGAAGGGTATTCAGAGTTGAAGGAACAGTAGAGTGAAGTCCCCAAGATCGGAGCATGTTTCGTCAGTTTGAGGACTTAGAAGGACGCCAGAGTAGCTCATTCAGAGAATGAGGGGAGCAAAGATATGCAGGTCAATATGAAACCAAGGGTCAAAGAGGTCTTGCAGGCCTGAGCAGGGTTTTGGCTCCAGCCACACCCGTCTTGGTGCTGCTGCTGCAGCCTTTTTCTGACCTCTAAGCCCTGAACTTGATCTCCCCTAGAAAACTATTCTTCCAGATTTCCAGGGGATTCGTGTCTTTATTTAGTTTAGAATTTTGCTCGAATGCTTCCTCTGCCTTAGCAGGTCTCTTCCACTGTTTGCTATTTACTTTCATCCCTGTTTCACTGTTATCACTACAATTGTTGCTATCCCCACCCATTGTCAGGAATCCACCCAGGGGGGCTCTCCCACGAAGCTACCTTCTCAGCCCTTTTTATTTTGAGACAGGATAGTGCCAAGTTGCCTGGCTAGGGCTTGAGCTCTCATCCCTCCTGCCTTAGGCTCCTTCAGAACTGGGATTACAAGTGCGCACTAGAGGTCACAGGTCTTGTTGCAGGAGTAGGAGTGGTCACTGCTTCACTGTCTTGTTCAGTGTTTTTTCCTCACCACCTGGTGCAAGAGTAACTACAGCCATCACTGGTTCACTGAGTAGATGTATGAATGAGTGTTATCAGTATATTAAAAGTAGAAAATGGATAAATAGATATTAAAAGATATTAAGGTAAAACATCAGAAGACACTTTCTTAATCTTGAGGTACACAATAAGTGTAAGTAAACTGTCAATAAGCATCTTGAAATTAAAAAAAAATTATGTTCTAGTGGGGAGCTGTTCAGGTTACTTATGGAGACTGTGAGAATCATCAAGATCAAGTGGAAAAATGTAAGTCTTTGGAGATTTCACATCTTAGAACGAGAAATGTTGTTTGGGACTGGGCATGGTGGTGGCACATAATTTTAGTCCCAGCTATTCAAGAGTCTGAGGCAGAAGGATTACTCAAGTCTTTAAGTTGAGACCGGCAAGGGAGACATCTAGAGACCCTGTCCTGAAAACGACAACAACACCCCAACAACAACAACAACAGAAGTGTACATTGGTTAGATTCAGTGATGAAAACATTCTATAATTTCCAGGGCAGATTTCCTAGAAATGAAAATGTTGTTTAAAACAGAACGTTGTGACATTATCACTGACCAGCCAATCAGATGATCACTTTCAGAGAAATCTTGCAATGTTCCAATACAATCTAAATACATAAATGGAGAATAAGACAGAACCTTGGACATTATCAAGTCTGAAATTGGTTTTCGCAGTCCAGAAAACAGGACCTGTTGAACGATGCTCAGATGTTTAATCTGGGCTGGAAATTGGAGAAATGTGTATGACAGGAAGGTGTCAAAGAGAAATAAAAGAATAACAATTACAATAAGCCAGCTAGAGAGCCCACCTTCTGTACTAGCCAGCAAAATTATATTATATATAAAGTAAGTCCCTCTCTTAATACAGAAAAATAAATGCACATATAAATGTATAACCCTATATATAGAAATATAACTATGCTGATGTTGAAAAAGAATTGTTCTTAAGGATCCTGTGCTAGAGTCACCCAGAAAATTTGCTTTCTGTTGCAAGCACACTATCTGATTTCACAAGCTCTAATTTCCTGATTCAGAGCTCTGTGGCTTAAAGCACAAAACATTTTGACATGCAGAGAGGAACACAATGTTTGCTATTTGTATCACTCTACAAATAATTGTCTTCTGATGATTAATGAGCTCAGAAAGTTCCAATTTATGAAACTTGGCAGTCAATTACTATGTTTCCTTTTTAACACTGTTTTTTGAGCTATTCTTTGAGTATAAAGAAAAATATAAGAGAAGTGTCCTGGTCAATTAGCATTCTCTTTGGCAATAGGGACAATGCTAGGTATAATTTGGCTATCAGTAGAGTTTCTCATTTTATATTAATACCTTTGAAATGAGTCATTGCAGCTGTCCATAAATCATGCAGTGGGGCAACTTCTGTTTTAAAGGGTACTTTACAGAGATTCTATCACCTGTTTTACTTATATGACATTTGGTTATAAATGGGGTGACCATTCATTCAAGTTTTTGTCTGGGATGGTTTCACTTTGTGACTATTGCCCTGTCCTGTTTCCAGCCCCTTTAAAAATTCTTCTAGCTTGTGCACAATGAGTTACATGCTTGTTGGAAATTACAGAAAAAGGTCTGCTGTAACTATAACTCAATTTTAATTATAGACCATTTGTATCTCCTAACCCGAGTCTCTCACACATAAAAATCTGACCTTGAGTCACTCAATTTCTCTTCCAAAATAAGAAAGTAGAAATGACTCTATCTCATTAATGGGACGGATTTTTTTTCTAGCACAAAATAGTTTCTTTCCAAGGAAAGCAAATGATGCTTTTTGCTTGTGTAGTGGTTGTAGGAAATGACTGGAGTAGACCAGGCTTGGCAGAGTCATCTCTACATTAGTTTTCAACACCAGGATTTTGTTAACACATGGACACCCAGAACTGTTTGCGTTATTTGTATTTTTCTGGCTTGTAATTTAGTGTACGTGACGAAACACTGTGG
The DNA here is from genome assembly GCA_004027205.1 of Ctenodactylus gundi. Classification (NCBI taxonomy): domain Eukaryota; kingdom Metazoa; phylum Chordata; class Mammalia; order Rodentia; family Ctenodactylidae; genus Ctenodactylus; species Ctenodactylus gundi. The sequence goes on from PVKB01000063.1 coordinate 609,190, forward strand.
ATGGATGAAAGGAAGACAGTATACTATAGTATCAGAGCACAGTGAATAAACTGTTCTCCTAGACATTTCAGTAAAGAGTGAAAAGGTAGTTTCAGCAATTGTTTGAACAATTTATCTAGGAGCTATAATAGAAGATGGGTCTTTGAAGCTTTTTTTGGCCTTATGATTATGTATCACACACTTTCAGTAGATGATTGTAAAAATCTTATCTGATGGTGGCTGATTGATTTCTTTCTCCTCAGAGCTCCTCCATGGGACAGAAAATATATAATTTTCTTTGGAACTTCTTGTACTGAAGCCTCACTTCAGAAGTTCTTACTTTTATTAATCAAATTAAATTAATCTCGTCTGTCTCTGTCTTCTTGTTTTTCTCTCTTTTTGCCTCTCTCTCTCTTTCCCGTGTCATATTTACCTTTCAATAGTAATCAAAAATCTTTCATTGACTGAATGACTATGAGGTGTTTTTATTGAATGAATGAATTCTAGGGAATACTTTGGGTTTCTGTTGTTTTAAAGTGAAATATAGTATCATTACGTATTACACTTTACACCTTAATAAAAATTTGAGTATCTTTTCCAGTGACTTTGCAATGTTGGCTTATGGTTAACTTTTGATTAAATTAGGCTACATATTTTTCTCCCACTTTTTTTTTTACCCAGTAACTAGTAAATCATCTTCCTGTCTGCATTTGTTTCACCAAATTAGATAATGTGGTTTGTGACATCATCGCACTGACGGTAAACACAAGAATGTTTCAATGCGCTATGTGTAGTAAGCCCCGTGTTGTAAAGGTAATAGGCTGAACTTGCATCATAGCTTTCATTTATTCATTTTGTACATGACTAAAAGAAAGGCAAATCGACCTTTGCTGAGTGAAGAATTGGGTGGTATAACTATCCAACAAGTTTTGAAGGAGCTCCTCAGAAAGAAATTACCAACAGGACACAGAGCCAAAGCCGAACACCTTTGTTCAAAATCCACATCCTTTTGGAGGAAGGGTAGCCATATTCGAAGGATTTTTCATGTCAGATAAGTAGAAAGGAGGAGAAGAGGAGAAAATTAACGACAGCTACCACTTTTCCTGTCTGTCTCAGAGGACCTCCATTGTCATGCATCCCAGTGCTCCTGTTCAGGTTAGGGACCAATCTCAAGATATTTAGTAGCCTTGCCAAATTTTCACTGCTAGTAAGCAGCACTCTGTCTGAAGCTTATGTTCTCAGACTGTCCCTGTAGCCACTCATAAATTTCAAGAGCCCAAATTTGCTATAAAAGCAGAAGCATTTTGCTTTACAACTTGGCCATTGATCTAAACTATAAACAAAAGCCATTGGGGCCAATAATGGGCTGATACAACAGAAATTTCAATGGACGAAGCTTTGAACAAAGGAAGAGCATTGTATCAAAACAGTAATAGACGGGTTTTTTTTTTTTGGAAACACAGATACTTCTCAATTTCCTCACACTAGTAGAAGTCAGCTATGGTATATGAAATTCAAAAACATAACCCAATGTGCAAATATTTTAGCTGAAATTGGACTTAGAGTTTTATATATAATTATTAGTTATTTTATAATGGGAGTTGTTAACACCTCAGACGTGAGGATGAAGGCAGTTTATAAAAGAGTATCACAAAAAATTTGTCCAAACAATTCCATGTAGTAGGGCCCATGTCTCAGGTCCGGTGTATATAAAAGAAAGTATTACTCTTAACTAGTTTGAATAAACTCTAACTCCAAACGCCAGTGTTTGTGCCTATGTTTGTTGATTGTGTCCCCTCTTTAAATTCAAGCAATGGTGGAAAATTTTTACATAACTTTCTACCACATAGAAAAAAGTGGGGAGAAGTAAAAATGAATGAAAAAGAATTTACTGGGTAAAGAAATGATCAGTATCTTACTAGAACTTGGAAATCAAGCTTTGATGTGAGTGGTTCATCCAGTTGCCAAATCCAGTGTGTTTTGAGTTTAGACAAATAATTCGAGACAAAAATCCTCTCAACGTATGATCATTGTCCTGCAGAAAAACTATAAAGAAGAACACAGTAAATAACAGTTTAAACCAACTGAGAAATAAGTGCTAGAAAGAAAGTATGAGAGGAAGATTGAACCAAAGAAATTACAGGGAGGTGGAATTGTTCTAGAGACTCACATAACTGAGGAAGAAGATTTCAAACTATCTACTTGCACTGATCAGAGCAGCTTGCCAGAGGCCAGCAGTGTAATTAGCAGGTATTTATTTATTTGGTTCACCTGTACTTGAAAGGTTTTTAATTAATTGTAAATATTGAAAAATTGAAAAAATTTCCATACCAAAATCTAGAGTTCCGTCTTAGCTGTGGTTTGCTCTTAGAGTGTTTCCCACAATCCCATGAGCTTTGTCTTCAGTTTGATGCCATTGAAAAGTGATGGAAACCTTTAAATGCGATGCCTGGTGAAAAGTTTTACATCGTTGGGGATGCCCTCTTGAAGGGGATAGTGGGACACTGATCTTTTCTTCTGTTTTTCTCTGTTTTCTGGCTGCTCTGATGAGACCTAATATCCTCTACCTTGATCTCCTAGCACAATATGTTGTGCCAATACACACCGAAAGCAACAGGATCATGAACTGGAGTTTTTAAAATTGTGAATTAAAATAGACCTCTTCTGTGTTAAAGCTGATTATCTCAGATGTTTTTACAATTTTAAAAAGCTGACTAATGTAAACATTTTTAGAAAAATTACAAGACATGGCCAGTCTAGACCTGCATTCCCTAATGAGGCAACGGCTGTGGAGTTACTCACCCCGGAATAAGAACAACAGAGTTGCAACGTGGTGATGGTCAGGAAGGTAATTAGCTAGGGACTTTAGACTCATCCAGCCTAGACGAAGGGTTTTCAGGGAGAAAACTTTGAAATAACCAATAAGAACCAAATTGAGGACATTTTAAAAGTCAGGACAAGAATTTAGGTTTTATCTGAGTGGTTGTCTACCGTGTTTCTATAGTATATTTTAATCTTGTGATTTCAGCTAAGATATCTTAAGCTGTGATTAAACATCAAATAGTAGGGTTTTTTTTTGTATTTATGAAAAAAGGGTTCATCAAACGTAATTTTTCTTCCCAATGATTTTGTAAGTTTTCTTCCCCAAATTTTTGTTCCTAAATCTCCTATTTCATATTACTTAGTCACAGTCTGCTAAAAATATTGCTTCTGGTTTGATGACTAATATTTCACAGTTTTCTGTATAAAAATTCGTGGTATATTGCTAAAAGAAAAGGAGGCATCTAAGATTTTCGAATCTCTCCCGAGTGTTAGGTGCTGTGCTAAAAGCCTCCCATGTAATATCTCATTTTGTCCTTTTAGTAAACGCTGCAGATTACAGGGCAAATGCTCCGGGAAGAAATGTGTTCCAACCCCTGGAAGGCACCGTGTGTAACCTTTTTACTTCTTCCCAGGCCTACCTGGGCCGCACGTCATCTATGACATCCTTGGAGCAGCACGGTTGGTTCCCAGTTACTGTCCTCCACGAATATGATTTAAAAACGTGATTGCAAGTAATCGGGAGCCACTGACTTATTTTGTGCTTTTGATGTTTTTTTTTTCTTTAAATAAGCCAATGTTCCATATTTTTGAGAGAGTGAATGTGGTATTGATTTATGGAACTGATAACAGAGAAAAGTACTTCAAGTAGGCATGACACAAAAATCGTTGTAAATGGTAGACAGAGGCAATGCAGCACATTTGGGCCCTTTTTTATTTTTTATATTTATTTATTTTTGAGACAGAGTCTTGCTCTATAGTCCAAGCTGGTCCTGAACTCACTATGGAGCCCAGGCTCTTGAGGTGAATAGTGCGGCCTGAATCAGCTTAAATCAGGCCTGATTTAATCAGCATGGTCCTTAGAACAGATTAGAAGTCAGAGAAAAACTGTTAGGGAACGAGAAGCAGAAATCATAGAGATGGGCTTTGCAGATACAATGAAGAGCCAGCCTCACGGAGTCCAGGAAGCCACTAGATGCTGAAAAAGGTGTTTTCCTCCAGAGATGCCAAAAGAAAAGAGCTCTGCCGACACCTTGACTTTAGCTTCGAGAAACCAATTTTAAATTTCTAAACTGTCAGGATTGTCAGAGAGTAAGGATGTGCTGTTTAGACAACTAAGCTAACAGTGCAGAGTCAACAGGTACTTAGTACAGGGGGAGGTATTTTTCCGTGCAGATAATGAGGCACTTTGGTGAATGATTTTCTGCCTGGTGTGAGGACGGGCAAGGGTGATTTCAAAATTTTAACCCTGAGGCACATATTGTCCAGTCCAGCAAATGTTCTCCAGGGTGGGAATGTAGTCACAGAGGAAGAGGCAGCAATGCACAAAGCTACTGATATTAAGTTTTTATCTTAAGCTATGTGACAACTCCATGAATATTTATTTTATTATTTTATGTTTAATTAATATAGAGTATGCATGGTTAAAAGGGTGATGTCATAGGGAATAAAAACATGGAACTCTCTCAGGGAAATAATTGGGAAACATCTAAATACTTTGAGATGCATGTGATTTATCAACTGTGTTGTAGTTAGTGAATTCATTTATAGGAGAGAATTATCATTCCCAGGAAGTTTGTGGGGATGGTAATTATACACAGTTATTTTAAGTACATACTATGTGCCAGACCCTAGGGTGTATACTTGACCAGCAACTTATCACAAAATCCTGACAACCTAAGTAAGTATTGACAGAGGACTTAACATGATGATCATGGGTCAGGGCCCTGGAGCAGTCTCTTGGAGTTCAAAGTTTCACTCTATGATACATTAAGATCTCAGAAAAATCTCTTTTCACTCTGTTTCCTCATCTTAAAAATTAGGATGGTGACGACTATGGCTTGGGTGAGTGTTAAAAACACATTCTGCAGCCTAACACTGTGACTGTTAGTCATTTCGTGTCCATTTTAGCGGGTTAGAAAACACCCTACAGGTAGGGCAGTTTTGGATGCATCTGTGGGTGACTAACATGTAGGCCAATAGACTAGGTGAAGAAACTCACCTTTGGGTGTAAGTGGCACCAACCAATAGATTCGTGACTTAAAATAAATAAAAAGGAAAATATGAAAGAGTCGCTTCATCTGAAGAAAGTAGACTAGCTTTCATCCCCTCTGTATATCGATCTGCTGCAGAGATTTTCACAGTTGTTCTACCGCGAGTTTCCAGATCTTCGATTTCATTAGTGTTTGTCCTCAGTCTACTTGTTCTGTGGCCTCCATCTGGACTGGTGCTGAAACCCTGATCTCCTTGCTCTGTGGCCTCCATCATCGATTAAGTTGTATGCATGATCTTCTCATTTTCTGGCTCTACCTTGGCACCTGAGCAGCCAGTATGTCCTCCAGGTATCGCACAGGCAGGGGGCCCTCTTGAACTCTCACTTCTGGTGTCTCAAGTGGCTGCTGTGAAAGCTTCACTTCTGACTCTGTAAGCTTACTAAATATGTAGCTATGTCCTGTGAATTCTGGTTTTCTAAGAGCCCGAGCTGAAGCAGGCACTGTTGGCAAGTGGTGAAGCCTTGAAGTGGCGGGACAGATGCGGAAGTCTTAGGTTACCGTGGTGTGGCCTCAAAGGGGATGTTGAGACACTGGTCTTCTCTCTCTTTGTTTTCTGACTGCTGCGAGGTTAGCTGTCGCCTCTGTTTTGTGCTCCTGCTATAACATGCTGTCTCACCATGGGCTCAAAGGCAACAGGGACACATAACCATGGACCGAACCACCCCCCCCACCCCCGCACCAAGCTGTGAGACAAAGTAGACTTTTCTTCTTTTTAAGTTGATCTTCTTAGGTATTTTTTCATAGTAATAAAATGATGATTAATTGATCATAGTTGCATATGCTTCCTAAGGTTATTATAAATAATAAATTAGTTCACATAAAGCTCTTTTAGTGGTACCTAAAGTATTATAAACATAAATTAGTGACAACTACTATTAATGAATTGTAGAAATCCTGAGACAGCAAATTATTTTAACAAAGATCAAGTACATACTAAATGCTAGGTAAGGCAGAATAATTCAACTTCGATAAGCTATGTAAGTAGATTAATTCAATAATCAAGAAATGCAGTGTGAATACATCAGCCAAATTTTGAACCATTGTCCTGGTTTTTGACAATAAATCTTTTCACTTTAACAGTTCATTGCGTTTGATAATTTGTACACAATCTTAATTTTTAATTTAAATGTACAGAATAATAGTAGTTCATAATTTCCTTTAAAATTATAGGTTGGGCTTTCCATTATTATGAAATGCATTTCTCCATTGCTGGAAGAAAAATTTGAAGGTTTTTAAAATAACTCTGTAAGGAGTATGTCAAAACAAATGAGTGCATGCTATTTGCTATTTTTTAGCAATCAATAATTGTTAAATTAATATTGAGGTCTTTTTTCTTTTAAATAATGTCTACTACTGAGTTTCTTCTACTTTTTCTACATGGCATAAGTAAAGGGTCATGGTAAACATGGTAAAAAGTAACACATCACATACAATGCACAAAAATAATTTTTGAACCCCTACTATTTAATGATCAACATTGACATCAATGACAGTTAATACTATATGTTTTTATTTAGAGTCATTCTGGGAATTTTAATCAAACTACATATATTTGAGTAAAACTAGCCTTTCTGGAAAAACAGCAGGTTTGAAATTCCAAGTCAGGGTCTTTATTATTAGCGACTTTTCAGGTTGTAAATTTTCTACTTTATTAAGTAGATATGTGTCAAGATATCCAGATACCATCTTAAACTCACAAAGAGCACAACTTAAATTATATTTTTCTTTAACAATTCGAAGGAGTCTCATTTTTGTATTTCCCTTTCATTTTCTCCAACATAAAATCAAACATATACATCAGACCAAATGGTGAAGATGTTGGGTGTTCCAAATACTTGAAAAATAATATAAATTCTACAACTTGAAACACCGTATTCTTCAGGGTACTTATTTTGACTATTGCCTTCAAGCAACTATAATTCAACCTTTTTCTTGTTAGGGTTGTTTTCAGAGCAATGTTGTGTCAGTTCCCTTTCATTCTTTAAAGTTCTCCAGGTGATTTTTGCAAAGTTCAGTTTGTGACTGGCAGCTTTAAGGACACTGAGGTATCTGTCACTTGAGTGAATCCAGCCCTTGCCTCTTGCCTTTAGGACCATAGTGTAAAATTGAACTGGGGGGTCTCTACTAAAACCCTATTTTTAAAAACAAATCTGATGCTGTTAATTTTTACAGTGCCTGATGCTATTAAGACCTTAAGATCTAGCTGTTATGAAGAAGAAAAATGCAAAATGGAGAAAGAGAGAAACAAAGAAAGAAAGAGAAGGAATAGAATTAGTCCTTTCTTTGCAACTTGGGAAATGTTTACATTCCTTTATATGTGACAAAGCTTAGGGGAGACTTGCAGTATTAAAAAGAGAGTCATCAGACATCACTGATAGCTAAAATAGTCCAGCAGGTGGGTAGAGGACAGAGGGAGGTTGCGTTTTGCTGCTGGTGCTGGGAAGTTCCCGAGGACGCTTATTGGTGGCTGATTACCCGATTGTGTCTCTTGGGATGGGTATTGTACACATTGCTCATTAAAGGAAGCTGCAGTAAAGAGATTTTATTGCTGAGGGAATGCTTCTTAAATGATAAGCACTGAATCTGCAGCTGCTGATGAGTGAGAGCAGCGATAAGTTGAAGACTTTAATGTTCCCTATTTACTACTGTAGTAATGGAACCAGCGCTGTGGACCAAATCCTTAATAACCTCCCTCGTTTCGTGAACCTTCTTAGAAAGAGAAAAGCTCCAAAGAATTTTGCTGACATTTGTAAAACACACAAATATTCCTGATGAAAAGAAACAAGTTACTAATGTGACTTATGTACAGATCAGAAGAGTTGGCAATGATGTCAGTAATATGACAATCTTCAGAGGTGGCTACTTTTCATTTCTTTACGCTACTTGCTTCGATCTTTCACTGAGTTCTCATCTACCTGTGCTGCTGGGCAGTTCTCCGTGACCTATGTATACCCTGTGATATGTTTTATCCTGGACTATCATTTCAAGGAGCCTAGGGAAGAGAAATGGTGTCTGCATCTGAGGGATTATTTGCTTCGTGATTAGTATAATAATAATATAATATCTCCCTGTGGCATAAAGGTTGGGTAGCTTTGCATCAGAAACCTTTACAGGATTGGAGATTTCTCAAGTTTGAGATTACCCAGCTGGAGCATAGACCAGCTGTGTACCCTGTACCTACCCGGGCCTGCCTTCTCATTATCCCTGTGACAGGTGGGCAGAAAAGAAACCAAATTAAACACGAGGCTCATGCTACTTGCTACACCATGAATGACAATATCCTTTACCTCTGACCCAGCAGTTTCATGTCTCCTAGAGTCCATGAAACTGTAAACTCTAAATATAGAATAAAATTTCCAAACCTTTTTATTTTATTCGTTTTGTTCTTATATGTCACTCCTCCTCTTCCTGGTTTTAGGACAGTAGTGATCGACACTTCTCAGAACCCTACAGACCCATAGCACATACATAATTCTTTGCTAAAAGACTTGACTGTCATAGCCCGCTTAAAAAGAAGGGCGCCACCTAGAGGGGAGTGGTGGTATAAGCGCAAATCCGTTACCTGCCTGTTAGTACTGCTTGGAACTATTTGGCTCTCAACGAGGCAAGAAATCGTGGAACACATTTTTTTCTGTCACAAACTAGATGGTGATTTGCTTTTATAACCAACGCCTTGCAGTGCTGTGAAACTCTAAGAAAAATGAATTTCAAGTGAAGAATCTCTGCTTAACAGGAGCAGAAATGACCTTTATTCCTCACTTACTCTTGAACTTGCTTTCTACTCACGTTCTTTCTTTATCCTGGTCTTACCTTGGGTTTGGTTAGAAACGCAGAAGCTCAGCCCCAGCCTATATTTGCTGAATCACAATCTAGCTACATTTGAACCCGGATGAGTCCTGTGAAAATTAAATATGAGGGAGACTTCTCTAGAGGTCTTGGTCTGGTTTTAGTTTGACTAACCCAACGTATTCCAACTTTTTTCCCCCTTCGCTCCCTGTGATACCTAGACTTTGTCAATCAAGATTTGTTCACACTGAGGCTGGAGGATAAAACATTACCAGATGATGAACATGCCTCAGATCAAGTGAAAGGACATATTTTTCTATAATACAGTCTACAAACATATGAATACTCTCTGATGATAATCTTGTGACCACTTGTGATTTAAGCGATTAAGCTGTTACTTCCAGATTCAGCTAATTTTGAAGTTCAAATGAACTTTGTTGCCCAGTTTGGACTTCAAGAAAATTTCTGGATTCAGATCTTCAAATTCTGAGCCATTTTAATTTTTTTTTTCCACAATTCCATTCTGGAAGGATTCATGCTTTCTTTTCCTGATTATGTTTTCCCTGCCTGACTTGGCATACAATTTTGCTTAACCTTCACTGTGTCAAAATTTTTATTTTGTATAACACCTACCTTTCCAGCTTCTCTTGAATGTTTGGGTTGGCCAGTATGACATAACTCTGATAAGACACAAGTACAACTGTCAAGTTTTGTTCTCTTTGATTGTAGATTATTTCTGAACTAGAATGCAAACTCTGTGCCTGGAGCTTGAGCAACCATCTTGTAATCCTGGTGTGATACTCAAGAAATAAACACTTCTGCAAAGAGATTTCTAAGAGATTTGGAAACTATCTTAAAGAGCAGCTTGTCTCACTTGGGCATGGTGGAGCACACCTTTAACCCCAGCTACGTGGGAAGCTCAGGCAGGAGGATTGAGAGTTCAAAAGCCAGCCTGGGCAACAGACTGAGGTCCTGTTCTCAAAACAAAATGACTTTCTTCTGGTCATCACATTACACGAGAAAAAGAAAATTCTACTTAATCTAGTCAGCTAAATAAAATCCACTATTTGTGACTAAATGCAAGTTGACAGAATTATGAACAAAGGCCCTAGAGTAAGAAAACAATCTCCATTTTAACTTCTGATCTCAGCCTTTATCATCTCTGTAATTTAGGCTCAAGTCTTCTTTTATGAAATTGAAGCAATATTTTCTGTTGTAGAGCTGTTATGAGTTTAAATAAAATGATATAGATAATTTCAGCATTATGGTTGAAATACCATAATAATATTAGGAATGTTCTAGTTATTGTATTTGCCAATAATATTTTCTAGGAGCTGTTATGGTTTAGATCTGGAGTGTCCTCCAAAGGCCCATGTGTTGTGGATTATTTACAGATTTCAAGTGCCGTTGGGAAGTGAGGCTTGCTAGGGAGTGGCAAATGGCTCGGTGTTTGGCCTGAAGGGGTATATTCTTGCCCCAGTTTCTTCCCAGCCTCGATTCCTTCCTTTTCGTGATGTCCTAGCAGCTGTTCTCCACCAGGTATTTCTGCCATGACCTACAAAATGTGAAACATACATGTGCTGCAATAAACCTTTCCTCTTCTGGATTGTAGATGTCAAATATTGTGTCCCAGTAACAAAAAGTAACTAAGAAAGGTGCCTACTGTATGACAAGCATCATTGCAAACATTTAGGGGGGAAAAACACAAGATACAAGGCATGTGTTTTTTATCTAGCTAAATGTGTAAATTGTGACTTTTTCATTCTGGGTGTGCTAGGTTGGTTCTACCTATGCCATTTGTACCCATAGGACTTCCTATAGCAGCTTTCAAAAACTGTCGAGGCAACCCGCATTCCTAAACATAGACCCAAGTTGGTTCCCATTTAATGAAGTGACCTTTTTTTCAGAAATCTAGACCTGGCTTGTATGATCAGCCTGCAAGCGTGACAATTAGGTTGTCCTAACAAGGAATGCTCAGGAAGCGACTTGTCGCAAGAGAGAAAAATCTGCTCTAAATTTCTTCAGAAACTTCATTGGATAGAGAGGTTATTCTACATTAAATGGTTTGCACTCTGATTTCCTCTTTTTTGTGATGATGATGAAGAATGACTTGTCATCTTCCTTTGTCTCAGCTTCATGTTTGTGGCCTTTAATCATTCCTGTGGTTTTTCATTTATATTTATTTCAGGATCTCTCTTCTTTTTCTCCAGCTGAGAGTTTATAATTGGACATTTATTTTTCCCCAGCCTGGGAATGTCTTCTCCTGACTCTTCTCAGGCTTTGCTCCTTCTCAGCCATGGTTTAAGTCAATTCACAGTCCCCAGAGAGGCAGCTCCCCAGTCAAGGGTCCATCATCTCAGCTACCAAGAGATGGCACAGTGCTCATCTAATTGTCCACAATGTGTCCTTCAGGGAAAATAACTTGAGTGGAAGGAGTAAAGTCTTATAATTATAGCCTAGAAGTCAGGATGTCTGGAGGAAACCATAAGTTTCCCTTCTACAGATCAAAATTCATAACAGGAACCTCTCAGCCAGAGAAAAGGTGTCCTAAACATATCGAGGAACTGTGCGCATGACCATTGTGATATAGTCCTCATCCCTTCTGAATAGGTATGGCTTTCCTATGAGGAGAGGGTGGTGGTAATTTCAGGAAGAGGAATGTACATTTGTCAAAGGTCAAGTGACTCAGTGTCCAGAGGACCTTGCATAGAATCCACAGACTGAAACCATGTAGATGGAAATAGAGTGATACAGAGAAATCCAGACCAGGCAACAGAAAGCCTGGAATGGTTGTATTTATAGAATTCACAACCTTTAGGTTTATTTCTGAGAATATTGGAGACCTTGTTGGTAGAAAATAGAAAGCTAGTCTCGAAAAACTGATGAGAATTGTTCTTCATGTAAAAGTTTACTCTAAAACCCACCTGCGAAAGGGAGAATTTCTTTCTTTAATCTAGAGAGAAAACAGTCTACACAGGAGCTAAATTCTTGTGGGTAACGTAGGATCTTTGCAAGGATATGAAAAAAAAAATGATTCCTTCAAAAGACGTTCACTGAGATTAAACCAGGAATACAGACTATAGTTTCAAGAAACAGATTAAAGCAGCCATGAAGTCTGAAACTTGATACCCAGGATTTTATGTGAAACCTATGTGATATGAGAAAATTCTCAAGATATAATTTCAGGTGATCCTAGCCTGGGTCATCCCCCAGCTGAGTGTATCAACATAAAGGAGTAGTAATGTGGTTAATTTTATGTAAAGAAACCTAGCCACTGAGGTACTGAACACACACTGAATCTTGCCAGAGTACTAGGGTTAGTATCTTAGAAAATACAAGATGAAAGGGCAGCTAGTGAACATTAAATGTCAGCCTTCCTCCTAGCCCAGGCTTTCTCCTGTTTCGTCGTCCAGGTTCTGCTCTGTGAGCGTTGATGCAGACTGAATCAGTATCTTCAGATCGAATCAATATCTCAGGGTTCCCTTCTGCTCCGTGCTGGCTTCATCTGTCCCAGCCCTCTCCAGTGATAAAATAGAAAAAAAAAAAAAAAACAAGGCGAGATTGAGAGAGCAGAGCAGTGAGGAGTTCTGAGTCTGCTCTTCCATCTGGGCCCCATCTATAGTGGTTTATTTCATTTTCCTGAGCCTTCATTTTTCCTCCGTGTTGTCATTGGTGCTTGTGTCTGGTTCAGTGCTGAGCACACACGATGTGCACAGCGCAGGGAGGAACACACCGAGCTGTCTACTAACACTTACCTTGTTCTGTCATGTCGTCATGAGGAAACGAGTGAAAAGAAGATCCACTCCAACTTCCTTCCCTTTTCTGACCTCAAAACTTGTCTATTGGGATTTCTTATTATGCCATTATGTGTTTTTATGGCCATATCTCTTATTGTGGAAATATTATAGGCTGTTATTATTGCCACCTCCATTGCCAGGAAGGACCTATATTTTATTAATGTCTATTATACCTTTCTTAAAGTTGTTTTGCAAATAGCATAATATAGATCTCTTCAAAGGTCATCCCAAAGACAGTGAGCCCCTGGTGGAGCAGGCGAGAATGCTAGCTATTGTTATAGCACTACGTCAGGAATATTGTTTCTTTGAATCCAGGAAGGCCAGTTCTGGGTGTGAAAAGGAGAACAACGATATCCTCTGTTTCATTCTTAGGTTCCCATGGAAAGGGAAAGTGTGTGCCTCAGAAACAGTTCCATTTTTATATATTCTTAGCTTTTGAGATCATAGATAGCTGACCTATATTGAAGAGGTCAATGGAGTAATGGGGCAAGGCTTTGTATAAAAAGAATTCCAAGGGGTAAAAGCAGCAGGAGAAAAACTATTAAAAGTAAAAACAGTATGAAAATAGCCTGTTTCTTCTACTATACCTAATTAAGAAATTCCCTGAATTTAGTAGGGGAAAAAGTTAAAGACTGTTGGCAAAGTCTCCCTTCTCTCTCTGACTACAGCATGTATGTTCGTGTGCGTTGAGGTTCCTTTCCCTGTTGTGTCAGCTTGAATGGAGGCAGCCAGCTCTTCAGTAGAGCCACGGTTGGGGTAGGATGACTGGCCTAGGGGCCGGCGACCTAACAAAAGAAGATCCACCGGTGACGGGGGCGGTCCCAACTAGTAGATTGTACCTTGAACTGAATAAAAGAGAAGAAAGAGCTCTTTGTTCTTCTGAGAGAGCTCTGACCTTCTCCGTCAGCGCTAGGCATTGACCTCCAAGGCGGTCTCACATCTGTCTTTTGATCTCTGCCATCACCTTTGGACACCAATCTGCACTGCAGACTCACTCCAGCTACACTATAGGGTTATACCGACCTTTCATCTTGGGCTAGTCTTCCGTCTTTCTGTCTGAGCAGACACTGGATCCTCCAGCTCTTGCACATGCAGACAATTTTTGGACTCTTTTCTGACTTTGTCGACCAACTTAACAAATCCATATGCATATATGTGTGTGTGTGTGTATTGTATGTATACTCATATTCTGTTTTTCTAATAACCTTAAATACTAAATGAATGCACCTATATGAATCTCTGTGCTTAAACTGACTATTAATTTTATTTCTCTCACTTCACAGGATATACTTAACTGATCTGTTTGTTATATCTGTAAAATCCTACGTAGGGGTAGAGGTGTAGCTCAGAGATTAAGAGCACTTGCCCGGCAAGTGTGGGGCAGTGGGTTCCACTCTTTGTCACTGCGTGGGCTGGGTGTAGGGGGCCACGGCGCACCTCTACATAGATCCATTTCTATTGGAGACTCCTGTGGCTTCTCCATATGTGCATCTTATCTATGTACAAGGAGAGGAACCACAGTTATGACAAAGTATCTCAGGTGCACTCTGTGTCACTGCATTTTCATGAGAGTATGTTGGGTACAATTCATGAACTGGTTGACTTCTACTTGTCAACCAAGAGGATCCACTTTGAAATTTTAAAAAAAGGAAGCAGATTCTTCGCATGAGACAGTCAAAGTTGTAAGCAAGAACATTTTTCAATCATTGCCAGAATTATCAGATTCTTAGTAATATGCAAATCACGATTGCTTTTAGTGACTAAAGGGGAAATATTTGCCATCAAACTCTTTGAAACAGGTTTCTGGTCTTCAGGGTTCCACCATCATTGTCAGATTTAACAAGCAGTTTGATGATCATAAAAATAGTCTATGAAAGTAAATGTAGAAATCCTATCCACCAACCACACCTCCCTCACTCCAGTTATAGAGCTTTAAGCCCCACATTAGCACACTAACATTCTGAGATAACCTCTGGTACAGAAAATTGTTTAAAGGTTGGGATGTAGCTTGGTGGAAGAGTGTATGCTTAGCACATCTGAATCTCTCACTTTGAGCGACAACAGCAGCATCAAAATAAATAAATAAATAAAAAGTTTAACTTTACTTAAACATTTCCTGTAGTTATTTGATCACAGAATCCTTTTGTTTGTAATGCCTACTAATACTTTGCAGAGCTAGTGTTCTGGGAAGTATATTTAAGAAATATTATTCTAGGCAAAGCAACAAGATCAGAAAAAAGCAAAACAAAACAAAACAAAACTTCTACAAACTAAAAAACCCTGATGCCATTTCCCTTCCAATGTCCCATAATGAAGATTAAATACTTTGAATTCTTCTAATTTTACCTTAACAGTTTTTAGATTGGCTTTCATAAGAGTAAACTTTAATATGAAAGCCTACTGCTGTTGCTTTTTTTTTGAGGGGGGCCCACATTTAAGTATTAAGTACATAGAGGAAAGAAAAGTTCTAGGAAAATATTTAGAAGCTATATTTACGCAACTTTCAAGGGAGCTGTTGAGCAGGTGCCATGTTCTTTTTAGAAAATAGTCATTCTTAGGTATTGGATAATGCACGTGCATATTTCTAAAATATGTGAAATGTCTAAAAATTAAAAGTAAAACATATCATTCATAGATTCCTCATTGGATATAAAAGAGAACCATAAGAATTGCATTGAAATCCCTATAGATTCTTCCTCAAGAATGTTTATCCCACCGACCATGACAAAAGGGGTCCTGAACTTTGTAGCTTCATTTTTTTCTTTTTAATTTTTGGGAACATGCATCTGTGAATCCGTGAACATTTGGATTTTTCAAGAGAGGTAGAAGTGAACATCTGCTGTAAATTAACCATCATTTTTTAAAATTTCACCATCTGAAAGCAAAGCTGATGGATTTTGGAAGCATCTTATAGAAGCCTCATGAAAAATTTATTATTAATCTGCATCTAAAATGAAACTAAAGCGAACATGAAACTATTGAGATTTAAAACTAAAAGAATATTATAATTAAAACAGAAAATTGAAGAAGTTTAAAGGAAAAAAGCTAAATAAACACAGACCTGACACGCACACACACACATGCACACACACACACACACAGACACACACAAACCACACACTTACTTGCCAGAGGTAAAAATTATAATTAAATATGGCAAGCTAAATATTTATTTTTATATAGCATTGAGCTATGTGAAAACTTTTGAAAATAAAAAAGCCCAGCCACGTAGCAATTTTGAAGTTTTTAATATAAGCATTTTTGTTATTAAGATAGCTAAGTGAAGCACAAATAATGAAATAAAACATTGGCAATTAATTTTTAATGGAAATATGATCTGTTATAAATGAGCAAGTAAACATTAACATGTCTTTAACAAGTAAGCATGTTTCTTAGATATAAAATTTAAAAGGCAACTGTGTTGAAAAATAAGTCAAAATGTGTGTCCAATGTCAAAACCAGTCTGCCTCCGGTATGTAAAAATCCCTACGTGATCCGAACGACTTAATCTTAATCTGAAATTTGATTCCCAATAAGATAAAGTGTGATTACTATGCAAATGAAATTCTATACATTTTTCTAACAGTAAGTATATGTTTTTATATCATATTCATTTCCCTGTGATAATGTCGCTGTTTTTGGGCAACATGAAAATTTAAGCTTTTGAATGTCATAATTCGAATGCAAATTGAAGATTTATAATGCAGCTAGCATCATGCATGAGGCGTTCATTTCAGTGATATATATATATGCCGGGGGTAGTGCCACCATCTTACAAAGATGTTGCCAGTTACGTGTTCAGAGAAGCAGAGCTGATGGAAGATCTAGGTCTGTATCTGTAAAAGTTACACAAAGTAATTAGTTAAGAATCATCAATAGAGTTTACAACAATTAATGACTTACATTATTTAATGTTTTACAATATAAATTGCTTAATGGATTTCAGATTAATACACTCACTGCATTCATCAGGGTGAAATAGAAATGGTTTCAGGTGCTAGTTTAGCATTTGCTTGTTACTTTAAAACCAAAAAGGATTTCCCTTAAAAAATATTTGTTTTCTTGCCAGCTCATGGTAAATATGCTAAGAGTCTGAAGAAACAAGATTGAGAGGTATGAATAGACGCAGCATTAAATTCTCAGCTCAAAGCCCACTGGGCTCTGGTTATTCGTCTTGGGCACACCTAGGCTGCAAACCAGTAACTACTGGCCAGTCGTCTCCCTCCTTGTTATTGAGCCTATCTTTGATGTTTTTTTCTCAATCTAATCCTTCCCCCTTCTTCACCCTGTCGTATCTTTGCTTAGAATTATCCCTTACCTAGATTTATGTCTGCCTGGCCTCAGTGCCTCAAACTTCCCAGCTCTGCACAGCTTCTCACCTTTTGCCCCTGGGTGATGGACTTCACATCCTCATGTGTGGAAAGTCTCTTCTCACATGGTCAGAATCATGGCCCCCCAGAGGATATTTCTACCAGGAACATCAGATTATTGACACACTTGGAACATATTAACATCCATATCTTTGCAGACATTACTAAACTTAAGCTTCAGATTTCAAAATTAGCCTGGATTAGGGCAGGCTGTAAATCTAATAAAGAATAGAAAAGAAAGAAAAGTGCAGAGGAAGAAGTCCATGTGAACAGCAGTATGGGAATGGCAGTGGTATATCTGCAAGCTAAGGAACACCAAGGATTGCTAAAAGCCACTGGAAGCCGGCGGAGTGGCATTGAATAGGTTTTTCCTCAGCTTCCTTATGTCTAACTGAACCCACCAAAACCATGTCCTTAGACTTCAGAACTCCAGAATTGTGAAAGAGTAAATTAAGTTAGCAGGCTAGCCTTTGAAAATTAAGACATTAACTTAGCATGTGTGAAAATTAAGACACCCTTCTTTTGCTTGGGATGCCTGCTCATTTCTTTTATG
The DNA here is from genome assembly GCA_004027205.1 of Ctenodactylus gundi. Lineage (NCBI taxonomy): Eukaryota > Metazoa > Chordata > Mammalia > Rodentia > Ctenodactylidae > Ctenodactylus > Ctenodactylus gundi. The sequence goes on from PVKB01000063.1 coordinate 626,768, forward strand.
TCACACGCTTCCCCACTCCTGGAAGTAAATACTTTCCACAACTCAATTTGACTTCGCATGGAAGAAGAATTAGAGGTAGAAGAGCCTAGATTAATTGTACTCATTTTTTACTTCTGTCTCATAGTGAGTTCACAAAGAAAAAAAAATAACCTTTTAACACAGTTATTTAACTTCTCTGGGCTTCAACTTTTTGCATGCAAAAGTAGAGGAGTAACGAAAGTTTTAGTAAATATGCTAGAACGTATGAAGTATGTGGACTTAACCTTGACCTCTTCATAAAACCCTCAGAAGATGCCAACAATTATTTTTATGTGTATTTGTCCCTGATTTTTTCAGGAAGACAGTTTTCATTTATTATTTTTTCTTGGGGATAAATAGTGTAATCAAAAAGCATTAAATAAACAAAGTGATGCACATGATGGGCATGGTAATTGGGTAGAAATGGTTGCTATGGTGATTCTGTGCAACCTTCTCTGAATCCTTTCAGATGACATCTGGAGATAGACACCTGAAGGTTGCAGGCTTGCCTTGGCCATCCTGCTCTTAGTTGACGCCGAGAAGGCTGAGTCTGCACAGTGCCTTCCGACCTTAGGCCGGAAGCTGCCACTCCTCGTACTTGCATAGTCTTCCACTGGCTGCCAAAGAGTTGCCTAAGAGAACTATTATATCAGCTACATATCTAATCTTAAATTTTCTAGAGGCTGCATTTAATAAAAGATAAAATGAAGAAGGCTGTTTTTAATAATGTATTCAAGCCAACATATGCATGGTATTATCAAACATTTAAGCAGTGTAAAAAATCAGCGAGCTACGACCTTAGTCTTTACTTTCTTGTGCTACATTTTGAAAGCCACTGTGTAGTTTATACTCACAGCCCATCTTAGGCCAGACTACATACTCCAAGTGCTATATGTGGCCTCGAGGTACCATTTTGGACAGCTCAGATCTGAAGATGTGTTATACACAAGATTAACAATGGGATATATCAGTGACAAATTCCGTGATTGCAAATTTTGTCTACATAACGTAACACAAGCTAACACGCAGAATTTATTGTGTGTCAGGTGCTATTTTAAGTACAATTCTCTTTAAGTTTTAATTCTAATTCTGTTTAAGTATTAATTCTATTTTAAGATTGACCTTGACTCCTGTAGACTCGTGACAAGCCTATCAGGAAGTCTACTTATACTGTTTTGCTAATGATAAACAAATTGAGGAACTGAAAAAATGTCTATAATTTCCACGGTTAGACAGCCAAGAACTCAAATGCAGCCATTCTAATGCAGTTGGTTTGAGGATAGGGATTCAATTTCAACCCCTTTGTTATTCTCTATATGATAATAGTTGCGCCCCATCATTTTTATTGTGTTACTTTTAATTTTCTAGCAGAGTGTTTGTACACCTGACTGAAGTGAATGGAAGTAAATTTATTTTCATCTGAACTTGAAATTGCCAACTGAGTTCTACCTGGATTTCTTTTAATCTCCCATTGATCGAAGCCCTTAAATCTGGGGATAAAATTTGAATTAGCGGGGCACACCAGTGAACTCCAAAGTGAAATCTACCATCTATTGCATCTAGACCAACCAGAAGCCAAAATGCCCTTTGGGGGCAATTAGTGTCCTCGCCTCTTTATGTGTTCTCAATAAGTCCAGTTATCTCACTGCTTAAAATACTTTCAGGAGATAATTAGGAGTTGCTGAAAGCTGTATTAACGCTGCCAGGCCACAGGGGCATTGTAAATTACTACTTCTCAGAGAAACTCATCAGCTTTCAACAACTTGCAGCACCTCAACCCAAATCCCAAAAGGGTTGAGCATGGATTGCTTGGATTATTACATCTTCATTTTAAGGCTCAGAATCTCTTTTTTACAAAGAATGATATCTTGTCTATGGTCTAAGGGCAACTTTGTGAAAATGAAGAGTTAGTGCCACACATCTGGACAAGGCTAGTTAAAAGATGTACAGTTCAGGTCTCCAGAAAACAGGGACTTTTAACTCCATCCTCCATTCTCATACAACCTGCAAGATAGCACCGCCTATAAATCTGTTCTTCAGACTGAACAGAGTCAAGAAGAGAGATGATGACTGATGTCCAAAGGCCACTCAGGCAGTGAGTTGTAGAACCAAACATCAAGCCCAGGAGTCAGCCCAAAGATTTGTATTTTTAATCCTTACTTTATAGGGCTTCTGTATGAATTATAGAAGCTATTCATACTTGAGAGCAAAAAATTGAGACACACAGAGATGTGGTAACTTGCCCAAGGTTATCTAGTTAATAAACTCAGTCCGTGGAATTGGAAGCAAGTTCTGTCTTGTTTCCACGCATTTCTGCTAAGCTGCAGGCAAAGAAACAGACCCTTCCAATTTAGGGTATAAAGATCACTGCATTATTTGGTTGTACGAACTTTTTGCTTGATTTAAGAAGTAAGTACTGCTCACCTTGGCAAAACTAAAGAAAGTAACATCAGACTCTTATTTATTGCAAGAGTGGGAAAAAAATTAAATGAAGATTATCTAACACATTAATGATGCTTACCTTAAATTATGGAGTAATACTTCAAGTGAAAAAATTTGTTGTGTATCATGCCAGCCTGCTTTAGTTTGGATCTTGAATGTTCCTCACAAACCTATGACGTGTTAGAAGCTTGGTCCCCAGGCTAGTGCTACTGGGAAACAATGGAGCCCATAGGAGAACAGGAACTTTACAAAGTCTGCAGGTCACTGGGGATGAGCTCTTGAAGGTGTTGTGGGATCCTGTCCTCTTCCTTGTTCTCTTTCACTTTCACCTGGCCATAAGGTGCACAGCTTACCTCTGCCAGGGTGTGCTGCCTTACCACTAGCCCAAAATGACAGGAACAATCCTTAGAAAGTCCAAATTATGTGCCAAAGTAAACTTTTTCTCTTAGTAAGATGATATCTCAGGTATTTTCCAATTTTTACTAAGTGTGATATCATGGCAAAAGTTTCAAGATTACTACTTGAAATTTCTTGTAGAAAAAAGTACTTCTCAAGGTCCAGTTTGGTTCTATAAATGTAAGCAATGGAGTAAAAACAGAGTACAGAGGTATCAGGAAACTTTCCTGAAGTTTTATTTCCAAGGATACTACTCTACAAATTTGCATAAGTAGCTTTTAGTATGCTAAATTTTTGAAATAGCTATTATGCTGAATGTCTCCTCAAGAATTTCTGTGATGAAAAATTCTATTTCTCTTTTTAAGCTTGTTTTGATGAAAATAAAAAATACAGAGTCAAAGAAAAATCAATGAATGATGAAATAAACACGGCCTAGAATGACAAGTGTTTATAACATATATATATATATATATATATATATATATATATATATATATATATATATCCTTTTAATTTTACTTTTAATAAAATAAACTTAAGAGTACCACTTGCCTCCATTTGCAGGTGAATGTTATTCCTAGGCCCAGGACTAATGTCTCGCCCGAGTGGACAATCTGTGTCATAAGCTTTCTCTGTCTATCAATGGTGCACTGTTAACATGACTGCAAATTGACACAGTCTTTCTGAAAAGCAACTGCCTCATATTATCAAAGCCTCAAAAATATGTATTTCCACAGATTAGTTAATTTTGAGTTTAAGAATCTAAAAAAATAATTAACGTAGTAAGTATTTTTCTATAGGAGTGTTTATTTCATAGTTTCTGTTACTATGAATATATAATGAAAGGAAATCAATTATACACACCAATGTAATGTATTAATAATATATCACAAAATTTGACAATTTTCTAAATTATCTTAAATGATATTACAAACAATGTGTATTATTTTCACCTGGAAAGGTAGATACAAAATGCTTTCATGTGATAAAAATCATTTTATAGTACAGCAGCATAACGCAATGTTTATTTTTAAACACATGTATTTATTCAGAAAAGAAGAGTTAACACAATATACACATATATCAGCAATTCTAGTTGTTACATCTGCAAAGTGAGATTATTGGTATATAGAGTTTTTTCTTCTTACAAGTTATCTCTACTTTCTAATCTTTCATACTTAATATGTTCTTATTCTGTGATATGATAAAGTGTTAATTTTACATTAAAATTTTTGATCTGTATCATTGTTTGCATTTAATTAAAAAGAGTCATTCACTCAGAAAATATGATTTCAGTATATATACATCATGTGCCTTAAATCACTCTTATGAAAGAACAGATCCCTACCCTTATGAGGCTTACCTCTGTACTTACGTGCCAGCCAGTTTCTTTGAGCAAGAGCCACAGTGGATTTGACCTTGCCTGGAGTTCAAGGGGTTAAGCCTGCTCCTTCACCTCTATGAGCTTGTGGTGCTTCCAAGGACCTGAACTGTTCTAAGAAGCCCTGGTGCTTAGCCTTGTATAGGGTGTCTTAAATGCTCAGCGGTGCCCATGATGGTTTCCCTTTCCAAAGAGAAGGAGTTATGCACAAACTTCTGCTTGCTCAAGTTCAAGCTGCTAGGCCCCTTGCTCAGACTCAGGCCTGGTTTGACACTTTTTGATAGAATCACAATTGGGGTATGGGCTAAGTCAGATGCGAGGGTCATGTGAGCACATAGTACCATGTTTATATACAGGTGTATACTTATGGGTGTCCACCACTATACCTGCCTTAAGTGGTGCTTGGTAATTGAACTCAGGTACTTAGTACTTGACATAGCACTTGTTAAGCAAGTGCTTTAACCGCTGAGCCATTCCTGCTACCCCTAGATTTTTTTAACAGTAGCAGAAATATGGAAACAATCTTAGTACGTTCACTGGTGAATGAAGAGTATATGCACATAATAAAGCCCTGAAAGTTGAGGAAACCCTGACATTTATGACAACCTGGATGAGCTTGGGGATGTTTCTCTTCATGAAACAAGTCTTTTAAGGAGGACAAATACTGCCTCATCTCACTTGTGTGTGGAATTTAAAGAAAATCATGGAAACATGGACTAGAATGGCTGTTGCCAAAAGTTGAGGGCAGGAGGAACTGGGGAAGCCACTGTGGAAAGGTCAGTTTTGGTGATGCTCTGTGACCCAGTTCCGGTGATCTACCACCTGACATAGTGCTGTAGTTAATATTATTTTAATGCATTCTAAATATTGCCCAGAGAGCGGATCTTACATTAAGTTTTCTTGACCCCTCATAATAATAACCATAAAAGATATTGAAGGAAACTTTGGGAAGTAACATAAAAGGCCTTGGTGGTGGGGATGTTTCATGACTGCACACTTAGCCTCAAATTCATTGAGTTGTATACATCAAATATTCTCAGCTTTTCCTACGTTGTAAAGGAGTCTACTCCGGCTAGGTGAGAATTCAAACTCTGCGCCCGGACATCTTCAAAGAGTTCTTTTCTAGTTTCTTGTACGAATTACATGGGAAGAATGATTAAACGGGCTAGACCGAATTCTTATAGTTCATTTGATAAATAAAAGAACCCCCTTTGTTTCTATTATCGTCAAGGATGTGCTCTATTAGTTGAGCACCGCTAGTGTGACACGAGCTCTGGAATTCTGAGCTCTACTGTAATCGTCTGCCATGGCACTAGCAGGTGCAAGCCTGCAGTTGTGACAGCTTCATTACGCCTGACGCACACACACAAGTCAGCGCCCCTTACTCTACAAACCCTTTGGGCATTTTAAAAGCACAAAGCAAAGCTGCGGACCCAAAGGCTCTCCAGTACACAAGAGTCTTCGTTCCTTTGAAGAAACAGCATTTCAAGTCATTGTTTTATCGGTAGATGGGGCATTGCCTGGTTTTCACAGTATCAGGAAGAACATTCCTTTCTCCAGCAGCAGAGGCAGTAGAGGCTCAAGAGTTCTACGTCTTTGCTTTCTGCCTCAGGTTCTTCTTAGGCGATACGATTATAACCCAGAGTTTATTCGCTAGTGTTTTGTTTGTGTGGTGTGACGTCCGGGCTGTCTTACTACCTTCATTATTTCTTTATACTTAAAGTTCACTCGCAGATAATTGGGAGGTTTTTGTTTGTTTGTTTGTTTAAACAGAAGCCGGTTATTTTATTAGAAATGTTTGTGTTATTGTCTTTTTAAAGTAATTGTTGACATAATTATATTTAAATATACATTTTTTTCTATTAAATTTTCACTTTTCTATCCATTCTTCAGTCTGGTTCTACTTGTCTGCTTTTTACTGAGCTATTTTTTAAAGCAATTTTTCATTTATTTATTTATTTACCCCATTTTATTGATATGTGTAAGTGTAAAATTTAAGGTTTACAATGAAGTTTAGCATTTTTTGCACCTATGTATCTTGTGAAGGTAATAAGGACTTTCCCACTCTCCTTTTGTCCCTCCCCCTCCCCACCCTTCTCTCCCTCCCTGCCCTACCCGCCTGGTTCACTTTATTGTTTGTTTTAAGTTCCATAAGAGTTGTGCTCTGGGACTCTCATATCAGAGAGACCATTCGATGTTTCACCTTCTGCTTCTGACTCACTTCACTAAGCATGATGTTCTCAAGCTTCTTCCATTTGCCTGCAAAGGCCTCCACACTGTTGGACTTTATTGATGTGCAGTATTCCACTGTGTATAAATACCACAGTTTGTGTATCCACTGGTCTCTTGATGTGTATTTTGGTGACTTCCACATGCTGGGCTATTTTTAATCATTTCACTGTATCTGATTCATTGGCCTACAAATGTTAAAACATTAATTTTGTTACATTGGTAGTTGTACTACGTATTTTTTCAGCTATTTTTAGACAATTTTATTTACAAAAATTGTACAAAACTATACTTCATTTCAATATTTTCTGTGTTTCTGGTGGCATTGTATATTTTGCTTCTATTAAGTTTCATATTTAATATGTGTTTTTATCATTTTTTCCTAACTGGACAATTTTTTAAATGTTAAGAAAAGGGTTATATTTACACACACAGGTCCCTTTCTTTGTTTATTTGCACATATAGGTCATTAGTCCACCTAGCATCATTTTATTTTATCCGTGGAATTTCCTTAGTATCTCTGACACAGTATCTGCGATTGGTGAAATAATTCAGCTTTTGTGTGTCTAATGAAGTTTTAATTTCATTTTTGTTTACAAAAGGCATTTGATTTGCTAAAGTATTCTACATTGAATAGTCTGTGAAATGGTTACATAAGCTTGCAAAATTCATAAAAATCCAATAACATGGCCTTATTTTTGTTAAACCACTTTTCATGAATATCTACATTTTATAAATTTTGCATAAAAAGAGTGCTCCAAAGTGTCAAAAATTGCTAATATTCCATTTTTATTTCATTAATTTTCTTTTATGTTTTCCATTTGGATAGCTGTCTTTAAGTTCATTATAATATTTTTTCTTTACTATCTAATCTTTTCTTAATTTGATAATGCCTTTTAGTTTAGAAGTTATTTCCATGTCTAAACTTTCTACATATTTTTTATTTTCTATATCTCTATTTATTATTAAACAATTTACTTCCTACGTTTCTAACTTATAGAAGACTCTTGTTAACGTCGTAGCATTGTGTCACTTATTTTTGGTTCTAGGGTAATATTGATTGAATTTTCTTTCTAGCAAGTCCTGACTGTTTGGTATTCTAGTGATTTTGAGTGAACACTGATCATTGCCATTATTATTTTAATGGTAGCTGGATTATTTTTTTCTCTTTTTGTAAGTCTTATTCTAACATACAGTTCAGCTACTTGGAAGCAGTTTGAGTTTTGAGTCCAGTTTTCATGCATTGCGAGGTGGAATCATAGCATCATTTCATGTGGGAAAATTTTGCTTCATACTAAGGAAAAGCATTCTGAGTAGTTTTGGTTTCTTTGTTTCTCACGAATTAGGCTTTACTACTTCCAGCCACAGGAAGCGCAAACCCTAAGAGTCCTTCCCACAAGTTTCGTTTATTTAACTTTGTTGTTCTTTAGGCTTGGATAGTCTTCTCAGATGTATAATTTTGCTGACTAATTCTACTGGTGAAAGTATTTACAATGCTAAGAAACTATATAGACCTAGTTTCAAAATCCAGCTTCCTTTTCTGCTGGCTATTTGTTCTAGGAAAAGGCCTTTATTATTTCTTCAACTTTATTATCTTTTTATGGAAAATGATGATTATCATAATATCTTTTTAATAGAAATTCTGTGAAAAATTAAATGGCATGTTCTTTTTGACTGTTACATATTCAGCAAATATAATGTGATTTGAAAATTTGTTATTTTAAAAAATCTATTTCCCTCTAAGGAACTTAGAATATCTGTATGCTTAACAAGAAAATTGTATTAGTTTGCTTTCCATTATTACAACAAATTGCCCAGTGCTAGGTATAGTTTAAAGAAAAGTTGTTAATGTAGTTTAAAGCTTTGGAGGCTGAAAAATGTAGTAAAATGAACAGGCTCTGTTTACTGCAGCACCATGGCAGATAGAATCAGGGCAGAAGCACATGTGGGAGGAAGATAGCATATGGTTAAGAACAGAAACTACAAGGGACCACTCTTACTCTTTTTAAAACAGGCATTCAGTGGAGTACTACTCGTCTAAAAAGACATAGTTTTGAGGTTTTTGTAGGTAAATGGAGGCAACTTGAGACCACCATGATCAGAAAAGTGAGTCAGACTCAATAGATTAAGTATCAAATGGTTTCTCCAATATGAGAAAAATCAGAATACAGCCATTTCAAAGAACGAGATGGGAGGGGAAATTGGGGAAAGTCTTAGGGTATGGGAGGGTCAAGAAAGGGAGGAGGAAGAGTTTATAACTCAGACATTATCTGTATCTGTATCTATCTATCTATCTATATATATGTATGCAAAGTACTGAAGTTTAAAGTAAACATTATGTGTCACATATACACTTATTAATAAAATGGAGAAATAAAGAATCATTCTCAAAAGAAGCAGAGGCACACAGAAACTACATTAATCACTTTCAAGGGCTTATCCCCAGCCACCTAACCACCTCTCACTGGGATCTACATCCTAAATGGCTCACCTCTCTCTGCATTGCCACACTGAGGACCAAGCTTTTGACAGAGGAACCCTTGGGGGACACACTTAAATTATATCCAAACATAGCAAAAATTAACAATGTTCACCAATCATCTGGGTGTTTACTTTATGTTAACATGTTGAAGAATATACAACCAGCATTAGTGCGGGGCATGACTTCTGCCCATAATTCTCACCTAACTTCAAGGAGGTGATGGAGAGGCACATTTTGGATTCATGAAAATGATTAATTTCTTGTGGTTGGTTAGTATTTTCAGATGTCTATATTCTTGACTGTTACATTTTTACTCAACAGGACAGCAAATTACGCTCTTATTAAGTTCTATAAATCTTTAAGTCTTGCAATAGATTGAGCATAACAAAGCAAAGGAAAAAGCTGAAAAATTGTAATGCAAGATAAAAGCATCAAGGGTTAGAGGAGAGTGACGGGCAGGATGTCACGTGCTTTCTCTCAATCCTTTCTCCTCTTCTAAGCTAATGGAATTCTACATGTCAGGTCGCTTTGTGAGTCAACAAGGATCACTGTGAGATATATCTCACACATATAGTCAAGCAGAGAGGATTATTTGTCTCTTAAAATGAGTAAAATTATTTTTTCAAGACATGTTTTTATACTTTGATGGTTATAACATATTTGTTATTTCAGACATTACAATAGAACTTTGGTCCTATGTCATTTGGGAAATCTCATCTGAATTAGATGTTTTCCACATCAGTCCCTTCGATCTTGTTTTCTGCTATTTTCCTGATGGCAGCTGTGGGTCTAAATGGTGGCCTTTGCCACAGAATGACGACAGAAAACTTCCCAGAGGTCACCGGGCCACTCGTTAACAAAAGGAATTTATTTCCCTGAAATGAAAACCCAAGTGAAACAAATTTTAGATACTGGGTATCTAGTTATTTTGTGATTTTTGCTTGCCTGAGATTGTAGGAAACTTCAAGACATTTTAGATGCTTACATTCTGATAATTATATGGTGTATGTTGGTGCTTATTGAAGTACAATAGAGTTCATGATACTTATGCAGTCAATTTGCTTATAATACTTTTTATTTTTCACTGTGATAAATTCAGCTGAGATCTGGACTAAAATTATAAACAGTTGTCTACTACTTATAAGATTCTTGCTTAAGTCAGATTTCTAGAGAGACTTTATAAATTTGCATTGCTGTCTCTTTTTGGATGAATGGTATACTTATTATTTCATTTTTGTACACTTGTAGAGTATTAGTACAATGTTGTCTTAGGAACATGTATTTGGGTCAGTTTATCATCTTATCCTGTAAATCCCACCCCATCCCTCAAATCTGATTTGACACCAGTGCATCTTTGGAATGCTACATTTAGATTTCCTATAAAACTATGGGCCTATCTTTTTCTATAACAGAAGGGAAAGAAAAAAAACTTACTTGATAAAATGCTTAGTATTATTTTGTTCCTTTTTACATGTTTTTGTTTACTGCTTTTAAATATGCAGCATTATATATACAAGCATTGATAGTCGGTCTTTTGTTCAGTTGTGATCCAGTTTCAAGTAAAAAATAATGACACTAAAACTAAAGGAGCAATGGGAGAAGTGTTGTAATACAGACAAGAAAATACCTTCTATAAGATCAGATAAAATAGGAGGCTACTGTGAACTTTAGTCTTGTGGCGATTTTTACTTGTTTTTGGTGGAGGTACTGGAGATTGAATCCAAGGCCTTCTCACTGAACTACATCCATAGCCCTTTTTATTAATTTTAAATTTTCAGACACGTTTTCGTTGGAGTCACTAAGTTGCCTGAGTTGCGCAGGCTGAGGTTCAACTTGTGAGTCTCCTACCCCAGTGTTCCAAGTAGCTAGAAGTACAGATATGCATCACCAATTTCCCAAATGAAAATACCAGATCATTGTCAATGTGGCAGTCTCTCCTAATGTCATGTCAACTAGGTAACTGAGTATATTCAGAAAATTATATCTGGAGCCTCGGTTGTTCCAGCCCTGCTTGGGGTTATAAAAAAAAAAAATACTCCACTAGCTTGTACTTGTTTCTGTCATTGTTGTTGACCCGGAAGACTATTAATGAAAACCAATTAAGAAGGCTTCTGTAGTGGCGGTGACCTCCTTGAATTCCAAAGGACTTCTTTTTTTATTTTGTATCTATATATCATATGAGTAATAATTTTTTATTTTGCTGTGCTGAAATAAACTGTCACATGGGAATATTAATAGAATGAATCTTCTGTTGGATCTTGTCATCAAAATCTATGAATTAGTCATGTTGAGTGTTTGGTTATTGGCCATGAGCAATTGTGTCCTGACACCGTTCGCAATTTACTGGTCTGCCTTATGTTCTGAAATTCCTGCATGTGTATTTCCTTCTCAGCTTTACATAACGACTTTATGTCCATCAGGATGACACTGCTTCTCACTCAGTGGGTGAGACTGAGTAAGAACGCAGATGCCTTAGCTTTTCGTTATCACGTGCCCTTGGCATCACGAAACAACTCTTTTCCTCTCTAGAAAAAGAAAAGGAGGTTCTTTACTGGTCAAAAGAAATGATACGGGGCTTTATAGCCAGGATCACATGCAGGAATATCAGTTTTGGACACCAACACTTTTTAAATTTCTCATCCTTCATTATTTCACTACATTTGAATAGTGATTGCTATTGAAGGAACACGCAACTTCTGTCCAGAGGTGTTTCCCTTTAAGAACTAGCTTGTTTCTGTTTAAACGTTAGTTATGTTGAGCATCCACAGTAGTAGACGGCCAGAGAAAATGCATTCGGTGCGTTCCATTATTGCTCTTTAATTCAACATGCTTTTAGAGCGACTGATTGTACTCAAGCAATGTAGCTGTGTCTGAGTGAAAGAAAGAAAGTCTGTCTTTGTGAGATCAGAACATTTTAAGCAAAATATCCTTGGTGTCCTCTTTTTAGCATTTCTTTCTCTGCTAGTTTTAGTCTCACTGCTACGACCTTAGCAACAGGCTACGTGAAGACTGCAGGCAGTAGCTTGACAATGAGCTCCCATAGGCATTTTGATCTTTTTGTGCGCTGAGTTTCTTTTTTCTGTTATGTAGTAAAATCACAGGAATGCAAAGAAAAACACGGGGAGTTTCCTTTCTTTGGTGGGTTACAAATGAAGCTGGTTGACCTCTCATACTTGTTCTAGAGGAGTTCACAGCAGGCATCTCGGAAGCACATGCATTGAAAGGGGGACAGGTTGGGAGAGACAGTGGGTAAAATGTAGAAAATTTCAACTCAGGGTCACTGTTATTTTAAGCGGCCTCCAGAAATATGGACGGACTTTGAATGTTTGTTCCAGAGTTGGGTGGATGTGGATGGGGAGGAGGGAGGATGCTAGGGTGAACTGGAAAAAGGAAATGGCTTCCAATTTGATCTTTGTGTCTAACATGGAAGCTGCGTACAGATGGATTAAATCTCAGAAGGTAATGCCAACCGCTGAGACCGGGCTGATGCTCTCCATGCATAGCACATGGCCGTAAGAAAGAACACACGCTGCTAGGAATCAAAGCAGGGATTTATGTTATTTTTAATCAATTGCTCTAATTTTGGTCAATTTGAGCAGCCTGATAGGTCCTGAGTGGCAAAGCTTGGAGTGTCCATGTTAGTACCTTGTGATGATTAACGAGGTGTGTGCCATCAGGGACTGCATCTTGTGCATATTTCCCTTCAAACAGAAAAATGATGGATCTGTAAAAATTTCAGTACCTTTATTGTCATCTGTCAACATGTGTTGTAGCAAAATATAAGCATGAGAGTAATATAAAGCAGACTCATTGTAGTGTTTAAGAATAGACATGGTTTCGCCTGTGATATCCACATTTACAAGATGTTTTGAGACATAAGCTTATGAATACTTTACAAAAATATTAGAAGAGCCAATAAAAGATACATTATGATAATTTTAAAGTCTCTATGAAGCTCTAAAGAGTCCTAACTGGAAAAGAAGTCTTCTTAAAATTTCAACACGATGTTCTCAGGCAGATTTCAGTAGCTAAGTAGTAAGCTGAGGATGGAGGAAGCTGGCCCACACATTGGTTGACTCATGACCCTGGGTAATCAGTTTTACATATTGTCCTTGTAGTGATAACTGGGCTTCCAGAGAATGACCAGGGTCCTCTCCAGCTGGGGAAGGCACCTGTAGAGGCATTGAATAAGAGTACCGGGACCATTTTTTCTTATTTCATTTATTTTTCTTTATGACTCTTAAAGTGGATTTTATTTTTCTTATTTTACTCATAGAAATTAGAAGGAACCAAGGGTTCTTTTTTCTCAAATACATACAGTAAATGGCACAACTGTGAGTGCTCAGGAAAGAATAATGTGTGGCTATTCTAAAAGGCTGAGCTGCTTAACAGTGACCAAAATGACACATATTTTGGGAAAATGAATGATAAAGGAAATGTGACTGAATTGAATTAAACATAGTCAATAGATGTATTTGGCCGTTCACTATATATATGCTACAGCTGGGAATTTTCTTTACTTGAAGGTCATTTTACATTTAAAAGTTTTAATGGTGTGTTAATATAGAGATAAGCAGTAGAGAAGAAATTCGATGGCCTTCCTATGTTATTAGATCAAATAAAAAGGCTCAGTCTTTGTGAAACCTAAGAGGCCCATTTCTTATACCTTTGAAAAACTTTATAAATAGCTGTTAACTGAATAAGGGAATGATAGATAACTCAAGCTATATCCACTCAGACTATATTGAATGCAACCCCACTGCCTTTATGTAGATAATGTAGCTAGCCTGTGTTAAATGTCACATTAGAATCATTTGTTGAGTCTCCTTTCCATTTCCTTAATAATTATCTGGAGTAATGGAAAATTACCATGTCTTTGTAATTCTCTTGGCTACCATAGACAACCTTGAAATTAAATAATCTTGAAATGTGCTCTGTTGGTCCCAGTCTTGTGCCATGAAACATCCTTGTCATTCAAACATACTATCTGTGGCTGTAGGCACATACTGAGGTTAGTGGCCAGCCAGGCTTTTGTCTTGTGTGTAGACGTTGTGCTGCTTGATGTAGTTGAATCCAATGTGATTTTGTATTGTGAGGTAGCTGGGTGTGAGGGTTTTGTCCTACGAAGTGGATAACCAGGGAATTCTGGGAAAATACACATTCTGTTCCACACTCAGCCACATAGATTATGCACGAGCAAAGCTTGTTTCTTCTGCGTCACAGTCTCTTTTAGTATCACATGAGGGGAATATTTACCATTTTGACAAAAAGGCTTTTCTTGATTGCTTCTACGAAACTGGTTTTCATCTTCCTTAAAAGAAGGCATTTTCATTAGAAGCAGCCACATCCCTTCTAAAAAGGCAATTTCTTTCCTTTTTTTTCCCCCAGTTATCCTTAAGGCAGAATCCAAACACCTTACCTTTAAATGTTTAAAATTCACATATCAAAGATTGGTAATTCTAGAAGTAAACAGTGTTTCTGCTAATAACATTAAAACAGAAATAATAGCCCCCTTCAATTTAAAAATAAGAACCTATACTATAAGGTTTAGTTTTTTTACATTAATAACTTTTCTTGAAAGTTTAAGAATTTTAGAATTCAATATATCTTTAATGTGAATTCTTTCTTTAATTTCCTTCAGTTTTTCAGATTCTATATGCATGCTTTATAGAGAAAATTGGATTATGGTGAAGTTTACATAACTATAAATTTACTAAAAATTCACTTGTACACTTAATAATGAGCAGTTTATGTAAATTATATCTCAATAAAACTGTTAAAACAGTGGTAAATATATCAGCATTCAAGTGTTACTCATACGTGAATTTTTATTGCACAGTAGGGATCTTATTATATCTTTAAATCAGCTTTATTGAAGTATACTTTACATATCCTAAGATTCATTCACTGGAAGTGCATCATTCAATGATTTTAAGTAAATTTATATTCTGTATACATACATATCTGTAATTGTGGTATTATAGAATGTGTTTGCATTTGGATTAATGATTTGTGCTATACTGGATTTGAAATAATTATCTTAATATGAAGATTACTAGAGCACAGTAATCTGTGCTATTCCCACCCCCCAATCCCGTATCATCTTGACATCACGGTGATAAAAACAAAGGTTCCATTTCTCTCTTCTCCCCTGCCCATGTTTTGGTGCCCTGAAACCAATCACTAGCAGAACTTTAATGAAAGATTAATGCTTGGGATAGCCAAGCTATGAGTATTCATGACCTCCGTATTTGGTTTCTTTATACTGCCTCTTGGGTGCCATTTGAGTCACATGCTCAAACGAGTCAGCCACAGACTTTCTTCACTGGGTCTTAGCTTTGTAGTTTTCTCTGTGCTAAGAAGACCATTTCCCTTTGACAGTCGAAAGGGAAAACCAGTTAGCTTATCAGCTTTCGGAGAAAGTGAAAAACAATAGACAGGACTGAAAAGAATTTCCTCATGTGTTGCTTGTTCACGAATTCTTCAAGGAATAAAAGCACTGTAAGAGAGATTGTTCCGTGGTTGGCTGAGTAAGATTAACGCTCTCAGATGTGAGTTCTTACTGTGCGGGACTAGTCCAGCTTCCACGTGAGTATGTGACAGACATTTCTGTTCTGTGCTGTCTCTGTCCAGATGCTGCCTGTCCTTGACCATGTTGACTGGACCAGAAGCTGAGCACATGCCAACATCACACATTTGAACATTCCAGCCTCCTTGATTTAAATAACATTTTTGACTATTGTGCTATAGTGACAGCGAATTGATTAAGACAATAAGACAGAAAGGAAACGATGTCGATTTTCATCAACTGGTTAGTGTATAAGCACACCTCATAAAGGGTCCAACTCCAAACAATTCAACTTCAACATGAATTTTAGAGGAGTCAAAACTCAACTCATTGCACCCTCTTTCATATGGCAGTACTATTTTTCATACAGAGGTATGTTTTCATTTCTATCAAGGGTAGCATTGTTGATTTGTATGATAACTCTACAGTTAGCATTTTAAGAACTCAAACCACTTGTCAAAAATGGCCACCGTATTTGCAGCACACCTCTTCCACTGAAGTTCTGAGAATTCCAGTTTCTATTTCTATCCAATTACCTGCCTTTCAATTTATATCTAACTTAGTATATATGAAATTACACTTTATTGTGGTTTTAATTTGCATTCGCTTGTTCATGATGTTAGCGTATTTAAAATATTCATGTTCATATTTAAAATATTTATACTCCCATATATATCCATATATAACGCCTTCAAAATAATCCCGAAACAGTTTCTGAATCAGGAAGAGAGAGGTTCATAATCTACAGGCCTGTATTAGTCCCATTTATCCTGTTCTCTGATAGCTGTGTTCAGTGCACCTATCAGCAAAACAAGGAGGCCTATTTGAACAACAGTATTTGTCAGACTGTCAGGGAGGCTAACTCAGGAATAAAAGTTGTATAAGCTGTCAGTAAAGTCATCTTTAAAATATATTGAGGCACATTTCAACTCCTGAAATTTGGTGTTGTAGAAGCCATAAACAATTGCAGGGTAATAAACTCCAAGATTTAGTTTCAATATTTCTTTCCTCCTACTGAGAAATCAAATAAAAAGTTAAAAATTATTAATAAACTTTCTCACTATGTCCATAGGCAAAGCTTATCCCCAGAATGCAAGTGAAAAACAGAAGCAACTGTCCTGTTTTCTTGTCGGTACAAGTATTTCCCTTGGTTCATCTTTTTCTCTGAGGCTTCTTCTTAAGGACATAGCGTCTTCATTTAGGCAAACTTGGGATACAACTGTGACTATCTAGTATGCAATCAGTAGGTTCAGGCATCACAGGAGGTAGGAACATCTAAACATGTAGAAATATAAAAGAATTGTGAAACAATGCGACCATTATATAACCTCCAACTCTGTGAATTTCCGTGTGTTTCGTGCATCAGGGATCCCAGACCTCCATATTATTTGACTTTAGCTGGCTTGTGACAGCTTGTAAGATTAATTAGGATTCCTAATCCTTCCAAAATAATAGGAACTTTGGAGTCAGGAAATCAGGCAGAACATAGCTATCCTGAATGGTCTTTGAAATTTTATATTTTTACATAAATAAATATATAGCTCTATTCTTAAACATTGAATAGTTATCTTTTTCATTCAGTCTGTTTTAGATAACATTTCATGTCAATATACTCTTTTTAAAAAGTTGCATAATGTCAATTACATAGGAATATTATAGAATTTCAAAATTAGTGTTCTATTGTTGGATACTTAGAGCCTATATACATGTAAAATACATGAGCTACCTACATCTTCATGAAAAATTTATTGTATAAAAATTACTAGAAATACTGTGGTGGCCCACACCTATACTCTAAGATGCTGAGGCAGAAGGATCACAATTTTGAGGCCAGTCTGTCCAACACTGACTCAAAAATTAAGGGGTGGAAGTGGAAATGGAGACTAATATTACGACACAGGGCTCAATCTCTGCTACCACACAACTAAACTTAAAATTTAAAATAAAATAAATAAAAAAGTTATTGTGTAGAGTAAAGAAGTATACAATCAATAGAAAAAAATTAAAATTTTGAATATCATTCCAACTTCACCTTCTACAAGGATGCAGTCCCACCTTCCACAAATGAAAATACATGTTTCTTCATACTCTTTATATCAACATGAGTTTCATCAAACTTACTCTGTGCTGATTTGGTGGCATTTCATGTCTTTATGTTGCATAGGCAGCGTGCCAGTTAATTGGAACTGCCAGCCTAACTAGACCCCTGGAAAAGTGATTGCAACATAAGGACACTATAGTCATCATTATTCAGTTTATCCATTAATGTTCACAGTTGAACGTGCTGTTAGGAGCCAGAGTCCACTGGAGCTGTATCACCAGGAACCTGTCCTGGAGGACCTCCAGGTGCATTAACACAGAAATCACGCCATCCAGTGGCCTGTACTAGACTGGATGTGCTATTCGTTCTAGTTTTTGTGGTAACCAAGATTATCATTTCATTGAGTATCTGACTAGAAATATTGGCAGCGTGGTCTTCTTTCCTGCGGTCAGCTTGACTTTCCGTGGGGGAGTGACTGAGTCTGAGATTAAGCATGGACACAGCATGATAAAAGCTTGTTTCAAGGACCACCATGAGAAGAACACAATGTGATGCTTTAGTATGTAAGTCTTCAGACTAAGTGTAGCTGAGCCTGAGTTTACCCTGAAGAATGTCGTACTCTTCAAGTTTGTCTCGGTAAAAACTGCCTCATCTTGAATACAGGGTTCCCCCCCTTTGGTGTTCTCTGAGGAAGGACTGGCTCACCAAGCACATGGATTCTTCTCACTGTGGATTAATCACGAGCTCAGCTCAGTGGGTTCAGCTATTCCTGAATCTTCAATGTGGGGCTATTTGGTATGTGGCCTTAGGAAGTTATCTGTTTTCTGAGCCTCTGTCTCCTGCCTTAAAAACTAGATTATAATAACCCTTCCTCTGACAATATTGTATATATTACACAAGATAATATGTGGAGTGTTAGGTACAGACAATGTGAAGCTCACAATAAAACAAAACAAAGCAAACCAAACCAAAGCAAACCAAAACAAAAAATAAAACACCTCTCTCTGACTCTTATAAAAGGGACCTGGGCTCAGGAGAAGAAAACAAAGCCTCACATCTGTAGGGACAAGCTTCCTTTCCTCAGCCACCGTTGTGTCTAGTTGGAGGCAGCCATATTGGGTGTCTGGCACCATTGCAGCAGCCAGCGACCTGGGCTAGAGTGGGTGTGCTATTCATTCTAACCTTTGTGGTAGCCAAGATTATCTTTTCATTGGGTATTGGACTAGAAATATTGGGAGCGTGGTCTTATTTCTTGCTGTCAGCTTGACTGAAAGGAATTGACAGATACTATTTGTTGTAATGAGAAACTGTGTGTGTGTGTGTGTGTGTGCGCGCGCGCGCGTGTGCGTCTCTCTGTGTAGGTAAGTGACAACTCATAGGCAAGTTTGTAAGAATCCTCAGGGACAAAATCTGGAGTTCTCTAAAGTTCTATAACCTATTCTTTTTAAATTTGCCCTTCACAGTTATGTCCCTTTGTAGGACCACCGTGGCCACCCCAGTCACTGGGATTTTGCCACATATGGACTTAAGGAGTCTATTTAAAAAGATTGCATTTTCACAGCACTCCTGAGCAAGTGCTTATGTTGACAGAATTTACTCTCCACAGTACATTCAGTAGTGTAAAACTCTGTAGCTCTAAGTTGTATTGGAAATTAATCTATAAAGGGAAGATCTGTGGCTTGATGACTAACAGCTGTTTTTCAATTCTAACCTTCTTTCTCTGAGGCAGTCTGGAAATAGGCATTTTGGGAATGTCCCAATCAAGTGACATCTCATCACTGAAGGAATGAAAGAAAATTCTGAAGCAAGATGGTTGTGAGTGGCCAGAGACAGTTGTCTTGTGAGAGGAAAAGAAATATGTCTAGGGGGAGGGGTTGCTGACTTTCAAAAAAACCCCAACTTTTAGAAAGCTCACCTTTTCTGAGGTTGTTAAATACTGTCAATAATTTTTAGAGATGGACAATTTCATTAACTTGCAGAGGTAGTATTTGGTTCTGGTGACAGGAAGCTGAGCAGGCCTGCTTTTGCCAATTTGTCCCCAAAAGCCTAGCCTTCGCTGGTTGGACAAAGGCCTTGGTTATTGGTTCTATCAATATGCATTTGGTTTCTTATCCATTCGAAAGTACAAATCACGGTAGGCTGAAATCCTAAGAATTCACATCTCCCTCCCACGTTATCTGTCGGTATCATTAAACCAACTAATATTGCCAACTTAAATGCGTTCCATTTTAGAATAACCCATGGGATATGTGTTTTATGGTCTTGTGACTATCTGAAAAACACTGAGGTTTTTTTTCCAAACGTTATAACAGGAGATTCTTCAATCATAAGCTCATGACCAAAAATACATGATAATGTGTACATGTGTGAATACGCATGTCTTTCTGGGTGTACATATGGTAAAAGCTAGATTATTCACGTGCAAAGTGGTCTCATTATCTAAACGTTAGTTACCTAATTTCTTAGCAACTTAGAGAAACAAGCCATCAGAATATTGTCAACTAATGAGCCAGTTTCCAGACATTGACTTTGCTCCTGCTTCGCTTGGCTTTTGTCTGTGAAGGAGTGATCAGCTGTCCAGACTCCTGGCTTCCTCACAAATGGACCATGTGAGACCTTCTGATACTTTGAGCTAAATAAATTTTACTAGGTTGTGGTTGCCTGGTACTCTGATACAGCAATGAATAAGTAACTCAGAAAATCCCGGTTTCAACCATTGGCATATAATGAGAACTTCCTGTAATATGTAATTCTTTCTGGGAAGTTCTTTTAAAAAGCAAACAATAGCAACAACAACAACAACAACAACAACAACAAAAACACAAATAGGATAAATATCCAAAAAACCCACTGTTAATATGTTGGCCTCTAAACTTTCAATGTTTTCTTCTAACTATGCACATTTAATTCTTTGAACATTCTTCTGCATCAGTAATTTTCTGTATTATTTTACTAGATTTTTCTAAAAATTTTCCTTATGAAATTTTTTCTTAGTTCTTCATACTTTGGAGTAAATCTACTAACCTTTCCAATGACTTTAAGACCTCCTGTTAGGCTCTACCTTTTAAAAATTCTACTACTAACCTCTGAGTAGAGCCATGCTAGGAAATAAGATTTTACCATATAGAACTTTGGGGGATACTTAGTATCTGAATATGAATAGCTCCTTTTATGAAATTCATGAAAAAGCTCATTTATTACCATTTAGTGCCATGTTCCTTAAATTTTTTACTATTATTTTCTTCAAAGACTTATTTTAAATATTTTTCTCAATTACCCCCCAGTGATATTTTAACTCTATATATACCACAGCCTTTAGAAGAGTCTGCTGGTTTTCCATCGCTGCTAATAGAAAATTCCTTTGCAGCTTAACCAAAACAAATTTGTCATTTTATACTTCTATGACACTGCAACTCTGACATGGATCTTGCTGTGCTAAAGAGACAGGCAGGGTGGCAACCTTTCATGGACGCCCAGAGAGAATCCTTGTCATGCCCGTGTTGTGGTCCTTTTCCTGCATCTTTAAGGCACGTTGTGCGTGTCTCTGAAGCTATCTTCCCTGGTCAGACCTTCCTCTTCCACTGTTGAGGACCCTTGTGATGGCACTGAGCACACTTGACCAGTCCAAGATCATCTCATTTCTCAAGGTCAGCTAATTTGCAACCTTAATTCTGTCCACAACCTTGATTTTCCTTGCCATGTAACATAATACTTTCTCAGTTTATGGCGAGAAAGAATGAAACTCTTGGGCGGGGCCTTATTCCTCTAACTACAGACAGCCACAAGCCATTGTAAGATCTAATATTTTCGTGGCCCCTGATAATCTTTGTCTTCCCTCTTGGGCTCAGCAACTCCTCTGAGAATGCACATGGAAGGAAGTTCATAACCCACTCTTCTCATATTTAGAATGTCTTCAGGCCAATGATCAGTAAACTTCCAGATAGAGTTCTTAATTGAGTTTGAAAAGTTTTCTTCGTGCACATTTTACCATGGAATTAGCCACATAGTATTTTTTCAATGTAAAAAAAAAATCTTGTTGTTAACCTAATCCATTTTGCATTGAAAGCCTTCTATATCTTTAGTAGCCTAAGAGGCACATGGTATTGTCAAGTAAAGATTTCTCTCTGTATTCACTAAAAAATACTAGACGCCAAAATTTAGGCTGGAAAATATGTGATATAGACTTAAAAGAGTTTTTTTTCTAGACTGTTTAGTGTCTGTTTCCTGAATCTACTTTTGGTATAGATATGCTGTCTCTGGGAATCCTTCTGAAGTATGGAATATAGAAGCCACATTTCAAAATATTCAGCCTCTGGGAAATAATCAGTCCCATTGTTTTCTTCTTATAGCACAGGTATTCCTGCAGAAGCAGTGAGAAATCCGATCTATGGGGCTGGAGGCTATTCCTACTGAAGTCTTTTCTGTTTTATAAAAGGCCTTGAGCCAAATCATCACATTTCTGTTCTCTCTGTTACATCAATTAACAGCACCTGAAAATCCAATTCACTTTCATTTTCTTGAAATGGAAACCCAGGGAAAACTCCTTTTTCAAAGGAAACCTCGTGAAAAATGATTCCAATTATCAAAGATGATTGTACTCTGGGCTTTAGGACAGCAGAAACAAATTCAGAATAATGATGACCAGAAAATGGGACAACTTTAAAGCACAGTTATATCGATCTAGATAATTGCTTGGGAAGGAAGGCATTGATTGCAGGCATTAAAAATAAAATCACTGTACTAATTGAAGATTTCCATCTACATTTTGATGTCCATCATTTTAAAGTCAAAGAATTCACTGATTCCTCACCATCCTTTCTGTATGATATTGTGGAGAAAGAACAATTTTAACCGCTAAGGAATCCAATCCTTAATCGTGCAATGGAGTGTCTTTTCAATATGGCTGACTTCCCATATGTGTAAGTCTAGTCTGCAATCTCTCTAAACACAGCCCCTCCCTAGACTCCCTAAATGTTCCGAATGCCAGGAACTATCTTTCTGAAGTGTAAAGCTACTCACAGACCACTCAAAATATAAGTTTCCTCAATCCCCATTGAATCATTTCTGTATTGAACTAAGTTATCAAAACAACCCACTTAGGCTTTTTGCCTCAAACCTCACACCTCGACCTCCCTCGTCAAACCCTGCTGCTAGTCATTCGTTGCTCATGTGTGTGTTCTTTTCAGTGGCTTCCCACTCCATTCTCACCTTCCCGACTCCTGCCCTTCTGTTAATCACAGCCCACAGAGGGATCTTCTAGAAAGGAGATTGTCGCACCCTCCAAAAGTGTCCCATCTCACTCAGAATGACATGCAGATGTTCCTTCTGATCTGTCATCCTTCTTTCGGACTTGATCACCACCCACTCACCCGTGGCTTCCTCTTCAGTGCTCCAATTTGGGTATCTTCAGTTTCCCCTACATACATCAAACATGTTCGTGTTTCTGCGTCTTGGCATTTGCTCTTTCTCCTGCCTGGAATGTTCTTTCTCAGATATTTGAAAGGCTCATTTCTTCACTCAGGCCTTTGCTCAAACATCACTGTTCTAGAAAAGTTTTCTGTGACTTCCTTCTATATAATAGCACCTCTGCTCTTGCTTGATGTGGTTTTATTTTCTTTGTAAGCTGTTTCACCACCTACCATGTACTTATTTGTTCCTTAACCCCATGCCTTCTCTTTTGCTAATGTGAATTTCATGAAATTAAGGGTTTTCTTTATTTACTATTCTATATTGAGCACTCAACACTGTCCGGGACTTGAACATGGGTGATTAAACATATGATGAATGTTCAAATTAAAAGAAAACACTGCAGTAAAAGACACATTCCCAAAAACAAAGGGATATGTGTGCTTGAAAACAGGAGTATTTTGGAGGAGTTTAATGGCAAAGTGTTTTTACGTGAAATGAAGGTTTTATTTAAATAGTCACTTTATCTTTTGATCACATAGCATTGATCAAATTTTACTGCAATTTACTGCAAAACTAAGAGCATTATGGTGCGTCCTCATCCTGTTTATTCTGTGGGTCTGGTACCGTGTGACTTCTGGAAGTTCCCTAATGTCAAAGTGTGAAGGGTAACTCAGGACACGGAAGCAGTCAAAACAGTGCAGCTAAAGACACTTACAAAAAAATATTCTCAGAACTGTTTCAAAACGTGGCAAGTATGATAGGAAAAAGGCATGTGAAGCAAGCAGGAGTATTTCGAGGGGGGATTAAAGACAATGAGTGTTTTACTGTAATAATGTTAAAAATATTTGACCATCCATAATAATTTGGTCATATCTTCCTTAGGTTCTAGTCTTAGTTTAACAAACACTTGCTGTATGTTATGGTTTAAAAATAAAGTGTCCCCCAAAGACTCACTGTCCCCCAAAGACTCACACACCTGCAGGTCTGGTCTCCAGTGCAGCTGTGTTCAGCGGTGGAGCTGGGAGAGGTGCCTGGATTGTGAATATCGCTTCATCAACGGGTAATCTATTGATGAGTTCACAGCTGAATGAGCTGTTAATGGGTGAGGTCCAATTGGAGGAAGTACGTCACTTGGGGCATCTCTGTCTCTCTTTCTCTCTGGCATTTTGTCTCTGTCTCCTGGCTTCCATAGGGTGAATAGATTTCCTTTTCCATGATGTTTCTGCCAACCCACTACCTCAGTCTGCTGGGAGTTGGGTTTACAGGCTTGAACCACCATGTCCTGCTATAAACTTCTCAGTTGTCAGTTGGATTAGCATGAGAGACACCTAGGGAACTGGAAAAGTAGCTTCCTACTTTTGGATGTGTATGGGTCAGTCATGGGAATTTGAGACCCTGCTCTGGTCCTTGGCTCCTCCTCTGGGGCTCTTCCTGCTCTCGGCTTCCTGCCTGTCAAAGTTGAGAGGCTTGCACCCACTGTACTCTTAGATCATGGTTTTATCTTGGAGCCAGCCAACTGAGGACTAAAACTTTGAAAACCATGAGCCAGAAATAATCCTTTTTTTTTTCTTTTTTTTTGCTTTAAGATCACAGGTGTCACGTATTTTTGTCCTAGCAACAGAAAGTTGACCAACACATTTTAAGCAAATAAAACATACTAGCAAAAATCAAAAATACCACATTCAAAGATATCATAAAAGTGCAAAATTTTGAGGTGTAATATTTAAAAATAACTCTCAAAGAACGCATAGATCTCACAATTCATGAATCTGTTGTTTTATTCTTGCAGACACATAAAATGATGTGTTTTGCCTTGCAACAACCATGAAGAGAACGATCATGTAAAATGATTCTCAAAATTTTAAGGCCCAGCATAGTTTCCCCGTTTGGGAGAGTACAGGGCTCTCAGCTAATCGACTGTATCTAATTTACATTTATGTTTTTGAGGTCTCTTAAATTTTATAATTTCTTGTTCTTCTCTTTCAGAAAAATGTACTCACTTTAAATTATCACACTGTTTTATCAAGGATGTATATCCTTTTACCTATGGCACTAAATGTATATACTTGAAAGCATTATTCTAATTTTAGATGTTTCTACCTGGCTTCC
This sequence comes from Ctenodactylus gundi, assembly GCA_004027205.1. Lineage (NCBI taxonomy): Eukaryota > Metazoa > Chordata > Mammalia > Rodentia > Ctenodactylidae > Ctenodactylus > Ctenodactylus gundi. The sequence goes on from PVKB01000063.1 coordinate 651,843, forward strand.
CATAGAGTTTTTGTTTAAAAAACTACCAAGGAAACCTAGCCTCTATTTAATCAGGTGGTCCTGTAGTGCCTCTTCAGTTCAATAAACACGTAACCTTATATCCCCACCTCCTTTGTGATGCGCTCTGGATGGTTCTGTTTGAGGACACGGTCCATCTTGGACAGATGAATCCCATTCACAAAGATAAAAGAGACAGAGTAGTGAAACACCGGAGGTTCTGATTTTGTTCCAAGTCTGAATCAGCTCATTTCTTACCATTTTTATCTCCTTTATTCCCTTATACTCATTTAAAACTCCACTTTTATCTTGGTGATGCCCCCGGGTCATTTCTTGCAGAGGAATTTGAGTGATCTGCAACAATGCAATTGAAGGATGTCGCCCCCAACTTTTCACGTACAGTCTTATATCCATGTCAATTTCCTTGATTAAATGACACACTGAAAAATTCTGGAATTAACATTTGTCTGGCTGAAGTTAGAATTTTATTGGACAAGGAAGAATTGCCTTGAAACTTTAAAGAATATAATAAAAAAGTGTTTGTCCATTTGTTGCTACAATTAGATGCACCTGGACACACATTTTGGTACGCAGGAGCTTGTGACACTGGCCTTTGGAGTCATTAGCCTGCGTGGTTTGAGCTCATTGTTCCACCTTTGTTTAGGTTTATGTTATTATGGATTTAGAGATCCTGTTAAGTGAAAGAAAAAAATAGTATTTCTGTTATGATATTCCTCCCATGCAATGAAGTGAATTCAGTAAATAAGTGGACAAATAATATAGGTGGAAAAGACTGAAAGGAAATAAAATAACAGTTTTTAATTAGATGAAGGTAATGATTTTTTTGCTGTTTTTTACTAGTTAGTATTTTCCTAATTTTCTATGAAGAGAGTTTCATTAAATAAATTTTAAAGTAAGTGTAGATAAAAAGGACTCGAACTTTAAAGCTGTGTTGCTTTTATATGAAGGAATGCTATTCTCTTTAGACATACACTGAAGTACTTCCTTGTATTTATATGTAATGTTTATAAATTTATCTTAAAATTATTTAGAAAAAATAGACAAAAATAAAAAACTGGTGAAATATTGTAGATTAAAGTAGTTGAGGATGTTGCAAGTAAATTTAATGTGTAATCCTTTGCTAAATTGCTAATTCTAGAAGTTTTGAAAGACATCTTTGGGAAAAAGTAGAAAAATGTGGCTGTGGACTGAAACTTAGATGGAGGATTGTATCAATGTTAAGACTTTTACAGTAATTGATTATGGTTATGTAGGAAAATATTCCTGTTATTAAGAAATCAGTGTACAAGTATTTAGAGATGATATTTCCAGATAGCAACTGGCTCTTCAACAGTCATAAGAGGGTAAGAGAAATAAAATTAATGGGGCAAAATTTTAGTAGTTGGTGAATATCATACAGTGGGTGCCAAAATATTCATTGTCTTAGTCATATAACTTCCTTCTATGTTTAGAATTTCTCAAATGGACAACTGAGGAGAAACCAACATGTCTTTAATTCAAAGTATTCTTCTATATAAGAGAACAGTAATGAGTCATTTTCCTTTAATTTGTGGCTGCTTTTTTCTATATTAATCAAAGTGGATTAATCCATAAATTTGTATTAATCCAGATGGAGCTCAATCCATTATATTCACTTCTTAGTTTTACAACTTTCCACTTCATCTCATGACAGGAAAGCTAAATAGAGCTAAATTAGTTGAGGTGTCTGTATTTGAATATTTATGAATGGGTCCTTTTCTAAGTACTTTCAATTAAAGGAGTTTTGGGAATACAAAATCTAATTTTTTGCTAATAGGCAGGCAATTTAAGGTTTTTTAGATTCAAATTACATGCCCCCTGTGTCATTTAAATGTATATATTCTCAAGTAATATTTCACTGTTTAAATACCTGAAGGAAGATTGTGAACAAAGAAAAAGGGAGAAATACTGTTCTAAGTCTCAATTTAAAGCAACATGCTTACTTATTTTTCCCTTCCAGCTCAAATTTTGGATTCTGATACAGTATTCTCCAGAATACCTAAGTTATTTATTATAGCTCAAAGAACAGGCCCGGCAAATCCAAGTCTCAGTAAGACCACCTTCTTGGTCATACACTAGACTGGTTAGGATTTTTCATACTGTAAACCACACACAACACAACATCTCTTTGCAATTTCTCTTCCTTTGGTAGGAAAATCTAGTGAGTTCACTCAAACTCTTCCAGCTCTCTGCTGTATTATCATATGCCTGCGGGGCTGAGGAAGCCATGTTTGTTTTCCACCATGGTCACAGGGAGGTTGGGGTGCTTAGACTTGGTGGTTATGCTTATGTTGACATCTTCTCCCCAGCGTTACGGATCCTCCTCTGTTGCTCATGTGGATAGAGTTGTGTCCTCATCCCAAGTGCTATAACCTGTATATTGAATTTCCATAATGTTGCTCTTCCTCGCCTTGGTTTTTGTGCCTGGCTCTTTTACATGGTGCATTGGTTTTATTGTTTTCCCCTATATTCAGGTTAGCATGTTGACTTCTTTTCCTCTCTCCTTTGAGAAACTCCATACCAGATCATACGATTATAGGACACTTACGTGATTGGACCCAGCATGGTTTCTCCAAGCATTTTTTTCTGGCAATGATGAAGCTTCAGCCTAAAAGGGGCACAGATGTTTAACTTTAAGATGTTTAACTTAATCCTTCTTCACCATAAGTCTGCTTTCCACCTTGACTATCATAAGTGTTATTTCTGGAGGTCAATAATTATTTCCCATACTCTGTACTTTTCCAAGGAACTTATCAGGAACATTCTGAACAAAAAGCTCCAGGAAGTCTAATAGTAGCATTTATGAAATGGATAACCTTTACAGAACTTTCTAGAGCAGCAAAGGAAAATTACTGTGATAATTGTCCTCTTGAAAGGGCAGAACTTTCAGGTATATATGAAATAATGAACTGAAAATGAATGTTTTTAAGAGATAAGAAAATATACTTTGTGATTCTGTATGTAAAAAACTCAAAGTTAAACTTGGTTGTGTGTTTTCTCTTTTGTGACTTTACGACAATATGCTCATCGGTACTTCCCAGTGATTTTTTTCTTTCATCCCTCAATTTTGGGGGTAATATTGATAGTGAAGATTTGGTCATATAGAAACACAATTTCTCTAAGAGAAATAAATTGGCTATCAGAATCAAAAGTACCTTGGATAATTAAAATTTAAGAATATTAATAATCATTAAAACGTAACAGAATTAAATAGAAACTCCAAAGGAGTGGACAGCGTGGTCAGTCTGTTAATCTTTAAATAACACACAGAATCAGGATTATAAAAAAAATAAACATTTGTCACCATTTTTGTTAATTTTTAAAAGGGACTAAACCCCCCATTCCTGCCACAGTGTCTTAGTCTGTATTCAGAAAAAGCACTTTAAGTGTGCTACATCCATGAATGAAGTAAAAGTAGGCAAATTTATCCATTTAAAAAAATGCTCACCTTTTCCTTAGGATCATATTTTTTTTGGATTGCCTTATAGGAGTACATATATTATGTATCTATACTCTTCAGTAGAGTTGTATTAGCTCCATGTATGCAACTCTATTTTGTAAGTATAGTATAACAATTATTTTGAAGACAATATAAAAAATGCAAAACATGTAAAGTTTTGTTTCCTAATTATATATATATATATATATATATATATATATATATATATATATATATATATATATATAAAATCGGGGATTGATTCTAAGGACTTTGCACTTGCACTTGTATACCTAGACCATTGTGTGTTTTATTTGAGACAGAGTCTTGCTAAGTTGCTATGTTTCTTAGACTGGATTCCAACTTGCAGTCCTCCTGAGTCAGTGTTCCAGAGTGCTGGGATGAGAGGCAGGCACCACCACACCCAACTGTCAATAATATTTTTAATGCTTTGGGTAAATAAATTAAAATTCATATGTGGTTTCCATTATATTTCTTTGGGGAAACAATATTCTACCCATATAGCAACCTTTGGTTGGTAGTAAATCTCTTTTAATTTTTTTTTTAATTTGTCGTTTGACTTTTCACATACTACAGTGAGTTTTGACATGTGGAAGAGATTGCACTTATTGCAAGTGTAGAAACCATAGAAGGGACAAAAAGAAAAAGTAGTAAACTTTAAATATACATATATATATTTGAAAAAATTGGTGAATTGGATTTGAGCAGTGAGATGGAAAGACCCAAAATGACTCCTTGGTCTTAGCTAGATCATGGTGCCGCTTGCTATGGTGGGAAGTGTTACAGTTTAATTGTACAACCTCCCCAGATGTCTCTGGTGTTCAGATGTGGAACTTTTCTAAGGTAATTGGATCAGAGAAACTCTAACTTCATCAATATACTAAACTATAGACGAGATTATAATTTGACAGCATCATTGGGAAGTGATTGATAAAACAGAAAGTGAAGCCTCAGTGTAGGGAGTTGGCTGTGGGGTGCGATCTTGGAGACTGTGTCTTCTCTCAGTTCCCTTCTTCTCTGGTTATTCTTTTTTTTCCTTCCTGGATGCTGTGATGTAGAAAGCTTTCCCTCCCCATGCCCTTCTACCATGATGTTTCTGCCTCGGGACTAAAGAACTCTAAAACCATGAGATAAAATAAGCCTTTTCTCTAAAAATGCTCAAACAGAAATAGACATTGCATCGTCAGCTTCTGTTGATACTGCCCACCTTTTTTCTTTCTATATTTATTTTGTAGAGAGAGTAAACACTATTTTCTTAGTTTGGATCTTAAATGTCCCCCCAAAAGCCTGACTGTTAAAGTCTTAGTCATTAGTGTGAGGCTAATGTTTAAGAACATTTTCCTTAAGTAGCTGAATTGATGTTTTCCTTTTTAACTGCAGGGATTAGAACACAAAGGAGGACTGTATTTTGTGTCCATAACACTTTTTGAATAACTGTATCCATAATTATATTTCCATGTAGCAAAAAGCCATATGAAGTACTGGTACTTATTATGAGCTTACTAATCTTAGCTTTCTTTATCTTTTTTTCCCTAACCTTCAAAATTTTAGAAGGACTAAGAACACGTGACTGAACCACTTCCCCATGGGATATCACAATAGTATGTCTTTCTTAATTAACAGATAATTTATAAAACCTGAAAGTTTCCTTTCATAAAGCTAATTTTATACGGAAAAATCCACTAGGTGTTTCAGTAGTTATGATGGTTGAGGAGGAGTAATGAATTCTCAGAAGAGAAACTGATAAATGCTTATGCCAGATAGTTGTAAGGAGATGTTCTGCAATTGTTTCTTATGTAGTAAATAAATAATTTTTTTCACTATTAATCAGAATCATCATATAAATAAATTCATACTTTTAGTCACTATATGATATAGGTCTGATGTCCTTTATGATGGTGTATGTCTGTTTTAATGATAAATCCCTATAATAAAATTGTGAACTTCGTATAAATTAAGACATCTTATGCTACAAATAATAACATTAAGAAGGTAGGAAAATAAAGCATATATTGAAAGAATTTATTTACATGACATACAGCTGATAAGAGACTTGTGTTTTGAATATACATAAAGTCAAACAACCCAATAATTAAAAAGACAACCCAATTCAACATAGAAGGATCTGAACAGACATCTTTTTATGAATATGCAAAAATGGCTAATGACCACATAGAAATTAACAAAACATAGTAGTCATTAAGAAAATGCAATTCAAAACCACAGTAAGTTCCCACACTCACTAGTGTGGTTATAGTAGAAAAGACCGAAAACAGCAAGTGGTGCTGAGGACATGGAGAAATTGTTGGCCAACCATGCAAAATGTTGCAGAAACTTTATAGAACTGGTTTGGCCGTTCATCAGAACACTAAACGAAAGACATGCCCAATCAACTCACAAATTGAAAAGAATTACAAATTGCTATTGTTTTAAGTCAGAGAGCTTGGGTTTGTATTTTTTCTGTAACAAAAAAATGATGTGCTATTTCCCTCAAGGTTTTAATCTATTTGTTTGTTTCCCTCTGTGTTTACAGTAACTTGTGCTCACCATCAGCCACTTTTGCCTTTTGTACTTGGAACTTGTAGTTCATAATTAATAATTTTCCTGTCAATTTATCAGTAATGCTGCTTAGAGTTTTTCTCTAGATGTTTCAGTCTTAGTTTCCTATTTCTAATGATGGTCTCAGTTCGATTGTCACCTGGCCAAAGTGTCCTCCTTTGATGGCACTTATCACGAAATCCCTCAGTACCCAATTTATTATCTGAAATCATATCCTATTTTAACTGCTTATTAATAACACCATCTAGAGCAATTACTTTTTTATGTGCATGATGTCTAACTTCCTTTATATACATGTAAGATTCATGAGAACAGAGATATTATGTGGCATGACACTGTATTACCAGCATCTATATCATTAGCGACATTTACTAATTGAATAGTGAATAGTGGATGCAGGAATGGATGCATAGAGAATGTTTATAATTGTTACATGGTGCTATATGCAAAAACTCTGAATATAGTAGATGCTCAATGATCCTCAGATGCCGATGATCTTGCTATTGAAAATGCAATGAACTTATTTCTCAGGGGTAGTAAGACATTATCTTGGATAGAGTGGTGGAGTAAAATGTAAACGTAGGTCTTTTATACATCAATGACCAAGCACTACAGTGAGGTACATTTAAAGCAGAAAGTTAAAAAATATGGACTCCAGTGGTCTTTCCTAATTTCCTAAATTTAGATTCTCAAGAATGCACTATTGCAAGGTAATCCATGTTTCCTCTAACTTTTTACTTCACAACCTTGAATATGTTATTTGCTATCTCAACAGACACTGGTACATGTGAATTGGTTTACAGTTAAATATATGAAATGTTCCATATATGTGGGACACAGGAATATTTAAGTAATATCAAAAGAATTCTAAAGTTCATATGGAAATACAAAAGAAATTAGAATATCCTCAAAGCATATTTGAAAAGCAAAGAACTAAATTAGTGTTACACTCTTTGGTTTCTGTTACTCTACTTTTTCAGCATATAACACACTAAATATTGATTTATGATGATCATTCTCGACAAACATTAGATTAGATTGGCCCATCTCCTGGACTGTTAATTACTATAAGTTCAATTTGAGTTGAATATGCATGTGGCAGATGCCAAAAGTGATACAGAAACACATACAGAACTAAAACGCGATGTTGAGATGCTGGTGGGATTTGATAAGAAAGTAAGAATGGGATTGAATCCTCATGAACTTTTTTGTCTTTGGCCTGATGTTTCTATTTTTCTATTTAAAAAATCATAGTGCCACTGACAGATGAACACCAAAATTCTATTGATGCTAAATTCTATTTCATTTTTATTTTCTTGTTCTGTGATGTCTTCTGGAGAGCAGGATTTTGCCTCTATTTTTTATTTTTTCTGCGTTTCAGGAATATTTTATTCTCTCCTTAAAACTAATCCATTTTATTTTTACAACTATTCCAGGTTTAAAAGAAAAACCTGAGTATAAGTAGAAACTAGTGTCCACAAACCCACTGTGGAGCCCAGGCTGCCCTTGAACTCAGCCTAATCCTCCTTCCTCAGCTTCCCAGGTGCTGTGATTACAGGTGCACACCACCATACCTGGTTCCTATGTTGCTGGGGAATCTAACTCAGAGCTCTGCCCTTCCTGAGCCACAGCTCTAATCCTGGTCAATGCCTCCAGCCCAATTCACAATTTCTTCATGATGTATGACGCAAAGCGCCTTTTCTCACGCATACCTGCCACCTTTGCTTCTCCAACAAAGTAACCATTCAGATCTTTGGCTTGTTATAAAACTGAGTTCTATGTCTATTTTGGGCACAAGTCCTTTATCATACGCACATTTTGAAAACACTTTCTCCAGTTCTGTGTTTTCTCTTCATCCTCCTGGTACTGTTTCTCATCGATCAGAAGTGTTTAAATCCATTATAAAGAAATCCAATTATCAGCTTTTTTTTTTCTTCCACGGATTTAGTGAATCTGTTTTGATCTTATTCTTCTCTAGATGGTGTACTTAAACAGTCTTTAATAAACTTTGGTCACTTAAATTTTTTATGTTTTATTCCAGTGGTTTTATAGGTTTGCATTTCGTGCTAAGATCCATTTTACGTGAATGCTTACGGAACATTAAAAGTCGTATCTAGAGTTACTTTTGTGTATATAGTTGTCAAGTTGTTCCATCACTACCTGTGATTATCCGAAAGTAGCTTGCTATGATTCTAACTGGATCTTCTCTTTTAGAACGCTGTTATTTTCTTTTTCTCCATTACGTACAAATATAAAATGTTTACATTGAACTTGAGTATTTTGTGCACTTACAGTTTGTGTCAAAATTACAATCCTATTCCCTCCCTATTTTTGGCCCTCCTGCACCCTCTCCATCCCCCCTAATTCCCACTCTCACCCCCATTTACTTCTCTACAGTGACTATATTCTGGGTTTCTCATATTAGAGAAACCATGAGACATTCAACCTTCTGTGTCTGACTCACTTCACTGAGCATGATGGTCTCAAGCTGCATTCATTTGCCCACAAAAGCCTCAAATCTCTCTGTCTTTATAGAAAAGTAGTGCTCTATTGTGTTTTTAGCCATAATTTTTGTATTCATTGGTCAGTTGATGGGTATTTTGGAATATTCACATTTTAGCTATTATTAGTTGGGTTGCTGTAAATATGGACATACATGTATCTCTGTTATATATTGCTTTTAACTCTTTTGGAAAGATGCCCAGAAGAGATATTGCTGGATCAAATGGAATATTTATTTTCAGCCTTCTGAGAAATTTCCACACTGCCTTTCATCCTGGTTGTACCAGCTTACACTCCCACCAGCATAATAGAAGGCTTTCTTTTTACCCACAACTTTGCCAGCATTGACTGCTGTTCAAGTTCTTGACACACACTATTTGCTCTGGGATATAATATCTTAGTGATATTTTGACTTGCATATAATGCTTTTATTTTTTTAATTCTGTGATTTGATTGTTTTCCTTTTACTCTTACAACGTGATGATTTCCAAACTTCACTTCTTTTCTTTGGTGCTTCATTAGAATAGAAATACGCAAATTCATGCTCACAAACATGCACTTTCCTGACTTACGTACAACTCATCGTGAAGGTGCTTGAGGTTTTCATGCTAATCAGATTTGAAAGCTCGTTCTTACCTTATTCAACCAGAATCTGAGAGCTTTTCAGGCAATATTCATTTGCCTCAACCAAGTATAGAATTTATGTTTGACATGAGCCAGAAGTAGTTGCTTATCAATGTGAGAAGACATTGTTAAAATTCCTTGATAATCTTATTTCACCAAGTCATTCCTGTTTGAAAAAAAAAAATCACACATGGAGATTTTTCTCTTCCTGTATTGTGCCCGCGTCACTTAGTCGGGCATGATCATTTGCCTCCTAAACGTAAAACCAGTGGTTTTAAGTGCACACAGGAATTTTTGACACTACAGAATGCCTTTTCTAAAGAGTGTCCTACTTTCCTGCATAATGAAATACTGGTAGACATGTAGTCAGTAAAGTATGCAGCAAGTAAGTGTTTTAAATTAGAAACACTCAACTTTACATTGAGCCTGAAATCAGGGTCATGTTTACATCATAGCACGAAACAATACTGACAGATCTTGGCAACCGTGTGTGAAGTGACAAAATCAAAGGTTTCTTCTATATGTATCACTGTTGATGAGTCACCATCTGTACAACTTCATGTGTGCTTATCCATCTGTGTGTGTTCTTTGTTTGGGTTCTAGCCCTAAATACAAAGACCAATTTTCTGTTCATCATATATGAATGAATATATGGAATGAATAGTTCATGTATGAATGAACAACTTCAATAATGGAGAGGTCTGTTCTATTTTTAACTTCAGTCATCAAGTGCTTATTGTTGGTCTTCTCTATTGTGCTGTCTTTTTGATGCAGGGACAGTGTTGTCCTACCTTTTATAGTTCTAGTACCTAGCACATTGCCTGGAACATGATATTATTATTTTTAGTTGAATAAATAAATAAAACTCAACTTGATAAATTTGAGCTGCTATAATGTAATCCCATAGACGAGTGGCTTATACAACAGACATATCTTCCTCCAAAGTTCAAGATCCAGGTGCCAACAGATTGTAGTATAGAGACGACCATTTTTCTGGTGTGTAGACAGGCATATTGTCACTGTGTCCTCACACAATGAAATGAAAGAGGTCTCATCTTTTACAAAAACATTTGTCAGTCTACGAAGTCTTCACTTTAGTGACCTAATGGCCTCATAACGGCCCCCTCTCTTAATGCGTCACACCAAATAAGGCTTCAGTTTATGAATTCTGATGGACTCAAACATTTAATCTATGGTATGAGAGTATTCTTAAAGGAAAATCCATTTACCTGGGACCGAAAACTAATTAACAGCTCCATACTGAAAGCCTAAATGAGAATTGGGTTGAGAATATAGTTCAGTGGTAAAGTAAGTGCTCAGTATAGGTAAGGCCAGAGATTATATAGAGGAGCAAAGAAATAAAGAAATGAAAGGCAGAACGAAAGAAAAAGAGAGAAAAGGTATGCTCCTGAGAAGTCATGCGTGTCTGCAGATGTCCCTACTTTGTCTAACCACCATCTGTGTAGATGAAATGGTAGAAAAGTCCTTTTTTAAAGACTGTATGCTAGGATACCAACAAGAAGTAGATGTCGAGAGATATTTGGCATATAGAGGAAGCCACTGGAGGAATAAGGGAGAGGATTATAGTAGAAAAGGTATCTACCAAGATACCTTTATTCAACTAAGACAGGAATATTGAGTAATCCAATAATAAAGCTATTTTTAGAATATGTTCTTTAAAATGCATGTGATCTTGGGTGTCAAGTTAAAAAAATGAGTTCATTTGCAGGTGTGTTTCAATAGGTCCAATAATATGTTACCTGATATGACTCCTATGTATGAATGCTAGTATATTTTCCTTTATGAACTGTCTACATTGGTGGATATTATTTTGTCATCATGGATTTTTAAAATTCATTCACTTATCTTATTCAATATAAAGGGAGTAAATACATGTGATTTGTCCTTAGTGCCTTCAAGTTAATAAACCATGGAAGATGGTGCATGATAAAAATTTAAAAATTATTGTTTTTCCACGTATAGAAATTCTTCACCCTAATTAAAGTCAGACCCTTTAAATCTGTAGATAAATATTCTTGTTTCTAATTTTAGAGTCTACGAAGTCAGTACAATAAGTATTTATCTGCCTTACCTCCTATGGAACTGCCTGGTTATCAATTTCTATCATTTTAATATATCAGATTATGGAAAGTATGGTATGAAAGAAATTATGTCTGCAGAATTTTGAATTCAAATATTAAAACCTACGAAGTTTCAATGTTTAATCCAGTTGAATCTTCACATGCTATGCCTGGTAATACTAATCCATATTTCTCTAATCCTGTCATCATTTTTGATGTTTCTGTTTCCTATATATTTCTCACTTGAAATTTCTTGTGTGCTTAGACTTTGATTAATATAGATCTTTTTCTGATCATCCTATCATTTTGTTTAGCATAAAAGATATCGGATTTCTTTGGCCATAGAAATCATATTTTCAATCTACTTTGTTAATATATTTCCTCGCATGTTCTATTCAGTATAGTTATTACATTGCATCTTCACAATGTGTCTCAACCATTTTATAGACCATGACAATAATCCCAATCAGCCTGCCAGCATTTCACATCCTTTACCAAGCAGAAACTCCCTATGAAAAACTAAAATGCCTGGGGTAAATTTCCACAATAATGAACATTTTGTTTCAGAGTCCTGCAGCTTGGCATTCCTTTGAAAGAGTGAGGAAACTCTCCAATGGTAGAAACAAGCACAATGCAAATCTCTTGACCTTTAAAAGTATAGTTCCTGTCATTCTTTATAATAGGAAGTTCTTGAAAGCAGAAAAAATCTTTCACGCCTTATAGGTAAAGTTTATTGAAATAACAGTGTTTTGTTTTTGTGTTTTACTTGAAGGTACTATTTTACATTGAGGAGATGCTTTGTGGTTGACACATGGTTCTTAGACTTTGGGGTTTGATTGTGTTAGTACAAGTGTGTGCTGAATGATACAGGCAAAGATAGAGCAGTTCTGGAGTGAAGTCATGGTATTTCGAAGAGAATAAAAATGTTAAATCTTTTTAGATGAGAGTGGTGGCTCATTCTTGTCATCCCAGAGCTGTGGCAGAAGGATCACAGTTTGAGCCCAGCCCAGACAATTTAGCATCGTGAAGAGAACTTGTCTTAAAATAAGACAATTTAAAAAAGAGTTGAGGATGTACTTTAGTGTGGAGGCACTGCATTCAGTTCAAACCCCAGCACAGAGAAAAGAAAATTAATATAGTTGAGTACCAGTGATACCTCAGAGCATCTTCGGAATATGCACAAATGCCATGATTGATGGGTTATGTAGCATGTGCAGATCTACTACTGAAAGTGTGACCTTCAGTCCACCGTTGTCAGCCTGTTTGAAGAGTTTTTTGGTTAGGATTTGGAGTGTCCCCCAAAAGTCTCATGTATTTTAATGGAACCATGTGATGTTGGTGGATCGGGGTCTGGTCTGGAGGGGTGGATTGCAGTTAAGTTAGGATTAACGGTGTGTAGCGGCCACAACTGGATGCAGGAGGGACTAATTACTGGGCGGAGACCTGAAAGGATACATAAGCTGCACCTGCCTTCCTGGAGGGCGGGGACTAGTCTCAACTAGCCTCAGCTTGTCTTCCTGTTTGTCCGGGAAGCTGCCTCCACCTCTCTCTCTGCCATGTACTTCGATTGCTGGTGGCCGCCCCTGAATGGACTGTGACCTTCGAGACTGTGAGCTAAAATAAACCTTTCTTTCCTAAGTTTGTGGGTGTCGGGTACTAAGTCACAGCAATGAAAAAGTAACTAAGACAAAGAGCTTTTAAGAAACGCAGCGTTTCAAAGCAGCTAGCCAGACCTATCAAATTAGAATTCACTTTTTTTTAACCAAAATCTTGCTTGTTATTAATACACACATTGAACTTTAGGAAGCTCTGATTTACTCAACTTCTTCATTCAAAGGTGAAAATTCAGGCAAAAAGTGTGAATTTTGCATAAACTTGAAAAGATAGTTACAAAAATACTGAAAGCCACACGTTAATGAAATTGCATCAGTTTGCATGAGTAAGCGGTCCTACAGGAAAGAATGGAAAAGTTCTACTTTTTCATGGGCAGCATGCTCAGAAGCCAAAACCATTTAGGACATTGTTGATCTACCCAATGTGAAGACAAATAAATATTGAAAAAGAGAAGAACTAGCGCATTTTGCCAAAGAACCCAATGACAGCCACCTGTTGCATTTCGGAAACATCTTGGTGATTTAAAATCAAAATTTAAAAAACCATCAAAATCTTTAACTTTCTCCTTCCGTAGTGTGCCCTAGTTTCGAGAACTCTCCAGAGACATGGAAATTACATAATGACTATTGTATGTGTCAGGCATAAACAGAAAAATAATGAGTCAGTTTCCTGTATCATTTGTGAGTTTCCCAGTGTTTTGACACTTGGCTCGTGCGCAGACAGTATGCCTGTGTGATCTTGAATAATGGATCTCACATTGCTGCTGTCTGAAATAACATTCAACTGAAGCATATTTAGCATTTTTTACCAATTCATTATTTCCAGAAGTATATGAAAGTTACATCTAGAAAAGGGAGATACTGATTTTATTTTTAAATTTTCTTACCAGAGGGAAGAATGACCTCTGATTCTAGTTATATTATTGAAGGCATATAAATGCACCTGTTTATAAGACAAAAAAAAAACAGTTTTTTTAAAGAATAATATTATTATAGTAAAAAATTCACAGAACATAAAATTTAACATTTTATTGTAAATACACTAATTCCAAATTTTGTAGCACATTAGAACCATTGGGTTTGGGGAATCAGTGTCTTTGTCTACCCCTTTTTCAGAGGTTCACCCCTTTCCTAACTGACCATTGCCTTTCTACCCTGTTACTCATGTTGGAGACTTTCTATGTCACTATTTTTGTGCATTTCATAAGAGGGACACCTGTCTATAGTAAATCTTTTGTGCTTGATCCATTTCACTGAGCATTATTGACTCTAGGTGGGCCCATTTTCATTAAAATACTTTGTACCTGTCTTTCTTTGTGGCTGCATATTATTCCATTGTGTATAGGTACCACATCTTCTTTATCCATTCCTCTATGGGAGGGCATGTAGGTTGTTCCCAGGATTTGGCTATTATGAATTGTGCTGCTAGAAGCATGGATATGCATGTGCTTTTTTGGTACGTTGACTTTATGTCTTTTGAGAACAAACCCAGTAGTGTAGGTGCTAGATCAGATGGATATTCCTAGTCATAGCTTCCTAAGGAATCTCTAGATGGTTTTTCCCAATGGTTGTATCAGAATGCGTTCCCGCCAGCAGTGGAGTCCAGTTCCTTTTTTTCTGCACCCTTAACAACAGTTGTTGTTTTTGATTTCTTGATGTAGGCCATTGTCACTGGAGTGAGGTGAAATCTCAATGTTGCTTTTATTCACCTTTATCTGATAGTCAATGATGAAGGACTAACACTTCTTCATGTGCTTGTTGGCCATTTGTACTTCTTCTGTGAAGTTTCTTTTCATTTCAGCCGCCCACTTCTTGATGGGATCTTTCATTTTTGGGGGTCTTATGTTTTTCAGTCCTTTGCCTATTCTAGCTATTAATCCTTTGTCTGAGGTGTTACTGGTGGATACCTTTTCTCGCTCTGTGTGTTGCCTCTTCATCTTGATTGTTTGCTTTGTTGTGCAAAAGCTTTTTACTTAAATTTAGTCTCATTTGTTGATTCTTGCTGAGATTTCTTGTGCAGCTGGTGATCTATTCAGGAAATCCTTTCTTGTCCCTATGTCTTCTAGGGTTTTACCTATTTTTGTCTTCCAATCAGTTCAGTGTTTCAGCATTTCTGTTTTGATGTCCAGTTCTTTGATCCATTTGATCTGATTTTAGTGTGTGGTGACAGGTATGGGTCTAATTTCATTCTCCTGCATGTGGACATCCAGTTTTCCCAACACCATTTGTTGAAGATGCTGTCTTTCCTCCAGTGGATTGTTTTGGCCCCTTTGTCAAAGGTCAGATGTCAAAGGGTGTTTGGGCTTGTTTCAGAATCTTCAGTTTTGATCCTCTAGTCCTTCTGTCTGTTCTTATGCCAATACTGTGTAGATTTAATCACTATTGCTTTGTAGTATGTCTTGAAGTCTGGGATTGTGATTCTTCCAGCTTTGCCCTTGTTACTAAGAACTGCTTTAGAGATTCTCAGTTTTTTCTGCTTCCATATAAATTTTAAGGTTGTTTTTTCCATCTCTGCGAAGAATATAGTTGGTATTTAGATTGGTATTGCATTGAATCTATATAGTAGCTTTGAGAGTATGGCCATTTTGACAATATTAGTTCTTCCTGTCCAAGAACATGGGATGTTTTTCCATTTTCTAAAGTCCTCTTCCATCCCTTTCATTAGGGGTTTGTAGTTTTCTTTGTATAGGTCTTTCACCTATTGGATGGGATTTATTCCTAAGTATTTATTTTATTTTGCTATTGTGAAGGGGGTTGATTTCTTGATTTCTTTCTGTTTGGATTCATGACTGGTGTATAGGAATGCTATTGATTTGTGGGTATTGACTTTATCATCTGCTACTTTGCTAAATTTATTTATTTCAAGAGTCTTTGCTTGGAATATTTTGGGTCTTCTATATAGAGCATCATGCCGTCTACAAACAATGCTATGTTTACTTCTTCCCTTCCAATTCATATTTCTTTTATTCCTTGCTTTTGCCTGGTGGCTCTTGCCAAAATTTCAAGCACTATTTTGAAAAGTAGGAGAGAGATAGTGGACATTGTTGTCTTGTTTCTGAGTTTAGTGTGAGTGCTTTGAGTCTTTCTTCATTTAGGATTATATTGGCTGAGGAGTTGTTATAAATAGCTTAAATCATGTTGAAGTAGGATCCCTCTATTCCCATTTTCTTCAGAGTCTTTATCATGAATGGGTGTTGTATTTTTTAAATGCTGTTCTGGCATATGATTTTTATATTTGCATCTGTTAATGTGGTGTATTACATTTATTGATTTGCATATGTTGAATCATTCCTGCATGCTTGGGATAAAGCCTATTTGGTCATAGTGTATACTCTTCTCTATGATTTATTGTACTCTGTTGGCCAGGATTTTATTGAGTATTTTTGCATCTATATTTATTAGGGATACTGACCTCTAGTTTTCTTTGTTGGGAGGGTCCTTGGTTTTGGAATTAGAGTTATGCTTGCTTCAAGAAATGATTTTTGGAATTTTCATTACTTTTCAATTTCTGGAAAAAGTTTGGTGAGCAGTGGTACTAAATCTTCCCTAAATTTTTTATAGAATTCTGCTGGGAATCCATCAGATTCTGGGTGTTTTATTACTTCCTTTATTTCATAGCTGGATATTTGTCTATTCAGATATTTAACTTCTTCTTTCAGCTTTGGTGGTTGGTATATGTTTGGAGACTCATCCATTTCTTTTAGATTTTTGAGTTTATTGGAGTACAAATTTTCAAAGTAACTTTTTATTGTCCTTTGGATTTCCTTGTTATCTGTTGTAATTTCACCTTTTTTATTGCTGATTATATTGATATAGGTTTTTCTTTCCTTTTTGTGAGTTTATCAAAGGGCTTATCAATCTTATTTAACTTTTCTAAAAGCCAACTTGTTGTATCTTCTTTTTGTACTTTTCTAGTTTCTATTTCATTACTTTCTGCTCTGATCATTATAATTTCATTCCTTCTGTTAGTTTTGGGGTTGGCTTGTTCTTGTTCTAGAGTCCTGAACTGCGAGGTTAGATTATTTATTTGCCCTTTCTCAGTTCATTTTATGTACGCATTTATGGAAATGAATTTCATTCTTAACACTACCTTCATTGTGTCCTGGAATTTGCATTGTGCTGTGATGCCATTGTCGTTTGTGTCTGTGGACTTCTTTATTTCTTCCTTGATTTCTTCTGTGACTCAACGTTTATTTAGAAGAGTGCTACTCAATCTTTGTTTGAGTTATATCATTTGTTTGTGTTATAGTTGATTTCTAGTTATATTCTATGATGATCTGACAGGGTACATGAGATTATATCAATATTCTTTATCTGTTTAAGCTTGTTTTGTGGCCTAGGATGTCATCTATTTTGGAGACTGTTTCATTGGTGGCTGAGAAAAATGTGCATTCTGTTGTGTTGAATTAAAAATTTGTATATGTCAGAACCATTTCTTTTATGATGTAGTTCTGATCTACTATGTCTTTATTTCGTGTCTAGTTTACCTGTCTTCTTAGGAGAAAGGTGTGTTAAAGTCCCCCACTATTATAGCATTGGAGATTATGCTTTTATTGAAGCCCAGTAGCTTTTGCCTTATGTAGTTAGGTGCATCATTGTTTGGGGCACACACGTTTATGATTGTCAGTTCCTCTTTATGGATTGTTCCCTTTACAAGAATGAAGTGACCATCTTTGTCCTTTTTTCCAAGTTTTGGCTTGAAGTTCACTTTGTCAACAAACAGTATTGCTACTCCTGCTTTTTTTCTGTCCCCTAGTTGAGTGGACTATAGAACTCGAGCTTTTCAATTTGAGCCTGTGTTTATCTTCATTTTTCAATGTGCCTCTTGCGCAAGCAACATATGGTTGGATTCTACTTTGTAATCCATTTTGTTAATCTATATATTTTGATTGGTGAGTTGAGGCCATTAGCATTTAGGGGAACAATTGATATGTGGATCTTAGGTCCTATGATTTTATAACCCTGTGAATATTCCACTCTTTTGTTTACTTATTTTTTAGATGTTCTCTTTATTAAGAATAAACCTCTTTGTTGTGGTTGTTTCCTGTTTCCTGATCCAGCAGACCTTTGAGAGTTTATTGTAGTGATGGTTTGGGTGTTATAAATTTCTTTATAGTTTCTTTGTTGTGAAAAGTTTCTATTTCATCGTTGATTTAAAATGATGTTTTTATTGGGTACAGGAGTCTTGATTGACAGTTACTATCTTTTAGGGATTTGAGGACTTCATTCCAGGCTCTTCGGATTTATATTGAGAAATCTACTATTACCCTGACCAATTTGCCTTGATATGTCACTTGCTGTTTTTTTTCCCTCTCTTACAGCTTTTAGAATTCTCTCTTTGCTTTGTGTTTCAGTGAGTTTTATTATAAATGTCTAGGAGAATTTCTGTTTGGTCATATCTAGTGGGCCTATGGTATACCACTGTCACTTATGTGTCTACTTCATTTCCTATGTGTGGGAAGTTTTCTCTTATTTCATGACTTCAGCAAATAGATTTCTTAGTCCTTAGTATGAATTTCCATTCTTTTTGTATTCCTGCTACTCTGAGATTAAGTTTCTTTGAGTCTTCTATAACCTGCAGCATTCCATTTCTTTTTTGACATTGAATTATTTTATGGTTTTTAATAATCTGAGGCTTTATTATGATTTTGTCTTCTAGAACTGAAATTTTTCTCCTCATTTCGAGGCATTCTGTTCCCTAGACTTTTCATGGATGTTTTCATTGCTTGGTGGTCTTCTTATATCTTTTCATATTTTGGGATTTTTTTGTGAACTTACATTAATTTCCTGTAATGACTTCTGTAGTTCTGCTAGTTTTGCATTTATTTATTCCTTCAGTTCTTTGGTTAAATCTTTTTTGATTTCTTCAAGTATTTTGTGTAATTTAGGACAACAATTTCTGAATCAAGTCATCAACCATTATGTTACCACTAACTTACTACAGTCTTCTGCTAATCTTTCCAGCCCCAGATAGAAATCAAAGGTGATTTCCAGAAAAAGTATAGAATTATTTTCAGGTTACAGATTTTTTTTTTTTTGACAGGATCTTACTCTTCAATCTCGGCTGGTCCTGAACTCACTATAAACCAGGCTGGCGTCAGTACTGAAATCACAGGTTTGTGCTTCCACACTGAGCTTAGGTGGTGCTGGGGAATCAAACCTTTGGCCTTGCCCTTGCTTACGCACTCTGATGCAAGGCCTTGCTCTAACCGCTATGCTATTCCTCCAGCCTCAAGATCAAATTTATTATCCTGATAAGATCCTGGCTTTTTTCTCCTGTTTTGGATGCAGTTATTGAAACTTACATTCAAGTAGGGGAATCCTGATCTGAATTACGTATAAACTTATTATTTCTTTAACTCTTTTTTCTAAAGGCAATGAACAGCAAAACTACTTAATATTAAAAAATATCTCTACATTATACTTCAGATTTACTTTTAGTTTTGAAAATAAATTAAATATGGTGAAATTTACAGGTCAACTGATTTCATAAACAACCTAAATTGTGAGATATGATATATATTATGATTGAGACATGCTTTCCAGATGATATTATTTTTAAGCAACTTTTAAAGTATGATGGTATCACATCCTTGATTTCAGAATCTGTGTGGTTACATATCCTACTCATTTTCACTTCAAAATGGTTAAATTTGCTTAGCTCTTTCTTGAAGCTATGGGAGGATGCAGGCTAGTAGCTTTCTGTACATTCTAAAACAATGTATTGTTAGATGTGGTACAAGGATCCAGAAAGAAAGCAGTTCAAATCCCTTTCTCACAGACATCTTATTTAATGTTTCCTTAGACTGGTCAGGTGTCACTTCTGGAGCTCACCTTAAATCTTAAAGTGTAAGAATTGCAAGAGTGAGTTGGGCATGCTGTTCTAGACCTCAGCAATTTTGGACAATGTGCTAAACTCCCTGGAAATCTCCTACATGAAAAAGAGAAATCTTAATGTGTACAGATTATCTTTTCCTCACTTGAACTTGTTTATTGGTGAGATTATTTGAATGGCTCATTTTTTCTCTTTCTGTTTAAAATTTGACTTTAATTCATTATGAATAATTATATTCCAAGTGTGTATTTGAAGGCATTTCTCTCCAATGAAAGAAGAGAACTCACTTCGGCCAAGTATCCCAAGATCTGATGAATTAGTCATACCTGCCCCAAGTTCCCTTTTTCACTATTTCTGACATCAAAAATGTTCTCACTCTTTCTTTACTGTTCCAACTAGAGTTCTATACATCTATACTTTCATATTTTTTGTTGACACTCCCCTCCGCTCCTCTCTTTATCCTTGTAGTTCTGTGAGGTTTTTCCAATTCAATCATATTTTATTTATTAAAATGGGTCTATGAAAGTTTTATTAGTAAGCAGAAAGGATGGGAAAGGGCATGACGTATGATAAAGCTCATGTCTCACTCAGGCCAATGTGTATTATATCTACTAAACTTTATAAGTTTGGCATTGTTAGAGGGTACTGACATGGTTTCAATTCCCCTATAATTATGTTTTCCTATTGTTTCATACTCACATTTCTACAACTAGGTGTCTCGGGCTTTGCCACAAGATGATAACGTGCAAGTTATTCACATTGAAACTCACATTTTGGTAAGCAAATAAATAATCATTTCTGGTCATTCAATTTTTCTGATTATTCACATGATTTTTATACATCAAATATGAAGTCAAATATTTAATATTTCATACTGTAGTATTGTTTAATTCTTACGTAAAATTTATTTTATGGGTTAATTTTCTTTTTCAAAATTTTTCGGATAAAGTTGTTTTTATCAGTGAAAGATATGTTCTATATCATTTTAAGCATCTAATTAGTGGACAAGGTATGACAGTCCTAAGATTATGATTAGGTTAGGGAATATTATTCTGGCTTGCCCCAACATGTCATATACCCTTGTGTTTATTTAGTCACGTGAACCCACTGCAACAATTTAGATATGGGAAAAGCATGTACAGGTGCATACTCTTGGTCATACTTGGCAGAACACAATTGCTAGGTAAAAACCCATTTTTTAAGGGAAGAACGGCTTATTTTAGCTCAGTTTCTGGGGGTCTCAATCCATTCATGGTTTTCTGGCAATGGTGGAAGGGCATGGTGGAGAGCCTAGCCAGAGGTAAGCTGTTCACAATGTGGCAGGTCAGAGACCCAAGAAAGGAAGGAAGGGTGGAGCTACCATATACCCTTCCGGTTGATCTGAAAACTCATTCTTCAGAGTTGCTTTGTTTTTTTTTTAATTAGTCCTCTAATGTTCAGCAGAAATGTTATTTTTGTTATTCATTTGCAAAGCGTGAATTCATCTATGATTTTCTTTCCTGGGAGAATTAATCAGCAGATACAAACTTGGAGAGTTCCCCGCAGATGTTTCTACCCATTTTTAAAAATATATATTCACAATAGGATGGTCCTCAGATGTGATAGGGACCCAAAGGCTTTCTTGATGATTCTTTCTTGTACAACTGTGACACTTTATGTGCTACCCATTTTTTTGTTTGTTTTATTCTTTAGGTGTCCTTTTCCACCTACATTGTAAATTTTGGTGAATGTTGGGAATTTGTTTTATCTTGTATTTTTCATAGTTTCTAACTAGGAGCATAATAAATATTCATTGAATGAAATGTCAGTTTTCTATAACAGTGAAACAGTTTGCTCATATTTCCAGTTCTATGGTGATTTAATTAAAACATAATAGCCTTAGTGAAAAACTTCCTCAGAGACATTTTGAAACTTTAAACGAGGCTTATTCCCAATGTCTACTTTTCCACATAAATATGTATCACCTCAAAGCAGCCTATGTGACTAGTCTGGCATAACTCATGATTCAGGGAACCACATTACCTTACCTTTTTTCATAGTAGATTATGTCAGTGAAAATATCCAGTGATTCTATTCTTTATTTTATGTACTGGCAAATCAACTGTCTTCAATCATTGTTGATGCTGGGCACTGAAAAAACCTATCATGAGACCCTTACCTTTAGAGCACTTGCAGTTGGGAGGTGCCCAAAATTCGTGTGTGGCACACTGTAGTGTGCGTCCAGGCCCACACTCTTCCAATTGGGTGGAATACAAAAATCAGTTGAACACAAGAGCCAAGACAGGGAAAAGCCAAATATTCCTCACCCAATGAATAGATAAACAAATATTGTACATCTATAACATGGAAGCAAGTCAACTATTCCTCACGCAATGAATTAACAAGGGAAGAAAGTCCATTAGGTGACGTATTATTCATTCATAAAAAGGAATGGGGTGTATATCCTATAGTGGATAAGAGAAGATGCTGGAAAGCATTGAACTAAATGAAAGACACCACATGAAAAAGATGCATAGTGTGTGATTCTACTTACAGCATAAATGGGAATATCTCTTAGAGACAGCAAGAACGTTCAAAACTACCAGGGCCGAATGGGAAGAAGTAATGTAAAGTAGTGACTGCTTAATACACAGTCTCTGTTTTAGGTAATGAAAATATTTTGGAAATAGTGGAGATGGCTGCATAACACTGAGTATAACTCATGCCAATGAATTAAATGCTTAAAATAGTCAAAATGGAGAATTCTTATGGATAGTTCACCCTAATTTGAATAAATTAATAATACAATATGCCAAATAGTAGGACTATGACTGGATAAACTGACTAATAAGTGAGTTATATCTCAAAATGGCTTTTAAAACGTCATGTGAAGGTCAAGGGGTAGAAAGATATAAATTCTTAGTGTTTTTGTGATCCTTTTAAAAGAAAATATTAGAATAACAATAATAAGAAAATGAAAATAAAAGTATCAGCTTACTTACGAACACCTATGGATTCTGGTGAGATTCTGGGAATGTGTGGAAATGTGTTGAAATCAATATACAAATCGTGGTCTGTCATGTCTAAGCAGCATTCACGGACTTGAGAACTTTCAAAATGAGTTTGCTGTTGGAAATCCTTGTTAAATGCAGTCTGTTTCATCCTCTTTCTTCGCAGAGCTGGCCATATTTCCAGAACGTCTTTGGGTGTCGGTGATGGATCGTTCTTCTTTTCTGTCCCTTGTATCGAGGGACTTTGCAAACTGCAAGAAGTGCTTTGTGATAAGAAGGGCCCCTGAGTCTCTGCACCTAAAGGCTTTGCCAAGATTGCCAGCTTGCCAGATCTTCAGCTGCCAAAAGACAAACCCCAACTTCTTTCTATGATGAAAGTAGGGGGAAAAAAAGGGCATGTGCTTGGCGGACTTGCCCAATTCTCTCTGCTTCACAGGGAAAATAAATCTCTGAAGAAGTCCAAGAGAGAGCTACCATCTGGTCAGTCTCCTGGCTCTCCCAGCGCGGCTCCCGACACCTACGGCCAAGTGTCAGGAGGGCTTCCTGTGTTGGACAAAGGCCGGCGTCAGTGCTCAACGCCAATACGCTAAAATCAGATGGGACTCTAATGAAGTGGAAATCAGCAGACTCATTAGGGCCTGCAGCCTCATCTCCACTGCTGGTGCACTCGTAGCAGGGCAAACATGTCTGCAATAAAAACTAGAGCAATTTAATAGCTGGCCCTGTCATTGCTGACGGTCCATTAATTTCTTCAAGAATCTTCAAAATATCCGATGATAAACCAACCCAGTAACTACAACACTAGGTCCTGCGTGACTTAATGGTGACTCTGCTGGAAAAGCAAGACAGCTGTTTTCACAGGGCAGGTGCTTTGTGGCTAGTTTGATACATTTCCTGCTCAGATCTTCCATTCACAAAGCCAGTTTTTCTTTTCATCCGGCGTTGTTCATGTTACCAAAGTTCACATCTTTTAGAAGACCCTCCCTATAAAACAAGCGGTGGTATGAAATTTGTATGTGTATTTACATTGGTTTTAGTGATCTGCTCGGCTTAAATATTAACCATGTTTGTTGCTTATTGATTTTTCCTTTAGCATCTTAAGTTAGTAGCAATTAATGATGTGAAAACATTAATTTATATTACTATTTTAATGAAGGTTAGAAGTCACCGATGAAGTATGCAAAATTTGAATTAAAAGGCACCAAAATGTGTCAACTGTGAATTAAATCCACGACATTTGCTCTGAACTACATCCCCAGCCCTGTCTCTCCTCATCTAATGTTTTGAGAGACGGTCCCAGTAAGTCATTAGTATGCCCAGACTGGGCTCAAACTGGACATATTCCCACCTCATTGTCCCAGAATCCTGAGATTACAAGACTTTACCACCAAACCCTTGGAATTATAAGCAAAGTCAGAACATGATTAGCTTTCTCCAAGTAAATATTAATCTTCAGGGTAGTGAAACATCTATATACAGTGGTCCCCCTAACAACCATGTGTGTCCCTGAGACACTATTCCCAGATAGGCTGTGCTGTTTTCAGTTTAAACTCAATGAAGTTAACCTTCTTTGTATTTCTGTGTCCGTTTAGCGTACCCCAGTAATTCCTCATCTCCCTTCCAAAGCTGAGAGTCCTCTAAAACAGATTATCTCTGTCCCTGGGCCACAGGTTGTTATTGGTCTTTAACCTCTTAAGAACCTGAGGCATAACAGGAGGTTAACAGGAAACTTCTTGCAATGTTCTTTGTTGCTCAAATTACTGCCTGAGCTCCGTCTCCTCTCACATGATAGGAGCGTGAACACTATTGCCAGCTTCACATGTGAAAGGCTTAAATTTGTAAGAACTTAATGCCGGATGATCTGAAGTGCAGCTGAGGTGGTTATCTCACCCCCCCTGCCCCTTGTCCTCACATCCAGCCAGTGGGAAAATCGTGATTCAAGTAACTGATCCCTGGTGCCAAAAATGTTGGAGAATCCCTGCTCTCCCTCAGTTTTTCTAACTAGTCACCCATCAAGTACCATGTCCTGTTGGTCTTGCTACTGTTCAGGGCTTAAAGATGCTCTGAGTGAGCAAGGCATGCACGACCCTCCATGAAGTTAGAGTTCTTTGAGAAAGAAAGGGATGGACAGCTGAATTGCACTGAGTGCGACTCAGTGACATTTGCGGTGCTATGCACGTTTGTTACCAGGTAATATTTTTCATCCCTTTGTGCTACTATAACAAAAATGCCCAAGATTGAGCATTTTGTAAGCGACAGACATTTCTGGAGGCGGGGATATCCAGGTACATGAAGACAGTGGTACATCTGGCCTTTAGTGAGGACCCATTTCTCATAAATGATATTGTCTGTCCTCACCTGGTAGAAAAAAGAAAAAGAGGGAAGCAAAAAAGGCCTTACCTAAGTCCATTCTGCCATTTTATAAGGAAGTAGTCATTCATGAAGGCTCAACCTGCATGCCTTACTGACTTCTCCAAAAGACTTCAAGTCTTTTTGGCCATCCACCGCAGGGACTGAGTTTCAACATGGATTTTCAAGGGGACACATTTAAACCATTGTAATGACCGACCCTAGGCAGTGCGCTCTAGGAAAGTTTTATAAGGAAATGGTGTTAAAACTGAGACATCTGAAAGATAAACAGTATGATATTAATAAACCAGAACTAATGGAAAGAAAAATTGAAATTAAAAACAGAATAGCATAATTCTGCTGCTGAGCTCTCACTTGAGGCAGTTAGAAGAAGCCTGCGATGGGATACAGATCCTGAACTAATTGATGGTTTGAACAGAATGGATGCTTCTCAGATTCATCTTTGTTCAAAACCATATTCATACTGTAGCTGTTATAGTATTTGCTTTTGTGTCTATGTGTTTGTGAATATTGTATGTTATGGTTTGAATCTAGACTGTTCTCCAAAAGCCTCGTGTTCCTATGGATACTGCATAATGTTGGAAAGTAGGGCCTGGCTGGACAGAGCAGATGCTTGGGGCTTGACCTGGAGGGGCATGTGCTGGTTCTGCGATCTCTGCTAGGCTTCTCAGCTATGTCACGCTGCTGTGATCGTCTCTGTCCCCTGCAGCACTGGCAAAACTCTGTCTGCGGTCCACTATGTGACTTTGCTCTTTTCCAGTTACCCATCTGCGAATAAACTGTGACTTTCTGAAACTGTAAGCTAAAATAAATCTTTCCTCCCTAAAGTTGTGTATGTGGGCTATTGAGTCAAAAAAGTAACTGAGACACTGTATAAATTAATATAAACCTGTTTGAGAATTTACAGGTCTTCAAGGATAGGTCTTTTCCCTGTTTCCTTTTGTGTGCTATAGTAGAGTGTCAAAAATTTTCTTATAAAGAGCAATAAGAGTTAACCTGATCTCAGATAACACTAGCAGTGTGCACAAATAATTAATTACAAAAACTATATGAGTCAAGGGACAAAAGAAAAGGTATGTTCAGAACTTTTCCTTTTAGTAAGTGAGAAATCCATGGCCCTGGGAAATATCATTGGTGTTAGTCAAAAGTGCACAGAAGAATGTAGAAGAGGTGAATGGGCAGATGCTGATGTAAGATGAAATGATGTTTTCTCCCTATAACCTGTTCACCTCTTACAAAATTTCCTAAAATGATCGGTTTGATTTGAGGAAGTCATATCTTTAATGACTACAACACACACACACACACACACACGTACAAAATGACCTACAACATGAGTCCTCTTAGACCCTTTGAAAAGTACATCAGAGCATCCTGTCATCACCTCTTGTTCTGAGAGAAAGTTAGCAATGTTTTTCAAAAGCCATTTAAGATTGGCAGAATCCTGTTCCCAAATGAGTTATAGAGAGAATTCAGAGGAACACAATCAACATTAGTGAAGTTCTGATTGAAGCTTGTGGTGAGAGCCAACAGCTATTTTTAACTCCATGAGTCCCTGTGATAATGTTGCTGATTTTAGGGCTCCCTTCTGGAAAGCATGAAACTTTTCAGGGCCTAAGACCAGCTCAGTCTAAGTCTTAGTGGAAGTCAAGCATACTCAAAGGTCTGCAGCTGCATGGCCATGGTCTACAGCAGATAAAATAAGCAGTATGAGAGAAAATGGTATCTCAGAAGAGCACAACTGGAGTGATATTCTTACCAGAACTACGAACCCAAAAAGCTCAATGCAGACAAAACCATACAGTTGAGTTCAGCTGCAAGAAAACCATGGGTTGCAGGACAGGGTATAAATCAGTTCTGACGCAAAAAAAGGTATCTGAACATGAACGAAAGTTAAATTCTAATTCACACACACTTTCCCATGATAAGTAGATTGGCTTTTGTGTTTTCTTATTAGACATCTGAAATAGCTTTATTTTATACTTTGGAGTTTTATTTGTACCTGTCATAATATTCCCAGATACAATAATATTTATTCAGAGCTTAATATAAAGATATATAAGTGCATCAATTCAAAATTAGACATTGCAGCAATATTTAGCTAACAACTATCAAGAATCTAAAATGGAACTAGAAAAGATAAAACTTTCATGTGTTAGGAATTTATTTTTCATGAAGAGAATCTTCTGCCTTTTAAAATAAAGTAGTGTAAATCAGTTGATCATAAATTATGAATGCTGGTATTTGAATCATGCAAGTATAAACCTAGACCTCCAGAGTAGGTGCTATCCTTTCATTATGCAAAGCAAAACAATCACGGTAGAGTATTTCAATATGGAAAAAACCTACTAGCATTCATTTTTGTCTCTGTCAATTTAATCAGTTTGGAAATAGAGACCAAAATTGATAATATTTTATTCATTAATTTCTTTATCTGTTTTATGAGGCAGATGTTCATCAATTCTTTCATGTAAATTAGAATTTTAGAGCCAAAAAGGAGAGTGTAGTTTTTTTTTTTTCATTGTTTTTGCTTTTGCATAAACCTGGGCTCAGCTCTGGGCTTGGTGCAGGAGTACGGCGTTCTCCTGTCTCTACCTTTCATCTCTTCCCAACAAAAGGTTGGTGGCATCTAGGCACTATTGTTATAGACGTATTTATCCTAATTGATTTATGACTCTCCAGAGTTCTACTTAAGGGATTTAGGCTTCCCCAGAATTTGGGTGGCGGCAACCTTGGCTAACATTTCAAATACTCAACCCTCGCCTACTTATTCTTTGGAAAGTTTTTTTTTTTATCATAACAAATAGCTTCTCCTCCAGCCTGAGCTCCAAAATAAATATGAATGGACTAAATAGAAACCTAACCTATCCATGTTTACCTGGTTCCGGGGTGTTCTAAGCAAGCCACAGACCCAAAAAGACCTGCCCAACTCAGCTTAGCTTGGGTCAGTAGAACCAGTGGTAACCTGCAGATTTGTGAGCACAGACATAGGAGTGAGTTGATGTGTACCACCACTGTAAGAGCTTTTATTCAGCTTTTTTTGTTGCTATACCAAATACCTGAGATAATGAGGTTATAAAGAAAAGAGATTTATTTCAGCTCCTAGTTTTGGAGGTTACCATTTAAGGACAATTGGCCCCATTGCTTTTGTGCCTGGGGTAAGATAGCACATCATGTGGGGAGAGGGTGTCACAATGAAATTTTTTACCTCAGGGTCAGAGAACAAATATAAAGAGAAAGATAAATTTTGGGAATGCAGTCTCACAATTCCCTTGAAGGGTGTGTCCCAATGACCTAAAAACCTCCCACTAGGCCCCACCCTTCCAAGTTTTCACCACCTCCCAATAGTGCCAAGCAAGGGGGAGGGGGCACATATTTTTTTTAGCACAAAGTCTTTGGAGAACAATCTAGATCCAAACCATAACAATAGTTGGCTACTCAGCATTATTATAACAATTACTGCACAATATAAGACTTAAAGCCATCCTTTTCTTCTTTTTAAGTAGTCTGTATTCAATCAAAAAATACTTTAGCTCAGCCAAGAAGAAAAAAATGTTGCACTTATATCATCCAATATATCCTAAAGGTTGTACTTAAGGAAACAAAGGAATTCACCACAAGCATGTAGGGCTGTGTTGCTCATAAAAAATATAAGCTCAAAAATTTCCCAGAATATCATGAGACGAAATGACTAAATAAAGCCATATTTGGGGTCAGAGACAAATCTAACTGCTTAGGCTAGTGAGAATTTGTGAATTTATTTTCTTTAAAGATAGAGGTTAATCCTCTGTCCTGGAAACATTTTCATCTGTATTGTTAACCTCTGACCATGTTCTCTCTGGGTCATTGTTCTTTCTGTTCAACATGTAGCTTTCTCTGCTACACAAAGGTATTTCACTGATGAAATGAGGAATGGCAGACAGTATGTCATGAATTAAAAGAAAAAAGCAAGGCAGAGTCATGGGTTAATGACCCAACTCCACAGTTCCCTGAGTTTGTGGCCTTGGACGAGGCCCTCAAGCTCTCTGATCTCTGGGTTCTATTATCCTCTCAAGGGCGACATCTGTCCCACCTACTCGCAGTGCTGGTGTGAGAATCTCATGTCATGATGCTATAGAGCAGCAAAGAACTATACAGATGTTACTACGTGCAAAAGACGGTTCTATGAAACAGATGTTAGGAGATAATACATCACATCTTGAAAAGTGCTGGCTTTGAAGTCCAACTCTGTCACTTACTAGACACATGATCACTGGCATATTGTGCAAAGGCGAGCTAATAACACCCACCTTACATTTGTGAGGACCAAATGAGATAAGAAAAATGAAGCAATGAGCACAGTGTTTTGATTTAAATATAAAGTGCCCCCAAGACTCATGTATTGAGAGTGTTTTTCCCCAACACCATAATGCCCTGAGATGGTGCTTTTGGAAGGTGACCAAATCATGATGGCCCTAACTTCTATAGCATATCAATTTATTGATAGAATCATATTTTATGCCACTATTTATAGATAAGCCGTGGATAAAGTGTGCCCTTGGGCCTTGTCTGTGGTCCTTCCTCTGTGGGTTTCTTTCTCTCTGCTGCCTGTCTATTATCATCCACCACACTCTTTGCCATGCCACTATTCTGAAAGCCATGGAGCCAGACAGCCATCCACTGAAACCTCTGTAACTATGAGCCAAAATAAATCTTTCCTCCTTTAAGTTTTTAGCTCAGGTGTCTCGTCACAGCAATGGAAAGCTGACTGACATATATAGGATTCGCACAGGATAGGACCTAAAAGTTTGGCAGTTGGTTATATACCGTATGTTGGTTTTTAGCGTTGATTGATTTAGCGAGGATTGTCAGTGTTATTTATTCTTTCAAAGAACCAACTCCTTGATTCATTCATTGATCTTGTTTTTAAACTTTTTTTAGTTTCTGTGTCATTGATTTAATCTCTAATCCTTGCAACTTCTTTCCTTCTACTACATTTGAATTGGGATTGCCTCTGTTTTTCTAGGACCAGATGTATTATTTCATTGTTTATTGCCCTAACCCTAATCCCAAATTACAGTGCTGCTGGATTTCCAGTCCTTCACCACTAGCTCGTGGCTGTAGGTCCAGTTCTGAGGCACCAACCATTGAGAAGAGGTCCCCAGTGAAGGGTGATCTCTGCCTGGCTGACACAGGTCTAGCTTTGAAGCTTCAGTAGACCATCACCTGGCATGATGCTTTGCCAGGCTGAGGTAGATTTAGCTCTGAGCTGCTTGCAGGCATTCAGCTGGTACTGCTGGGCTCATAGCTGGGTGTGTGCACAGACTGAAGAGTCTCTCCAGTGTCTATAACCTCAAGAGTTGACTTCAAGCCCCACTTTAGAGCCCGGGGCTCTGTTACTACTCCAAACCGAACTGCTAAGGGGTCCTTTCCGTTGTATTTCAGGCTCCTTAACTGAATTCAAATGGAGCTGCCTTCTCAGAGCTCCTACCACACTACCATCTTCCAGGCTAAAGTTTTTAAGAGCTGCCCTTCTGTGTCTCCTCCACCAGTTATAATCTCCAGCGGTCCATTTTGGAGGACAGCATATGGAGTAGACTGAGGCTAGGAATCTCCCCTTTGCCTCTTTCCTAATGTTTGTCTCCAGGTCTAACCCTACACAATTCATTACCCTGTAATTTGGTGTCTAAACATGTGGCAGCCAGAGTGTGCTAAGACAGATCTAGATTTGGTTTGAATAAGGGAAAACAAATCACTAGCTGTGTGCTTTCTTTTCAATTTGTAAGACTTAAAAAGTCGTTTACTGACATAAAAATACAAGAGGCTTGCCTGGTGATGGGGGCCTATAATCTTGGCACTGTGGGAAGCTTAGGCAGGAAGATTACAAATTCAATCCCAGCTTGGGCAACTTAGCCAGTTAATGAGACCCAGTCTCAAATAAATAATAAAAAGGGACTTGGGGACTGATTGAAGGCCTATGTTCAATTTCTAGCACCACAAAAAGGGGGCAAGGGAAGTATTCTCACACTCTAGAAAAAGAGACATTTTAAAGAGATGTAGAGAATTTAAATTCTTGACCCTTATTAGAAATGTATTCACCTTACAAAGGAGCCACCACCCTGCTAGATGCTACATTAAGTAAAACTTAATTTAGTACGTTGCTGTGGTTAGGACCTGGGGTGGCCCCCAGAAGTCTCATGTATCTTAACGGAACCATGTGACGTTGGTGGATCGGGGTCTGGCCTGGAGGGGTGGATTGCAGTTAAGTTAGGATTAACGGTGTGCAGTGGCTACACCTGGATGCAGGAGGGACTGGTTACTGGGCGGAGACCTGGAAGGATACATAAGCTGCACCTGCCTTCCTGGGGGACTGGGACTAGTCACAACTAGCCTCAGCTTGCCTTCCTGTTGGTCTGGGAAGCTGCCTCCACCTCTCTCTCTGCCATGTACTTCGATTGTTGCCGGCCACCCCTGAATGGACTGCGAGCTAAAATAAACCTTTCCTTTCCTAAGTTTGTGGGTGCTTGGTATTGAGTCACAGCAATGAAAAAGTAACTAAGACATACATTAAAATAATTTTTTTCTCTCAATAAAATACTATTCCATTCTCATTGGAGAAAATTTAGTGATCTGAAGAGATGTTGTAAGAAGATTCTGAATTCAAGCATAGTCCTCAATCTTCAGATAAAGGTGATTTACACTTCAATGTATTTGCTTACTGAGTTTTATTTTTTATTATTTTTAATTGATATACATTATATATATTTATCATGTGCAATTTAATGTTTTGGTGTGTGCGTAGATTGCGAGATGGCTAAATGGGTTAATTAACATGCGCTTTCCCTCACCTTTCTGCAGTAAGAACACTAAAAATCTACTCTCAATTTTTTTCACATATGCGATATAATGTTATGAACATTACACTGCACAATAAACGTCTTGAGCTTATTCCCTGTCTAAATAAAATCTTCTGTCTTCTGCACAAAATCTTCCAACGCCCAGAGGTTCCAGCCTCTGGGAACCTCCATGCTATTCTTTGTAGCTAAGAGTGTATCATTGTTCGAGTCCATAAATAAGACAGACCGTGTAGGATGTCTTCCTGAGCCTGGCTTCCATCACTTAACATCTTCCAGGTTCATACATGGTGCGGCACATGACCAGATTCCATTTTTCTTTTTAAATAAGAAATAATATTCTACGGTGTATTTTATATCAAATTTTCTTTATCCATTCATTCATTGAGGCATCTTCTTCAGATTACTCCCATATTTTGGCTATTGTGAATAACGCTGTCATGACCATGGGAAGACAAACATCTTTATTAGGCACTGATTTCTTTCTTTTTTATTTATTATTTTTTTTGGCTCAGAGTCACAAGAGGAATTGCTAGGTCATTTTATTCTTCATTAATTCCTTCATGCATTTATCTATCATACTGAAGGTCAAGTCCAGGGCCTTTTTACTGAGCTAAATCCCCAGCCCCTTTCTAGTTTCTATTTTCAAACAGAATCCTATTCAGTTGTTACATTGTTCAAGCTGAGCTCAAATTTTCAGTCCTTCTGCCTCGGCCTTTTTTTCTTTTTGAGAACATCAATTCTCTTTTCCATTTCTAGGGTGGGTGGGTGGGTGGGTTTGTGTGTGTGTGTGTGTGTGTGTGTGTGTGTGTGTGTGTGTGTGTGTGTGTGTGTGTTACCAAGATCATTTCCCAGTGAATTATTTTATTTTTTGCTAGAAGGTTGGATTTTAATAAAGATGTGCGATTTCACAAAGCTAAGCCTCTTCCAGAGTTTAACAAAATTGCTTACCATCATTGGCTTTGAGCTTTTTCAAATCTACCACTGGGCTGGCTTTCCGTGTTATCTAGAAAGACTGCTGCACGCACAAGGCTGACAAACCCTTGCTTTCTTAAAATGCGCATCTAAATCGCAACTACTTACTAAAACATAGAGAGATAAGTTTCAGCAAATTGATTCTTCCAGTGTTATTCCAATTTGGCTAAACAGAGAAAAATAAGTTGCAGTGGACAATAGGAGAGGCACATTATTTGGGTTTGGTTTTTTTCTGCATATCTTGCATTTGAGATTTAGAAAATTCACAAGAGCGCTGAAAAAGCTCTAATTTCCTGTCTATTGAGCCCTAAATGAAAAAAATAACAAATACAATGAAAAACAGCAACCTACTTGACAAACTAATATATACTAATCCCATTGCCATGGATGAGAGATGGAAAATTATTATTAAATAAGACTTTTTCATCAAACCAAATATTTCCTAATGCTCCAAAGTGCATAGCTGGCATTGCTTCTGCTCTACACATCTGCTTCTCCCTTTGAACTCTGATATTAATCTGAAGGTTGAATGCAGCTGCACAGTTCGAGGATAATTAGTTCTTTCCACTATATATTACAATAGATACGGGAGACCTCAAAACCATTCAGAACTTGGATTTGCATAGACTCTGGGCAGTGAGAAGACATTTCCAAATTCAGATCAATCTTCTGGGGAAAAAAAAAAAGAGAAAAACCTTGTGCCGAGTCCAATCCCTTCCTGGAATCTTTTACATTTCACCTCTCTTTAAGTATCCTTACCTTTAGCCTGTCTCTCTGCATTTTCATATTTAATTGCTGGCAGCTCTTTATGAATCTCTCTAGAATATTTCAAAGACACCCAATCTGCAGGAGGTGGCCCCAGCCCTGCGAAGCATGCCAGCAGGGCACTGGGATGGCTTTTTATATTGAACGTGAAAGATTTTGAGTGCATCCCATCCAGAGCTTCAGGAATTTGGAAACATCTCTAAAACAGCAGCTGTACAATTATCTCCTCATAAGAGATAAAACCCACTACGCCCGAGGATGTTGATGACTCTTCAGGCCATGCATTAAGATTTCTTTTTCTAGCCGAGAAGCCATCCCTAGAGAGAGTTACAGAGTCTCTGAAAGAAAAAGATTCTGGCTGTTCTTGTATTAGGTCCTACGCTGTGTCTGCGGAAGGGGAAGAGGGGCCATTTAAAGGTGAAATAATATCCTGATGTGACATCGACAGGACTCAAGACCCCAAAACAGAGATCCAGAACCTTCACCGAAAATAAATGAGACATTCTAGCACAGAAAAATTCAAAGCAGACTGTAACATTTCGTTCCAATAAATTTGAATTCATCTGGGAATATCACTCAAATCACCATCATTGCCAAAATTTGGATTCGTGAACAAAGCTTGAAAAGGGAATTTGTATTTGTCAACACCATTCTCATTCGACTTAATAGTTAGAGAAAAGACATATCATATTTTGGTTGTCAATGATCCAAGAAGATTGTCCTTGAAAGTGAATGAATGAATGCCAAATGTCTGACTGTGATGTGTAAGGACAATCTGCAGATGTGGTAGGGGGATGGGAGGTGCTCCTTTCCTGTCCCCTACAGATTATCCTAATTAAGAATATATTTTGTTTAGCCTAAAATTGTCATGGCTGTCAGTTCTATTAGATACACACCCACACCATGACCCACACATACGCATTCGTGTAGGAATTCACAGCACCTAAATATGTCCTTACTTTTACAAAAACCATTTCATTCTGGCCAAATCCCTGCTGGTAATTTTAACCCAGTCAAAAGGATTTTTGTTTTGTTTTGTTTGTTCTACTTTGTGCTCTTGTTTTGCTGGGCTGGCTAAAAGCCTGGGTAGAAGAGTATACACATCATTTGATGACTATTTCTTTCTTAAATCCTTCTCTTCTCTGACTTCCATGAGACTATGTGGATGAGGTTTCTCTCTGCCTTTCTCTGACTGCATCACAGGCTACCAGGCTGCTCCACACTCTCATACTTCAGGGTTGGAAGTTTTTGGACATTTGATTTGCGTATTCTTTTATTCCTATTCTGCCTAGAAGGATAGTATTCACTTTCACTGATTCCAGATTTCTGCTGTAAGCCCAGATATCTCTTTTGGGTCCGAGAATCATATCTGAATGCCTATTTTCAACATTTATTCATAGCTCTCAAAGTCGATGTGTTGACCTGAACTCTGATCTTCAGATCTTCTCCCTTGTAGGCTTCCCCTTCTGTGGTGGATTAAACCCCCCACAACTTATTTGGCACAACTTCCACCCCTTCCTTTTAACTTGAGTTAACTTGGTCAAGTGATGCGCTGATTTGAGACTGAGCCTTGCAGAGAGAGACTCGATCCCTTTGAATACCTGCAATTTATCTGGAATGGTATTTGTTACCTGGAAGTAGGATGATGTCTTAACTGAATACAAAACTGAAATGTTTGTTTTAAGACTAGGAGGCAGGGGGAGGCTGGAAGCACCTCAAGGAAACAGCTGGCAAGGACTTGAAGGACAACAAAGAAAATGTTGCATAGAAGATTATACAGCTATAAAAAAGTATAGCAAAACTAGTCCCTGCTAAATTGGGAAACACATCATGTCTCTAATGAACTTGAGAATTGTGTTAAGGGGCTTCCCAAGAGAATGATGAGTTTTTTTAGTTACATATGATGAAATATTAGGAGAGATAAGTTTAACAGTATAGACAAAAATAATTTTTTCCGTATCCCAGACTTTGAAAAGATTTAAAAGTGTACCTAGTGGAACCTATCAAAATCCAGTCTGTGCTTAAGAATCATAGACACTTTAACTTAAAGAACGTGTAGGCATTAAGAATGATGCCCCACAGCAACCTCAGCAGCCATTCAAGGCAAAGAGGGTCTGTCTGACCTGGGAAGAAATGTAGATGTGATTTCTGCCCAAAAAACCCTATTAGAAACTGCGAAATAACAAGTCCATGATGTTCTTTAAGAAGCTATATAAGCTAAGATAGAAACAGGTAGCACAAAATTACAAGAGGTGCTTAGACCTCCTAAATGTACATAAGAAGGAAGTTGGGTGAGAAAAAGTCACATTGGCTGCAATATGGGTTACTTCTTGTGGAAGAGGACAGATGAGTCAGAGGACAAAACCAAGAAGCCAGAAGAGAGCTAATAGAGGGTCCCAAGGGTGTAGGGATTTCCTTCACCAAGAAACTAGCAACATGTGCTGCTATGTGTAGTAAAGTTATATAGGGCCAGGAACTCTGTTTTGACTTGGAATAGGACTTCTGTAATTACCTTCTGCCTGCTCCACTATGTGAGGCTGGTTTTGTGAAAGCAAAATTCTTCAGACTGAAAGGAACCAGGCCCAAATAACTAGCCTCATTCACATCTGAACCTGATTTTACTGAACGATGAGACTTAGATTTCGGGTCAACATCACAATGAAACTAGAGTTTTTGGCTCCTTAAGAAAGAAAGTGTTTATTTTGGAGGAGGAGCTATAGTTCATTGGTAGCCAAATGATGCGAAATAATGACTATAAATTTTACTATTCTCTTATATTATCTGAGCAGGCTTAACTACTAGCATACGGCGGAGCAATCTTGTGGCCAACTTAGTTTAAGGTTTTAGGAGGCTTCGTATTCCCTTGAATATTCATTTTCACAGCCTACCTGCCATTGTGTAAGAAAGGCCCGGCCACACAGAGAAGCGCACAAAACCAAGGTGCCTTGACACAGAAGCCTGGTTCGTTCTAATGGGCAGTCCAAACCTACTTGTGGGCTATTGATGTAAGCGATCTTGGAAGCGCATGGGGTGGTTCAGCTGATTCCATGTCTTCTCATCACTGGAGTAAAACACCTGACACCTACCACTTAAAAGGGAAGATTGTTTTGGATTCTGGCTTTTAGAAGATAGGTGGCCGATTTCAAAGCAGAAAAGGTACAATGAAAGCACCTGTGGTGCTAATTCCATGGTAGCCAGGAAGATGAAAGAGAAGGAAGAGGCCAGGAGCATTCTATCCTTGACTATGTTTTCGGGATCAGTTACTTTTTCATTGCTGGAACTGAATATCTGACATAAAGGAGGAAAGATTCATTTTAGCTCACAGTTTTAAGGTCACAGTTCATTCGCGGGGAGCTAATAATGTTGGAAGCACAAGCAGTGCTTAGCTGTTTGCAGCATGGCAGATGGAAACCCGCAAGGGAGGGTGGAACCGGCACACACGCCTTCAGGTCAAGCCCTAACCATTCACCTCTTCCAGCCAGGCCCCACCTCCCAGCAGCACGTGGTATCCATACGAAATTCACAACACCCAAATGCATAAGGCGTTTTAGGGACACTCCAGATTCAAATTGTAACACAGTGACTCGTGCCTCAACCAGGCCCCAGCTCCTCACAACACATTAAATGAATGGATTGATCAATCCACTGATGAATACAGCATTCTCATAACGCTATTACCTTCTAAACACATGAGATTTTTGGGAAACATTTTAGATTTAATGTGCCATATGGCTGTCTTTTATTATGCAGAATTTCCATCTTTCAATGTAATCAAACATACTATCTTTATGATTCTACAGTTTAGGGCTTTGTGTAATAAATTCTTTATGCAGTCTCTTTACTTTCTAATAATCTTTGGTTTTCTACATTGAGTTGTACAGTTCATATAGAATTTATTTTTGTGCAGGATATGAGTAACACCTACTGTGTTTTTTAAATATTGAAAGTCTGTGGTACCAATACGACTTCTTGGTGAGTCCACATTTTCTCCCACAAATTTCTATGATGCTGTCATATCTCTTGCTAATTCTCACCAGGAAAGCTAGTACATTTTATTGATATAGCATCTATGATTCCTTTGCCAGAATTACACTTTAACAGTTACTAAAGCTTTATAAGTTTTGATGTGTGGTAGAAAAAACTCATCTCTCATTACCGCTATGTTTGAAATAGTCCCTCATTCTTGAGTCTCTGTTCTGCCATATGAATTTGAAAATCAATTTTAAGCTCTGCCTGGGAGAACTTAAATTAGATGTGTTTTGGATTCAGGATCAATATACCTGAATCATGAATACTCCCACTATCATCAAACTAATTAAAACATAGGAAGGTAATATCTTGGAGAGTAACAAAACTAGACATCTATAAATTACTTAGAAAAATATGTGCAAGTTTTTAAAAGAAAAAATATAAAATCTTTACAAAAATAAAGAGCTTAAAT
The DNA here is from genome assembly GCA_004027205.1 of Ctenodactylus gundi. Lineage (NCBI taxonomy): Eukaryota > Metazoa > Chordata > Mammalia > Rodentia > Ctenodactylidae > Ctenodactylus > Ctenodactylus gundi. The sequence continues at coordinate 689,927 of PVKB01000063.1, forward strand.
AATAAGGTGTAGCATATTCAAAAATGGAAAGACTCAGTAAGCTAATGAATTTCTTGAGTTCAGCTTGATTCTACTAAGTTGGGAAATATTTTTAAGATATTTATCTGATTATCTAAATTATGGATGAATTTATTTAGTCATCTCAATACAGTGCCTGGAATTTCGCATATTATCTTTATGTCTTAGTTACTTTTTCGTTGCTGTGACTCAATACCCGACACCCACAAATTTAGGAAAGGTTTATTTTAGCTCACAGCTTCAGAAGGTCCCAGTCCATTCAGGGACAGCCTGAAGCAATGAGAGTACAGGACAGAGGCAGAGGTGGAGGCAGCTTCTCAGGACATCACAAACAGGAAGGCAAGCTGAGGCCAGTTGAGACTAGTCCCCGCCCTCCAGGAAGGCAGGTGCAGCTTATGTATCCTCTCAGGTCTCTGCCCAGTAACCAGTCCCTCCTGCGTCCAGGTGTATCCACTACACACTGTTAATCCTAACTCACACGCCTTTAGTCTTAACTGTAATCCACCTCTCCAGACTAGACCCAAATCCACCAACATCACATGGTTCCACAGACAATCCACAACATTAAAATGCATGAGACATTTGGGCAACACTCCAGATCCTAACCATAACACTTTACTTCCTAACTTCACCAACATCTTCACACCTTTCAATATTTTTTCCCTCTTCAGTAATAACAAAACCACTGTCCCCTTTGATTTTGTATTATTCTATGTATTTCTCCTCTGATCTTCCCTGTGTCTCGTATGCTGAGATCTTTATTCTTGCTTTTCTTTTACTTGTATTCTGTGGAGTGCAAAAGTTCAATACCCTTTTTTTGTGAGGAAGCGATTCTCTGCCCTTTCCTTAGGCTGCTCCCTTGAGTTATGAACTCACATGTTCAGATTCTGAGAAAGAGTGTCCACTTCTATGTCCACCAGTGGCTTAAAATGTATTATACTCCCATTCAATTCACTTCCTTGCTTGAGGACTGGTTTCACTGATGACTTCAGTAATGATATTGCTATCTATATACAAAGGAAAATTCAGAAAGAGACTAGGCACATGGTAAATCTAAGTTACAATGTTGTATTTGGAGACCACTGTTCTCGAAAACTGCTCTCACTGTAAGATTTTGCACTATTCATACTTGTCATTGTGATTTTTCAGTCAAAAGAACAAAACCAAGCGAGACAAAACATCTAATGTTCTCAATTTACATGTTGTGTCTGTACAACATTTTGACTACAATTAACTAGCAAAATAGTTCATGTTTTAAACTAGATGAAGCCTTCATAAATGTAAAAATTCTTGGTTATTAAGATTCAACAAGGATAAGAGTAGAAAGCTATTGTCAAAGTATCAGAAACTGGATATTTATGCAAGTTTGAAAAACAAAATTAAGGAAATATAGCTCTCTAAATACCAAATGTCTCCTGTCTGTTTTCAAATTTGGCAGTTGTCAACTTTCAATCAATGACCTCATTATTGGTTTTTCCACTCGTTTCCTGTGTCTATTCTTTCTATTGAAGGCTCAAAGCTGCCCAGTTTCCCAACAGAAATAAGGCTGTGGGCATGAGGACAGGGATGCCTGTAGGTCTTTACTTGAGCCAGCTGTGTGCCTTGGTGCCAGGATTCAGAAGTAGGAAAACTGACACCTCTGCCGAGAAGAAAAGTAATAGAGAAGCCTAAAGAAAAAAGGCAGATGAACAATTTGGATGAACATTCTTTTTACCATCTTACAGCCTTCATGACAATCTTTCACTGTAACTTGTTCAAGACCGAACATAACCCAAGGCCAAATCCACCACCTCAGCCTTCTTTCATATTATTTGCTAGCAAGCAACTCCTGTGTTCTGTAGTACTGTAGGCAGCAAATCAGAAAACTTGAAGACAGTGCCATATAGAAGAATCTACTTAGATCATAATTATAGATCCTATGTCTATCCTTGAACCAGGAACCACTCTGGACTTTAGCTTTCTCAACTATTTGATAAAAAATGGTAGGCTTGTGATAACATGATAAAACGAGCCAGTATATCTTAAGTGCCAAACATACTGACTAGAGTACACAGGTGAGACGCAGTAGCTCAGTAACAAAGAAGAATCCCAACGGAACAATCTGCTCACAGAAGCTCACAGAAGTATTCCCACATTTGCAAACGTCACCCTTGTCATCAGCCCTGGGTTACCCTTCAAGCTTCCAATTCTCTCTGTTCCATGCTAGACTCATGTCATGTGAACCTCTTGCCTCCAACATATCAACTTGTTTTCTTGGCTTACTCTTGACTTCTTAACTCCTGATTTTGATCGCTTGATTGGCTAATATTTGACCTATCTCCTGAGCTATATTCCCTAAAAATCCCAGTGAATGCAGTCCAAGCCTTCCAGAACTTGGACCAACTCTATGGAGTATCTAGTGTTGGCTGAAAATTAAAACTTTATTACTATGATTAAATCCTTGGAATGGCATTAATAGGTTTATCTAACTAAAAATGGAGCCCAAATAGAGCTTCTAAGAGGATGGAAATATCTCCCTGTATGATATCTTCTGGTTAGAATAACTTAACGGATTTTAATGATAATATTCTAACAACATCATACTGTCTTTTAACAGCTTTGATGTGAAGTGAATTTAGGAGTCTAAAAACCAGCTAGGGGCAGGAGGAATAGCACAGCATTTAGAGTTCTTGCCTAGTGAACAAAAGACCTTTAATTTGATTCACCTACGCCCCATAAGACAGGTGTAATCTCAGCACTGAGAAAGCCAAGGCAGGAGAATTGCTGTGAGTTCAAGGCCAGCTTGGGCTAATGAGAGAGTTCAGAGCCAACAAAAACAAATCAGCTGGCCAAAGTTGGAGAGTCTACTTATCAAAATAAAAGCATACGTTACTGTTTTTTTTTCCAAACTTGCCTGCATTTTCCTTTTAAAGGAGACTGCCAACTGGGCACGTTTCTAGTTACAAATGTTGTTCAGCATTACTGTTCAATTTTACAACATTCTTACAGAAATGTTTACTCTAATTTCTCCAAGCAAAACCTTTTTTTGGAAAACATGCGGTCTTTGTTACTTATATGTTGCTGGGACAGAATACCTGATATCCACAATTTAAGGGAGGAAAACTCACGGTTTCTGAAGATCACAGTTCCTACAGGGGCAGCCGTCAATGGTGGAAGCACAGGGCCGGGAAGAAGAGCAGGAGACAAGCTGTTCGCAGCATGGCAGACACCAAGCCGAGGGAGGGAAAGTGGGTGGAGCTTCCCTTCCGGGTCCTGGCCCAGGGATCAGCCCCTTTGCGTCAAGCCCCATTGCCCTGCCTCTTCAAACAGGCCCCGCCTCCCAAGAGCACATTGGTGTCTTGCAACATCCGGGTACGTGAGGGGTTTGGAAGAGTGGCGTCGGGGGAGGACACTCCAGCTCCAAACCATAACACCTGCTCTCTGTTTCTGCCATCAAGTCAGTTTTCTAGAGGGCTAGTACGAGAAGAACTGGTAACTCCAGTGAATGGAAAGTTTAAAGAAAAGTAGATCCTACAAGACGAAATTCATTTTAACATGCAGTTTTCATTCAAACAACAAGGTTCATCTCAGGGACAAAATATTTTTATCTACTGTGGAATCCAATTTGAAAACTAAATCTGAGGAGACTTGTGAGCAAAACGCAAGGGCAAATGTAAACGTAAACGACAACACTCTGATATTCATGCTGGAAGCGTCTTTCCTCCACACGTCCTTGAACGTCTGTACCTCAAGTGGCTGATCTAGGGCAACAGTCGCATCGTAGTTCTGTAACTCTTGTAGCTTTTGAAAACACTTATGATTTTATCACAGATGTAAGTCATGAAAAGGAATTGAAAGGGCAACTCTTTAAAATAAAAAACACCAGAATGCCATCAATTCAATTATCAGCTTTTCAAACAAGAATGGAGATGGACGAAATACAGCGTGCTAAACAGAGAGCGAAAACTATTCAACTGACGAGTCAGCCATTGTGCTTCTCCACACCATTATGCCGGCAAGAGCGCAGTTCTTAATGAGTAATCTTAAGTATCCTTGAAGTGAATGTACCCAAAGGAAAAGGCTTCAAAATGTATTACCTTCAGAGGAAGCAATTGTGCCTGAGTAGTTTCTGTCAAAATCATGTGCAAGTTAACTACTTGACTGCGGTATAGGCGTGGTACAAGCGCACATGCGCATGCGTACACCCCCACCCCAGCACCCACGTACGCACTTACGCATGCGCACACGCACGCACACACTTGCACACTCCAGGACACCTGTGTTAAATAGGATTCCTCAGGCTTCAAAGATCATACACCTATCAGCTTTGTTCAGATGATGAGAGTTTAATGAAGGCTATTTAGTTTTAAAGGGGAACAAAATACCAAAAATTAAACATAAAATCTCTTTTTACAGAGTCTGGCTCCCTCAGGGCATATCTTAAAAGTCTTTGATCCTTAGTTATCTTTAACCATCAATTCTTCTCATGTCATGCCATTAAAGTTCCTTATATTGCAGTGATTTTTAAAAAAATCAATCTTCTTGCCTCTAATCTTTCTATATTTTAATCTATCCTGTATGACTCCAATAGATTAATACTGATATTTCTAAACCACGACCATGATTGTTAATTTAAAATATTCTGAGTGCCTATGAAAAGTAGTTCTTGATTTTGACACTAAAGAGCTAATAATGAGGGGTGGGGGAAATGGCACAGTGGTTAAAAATGCTTGCCTAGCAAGTGCAAAGCCCTAGGTTCGATTCCCCAGCACCACTAAAGCTGGGCGTAGTAGCGCATGCCTATAATCCCAGCACTAAGGAGGCTGGAGCAGGAGGATTGCCAAGACCAAGGCCAGCCTGGGCTACATAGTGAATTTAGGATCAGTCTGGGCTACAGAGCAAGACCCTGTCTCAAAAAAATAAAAAAAAAATTAATAATGAACAAAATGGGCCTTGGACCTTTAACGAGGACCTCTGGTAGTAAATAAGTGAAAGGTTACACAATAAGCACAATAAAATATGCTATAACTAGAGTTAGTAATAGAATAATAGCTATCGTAAAATTTTTGAGGCTGTGCCAAGGGCCTGAAGTTATTCTTGTTTAACTTTTCAAAAATTCTATGAAATAAATATTATTACCAGACCAAAATAAAGAATTATTTTTAATGATAAATGCTTCATATAGACTAGCACACTAAACCCCAAAAGGTTTTGGTCACATTACAAAAATATTACGGAGCTGGAATTTGAACCTGTAACCATGTTACAGTTTATCAAAAATTCTCATAGATTCTCCTCTATCTTTATTGAAAGCCTCCTGATATTGAAAGTCTCCTGATACAAATTACATGCCCCTGGCATATTGTTTCCATGACCATTAAAAGAGTATATGAAAGAGAGTAGGAAAAATAAATTAAACCCAAAATAATTAAATATAAAAATATAAAGTAAATATAAAGAAAAATGCAAATGTGTGTAGACATGGGTGCAAGGGGTAGTTACAACGAACCGGGAGGATAATTTTGTATGCAGGAGTGACTTCATAGATGTTCATGGCTTCTGCACAGGACTTTGAATTCTATGCTTATTTCTCAGTGACCCTCTGTGTTAATCAGTTTTCTGTCACTGTAACAAATACCTGAATTAAATAAAAATATAAAGAGAAACAAATTGATTTTGGCTCACAGTTTCAGACCTTGATGAGTGGCCCTTTTGTTTCTGTGCTGGAGGTGAAACAATGTGTCATGGCAGAAAGGGTGTGGTAGGGCCAAACCAATAACCGTATGGTGCCGGGAAAGCAAAGACAGATAGAGACGCACACACAAGGAAGAAATATTGCAGTTCCACAGTCCCCTGGTAAGTAGAAGTCCCCCGGAGACCTAATGGACTCTTTCAAAGGTTCCTACCAACTCTCACTAGCACAAAAACGCAAACTAAGCCTTTAACACAAAGATGTTTGCTGCACATTCCAGATTCAAATGGTCCAATTTTCCTTAACATATAAAAGGGATGACCAACCCTTCTCTTTGTGGGCATAAATTATATAGACATCTTATTTAAGAATCCCTTTAAAAATCTTTCAATCTTATATTCCCCCAATATTTTCTGTGGTTCTGAAACTTCGTATATTATTGGCCTGTTAAACATCTAGATTCCAGACTCCACCCATAGACAACTGAAACTTAGTAAGGTGAAGGCAGACCTGGGAATCTGCATGTTCAACCTGTGTCAGGATTATGGCACAAGCAATAGACAAATGCAGTTCAAGAAAAGTACATATTGCCCTGAGCAGTCCCAGAGTGTGGTGGTTTATTTTGACTCAGAAGTTTGCAGGTTTTCTTCCATGATTAGTGATCTTGTTGGTTTTGGATCTATATAAGACACTACATTGCAGTGGGAGGATGTTGTGGAAGAGGGATGCAGAGAAAAAGAGACACAGAGATAGAGACAGAGGAAGAGAGAAACTAGGGTACCACAATCTCTTTCAAGGATGAGCATGTAATGACCCAAAGATCTCCTGCTAGGCTGCATCCAGTTGTGTTTTCTTGGCAGTCAACATTTTACCACAAAGATACTTAAGATTCAGGTTGTCACAGGTCCTGATCCTGCTCAGCTACTACCCCAGCTCTTGTCCATTTATGGATGATGCTGCTTTTTCATAAACTATAAAGAGTTTGTTAACACATTTAATAGCAAACATATACTGTGTATGCATGGTGTGTGTATTTGATCTTGACATGCAGTCACATAAGTGATGTCAGCTAAAGAGATTCATAGCAAACCCCCAAACAAACAAGTCAATAAAGCAAGCGGTGGTGGCACACACCTGTAATTCCAGAACTGGTGATGATGAGGCAGGAGGATTGCTCTGAATTCAAGGGTTGCCTGAGTTACATGCTGAGTTCAAGAAAAGCCTAGACTTCAGCGTAAGACTATTTCCAAAAAAGCACTTAGAATTACATGCAGGCACAAATATGTACAAAAAGCATGTTTAATTTTATTCGATTGAAAATGTAAAAAAAACTTGATTAGGTACTAAAATATTTACGCATTACAGATTTTCCTATAAAAGGTATATTGTTCTTCTGAGCATCTAAAAACATTCTACTTTTTTTCTTTGTTTTTCTTAAATCTTTCTACCCATCTGCTGTATTTGTTCCACAAAAGAGGAAATGCTCTGAGTTGAGTTGAATTTCTGTAGTTTAAAGTCATTATGCTGAATTGGTTTTCAACAATAATAGCTCCAAAATTCCACTTCGTTCCTTTAAGAAGACTCATTTTGAATGTTTCTTAAATGTTACGGTGCTCAGATGGTTAAAAGTGAAGCAAGACATATGCGTCTCGGAGCTGGGTCTCCTTGAATCTCCCCAAGAAGCTGGTGCTTCTGCTCCTGGCATGGCTAGCCAAACAGAAACCATGTAGGTGCATGCTGCCAGTGTCTGAGAACTCTACAACATACTTAAGCATTAGAAGACACACAAGGCAAACCATCAGCGGTGATTCTTATGTCGTCACTACTTGGTAAGAACTCCAAAGACAAATGCCAGTGATTTTCTCCATTTTTTTCCCTTATGATGGTGAGACGCCATATCAAAAATGGAAAGAGCTCTTCACATCCTACTCATATTAACTAGAAGATATTATTACCCTCATTTTATCAATAAGAGAGAAAAGAAAGCACAAACATTTAATCTATAACTTAAGGTCTCACGATCATTGAAAAGGAAAGTGCTCCTGTTCTGACTTAGGAATTTTGCTTTGAATTCCCTGCATATACCAGATAGACAAATTGAGTCTGCCGGAAGAAGACTGATCTGCCTTCCTATTTAGTAATTCTCTTCACTTATTGGACCACAGTGTCTACTTTTTTTTTGAAGACTGTCCATGGATGCTCTATTTTCTCCACATACAGTAACTCGTTGACCTCAGCGGAGGAAGGAAGTCCACCTTTATTGAGCAGATGCTATACGTCAGCAATGGCCTTTGATTTTTCCTTCCAACAGTGATAAGTAGTGAGTGTACAAGCAAAGCTTTAACCTGAGAGTGATCGATTGTCTGAGGATTTGATTAATGAAGCCTGTGATATGCCATAGCTGTGCAGCTAATCCCAGCTCCTAGAATTTTCTTTCTACGGGACACGATTATTTATGTCATCAGCCAGAATGAAATAAACTAGGTGGTGGGACCATAAACAACAATTTCCAATCAGAACACAAATCATTTCCTGAACAGCTAAGCCCACCACTGAGCTAAATGAGTTTGCCTTAATATACAGCCTAGGTTTCAAATTCTGGAGAATCCATCTTCCCTGGTTTACCTTAAAATCACCTCAGTTATTTTTTTCCTGCTCAGACATTTCAGTACTTCAAAAAATAATGCTCATTGGCAACTGTAGCTCAGATATCTAAACCAGAACTCTGGGAAGCTAAGGAAGGAGGATTGGTAGTTCAAGCCCAGCCTGGGCAATTTAGCAACCTAGCAAGACCCTGCCTCAAAAAAGGAAAGGGGGGGTGGTGTGTTGAAGATGTATCAGTGTGAAAGCCTTGATGCCCAATACCACAAAAAAGTAGAGAAAAGAAAAAAAAGAAAGCAAAGAAAAAAATACTGACAATTTAGAGTGTTCTATAAGACTTGTCTTTGCAAAGTCTTCACCTGTTACCTGCAATCATCCATAGTACAACAGAGTACACTCAAAAGAGAGAAACACCAATTATTGAGGAAATTAGAGAAAAAGTGCATATACTTGAAATGTAATCAAACACACTTTTACAGTGGCCTTGGCAGCTACAAAATATAAGGCATTTGAACTGCAGTTTTTGGTTGATTTAAGAAAATCTAGGCTGAACACAGAGGCACAAACATGAAAAAATGTACCATACTCAGTTATTCCCCAAACGTGAGCGACAAGAAAGCCATCATCTTTCTTGAGGCAAGTAAATTATTTTTAAACTTATTTATGTCATGAGTTTTTTTGAGCCTTTGCTTGAATATGATTACCAATGCTAATGAGCAAATGCATCTTCAAAAATCATTTTAAAATGGAGCAAATACATGTTTTGCTATGTTACAGCTTTCTATGTCATCAAAACGAAGGTGTTTGAGTTGTTTTATCTTTTAAAACTAGAGAAAAAAATGTGGTTGGATTATTGAAAGTTTTATTCACAATAGGTGGTACTGTTTTATTCGATTTAAGGATTTTCTTAGAATAGTAAGAAGTAACCAAGGCTGGAGATGCAGCTCAGGGGAAGAATGCCTGCTTGACCCGTGAGAGTTCTCGAGTTTCAAACTGCAGAAGTGGGAGGAAAAAAACAGAAAGCAAATCACAGCCAGAACAGCCTTAGAGAATTAAGGACACACAGCAAAAAGAAAAAGGGCCCAGAATGCTCACTTGCTTCAAAATTTTTCTTGTAAGAAATACTTCACAGTGCTAACATGTCAAATCCAAGAAGGGGAATTTTTCTAAACAAAATGACTTTGCTCCAGGAAAACATTTTTATAAGAAAATAATCGATTGCATAGGGCCACAAGACTTCAACATTTGACACCAAATACAATGTTCAAATTATTAGTTAAAACATGCTTATTTTTTCTTTTCTTTGAACTTGGAGTCAGGTACCAGGCAATCTTATTTATTTATTTTTGGTTATAGCTTATTAGGAGAAGTAAACACCTAACTAAGTTAATAATATACACACATATTTTGAGATTTTCTTTCCTTTTATTTTCGCCCTTCGGCCTCTGTTTTGTCTTTACTTTACAAAGGATCTGGCCAATGCTCATTAGCTCCTGTCCTGATTGTAATAAAACAGCAAACTAAACTAGGAAATACAATAGTTTCCTGTACGACTTTGGTTTTCTGAAAGTTTCTGGGAGCGTCTTCCAGATTTAGATTGTTTCCATGATAAGACAAAAAAGGACAGAATTTCTGATTGTAATGGCCAAAGAATCCTGGCCAGAAGCATAGAGAAGCTTCTCAGTACTCTGTACAGAAATTCCATTGGCTGGCTTATGGGAAAGAGAGTGGAGGACTTGGGGTCATCAACATAAAAAACAAAACAAAACAGAGTAAATGGTGGCATATCACATTCAGGAGAAAAGCTGGCCAACCCTTGATCGTGTCAGTCTGGAACCACAAAAACCTGGCAAAACCTAGTAAGACCAAAGGATGTCAAGTTTAAAGAATGCCAAGTGAGACATTTTTGAGGTCACAGAGCTAGGTGGTAGCCAAGGCAGGGTCCACTGAATTATCCCCTCTGTAACATCACCTCTCCACGTGAAGCCATTAACCTTGACTGTGGCCTGTGCCCGAAGACATGATGAATATCTAAAATCCCAGTGAAAATAACCTGAACAATGGGGTAATTGGGATACCTTACCCAGCGAAAGCCACACAGTGTGGTCATTCATTTGTCTGCTCAATTCACTTACTGTAATTAATCAATATTTTTTACTTGAACCTCTACTACTGCCAGATATTCTTACAGAAATCATTGGACATAATAAAAAAAAAAAAACCTCATTCTGATGTTAGTTCAAGAGCAGAATTTGGAAAATCTACTTCTGTGGGAAGATATCCCTACCTCTTCTTATGAGAGGCAACGTTTCTCCTTAGACAGGGTAGAGTTATAGACAAGTTAACTGGAGTATTGTTGGGTGACATGAAATAATACTTGAGTTTATGGATGGAAAAGTAAATTACTCTCCAGAAAGTTCAACCCTTTTATTCTTCCAGTTATGGTATAAGTTGGTGAAAACAATGTATGACTAACTACTCCTTAATTGGATGATCAAAATATTATTTTTTATTCTCAATATGAATGTTTGATTGCCAGTGATCGAATATTTCTGCATTTTGAAACACTCTGTGTACTGAGCTCCTGAGATACCCTATACATCGCTTTTCCTTCTTTTATTCTTTGCTTCTCCGCAGCTCAACGTCTTCATGTTGGAGGGTCAGGGTAGTCAGTCATTTCCCATGTTTTTATTGTATCTGTACTACATGAATGATTTTATTGGGTTGCATGGTTTTAAATATCATAGCATATTTATGCCAAATACTCCCAAATTTACGGCTCCAGTCCAGACATCTCTCTTGACCTCACAGCCATTAATTCATTTTCTGTTCAACAACTTCACTTAGAGGTCTTGCATTTCAAACAAAAGCTGTTCTAAACAGAGCTTGTAACGTTTCTTTACCAATTTGTTCATTTCCTGGTCTTGTCCTTCTTTGCTGAGAAAAATCATACTGTTTCATAATCAGACCCCAAACACTTGAGTTCCCATAGATTCTTCTATCTCACCCATCTCGTATCTAAACTATTCACCAACCAGATCAGCCAAGGATAATCCCTTCTTACCATCTTCACTATATGATGTGTTTTTGTTTTGTTTTTAAATGCTGTGTCGACCCAATTTTGAGGTCCTGGCTATAGACAAACTGTTTCCCTGAGATCTCTGGGTTATTTTTGCAAATTTTTGAATCTGCAGAGGGGGTCACGAAGAAATCCCAGTTCACAGATGGTTAGTTGGAAACATAGATAGTCCAGAATTTGCCATTGGTGTATGAAGGAGCCAGTCTTGTGAGATGGCTGTACTAAACGGGGGAGCCTGTGCCAATTCTGGGTATCAGAATTAAGCAGCAAGACACCAAATGTCAAGAGAGTTGGAGATTAGTTAGTCTGAAGATCTGAACTATGGTCTGAATCTTGAATATTCCCTAAAAGCTTCATGAGCATGGAAGTGTGTGTTATTGAAAGATAGGGCCTGGCTGGACGGGGAAGATGCTTGGAGTTTGACCTTGGAAGGTTGTGTCAATTTGTTGATCTTGGTAGTTACCCACAGTAGAGCTTTCAGGTATATGTTATTAACTTGTGGGCCGGGAAGTCATGGAGGGGCTCCCACCATTGGAATGGAGGGACTCAACTGGCATTTTGAAGTAATTAAAGGAAAGAAGAAGAAACATTATCATAGCTTCTTTGTAGGAAAGGGCTAACCTTGCCAGTTTCCAGACATCAGTTTGTTCTTGCTTCACTCGCCTTCAGCTGCAATGGGTTGAGAAGTTCTCCAGCCTCTGCATGTGCTTCTGCTGTTGCCAGGTGCCCATGAGTGGACTGTGTGAGACCTTATGAACCTGAGCTACATAAATCTTTCCTCCCATAAATAGTGAATGTCGGACATTCTGTCACAGCAACAAGACACTAAGAACCCCCTCCCCCACCACATTTGGTGTCAGAAACATTTTGTGGGTAGAAGTAACTCAGAAGCCAGATTCTTTGTTTTAAGCTGTCAACATAAGGCTTGATTGCAACAGCTTGAAACATTTTATAGATCGTATTTTAAGCTATTTTGAGATATATTGGAATTATTTTCCTCATTTTGCAAACAGAGAAATTAGATGCTGACACATGAACGAAGTTGACAACTCAGAAGCGATATTTAATTTTCTGCTAAAACGTAAATAAATTGCAAATGACTAGACAATAAAGGGAGGTACCTTTCTAAATCTATAACCCACTATTGTCTGTAGTACATACATGTATCTGGGTAATTAAGTTTTCATCAATTGAAGATTTAAATTCTCTCATTCTTGCTTTTTATTGACTTAGAATAAGAACGTAGTCATACTTAGATGATGGGAAGCAATGAGATTGTCAGGGACTAAGAAAGCTAGAAGGGAAGAGTTTCCGTTTCTTGCAATGTGTAGCTTAGCCGCTTAGTTTTTGCAATCCGATCATTCAGTTGATTGTTCCCTATGTTTTTGCTTGGAATTACCCACGTAAAGACTAGGATTTCTTGCTACCAAGGCCAACACATTTTTCCCAGTCACCAAAATGATAGGATAGCTAACTGTTATTAACTTTCATGGTAGAACACAAAGCTGAATTTTAAAGATAGTTCGTCATGGCAATCTTTAGATGTAAGTATTATTTTGTTCTCATTTCATAGATTAAAAAAAATTGGCCTTGGGAGGCCCATTCAGAAGTGCCATTGAGCTCGTTCCTTTAATTGTCACGTGGGTAGCACTGGTGACCTGATTGCTACTGGCAGAGAATATCCATCTCAGGAAATGGACATATGTAGCAGATGCTACTCACTTGGCTTTTTATGATCCCAGAGTCCTGGTTTGATATTTATGAGAAGGGCTCAACCACCACCACACTGGTTCCAGCTTTAGTGGATACTGTTTCTGTGCCTCTGAGCAATGACTGTCGGGTCAGTTATTTGTTGTGGTTTTATGTCACGGAAATCAAACTGACTGCAGCAATCAGTCTGAAGTAAATGAACTCTCGTCTCAGGGCCTCAGTAAACCTTCACATCAGGCCATAAAACAAAACAATGGGGAATCCACAAAAGTCCCTCACCCCTTCAAGCGCACACCCCTTCTGTCAGAGTTCATTGCTTTAGAGGCAATTGAGGAATCTCCTGGGATATCAAAGCCCTATTTTAACTTTTCTCTCTAACACAAGTCATCCTATTCTATTTGTCTCATTCCTGTTTAACCTGCTGGGATCTGGTCTTGTTCAAATAGCATACATCTCCTCAAGATGACATCTAATTAAATTCCAGATGACACAGCTTTACAATAGGGATGCTCCTTTTTTTTTCACAAGTCACATTTTCTCTTTCTTGCAAAGTGTTCTTACTTGTTTAATACCTCACTCCAATGCATCCTGGGGCAGATTTAAAACATTATAGATAGAAATAGTATGCAAGGTTCTATGGCATTTAGAATAACTTATGCAGTCCATCCTCTAGGCTGACAGCCAAACTCCAGCAGGAGAAAATTTTTTTCACATTCTATCATGGTTCATGTCACAATGAATCCTTTTGGAAAAACATCTAAGTTGCAATTGTACAAAGAAATTCAAGCAAAAAAATAGCCTGATGTGATTCTGCATCTCTAAAATGTAGAGTCGAAAAAAAAGTCAGCACACTATCTGGTAGACATTCAAAGATTCTAGGTAGCTTGCTACAGCCAATAGAATAATGCATATTAAAAAATAAAGGTCAATTAATATTTATGAAGAGATGCTGGCATTTCTAAAGTACATTTACTCTGAGAGGCTGATTGAGTCAGTTTGATCTCAAAATGATAGCAACTTACAGAAAATAATAAGCCTACCACTAGGAGGAAGCTGGGGTTTATACATACCCTGAAGTTGCAAACTTACGGGAATCTTGTCCGTTTTCTCTCTTTGGCTCATTCATAATTTCCAAATGTGTAACTGCTCGACATTTATACGTAGAGAAACAGATATGTAGATGACACTCACTGCCTGAATCAGGGGAATCAGTATTGGCTAAGGCAGTAGTTTCCTGACTTCCTTTCATCTCGGCTCTGTGTCTCAACTCTCATCTTCTGTTCCTCTACCCATGCTGCCACCAGGGGTGCACTTCTGAAACTTGCTGCCTGTCAATGGGAACCTAAAGGAGCGGAACAAAACTTGTTAGTTTCTGTTCTATTATCTCACGTCTCCAAGGCACAAGCCACGCTTCCTGGCTCGCGGTGCGAATGCACTTGAACTACAAGGCTGTGGTCTTTGAACACAGAGCCAGGGTCATGGGAACCAGGTGGCCTCCTCTGTGACTGACATCTTCAAAGTTTCCCTGACGACTAAATCAGGTGTTTATAAGCTTCCTCGGGGAACTGGGAAGCACTTCAACTTACTCTCAAATTTTCCAGAGGCAGCTTGAATTCATCCTTTGAGATTTTCTTGCCATCCAGAATCTTGGGAGATTTCGCCTTTGATTTCTGTCAATCTTGACATTCCGAGCCCCACTAGATCTGATGTCTAAGCCTGCTCTTTATGGACATTTCCCTGTCCCCACAGTGGAGGCTTCGCTGGGCCTCCAGTCTCCACTCAACGTAATCTTTGATCTTTTCAGCTCTTTGCTTTAAACCAAGTTTGCTGACTTTCATAATACCCATCCACCCTCCTGACTGAATATTTAATTCTGAAGACAATCCAATGGGTTAAGTGCTAACATTAAGCAATCGTAAGAAAGAAAGAAGGCAAAATAAAGAAGGAAAAAGAAAAAGAGGATGAAGGAGGAAAGAAGGAAAGTTAGATCATTTCTTGCAATGACCTTACCTTAAATTCACATTTCTCCACCCAAGTCATAAATGGTTTATTAATTACGTCTATAACGACCAGAAGAAAATTGATGATTGGTAACCTTTTTATTATTTTGTTTTATAACCATCATAGAAACGTTACCTTCCTTGTTAGGCAGCATAATCTATAAACTTACGGAAAATCAATTTAAAAATTGTATAATTTTAATAGTTGCCATTTACCCTCTGCCTTGAGATTTTAGAAAATAAAACCAGGAGTTCAGCATGAGAGTTAAAGACTGGGCTATTAGCTCATGTGTGGGTTGGGGATTGGGCAGAAGAGGACAAAGCAAAGTTGCCTGATAGGCTGCGAGAGCGGGTAGTGGGCTGCAGGTGGGGTTCGGGGTTGCCATTATTTGGCCAATTGCCAAGACTAGCAAGCTTGCTATGTCGGGTCCTGGGAAGCTTGTTAAGGCTGATCACAGTTGCTAAGGCCAGGATTACCATTGTTGGGAAGGATCAAGGGAGTAGTTCTCTCTAAGCTAAGGTCACACACAGAGCACAAGGTCTATGTATGGGAATGACTGAGTTCAGCATAGGAGCCCCACACTAATGAGCTTGAGTTGCATTAATAGAGGGCTGAATACTAGGAGACAGAGATGAGAAAACTAAAAAACAAAAAAAGGATAAATGTCATAAAGCAGATGTCAGACTTGAGCACGCCCCTCCTGTACGGCTTTTGAAGTTTGCATCATGTGACTCACTTCTCTGCCTACTGTCTTTTAAGGAGTTTGAGTTGTATACTGCCACTGCTTCAAAGCTTTTCTGCACACTTATTGTTGTGAAGGTAAACTCTAAATTATGGACATCATCAGGGGGCTTGTCTGACATTGGTCCCTCTCTAGTCTTCCTTTCCTTTCTTTTCTGCCGGGTTCTCTGTAGCAGCTGATCCTCTCACTCATGTCCCACTCTTTCCCTGGCCTGCTATTACCTCGTGAAGACCTCTTCATCTTTCATGGTCAAGTTTAATTTTAAGTTCAAATACAACTTGCTATATGAAGATCCTGGCCTTTTCCATACAGAATTAATTCTCCCCTCCTATGATTTTACTGTACCATTGAGATATTTCTATCCTGGGACCTATAATTTTTGATTTATTGTATATACATTTTTAAATGTTTGTTTCCTTCATTACAGTAGAAGTTAACTTAAGTCAAACACTTTTCCCTCTCTCTTTTTATAACCAATCAAGTATACTATGTAGCACACAATTGTCATCACAAACTAAGACAAATTTCAATCTGTACAGCAGAAGACTCTTGATTCTGAAAATAGTGGTTTGGAAGAGAGGACCAGTGGAAAGACCTAGAATCAATATCAGTGAGGCATAAAACCACAGCTAATTTAAAGGTCATATAATTGTCATCAATAATTCTTTAATTGCCATTAATTATCCATTAAGATATCTAAGTCAGCTCCAAGAAATGACATTAAATAACTTTTTAAAGCTTTACCTTGATGTTTCTCTACTGCAGGGGAAGTTTCTGTGATTTGCATGAATAATCTTTCCTTTTCTGGCATCATAAAGACAATTCACACCATTTAAAATTGAAGTTATGAATTTACTCCATGATATCAAAGTTTAATCAATACAGTTCAAAAGATCCATACAGAGGTTAAGATTTAAAAAAATCACCATTGAATTGCACAGAGCAATTGCTCAGAGGATGTCACTGCCTGGAAACCCGGACAGCTTTGGATACCACGTGTGCTTCTCGGTCCTGGGTTCAGGCCTGTGTGTACTTGGTGTTGTTAAGAGGACAGTACAAGAATGATGGAGGAGGAAACAGAGGAGGAATATTTGGAATCTGAAACATCTCACTTCACACATTCCACATAAAATACCCGAGGCACATATCCGGTAGCTCCTGAGAAATAGGTACATTCATTTCTAGTTCGAGAAAAAAGAGGGTGAAATGACAAGAGAACCTTTAGAAACTCATTTGGAAAATCAGGGGAATTCATAAAGCAGGATTATGAGCAACACAGGCAAGAGCTGACCTGAAGCATTTTGATTTATTTCAGCTCTAAGACTTCAAGTGGCAGCTAAAATCCCATCTCTCTGAATTCAACACTTGGACACAGTGTCCAGGGATGAGGTCAAAGTCTCCACCCTGCGCATGCCAGGACATCCTGTAGCCTTTGTTTTATGCCGTTCAGTCTGGTTGGCATCAGTCCCCATATAATGGCAGGTTTAGAAACAAAAAGATTGTCTAGCATGTCATTAAACTGGTGGCTCAGGACTCTGCACACAGAGTTCCTCCACAGTAGGTAAAAATGTGTTTGAAGACTAACGGAAAAAAGGAAACAAAAAATGTTGAGAGACAGGATAAGGGATTTAAGAAATTAAAACAAAATTCTCATTTATTGTTTTTAATATGTAGCCAAATATGACAGCAGTATTACACAAATAGCTCCTTTTCCCCCTTCTAAAATCCCCAATTTGTTGACTCCAACTGAAAGTGAGAAAAAAATCATGATTTAATTCTGTGAATAGCAATCAACATCAAGAACACAGGTGACCTTTGGTCACCACCAGCTTCTAGACTTTAAAAGTTGTATTGTGTCACAGCAAGCAATACACTGGATTTCTTATTAAAATATTACTGGAAAAAGATGATTCCCCACACAAGGTAAGCAGAATCAGAATCGCTGCGGAAAACCTTGGTTTAAGAAGCTATGTGAAGAAAACATGAATGAATTATTGCGATCATAATGATCCCAGGTAAAAGACAGAAGACAAACTAACGGACTGGAAGGAAATATATTCAAACTTAGATGATGCATTTTACAGTGAAAGTAATCACAAAGCCTGCAGAAGTATGGAACATTGGAATTATTCAATTTGGCCAAAGTGGTTCCAATTGAGGTCACACTTCTCTTGCTCTCACGGAGCATCAGTGCAAATTCAGATCAATCGTTTTTACATTTGCAGGCTTAGGTTCACCCAATGTCGTGTCATCTGGAAGCATGTGTGTCACTTTAGATGACAGAAGGCAGCCTTGGAATGGCTCGTCACCTGGCAGAGGAAATAGAAGTGGTGGACGAAATTCAAAGCGCTCAGTTTGGCAAGCCCTGCATTCACGAAGTTTTGGAAAACCTTCTACAGAACTAAGCTTCACCTGTCAGGCGTGCAGGGTTTTCAGAAATAGTGAGAAATAGACTGGCAACGTGGTGCCCTCACCCACACAATCTTCCCTTTTGTTTGGGTTGACTGGGTTTGTGGGGTCAGATTTTCCTCAGTGTTCTCTTTGAGCAGTGCCACAGGGAGCTTTGTGGTCTTGACAAAGGGTACAATTATACGCAACTCCAAATGCATTACAGATACTCTGCGCACTGGTGCAACTGGGAGAAAACACTGACAGCACCCGTGCTCAGCCTCTTGTCTTTTCAACCTTCAACATTTCAAATGCCTACAAGCGGAATTACCAGAAACAGTAGTAAATTCCTGGCACTTGAAGTTCCCATGATCCCAGCTGGCATGCAAAAAAAGACTATTTTTTCCTCGTCAGAAATAGTGTACTTCCCACCCACTGTCCGAATGCCTCAAATCAGGCAAATGAGAGATTTGTTTTGAGCAGCCAATGAAAAGACTCCCGCCCTTTTTTCGGCGAGGGCCCCGAGACTGAGTTACAATATACACAACATGCCTGTGTCTAAAGATACTTAATTGGTTCCCTTAAAGGGATTTTAAGATTTCTTTGTAAAAGGAAACTCAGATTTCTCTTAATGTTATTTTCAGAGGAGCCTGATGGAAGACATTTGATATTTTTTATTTCCCTGATTTAAACAAAATGAGAAAATGACATCTGTACATTTTTTTTTGGTTCAAATCTTATTTCAAATGGTTGTGCAGATGTCACTATAATTCTGAGACAGTAACACTGGGGTTTGGGTCCTGACATGGTCAAATTTTATAGAAATCCAACTTTGGGCTCAGAGATAAAAGTCTTTAACATCTATCCTTCAAGAAAATCATTATTTATCTTGTTGTCATTGTGTGGTTGGTTGGTTTGTGATATCTGGTAAAAGGGGGACCAAACAGCATGATCAGTCCTTTAAGTCAGAGGAAGATAAACAAAAAGTCTCGTTTGATCCAAGGAAGTAGCTCCAGTTCCTTAAGCAGGCCCTAGTGGTGTCAGGATCAATGCCTCAGAAGAGGAATAGGTGAGTGGCAACTGAGTTGTAGACTAACTGGGTACTTAGCACAATTCAGGGTATTTTTGGCAGAGTGACTTGCAGAATCTGTACTCCAGGGTCTTCATGTCTGAATGACCTATATATGGGCTGATCTTCATCGAATATTCTAGAAGTAGTTGAAAACTCTGCCTGATAGTACATTTACCCCCCTATTGTTTTCGACAAATCATCTCTGTTCACCCATTACTATGTTTATATCATTTCCAACATAGCTAACTTCTCAAATTAGTTTCATGCTATGTATTTATGTGATAGATATCAAAGATTTCCAGCTTCAGGACCAGATATGATACCTTAGTTAGTATATACATACATACATACATATATATATATATATATATATTCATTCAAGGGAAAGAGACTATTGTTAAAAATTGAAATTCCAGTGGGACAGATAGAAGCTGACTTTTTTTTCCATTGCACTTATGAATATAATTTCATTATCTGCCAAGTCGATATTTTTATTTCATTAAGACCAATTTTTGACTAATTCTCAAATGTTAATAAATATTAGCAATTAGATAAAGATGCATACAAGCTGGTGGTTTGCATTAATTTTTTTTCTATGCTTTTTAACTAGGATGTAAACTAACAGTTTTTTTCTGTGTTGACAATGAGCTACAAGTTGTCTTCTAACAACAAGTTTTGAGCAGTTTATTCCTTTAGATGTTCATTGGTCATTCATTCAAAGTGTATTATTAGGAAGCCAATGATATCGTAATCTATAAACTTACTATGAAATTTCAATTTAAAATGATATGATTTTATTTCACTAGTTATAATTTTCCCTCTTTGCAACAGTCAGCGTAAGACCAACAGGCGCAGGGTAGTACAAAAAAGCTATGCCGGGCAACAGTTAGGTAGATATATTACAATTTAAGCTTATTTAAAACCTTAAGAAATAATACCATAGAGTCTGATATGACAGTGGTAGAATAGAAATTATTCACATATTTGAAGATTTCTTGGGTTGGATTTTCTGACTACCATATCTGTATTGTAAGAATATTCCCTGGGTATGACTTTCATACTCAATAACTTTAGTATTTATAATTAAGATTTGTAATTGTATAACAATATTAGTAATTTGAAGTAAATACTTATACAAGGTATGAGTCAGTCTTTTCAGCAAAAATAAAAATTAAAAATAAAAGAGATGCCTGATAATCCAGATGGAAATCTGAGATAGTTTTAAGAGATTGTGTTTGTTTACTGGCTAATGAAAAAAAGAGACACAGTGCAAACTGATTGAATCCAGTTATTCATAGGAAATCACTGGTTTTAGAAAAAAAATTGCAGAAGGCACAATTAATGAGTGCAAACTTTGGCTCAGCGTATTTAAACACTTCAACTCTGCAATTTGCAACTTTTAGTTACCTGGATAAAGTTTATTTTCCTTTTTTGTACAAGAAGAATATTAAAATATCAACATTATGTTTTGAGCCCACTGCTGACAGAATAGAATATTCTGATACAAACAAAAAACATTCAGAAATTAGAAATAGAAATGGCCTCCATGAAGACTAACAAATGTACCCAACTTCAACTTATATGCCCATGAAGCATAGACTAAGGAAGAAATATGTAGATGTGTGTAAAGACGGAAGTTAACTCCCCAAAAGAGTTTGAAGGCTATGAAAGCCACATGGCTTTAGTGTCAAGTTCCCACACTGAACACAGAGATCACTACCAAGTAACTACTGCAGCCAATTACCAAAATAGCCTATTCCTATAGAAAAGTCAACTTCTAAGTTTCCAGAGAGAATCAGTCTTCCAGTCTGTTCTCCATGAATGTGCAAGACTGAAAGAAGAGGAAATCGATGACAGTGTTGTGTTGTGGTTGAGGTGCATGTCCCTTCTGCAGTCTACTTTAGAATGTATGATTCCAATTCTTGTTATAAGTAAAAATCTATCTACCCATGATGATGATGAAAGGACATTGAAAGAATGATTCTTCTGTTTTCCTAATATCTCTTGCTCAGTAGTTAATACAATGGTTTGGATCAAGAAGATTTGGCCAACCTCTCCTTTTCTCTCCACTGTAGGGGACACTGGCAGAGTCTGAAAACATCGTTTAGTTGTCACAAGAGGAGATGATATGTATTCTACTGTTCAGCCAATAGAATCTACGAAAGCTACTAAAAACTTTGCAGTGTACAGAACCAAATTCACTTCCACAAAAGTTTCCCAGACCTGAAATGTCCATAGCATTGAGTTTGTGAAAACCTGAGATGGTCTGATAAATGATAAAACCACCAGAAGTGCCAATGCTTCCCCTAGGCAATGATGCTTTTAATGATTTTAAAATGAAGATGCTAATCATTCAAAAAGCCATAAAAGAAATAGTGGTGTAAGGTAAGCAAAACTTTACTGACTCAGAGTCTGAAGAATGCAAATGAATTGGAAAGTCTTCCTGGGTTAGAGACACGTTTTTAGTAACTTTTCTTCTCCTACACGAAGAAGGGAGAGCACCTGAAATTTGGAAACAGCACAACTGTGCACTGATGTGTTTTATTCAGAATCTTTCTTCAGGTTACATCCTTTAATATTCTCTAAGTAAAATAGGAAGTTGGAATTGGAATTTGATAAAGTAATATGGATTCTATCTACTTTCAAGTTTATCTCTGAAGATTTTTTATTTTAGAATTATGATCAGTTTACAAGTGTAAACTCTCATTATTTTTAACTGCCGCTAAATACCACAAAATAGCATTGGAATGTGGTTCCAGCAGGTGCTCAAAAATAGTTAAATGAAGTGAATATTTGAACAAGTGCGGAAGAAAGTAAATCAAAGTGCTCTGTCAATGCAAAGTGCTTTATACAAAATGAGCCTATAACAGGTAAAACCACTGGCCCCATATTTGGTCAATAGACCTTCTTAGGGCAAAAATGTTCAAATAGTTTTAAAAAATTGTGATTCCATGTGTGGGATGAAAGTCTCTTATGAAAAATATTAGTTTTCAAGTACATTCAAGAAGATATGAAACAAAAGCAGGAATATTTTAAATGGCAAAGAGAAATAGTAGTGCTAACCCTAGGAGCACAGATTGGGAAAGGGAGAGGGGCATACAAAATCAGGTAACCTATGACACCTGGAACTGGAAACCACTGGTTGTTAGGAAGAATAGCAACATTTGTAAGAGAGAAATATGACAGAAGAAGATTGGTACAATGTCCTCTGTTCCAGGTCAGAGAAGGTAAGTCCATACAGCAAACGTCACTGTTAGAGTTGATGTCCAAGTTGGATGATGCCTTTTGAGCTGCTTGGTTAGTCATCACTGTGGACAAGGGGATGTAGGCAATAAGAATTAAAACAAAAAAAAATGACCAATTATGAGTTTTATTAAGTTCAAGACCCAATTCTAACACTAGAAGAATTACTACATATTTGTGACCTTTTAAAGATCTGAAAAATAAGCAGTTTTGATGAGATGACCCTCCAAGTTTTGAGAAACTTAGAGATACTGATGTCTAAAATAAAGCTGAGTACAGGAAAGTAGTAAATCAAGATCAGTCTTTCAGAAATAGGGTAGTACTTGTAATAAAACATCTGGAAAACGCCTGATGAAGCAAAAGAACCCTTTCTAGAAGGAAGATAACATAATCATAGACTCTAATTTTCAGTTAGTGCTACTTAAACATTAGTTTCTTATTAGGAAGTACAACATGGATTCTGACAAGACTTTTTCCAATAGATGATGGATGCTAGGGACAGTATATTTTTCTCTCCTACATTACAGGAAGTGTTAAGACAGGCAGAGGAAATTAAAGAACTTTTGCTGTGTTTTTTGCATGCAATCTCTTTTGACCCTTTCTCAAGAAATGTATCAAATTGTCTTTGCTGTATGGGTTGAGGGACTATCCTTTCTCCAAATGCAAATTTGGCACCAGACCAACAGATGTCTTCACAGGAATTGCACTGCCAAGGTTTTACAATTCTGTACATATGTACACCTAAGAAATCTGCATAGTGACTTCGCAAGGAAGGCAGGACAAAAATATTTTTATTTTCCAAAACTGCTAATGGAGACTCATGGAGACTGAAGTGATTTTTCTGAACACAACTTACTGCAGAGCAAAGCCATGTCAGCACAGATTCTCCCATTGTGCTCTGGGCTCTCTCCGAGAAAGACACACGTGAATGTGTAGAAGAACTACGAAATCTTCTCTATTTATTCCTCTTATTTTTTCTTCAAGGTCAAATAATTAAGAGGAAACCTCTATAGTACATGTCAGTAGAGTTTTCTGTAGTGACAGAAGTACTTTGGGTTGTCTACCATGGTACTCAAGAGCCAAAAGGGATTATTAATCAGTTACAACGTGGCTGGTAGGACTGAAAAATTGAATTTTAATTAATTTAAATAATACTAGCCACATATGACTATTGAGTATAAAATTGGACACCACAGCTCTAGATCATACACATGAGAATTTCTCTAATGTCCTAGATATCTTCAGCAAAAATACTATATATATATATTTTTACCAATTGTGCTTAACCATTTATCTTTAGTCTTTTATTTGTTGGTATATCCTAAGATTCAAACCCTTCTTAAATGAACCAACATATGGACAGTGCCATTAAGTTGGCTTAAAATATTTTTCTTGTCTTCAAATAGTTTTATCTCATCACTGATTATCTTTACAAATAATCAAGATGAAATAACTAAATTGTAGCACCAATACTCTCATTTCTCCAGAAGGCTGCATGTGTCCCATTGTTACTCCTGTTTTAAGCTGTTATTATTAATCTTTGTCTGCATTCACAGCATACTGGGTAATGTATACATGCACCTTTCTAATACACAGTACGTGTGAAGTTCCAAGCCTTGGTGTCCAGTGTGAAACTTCCGGAAACTCTGTTGGCCTTTACTTTGTAGCAAGCGGGTACCAAAACAAACCAGATGTACAAATAGGTTGAAAGTCTCTTGAGAGACAGGGATTCAGTCAACCTTTCCCTTTGCTACTCAAGGATTCACACAGACCTGAGAATTCTCATTGCTCTTAAGCTCTTACTTCTTCTAGAAAGATTCTCTACACTCATGAACCTTTTTACTTCCCAAAAATTTCCCTGTTAATTGGTGCTTTGGTTCACTGAACAATTGAGTTTTTTATTTATTTACTTTGAACCATTATTAGTTTTTTTTTTAAAATCTAAAATGGAAGACAAACCATGAAAGGTATAAGGATAACATTAGTGCTTAAAAGAATTGTGTAGGGAATGAGATATAGAAGCAATATGTTTATATAACTGCCAAAAAGTTGCTGTTGGAAGCCACATCTCTCAAAAGCACACGAAAGAAGCGTCCCGTTATCCTAAAAGGAAGTCGTCAATATGTCCCTTATGTATCTGTAGAATACCAGTTGCACCAATTACATTGGCAAGTCACTTGATTATTGCTTTCTGATCATACCTACTTTACAAAGGTGGGCTATTTCAGAGGAAATGAACATAACTATGGCCCACCGACTGTCCTCACCTCCTTCAATCATTTTTCTTTGCCATCATTAATTAAGCAAGTTAGAAAAAGTTACCACTTTCATCAGATGCTCAAAAAAGTAAAGCAAATTATATGTGGACAGAAGAGAGCGTTGTTTGCGTAAGACAGGTGTGATAATCCCTGTGAGACAGTGTTAGCGGGCTGATTCTGTGCAACGGAGACGTTGCGTACAGACGCTAGAGTGTTAGTAAAGTGCTACCTCTGAGACATTTCTGTGTTTTGAGACCTGAATCTGCAAATGTCGAATATTGTACCTTACAAAAGAACCAACAGTTTCCTTGGTACAGAATTTAAGTTTTCTTGGGTCAGGATGCTGATGAAATTGTACACACAGTACCTGAATTGAAACTTTGGGAGCTCCGTACATATATTAACCTCTTTCCTCCTCAAGCAATGCTTTTTCTTTCTTCACTCACGGGAAATTCTTAAAATCTGAATTGCAATTTCAGGGCAAATGTCAGCTCCATTTAAGGAATGTTTTGCAGCTGCTTCATTTTTATTCGGGGAGGGAAGGGGGTTGGTATGAATGAAAGAGTGGGTCGGATAGGCAGAAATCGGATGGGCACTGCAACTAATTGAACCATTTTTGCCAAGTGACATAAAAATATTCTCATATTAAGGATTATTTTACAACTCTATGGAAGAAATGCAGTGATGCATCTTGCATTTGTTTTGTCTGGATGACAAAATGCACTCTCAAGAGTCACAAGAGCCTGCCTTGTGTTAGTTATAAACAAAAATATATTTATATATATATTTATGTAACTACTATGTGCTTTAAAGAAAATTACTGTGTAACTCAGCAGGGTTCTTTCATCCTTTGATGTCACCAGGGATATGCTGACTTGAATGGCTTCTTAGGAGTCAACAACGGAATGGGCTTTTCATATTGAAATGGCAAAAAACTTGAAAAACCCCGTGGGTCCCCAAAGCAATGAAGGAATTCTTTGCGTGATTTCTGTTTGGTTCCATTAAGCCAAGAGTAACTGGGACTTCGTGGGGCTTCTCAGGTGGGAAACGGAGGCCACACTTCTTAAACCCAATCAGATGTTTCACTCTAACGCAGGAGAACGGAAAGCCTCACCTGCTACTCCTTCCTAATCCTCAGCTAAAAGTTTAGAAATTCTCAGCTCATTGAAAGGGTGTTCATTGCCAAGGAAGAGGCAGGCACAGTCTGAACCTCCCAAACAGATGAGAGATTCATCCTGTAAAGTAACAAACTTGTCGGAAAAGATGGATCTCAAGCAGAAAAACAAAAATCTTTTGCCAGATGTCTGTTTGGAAAAGATAGAAAAAAGTCTCTTATTTTATGTTTGGTTTTGCCTCCGTATGAGCTATGCTTCTGAGAAATTTGGAAACCTTCATCATTGCTCTTTCAAGGAAAAGAGTTCCAGCTTCGGAACACAGTTATCTTTGAGACATCAAAGAAGAACATTTGAACCAAATTTGTAGATCCCTCGTGAACTAAAGCTTTTGTATTATTTTTTCTCGATCATTTTTCAACCCTGCACCTAAGCCAAAAGCAATGCCATTTTGTCATACTTCTGGGAAGCCCGCCAGTGACGCTCCAAGTGAACTACAGATGCCACTCCGCTAGGGATTTCTATGTTCGGTGTAAATGGCATCTTATACTACTTTTAGTTTGTCTTTCTCCTTTCCTGGACGGGGCTTGTGCAGAAATCTCATCTCCTTCAGGCTACAGCAGCTCCTTTGTGTGTGTGTATGTTTGTTTCTCTTAAAGATATAGGCAAAATTTTAGTCTGAACACCTGTAAGCCAGTACTGGTGCTGTTCTGTCCTAAAAATTTTAGCACTGCTCCGATACAATAAAACCTTCTTTCTCTCCCACTGGTTCAACTTCAGCATAGGCAGGATGGCCAGAACCTCTCCGGAACTTCATTGCGGGCCATCTGCTTGGGCGTCTCTGAAACAGAAGATGGAAACACAATAAATATTGAGGGAGATCCTATCGTCAGGAAAAATGTATTTGCCAATGATTTGAAATTAGCTTCTGAATTAAATTTATTAACAAAGTAAATGGTCTGTTATAGCCACAATAACCATGATTAATAGCTGATTTCCTCTGTAAATCCTCAAAGCTGTGTGCTTACCACTCCACTATGGCACTGTATAGGCCTGGCAGGTGGGAGACCTATCCACACACCTGCCTCCAGAGGAATGGGAGCTTCTCTAGAGCAAGATTCAATGTCTTATTCATACAAATATATGGAAAAGTGCTCATATACAACTAGGCAAAACCAAAATGTAATCAATAACACATATTTTGAATATATGGACACTGGTTCCTTTCTAAAAGTTAATGCTGACATGACACCTTTTGTTAACTAACTGATTCAAAAGTGTCAGACTGTACACTTCTACAAAGTTCCTAGAAATTATTTCCCGTTAGGGGCTACATTTCCCAGACAGAAATCCAAAAGAAATATCACATAATATCTTAAGAAATTATTTATTAAACAAAGAAGGCCCATTTATGACAGTCTGTGCTTGTAAAATAAAGATGTCATACACTGAAAATAGAATCTGTCACCAGAAGGTGTGGACAGTCTTGACCCTATGAAGTTATATTAAATAATAGATTCTAGTATTAAAGTGTAGGTTATTTGTTTTGACAAAAAAGCATGTCTCCTCAGCACTCAGCATAACAAACAAATCCTGTGATTTATAAACAAGGCACTCTGAAATAAATTATTAAGTTACAGCAGCAGAAGACACCAAAATGTGTTTCTCAACCACAGTGACACTAGAAACGATTACCCCATTTATCAAGATGCCTACAATTTCAGGGTAAATAAGGCAAAAAAGAATGAAATTTATTTCTGTCTAAAAAATTTTAATGCAAAAAGGTTAAATGTCTTGTATATATACTGGTATTGGATATCTTGCCAGAGTTGCCAGTGACATGTCAATGTCAACGATAAATGGCCATGGCAGAATTTTTCAACATTAAGTGGGAAGGACTTTTTGCCCTATAGTCTACAAAAACACCAATCAATTTAATTACACGCTGCCTACTCATACTATGAGCTGGGTTTATAACATTGCAGAGACAGAATTCCTTACATATACTAACCGTCAAGCCCTATAAGTGACAGTGACTGATCTTTACTATGCAAAAGAATAAATTCAACATAAGGACAGGGGCATTTAGCAAAGCTCTGCACCTGTGGTGGGACTGAGAATCACTATCAGTGGCTGCAGCCTTCGCATCTCTAGGGGGACACGGCTGCTCAATACTATCCCAGCTTGGAGGAGAAAGATTCACAGGTTACAGTTCACTTTTAACCTCCACTCTGTTTTAGAAATATCATAATGGGACTTCTCCAAAGCCATAACTTCCCCAAAGCATCACAAAGCCCTTCTTTCAAATCCCCACCTTCCCCAAGCCCACAGGGTTTGTGGGTTTTTTTTTCCAGCAGGCAAGAATAGCCCCATGAACCAGCAGTGATTTCCCAGACTGGCACCTGAAGACTTGGCAGCATAATTGACGTGCAATAGAAACAAGGGCAGGTGGCTAGCATGCTGTGGATGGCACTTGTGAAGTTACATTTTATTAAGTTTAAACTATGTTTTTATGCATTGTGGATGTCACGCTCCCATAGGATCTCATTTAATATCTGTAACTTCATCATCTACAGTTTACACAAACCTCTGAATCTAAAAAGTATAAAGTTAAGATTAAAATGGAATCTATTTACCTCCAAAGTTAACTCTGCCTCCACAGAAACTACTTCTTAAAATTCAATGCTTTTGCATAACCCACTCAACACCCGTGAACATGGCTTACTAAATGTCTCAAAAATACAACATTGAGGTATTAGTATTTTGCTAATGACTTAGAATAACTAAAGTAATAATTTTGTTTAGGGGAAAAGACTTCCAGATCATTAACAGGTTTAGTATGTGAACTCACAGAAATCTTCAAAATAGCATTAAAACTTTGGGCAGTGAGGTTTCCTACCTTAAAACAATACAAATTTCTTTTCTGAAATTATTTACATATCCTTAAAGAAAATTTTTCTTATATTTATTACTTCAAAAAGCCCCTCATAAATACAAGTTTTTTAGATAGACTGCTTCTCACCCACAACCTGACTGAACTTTTTTTTTTTTTTTTTTGAGGATCTCACTCTCTAACCCAGGCTGGTCATGAACTCACTATGGAGCCCACGCTGGCTTTGGCATCATGGCAATCCTCCTGCCTCAGCCTCCCCAGTGCTGGGATTACAGGTATACACCACCTGAGGACTCAAGCCCAGGGCCTTGCACTTTCAGGGGAAGGGCTTTAACCTCTGCGCCACTCCTCCAGCCCTCATTTGCATTTTATCACTAGAGACAAGCAAAATGCAATAGATGGGATGCAGCTACAAAATTATTCAAAAGTGTTTTTTTTTTATTCAGGCAAAACTAAAAGTTTGTTCTTATTCCAATAACGTTTTACTAAATTAAGTGAAAGGGCATTTTCTATCACAATATCTTAACATTTACTGGCTTAATGCTGAAATACTTCAAAATTTGGATGCTTCTAGAAAATTTCACAGTGTAAAGTTTCTTTCTTGAATAAAATTATTAAATATTTTGTAAAGTCACTTCTAAAAATGGATTTTCCAATTAGACATGGTTCCCATGCCTAAAAACCCCACTAGGTATAGGCAATATCCTAAAATCCCAAAAAAAAGCAAAAAAAAGAAAACATTTTTCTTCCTAAGAATTTGAGTAAGAGATATCCAGCTTACAATAAAATTTAACACATGGATTTTAAAAACTTGGTCTTTTTTAACAGATTTTTTTCACATCTCAATACTAGCCCTAAAAATGTTAAATAACATACCATAACTTCACAAAAATTCTTCTGTATTTCTAGGACACTTTTGCCAAGACACAGGCAATATCAGCCCATAACACAAAACAATTTTTGGGCCACGAATGAATCATTTAATTCCCCTGTCCCTTTGTTTCTTTATCTGGAAAAAATGACATATTTTTTCCTATAAAATCCCATGACCTAAGTTCTAGATAGCGTGAGACAACTGATCTTCAAGTTAGGAAAAAGATCGTAATTCAAAGTAAAACCAGTAAACCCTTCCTGGTAGAGTCCACGGTTGATCACTGCTCCTCCCTCCTTCTACTAACTTTTTTTACAATTCTTAAATCAAAAGGAAAATCACATAAATTAGTTCTAACTGAAGTTGCTATTCTGTCTCAATCCTCATTCAGAAAATACTCTGCACATGAAAATAATTAACTCAACAGAATAACTGAATGTTTAGTTCTCACAGAAAAATTCTCCATGTTGGTGCTAAAATGTGGCCCCTCCACAGAGTGGACCAGGAAAGGCAAAGACAGAGGAGTCCAGAACTCGATGTCCTTCTGTCACTATTACAGCTTGCAAGTGTGATGAGTATAATTTGACATTTTAGGGAGGAGACATTTTGGACTTCTTTCTCAAGGCTCAGAATTTTCCAAACAGGTGTTAAGAATTCCTAAATCCAATTGTTAGAGACTGATGGAGTCCACAGGGTCACTTCCTGACAGAGCAGGATGTATTCTGAAGATTGCAGAATTTGAACCAGGCTGTAAGGTTAATTTATTACGAAGCTACAGCATGGAATGCCTTAAAACATTACAGGGTGTAATGTGTGGGCAATCTTTAATTTCATTTCTGATAATTATTTATGTGATTAATCACATTCAGAAAAAATGTTCACAGAGATATGTCGGCCCTGGGGTTGGCTGTGTAAGCAGGAATTCTCCCTAATTACTCCTTCAGTGCTATTAATTGAAGAGTTATCCGCTCTGTCTCAATGGTCTGTGGCAACATAATTAGCTGTGATATCCACAAACAAACCTGTAGGGTATCCTCAGTCACAGTGTACACAAAGCTGCAGCTGTAACTCTGCCTTCCAGTGCAGAGTACAAACACATAGTGCTTTTTGTTGGGCTACAAGAGCCCTTGAAAGAAAGTTACATAGCATGCATGGGAAAGAGAACTAGCCAATTTTAATACTCAAAGCCCAGATACAAGACACCTGGGGTGCACAGTGGCCCCTGTCAAGCAGCTAATTTGAAATGTTTGGTATTTCATGTTGATCTCCTAAATGAACAAAGCGGAAGTAGAAACTACTTGGGATTGCCTCCAAGTCCCTGTATTTGTAATAACACATTAACTGCAAACATTTGACTGTGGTGGTGGTATTTCTGGTTAGAAAGGCTCCCGAGCCCCGAGAAGTATATGAATCCTATATTTCCACCAATCATGTGTTTGGAAACTGCATAATGAAATCTGCATTTGCAAAAGTTGACTAGACATACAAATCACAAGGGATTTTTTCCTAGGCAGATTCTGGTTCTGAGGTATGAAAGAGCCTAGGGCTCTGCATTTCTAATCAACGCCCAGTGGTCCTGATCTTCAGGACTACCGAACATACTCCGAGGACCACAGGGAATGGTTGTCAAGCATCCTCCATACGTACGCACATAAAGCAAAAAAACTCAACGTCAATCTTCCTTGTGTCTCCAGCAGACCTTCGTGGGAACTGAAAGCATAATTCCCACAGCAAGGTCAACTTTTCAATATTTAGCTTTGACAAAGTTTCACTATCCAGGAGAAAGGCAATTTTTCTACTTTCTACTTTGGATTACAAATTGTAGTGTATTTTTATTATTTCATATTGACTAATTTTTCAGTCTTAACAAGTAATGAGTGTGGGTTACCAGATTTGGCAAATTTACAAATGAGTCCCAGAAAAATGATTTTTTCAAAAACATATTTCATGAAACATACTTATACTAAAATATGACTCATCGCTTATTTGAAATTCAAATATGTCTGAGCGTCCTCGATTGTACTTGGCAACTCTCGATCCAGGGAATCACAATGGCATTGGGTCCTGTCCAGTGAAACTTGCAAGCTAATTAAAATAAACTACTCCTAGCCTATGTTCATGGCAGTGTCCCAGCTTCATGAATTATAGGTCCCCTTTTCCTTAGAATTGACTATTCCAAACAATACCTCGTACACGTGGTGAAGCCTGGTTATTCATTTACACATTTTCTGCTGGTCATATACTGGTTTCTCCCCCTTGCGGGAACATGGCTTTAGTTCAGAGCCATTCTATGGATGGTCCAGAACTGTTGGCAATAGCCCTAGTTGCTGCATGTCTAAGATGGAAATTGTACTAAGCACACAGAGAAAGACCGTTTCCTGTGAGGACCAACAAGATTATATTATTTGCACGATTTTTCTAAAGCTAAAGTATTCAAAGTACAGAGTGAATGAATTCCCATTGGCTAATAAAAGCAGCACAGACCCTTTAAGAGTGGAAGAAGCATCTGTCAATCATGTATCCCCAACACTTCATGTGTGTCATTTTCTTACTCTTTCTGGTGTTCTCAGAGCTCATTGAAAATAAAATCATCTGGAGAGATTAAAACAGAAACAAAAATCGATAGGGAGGCCCACCTCAGCTAACAAATTCAGAATCTCCTGGGAGGAGGGAAGGGAATTGTTTTTTTTTATTATTTATTTAATAATGAGGAATAAACACAGGGTCCTCAAAATGAGCTACATTTCTAGCCAGGAAGCTGTATCACTGTCTATCTATCTTTCTTTCTATCTATCTATCTATCAACCTACCTACCTACCTATCTATCACTTGAATATTTGATACAGACTCTTGCTAAATTGCTAAGGTGCCCAGGCCAGTCTCAAACTTGTGATACTTCTGCCTCAGCCTCCCAGACTGCTGAGATAACAGGCACAAGCCACCACGCATGGCTCAGGCAAGTGTATTTTTAAAGTGTTTTTCAGAGAGTCAATGAGCACAGTGAGAGCTGAGACCAACCTCTGTCCACAGTGTCTTTCTCCCAGACCTCTGTGTGATCCCCTCACTCCTACTCTCAGCCGCTACCTGGGGCATTTTCTCAGCTTGAGACGTCACTTTGCCACTTTTATTTGGAGAAATACTATCCATTTCCCATTGTCTCCTGCAAAACATTCTGGGCTCCTGCTCCTATAGATCAGAAATCAGTTCTCATTTCTCCTTTGCTGTGCAGACCTAGCCTGGTATCTTGTGCCCTCTCCTGCCCCACTTTGGTATACAATGTGGTAGTTTTGTGCTTACATACATGCAATGCATGTACGGCTGTCTTCTCTCTAAACATCCCGGAGGCTATGAGCTATATCGTCCCCAACTCTGAAACATCCACACCATTACCGTACTAGAGACGCTTGACACTGGGATCCTTTTTGGGACATTTGCCCAACTTATACCACATTTTTAAACAACAACTATAAAAGGACATAAAAAAACAAGGATAGCCAGAAAAGAAATGCAATTGAAATTTTTGTTTTGAAGGGATAGAGGAGTGGCACAGAGGTTAAAGCACTTGCTTAGCTAGCTTAAGGCCCTGAATTCGTTTCCCTAGCACCACATAAGGCGGGCATGGTGGTACACACCAGTGATCCCAGCAGGATGCAGGAGGGTTGCCGTGAGTCATAATGAGTTCAGAACCAGCCTGAACTACAGAGTGAGACCCTGTCTCAAAAAAACATTGTTTTGAGCTTCAGTGATAAGGCAGAAAAAAAAAAACCCAAATAAATTGTAGTTTTTTTGAATAAAGAAAAAAATATGAAGAAATCATGAAGGTGACACTGGCAAATGGGCTAACTCTGCCAGGTTTAGAGAATAATCTGTAGTCGTAATAATAGAATTGAAATTCTTTAAGATTTCTTTCTTCATCCTTAGAATTATAATGCTTTTGTGCTTTATTTTGAGTCTACTCCCCCCCCCCCCATTTTTATTAGTATATATGTATGCAATACATGATAGTTACTTTGAGCTTCAACATTTTGTGCTCATACGTATTGTGTCAACATTACAATCCTTCCCCTCCCCCATTGGCCCTCCTGGTCCCTCTCTCACCCGACCTGATTCCCACTATCACTTGGGTCTCCTGTTCCATCACAGGTGCATAAAGTATCATTCGCATGAATTGGCGCCTCCACTACTCCTGAAACAAGGGCAAAGGTCTTCAAACTCTGCAACTCAATCTCTAAATAAATGTATGCAACTGAGTTCACCATCGGAGGCCAAGGCTATAACCGGGAGTTCTCAGAATTCACACCCAAGTAGAGGACAATGCTTATGAAAGGATACATAATAAAATCATCTTACGTTGAAGGTTACATGTATGTTATATTGGTAAAATTCAACACTAACTAACCAATCTTCAGCACTTAGATGGGCAAGATTCTCTTTAGAGAGAAATATTTTATCATGAATGCAACTTAGAGGTTTTGCACACAGTGATAATAAAAATCTGATTTTATTTTTGTCAGTTATGCTCTAATTTTACCACACTCTATAGACAACACACTCTGATCACATGCACTGTGAGCAGGCAGCTGCGGTCTACCACACACAGCCTGCAATGTAAGTGCTATGTACAAAGAGACTCATGAGAAGTGTGTCGACTTGGATAGATCTAACTTCACAACATCCAGACTTCTGAATGACAAGTTCTCTTCCTCAATTTTTCTCTTTTCTTTGACTTCAGCTGATTATCTCTGTTGCTCAAACTGAAAGTGATTGGTATTCCTGAATAAATGGATCAGTCAGCCAATAAATTACCATTTACATAGTCATATGGTAAATGTTAAACAATGTATACTTTCAAGATAGATCTGGGGACCATAGCTCATTGACGAGAGAGATTTTGTGGGATTCATGAGACTCTAGGTTTGATTCCCTCAGCACCACATAAGCTGATTGTGGAGGCGCACACCTGCAACCCTTGCACTGGGGAGGCTGAGGCAAGAGAACTCCTGTGAGTTGTAGGCCAGCCTGGGCTACATAGTGACTTCAGAACCAGCGTGAACTACACAGCCAAAATTTGTCTCAAAAAAGGGGGTTGAGGAAAAAAATCATATAAAACAGCTAATAAAAAGGTTGCATATAAAAGCTTCAACAGATGCTAAGTTAACCAAAAATATTAGCCAAAACACAGAGATAAGGCTTAAGACACAGTATAAGATCAAGTATTCATTGAAAACATTCAACGTACAGACTTTCAATCAGACTTGAGTCAACAGAGGTTGTTTCAGGAGCAGAACAAACATGAACACAAGGGGCAGAATGACCCTTGGCACTGATGCTGCCCTAATGCCACCTGGGGCTCGTTCCTGATCTGTAGAGGATGCTGGCCACTAGCCTGTGTGCCTCATTTGTTCTTTCATCTATTTTATGCTCCCCAACAACATGAATTACATGAACTTTCCCTATCTCATTGTTCCTTCCAGATCATTTTGCAAATATCCATTTACGTCTCCTCCATCTTGCCCTAAAACAGCCACCTCCAGAGACTGGCTAGCACATGGGATTACACTGCCTTGAAAGTCCTCAGATTATGAAGCACTGATGCACATTCTAATTCACCAGGCCTAACTTCCTTTACTCTCAGGCATAATCCATTTACTCTTAATTTTTTTCCCACTTGACAACCAATTCTGAATAAATCCCGCCATCTTCATCAAAAATCCCCATGTCCTATATTTTCCTATTCTAGATCCAAAGCAGAAAAAACATCATGTCTTCAGATTCACTTAGTCTTGAAGAATTACAGTTATTTGGAAAGTCAGTGAACAGTTTGCTAGTTCTCTTCTTGATCCTCATGATACATCCAAAGTACTCACTCATTTCCAGCATCCAATCGCCTCTCCCACAACCTTACACTTCTACATCCTTATCTACTGAGAAGATTACGCCATAAAAACGACGCTGATCTTCCCCACACCCATCACTGTATTTATAGCTCCTTGTGCTTTCTTCTTATCCGAAGAACTCTTTCTGGTTGCCTCCTTAATTGCTTAATAATCCTGTCTCTGCTGTGACGTCGTTACTTCCCCCCTCTTCCTTTTCAAACACCTTAAAACACTCCTTCCACTGTTTCCTTACCTTGTGCTTATAACCCACATCAGAAATGGAATCTTTTTATTATTTTTCTTGTATCGTCAGTACTTAATGTCTTGAATGTCTGAAGGATTCCACTGCTCCACATTACAAAACCATTTCCTCCCTTAAACCTGATGCCTCCTCACTCCGTTTTGCCGCATTCTCTCAGGTTATGAATTATCTCTGTCAAATTAAACTCTCCGTCTTTCCTTCCTGTGACATCTTTAGAACACTTGATAATGCTTCCACTTTCTCATTCTTCACTTTCTTCTTCTATGCGCCAGGATGATACATCCCCTGCATCTTGCTATAAATTTTTGTTTACACAAAGGCTCTCTTCCTGGTCCATAACTACTAAACGTTGGCCCTTCCTAAGGTTTAGTCACGAACACTTTAATCTCTCTCCACTCCTCAGGGATCTTCGTTCTCTTGGATCTCAACTTCCTACGATCACCATTCCCATATTTCCTTACATGAGATCTTCACCTTCATTCATTCCTTTGCATTAGTTGCCTTCCTGGAGAAGCCCACTGTGACCCCGACACTGGCTCAAACCAAACGTGCTTAAAATCCATCCACTCTCTTCACTGAACTTTGCCTGCTGGTGTTTCTAATTCTGTCACTAGAAAATTGAATTTCCTACTCGCTTGGATTTTGCATATTGGATTTCACTTCATTTTCCATTTTCCTCATTCCACATATTCAATGCACTGAATGAGGGCACCCTCCCCATTTTTATCATTAATGAGCTGCTGCAGGATTTTTAGAATATGCTGAATTTCTTGGAATATCCGCCACTTTCTCTGTAAAACAGGGATATGGTAATACTTACATTTACTTACCTCATTGGGAGCAGTGAGAATCCAATATAATTGATTGAATATCCATACATACACAAATCTTTATGCAAAAGAAAACTGTTAAATGCTTTCTTCCTCTTCTGTATGGCTCTTGAATTAACCCTATGCCTCCTACCAGGATCCATCTTGGCCCCTAGCAACCACCTCACACTTGCACTGATTTGATCTCCTAATTCTCTTCTGAGGGTTTTCAACTGCCAAAAGTGGGTAGTTTTTACTAAAATTGAGTAATACTATGCTCTTAGGCAGACAATTTACTCTTAAGTTGCAGTGGGTGTGAAAACAAAGCCAGTTCACCACTGAAGTGGGCTAAAAGACAAGATAATGGGGTTAGCCATAAATGGACCCAGTAAAAGTCAAACGTGAATTAGTGTTGCTCCCTACAGCTATGAAACTGGCCATGTTCCTCTAGAGATTGTTCTCATAAAATTATCTGTATTTGGAGAGCTACGGTGTTTCTAAGTGATGCCAAAGACAGCTGACAAGTTAAATTCTTGACAGCTATGACCTCAGGGATGACGATTCATCATTTGCTTTAATCCATTCCTCACCGAACACACAGATATGTAAAAAAAAAAACAAAAAACAAAAAAACCCCCAAAACAACAGGACAATTTATGCCTTCAAATCCTGGACTGGCCTGGGGATCAGATGCAAACTAGAGCAAAAACATATCTTATGTGACCAGTATTCTTTATATTAAAATCTGGGAACATTTAAGCAAAATTAAAATGATAAAATAATAGCAAAAAAATTTTTTTTAACTCGTTAAGGTTCTTTGTTGCAACATGGGTAACCAGAATGGTGAATCTTTTTACATCTGCCAAACCAATTTATTTGTTTTGCAACTTTTAAGTAGATATTTACTTTTGTCAGATCAGAGACTAAAATAAAATGTTAAAAAGATTATGACAGGGAGATAATATTGCATTAGACATTAGTTGGGCAGAAAAATAAAAATTAAGCAATATTTGATTTAAAAGAGAAGTTTCAAGGGCTGCAGAATTAGCACAGTGGTTAGAATGCTTGCCTAGCAATAACAACGCCCTGAGTTCAGTTCTCAACACCACATAAACCAAGCATGGTGGTGCATGCCTGTAATCCCTGCACTCAGGAGGCTGAGGCAAGAGGATTGCTGGAGTTTGAGTCCTTCCTGTGCTATACAGGGAGCTCAGTTCCTGCCCGGACAGAGCAAGACACTGTCTCAATAACAAACAAACAAACAGACCAGTTATAGCCTTTTTAAGCAATGCAATTTCACAGCTGAAAACAACTAGTGTTTTGTCAGTCCCTAGTAGAGCCTCTAGTGATGTTAATTACTGTCTCTTTACAAGGATTCAAAGAATGGTGCTTTAAAAATATTTACAATATTCAAGATAAGTAAACAATTCTGGTGCTCACTGGCAGATGGGTCACACATGTATGACTTACATATACAATGAAATACTTTTCAAATTTCAGAGACAGATACTGTTGTTTAAAAAAAATATGGACTGGGGCTGGGAGTAAAGCTCAGCAGGTAGAGCACAAGGCCCTGGGTTTGGTTCCCCAGCACCGCATCAACTGGGGTGGTGATGGTAGACACCTGTAATCCCGGCACTCAAGAGGCTGGTAGGCTGTGGCAGGAGGATTACCATGAATTCAAGGCCAGGCTGGCCTACACACTGAATCCAAAACCATCCTAGATTACAGAGTGAGACCCTATCTCAAAAAAGGATGGATATGGAGGATATCATGCGACACAAAATAGATCTGGGACCAAGATAAGTTCTGTCTGATCTTGCTACTATATGGAATTCAAGAAAAAGTTGAATGCATGGAGTAGTAGAAGGGTGGTCGTTAGCAGGGGTAAGATTAGAGAGGGAATGCTAGCTGGAGAAGTAGGTCAAATACAAATTTGCTGTTTTGGGGGGCTGAAGAAACCTCAGGTGGTCACATACAGCATGAGGACTCTAGTTACTAATGTTAAACTGAAAATTTACTGAGTGTCAATTATAAGTCTTCATATTTTGCCAAAATGGTAATTATGGAAAGAGATATCTAGGATACACTGCTTGACTTTAGACACTATTTTTCTGTGTAGACAACCACCATGTTGTATACTGTACACATATACTGTTTTTACAAAGAATGTTTGACACATGGTATGTGCTGAATAAAGAGAGATTATTACATACACTCAACTAGTATGGGAGATTGTTTCTGATTAGGCAGCTTCTTATAAAATTATGAAAATTATGAAAGGCACAATTATTACTATTATTTATAAGTATCTTTGCATTTTTATTCACTAGGTTATTTTTAATTCTACAGTTCAATTTTTAATTTTCTTAATGTAATAACAAATTCTAATGCAAGTATGCCATAATAATTAACAGTTATTTAAGTTATTTTGTATTTGTTCCAGAAAATAATTATATTATCTGGACCATATAGAAAAAGTAATTTTATCATGGGATAAGTTCATTAGTATGTAAAACAATAATTGTGGCTAAAATTACTTTTTACACTGTTTTCACAGGTAAAAAGGTTTATGCATTTATTATAACACAGAGTGTTTATCAAAGTCAGAGGGAAGAAATGACCCCCTAGTTGAAATTACAAATAAAGTGGTCTTCTCTTTCAAAGGTAACAAAAATGATCAGAGTATCGAGATATAGATCATGTAGTTAAAATGACACAATTTAAGTTTACAAATGACTCAGTGACTGGTAGCCATGCAAGTTATCATATTTTATTCACTCAATTCTTTCATCTATTAAGATCTATCTTGGCAGACCATTTTGACTTCCTATTTTTGTGGCTTTTACATACCATCTTAACGATGTTAATTAAGAAGAAATTAGAGCAAAGAGTTCAGTAAAATACAGATTTAAAATATTTTTAATAATTCTTCCTAATGTAGGGATGACAGTATTTCAAGGCATCATTTTACTGCTTTGGATTTAAATGATAATATGTTGACCAGAACAGTAAATTAAAGATGGTATCTACGAGAGAAATGTTTTTGATCATCACATCTGCAATTCAATCATCAAGCACTTGAACTGTATTTCAAAAACATCCAGTGATATACCTGGCTATCATTTTAACATTTTAGAACAGAAAATGGGAAAACAAAATTAGAGACAGACAATGTCTCCTTCTTTCTTAAAGTAACCTCGTTTCAATAAAATTGCTTCAAGGAAGAGTTCAAATCATTTAAGTTTAATTTTGCCTGATCTTTCTGCGACAGTTCATCTGGAGTGAGCACCATCTGATTGTCTCCCCTAAGAATAAAAATAAGAAATATTTTGCTTCAATGAATCATTTTTCCCCCTTGAGTTTTCCTATAGACTGAAAAAAAAAAAAGAGTAAGAAATGCCTTACGGGCAAAATTCAGCTATAAAGAATGTGTGACTTCAAGATAAAACAAGATTTGCGGTTCTATTCAATGATTTCTCTATTTACTATATGGGTTAGTCAACAGATAGTGACTCCCCAAATCCCAAGTGTTATTCATCTAGCAGGTGCAGAACAGGATGCCAAACTTTTAGTAACACTTTTTTTTTCTCCCAAGCAGCAGCTTCTGAATCTTTGCCTGGCTCCTTTTTCTGGCTTCTTTCCTGATTACCAAGAAAAGTTGAGGGTCACAGCTTATATTATCGCAATCACTTTCTCGGTGGGTCCTGGTTATTCACAGATACTTAGAATGAGGATCCCACTTGTATGGCAAAAGGCTCACAGCAGTCCTGCTAGCCTGCTGCTGTGGCAGAACAGGCTATGGTGCTTAAGGACTCTGAGCTGTTGGCTCTGTAAATCAAGGGTCACACGACCCCAGCAAACTGTTTCAGCAGCCCGAGAAAGGGTAGAAAAGGACAGTGCTCACTCAGGTTCTAAGAACCAAGGTCTCTGCTGGTTTGAATCTAGATTTTGTGGCGTCTAGGACCAAACAACTGCAATGGCAAAGTAACAAAATGCTGAGAGGTAAGAATGGCCTTAGCGAAGGTTAATACTGGTCGAAGGCTGTATGTAAGCATTTGTTCCTCAAACATTCATCTATATTATAGACTATAATACAAAACTCATGATATTTCAAAGATAAAATAACCTCTTAAGAAAATGTGCTTGTAATACACACTTAAGAAATTCATATAATTTATTTTGGAAAAATGGTAGAATATTCATGTGGAGGGGGAGGTCTTTCTTTTCATAGATATACTATGATTTTGCTGATAGAAACTACTGAGGACTTTT
This sequence comes from Ctenodactylus gundi, assembly GCA_004027205.1. Lineage (NCBI taxonomy): Eukaryota > Metazoa > Chordata > Mammalia > Rodentia > Ctenodactylidae > Ctenodactylus > Ctenodactylus gundi. Next base: position 730,808 of record PVKB01000063.1, read on the forward strand.
TATTCAAGGCAGATATTTGGTTTCCCAGAAATATTAAGAATTTCAAAGCATAATACGGACAATGACTGGCATTTAGACATTTATGTTCAGGTTCTATTGTGTAAACCATCTTGGAGTTTCTTATTCAAACCAGCAGGTATAATTACAGAACAATGACATTATTTTCTCCTCCATGAAAATTAGTCTTTTTATTCACCTATTTTACTTATGGTTAGATAAACACATATCCAGTGGTTTATAATAAGTCTTAACAATAAAATTGTGATAATGATGTTTGGAATAATCCCTCTTATTACCAAATTCCAAATAGATCGTTAAAAAATCTTATAACCCTGGTTATTTGGTGACTAATATCATACTACTCAAAAAATGTAACATTTTATCAAATATTTTTAAAGCTAAGCATTCAATGTAAAATCTGCAACCTAATTTCAAATATCCTCATGCTATCTTCTGTCTCCGCTCTCAGAAGGGCAAGGATTTGTTCTTTTCAATTGCTTAACTGAAATACTCAGTTTCGGGGCACAGCACATAATAGGTGCCCAGCATAAAATTGGGACTCAAGGAACATTATCGAAATGAATGAGGAAATGGTCAATATGTCATTTTTCGTTGGCAGCCTTTGGCTTCAAATCTCCCCCCTTCTCCTTGCTGAAAATCAGTTGTTCCCCAATTAAGAAAAAAGAAAGTAATCAACATTTGTTTCTAATTTTCTGTTCTCTATAAACCATCATTAGACAATAAAAATAGAGTGGAAGCACATATATAATTCCGTTTAACTCTATTTTTAAGTGTCTAGTCTAAAGGTAAAAAGTGAAATTAATTTTTAAAGTGCATTTTATTTCACTGAATATACTCAAGATATTCTCATTCTAACATGTTATTAGGTATAAGTTATTAATGGAATATTATTCATTTATTTATGTATTTCTTTATTTATTTAGTTTTGAGACAGAGTCTTGCTCTGTAGTCAGGCTGGTTCCAAGCTCACAACGTAGCCCAGACTGGCCTTGAACTCAACAGCAATCCTCCTGCCTCAGCCTCTTGAGTGCTAGGATTACAGATATGCATCACCATGCCCAGCTTACGTGGTGATGGGAAATCAAACTCTTGCTAGGCAAGTGCTTTAACTGCTGAGCTACTCCTCTGGCACCCAATTTTACATATTTAATTCAAACTTTGAAATCCAGTGTGTAGCTTACACACATCTCACTGTATTCTGGCCACATTTCAAGATAGCTAAATTTGAATAATCAGAAGTAGGTAGTAGCTATTATGTTGACAGCATAGTCTTGTAACCAACCCACAAAATAAAACTTAAAAACTGTCTGCCCAAAGATAAGCTCTACTGCCACTGAGTTATCTCAGGCCCTTCTCTGAGCAGTAGGCCCTGGCCCTAACGCTCTAGAGGCTGAGGACAGAGGACTATCGTGAGTTCACATCCAACCTGCACTACATAGTGAGTTCAGGACCAGCGTGGACCACAGACGAAGACCTTGTCTCAGAACAAACAAACAAGCAAACAAACAATTATTACTACAATTTTTGGATGCCATTGAGCACTGCTTCCATAATTTTTGCTTTCTTCTCTACCACAGCTGTTTCTTCTGATTTCTTTCTTTTGGAGAATATTGTCTGTAGAGTTCTCAGTTTCTACTTTTTCATCAAAACATCTTCTAATATTGGACTCATTGGATTTTTTAAGGGTTTTGAGGATCTTTATAATTAATTCCTTTCTGATTTCTCCTCACTTTCATGCATAGCGCATGCCAATCTGCACAGGCAGCCAGATACTCTCTTTTATTTCAATATGCCAAGAAAAATCAAGAGAGTGTTCAGCACAATTTATTGAGATTCCTAATCTAAACCTTTCTGCCTGTGGTCCACATGGAACCTTCTTATGCAGATGCTGGAGGCTTAGCTCAGTGGTAGAGGGCTTGCTTCACATGTACGAGGCCCTGAGTTCAATCCACAGACCAAAGAAAACAAAAATAATAATATTCAACAGGGCTATTTCTTTTGTATTCTGCCTTATGATATAATTTTCTTGACCTCAACTTATATTACATTTTATACATTTTTCTTTAGTCTGAATACTGATATGTGAAGAACAGAATTCAATATTGACAAAATTCTTTGTGAACTATATTCACACAAAAAGATATATATCATAAATCACAAAATTTATGATCAAAATGCTCAGTAATCATTAAATTTAATATAGAACATAAGCCTAATGAATCGTCCAAGGATACAGTAATCTTATCAAAATCAACTGAAAATTAAGAAACACACATTCTTTTGAATATTGGTTCTTTCTCAGCTCGCTTTAAAATAATAACCAGAATTTAAAAAGATTTTTTAAAGCACGGACACTACCGTATAGTGTAATGGATTTAGGTCAAAATCAGATATCCTTTTGAAAGTAACTGAGAAAAGCCAGAAAGATAACACAAAATGAAAGCTATCCAGTAATGACTCAAAGAAAATGCTTAGTCGAAAATCCGAGTAGGATGATGGAGGATTTCAAGAGATAAGTCAGTGAAAAACAGACTATTCTGCAAGACTGAATAGAGACTGGATGTCTGAGAAAGGAACACTTGTTCTTGGTCCTGCATATGAAGTCACGATGCAATTAGTCAATTCATTTGTCTAATTATAGTTGATAGGGCCATGGTTTGTTTTATTATGTCATTTCCTTCCTGCAAACAAAAAGTTGAGAAGCTGAAGCCCATGTAAACAGTTTACATGTGGAAGAGAGTCGGTGCCAACCAAATATATAATTACTCGTTTATATTTCCTGTGAGAATGAAGTGTACAAATAGCAGCCACCATCATTATTAGCATCACTCAAAATAAACATTAATAATAAAAGCTCTGAGTATGAATGTTTACCTTTGGGCAGGGATTTTGGCAATAAAGGTTAAAAACCTTTAAGCTGTTTCTTTCCTTTGATTCTATTTTGGGGTGTCTGTACTAAGACATAGTGAGTGTTTTAAGATTTATATTACCCAAATTTCCACGAACAGCATATAAAAATTGACTTAACACACAAAGAGCCAGTGTAGACAAGCAGTGAAGGGTATAGACTCCGGAGTTGGAGAGCATTGCTCAAATCTTGATTCTATCTGAATGTGAGATGTTGAGTGACTTAATTAAGTTCCGTGCCTCTCTATTTCTTTATCAGAGATAGAGATAATCATAGTACCTATCATTAAATAAGCTAATAAATGTCAATCACTTCTACTGTTGGAATTGGTAGAGTCGGCCATTATCATTAATATGTTCATAAGAAGACCAATTATACTAAGAAAAAATGGAAAGAACTATTTTGAGGAATATGCTCTCTAATAAAATAGGACATTGATTGTGTGAGCTCTGGTACATTTATTCAGACAGACGGAGTGAATTTTAACACACTATCATCAGTGTCTATCACAGGAACTAATTTATGTAAGTGCTTATGGCAGTCTGGATTTCATAGTGAAATACACAGATTCATATATTGGGTCACATTTTGACATCACTGAATTCTAGACAATAAATTAATGAAAAAAAGACTATTCTTCCAAAACTACAGACAAAGGAACAGTCAGAGTTTAATTGATAGGGTGTGATGCATCTTATATTTGCTGCAATCTGTGGTCACTGTCCCCAAAGGTGCAAGCATCCTAATCTCCAAAATCTGCCATTGTCACTTCCCATGGCAAACGATCTTTTGCAGAACTTGTGATGAGACATTCATCCTGAGCTATTCCAATGAGCCCAATATAGTTATAATGGGCCTTACACGGAAGCAGAAGGCTCAGAGTTAGTAGAAGATGTAATGACCGTGGACCAAGAAATGTATGCGGCCTGTAGAAGCTACAAAGGACAAGGGAAATGATTCTATCTTGACATGCACAGATGAAACTAGCTTTGCCAGCACGTTGGCTTTAGTGAGATTGCATTTGGGCTCCTGGCCTCCACAGCTGTAAATATAATCTGTTTGTTATTTTAAATTACTAGGTTTTTGGCAGTTTGTTATAGCAACAATAATAAACTAACCCACAAGTATTAAATTAGGTATAAAAAAGTTATTTTTAATTTCTAGGCACATGTTAGGTTTTCCCAGGTTCTGAAATAGCACTTGTCACCATAAAAGCCATTAATATACACTACTAAATGAATAGTGAATAGTTTACAGCTCTTAAAATCATGTTTGCAATAAAATACAAAGATGTCATTTGAAAACAATATTAATTTGCATTGCCATGAAATCACAATGACAGTAAATGGGCAAACATCAAATTATGCTTATAAGAATTTCAGAAGAAAATTAATTAAAACACTAGTAGTTATTGTTTCTGCATGCTAGCTCTATAAATGAGTCTCTTTTCTATTTCTGCTGTGTTCTAATTCTCTATAATGAGTGGTATCATTTTCATAATGGAGAAACACATCAATTTTATTTGAAAAACTACACAGCAGCACAACACAAAAGAGAAAATACAACATTAATATTGGAATAATCAGTACCTTTTATGTACCAAGAATTTTAATACAATTAGTAATTTGAAATCTTCAAAATCACAGGTTTGCATGCCTCAAGATAGGTGCTCATCAAAGATCTGTACTAGTTTTTACTAGGTCCTTTATACTGCGCAATTTACTGCAAATAACATCCCCCTCTGTTATTTTACAGTATCTTCTTTTTCATGATGTCAAGAAAATAAGCTTCATATCACACTAAGAGACTTAAACACACGAGAACTTACAGCAGCAGCAGCAACTAGGGCAGCAACAGCCAGCATCTGGCTGGTCACTGAGACACAGCTCATCACCAGTCAGCTATTTGAGGAGTGCGTCCATAACTTTAGGTCAGAGGTCCACTTGCCTCCACAAAAATTAACAACACTCAGTGACGCTGCTCTAACTAAATGCCTGGCAGTTTCCTAACAAGTAGAATATCCACCGAGGATGCTATTTCTGGAATATACCTTATATGAAATTTCACTGCAAGTGTAGAATGTCCTAGTTAGAACATTCATTATGCATTACTTCAGGAAATATTGACAGAATAGCTATTTTTGAAAGAATTTTGTTGCTTGTTCTAGATTTTTAAAGAACTTATGATTCAGGTGGAATAAATTTCATATAGATTTAACTCTAATGCAGAAACGGAAGGCTCATCATCCGTCAGAGAACAGTATGGGTGTGTTACCATGAGTTGGGAGGTTTCAGAGGTGAGGGAGAGATGTTTAGCTGTTCAGACAGGGAGAAGCTCATGCCGTACATGGCATCGAAGGCTGTTTGCTTCCCAAATTCAAAAACTGAGGTGGTGAGGGAGGGCTTTCTGGGCAGAGGAAAAGGAAGAAGCGATGTCTTTAGTGACATACAGCATTCAGAGCATGGATGGAGAAGACCTGGGAGTGACATGTGACTGTATTTCTGGCTCCCAGTTGGGTAGCCATGGGATAAAGACTGAAGTGGTAGACCAAGACCTGCAAACCTTAAGTGCCTGCATGCTGACACCAACTTTATTCTAAGGTAGAAGAGTGCCATACAAAATTTTAAAGCAATTATTTAATTGCTTTGCATTCACCAGTACCCATTATAAGAGGCAAAAGTAATTTTGACTCTGTAGTTTACAAAGTATATTAATTTTTTACTCAATGAGTGAACAAACTACCAACTAACATTTCTGCACTTTGTACGGTGAATCAGAATTGACTATTGAATGTTTAACATTCTGCAAGGGAAGCCTTTCTTTGTAAGTCTAATATTGGCGGTGTGATTTAGGGTTGGAAGAGGGGCATCTTCATGTGAAATGTTGAGGAAGTTGCAACACAAAGCATCTGGGAAAGCAGCCTTCTAAGGGACAGAGTGTGACTTGGCCATACTTCGAGTATGCAGTGGTGTCTACGCTCTCTGGTTCCAGGCTCCTACACAACAGAGCCTAGGAGCTGTCCCCAAATTTACAGCCCTTTCACTTGTTTTCTCTTTACACTAGTACTAAAATAGTTCGTGAGCATCTTGAGAGCATTTCTTCTATATTGAGCACACAGTCAATACTCAATTAGTATTTATTTATCAGTCAATTCACATCAAGTTCTTCAGCTTCCAAGATAATGCTAAATTTTCTCTTACGATGGGAACAGCTGGTTAACATCCTTACTATAATAGGACGCAAAAATATGGTTTCTATTTTCCTTTAGATACAAAAGGGCAAAATATCTTATGTCTTTGAAAAGCCCCATAGATAAGGGAGCTGAACTCACCATATGAAAGCAATCTATCACGACGGATGTGCCCGCGCGTTCTTGTGTGTGAGATCAGCCAGCTAGAAACTGACAAATCACGTGCTAAAGATTAAACCCAGGTGGTGTCAGCAAGTGGCAGCTCATCGCTGACATGCTCTTTGTGAGCTCGACTTGGCACTTACCTCAATGAAGAAGATGCTAGCCGCTGACGTCGGATGGTGGTACATATACACTGTCACCAGAATGGCCGCTGCTATAATGAGGACCAGGATGAGGACTCCGACGATGAGGCCAGCGTGGAGGGATCCCCCTTTCTTCTCTGCCGCACTGTCATCTGTTGAAGCTGAAAGAACATCCCAGCTGTCAGTCTTCATATGTGAACCCTTAAGTTTGAATGTCTCCTTTGGAAGAATGTTCACGTTTTTAATAAAGTAGCACTGAATCGTCACTTCCTGTGGTCGAACCATGAAAGTTCCACATGTTAATGAATAAAAGTAAGTTTATAATTATGTTTTCTTGACTACTTCCATAAAGTTAATATCCTTTATTCTAAAAGCTCTCTAAACAATCTCAAACTTTAATCATACAATACATTTAACTGTGAATTTTTCTTATTAAACCAACAAGTTACCTCAAAAAATTCTAATTATTTTTGCAAGTGGCTCTCTCATTTTCTTTCAGAAATTTTATACTAAAGATTATCTTTAGGTGGGCGACACAGGCATTTTCAGAAAGTCTGTTCATGAATTTCAATCCCAATTTTCAAAATGTGTTTTAGAGTGAAATGTTCTTTAAAAAAGGAACAGATGGATGTGAAATGACCCTCAAATAGTTTTATCACCATCTAAAGAAAAACCATAGCATATGAAAGAAAATGTTTTACTATATTACAGTGCATGCCATTTTCCCTTAACTTTTTACTAAGGAGCTTTCCACTGCAACACACATTCTCAGAGTTAGAAAAGGGAAGGATTTAATTTGTAAAGTAATAACTATCTAACCCAAAGTCAATCAACCAAGTAAATCTAATCTCCAAAGTCTTCTCTTCTTCTAAGATTCTGTAATCTTTGATGATTACTCAAGCATTTAGAGATCTTCTTAAATTAAATACAGCAGGTAACTGTATCTCAGTGCATAATATGATTGGTATTTTTGAATCATTAGATAATTCCTTAAGACTCACAGTCGTTCCAGACCAGTGGTTTCCAATCCTTTCAACAATTTACATCTTTGTTTTTTTATCCTTTGCCTCTGTTTTAAGCTCTTTTTGTCCATTAAACTTCACTTAAAAAGTAACAGCTTATATTTTATTTTAACATTTGTTAATTAAACAAAGTAGGATTACCTATAAGAATGAGTGCCCCACATGAACTTACTGAATCCCAGTTAAAGCAAAGAAACTTGAACCCTAATTTTTCATACCCATAACCTTCCTGTTGCTGGGGTCCACTCTCTGCTTGATATTGGGTGGCCAACAAGCCTTTTCCAAACATAACGCTCAAAATCTTAGAAGTTCTCTTTACATGCCAGAAATTTACAAAAGAATATTAAACTTAAGGAGTAATTTATCATCCAAAAATTCATTCACAACGCACTAGACATATCTGTATTCTTTTGCAAACGTCAAATCCATAACCGTAAGAGGTAGGTGCTCTTACCAATCCCTTTTGATAGATGAGGGGAGTGGAGAAGAGGGAAACTGAGAAGCATGCTAAGCTGCCAAACCGATTCAGTGGACTTGGGCTAAAACACAAGCAGGCTGGTCTTAGCATCTCAACTCTGAACCTCTCATTAGCATTTCCTCAATTGCTACGGAGCTGTACGCTGTTGTCTCCTCTGAACATCTGACAAGAGTTCTGAAAATAACCTGATAATTTCACACAATAAAAATCTCATTTAAAAGATCCTTGAAGCATCAGCCTTGTACTTCCAAGAGGGCAGAAGGTAGCTGTGTCTCCTGATGCCACTGGGACGAAGACTTAAGCCTGCCTTAGGGAGTTGGAGGGAGACAGTGCGAGAAAGAAAAGGAAAGAAAAATAAAGACTGTTGAAAATGAGTTATGTCTGTCAAAATGACCACTGCTTCAATAAAAATCAAATGAGGCTGCAAGAAATGCCCTCATCTGTCTGGTCTTCAGCTCACTTACCTCCACAATGTGGTCGATCACAGTAATTACTCCATAGAGTTGTTCAAAAACTCAACATCTAATGCATATAAAACTCTTAGGGAAATACCTGGCATATATTAACCACTTAATTATTGCCAAACTATAGTATTATTATATATTTTATGTGAAGCAGATTGAGGTCAGTTATACTGTCATATTCGTGACACCATATAAACTGTATTTTTGCCCATAATATTTGTGGTTTTATAAGTTTGGCTTCATTCTGAGGTACACTTGTACGAATGCATCTTGTAAACTTGAATTTTTTCTTATTTTTACAAGAGCATGACACATTACTTTTATTGGAAAAATAGAATGAATTTAAAATTTGGCTTTGGGGAAAATATGGCAAAAACATCTAATTGAGTCAGAGAGGAAAGCCTTGCGTGCTTCTTTGAATCCCAGCCCTAATTCCATCTAGTTCTTGTTATCCCCTAAAGTCTCCATTACTTTTTCCTTCATTCTTTCCACCTTTCCATCTGTTCTTCAACACCTTTTTCATGCACCTACTCATCTATCCACCCACCCATCCATCCATCCACCATCTAGTTCTGTTTCTGGGTTTTGTAGTTTTTTCTGCCCACTATGCTAAATTCCAGCCTCACATCTTAAGAGTGAGAAAAGGGAGAAGTAGATCCTGTGATGTTGCCATAAGCTGCGATTCCCCTCAGGGCACCAGAAGCTGCTGAGGAGGCTGTCTGAAGGGGCAGGAAGAAAGGAAAGAGCAAAAGACACATTTAATTCAATTAATAGTTCTTGTTCAAACTAAAACTATCTTTGAATCGCAGGATCTACATTGTCCAAACAAACACAAAATAACATCAGGTCTGCATCTCAAATGTGATATGCAGACCTGATGTTATTTTTTTAAATTAAGGTGCATTTACTTTCACAATTACTGTTTTTTCATATTTCCAGTAATAATATATCATTTAAAAATATTTTCCTTGAGGCTCGGGGTGTAGCTCAGGAAGTAAAGTGCTTGTCTAGCAAGCACAGGCCCTCGGTTTAATTCCCCAGTATCCCACAAGCTGGTACTGTTATGCATGCCTGTAATCCGACCACTCAGGAGGCTATGAGTTCAAGGCTAGCCTGGCTACACAGTAAGTTCAGGACCAGCCTAGATTACTGATCAAGATCATGTCAAAGTAAATGAATAAATGAACAAATAAAGCTTTTCTTCACATTGCTCTTTTAGGTATTAAGATATATCTGGTCATGTTTAATCAGTTTTTAACTGTCTAATTTGTTACTAGCCAAGTAAAAATTTTACATTTTGGATGGTGATCATTTTGATATAACGATGTTAATGGAATCTCAAATACTATTAATTAGTAGCTAAATATTTAGAGATGTATTGGTTTTATATGGCTTTATGATGAGCTGCAACTATAGCAAACTATGAAGAAATATGGCTAATTCGATTCCAAAATGAACTAAGAGTGTCTATGTGTCACATGACATTTATTTCAAAATACTTCTGAGCGATCATCTAAATGGAGCGAGAAAAATTGCACAGGTATTTTTCGAAAATAATTTTTCTCTTTCCATATTGTTTGGACCATTTTCTTTTCTTTTGCAGTGATCCTACAATGAGTCATTTTCTAAACAGCAGAAGCCCCTTATTATTATAGCTGCTTTCTGAGGGCCGTGGAAATTCACAGAAACAGGTATCATAACGACTTATTCAAGGCTGCTGAATTCGAAGGTGAAGTTACTTTAGCGGGCACTAATTTTAAGTTATTTCATAATTTGGTCTCCGGCTCAATATCACTCTCAAATGGTGTCACTTTTCATATCTATAGATATTTGAAGATAAAGATACAGGAGATGCTCCGTGTTAAAAGCCATGAGTACCTCAAATGCAAAAATGAAATTTATAAAGTAGAAGCGAGTGCTTAGTAATCCCCATAATTTAGTTTTTTTTTAACCTCAAGGTAGACTTCAAATGGATTTCACTTCGTTAGAAAAAGATAAAAATCTAAGGTGTATGCTTTGGAAACAGTCATTTCTATTGCCCGATCAGTTGTTCTTTTAAACTGGGAGACAGACACGGGCCAAAGAAAATTCTGAACTTGCATCAGGGTTGGATGATTCAAATCATCAGGGTCCATTAGGAATAAGAACAATATTCCTTAAAAGGCAGAAGAAATTCATCTATCTACTCTCATTTTTTCTTACAGGTGTCTTACATTCTTTCATCCAGATCCAAAGCCACGCAAAAGTGAACAACTATTCCTCTCTCACACACAGCAGAATTCAAATCTTTAGTCTTCATTTAGTTGCAAATTAAATGTCCAAATAAGAGACATAAATAATCAAGGACAATAATACACCCTAAGATGAAATCTCCACAGTAAACAGGAAAACATATTTTGAAAATGTGCAAAAGGTAGCCATTTTTAAATGCCATGAGTAAGACATAATTTAATTAACGAAGTATAAAATATCAATAGTGTCCATGGTAGCATGCTCTCATCTGACCCACTTAGTGACCTGTGCAACATTCAAGTCTTTTTAATATTTAATAAAATAAAAGTCAATATGTAGACTGCAAAAATAGTTACACTGGCTCTTGTTTGGTAAGTTTTAGTTACTACAACACTAAAGAAAAGGAACTTATGAAAGTCATTAAGAATATAATAGAAAATATTCAAAATGTTTTTGAATGTGTTTAACTTGCTATCTTTCATGCAAAGCTTATGATGAAATATCTTTATGGGCAGAAGAATGAAAGAAACAAATAGGCCAAAGAAAGACAACGGAAGGAAAGAAGCAGGAAGATTTAATGTTCTTTAAAGCGTAGCACTTAATTTTACAACTCTGTCTTTTTCCTTGTTTCCAGTGTTTACGTGCATCTGGCACTGATGTTGCGTATTTAGAAGTAGAATTCTTCAAGGTGGTAAGCGATTTTAAGGTATTAGTAAAATAATCTCCACTATTAAATCTTATCAATAATGAAAGCTCAGAAAAATGAAATTAAAATAGATATATTCCATGTCTGAAGAATTATTTTTCACTTTCAAGTAACCCTCTGGCCTTAAAGTGGAACAGTGCAGCCTATAAATTCCATAAAGCATTTACGTCCTATGGGGGACTGAGAGTCTGTGGGTTGGATAAAGTCCTGTACAAATTTGTTAAAAATCCATAAATCTTACACAGCTGGTGCCAAAATATTTTCTTTTAAGATTTCAGGATGAAGTTAACCTACAAATTCTTCAAATTTTAGTATTCCACTTTTACATTAAAAATACACAGACATATAACTTCAGCTGTGGAATGTTATCTAACCCATTTTTTAACCTAAAGCATATAACAAAAAAATCAAGGGATGACATTTTTTTCATGGAATTGATTTTTTCCTTTGTGGGTTTCTTGGGTAATGAACTAATATTTTAGTTCTTGGTTGTTGTCTTAGTTCTTTCATTTTCTATATGTAACCATGACCTTAAACCTTATTTATAATTTCTTCTGGCACTCTACATGTTTCCCAAGTTTTTTGTAATTATTTTAGTTCTTTTCTTCCCTTACTCACAGTATTACTATTTTCTGAATGTTAACCTGTCTATAGATATTGTTTGGGTCTTAGGATGCTCTGAAACTTTTAGGCAAAGACTGTGAAAAATATCACAATTTGTATCATTATGATGATTCTTTCATAATTCACACAATGGCACTGTTGATGGAGGTATCTGGGCAAGTACTGGTAAAGATATTAAAAAGGGTGTGGAAAACACATTTACGTGCTAATGCATGATGAGGACAGTATTATGCAAAGACAGCTGGCCCAGATTTTTTCTTTTTTCCTTTTCTTTTTTTGTAGCCTCTGCTGCTACATAGCAGCTGTGAAATCATATTCATGGAAACATAAAATATTCTGGGCTGAGAAAGCTTAGAGTGTGACAGTCACTTTCTTAAACAGTAATCCGTTACCTCTTATTTCTGAAAAATGAAGCTAAATAAAATTTGTGCAATGTCATATTAAAAGCCATGCTCAGTTACATCAGAATAAGGGATGTGGGAGAGCTGTTGCTACATGACAGCCCATTTCTGGTCTGATCAAGTCAGTGGTACTTCTGTGCATACATGTTTATAAGCATCTAAAAGTGGATTTGTGGTATTTATAACTACTTTAAGACCAAAAGTAAATCTCTAGAATATTCCATTCTTGCTTTTCATTTCCACCTGTGTATGATACTTGTTTAAATAAATTTGCCTACATATTTATTGCAATCAAGATCATCAAAATAGTTGACTTCAAAGATTTTTAACACTAATTTTCTATGCCACCTTATCTTTTTTATTTAAAAACACATTTAGAAGCTATATTTGAAAAATACGGTGTTCTAAGTCTACAAAATAATCTACAGAAAAGAAAATCAGTATCTTAACTTTTTAGCTAAGTGTGAAACTGCAGACTTTTATGGAATGGGTACTTTTTAAATTCCTGCCAAGCACTCCAATGTCAAGGCATTAAGGTTTTTAGCTACACACACACACACAAACACACACACACACACACACACACACACACACACACAGCTTAGTATAATTTTACCAAAGTATGTATCACTGTGACTATGGTACACCAAAGATAAAATAAAAAAGTACTTTTTAAGATCTAGGAGTACAGAAGAAAATGACTTCTCATGACATTTAACATCATTCATTTCAGAATTTTGTCCTTTAAAAAATCGTTTAGTTGCACAACCCACGACAATCCCAATGAATGTTGACACTCTGATCAGACACCTCAGGTCTTCCCTCATGGCACGAGAAGCCTCTTCTGGGATGGGTAAAGTGTTCACCTAACATGAGCAAGGCCCGCATTTCTCAGGGAGATAAAATTGTATATTTTACTTTATCCAGTATGAAAACGAAACTCGGCTAATCTGAACCTTGAAGGTTGCAAGAATAGTGCCAGAATTTCACACTGTCCAGCTTAAAGGACCAGTAAGTCTTCAATCTTGTTTTCTCACCTGTAAAGTAGGCATAATGTAGGCATAATACACACCACGTGCTAGTTGCAAAGACATGACATATAGCAAGTGCTCAGTGGAATCTTTGATGTCATTCACACTACTTCTACTAATAGCTGTCCTAATCATTGCTGTACTATATCGATTTTATCATTATTGTTAACAGTAGTGTTATTAATATTAATCACTATTCCTTTTAATCATGGTGGCTCTACCAAGGCAATATGTAAGTTTTTATAATTACTCATGAAAACTAGTCACTGGAGCATAAGGGTTTGTGAGAACAGTGCAAGAACATCTCAGTGAGTATTTTTCCTATGGAAAGATCAAGGTTGGTACCCCACGTACTTGTACCACACCCTTATCATCTGGGAAACATACTGCGTCAGACATTAGCTGGCATAGGATTGACAGAACTTGGAGCCAGTATTTAACCAACAAAGTCCCAGATGCCGAGGGTCAGGACGCTGTCTAAGTAAAATCACACCTCAGTGATTATCAGTAAGTAGATTCTTTTGAAAGCTGCAGAATATTAAGGCAATTTGATGTTCATTGGTGCTTGTGTTTATGCCTAAAAGTGATGACAACTCTGAGTCTCTGAATATATCACGTATTGGTTAGTTGCTTCAGATAGTAGTTTGCCTCTGTGTGTGTGTGTGTGTGTGGCTCAGGATTGAAAGTAGCCCTTGATATACGTTTCAACTACACAATCTTTCTGTTGTTGCTGTGGTTTGATGTCTATTATAACTCCCAAGAAGAAGAGCTAACTAAGATTTTATGTATTAATGATCATGTATCTCAAGTAGACAGACTTATGAAAAAAAATCCTCATACCTCAAAAGAAAACAGTTATTTGGAATCTTGAATTTCATTTTAGTTTATGTTATTAGAGCTAGTAAATTGTGCCACATATAACAACGGTAGAAATAAAAGATAATAAAACCTCTGGCGGCCAATTTTGCAGGGTATTTACAGGTCACAACTTAGCAATATAGGCGAAATCAGGCTTAGATTACACCTCTAAAAGGGACAAAAGTTAACCTGCTTGGAAAGGAAAACATTACAAAATTGGGCTTAGCATGCTGTCTGTTATTCAAATCCGGAAATAGCTAATCTCCTGAAACATAAAGCTGTGTGACTGAACGTGAGATCGAACACGTAGAGCACAGGGGACAAGCCCGAGGCCTGGTCTAGCCTGTTCCAGCAATTCTGTTTCACAAGGAAGCTTCCCTGGGAAGGCAGAAACACCTTCATGAGTTGTAAGATTTTAACAATTATTCTTTCAAAGTGTTTGGGGGGTTGGGCTTGCAAAAGCATCAAGGCTCCTCCTGACTCTCAAACTCTGTAATTTGGCAAAGCTAGTGCTGCCTGTGTTTGTTGAGATACTGGGAGGCTTTAATAGGAGGAAAACAGCTTACAAATGGATACACAGGATGACCTAGGTGAAGGGTAGCTTCATTCCTTATAAACCACACTGGGCAATTTCTGGAACCCTTTGTCCCTCTCATACCTCATGTGTAAAATGACACTACAGCATTCTTTCTTCATAGGATGCAGTTAACTGGGGTTAAACATGTTATGCCCTTCCAATACTGCCTGGAAGATGAGGAAGAGTCTAATATTTGCCCAATAAACATATGATGATTATCAACTACATGGGAAAGTTTTATGAATAATTTAAAGCAAATTATAAATCAAACACAGAACTAAATTTTATACCTCCTAAGTAGGGAAGCTGGTTCACTGTGGTAAGCCTGTTTATTTTAGTAGAGAATTGCAGAATTCTGGATGAACTCATTTAGGAGAATTGTTCAGAAACCACATCTAGTTTATAAAAAGCACATCAAAAACCCCCTCTTTTTTTTCTCCTTTTTAACCAAGATAAAGTCTGCAACCTTGAATTTCATGGCTCTTAAATACACAATATAACAGATTTTCATAACTGTATAAGCCTAAGGAGCCGCCATCCATATTAATAGGAGCACTATTTCTATCCCCCTGAAAAGTTCCCTTGTTCCCCCTTCCAGTTAATCCCTATCAATCCCCACCCACGGGCAACCACTATGTGGATTTCTATTATTGCAGATTAGTTCAGCCTTTCCTTGAATTTCACGCAAATTGAACCATCCTGCTGTATACTGATTCGTCCGTCCTCTTTTGCTGTACAAGGTCTTTGAGATGGATCTGCATCCTCGGATCACTCTGTTTTCCGCAGAATAGCTCGTTGCACAAGTACAACCATTTGTTTACTCTTGTATTGATGAACATTTGGATCGTGTCCACTTACTGACAGTTACGAAGACATTGGCCTTGAATATTCTTGTGCAAGTTTTGTGAAAGTTGGATCTTCTTCTGCATAAATACATAGAGGTAGAATGTCTGGCTCCAAAAGGCCAGAGGTCTCTAAGAGTTTTCTAATTTTGCTGGATGGTTGGAGACAAGTACACTCTAGGAAAGTTTTAAGAGGTCAAGAGTGCCCTAGTCTCAACAGTATGGCTTTTATGTCATCAGTATTACTTTTGCGTCTTCAATGGACCATATTCTCTCCAATGTACGTATTGTGTAGGATCCACGCATCCTATGGGGTTGAAATGGGAACCTTTTCAGGGTTCGGTTGTTTTTTCTTTTTTTTCCTAGGAGTTCTTCATACATTCTAGATACAAGTCTTTTGTCATATATGTGTATTATAAATATTGTTTCCTATGTAAGACCTGCCATTTAATTTTCTTAGAGTTTGTTATAAACAAAAGATTTCGATTTTGTTAATTCATTTACTATGTTTTGAATCAGTCTTAGGCGGTACTAAATTTATTACACTTTTCAAATAATGACTTAGGATTGTGTTAACATTACCAATTGTTTATTAATTTTTTCTTTTTTGTTTACTCTTTATATTTGCTCCTTTTAAATGTTATTTTTACTTGATAAGCCATAGTTGTATATATTTAAGTATTTTAGGGATTATTTTGGTCATCTTTAAATTGGAAGCTTGGATCGTTAATTGTAAACCTTTTTCCCTTCTAATATAAGCATTTAAGATTATGAATTTTCTTCTAAGTACTTTTTTAGCTGTATGTCACAAATTCTGGATGGTTAAATCCAACATCAGTTCTCTGAGTTTTTTCCAATTTTCCTTTGCTTTATTATTTTATCCTTTTTTAGAAGTACTGTTTCCTTTCTGTTCTGAGGGAAATTTTCTTGAGACACCTTCTTTTAGGCGTAATTAAAAAAAACAGTATGCATTTAATATACACAACATGATGTTTTGCTATACATACACATAATAAAATGATTAAATTACACTAATCAACTCGTCTATCAACTCACACACTTATTTGGTTTTGTGGAGCAAGAATATTTAAAAATCTACACATTTATCAAAACATACCATAATTTTATTTATCTTTATTTAATTCTTTGTAGTCAAAGAACATAAACCATAGGACTTCAATGTTTTGAAATTAGAAGTGTTTTCATGCCTCAGTATGTGGTCTAAGTGGTCACTTCATATATACTTGAAATAAAAAAGCCCCTTATTGTGTAACTGGGAATAGCACTCTAATTATTAATCAAATGTACGGTGGCTGGCCAAGTAGCTCAAATTTATATTTTAATTAACTTGTAAAAATTATAATATTTTCTTGACGAATTGACTTTCATTTTTATCTGTCCTTCCATATTTCCATTAATGTATTTTTGCCTTTAAGTCTAATGGGTTTGATATTAACAGTTCTAGCTTTTCTATGGTTACATTGTCGATATATTTAGTTTTCTACTGCTTTCCCTTGAAGCATTTTGCATGATAATGTTTCATTTTTCATGTATTATTTCTTATACACAGCCTACAGTTAAATATTACTTCATTTTTGTTGGTTGGTGGTATTTTGGCAGTGGTGGGGATGAAACCTATAACCTCATACTTGTTAGGTCAGTGCTTTACTAATGAGTAACAGTGTCAATACTAGATATTGCAGTTTGAAAGTCAATCTGCTAATCTTTGCTTGAGTATTTTTATTGGTATGGTTGGGTCTGGTTCAACATTTCTCTATTTGTTCTTTTGTCTCCACCTGTTATATGATCCTTTATTCCTCTCCTCCTGTCTTCTTTACATTAAACATTTCTTAGAATTTCATTTAAATTGTTTCAATAGATGTTTAGCTTTAATTTTCTGTCTTTTCCTTAGCGATTGCTAAGCATAATGTTAATGTGTTAAAATCACTATGGTTGAAACTTTACCCAGCAAGCTGTTAATTTATTGTTGCAATTTAAAAAAAAAAAATTGGTCAAAGAAGCTTACAATCCTGTTATAGATTAGTATTATATAATTAACTCATTAAGAAAAACTTAAACATTTTCTTGATACTGTTTGAGTAGTGTAATAGAAAAGTGAAACAAAAATTGGTCTGAAAGAAGCAGAGAGCCACTGAAAACCTAACTGCTAAGAAAGGTTAAATTTACCACCAGATGGATTAAACTACTTTCTTTAAGGCCTTATGCCTTTTCAAAAATAGCATATTTTTCTTTCTGTCAACATTTCCTTTTGCTTAATGTACATCAGCTTATTATATGAGCAATAAGCACTGGAAAGTCATGCATGGCTGAACAGGATTTGGTGCTGAAGTTATACAGTGTAGACGACCACAAACACTCTAGTAGATTTTTTAATATAACAGCAGTAGTTCCCACTCCCATTCCTTTTGGGAATGTTTTACAGCTTTTCTCAACTTCTAGACGCCCGAGTCTCACATTTCTCTGTTCACTTCCATCCTATCACTTTTCTCCTTATTAGCTGGCTGGACTTTATTTATGAAGGGCACATTCCAAGATCTCCAGTGATTGCCTGGAACTATGGATAGTAAAACATCTTTGATTACTGTGCTTTTTTTTTCTCTGTATGTTCTATGGTGCCTCTATGCAGTAATAGATTTAATCTGCCCTTCCATAGTTCATACTTTTGTGGCCTGTTTACATAACTACTCTTGTACTTCTGGGGCCACTGTTAAGTAAGAATTCCTTGAACACAAGCACGTGGCTTCTGAGATAATGGATCTATTAATTGAGAGGGCTAATGAAATGATTAGTGGACAGGTGGTACATACCCCACTGGCTTAGTAGTCATTTTTACACTATCATTTTGTAATCAAATTTACCTTCAGAGGTACAATTATGGTTCTTATGCTGCTGATGTAAAAATCTATATGTTATTCTCGTATTTTTTTCAAGTGAATTTCATAGAGAAAAATACTCACTGAACATCGTCACCTGGTTGACTCCAGGCATTCCAAAATTAATAGACTCTAAATATCACTGCCTTGCTCTTAAAATTGTCTCTCTCCCTGCATTCCCTACTAAACAGCATCACTTTCTAGCTAGACAACCTGCACCCAAGTCCTGAGATCTGTCAATTGCCTGTCACTTAAATCGCATGATACCAAACCAGACGTTACTTACCTAGCTCTGATTTCATTAAAACATTTCACATGTCCATTCTCTTTCCTCATTCCCACTGTCAAATACTACGTCACTTCAGCCCTTTAATATTCTAAAGACTCAATGGGTCATCAGTGTAGTCTCCTAGTCTCCCTGACTTCTTCTCACTCCATTCCTCTTTAATTTCCATATTCCTTAAAGGAAGGTCTAGCAAACATGTTACAATCGTTATGGCACTCCTCCCTCTGGGCCGAATGACAGCTCTTCCACTGCTCCCGTCTTCTGGATGAAGACTGAATTTCCTTGCCTGATATAACAGGCCATGAATGCTGGAGCCCTACTTTTCTCTCAACCTCACCACTCATACTCAAACAAAACGTAGTAAGTCAAATAATTTTATCCTAGTCAGAGGAGGTAAGTTCTCACCTCCCCACCTCCATCTGATTGTTTCATGCTTCTGAACCTCCAGGTATGTGGATCCCTCTGATGAAAGCCCTCTCTTTCGCCCCTCCCTGTTTTCAAAGTTTGGATTAAGCATCAATGACACTTTTCCACACTTCTGGTTTTGTTTAGATGGTTTTTGTCTGCCTTCTCATAGGTCTTTTAAAATATATTTTATATTCTTCATATGATACTTAATCTTAGATTTATGTCTCTACAGCATTCCATTAGGCTACTTCTTCAGACCTAGCATTAGAGCTAGTTCAGCTTTGTATTTCCATGAGCTTGGTACACAAAAGCTTAAGAAATGTCTCTTACGCAGGGCCTCACGGATCCTAGGCAAGCACTCTGCCATGGGGCTACCGCTTCGGCCTAAGAAACGTTTTTTTTTTTTTTTTTTTTTTTTTTTTTTGCGTAAATCAGATCAAAAGAAATCACCATGAAATTTAATCTAACCTTCATATTATATTAGTACTACATGGCTATCTTAATCACTATATATTAAAAATAGTAACTTTACACAAATTTAACATAAAGGCAAGTTACACACAAAAATTGAGCAAGGAAAAAAAATACACCGTGAAACAAAAATACAAAACCCTCCTCCTCATGGGATCCCTCATCAGTCTCCAGTTTTCAAAGTTGAGTGGTACTTAGAAGTGTCTTCTTTTTTTTTTTTCAAGAAGGTTCCCTAGCCAGATTTCTGATAGGATGGGAAAATAAAGTAGGAGATTTGCACAGACAAGAAAGTAGATACTGTTCCGGCAAGATGGTAAGATACTTTGCATATGGCAAATGCATCGAGTATTGAGAACCACTTCACAGAAGTTTGTGTGTATTTCCTACAAGAGGCACTGTTACATTAACTTTATCTACACGTCCCACCAGCAAATCAGCATAAAGAAGAAAGGTTATCTTCTAACACGATTTTCCTCTTGGTTTTCTTTACCCGTGCTGGGTAACAATTTTTTGAAATATTCTGATAAACAACAACATGCAATTTTTGTAGGTCAAAATTATTTTCTAAAAATCAACAGCTTCAACAAACTGCAGAAAACATAACTATCTTTACTTAAATCAGTTTGTGACAATTTAAAATGACTACTTTTCACATAACGGGTCACAAGGGACTAAGATGTCCCTTGCCTCTGTGGAACAACAGGGATAGATGAAATCCCAATGTGTAGATAAAGGTAAATTCTTGTTGCTACCAATTAAAATGTTAGAACAGGAGTGCCTTGAGGTGAGAGCCGACGGGAAGATTCAGAGCAACAAGTGTCATTTCTGTTTCAAGGAGTCTGGTAGAAAGAAAACATTCATTTACTCAAACCTTGAAACTGGAGTTAAAGCTTGAGGTGTAGCAGAACCACATTATCTGAGAGCTTGACAGAAGCACAATAAAATCATTTGGTCTTTACATCAAAACTATGACATCTTAATAGGCATTTTAACATAATTTCTAAATTAAACCAATGGTTCTGATTATTTATTAAACATAGACCAAACATTTATTCTTGCCTTAATTTTACTTAGAGTCACTGGGGGTTTAAAGGAAATATTAAGTCCTAGAACCCATCCACAGATATAAAAATGTAATTGTTACATAAAAGGCTGAATTCAGAATTTTTATTCACTAGAATAGCAAAGACAGATATGAATAAACAGGTGAGTCTAATATAAAAAAAGAAAAATAAAGAAAACTACTACTATGGACCAGCTGAGAAGAAAAAAACCTTAATCCTAATATAATCTTTAAAAATTTTAACATAAAAGAATATCTTACTGTTATAATATATATGAACTTAAATAGAATTAAAACTAACAGAAAAAGCAGCCAAACAAAGCAAAAGATAAAACCAAATGCCAAGATTTTTTAGTTTTAGAAACAAAAAGTGCTATCTGTTCAATAGCCTGTCAAAGGAAAAAACCAGCTTCCCTTTGCTTCCAAGACTGTTATGTAGACAAAAGAAGTAGATAAAAAAGAATAGTGAGAGATACATTTCTTTGATGATTTATGTATTAAAGTCAGAAAACAATTTTGACTGAATGATAAATGAAGCAAAGACTTGATCTGTCACCGTAGATGTGATAATAAAAATATAACTTTAGAAGTATTTCAGTGAAAAAGTCAGAATAATGTTCTAACATTTTATCTTTGGGTGTAAAGTCTTATGTTCAGGAAGATGATACCAAACACAACAGATTTAGAATCTAGATCAGTCTTCCCGCAAGAGCTTCAAAGGCTAATTCTGTTAACTCTTTGAAATAATTACTCCGAAGGCTTGTGTCTCTTCATTAATTTAATCATGTATTGCCCATGTAGTCATTTCAACATTGCCTTGGTGAAACTGCCTTTGACTCAAAAATGCAGCCTTTCCAACACTAGGTTATGTAAATTCCTATCAAGAAGGAAGGAACAAAAACAGCTCCACCTGCATCCCACATCACACCTGCCTGCAATCCTGATGCTTTAAATATTAGCAATTAAGAATTAATGCTCAAACTTTTGCAAAGATATTTAACTTCATCCGTGATAACAACCTTTAAGGAAGTCAGTAATCAATGTCATTTTTGGTGCTTCGATAAATCTCTTAACAAATTTTAAATAAGTAAACCTGTTCAGTAGTTTTGAGCTTCATTTTTTTTTAACAGCTGAAGTGTAGCAGAACACAATTCAATTTGCTAAATTGAGTCAAGTCTAGTTGCAAATGCTATCTCTCAATTAAAACCGTTACCCTTACCACCACTGATTCAAGTTGCAAACCTCTCCTCATCTCTGGATATAACTTTATTCAACTTACATCTTGAAATCATTTACATTTCTAATTAGGTGGTGAGTGCCATTTGAAAGCAACCTGTTCAAAATGTCAAAGGAGGCATTATTCCGGTACAATGGCTAAATATATAGCTAGGTATTCTTTAAAAATGCAACTTCAAGTAAGCTATTCTGAGGATTTGAAAACCCGAAGAAGATTCTGCTCGAAATGCATATAACCATTACCCACATGTATAGCGCATTTAAAGTATCTCCGCTAGGTACTCTTAGCAGGTGAGCTGAATTTGAATTTCTACAGAAACCAAGAGGGCTGGAAGAACTCGAAATCAGACTCTGAACATAAACCATGGTATATACGTACATTTTGGGGATTGTATTCAGCGTTCAAATACATGAATTAATGCATTGTGAATTTTCAGACAAAAGATAAAGAAAAGTCAATGCATAATTACTTGAGATTATGAAAATTTTGTTTTCAAACACACAGAGGTATAATCAGCTATTACAGAAAAGAAAAAAATAGGAATAAAATATCTTATAATGGCGTTTCCCATGTACAATTTAATGGTAATAGGCTGATACTGTAAGGGGAAAGGCAACGTTGTGGAGTCATTAATAAGTACTTGGAATCAGCATCAAAGCTAAATAAACTCTTATCCCAGCTCTGCCCCACATCACCTCGGTTACCTAATTTGTACATTCATTTTATTATAAAGAGAAATAATAAAAGGATCAATTCAGGAGTGCTATGAACTAAATCAGTTTATATATAGGTATATATATATAATATATATTTTTTTCTTTTAAAAACAGTGATTGGAATATAATAAACATTCAATTAATATTCATCACTGCTCTGTTTTTTACATAAACAAAGACATAATCTTCAGTTAGAACTATAGACTACTCTATATTTAACGTTACAAACATCCAACCAACAAGAATTTAGATGGAGATAAAACACTCCCCATAATATTTTATCTCCTGGGTTTTCTACTACTCCTTTACAGTGGTCAATCAAGGATAGATTTCATTATATACAGGACGTTCGCATCTACAGCGTCCCTCCTGTTGCTTAGATCTGTTCCTGTTACTCCCTTCAAAATATTTAGAAAGTTTAGAATTTCCACTTCACCCTGAAAGGATAATAAAACCTCTCCAGTAAAAAATTTAGCCTGAAACTGCAAGAAGCTCTACCTAGAATGATTCTGCATGTGTTAGGACACTCAATACACTCTTTAAGATGTATCCAGAGTGACTTAGCACATTGTAACTCAGTCTGGGTCCTTTGAGCCAGACACCCTGTTGTGTGACTTTGGTTTCCAACTGCTCAGAACTATTTTATGCTTTTACATCAAAGACAAAGCAAAATCTCTTGAAAAGTGAATGTATAACCATGTCTAGTAGAGATTCCACACACACACACACACACACACACACACACACACACACACACACACACACACACACTTTTTTTGAAAAAAAAATCAGCTATTTTAATTCACAGAAATGTCCCAAGAAGACTTAGGGCTGAGATAACTCCAACACCTAAAGCAGACAATGTATGGAAAATCAATCACTGGTTGCTACTACATAGTGACTTTACAAATTAAATTAAACTAAGTCATAGTCAATTAAATCAAGAGCAAACTATGCTAATTTTTAGCAAGAATATGTACCAATACACAAAATTGATAAGCTTGCACATTTTAAAAAGTGTTCTCAATAAAATGTTAGAAAACAGTTAAATTAGGCATTTTTACTTCAATCTTGAAAAAAACGTTAAGAGGAAAAGGATACCTCCATTCTGTTTTCAAAATTATAAGCAACTAATAGTAATCTTTATATTTCCTTAAAATAAAAGGTATTGATAGGCACATTATTTTAATAGGAATTCTATAAAATATTATATATGATTCCCCTTAGACACCCACTGATCTCTGTGTGTAGACTGAACCCAGGCCAGTTAAATAAGCAATTTATCACTAACCCACAACTCTAGTCAAGTACTCTTGAAACACTCATCTTAATACTGGTCAGGTTGGTCTGTTCTAACTGCAGTTGAGTATTTTCAGAATAAATGTTTAAACAAAACCCCCTAGACATTAAAAAAAAGACTGTGGTATTTTAAAAATCTGACCAAAAATTACTGTGTAGCAATTACCTGAATATCCTAAAAAAATTCCAACTGATTGTCTAGAATATCAGAAACCCTACATTTTAAGCTTGGGATTTATTTTGCTTGACTTCTTGGCCTCTTAAAGGTACTTCTAAAGCTTTGCTTTATGAAAATCTTCAGTGTTATGATTCAGTGATACTTTAAACAATAGTATGGATTTTATTAGGGATAATTGGCAATATTTTAGAAAGCCACTTACCAAAATGTATTTCACAAAGCAGTAAGTCCATGTAACACTACTAGTAAAGTGGTTTTATGAACGAGAGGGGAAGAATGCCAGATAGGAAGTCTTTATAATCATTTTGAATCTTTATAACCATTTTAAAGACTCTTTAGAAAGCACGGTCTTCGAAAGAAGGAAATTTCTCTAAGCCTTGTTTATTATTGCAGCCTCAAATGTGCAACTTTATTGAAGTTGGCAAGCAGTAAGAAGAAACGAATGAATGAATGAGTTGAAGTCTCTGAACTGTTCTATAATTTTTTTACACTCAAGCGTATCTCACACATACCTGATCTCAGGAATTCCTGGCTCTTTCTTCTTAGCTCTATTGAATAGGAGGGACATTTCAAAGCAAAACTACATGAAACATACGTGTAACTGCTACCTACATTAAGAATTAAATGCCACAAATATGACAGAAAAAGTCTCTTAGGGTCCCTTCTCCATTTCTTTAACTCAACCCTTCCTCTTCTCTTAAACTGAGGTAAGCCCAGCTGTAAGATTTTATAGGATATGTGACGCTCTGTAGCATTTGTGGTAGGAAATGGTTACTTGGAGGATGATTAAAATCCCTTCAAGGATTAGGATTTCAATTCCCTTCTAGCTAGTCTATGTTTAACAAACGGTCACCTGCAAACCTATCTTCTTATTGCATTAATCTGATAATAAAAAGTAAATGAATGAAATAAAATACTATAATACAGACAGAAAACCTGGACAATTGAGGTAATAATGATATTTACAGGGATGCTAAATGGTTTAATTTCAGGTGGCCTCTTATGCAATTTAAGGCTGTACTTAAATATACACAGAGAGTGACCTAAGCAAACAGAACTACTGGTTATGTAACATCGGCTAATTTAGGAAATGTTCCTTACCATCAATTACGAGGAAAAATATTTTCGACTATATTTGTAAATACATATGTGCACATTTAATAGAGATTATATTTATTTATAATTTTCACAAGAAATTATATGGACCTGCAAAAGTAAAACCGCTGCTATGAACATGGGTATACATATATCTCTGTTATGTGTTGTTTTGGCCTCTGATATGAGAGGCCCCTATCACAACTTTTATGGAACTTAAAATGAAAAACAAAGTGAAACGGGGTAAGGTGGGGGAGGGTAGGGGGAGGGACAAAAGGAGAGTGGGAAAGTCCTTGTCACCTCGACAAGATAAGTAGCTGCACAAATGCTAAACTTCATTGTAAACCTTAAATTTTGCACTTACACATATCAATAAAATGGGGGGGGGGGAGTAAAACCGCACTGTGACCCACATCATGATTACATGTAATCTACATTTACATAAAAATATTGGCAATAAAAATGATCCGATTTCTGAGTCAAGTAAACAATTACTAGTGAAAATTTATGTTGTTGTTGTTGTTTTGATATCCAGTGTCTCTAAAGGGGAACACATGAGCTAACACACTTTCATAGGAAAACAACACTACTTAAAAGTAGAGCTACTGCTTTTCACAGAAATATCTTTTTCATCCAATTTTCTAAAACTAATATATATTTAAATTGCTTTAGAGAAACACTAAGTACTTTACTAACAAGATGGTTTTCTGAATATTTGAGTTTTTCCTTGGGTTCTTAGAATAGGTGAAAAGGCTCAGTATAATATATTTTCCCAGTTATTGTCTTACATCATTATTTTACATATAAGGGGTAGTGATCAACCAGTTAACTCAGTGAAAGAAAAAAAAAAGTATCCAGTACCTGCAACTGTGTAGATAATCACATAAAAGCCAAAACAACACAAGAACTAGAGAAACAAATGCAAGATATATAGATAAATTTTCCACTAACTACAAATTTTTGTTAAATGATTTCATAGAAATATGCAAGGATTAGGGTTTCCACTGACTTCTAAAACCAACCCCTGAATTCTTCCCACATTTTAGACCAACACAATGAGATATAACCTTGCTCTATGTTTGGAATTCACATACCCCTTCTCATATTATGGTGAATCTATTGAATTAGCATCTAAACATATTTATAAAAGAAAAATTTTAATTCCTACCTCCATTATCTTTTAGATGTAATGCTATCTTGGTATCATCTGGAAGAGAAATTCAAAGTTATTATAACAAAACACATTTTAAAGGCACATAAATTTGAAAATCAGTACTTGTCCAGCTAATTGTCTTAACTGTAAAATGACTAGATTAGACAATTTTAAGTTAATTCCCAGTTCAGTGAACGCAATGTCTATTTTGACATGATGTTGTATTAAGAGTGTCTTCTCAGAATGTTAGAACAGGATTTTGGTAAAGTGTATGATCCTCAAGTTTTATGGGAAAAGTAAATAGTTATAATGCAAACTGCATGTATTTTTAACCTGTAAAAATATCTTATGTTCAGATGTTAAATTATAATAGGACATTACAGTTAGGACTTCATTCATTTTATAAACCAAGATCAAGAAATTCATAAATTAATCAGAATGGTCAGGATTTACCAACATTTACACACGTAACTTCTAAAATAAAATGCTTTTTCATTAATAATAAATATGGCCAAAATCATTTATGAAGAGATTTTGGCCTGGGTGAACAAAATGTAAGATGTGCATTTTCATGTATTTTATTTTAAAGGTTCTGTTTTAAATTACAGAAATATAGTCGTAGGTTTAATGTAAAAAAAAAAAAAAACAGGAAAATACGACTTTAAATGTAATGTTACATTTAAAAGCAATAAAAATGCCCTCTGTCTCACTTTATTCCATCTACTTTATAGCATCCAATTAAATCTCAATTTAAATAAACGCTTTAGGTTAACTTCCTATTCAAAGGAAAGCGAAGCTGGTGACAATGAGCAAGTAAGACTCTTGTCTGCTCTCCAGGTCTACGCTGGGCCGCCATTTTCTTATTTCTGTTTGTTTCCTAGCAGTACGATTCAGAATAGAAAATCATCAAACCGTGGCTTCTTCCTTCATGACTTGTGTCCATGCATCAAAACCATAGCATTCTTGCCTTTCCAAATGAGAGAAAAATTTTGGGACTCTCACAGAGCCTCTGTCTACATTTTACTGGATGAATTCAGGAAATATTAGAATTACACATGAGTAGAAATAGCTATTGTTCAGAATTTGACATCAATGGACATTTCATCTCCACTTTGCCTTTACACCCGGTGGCTGCAATGTTTGAGTTCAACAAATGCTAAATTTAAGTGCATGAAAAAAGTGCCTAATTTTTTTCCCATAAGGAGGACAAGAAGCCAAAACACAAGTCAGAGCTCAGTATTGAGAAAGGATACATCATACTAAAGGAATCTCAACACATATTTTGATTTCACAAGGTTCTAAAATTTTTTCTCTTTAGAGATCCCTCAGAGATTCAGTTTGCCAAAGAATAACTTTCTTGCCAGAAAGCAAGAGCGAATTCAGGATAATTCAATACAGTGATTTTTCTTTCTTTTAGGGAAAAAGGGGAACTATCTCTTGAGCACCTTCTGTGGGCAGGCTGGTAGGCAGGCTGGTGGGCAGATGGGTTGTCACTGCTCTTCGTGTGGTGGTTAAAACCCTGAATTGTGTCGTTGTTGCCTGTATGGTTGTGGTGGTTTGAGAAGTATCCACTGGCTCTGTGTTTTCACATTTCTTCTCTTTTGACTATTAAAAAGCACAAAATGGAGGAAATTGATTAATCACCTGTATCTGTTTCAGAAAATTACATCAAAGAAGTTGAGTTTGAGAAACACAATAATTGAGGAACGAATCAAGGTGAGCAGATTACTCCAGTTAACTTTATTTGTGTCTCTGTTCACTAAAATTCTTCTTATCCTTTGGCTGCTTAGAAAGTCCAAGAACAATAATTTTTCTTTCATTAGTCTCTCCCACCTTTTTTTTGGTCACCATGCCAACCTATTTTTAATAGCTTTAAGTTCCTTTTCTTGTCCTTTTTTTTTCCTCCACACATTTTCAGGAAATCCCTAATGCTGCATATAAAAGACGATCTATCCTTTCTATGACTTCTGTAAAGTCAGGCACAGCTGGAGAAAGTCACTAAGAGTTCTGCCGACTAACCTCCTGCGTACTTAGTCAAGCTTTCCACCGCGCTTGGTGACACTGCTCTGTTTGGCTAATCACCTCCCAACTGTATCCAGTGTTACTTTTTCTTCTTCCACTGGATTTACTATGAAAGTTCCCGTAGTGATTCTCCCAATTTTACCTGTGTGCTCACCTTGTACTCTTGGATGAAAGAATTGAGAACTCTTTCCATTTCTTTACGATTGATCTTTCTTGCTCTGATCTGCACTGAACTGTCCTGCGGATGACGGTTATTCCTTGCAGGGAGACTCTGAACCAGGCTCTGGCTCCTTTGAGCCCACTTTTCAGGTATTAAGAACTTGTTCACTGGAACACTTCCTTTCTCTTTCAATATCTGCCAACTCCAAGTTTCTGTGAACTTTTATTATTAAGCACTTAAACGTACACAAGGGCTTCCAAAGTTACCTGACCAACTCAGCCCTTTCTCTTCACATGCATCCCGACATTACACTATCCTATTTTTCCTGCAGTTCACACCCACACTTCCGGAGAGACTGATCTGCCCTAGTCTTCTCAGACTCCCTGTTTTCTCATTTATGAAAAACCTTATTCTTTCCCAATCCAATGTAGTTGGAATTTCATATAGCCATTCTTCTACATATTTCTATAGTTTCCATGGGGAAAGAAAATTTCATCGGGATTTAGCAGATGTCCATTGTTATCTTGGCTCCTGGGACACACACTCTTGCCAATATTCTGTTATCTCTCTAAGAGCTCCTTCTTTTTTTTCCCTTTGTTTTTCCTTTTATTTTGTTATTCAAGTGACAGTGGTTCCTATGCACATATATTTTTGTTATATTGTTCCACTTTATACATTCTTGCTAGCAATGCCCTTTTTACCCATGACTGCAATTAAAATTTTAAGTTGACTTTTCATATATCCATAACTCCAGTCCACATTCATCTCTTAAATTTCAGGCCTAAATGTCCAGATAGACATCAATGTGACCAGACATACATATGTGAATATTTCAGACATCTCAAATATAGGAAGTCAGGAATAGAACATGTGCATTTTTTTCAATGAATAGTATTACCAAATACACTAAAGTTTAAATTAAAATTGTGAATTCAGTTTGCTTGTACTAAAAGTCTTTAATAGCGCTTTCCTGTTTTAAAGAAAAAAGTAGAGTTTGGGTAGAGAAATGAAAGGTAAACTTTTAAATCAAAATGGTAGCATAAGACAAGTGACTGAATTTTATGTCCAATTTAATTTTAAAAATTAAAGTATTCAATAAAATTACTTCCTTAATGTGTCTTAAACAGAAGATTGAAAAGATGAAGGAAGGATTACTAAGCGGGCAAACATTCATGAAGGAATTACCCATAATGCAGCACAGAGAAACCATCCAACACGCAAACAGAGAAGATACAAGAAGAGTTAAGAAACACAAGAAAAAACAACTGAAAGAGTTAAGCCTGTTTTGAAATTACTCAAAAGGTGAAAACAAAAGAGAAAGTTCAGTTCAACACACTGTTCATACTTGACATTCAATCAACTAGAGCATACACATTTTCTTTAGAATTTGTATAAATTGCCCAGTAACATTTTGTCAAAACATTAAATGAGTTTTAAAGAATCAGTATTGTATGTAATATACTCTCTGACAATTCAATTAAGTTATGAGTCAATAATGAAAAACTCAGAGCTTTATATTACCCTAATTTTGAAAGGTGATAAAATTAATAATGTAATGTAATTCTAAATACACTATTAATAAAATTTAGGGATTGATGAATTATAAATATTAATGATTTGACTCTGAAATTTGCATGAATGACAAAAACAAGAAGATAGAACATTTGTATAAAAGAAAAAAGGCGACTTGCTCTAAAAAAGCAAGATTTTCTAATAAAAAAAGAATGTAGCAATGAATTCAATGTGCTAAACCTCGGAAAAATGAGAAAAAATATGTAAAAAGTGGCATTGTAAGATTTTGCCAAAAGAACAAACATTTTTAAAAATCAGGTGTAAAAAATAAGGTGTGAAATTTGGTTACATTTAAGAATAAAAGGTTGCAAAACTGAATTTCATATATTATGTTATATAAAATAAGTTCCAAATGAAACAAAGATTTTAATGTGAAAAATAAAGCCTCTAAAATATTCAGAAGAAAAATTTCAAAAATAATTTTATAAAATAATGTAGAAAAAAATCTTCTTCTGGGGGAGGATGAGAGAGATGGGTCTTGTCAAATTTCCCAGACTAAACTCAAATTTGAGTTCTCCTGTCTCAACCTCCAAGTAGCTGGGATTATATCAAGAAAAGTCTGAGAAGAAAAGTCTTTGCAAGAAAAAATTTTCTAACATAAGTTGTAGATAATCATAAAACTAATAAGACGTAAGACTGAAAAATTTAACACATTAAACTGAGAATAAATTTTGATTTAAATCCTACGGAAAACAAACAGAAACTGAGGTCTGGAAACATGGAGCATTAACTAGAGTAAGAATATAATAAATAAATTATTTTTACTTAAGGCTAATATGATTGTCTAGATAAGCAGTGGCAACAATCTCCAGACATAATGTTTAAATCAGTAAATGAGCTTTATAAGATAATGTTATAGATTTATTATACCTATTCAATATAATACCGAGACATAGTATGTAGAATAAAAAGAAAAAGATAATTACCCAATAGAAAAATGAGAAAAGATATGAATGAGTAAATCCCCAAAGAAAAAAGATAGTGATTATTCTCTACTTCTGAAAATATAATTGAGTGCATTAATGATTGAAGAAATAAGAATTATGCAAAATCATTTTATACACATTATATTTGCAAAGCTGAAGGTATCTAAGATTACTAAGGTTATCTGAATCACTAAATCATAGTAATTCGAAGAGTTCCATCATGTTAATTGTTAAACTAAAAAAAAATATTGGCTGGATTTTTCAGAATTGAACATTTGCCTCACACTCAGCAGTTTCACTCTTAAAGAAAACTAGAGAAACTTTCATCTGTTAGATGTAAGAGATTTGCATAAGATACCTCGGTTATATAAAAAACTGGTAACTATGACTATAAGCAAAAGACTGAGTGAGAAAAATATAAATTCTAAATTGCCATAAGACAGGGATTAGTGGTTTTTTATTTGTTTTTAATTTTCTTCCTTCTACATCCTAGGACCTGAAAAGTATCTGTGATGTCATGTGTACGTGATAAATATTTGCTTAGGAAATTAACTGTGTATTCTTATCTTACAATAAGAATACAAAATAAATAAACAACTACCACTTTGGGAAAAAGCCCAAATAATGCCTGAGTGATAAACCCGAAATACAGAACAGGTTTATTTATTTTTTACCAGGGGGAGAAACAGGATAAGACAAGCAACCAACAATTAATCTTCGTCCTCAATAACTGCAGTTCTTAAATTGTATAATACAATCACAAGTATTTATTTTCCTGAAGTGCTTTAGAATTATATGAATAACATAAAATGTTTAAAAAGTTTTTGAAAATAACATAAAAATTGCAAATGCTTTAAGAGTTCTGAGTAGTTCTCCTTAATGCACCTACGTATTGGTTTTGTCACCATCACCACCACTGACACCATCACTGTCCCTACCTTCCTACACACTAATCTAGTGCAGCTCACCAACACTGTTATCCTGCGTTGTAGCGGCAGCCAATGCCTTGGCCTCTTGCAAACACACTGCGAAATCCATAGCCAGAGATTCTACAGGGCCTCTTAGATATCATCCTTCATGATTACAACTCTTGTTGCTGTTAGGAGAAAATCAAACTCATTTGGCTCATATTTAGGACTCTGCGTACCTCACAAACTCTTCTCTCACTGAGCCTCTTCTCTTAGCCTCACATCCTTTTCCAGTACTTAGGTCATGCAGGTGAGGTTATTCTGTCTTGGTCCGTCTTATTCTCCAAGAGCAGGCCATCATCCTGTTGGGTCCAGGGGTCGATCTATCTGTCCAGCTGGACATACCTCCCCACACCTTTCCATCACCATTGCCTAAAACATCTCAGTATAGTTCTCAAGGTGGCTCTAGACTGAGATTTCTCAACCCCTTCTCACTTTTCAGGTCTCTAGAGTAACTGCAGAATGTGTTGAGAATTCAATTATCTTGAGGCAAAAGGAACTGGCGTAAATAGCATCGCCTTTGTTTAGGATCCTTCCCAAAACGAAGATGTTCCTCAATGCTGTAGTCTAGCACGTCCAGTAAGCCCAGCATACAGAACTCTGGATGGGCTGCTTCTGGGTCCCTGAGCTGTTGTACACGTTGAGCACTTGCAGTTGAGGCTTTATCGACCCTGGGGACCTGGTCTACAAGACATTTTAGGCTTCTGTTGTCTCTCACTGCTCATCTCTGAATTCAATTACGAATGATAAATCTGTTTTATAGAATTTAATATGGGAGGGTATTCATCTAACTGAACTCAAGCAAGTTAATAACTCTTGCACAGTGAAACTACTTCGCAAACAGGCGCAACAGGTGTGTGCTAGACTTAATACATTCATGTCACAGTACAAAAAAGAAAGTTGAACCTTAGTTTCAGGTATGGAACATGAGCTAGAATTGTTGAACTTGTTTACTTACCTGTGAAAAAAGGATAGGATTGTTTACAATAGACCTAGTAATATTGATATTTTAAGTACAGAATAAAAAGAAAACACTACTATAAAATGGGCTAGCATTCTTTGGAGAGGAAAGTATTAGTATAATATTGTTTGTAGTTTTTGTGGTTAGCACGGCCCACAGAACACAGTTAATTCTTCACAGCTGTTCTTAGGAGGATTTACACTGTGATGGATTTTTCTCTATTTCTAATAGCTCACAGTACGACTGCACTAAGGCACGAGAATCAAAATGTCTGGATTACACTGTGAATCTTCAGGCAAATACATTTATTTTGAGCTTGTCAAAACTGGGTTAATGGTGATTAAAAACGAAATAACTATCTGAAAACACATTCAAAGCTTAGTCATTGGATTTTCTCGTGAACCACGTTGTCAGATAAGCGAAATTCACACAGAGCCCTGATTCTCCAAATGAATGAACAGTAGTCCAACAAATGTCCAAAAACTAGCAATGATGCTCTGGCAACACTATGCTTAAAGTCCAAGGGTATATTTAGAGATATATTTTTCAAGATTTCTTTTTCATTTCAAAAAACGAAATTTCATATAACTTCTACCAATTACTGATGTTGTAAGTTTTTTTTAAACTCTTGGCATGCTTTGCTTTACTTAAAACTTGTGTAATTCTTTAGCAATATTTAATTAAAAATCTGTTAGGTGAAACATAATAAAGAGAGAAGAAAAACTACTTTTTCCACAGACCTTATGGGATTACTGCGGTCCCGATATGACAGCGTAAGTGAAATTCACTAGAAAGCTTCCCTAGGAGTTGAAATCGCTTCCACAGTGGTATGAATTGTGTGAACCACTTCACCGCACTGCTAGCTCTATCTTGGAGTCAATGGTACATCATTTCTCTGTGTTAGCTGGGGCCCACTCTCTCTCAGTTACTATAGTGCAACAACTTGCTGT
This sequence comes from Ctenodactylus gundi, assembly GCA_004027205.1. Classification (NCBI taxonomy): domain Eukaryota; kingdom Metazoa; phylum Chordata; class Mammalia; order Rodentia; family Ctenodactylidae; genus Ctenodactylus; species Ctenodactylus gundi. Next base: position 764,826 of record PVKB01000063.1, read on the forward strand.
AATCAGTTTCTATTCGCGCGCCACTGATTTTATTTGAGTTTTTTAAAAAATGGAAGAATGGTTTTCTAGACAGTAGAAAAGCAGCACGTGGTTGGGAGCACCAGCTTTTGCTCACACAGACTCATGTCTTGGCTCTCCTGTTTCCCACAGCCTGGTGCCGACCTGGAAATCTCTACCTCTCTCTCCCACCACCCCTTAACTCTTCTTCTGTTCTTCTTGGTAGTAAGGGTAAGAACCACTTACATCCAGGGATACAGTAAGGACTGAGACATACATATAAGTAATTAACTCCAATGTCTGGCACATAGTAGGGGTTCAAGGACTGCTGGTTATTTTTATAGCTAGTTAGATACCATTCTCATTAAGTTGTTGCAGCGATATATGAGCTTTGCTTCTAGGAATCTTATCATAGTAAAGCACACATGTACCTCTTCAGGGCATCCGCTGTCCACCCAGTCCTGCCGGTGGCGATCAAATCCACTGGAACACCTGCCAATTGTAGTTTGGAAAAGAACATTCAGGGCAGAAGGAGGAGAAGAAACATTGAGAGAAAAAAAATTGGTTAGTCAAAAATTCTCAACGTTTCCACTTAACATGACATCCCCTTTCTCTACAGACCTTTAACTGGAGAAGCAATGAGCCATTTAATATTTCTCATTTGTAACTCCTCAGTTTTCACAAGGTTAGGATCACACATGGTAACACATTACTGAGCTGAGATTGGCTAGGACCCGCTACACTGTATATTATGTCTAGATCCTTTTAGTAAGACTCACTGCTATTCTATGAAGTTGATTTTTTAAATTTCTCCTATTTCACTTTTCATACTATCAAAATGAATACAAAGTTTTTCTCAGTATCTGTTTTTAAAATTTCTTTGAATTGAGTTCTTTAAAGACCCGGCATCTCACAAATCCTACACAAGTGCATAATTACGCTGTTATGCAATTGTGTGATGAAGGGTTAACTTAGCATGTTTGGGAATTTCAGATAGCTCTGGGGAGATACACTGCAAATCGTTAGATATCCTGCCCTGGGTTATGCAAGACTGTTTATGCTAAAAAAGTACTTATCAGGAACCTCAGATATTATATACCCAGAGCCCTGGTGACCTGGAGACAACTAAAGTTAGTCGCAGTGACATCTGTGTCACCTTTGTCAAAGCCCCTGGCACCTGGGCTTCCGTGAGCACCCTTGGTTGGCTAACATTTGTGTTGTCACAGATCTTCACTGGGAGAGTCAAGCACTACCCGCTTGATCATGCTCAGAGAACAGAGCTAGAAGAATGAGACTGTTGTGCCCTTGGAATCTTTCCTATGTGCTCTTTTTGAGTTTGCTACTTTTAATCTATCTCCTTTTCTGAAATATATTACAACTTTGAGCTTAAGTGTGGTTGAACCTGAATGTGCTCTTGGAGGTTTAGAAAGCACCAGACTAGCATTATGCTTATACACTGTCCTTCCCTTGATTGGGATGAATTTGTGTCTTCGTTACCCATCCTAATCCATCCTATTCATTTTCAAGACCCAGAACTTTCTACTCACAGAACCTCTGTGAAGCTTCAGACTTGCTATGATTACGATACACTTCACTATTTAACTTTTTTTTTTTTTTAACAGAATATCTTATGTGCTTAGGTCTTAATGATCAAACTTTCCTGGAAACATTTTAAAGAATCACCTGTTTTATACAGACCAGTACATCTTTTACACATTAGAAATTGAAAATATTTTGCCAGTCTATTAAAATTAAGGATTAACAAAAATACCCCTCCTCAATTTTAACATACAAGTATACATTTATACGTAATGTATAAAAATCCATATAAATAAATGTCAAACTGATAGGTATTTATTTACTTTTCAAAATAAGTGAAAGCGTTTCATTTTTGGGTTTCATTCCTCACAGTGCTGACTTCCACAACCTGTTTTCCCCAAACTTGTTTTGCAATGCGCCTACACGACGCCTTTTGCTAAGAATCCTAGGCAGAGATCATGAACCGAAGCATGAAAGAACATAGTTTAACTCAAGTGGAATGTGAAAACAATTCTACTGTCAACAAGAAAGGCCATATCTGTCATCGTCTTTGGACACAATCCCCTGCAGCTCAGTTACTTCATGCCTAGCATCTGTGTTCAACAAGCTGAAGTGTGGCGTAAACCTCCCCGTGCGAGTTGGCACCCTGATTTCACAAATCCCCGGGTGTCGAGAGCCATCTCTGCCTACCCACCGAGATTCTGATAGGTGGCGTCTATTTAAATCCAACCAGTTAGATTACACTTCCCTCTCTTTTCTTTTCAAGTTCATTTGCATGTTGGAGAATATACATTCACTTTCTGAAAGTGTGACTAGAATATACTGATTTTCTAAAAAAAAAAAAATTTGTAGTGGAAGATACAAACATTTGCCTCAAAGTGATAGAGAACCAATCTTAAATTGGTGTGCTACATGAAAATTTATATTAAAAAATCACTTAAATTGTCAACTTAAACCCAAGGAAAAATACAAAAATATTGAAAATTCCCTGGTTTAATAAATAATCCTCCAGTTACATTGTGTGTAGCTGCATTTGTCTGAAAATATGTGAGTCAATTACATCATTTACTCATTTATTCGTTTACAATTCCCTTTAATCTACCTGCAGTCTATTTAATAACGGTGAGAACAGAAAGGACTGAGAATGCCATAACAAATGAGATTTGGTTTTTTTAAAAAAACCTCATATTTTCTTAAAAACATAGAGATTCTTAAGTAAACTTATTTCTGCTTTTTCAGCATCCTTGTCGTAATCTAGAAATCTAAAAATTACCCAAAGCAGTTCCAAGCTAAAGGCCATATGTACGTTCATGCATGCCCATATCCGTGTACCTGAGATGAATGTTGTTTCGAACAGCCACCTTCACGCTATTTTTGAGTTCTAAATAAGTTAAAAAAACATCTTCTTTGGAAATACTTTCCTTGTGCTGTGTGTGTGTGTGTGTGTGTGTGTGTGTGTGTGTGTGTGTATTTGTTGTATTTGTTCATTTGTTTCGTTCTGTTTTGTGTTAAACACAACGATATCAATCATTTTATGTTTCCATAGGTTGCTGTTCCTATCGTTTTCAGAGCGGTTCACCAAGAGGCCCTCCACATCGGAATTATCTAGGGTGTCTGCAGCAATGCAACCTGTGGCTCTGAATACAACTCTTTGGCAGTTGGGGGCAGAGAGACTTCCAATACAAACAAGCAGCGAAGGGATTTTTACAACACTGAAACGGGAAAATCTCTGACTTCCTGCAGGATGTGACTAGCCCACTTTGCAGCTCCCGGAGCCCTGCTTCTGCAATCCACTCTCACATCCTCTCCACTCCAACATCAGCAGTTTTGCGCCATTGCCTAGGGAACCACTGGTGAGCCCAACTCAGCTCCCGCCAAATCTCTTTCCGGGAAGAGCTTTCTTCTCCCACACAACCGAGTCAAGAACCCCTTCTTTGTCAGAGCCCCACGGCCATGCTCCACCAAGTGCCAACCTCCATAAATGCATCATCATTGCCTGCTTTTGAGTGTATCTCAAAAATTTTCAAGGAGAATGAACAGATGTGCAAAGTAAAGCTTTGTGGTAGAATTTAGTCTTGGGCACAAAATGGGTTTGTGACCCTGGGCAAGTTATTTTTCCTCTTTATAAAAATTTGATTTTATTGTACTTTAACGAGTTAAAATTGACATATTCATGTGGTACGATGTGATAAATGTATAGGCTACGATGGGATGATTAAATTAACCTAACCAGTATGTTCATAACCTAAGATACTGTTTTTTGTGGTTGTTGCTCCTTAGATCATTTGAATTTACTGTCTTAGTATTTTTGAAGCATTCAATTTTGAAACATGCACTATTGTTAGTGGTAGTTTCCATCTTGTGCAATAGATCTTTAAAAGCTTAGCCTTCAGCTGGAGTGGGAGTGCCTATCTGCAGTCCCAGTCCTCCGGCAGGCTGAGGCAAGAGGATCACAAGTTCGAGACCATGCCAGGCAACTCAGAACTTAACAAGATCCTATTGTGTGCCGAAATTCCTTTTCTCTAGGAATATTTCCTTGTCGTAGCCAGTTTCTCTCAGTTTCAGATTGTGAAGGGAAGGGAAGGAAATGTTGGAAGGGAAGCGACAACACTGAGGCTTATCTGGAAATAGGTTAATGCTTTCAGAAATCACTCTGATGAAATGCCACTGTTGATGTTGGCAAAATGCCCTGAAATGCGCATTATCTGGGTTTTAAGAGAATGAAGACTACATAAATGCAGGCTGAAATTCATGTTCAAATTAGGATGCATAAAAACAAAATCAGTTACATGCAAGAAAATTCTTAAATCCAAAATTAGCACAAAATAATAAGCATTGGACAAGAGCTACTAATTTTCAGTGTATTTTAATCAAGGAAATCATACTTCTAGATTATGAGATGCTTCAGTGTTTGTTTTATGCCCACACACACAAAAACGTTTAAAAATAATATTTGGCAGGGAGAGGAGAATGAGCTATTGGAAAGAATTCAATGCTATTTGATTTATAAGATTTGGACTTGTTGCTAGCAGTACTATTTTCACAATAAATTACAATTTTTTTTCCTTTGTTTCCCTTTTAATTTCTATGTGTTGCCAGTATCTGTTGAAATATGTTGGTTAAGATAACTTTAATGGATAAATGTTCAAGTCAGCCATGAACTGACTTAAACAATTCTACACAGAGGACTTTCTATTTCTGAGTTTTACAAGTTCACAATTGTAGCCCTTTGCTCGTTTGTTGTGTATGTTCCGGTTTTGTCCTTTTTTTCTTTCTTTCTATTTTTATTTTTTAATAAGCAGAGACATAAAAGTGAAATTGACATTCTTCAATGATTTTCAGTTTTATGCTGTTTCTCCTGCATCAAGCAGGTATGAAGGTATTAGCAATAAAATAGTATGTGATTTAAGAAATCATCCATTTTATTAAAAAAGTGTGACTCCAACGTAATTTTTCAAACTCCTTTGAATAACACATGGTAAGAAATATATTTAATACCATGTATGTAGACACTGAAGTGCATCTTTGTATTAAAACTAGATTTTTATTATGTTTTCTCTGTTTACTGTTTTTTCTAAATCGCCACATAAAACATAGATTTATTTCCTATCCTACTGTTACTGTAGAAAATGAACACAGAAGCAAAACAAAAACAAACAAAATTGCCGATTGCAATCCGGTGGATAGTTGTTATCATGACTTTCCTGAATTCTAACTTTTAGTTTGAAAAACATCGTTCAATAAATAGTTTAATTTTAAATCATATTTATATTTTAAATGGCTCATTTTAAAATAACCAGGTTAATTCCACTCTATCCAGCGATACTTTTTCTGGGTAACTTTTGAGAAGAGTTAAAAGCAGTGTGTAACAGAAATGCATGTATACCCATGTTTATAACAGCACAGCTCATGATAGATAAATTGTGGATAATGCCAAAATAGCTATCAACAGATTGATGGCTACAAACATTGTGGTATATGTATACAACGGAGTACTACCCTTCCATAAATCAGACGGATCTGAGAGGCTTATGTAGGTAACTGGATGAAACTTGAGACCATCATGCTCAGTGAAGTAAGTCAAATGCATAAGGTTAAATATCACATGGTTTCTGTAACATGAGAAACCCAGAACACAGGTATTCTATAAAACCAGTTGGGTGTGATAGTGGGAGTTGGTGGGGTGTGAGAACACCAAGGGGTGGGGAGGGGAAGAGACTGCAATGGCGACACAATGTGCATGTACACAGGATACTCAAACTCAATGTAACCAATATGTGTCATGTGTGTGTGTCTGTAAAATGGGGAAATATAAAAAAAATAAAATTACCATTTTAATAGAAATTTTAAGCAGGTCTAACAACAAATTGCAGTAGGTGCATCCCAATGTGAAAATATTGTTAGTCTTACTTTCCACCCAAACTGTATTTAATACATCTTCATTTTCTCCCTTATATCAATAAAAGCAAAATCATAACATATAAAATCTTGCTTTGTCACAATCACTACAATAGTTCTGGCACCTTTCTTGTTCATAAATATTTCTAGATAGGGAATTGTTAATGACAACATATACTATGTTAAATGATGCTATAGAAATTTATTCAAATGACATATGAGAATATTCATGCTATTTTAGTCTTTTTAAAATACACACCATGATTTTTTGCATTTAGATTATAAATGCAAATTTAATTACATTCTCAATTATTTTCCCCATTTTATTTCATGAGGATTTTAAAGATTTCTATAGCTACAATTGTTAAATATAGAATTATTGATAATTTGCCCTTTCATTCTGAAAGTAAATCATTTTTACTTGGCCATCACCACAACTACCGTTTGTAGTTTTACATTATAATTTTAACCTTTTCTTTTAGGATTTACATGTTTATTTATATTTTTTCTTTTACTCAGAAAAACCTTTCTACTTTGGCATTAAATATTCATTAAGTTCTCTCCTAGTTAGTCCTTTGTTTCGTCCTTATTTCTTTAGCATTTTTAGGTGTATGGTTGGAAGCAGGAGCTACATTTAAAAATGTATATTTCTTTGCAATAGTAACTGAGTTCTAGCTGAAAAATAGGAGTTTAAGTCTTCCATCATTGATCTTAATTTTAATTTTCACTTGAGGATTTTCACTCATTTATCCCCCCACGCCACTCTGACAGTCACATTCTGAGGTTCCCAATAATAATGCCATTGTGCATTTGATGGAACTGATGTGGAAATAAGTAACTGACATCTTAATACATCGTAACTTTCCAGCTATTAATATGGTTATTCATGTGTTAGTCCAAGTGCCTCATCAAATATTAATTTTTATGCAGATTCCACATATTATTAAATTTGTTAGAAGTCATTTTATCTATTTTTGCTACTGTTAAGGAGGTTTCATCATTACATTTTGAATTTGATTTTTGATATAGAAAGCTTTTGCTTTCATTGCAATTGTTTGCAATTGTTTTCTTTATTCACAGATAATTTTTATCTATTCTGATAGTCATTTCTCTCATATTATGCCATTGTTCTTTATGTATTAACTGGAATCATGGGCTAGAACGTGTTGATAACATCCTTATCTTATACTCCATTTTAATGAGAATATCTTGGGGATGCTACATTCATTAAGCTAATGCTTTTGTTTCTGTGGTATTATATTTGTTATTACATTTAACCAGAATTCCTTGTTCTGCCAACATCTTTTCTTAGAAAAACAAATTAAATTTATCAAATTATTTCACCGATCAAGATGCCATATGACCTTCAGTATCAGTTGTATTAATTACATTAAAAGGTTTCTTTAATGTAAGCCACATTTGTATTCATGGAATAGATACAATATTTCACCATGTTTTAATTATCTCTCATTTTGATTTTTAATAATTGAGGTTTCCAAATTTCATAATAAGAAAAACTATATAATATTCATGAATAATCTACAACTAACATCGTATGTAATAGGGAAAAAATCTTGAATTTTGTGGTCAGAAAGAAGACAAAGTGGCCATTATTTCTAATAATCTTATACTGTGCTAGTTTAAAGAGTTAATGTGAAGACAGAATTCAAGAAAGTGAAGTGTTCTGAAAGTCAAATCATTTATTGTCTGTGTCTTCTTATAAGAACGCAAAACAAAACGATAAACTGAGTCCCAGCTCTATGAATGTGGCAAAACAAAGCACCAGAAAATAAAAGAATTCTTGTAACATTAGGGCTTAAAATAACTCTCATGAAATGTACAAAATTACACTGGTTATTGTGTTGGAAAGTTGAAAAGATAATTTTGCAAATACAGAGACAAAGCAATAATCCGAAGGACATTTTAGGATTAAATGTTTAGGATTAATAAGTAAGCTTTTCGCTAAGATGCAAACTTTGGATTACCAAACGGTATACCTTGCAACTGTTCCTCTTTTATAAACACTAGGAATAATTCACATTACCAAACCAGACCAACCATCTGTAACCATAGAGCTGTGTGCCCCTAAGTTAGCTGGAGAAATGAGTGTCTCTGAAATTATCACAGAGTGTTTGTTAGAATTTAGATAATCCCAAAACATACAAACAGTGCAAACTTAACTTTTTCACAGGTATGTTTCTTTTTCTACAATTTTTTTTTCTGAATTCCTTCCTTCTAGTCTTTAACATCCTTGGCTTCCTTCTTCTTTGGTCCTTTTATCATTGAAATCCTACTGCAACTGAAGTTGCTCTTTCAAGCTGGGTTGACAGGAACAAGTCATACCTCCAAGCAAGGTCACAGCTTCCAGTTGCGAAAAGTAAGTCTATTACCTAATAGAAATGTTGCGTTTAGAAGTATAAACAGAGTTTCACCTTCTCTAAGGATATTATTATTAAAATCAAGTTTGCTAGTTCAATATTATGGAGAAAATATTTCTTTGTTGATTGGCTTTTGCATATGCTTTATGGTACATGCTTAAATATGGCTTTAACAATTCGGTTTCATAAGCACAGGAGGGTTTCAATGTGTTATTTAGAAATACTGTATGTCTACAAAAATAATTCCATTTTGAGTCTAAAATACACCTATTAAAGAAGACAATGAATATCATTTGATAGGCAGTTCCATTTGTCTCTCCAAATTATATAAGCACGAATAAAATATTGCATAGTTATTCTCAGTTTAAAAGGATTTTAACTTTAAAAGGATATTTTAACGTTATGAATAAAATTGATCATTTTTATATCTGTTAGCATATACGATTTTAAAATGAGTACTTCATTTAAGAATACTGCTACTTTGCACTGAACTAAACACATACTTCCACAGTCCTGAGACGGAACAGCACTAGGGCACATCATGAAGAAGTCAGGATCACAACACGTTGGAGCACATCAGCAAAGGGAATCATATCTTCTTGGACAATTTGTCTCCCTTTTCAAGTTTAGGTGTTAAAAGCAAATCTCTTTAACTCCTAATTTTCAACTCACTATTGGTGCATTTTCAGAGGAGAAAAAAAAAAGCCTGCCTTGTTTAATATAACAAGAGGACTAAAAAAGGAAGAGGGTACTGAAACTGAGCATATTACAGTTTGAAATTTGTTCCACAACTGCCAGTTAAGAAATTTGCAATCGAACTTAGCAATATTTCTCATAATTATTCCCATTTGACTGCTGGGAGTACATTATTTTTGGAAAAGAACATGAACTTCAGAACTGTATGCATAACATTAGGGTCAGTTTTTCGATCTCCTATTGTGATCTCTGGAGGTTAATATAGGAGATTCGGTTTTTTTGAAAGACAGAGATTATAATATTTATCTTTGCTGAGGATTAAATACATCACCTAAATGAAGTACTCTTTTGGTGTTTTGCAGAGTAGGCGCTGCATAAATGCAACTTATTTTATACTTATCACATAGCATAAATCAAAAGTGCTTATTAAAAAAATATTCTAAACAGAACCGTAATGGGAAATCTGGATAGCACCATTTAAATCCTGAGACTTTATCTCCCTTTATCGTACAACTCAGTGTTGTATAATGAACAAGAGAAATTCTCACATTTTGATGCATGCTTTTTTTCTTTTTTTCCCAAAATCTTGGCACCACCCTACCTTGCTATCTTGGCGGAACAGAAGTGAGAGTTGAATCTTTAGGGAAGGAGTAAAGAATACAGAAAAAGAAAGATCGCTATGGCTCTGAACCACCAAAGTAACAAATGAACTGAGAAGTTTTGGTACTTTGTTTCCTGACATTCTTACTTAAAATTTTTTGACTTCCTGCTAAAATATTATTCTTAAAAAGCATCTCTACATGAATAAAAGTGAACAGACAAGAGCTGTAAAATGTGACTTTTGATTTTGCTCAGGAAAAGAAATGTAAAATTTGGGGAGTTTAGATGTGCTACGCCTCTATCGAGTGCTATCCTTCGTCTCCAAAGTTTTTATTCAACGGTGCTCAGATTCATGGCTTCTTTTTGAGGTGTCTTCATCAGTAACGTCAACAATGCGTGAATCAACCAACCGCTCTTGTGCCAAGATAGCAAAGCTGGACTCGGGCAAAGAACGAGAAATCCTTTTGAAGAGACCATCACCTCACCAAGAAAAATTATTTCTCTTAATTTCTTGCTTTATTATAAGTCAGTTTCAGAATGTTACTTGAATACGGAGATTGATAGAGAAGCTGAAAAACGTGGTATTTCTAGTTATTCAGAATGTAACATGACCTTTCCTATGGTCACGTTATGCCCACAAGTATTTGGAAAAGGAGTGTTCCAGAATATGAGAGACCATTACCTGGCCCAATCTCTTCTCTTTTATATGAACATTTTGGAATATGCATGATCTATAGGTTCATTAATGTGTTAATAAAATACAACTTGGAAATTTGTGTCCAACTATGACCTGTTTGACCCCCTTTTCTCTCCTTCTTAAACCTTTTCTTCCCTTCCCCCTTCCACTCTCAGTGTCTCTTCTCTTTCATTGCAGTCCTCCACTCCTCTTTTTCTTCCCTCTCGCTTGTGTGAGGATTTTTTTTGTGTGTGTGTGCATATTTGTGTGGCAATCCCATATGAGGGACTTGTTTGGTCCATTTAACTGAGAATTATGGACTCAAAGTGGCTCCATTTTCTTGGAAACACTTTACATATGTTTCTCTTTGTAGCTGCACAGTATTCCATCACATATAAAATATGACCTTTCCTTTATCAACTCCTCTGTTGACCGCATGTAGGTTGTTTCCAGGATTTAGCTATTAGGAATTGTGATGCTATAGACACAGACATGCATATGTCTTTATGATACGGTGACATTAGTTCTTTGGGGAAAATGCTGGGTAGCGCTGCAGCTGGGTCACATGGAATATCTGTTCTCAGTTTAAGGAATCGCCACACTGCTTTCCATAATGGTTGAACCGGACTGAGATCACAACAACAGTGAATAATTGAATAATTGTTCCTTTCTCTCTTAACCTTGACAGCCATTGTTATTTTTTTTTTTTTTTTTGAGTTCTTAATGTGTAAGCCATTCTCCCTGGAGTGAGAAGGAATCTCAGTGTGGTTTTGATTTGCATTTTTCTGATGCCCAAAGTTGTTGAAAAGTTCTTCATGTATTTGTGGGCCTTTTGTACTTCGTTTTCTGAGAAGTTTCTTTTCATTGCAGTTGCTCACTTCCTAAGGGGTTAGTATATATTTTTTGAGCTCTTTATTTATTGTAGATACGAATCCTCTGTCACGGCAATCACCGGAGACAATTTTCTCCCATTTGTGGGTTGTCTTTTCATCTTGCTGGATGCTTCCTTCGCTGTGCAGAAGCTTTTCAGTTTGGTGCAATGCCATCTGTTCATTCTTGTTTTCATTTCTTGTGCCATTGGCGTTCTGTTCATGAAATCCTTTTCTGTCCCTATGTCTTCTAGTGTATTACCTATTTTGTCCTCCAGAAAATTCTGTTTTGATATTCAGCTCTTTGATTTACTTTGATTTGATTTCAGTATTCAGTAACAGGTAAGGATCAGGCTTCCTTCTTTTATGTGTGAATATCCAGTTATCCCAACATCATTTGTTAAATATGCTGTCTTTTCTACAGTGAATAGTTCTGTCAAAAATTAGATGACTGAGGATACTGGGGTTTGTGTCTATAGTCTCAATTCTGTTCCACTGATCTTCCCGTCCATTCTTGTGCCACGTAATCACTGTTGCTTGCAGTATATTTTGAAGTCTGGCATTGGGATTCCTCCAGCTTTGCCCTTGTTGCTTGGGATTGCTTTGGAAATTGCTTTTCTGGTTCCATACACATTTTAGAGTTTTTAATTCTAGTTCTGTGAAGAATGTTGTTAGTAATCTGACTGGCATTTTGTTTAATCGGTATGGCCATTTTGGAAGTATGACCATTCCAACAATATTAGTTCTTCTTATTCAGGAACACGGGATGTCTTCCCATTTTCTGTAGTGTTCTCTCATTTTCTTCAAGGTTCTGTAATTTTCTCTGTATAGGTTTGCACCTCTTAGGTACAGTTTATTCCAAAGTATTTACTTTTGGTGCTATTGTGAATGAAGCTGATTTTCTTTTCTTCTCATTGAATTTATTGCTAGTGTATAAGTGGGCTATTAGTTTGTACATATTTTTTATAGTTTGCTACTTCACTGATTTTTTTTCTAGTTTTTGCATTAAAGTTCTGCTGGCTGCAAGGAATGACTTTGTCACCTTCCCTTCCTTTTCAACTTCTTGATGAAATTTACTGAGTATTGGCATTTTTCTTCCTTTACTTTCTGAAAGAATTCTGCCTTGAATCCATCAGTTCCTTGACTCTTCTTCATTGGAAGTTTTTTTTTTTTTTTTTTTGGTTACTTTCTCAGTTTTGTAACTGGTTTTTGGTTAGTTCTTCTTGCTTCAGTTTTGTAGGTTGATATGTGTTTAGACACTCGTCAAGATTCTTAAAGATTCCTCTAGATTCTTAAATTCATTAGATTGTACATTTTTAAAGTAACTTCTTATAATCCTTCGGATTTTGGTGTTATCTGTTGTAATTTCACCTTTTTCATTTTTAATTGCATTGACACAGGTTTTCTTTTTCCTTCTTCTTGTGAGTTTAGCTACAAGTTTACCAATCTTTATCTTTTTGAAGGACCAGCTTTTTATTTCATTGATTATTTTTAGTTTTAATTTTGTTAATTTCTGCTCATCTTTTAAATTTCTTTTCATCTGTTAGTTTGGGGATTGGCTTGCTTTTGCTTTTCTAGGGCCCTCAGTGGCATCATTAGCCTATTTGAGATTGCTCAGTTTGTATGTGGTTATGTGGCAATGAGTTTCCCCCTTAATGCTGCCTTCACTGTATCCAAAAGACTGTACTGTGATATTCTCTCATTATCATGTTTCTCTAGGAACTTTTAAATTTCTTCCTTAATTTCTTCGATGACACATTGTTCAACATTGTACTATCCAGTCTCCATTTGTTTGAGTAATAGCTGTTGTTTCTGTTGTTTATTTATAGTTTCATTCCATTGTGATTTGACAGGATACACAGGATTTTTTTTAAAAATTGTTAAAACTAGAATTCTGGCCATTTTTGGTCTATTTTGGATATTCTGTGGGCAGCCAAGAAGAATGTTTATTCCATTGACGCATTTAAGAGTTTGCTGAGGTTGAACCACCATCTTGGTCTTTTAGGGAGAGCTGGCCCCTTCTGGTTTTGTGCCTAAATTTCTGTGCCTTGCTATTCCCTGTCTAACCTCAATTCTGCCTCCCGCTGAGGGTGCTATCTGGGTTAATTTGCCATTGGTGTTGGCTTTTCAGCTGTACACAGACACTGGGTTGAATGATATCCAGTCTCTGTGTTTGGCTGATTAAAATCTATCTTCTGTGGGCTTCAGCTCTGCCTTTCCCAGCTGAGTCTTGGCTTGAGTCTCTTCCATGGCCCAGTGTCCCTTAACTGTATTACCCCCAATATCTTATTCAGGTAAATGAATCTTTCTGGTCAGGAATCTGCCACGTGGGATTTTGGGATAGAGACCTCTGAGGAAAGGCACTGGATTAGGCAGTCCACACTGAGCCAGCCTGCAGAAGGAGCAGGGATAGGTATGTCTATGCCATGCCTCCAAATTCCATGTTTTTTTTTTTCCTGCTCATTTCCCAGACTCTCCCACTGCTGAATGATTAGGCGAGCCCACGCAAAAATGAGCAACGATGAGCGAGCCATGGAAGGAATTGGGATAGGGCCATCTTTGCCATCGCTACAAACGTCACGTGTTTCAGCCCTATTGCAGATGCCGGCCTCCTTTAACGTCTCCAAGTGCCTCTACCCACCGATCTATCTATCATAGCTTCCTCTAGTGCCAGTTGCTCGTCACCGCAATTTGCGCCTGTGTGTTCGTGGCTGGCTGGGCTACCCCAGTGCTCCATGGGAGACAGGGAGGCTGAATTTACAAACCGTGGTTTGTGTGCCACTCACTGAGCACCCAGCATGGATTCCACCAGAATGTTCTTGACCAAAGTCCTCTATCTTCTGCTGCTGTCTGTGCCTCCCTGTGAGTGGGTCCCTCAGCCTATGGCTGCTGGCTATGCATGGTTCCTTCCAGGCAGCCTCGGGCAGCTCCCCAGACTGGTACGTTTTTCAGCATCTGAGGCATTTATGGAGTTTCTAAAGTTCCAGTGGCCTCCTTTAAGTACCTGGAGCTCCCCTGTTTCTCCAAGCTACATTGAACAGGTAGTCTGTAACTCTATCTTGATATTTTGGATAAGCCTGTGAGAAGCCATTCAGCGTGACCTCTATGCGACTGCCATCTTCCCAGATGCATCACCAAGACCTCTTCACAAAGAACAAGCAAGTGCCCCAGCACATACAGGCAACTTTTCCTTTCCCCTGCAATCCCGCCACTGACCTAGACACAGTGTGTTTCAACCATAAGTGATTGAGTTGTGGGAAATGATCAGCAAGAAGACTGATTGGGTAGAGCAGGCTAGCATGGTTTTTATCCAGGAAAATGTGCATTAATCCCTTATCTTGAAGCTCTGTCCAGAGCTCGGGGAGGTGAGACCCTCAGGGCTGCTCTAGTAGGTGAGGCAGAGATGGGAAGGGCTGGCTATGAACCGTGCACCATGGAATGTTATCAAAGCAATCTAACTTATCTCTTCTGTATTTGGAGTTCTACTTTCCAGGTGTTTCTCCTCCTTAAGAAGAAAAAACAATTGGAAAACCATTGTATGGGATTGTATTGTATACTTTGCCTCATTTGTTTAATCCAGGCTCGGGATAACACTACATTTTATAACATCATTAAAAGTTTCAAGTGTGTACTATTGTGAACTCATTTAAACTAAAGGATTTCAGACAGTGAACAAAGGGAATATCTTCCTCATCTCTAGAAGATGCTGTGTGAGGCACTGTGATGTCAGAAAGTAACGAAGTTTATTTTATAATGAGCAGTGCACTAAAACTTAAAAAGATATATGCTTAAAGACTTTTGAAACTGTTCTTCTAAATCATTCAGGATATATATTTATGTGATAACTTTTCTAAGATTTCTTTTACATTAAACTACACTTTATTACATGTACAATTGTTCATATTAGCTTACTTTAATCATTCCACCTGAAAAGAGTAGTTATTTCTTTTCATCAACTTATTCTGATAAAAAACATTAGATTTATTTATATTTGCAGTTTACTGTGACATCAGTTTGGTCTTCTAAACACTTCAATGTAATTAATGGAAATAGCAATGACTTGATTATTGATGGAAAGACTTTTCTAAGACTTATGGAACTTGATATAATGTCAAAAAGACGATTCCCTTATTACTAAAAACTTCATGCTTGAGAATTTTGAATACATACATAACTATACACACATCAACGTCATATATTGTCATATATATCTCTACCTGTCTATTTGTCTGTCTCTACACACACACACACACACACACACACAAACACAAACACACACACACACACACACACACACACACACACACACACACACACACAGAGTTTGTGTAGTTGAGTTCAATTTGTGTCTTGAATCCTAGGATGTAATCTTAACATTTAAAAATTAAAACTATGATGACACGGGTGCTAGGAAATTGCTCAGTTGTATATAAAATTCTGGGTTAGATTCCCAGCACCACCATAAAATGAAAAGTGACTTTTACAATATGGAAAGCTTACTATCATTTTGATTTCTTTTCTTTGTAATGTGCTCTTCACTATGAGTCTGTGAGCTCATTGAGAAGGTTAGTAGATTTCTGAGAATGAAGCCAATGTAGGCCCCCGGTCCTAATACACAATACCAACAGGGTATCAGTAAGTCCATTCCATTTTAAGAAATGTTACTCATCAGAAAACAGTGTGCGCGCCTTATTTGCTTTCTTTATTCTTTATTCTGCATCAGATTTGCCAGGCGCATAAAGTATCCAATTACTAAATGCTAATTCTATTAGAGTTTTATGCAGCTCATGTGTACCAATGTTCTATTGCTTCTTAAAGACAGAATAAAAGAAAGATTTTAAGAGTTTGGATGTGAAGCAATTTTCTGCTTCATAAAATACAGTTAATGTCATCTTATGTTAACAGGAGCATTCTTCACTACGCAATTTTTTCCTCAGACTTGTTTCAATAGAACTGACTTAGTATTTCAGAGGGCATCCCTTTAATCCACATAGAAAAAATTCTTATGTCAAAGGCTACAGAAGTATATATATCTATCTGAATCCTCACACTCTTCTATCCTGCAGCTTAAAACACCCAACAACTCAACATCTTCAAAACCTTTTCTAAAAATTTTTACCTGCAAACCTATTCATATCAGTTTGACCCGGAACTTAATTTATTTTTTTTGCTGCCCCTTTAAATAATGTTTATTAGAAGTTTTACTGTGTCTTAGTATCACTGATTACCTCGCTAAATCTGTGACAAACTTACAGTCAAACTAGTTTTCCTCATTTGCTGTGAATAGTGTATTACTTGTTTCCCTAGTCAACACATTTGTTATATGTTCTCCATTTATAACACTGCAGAGAGCCAGATCGTAAATATTTTGAGCTGCTGGCCATATGGTCTTTATCATGGGAATTCCATCATGGAAAATAGTCGTGCTAACCCAGAAATTCCAGATCTGCCTCCAGTTCTGAATACGGCAGTGCAGTGAAAACTTAAGGCAATGGAAGGATTGGAAAACAAGCAAAATATCAGAATGGGGTTTGTTAGAGTGACCGTGTAATTATGGAATAAACATTCTACATTTGAGACAGAAAAAAGGTAAAAGCTCAAAGCAGGTTTGTTCCAGAAAACTGGGCATGCATGGGTTTAGGGGACAGAAGAGATTGTTACACTTTCACAGACAACACTGTGTCTCTCCTTCTCAAAGTTTCTGTGCTCAACTTCAGTAAAGGACTCTTTAAAGTTGTCTTTGGACAATCAGGGCTTAGTATTTACATAGTGAAGTTTTATGTGTCCCAGGTACTTTGTATCTAGTCTTGTAAAATAATGATCAAAGATCATTCTCTTTGCATCGGCCACTTACGTGTAGCTGTCTACATTGGTGACACAGAGGTAAAATTACACTCCAAGCCCAACTGACATTTCATGCCATGTATGAGGTTAGTTTTTTCTACAGTAATTAGGTTGGAAATGACAACATCGATGAACAGTACAAGTCCTATGGATAGAATCCTCAGGAAAGGAGGATCTTCAGACTCAATTATCTGCGTAATTCAGTCCAGCCTAATAGTTTGGATATTTACATTAATTGACATGTGGGTTACCAAGAGAGATGCTGAAATAAGTGCGGTTCCCTTTCTACGAGTTAAAAGAACTCATGTTCCCATACTTATCCTGTGTTGCTTTCTCCGGTTCTCTGCAGGTGGCAACAATTCAAATCACACAAGGGTCCATAATGAAAAGCGTCATACACACCTTTGCTTGACGCTTTCCCCAGTGAGACGTGTTATAATCTCTCATATCTTTTCAGAGTTATTTTTTTGTCTAGAACAACATGTGTGTATATGACTGTGCTTTGAAAATAATTTTATGTAATGGAAAATTAGCATCACACCTAATTATGCTGAGCCACAAGGATAGTGGCAGGAACTTCTTAGGTTATTTTCAATTTACACTCTCCCCATAGCTGATCTCACTCAGTCCAATGAATTTAAACTCTATCTATATGATAATGATTCTCCAATCTGAACCTCCAATAACCTCTTCCTGAAATTTTTGGTGTATATATCCCCACTATCTAGTGTTTCCACTTGAACTCCAACAGGCACCTCAAACACAACTTGTCCCAAACCGAATCCTTTATTTCTCCCCAGTTCTAGTCTTTCTTGTGCCGTTTTACTAATCTGAAAAAAAAACCAAGTATCACCATCCATCAAGTTGCTGAAATTAAAATTTAAGAAGCATCCTTGATTCTCATTTTTCCCTTTTATTTTACTTATAGTCTACCACAGACTGATTTACTTCCTTCCAAAATATACCTTGCTTTTATTCTTCTCTCAAGAGCCTGATAATTACCATTCACCAACTAACATTCCTCACACAGACAACTACACACTCTCCCTCCCACACTTTTAATTTTCATTCAGATTCATCTCTCTCAACTAGACAGACAAACCTCTTCTTCTTGGATCAGGAAAAAGTGTTTTCTTCAGGCACAATAAAACCAAATAACTTCTATGTCTTAAGTTCTAAAACAAGGCCTTTGGTTAGTGCAAGAATAAAACCCTTCCAGGCTTACAAAGCCATCCGTGTTTGAGAATCGGCTTCACCATCTTTCTGACCTCGCGGGAGAGCACAGTCTTCACACCCAGCTCACAACGTGCCCACTTCACTAGAGTCTTTCCTTTCCTCATTAGATCAAGCTTGAACCTAACACGAAGCGTGACTCTGGCCATTCTTGCTAAAAGTCTCTAGGGTTGCAGCTGTCTCCACATCTGCATCACCCAGACCTGTTCCGTTGTTAGCTCCTCCCAGAAGTCCTTTCGGAGCATCTAGTGCCCAAAGACTACCACACCTTCCACATTCAGCAGATCACACATCACCGTTGGTCTTTTTTTGTTTAAATCCTGATTCACTTATATTCTGGCTTAATTAAATTAGCTACAAGTTCTGCGTGAGCTGTGACTTCCAATAATCCTTGATTATTGTTTTAAGTATCTCAGTGTCTATGGTCAGTACCTAGTATGTGGAAGGTATTTTATGTACTGTTAAGTGAACAAATACTTTAAGAGTCAAATTTATTCTTCATTAAAAATAACCTTTGGAAGGTGATGGCTATAATAGTTCAGGTAGAATATCAACTTGATTGGCATTGGGAGCCTACTAGGGGATGAGTGGAGCACATGTCTGGGTGTGCCTGGCTGGTCAGCGAGGTGTGATCTTGGGGTCTCTCTTTGATCCCTCGCTCTGTCCTCTCTGGCACTCTTCCTCTGCTCTGCTTCTAGGCCATCATGAACTAAGCAGCTTCTTTTCCTCCCTTCAACATGATGTTTCTGCCCTGAAGCCATCTGACTGTGAACTGAATCACCCTAAAAGATGATCCCAGTTGAGCCTGGTGGCACAGACCTATAATCCTAGCACTCTGGGGGGTTGAGACAGGAAGATTGCAAGATCAAGTCAAGCCAAAGTAATTGCTCAACTTAGTGAAACCCTGCCTCAGAACGAGGTGAGGCGGGTGGTGCTGGGTATGCAGCTCAGTGCAAGGGCCTTGAGTTCAAAAACCAATATCAGAAAAAGTTTTTTAAAAAGCAAATAAGTCAAAGTAAACTTCCCTTCCCTTAAGCGATGAGTGGCAGGCATTGTGTCCATCAGTGGAAAAACCAAAAAAGTGGTTGATTAAGAGAAAGACTCTTTAGAAAGAGCAAGGTTGCTTAAACATGACACCAATGAGTAAAATTTTTGTTCCTTTTAAAAATTAATTTTGGTATTGTTTGTGAACATTGTTTTGTTTATTTTTCCTACTGTAGCTCTCATCCTTACTGTATGTTATGTATTTATTTTCTTGAAAACTATCTCACCACCCTAAAGTAAATTATATTAGGTAGGTGATTTCTGTCTCTTTTATCACTACTCTGGGCATAGTTGTAAGCATCGACTGAGAAGAGACATTGAAAGTTTGTTTTCAAATGAGTGAAGATATAAGTTCTAGATGAAAGTGATTTCATCCTCCAGATTTGCTCTGAGGAAATTAAAACATTATTATCATGAAATATTGGGCAAATTCTTTTCAGCATTTTCTTTCCCCTTAAATTATTCTTTTTAACAGTGTGAATTTGCAATACACAATAATTCCATTTAGCTTGAGGAATTAGTGTGCATGTGCACACGTGTTTGCATGCGCGCGCACACACACATATTGTGTCTTCATCATTTATACTTTCTCTCCTTCTTCCCATCGCCTTATCTGCCCTCCGTCACCCACACCCTGCCCAGCATATCCTATTTCTCTCTCCACTCAGAACACAAAAAATACCGGCGAGGTCATAGGGAAAAGAAAACCCTTCTACGTTGTTGGTGAGACTGTAAACTGTTACATCCATTGCGGTAATCAATATGGTAATGCCTCAAAAACTGAAAATATATGTTCCATTTGACCAGCTACACCTCTTATAGGCATTTTTCGGAAAGACTTATCACAAAGCAGAGTAACACATGCACATCCACGTTTATAGCAGCCTACCTCATGACAGCTTAATCTTGGAAGGAGCCAATATGTCCATCAACAGACGAATAGAGAAAATAAAGGCAGTATATATACACAGTAGGATACCACCTTGACACAAAGAAAGACAAACTTAAGACCTTCGTGGGAGAATACATTCATCTTGAGTCTATTACGCTAAGCAAAACGAACCAGTCACTGAAGGTTAATTATCACATGGTTCCACAAAAGACAAAAATAAAAGAGTGCAGACCAAAAACAAGGAGATAAGCTGAGTGGAGATGGTATTTTTTTCAATCACGGGTCTCCTTACACGTCACAATAAACCCTCTTATATGCTAGCAAGCAATTACAAACCTTGTGCCTTAGTTTTTGCTCCCTAAGATTGGAAATTAAAAGAAATAAGCCAAGTAAAATTATCTTTTTGGAACATGCCTGACTTGAGTTCAGTAATGACCAACAACTGATTAACATTCAGGTATAAGTGAGTATATTGAAGAAAGTAAGAATGGGGGGAGAAGAAAAAGGAATCCCAGAGCCATTTTTGTGCTGTTTAGGATAAGACTTCTTTTTTTAAAATTATTTTTCATAAAAGCTCTCAAGTCTAGGGAAATAATGCTGGGCCACAAAGCAAAATTGTGATGCTCACACATCCAAGGAGAAATTAATAAAATGCAGTGGGGAAATTAGGTTGCACAAAAGTGCAATGAGCCATAGTTAAGCCAATTAATTAGATCTTGATATGTATATAACTGGGTTGCTGAAGAATGAGAAATAAATCCAAGATTTTAAATCAGCATTTGGTATTCAACCAACACAAAACAAAACATCTGGAAAGCTGGAACTTCCGTTCAGTGGTGTTCTGTGGCAAATTCTTCCCTTATACCTAGGAATCGTCACTTTTTTTTCCTCTGCTAATTATATATATATATATATATATATATATATATATATATATATATATATATATATATATATATATAACTTTGTTTTCTATAGTACACAGAAATCTTAAGCATACTGTAATTTTCCTATGTTCTTCATAGGGAAATTTCCAAATCAAGCAAATTTCTTGCTGCACTGATTAGGTGAAGACTTATTTTATTTAGCAGTTTGCCTACCACTTTAGAAAAAGCTTTGAAAGCGATGAGGGTTCACTTGCTCTGTGAATCAGCAACCAAGCAGGTGTGAAGCAAAACAGGTGAGCTAGCAAACTGGGAGTCATACAGATAACATCAGTTCCATCCTTATGCCTTAAAAGGCCTGAAACCCTGCACAAATAACTGAGCTCCAGTCAACCTTCGCTTCCTCCCTGCAGAAATGCTGTTGCATGTAAAATTTTATAATTTCTTGGCACTGCATATCACTGAAAAAAATCTCAATTTAATCAAGTGGCAATATAGTCAATGTATGGATATGATTTGATTACCAAAATTGCTAACTTGAGAGTTTAAGTATGTATTTCCACCAAAAACATATTAACATGTAGTTAAAAATGGTTAGTATTAGATCAGTATCTAGATGAATCTATAAAATTTGCCATAGTATTACTTTCATCAAGAGTCACTGGAAGGGTAATACTTGGGTGAGGGTGTTCAATGGGTGATAGCTTTTCCCTGGGATTTTCTACCCTCGTCTTGGGAAATTATTGATCTCAAACAAACTTAACCACAATTCCTCCATCTGGAACCGAATTACGATTGATTCGTTCTCCCATTTTTCTGCAGTATTAGATAGAATCTTGAGCTTGTGGAGATACAAAGACAAATAACATATGCTCTTTGTCTTTAATAAAGCTTTATCCTTGCAAAGAAGACAAACAAACGACCAAACATCTGCAAGCACTGCACTAAATGCTAATGACAGACTTTACCAGAATGGTGAGGGATAACCTTGACCTTGAAATTGTATAAAGGTCAAGGAGAGATTTCCACTTAATTGTTTTGGGCAGTTTTTATTTCAGAGCTCCGTATTACTTATACAAACATATTAGAGTCTCATCTCCTTAGATTTTCTTTGGATATATCTAAACAGACTTTGAGGAACTTCTGATATCATGTAATCTTTTTACAATTCAGCAAAACATGCACACAAACAACTGTCACCCTTTTATTTTACCTCTGTTCCTCACACGCATGATATGTGACTGTATTAAGATCAGCTTTGAAAAATGCTAACTTTGTACTTGCGTTTTTCATTGTTTAAAATAATTTCCAAAAGGAAACTACTAGAACATGTTAAATTGAAAACAAACCTGAAGTTATCATAAATAATTCTGTTCTAGCTACCATATTGTAGCGGTTGTCTCAAAGTTAGCAAGTTAAAAATATTTTTCTAAGGCATGGCGTTAGTAGAGTACTCTGGCTTAGCATGCACAAGGCCTACGGCTCAATTCCCAGCTTCACTGAAAAAAAAAAGTTTCCAAAGCTTAACAAAGATTTGCCATTTCCTTTCATTCTTCTATAACTTTTATTCTTGAACATACTTTTAGCTTGACAACATGCAGCAGCAAGTAGAAAATAACACAGACAGGATCTACACTCCCCAGCATCATCGCTCCCTTACTAGTGGCACAGTACTTGGTTTTCACCAAAGAAGGAAGCTGATTCTCTTTAGACTCCAAAGTTGAGAAGGGGACTTATTTTCACACAAATTATAGCCACATAGGGAGCCATATCAGCACTGTTCACCATTAATTTCTAAACTCTGGGATATCACTAATACACAAATTGATTGAGCAAGTAACAAACTACATTTACCAGTCTCCAACTTGAATTTTTAACAAGACCTACTTGACTGTTTCCCAAATCTAGTAAAACTAAACTTTTCTTTTCAGAAACTAAGCCAGTACTCAGGTAGCTTCTTCCTCCTCTGCCTTAGCTCAGTTGGCATTAATTTCTGTGAGTGTTTGGCAAAACAGGGTTCATTCATCACTGGAAAAAAAACAGCAATCTGCTTTCCTAGATGATACATCTCCTTCACTGTTTAGCCTGAACAACTGAATAACTGCTTTTACTATTCACAAAATTCAGTAAACCTTTTTGACACCACCAAGTTATGCAGTTTACATTCAAAGTCAGTTATAACATGAATCTAAAATTTCATGTTCTATTAGCATTATGGTCAGATAGTACCAGCCTAAAATAACTACTCTAATCTTAACTAATAACTTTAGGTTATTGTATTAGGCAATTATTAAAGATATGCATGAGGTTTTTCTAATCTGTCACTGCTGTTGAAAAGATGATACATAACAAATTTCTGCAAAATATGGACAAAATCCATCCATATATAGATTCAGTGCCTACATTGTCATGTATTCAGTCCTGTAGAGAATTATAAATGGGTACGAGATAATGATGCTATTGTGTGTGAACGCTCTTAGGCATTTTGAGCACTCAGACAACAATATACTAAAATCTCAATTTCTGAACTTTGTTTTTGTGTTCTGGAATGGTATATGTACACCCTGACTCATATATATATATATAATGTGTGTATGCATAAATACACATGCACATTTAGTATTGTGTAGATAATTTACATATTTAGCACAGATTTAAAATCCATTGAGAAAGAAGGCACAGTGCCTCTTCACAACTCTTAAATTTGCCTGATTATCACTTCTTACCTTCGGAGTTTACTGCACCAACTGCAGTTGAAGCCAATCTGAGATGACACACAGGGGCCACAAGCATTAAACTGGAGACAGGCTAGGAAACAATAGAGAATAAACTCATCAAAACCATTTGACAGAATGGGGAAAAAGAGTATTCAAACAGAATGAAAATCATTCTCTTCTCTTTATACACAAGCAATTGAAATATTTATGCATATCAAATGCAATTATAATTATATAATTAGCAATAATTATAAATATATTTATTTACCAGATCAGCCCCTCAAACTCACAAATCACATATTCTATGTAACCACATACATACATTAACTTACTAGGTAATGGGGTCAACTCCACAGCTGACCTGTTGGTAATTTCTGACATTTGTAGCTCTACTCGGTGATATTCATAAATTGTTCTTCTTCGAACGTCTATAAAAACAAAACAAAAAGAAAGTTAATTTTCAACATTTTCCCACGTACAAAATATGAAGACTTTGACACCATCTTTTTTAGACTAAAGCCAAATTGAATTTTTAGGAAATATTCAGCAACTGCAATTTTCATAGCTTAGGTTACTGTCAGAATAACAATGTGCTTTTTTTAAGAAAAAAAGTTTAGAATAAAATTCTTCCATAGAAGCAAAAACAGGTTAAATCATTTTTTGCAACATGATGTATATTTTCAGTAACACTGTATTATACTTGAGACTTGATAACAGAATAAATTTTGAGTATTCTCAACCCCCCACCTTCTTATTGATAATTATGTGAGGTGATAAGTGTATTAATTAATTTGATTGTGATAATCAGTTTATGCTGTATACATATATCAAGTAATTGTGTCATATATTTTAAAAATATACAGTTTTAATTGGTAATCATACATCAGTAAAGCTTGAGAAAAAGAACTTTTAATTATTTTAAAGAACAGTTGCAATATCCTAAAATTCAGTATATCCAAGACAAGTTAATAGAACTTATGTTGAATAAAATAATCTGCAGCAATTTATCAGGAAATTCATCAAAGACCCTAGGGAAGAGGCTCTATGAAGACTCTGACAAAACTGATAATGTTCAGAAGTCATGTAAATATAAGTAAATAAAATTTAAAATAAAAGTAAATGAGTATATTTAAAATTCTCATTTTAAGGATTAGACTTATGAGATTGTGTGGGTTTAGCAAATGTAAATGGAATAAGTAGTGTTATTAGCATTTTTTTCATGTTGGAAGTCTCACAATTACAGAGATGCATTTTCTAATTAATACCACATCAAGAGTTGTACTATGGTTTATATTTAAGATTTCCCCAAAAGTCTTACATTCAGAGGTAGGGCTTGGTTGGAAAGTGCAGGTTACTTGGAGTATGGCTTGAAAAGCTGCATTCTGGACCCAGAAACTCCCTTTTGTCTTTGCTATCTGATCACTAGTGAATAGTTTTCTTCCACTGAGGCATTCCACCATGCTGTTTCTGCCTCGGAGCCAGCCAAACACGCGCTGAAACCGTGAGCCAACATAAACATTTCCTCCTATATGTTGTGGGTGTCACATGTTTTGTCCCAAAGACATCAAAAGTGAGTAGTACAAATTGCGTGAGACTACAAATTACTTGAGAAATATCTTATTGTTGAATCTGGGAAACTAATATGTCAGAATGGCTAAGAATGCATGCTGTGAAATTGTCTGGGTTCAAATCTCGCCTGTGTGTCAGGTGGTACTTGTGATTCTGGGCTCCTTTGGTATCTTCTCTGGGACTCAGCTTTCATAAAACAGGGATGAGAGCACCTACCTCAGTGAGGTGTTTTGAGGATTAAAACTAACCAGTACATAAAAATTGTTTAGGATAGTTCCTTTCATATTTTAGATGCTGAGTAAAGGTTGGTTATTATTTTGGTCTAAATTCAACATGGAAACCACAGTCTATTCTGGTTATATACTTCATGTCATCTAGTTTCTATAGATCTAAATTCATTGAAATTACAGGACATAAGAGTCAAGCTACTAATTTGCCTCCAGTCTGACTTTAGAAGACATTAATTTTTTTATTCAAGTTAATGTGGTAGCCCAGCAAACTGTGAGTTGACTTTCAGTTAAGTTTTCAGAAAAGAAAATACAAAAAAACCCTATGCATCCAGAAGGTACAGAAGGAAGCTAGACACTTACATACAACCTACAAATAACTCCATTCATATCCTTTCACCTATTTCTCATTTTTTCACAAAATTCTACCCAAAGAGAGGAGGAAGGGAAAGGCAAATCCTTTAGATTCTAGCAGTGGTATGAGTGTCATTCACTGAAAAGATTTTCAAGTTTACAAAACTTGAAACTACTGTTGTCTAAACCTCAATCCAGTTAATTTCTTTTTGGCAAAGCTGATGAGACATATAAATGTTTTAAAGGATGTCATCCATTAAAAATTAGAGAAATTATTAGTTTTACACTATAAGTTTTATTGAGGCATATAAATATTTTTCAAATTTTTAAGGCAAATAAAACTGTCCATCTAAATGGGATGGATTTCTGATAAATTTATTTCCATATTCTGCTAAGTAATTTAGTTCTCAGCAGTAAGTAATATGGCCTTGCCATAAACATCTCTAGGTTGGAGCTCTGGTGTGTTCATGCTAAAGTTTTCACAGAGCACATCTGGTGTTTGATAAATTAATATTCTTTTCCTTTCATACTGCACTTGAAAAATCCCAAGTAGCGACAGAGACAGGGAAGCCATTGGGAGTTAATTATTGACCATACATATGGAGTACAAAGAGGCACCTTTTTTCTATGCTGGCTCTATTACCTGTTCAAAGGCCTCCAACTATTGGGAGGAGATGAATTTAACAAAGCTCAATTAATGAGAAAGATTCTGTTTGATGACCTGCCAATCAATAACAACTTTCAAATAGTCCCTTCAGTAGCATTTCAGAGACACCACTGTTGAAAACACATCATTAGCATTTTGCTTTTACTCCTTGATCCTGCCAATGCTCGAAGGTTTCATTTGATTCCAAAATGTATTTAGCTCAAGCGTTTTTTTTTTCCAAAAAAACAACCCAAAATATGTCATACCAAATGTTCAGTATTAGAAGTGTCAATATGACTTCACCTACTGTCTTATAACTTTACAGAAACAAAATTGATTCCACAATATTTATCCATGAAGGAGCACTTTAAACTATGAGCAAATTAACTCATCGGGAAAATACTTCAGTGGTTAAAATCTTAAGGTGATATAATTCAAAGCATAAATACTAGATATTATATCCCTATAAGAGGGACAAAGTGGTCATATGGAAATACCATGAATCTGGTCCAAACCCTACCCATTCTAATTAAATCATTACAAACCAATGGTATATAGGGCAATCTAGTTTATTTGCCTGTGTTGAAGGCCATTATCACATAGAGAATATATACATCATTTCTTTAATGCCCTACTATTTTGCACAAAGAGTCAAAAATGATTTGCTATTCCCTTGTTCGTGATGCTAATAGTTGCTAACTTGCTCCAAATATTTCTCTCTCTAGCTCAAATTGAGCCCAATTCACAGTATCATTTATTGAGTACTATTTAACATAATTAGCATTTACTGGGCAATTTGAGTATTGGTCACAGTATGAAGACACCCCCCCCCACACACATAAAAGAGAATTGAAATGAAAAGAACCTATTATAGCATTTGCAATCTCCCTCAACAAAAAATGCAATGTCATGGCAGAATTAGCTAGCTAAAGTTGTTAAAGATATTTGTAAATAAAAATTGCATTAGCTTCAAATATATTTTTCAATTCCCCTTGTAGTTCTATTAAAATAATGTAACTAAGCATTAGAGAAAGCATCAGAAACATTTGATGACCACGAAGCTCAAGTCCAAATCTCTTAGGCTTTCCTGTTATGATTCTCTCACTGCTTGTAAAGTAGAAGAACAGCTCTAAAACCTAATGTTCATATGGTAACTGAATATACATAAAAGAAATCAGGAACCCAGCTGGAACAATCTTCACATTTTTCTTCTCATATATCTTACTGAAGGCTTAGATAAGCTGCATTTCCTGACTTCATCAGTAATCACTCTCTCTAAAAAGAGAAGCAAAATCAGAGTTGGGACAGGAGATTAACAAGATGGTACTCGACTGTAGTCTTGTGACTAGCATCATGGTTCTATTGGCCCGAGAAGAACACATCTCTCTGTTCCCTAGATTTGGTGGAAGGGTGTGAAATGTTCATCTATAATGTTATGAAAGTTCATCGCATGTCAGCTGAATCTAGTGGCACAGGACTATGGAAGGGAGAACAGGAGAATTGTAAGTTCAAGTACTGAGTGAGACTGTGTCCCACAATCAAAATACAAAAATGGGCTGGGAATGTACCTCAGTATGTAGGCCCTGGATTCCATCTACAGTATTTCATTAATAGAACTTCCATGAAATACACTAAAAATTTCTTAATTTTAACATCAAATTGTTCACACACAAAAAAGTAGTGCTAAATCACTCAAACTTTTTGCAGTCATGTGTGGAGAAAGACCCTATATTTTCTAAAAGCAAGACTCCTTATAGCAAAATTCAACTGAAAAATTAAGACATAGTCACGTTTATCAATGTAAGCATCCAGTATTAGTTAAAAAGAGTAGCTGAGGATGGCAGTGTGTGCCTGTATAGCCAGTACTTGGGAAGCTGAGACAAGAGGATGGCCATGAGCTCGAGGCCAACGTGGGCTACATAGAAAGTTCAGGACCAACCTGTACTACAGAGATAAACTCCATCTCAAATAAAGTACTTGCTATATAATAGAGAAAAAGTAAAAAAGTAGGTAAGGGAATATATACGTTTGAAGACACATATGAAAGAAAAACATTTTAACATCTGAGATCATAATTCAAAATAAAAATATGAATAAGTAACAATAGATAATCAGCTTGGAGAGTTGTTGTGCCTGTTTTCCTGTGCTTTCTGTAGTAAGGCACCTACAAAGGGGACTCTTGCAGGAATGAGTTTTGCATTCAGTGTTTTAAATAAATTGAAAGTGTATTAAGTAAAGCTTTTATTTTATAGGCAAATTCATCCTGTTTTGATAGATATTCAACACATACTGAACAACTCAGTGTTAAATGCCTTGAATTTTGAATAATGTTTCAAAGCTCTTTTGTGATTTCTATGATTTTGTATTAGAAATAGTATACTTTGATTCTCATTAATTATATTGAAGGACACAAATCTAAGTTAGTAGAACTTGCTTTTTTGGGGAGTATGACATCCAAATAATGCCAATAAATAACCAAACTAATTAATTACTTAAAGGAAACAGCTTAACCACAAGTTCCTGAAACAGCCCTTTCTTGACTGAAACTCTAGGAAAGAGTCTCAAATACGTTACAATCAATTAATCAATGATTTCTAATGTCTAGAAAAATTTTGAGACTTTGTTCTTTGTTTTAAAAATCGAGACAAGGTGAACCAAATACAGTATGTTGGAAACGTATGAACTAAAATAATAAAATGTTATTGCCCGGTGCTTTTTAACCAGCAGTTATTTTATGAAAGAAGTCACAACTTCATTTTATTTCTCATTTTGCTGAGCTTTTCTTGAGCTTTTGCATGCCACTTAAGAACCTTAGGAAGTGATGAAACTGTGCTGTAAGGAAAAGCAATTTTATTTCCTGTAGAATGAATACTTTTGAAGGGCTTTCCATTTTGAGAGGGAAAGGAAGGTGACACAATTTACCGAAGATTTATAGACTGATCTAGTTTTAGTGATTAAGAGGAAGGATAGCTCTGAAAATAACAGATGAAGCTCTGTTTCCCTGAAAGAGCCAAAGGGGAGTTTTATATACATAATGGGGCGTGGTGACACACACCTGCAACCCCAGCATTCTGGGAAGCTGAAGCAGGAGTGTCTCAAGTTACAGTCCTACTTGGATAGCTTAGCACAACCCTGTCTCAAAATAAGAACATGAAGAAAGAGCTGGGATTATATCTCGGCACAGAGAGCCTGGCTTCACTTCACAGAACTGCAAGAAAAAGAGGAGGCTGAGATATGGCGCAGGGTGAAGGCATTGGGGCAAAATAAATAAAGAAAGAAAAATAAAAAATAAAAAATATTGGGATTTTTTCAGTTTTCATCACACTTTTTATTACACTGGGGAGTAAGTACAATGATGTGCCCTACCAGGAAATCAAAATTACAATTTTTTCTATACCCATAGCCAAAGATATAATCATCATATTTTTAAATTCATAACTTCAAAAATACACTTGAAATTTTATTATTTTAATTGTATCTTATATTCAAAGGTGCTACTATAAAGCAACATAATGGAAAAATGTTCATGGAAATAGCATATCTGGCACTCGAGATTTTATTTAGATATGTGTATATTGTCTACTGGTGTCCAACATTAGGCACCATTCACAAGTGGCTCCTTAATTTAAATTTGATTACACCCATTTAACAATTCAGTTTTGCAAGTTCCCTGGTCACAGTGAAAGTGCAGAGAGCTGCATGGACTTAGAAAGTCCACGCGGAAGCCTGGGTTCGAAGCCAATTCAGTAGGGCAAAGAATTCTATGAAATGGCCAACAGACCTGCGCTGTCCTGTCGTTGGCAATGAAAGCTGATGCTCTGCTCAACTGCTGAGGCTGATACTATGCTTCATTCAGTTGAGAATAACAGTAGCCAAGAAAGCAAAGACGCAGCGTAGCATGATGGACACCACCAAGTACGGCACAGGGGATGCAGAAGGGAAAGGTCTGACATAGAGGAAGTAGCAGAGAACTTAGCGCCTGTGAGAAAAATCGAATTTCTGAAGGGATCAGAAGTAGTCGCTGTTGGAGCTAGCAGCCAAACCACTTTCAGGTAGGTCAGCTGTGATCCAGATTGGTTTCTGTTGCTATTAGTGTAATTTTGCAAGTGTCTCCAAGAAACTTCTATAGCCTTATGTTTTCAGCACTGAAGAAGCACATGGCCTGTGTAAGTTCTCTGGATCTCTTGCTATGCTCCATAACATTCAAAGAGTGGAGAAACAAGGACGTATGATTTGGAAGTGTAGCAGCCTATCAGCTAAAGTGGAACTTCAAAATACTGAATTAGAGGAAGAAAAACAAACCCCAGTGCTGCTGCTGGGCATATATCCAAGAAGGTGTCTGCACACTTTGTAAAAGGACTTAAAGGGACAGAAGCCGAGCCTCAGAAAGAATCACTTAGCAGACATATTATAAAAAGAGAAATTATTAGTGACTTATGAAGGCATAACAATGTTAGTGCTTTATCATAATCAAAAACAATTAAGACAAGAGTGAAATAGCATGCTCTTTGCTTATCAAATTTGTAAAGTTGAAAATGATAATCATGTCTGGGAGCGCTTAGAGAAACAGGTTATACAATAGCCACTGATGGGCAAGTGAGCTGGCATGACATTTATGGAATGCAATTCTTCAAAAAAAATAAGCACTATTAACAAACAACATCTACTCATTCATTGTATAAGTTTCAGAGATGTCTTTAAAAAAACAAGGATGTTCAGCATTGTTTTAATTGTTAATTAACATATATAAGAAGCAACATATAAGACCAACCCCTGAAAAGGAAATTTGCATCAATTATAAAATAAAATAATTTTTTGACAGCAATTAATGATCACCTTTATGAAAGTACTAAGTAGCATGGGAAAATGTTGGCTATTTTGAGGATAATGAGGTAACAAAAATATTTTAGACAATGCCTCTTTTCTTCGAGTATTTGTATTTGTTGTGCACATTAATATAAATGAAAAATTGGATGCATTTTATTATATAAAACATTGCAGTTAGTTCACAAGAGTAGATTTATAAGTAGTTTAAATTGTTTTTTGTTATTTTATAAATTACTCTGAATTACAATGTACTATGTTTCAACTCTCAGGTTAATTTTTATGCTTCTATTTCGTGAATGAATGAAAACTATTACATGCAAATCTCTATTTTATCTACAGAGATTCTGTGGTTCTTTCTTCTAATAAAATTTTACAAATAAAATTTAAGAAAACAGAACATCTTTTAGAGGCATAGACCTATACATAAGTCTGGTAGAGACATTTTTAAGAGGACACAAAATCATAGAAAGAATGACAGTTACAGAGACACCGCATGAAAGTGTTTCTTAGTAAAAAGTTTCTTGTGAGCTGCTTCTGCTGGTTCCTGTGCTGGCTGTTGACATCTCAATCAGTATCCTTGTCTTTTAAAGTGCTAATGGTCATGGTGGTGCAAAACAAAGTAAGTGTACAAAGAGTAAATGCTCTGCTTAATTTGTGCCACATTCTACATGCTACATACACACTCCATTTAGGTCCTACGATGCTTTTATGGTTTGGATCTGGAATGTCCTTCAAATGCTGCATGTATCTGGACATTGTGCAGTAGCTATGGAGCAATTTGCTGGTAGATTAGGGGAGCATGGGACCCACAACAGGAACTGGAAGTTCCATATGCTAGTTCCGTTATTCCTTGCTCACTCGGATTCCTGTCACTATGCTGTGAACAAATTTCCAGCTGGGTCTCCATCATGTATTTCCACCACTGTCAGGTGACCATGAATACACTAAGACCCTCTGAAACTGTGAGCTAAGGTAAATTTTTCTTCTCTTAAATTGTGGATGGTGGGTATTGAGTCATAGCAATGAGAATATAACTAAGACAGAAAGGTACCAGGGAACTGGGGTCATTGCTATGATTTTTATCGGAACATGTGGCTTAGAAACCTGGTTTGATGAACGTAGAAAGGTTTGAAGATGCTGGCTAGAAAAGCCTTAGGATGCTCTCAGCCAAGTTTGCTGGAAGATATTGGTTAGGAGAATGCTGACAGAAGTGTGGATTGTAAATGTCAAGCTTAATAAATTTTAGATGGCAAGGAGGACTTTGTTGACAACTGGTCTAGAAACCATGCATGCTGTGTTCTGGCAAAAAGGGTGTTGACATTTTTATCCATCTTGGGATTTTGCCTGAAGCTATGATTAAGGGTGATAGATTACTTAATCCGGCAGAGGAAATCTCATGGTAGCCCAATGATTATACTCTCACATGGGTACTTCCAGCTTTTAGCCAACTCTATGGTGAAAAGTAGGAGAATGTGGGAGAGGAAAAGAATATGAAATACTTAGACTTTTGCCACACTAAAATGTACTGCAACGACAGGACAAAAGTTCACAGGTGTTTAACAGATTAATATTTAAAAGAAGCCAAGGACTCTGAATCAGAACTATAAGAAAGAGGCCTTGAAAGTATCTCAGGAATCAACAAGACTCCATCCTTTACCAAGCAAAGAGTGGCAAATAGAGATCCCAAAGGATTCCTTCAGGGTAACCTAAAAAAGAAAAGCCTCAAAGAGTTCAGCCTTCTAAGAATACAGAGGCCACAGCAGTGGTTGTCCATGGGGATCAAACTGCCGCTCAAGCTAGTGGTGGACACTACAGACATCCACCTAGGGATGTGGTAGATTAGGGCATGTAACAGATCATGGGTGTGTGGCACTTTACTGAGACTAGACCTGGAAAGATGTATGCTAGCTCTGTCCTACCTGCTTCATTTGGCTGACAGTCAGCTATACTGTAGCCAGCTCTCCAGCTAGGCTTTGGCCCTGTATTTCAACTATTGGCAGCCACCCACAAATGGAGTAAGACCTTCTAAAACTGCAAGCTAAAATAAACCCACTGTCTTTTAAGTGATAGATGTTGGGTATTGAATCACAGTAATGAAAAGGGAGCTAAGATAAACACTCACTGTATATGTGAAAAAATAGTAATTAAATAATAAGTGTAACATCTTAAGACCAATATTCACACAGTACTATCTACGATACTTTCTGCACTTTTATATAGTTTTCATCTTACCTAATTAATATGAGTTAATTTCACCAAAGACTTTTCACATGTTTTTGGAAAGAATGATTTTTCATGTAATCTTAAAATAGTTTATCGGTTTACTAAACAATGACTGAATCCCCTTTGATATCTAATATTTTTGAAAGAAAAAGCATGATTTAATAATTACATATGGAAGTCAGTACTGAAATAATTGACTATTTGTTAGCCTTTCAGAACTAAAAATTAGTACTGTTAATGCTGTGAGGTTTTGGTAGAGTGCAGTCTTAATAATAAACAATCAAACTTGCTTTATAGCTCCTTGAATGTTTAATCAAACTTTCAACAAATCTGTTCAGAATAGTATAGCAATGGAAATCTCATTGGGAAAAATTGTTTCCCAGGCTGTGGTTCACATTCTCTTGTTGCCAGGGCTAGACTATACCAAAAACCTGGATTGCATAACACATGTAGTCAACGTGATCAACAGAACAGAAAATTGATCTCATGAGAATAGTGTCCTATGTAATGTACCTAGAATATAGAATAGATTAAATCGTCCATTACCTAGGATAATAAACAGTTGCTCCTTTAATTGAAAGAATAAAAAAAGAGGTAACAGAAATAAAGAACTTAATTCCCTACAAGGACCACTTCTACCAATGAAAGTTGTGGAATATGGGAGCACAATTTTAAAAGTGACTTAAATATACACCTAAGTTTTGCTCTATAAATATGTGAGTACAGATCTCTAGGATTCATCTTACTTCTCAGGAACAAAAATATCACTCATACAACATGTATTATGCAAACATGGGTTATCCCAATCTCTGGCATAAATAAGCATGCCTCTTTGTTAGCTGAGAATTCAATACAATCATATTTCTCCTCTTACATAGAAGCTCATGTAATGTACACTGCACACTTTATTAAGTAGGAACAGATTTTTAAAGAGATTAAGATTTTTTTGTTCCCCAAATGAATTTGAAATAGAACACATCAATTCCAATTTTCTTGATCCAATCTGGTCTCAGGTAACAGAAGAGGTGTGGGCTTAAAGACTCAGAACTTCCACTCTTTATTGGTGAATTTTCTCTGGACTGAATCACACAGTCAACAGGAAACTGGAATGCTATCCTAAGTAGTCAGCTTGCCAGAGAGCAATTTTCCTGTGAGTTCTAAGTTTGAGAAACATTTTAAAGGTGAACGCCAATCCCAAACCTTAGAAATTATTTTCTCTCCAAATTAATAAGAATTTTGAATTTTGCCAATTAATGAAATTGATATTTTGAAGGATATTTTCCTCTTATAACCCAACAGTTTACCTTTTACAGCACTAAAAAGGAATACAAAATTGCATTCTGGGTTCTGAAATCGAAGCCTAGCTTGGCACATACTGACACAGTATTTGCATATTAAAATACACTTGTAAAACCATTCTTTGCATTTTGGTGATTTCTTTGTCTCTAAACAACAATGTATCAGAACAGCAATGTGGACTAAAGTGGCTTTTGAGCAACCTACATATGAAATTTATCCAGGGATGCAAAAATCAATAAATAAAGGAAAACTACTGTTTCCTTTTACTTGTAGAATAAATAATTGACTCAGGTCGTGCTTGATTTAAAATGCCTGAAAGGAAGAATGTAAGAACACTCCTCCTCAAGCAGAAACCAACCTTGGCTTTCCCTGGGTGCAGCTTCTTATTTAAGAGTTCTGTCAGGAGGCCTTTATGTTGGCTGCACATACTAATATATCCTTGTTTTGTTCTCAGTACAATTTAGTTTCTGGAAAATCTGCCTTGATTTAACAATTGCCTTGAATATTACCTCCCACAAATTCTCAGCTAGCAAGGAGAAACCCAATGGAGAAAGAAGGTTGTTCACCAAACAGAATTGCCATACTTGGATGCCATTCTAAAGGGGAGGCACTCTTAACTATTTGCAGTCAATCCACTGCTCTGAAAAGTCTAGTTTCTACTTCATTTATTTCTGTATTTAAGAGATGTCATTATTAAAAAGAATCAGCTCACATCAATACCGAATAGCATACACATGTGACAAATTAAGTCTACTACTTTAAGGGAATAATAAAAGAAAAAGAACTTAACATAAAAGAGAAAGAAAGGATTTGATCTTCAGCTTTCAATAAGCATGCTTCAGAAACAAATACCTCTGCTATTTTCATCCATCTAAAGCCTTCTTTAGGATTGTTCGAGAAATAAAGAAGATTTAAAAACCTGAAGCTTTGGAAAGATTTACATGGTCAAAATTGCTACAAAGTACATAAAATACTTTGATTTTTCTTTTTGTTTCTTCCCATGCATGGGTGGGGTGGGGCTGAGCCCAGTCATCCTGAGAGATAAGCACACATTTTACCAGCAAGTCACTCTCATCAACATTTTGACTTTCTAAAGGGATGGGCAGTTGCCGAAAGTAACATATTTTTATTCTGCAAAATATAAATTAAATAGGCAAAAATAATTTAAACCAGAAAATAAAATGCATAGCTTCACAGTGGATGTAGCTTCACTCCCATTTTTATTTACATGCATTTATAGTTTTTCTTTTCTCTTTCTTTAGGTTCCCAGTTCTACACAAAAGAATTAGGTATAAGTGGCGCAAAGCTGCCCGTTTCCTTACAGACTTACATAAGACGCACGGAAACATGGAAAGTCATGTGCCTATCAACGAAATGATTTTTGATTTATGCTTCTCTTATTGTTAAAAAAAACCCCTACATCTGCTCAACTTAGTCAACTATTTCAAAGCACTTAAAATTACACATTTTTGGCTTGGCTCTTTAATTTCTCTTTATATAAATTAACTGGCTCAAGAATAATGGAACTAGCCAACCCCAACAGGAGCTATATGTAATATATGTGCGCACCAACTTCCCAAGTTGAATGTAAACACTGTATATTACAAATACATATTAAAATATCTGAAAAAGCTATATGAAATATGATAAAAAATAGGCCAAACAGTAGAATTGGCAAGGATCAATTATCCAATTACCTAAGTTACTTATAGGGATTGCTTTTTTTTCAGTTACATCGGGTAGTGATCAATGACCTTAAATGTTCCACCCCCAACCCCTCCCCCCACCCCCGGGGAGGCACACACTTTGTGATTACCCTTTTTCTACATACTGGGAATTAGCTGGATCCTGTGGACAACCACAAATGCATCCGACAGTCCCACCTTCACCGGGTGATTGGCTGAGCTTATCTGCATGACTGAGACAGGAATCTGAAATAGAAACAAAGCACATTGCTGCGTGTTAGATTTGAATTTCACTCAGGGATGAGGAGTGTGACTGTCTTGCTTAAGGGACAAAATCAGGTGATGGAGGAAGAAATATCACAGAAGAAAGAAATACAGTATCTAGCATCAGTTTAGTGACAGCCAATCACAATTAGAGAATCAAGAGAGCTGCTGAGCCTAGAGACAGCCACTTGATAGCGAGTACCAGGTTTTTAGAGTCTAAATGATGTTGGATGCAGCAAACTTATCACACACATCGGAAGAGCCAGATATCATTTGTACAGGCTGCAGTTGCAAGCACAGAAATTTTTTTCTTACTATTTGTTTTTGTAAATGACTTTGTTATTTGTATTTATTTTCACAGATTCAAAAAATCTTTATTTACATATGTATCTTGCTTATATGTGTGTTTTATATTTGATTAATATGTATTAGTCATATTATATATTGTTGATTTAATATGTACTTAAGTGTCAGTTCTTAACGATGTTGAGCTTTACTGTTGTGGTCAAAACATAGAAAAATCTTATTACTGGAACATCTCAGAGCTGCATTTTCTAAATTTGAGTGTTAAAGAAACTAAAAATCTGAATATAACGGACACTTCTTATATTTGCAACTTAAACCAATAGAGCAACACTGAAAATATAAGAAACGTGGTACATAGCAATTGCAAATGAAACAACACTAGGAAGCATTTTCCCTAGACTTAGAAATGATTCCATGGTAGTCAAATGACTATTACCAGCTTTATAGAACAGGAATGAAAATATTTTTATTGATTTTTAAGAACAGGAGAAAAGAGGAAGGTTAAAAGCACAAAAACATCTTTAGGTAGAAGAAATAGATTGTGGACCATCTGGAGGTAATTCATTAAAGCACATCTTTGTTCAGACATTGTACAACCCATAATAAACAGCACAGCAAGAGGAGGAAAGGAGTTGCACTAGAAGGAAAATTTAATAAAATTGTACTGCTTATCTTTCCTCGTACTCTCTGAAATTATAAAAGGCTATCTTGTTGAATTTGACAAATCGAGAAGAAATTTTACAGTATCTGGAGTTTGTGAAATAATCTTGAAATAAACAAATGAGAAATGGCGATTTCCCTGTTAGTATTATTTCAGTTCTCTCCTGAACAGCGGCTCCTCACCAACAGAGAAAAGTCCTCGATCTTAGAATGACAGAAGCACACAAAACAATATCAAACCAAGATATTTGTCCCCAGTTGGTCATTTCCTAAATGAAAGTCTGATATATTTTAGTAACTTACTGAAGCACTCAATATAAAAAGATATACTCTCACCCCATTCTGTAACAGGCATTTATAGCATGGATGTTGAACGACCCCCAAAGTAAAAGGGGCTGGTCCTCTGAGTAGCACCATGGGAAAGTGAAAGAAACTTTAGGGGCTACTCGAAAGTCTTCAGTTCATGAGGTGGAGGGGCACGAGGAACGTGTCCTCTGAGAAGTCTGTGAAGCTCCATCTTTCTCTCTTCCTTCTTACGTCCTTGCTGTACAGATTAGCAATCCTTGCATCAGATCCTACAGGCCATTGCTATCTAGTAGCTCCATGCAATGAGTCCACTCTATTGGGCTGGAAACTAAAATTTTCTCCGAAATTATTCTCCTTATTGGTATGTATTTGTGACACCTAATCATTACATTCAACGGAATGAATCGGTGGATATACATATTGTATCTTGACCATTTTGACTTCCTTTGCCCCTCCCCCTTCAACTATGTCTCTGTTTTTCATCATCCTCTTTTATTTTGCTCTTTTACTTATTTTCATCTTGGTATTCTCAAATTAGGGATCACATGAGATTTAACCTTCTCTACCCAATTCATTTTGCTAAGCATAAAGGTGGCGTTATAAATGTTACTTGGCCCTAAGTCAGACTCTAAGTTAAAGAAGTAAAAGTCAAAGGATGGAAAACAATAGAAAAAAAAATCTCATCTAAAGAAGTATTTCGTTTACTCTCATAAGACAATAATACACAATTTATAAAAACCTAGTATTCCTAGGTACCTGCTTAAAAGTATTGAAGTTTTGCCCATTGTCACTTTACAAGGTAATTATCTGATAACATATCGTTGGTTCTTTTCCATTACAGCAGAATTTGAGCTTATATTACCATCAATTGAAAAGTCCTATTGTTTTTAATATATTGTTATAAGTTACATGTTCTTATGAGTGTTGTTAGGAATACTACACACTTATACCAGACATTATATCTCAGGTCACGCATTTTGGCTCCTGCAGCCCTCCAGCAATTTTCTTCTCTCTCCTGATGATATCTTCCTTCCTTCCTTCCTTCCTTCCTTCCTTCCTTCCTTCCCTGTTTCTTCCCCTACCTGGCCACCTTTCACTTTCATTTTCTTTCCTCTGTCTTTTTGTCTTCTGTCATTCCCTTCTTGGTAGTTGTGTCTCAGGTCCCACCCTCTCCTCATGTGCCATTCATGTGTGCTTTACTGATGACCCGAATGGCCTCAATCTATGGCTCCTTGTGTTGAGATCCTTCACTTTCCAACTTTGCAATCTTCTTTCATTATGACTCCAGGCAAAGGGGGATGCAGCAAGTGGGAAGCAAATAAGCATCTTGAAAAGTGCTCTCAGATTCCACGCCCTTCCTCGGACTCTGGACACTGCTAGGAAAATGCACCTGCTGCTCTGCTCATGAGGAGAGGCACACTGAGAACTAGTTTCTTTCTAAAAGAGGTCATCCACGGTCAGCCAGCTCCCAGCTAATCTAGCAGCCAGGAGCGAACATTCGGAAGAAGTCACTTGAGATGAATAGGGTCTTACCCAGATCGGTGGAGCCACCAAGCCAATTCATAGGTATTTTGTGAAAAATAATAAACAAAGTAAGTTTAAGTCATTATGTTCTGGAGAGATTTGCTACACAGCAATCCCAACCAATGAACTTTCTCTTAAAGATAAATGACCAATGCGATTTTCTGTGAGTGTTTTTGTGTAAGAAGTAGCATTCCTCATACAACAAAACCTGAAAGATTGGGATATGCCTCATCACATTTTAAACTTTCCATCATTGAAAAGTTTTACACTATAAGCTGACCAAACCTCCAAGAAGATCTTTATAGATGATATTTAAATTGTTATTTTAAATTATTGTTTTAAATTGTTATTCTCTTATATTAAATGATTTTACCTTTTTAATGTTTCAACAAATAAATTACTTGAAAGTGATTTCCTCAAGCAAAGATTATATGACTCAAACAGTCTGCCTCATGAGAAACATGCAGAAGTAGGTAGAAATCATCATTTTCAGCCAAGAGATGCAAACTGGCTGCCAGTTTTAAAAATCTAAGTATATTTAAGACAATATCTTCGGAGCACTGTATCTGATAAACCATTTCTCTCTACTATGGAAATGTCTTTACTGTGAGTCTTGATATAATATTTGGAGTATAGGACAGAACATGAATTCCTGAGGAAAAAATGCCGCATACAAATTATATTCTCTAAAAGGCACATACACTGCCCATGTTACTTGCTATAATGAAATCTATAAAAATTCACTCATTTACTCACTAGTTATCAACTGAACATAGTCTCTGCATTGCATTGGAATTACAGCAGAGAATAAAACAAAGATTCTGTTATTGTAGATTTATAATCCACAGGATAAACACAGATATCAAAAGAAGTGGATATAATATATACATATGACCACCA
Organism: Ctenodactylus gundi; assembly: GCA_004027205.1. NCBI lineage: Eukaryota > Metazoa > Chordata > Mammalia > Rodentia > Ctenodactylidae > Ctenodactylus > Ctenodactylus gundi. The sequence continues at coordinate 805,383 of PVKB01000063.1, forward strand.
GAACTTGGTTAGTACTAAGGAGAAAATGAAAACAAGCTAAAGAGATAGGCCAGGACGTCTCTATTTGAAGAACTACAGGTCTCTGATTAGATACTTTTTCCACAAAAAAATTCAAAGGAAGCCAGGGAGCTTGTCATGTGGATATCAAGAAGGGCACAGGCAAAGGGCTTAGCTGAGTTATTTTTGGTGTGCTTAGGAGTTAAACGTTATCTTCATAGCTGCAGGAGAAGTACGGAGAAAGAGTGTGAAGGAAGGTGGGAGGCGGTGGGGAAGATCACAAAGGGTGAGGAATCCGACGTGGTACTGCTTCAGGGTCCTGGTCACATCAGTCTCCTCTCAAGGTGTCGTCTCCACACGCAAAGAACAACGTGGGAGCTCTAAAGAGCAAGACTGAAATACACAGAGCCAGAGAAAACCACGAGAGGGAGAGACGGAGAAGGGCCTCACTTTATGGTAACGCCACCAGCTCCAGGGTGCCTTATTTATAGAGTTCATGAGTAGGAATGTAGAATTGAGAACCGTGATGCTTTGCCCTGATTAAACATTAAAACAAGAATGTCCCAGAATTTCCTGCATTTCCTTAGAAACCACCCTTAGAAATATTTGATAAAATGATAGGATTCTGGGTCTTGAAAAAAAAATACATACTTTTGCTCTTGCCTATTAAAGTACATACTAATAGAATCAAATCTTACTGTAGAAAGGTAGCCACCTCGGCTTTCTCAGAAATTTCATAGAAAAGAGTCGACCTCTGTCTTCAACCAATACTGCCATACCTTTCTTTCTCTGCCTTCTTGGACTGTCGTCTTTTCACATCCAAATGTGGAAGACAGCCAAGGAATAGCTAAGTCTTGTGGGAGTTAGACCATCTTGCAGGGTTCCATGTCAGTATAAAATCAGAGAATACTAAGATGCACTAGGAGAACTGTTAAAAGTCACATTTAAAGTGAGCTACTCTTTGACTAATAACAATGAAACAATTGTTTGTATGTGCTGTGGGTTATGTCTAAAATGTTCTTAAAAAATCTCAAGGTTCATAGGTTGGGCTTTCAGAAGGTGATTGAATTATGCAGGCTCTAACTCATCAGTGGCTTAATCTATTGTTCAGAACACAATTTGATAGTGTTATTAAGAGCAACACAACTAACAATAGCTAAAATATGGAAGTCACCAAAATACCCATCAACAGACCAATGGATACACAAACTGTGGTATTTATACACAATGGAGTACTATGCATCTATAAAGTCCAACAGCGTGGAGGCTCTTGTGGGCAAATGGAAGAAACTTGAGAACACCATGCTTAGTGAAGTGAGTCAGAAGCAGAGGGTGAAATATCGAATGGTCTCTCTGATATGAAAGTCCCAGATCACAACTCTTATGGAACTTAAAATGAAAAACAAAATAAACCAGGGGGGTAGGGTGGGGAGGGAAGAAGGGGTGGGTGGGGGGAGGGACAAAAGGAGAGTGGGAAAGTGTTTGTCACCTTGACAAGATGTGTAGGTGCATAAAATGCTCAACTTCATTGTAAACCTTAAATTTTGTGCTTATACATATCAATAAAATGGGGGGAAAAGAGATGATAGAAATACAAGGCAGGGCCTATATGAAGGAAGTGGTTGGAGGACACCACTGACAATGAATTAAAACAAATCATTGTCTTGTCCTTTAAGGTGTTATTCATGGGTATTTGATCACAGTAATGAAAAGCTGAGTAACACATGCAAATATGAACATTCACCAATAATAGGCTGTTTAGAGTTGTAGCCCGGACTGTGCAAAATCAGCACAAGAGTGGAGTCTGACACATTTCCATGATCATTCTACTATACAGAGGACTGTGTACTAACAAGAATGTGAGGTAAACTGGTCAGTGCATCTCGGGCCAAACCGATATTAAGGTACTAAAACGCTGATTGTGGGAAACTACTTTTTTTTTTGTATCCTCAATACACACACATTTATATTACTCCTCAAAATATCTCCTGAGTCAGCCAACATGAGCATGTCAAGAACCCAAAGTGTAATAACAAAAATTCAGACTTAAGAAAATGACTTTTAAAATTGAGCTTCTGAAATACAGCTTTTTAAATGTATTTTCATAATGTTCACTGCTGCTTTTCCATGACTAAGACAAGTCTACGTTTTAATTAGGCCTCTGTGTGATGTGAATTATAAATTTTGAATAAAATATGGTTTTACCATTACATTTATTTTATCCCCTAGAATAGACACAAAAGGAGCATTATTCGCCAGTGAAGATATTTGTCCAGTTTGGCTCATACAAACATTTGTATTTCTTCATTTGTTCTTTTTTACAAGTTGTAGAAGTTTACTCTGGTATATATATATATATATATATATATATATATGCGCACACACACACACACACACACACACACACACACACACTTATAGAAGACATGTTGAGGTGAATTAAGCATAAAAGGAAACAGGGGTTGCCACAGCCAGACAAAATTAAGTCACGAAAAGATGATTAGGAGAAATCCAGAGCAGAGCAGGTCCTGGCCTTCAGAAGAAGATTCATAGACAGGAAGCTGCTCTCTTAATCTGCCCTATAGTATCACTCTCCAGGACACAGAGTCCCAAGCAATGCTTAAAACATGAGTTTTTATGTCTGTCTCTCACACAGAGAGATAACAGCAGGCTGCTTGCATCAGGGGTAATGGAATCTTATTCTCTCCTCTGTCAGCCCTGTGAATCTCGCCAAAACACTCATTTGTTTCCATTATGGACTCTGTTATCTGTCTAACCGGCAGCAGAGAAACTCAGCAAGAGCCTGATTGTATGGAATGTGTTAGGGTGAGTCATATGCCTATCAGAACTCAACTGGAAAAAAATTACTCTAAACTCAGTTTTGTTCACTTGCTAATCAGCGATGTGGCGTCTAGTCATTCAATATTAAAAATAACAATAAAAAGCCGGCAAAAGCCCCGAAGCTGTCGATTACACCCACTTGGATCTGTATTCAACCCTTAACTTTTTATTCATCTTGCTTAAACGTTTGCAGTGGCCTTTGCTTTATTCAATAAAAATTCTAACATTTTAATATATCCAATAATCATCTAATAATGCAATATTAAAAGTCCAGCTGTCTTGTTATTAATAAAACAACACACAAAGCCAAAAACATTAATGCTGGGTTGCATGCAAACTACATTTTACTTGAAGTGGTTTCAGTTAAATTTAAGAATAAAAAAATTCATTTGATTGTCTCTTGTTAATGACTCACTCAAATAATATCTTCAACTGTAAAGTTATACGATTTTCGCATGTACTCGTTAGTGACCAATACATGGGATTGTGTGAAAGCAAAGCGGAGTCATAGTCTAAAAATGAACCCATAATATTCCTCTTGCTCCCAATTCCACAATTTTTATTTATTTATTTTTGAGACACAGTTTCACTCTGTACTGCACACTGGTCCTGAACTCACCGCGTAGCTTAGGCTGGCCTCAAACTCACAGCCATCTTGCAGTTACAGGCAGGAACCACCACGCCCAGCTTATGCCTTACTGGGGAATCGAACTCAGGCCCCCTCAGCTTGCTAGGCAAGTGCTTCCACAATCTTACTGTGTGGAGAATGGGAGAGAAGCCAAGCAACAGCATGGAACTGATAAATACAGTCAGCCCCTGTATTCAAACGAGGGCTTCAAAATTCATTCCTCCATAAGCTAATGCAGATCGAGTCTAAGGAAGTGGAAACTGGGGAGGGAGACACTGAAATGCACCGTCTGAGTACACTTCCAGGCCAATTTCTGCTATGTGGAAACCTACACCAGTGCTTTTAGGTTCTTGAGTACCTTTCAAAAATAATGGCATTCTCTGTTTTAGGCAAAATCTTTTAATATTTAAATACTGGCTGCAATATTCAATTCAGTTTGCAAAAAAACATACCCAGTCAGTGTGATCCCTGATTTAAAGACCACAGAGGTCTAGAGTGTGAAAGGCAACTAGACATTAGCTCCGTAGAAAACAGACATTGAAGCAGGTGCCCAGCTGACAAAGTCTTTGCAACTTGACTCAAGACCTTCAAAAGCCTAAGGTGGGGATTTTATCTGGGACAAGAGCCAGAGAAGAAAGCCTGCATAAATTTGGCCTGAAATAAAGTATTCAAGTAACCCAAAGGAAATTAAGGAAACTCTACACCCTGGAGCTTAGGGGAGACACTTGGACACACTTGGACTGATAGTCTTGTCTTGAACTGCAGGGACAAGGGGACCCTGTGTTTATGGAATATCAGGGCAGGGAGATTAGATAGACAGGAGTGTCCACCCAATAAAATCAACCTTTCAATGTCATCAAGAAGTGAAAGGAAGTAAGGCTAGATAGAAGAGGTGAAGATAAACACCTAGCTAGGTCACATAATTGGCACTAACTAGCGACTGGCAGGGACAACTTCTGAAAAGTTTTCTATTTCTAAAATTATTTCCTCCAAGGCATTGATTTTGTAACCATGCTGCTTAATTTATGGATGTAGTTTTTACCCATAGTCTTTGTTATTGGAACATGATAAAGGAAGAACCATTCCCATTTTTATCTTCTTCCTCTATGAAAAATACATACAAGGTTGAAACAAGAGAGTGTACATGAAAGATAATTAACTAAAAATAAAATACATCCAAACATGCAAATGAATTAACCCGAAATCATGTTCATCTTGTAAGACTTGCAAGCTCATAAGCATGAATAAAAGGTCATTGCAGCTTAAATAAGAGAAATAGTCTTCAAAGAAATTCCTAAAATTCTTTAAGAGCCCCATTGAAACCTATGACTAACTGGCAGTAGTGATTAATTAGGTGTGCATTCTCCAACAGTAGCAGTAAATGTTACACTAAAAAAAATTAGGATTCAATACTTAAATGGCGAGGCAGATTAAAAAGTGAATTGGCTTAATAAATAGTAAAGTTTCTCTATGTTGACCTCCTCTAAAATTTGCCATTGCATGGGTCAGAAAGGCATTTCAGCAGGAAATTTAATAATATGGGCTAGTTTCCTGGGTTGACATTCATTCTTTAAGATTTCCTCTTGTTACCCAGTAGTAGGGTTATATACTGATTTTTTTTTTTAAAAAATTACATAATCCCAACTTACTGATCATGCATTCTTCATATGGGTTGGTGTAAGAAACATAACCAAAATTCAATATATAGAAAAAAAATCTCTTATTTCCCCAGTTTGTATGTAGAGAAATGGTAAGTAAGATGCACAACATGTCAGATAAGTGTGACCTCTAAACACAAAGGGATTCTCGACAGAAGGCACCAGGAACAGGAAGAATATGATTGCTTTATTACAATTTCTAACATTTTTAAAGAATCTGTTTTGGCCTTGTTAGATTATTAACAGATCAGACATTTCATTCATCTTGCTTGTAATCAAGCAAACAATCACCATTATTCAACATCCTATTAAAATATGAAGTTCTAGAGTCTTAAGTAGTTATTAGTAGAATAGAAAATTAAGATTTAGTTTTCTAAGTTTCACTTATTTTAAAAAAGACCCATTTCTTTCACCATGTGTAGAGCTTCTGTTCCTTTTTAATCAATATATAGATAAAAATAAATGTTGTAGAAAGGCAAACTAGTCTTTCTTGTGCTCTCAAGTTGCTGACACAGTAAGGACATGACCAAGTAGGAGTGACAGATAAGGATAAGGGGGAGAGTGAATCAGTCAGCCACATTGAAAAGAAAGTTTGCAGTGAGGCAGACCTAGTAATTGTGGAGCTACATTGTTTTAGAGGAATCTTTGCTTTATAATTTTGGGAAAATTATTTAGTCTTTCTAGATACTGGAGGTTCCTTCTTGGTAAATGGAAACTTGCTACCTCTTGGTTTTTCTGATAATCAGGAGATTAATTTTAAGTGCATAACTCATTTCATGGCATATATTAAGGGCTTCAATATGCTACAATTAAAAAATCAAGATTGGAGGTTTTTAATTAAAAGTCAACGGACATGCACTTCTGTTTACAGCAGGAACCATGTATGCTACCATTTCTGCTTCTTAGAATAAGCAGGCAAGTCAGAAAAAATGGAATGTGAACTGTGTCTTTGGAAGGCATAAAGCGGCTACTAAACAACAACCGGAAAACACAAGAAGCCAGAATGCAAGAAATCACAGAAGCACAAGCAACACCAGCTTTCCATTAAAGAATCTGCCAATTCATGATGAAGTTTAGAGATTTGGACAAAACTTTGGCCTGTCTCAAGGAGCTAAGGAAAAATACAGGCTTTCAGGGTAATCAAGGCAAAAGGTTCATAAATATCCAGGCCATTGGTGGAAAACCGAAAGCACTAGGCTCTAAGAGTAAAAACTAACCAGAAACCAGCCAGAAATACACCAGTCTTAACAGTTTAATTAAATCTGCCCTATTCTGTCAAACCAAAACCAAATCAAATTCAACCAAAACAAACAAATCCTCTCCAGGGGAAAAATATATTGCAGCCTCAAAACTATTCTTTTAGCATCTTGTGAACACCGAGCATTTAATAAAAAAATACCTAGTATAGAAGGATATATGAAAATTGAAAAACTTAGGGAAAAAGATGGTAGAAACAGATTCACAGAAAGTGTAGCCTAGTGGTTTACTAGGCCATAAACTTTAAAAGAATTGTCATTAATATACTCAGAAGTATAGAAAATAGCTTATTTAATCAGGGGGTCAAATCTATAACTAATTGGAGAAAGAAGTAAAGGAATATCATAAAATTAAAAAGTATGCTAATGCAAACAGTTGGTAATTGAAAAAAATTAAGAAATATTTTCCTTTTATACTTGGACTCCATCCTCAGTCAGTACCTTTGAAGTTATCAGCTGTGTAACAAAAGGGGCTTATAACTTAAAACAGAAGGTCAAATCTTTGGTTTAATAACAGAACCATAATAGGGAGAAATAAGCTAATTATTTAAAGAAATCTGCTGCTGTGGTACCATTTCCACTGGTGAGGAAACACTGAATGCTGTGAATAAATGTGTGTCTATTCTTATTTTAAGTAGCAATAGTCATGTCATATTTCGACTCCATCAAAAGTAAGATTGTTATCGAAGTGAAAATGTGTTTTCTAACTTATTGATAATTCTTCATCTATTCTTCTATGTGAATAATTGTGCAGCAAGGGAAATGATTACATTGAGAACATGAAAGAACTGGAGGTCATTGCAATGATTAGTATAAGCAATTGGCATGTGGAGATTTATACAGAGGCTGAATTTACCTCTGGAAGAAGTCACATGAAGGCAATAAAAAAGAAGTTTGCTTCATTACATGCATTCAGAACATTTCCAATTTCAATTTACAATTTAACCAACAGTTGTATTGTCCGTTTGCATACATAAGAATTTTTTGACATATAAAGTGAAATAAAGTAAAATAAAATATAACTGGTATTAGGAAGTAAGAAGCGATTTATCACGTATAATTTCAGTTCTGTAAATTTAGCTTGAATTGCAGCACTAAACTCTTTTCCTCTATTGTATGTTTCACAAACTGAACTATGGATACCTATCCTGAATATGTTTGTATTTGTAAAATAAAATAGGATATGATAGAAAAGATTATTAAGCTGAAAACATTAAAAATATTAGAGCAAAAGAGACACAGATTTGTGAATTGCTGCTCCTAGTCTGGGTAAAGAAGAAAGGATGAGACTACTTGGGGCCATCAGATTAAAGTGTCTAATCTTACACTCATCCTCTGCTGTTCTGTGACATCAGCATGTCATTTATTTCCACAGAGAGCTATAAAATAATTACATATGATTTAATAACATAGTTGACCTCTATCATTTATTGAACAACTTCTCCATGTCAGCGTTTTCTATGAAGCATGAATACAGATTGTTGAAGAACTGAACATTGCACTACACTTGCAAGCACACTGTAAAGGTTAATACGTTACGTAAATGCTATTGTATGCTATCATGTGATTCTAAGTACTTTTCTGAAAGTGCCAAGAGTACCTAACTTTCACATCAGTGAGAAAGGACTTTTATTTTGGCAAATTGGACAGCTAGAAATTCAGCCAAAAAATTGTATGGCAATTACCACGACGAAAAATGTCATAAAAGAAGAAACTAGTTTCTGATAAGGAGAGAAGAATAATAAGGAAAATGATAAAGAAAAAATGGTCTCTTCAAAGTCTTGAATATGGAAGAAAGATACTTAACAGGACCATTGTCTGGAAATGCCCTGGCAACATTAAACTGCCTGTCAACTTAATACTGTCCATGACAAACCAGGAAAAGCATAATGAAAAAAATTATCTTAAAGTGAAGAGAAGAAACAACATTTTTAATGTCAACCCAATACAAAGGGAGATTATGAAGGATCGGCTCTTAGTCTGCAATGTCAGACACTGTGTGAGAGCAGTTTAAATAAAGATGACAATTTTGATAAGAAAGGGGATAGAGAGATAGATAGAGACCACAAAGAACACAAGCTTCTGTCTTCATGATGTCTACAGTTGATTGGACTGAAGACTGTAGACTTACTGACCTCAACCTTTCCAGAAACTGCACCACTATTGGTTTAAAGCTGCTGAAAACTAACATTCCTAAGTGTCGCTCCATACAATAGATCTTCATAAAAACCACAAATGGAGTCCTTTTAGAGCTGTTCTTTTATTTCCAGGAAATGTGATATTAAGAACATAGGAGCCTATGGTACCAAAACACAGTTCTGATAGTGAAATACAGATCAGAACACATCCTGTCTTACAGTCAATTTAGTGTATTGACCAAAAGAAACTTTAATAAAGGCTCTTGGTTCCATTTTCATTTCTGATTTTAAGACAGGGTGTCACTAATTACTTATTTACGCAAGCTGGTCTTGAACTTGTAATATTCTGCCTCAGCCTCCCCAAACACTGGGATTACAGGCCTGAGTGCCACTTGGCCCAGTAGAAAAATCACTTTATAAGAGTAGAAACATCTTATGTGATTATTGAACTTTTAATTAAAGTCTATTTAATTATAGTTTAGTTATCATTCACTTTCCAGATTAGACAAATTTCAAAGGATTTCACTAAATTATATCCTTTATTCTCAATATTCTCTTTATAATCAGGGGTTCCTTTTCCCAAGGCAAAGATAATTCTTCAATTGAGAAGAAGATACGAGGTCTGTATACTTGTAAATATATACTAATCTATAGGCTAATAACAACCTTCATTAACATTACGTATGTAGATCTTGGAAATTTATTCCTGTATTCTTTGTCAAACAGACCTTAATTATATGCTCAGAAGTGTTTGAAATTGTATGCATATAATTCAGTCTAAGCAAGAACGCTACATTTTAGTACATTTTCATTCTTTATTTTGTCAATTTGTTAAGATGGAGGAAGCTGTAACTTTCAGTTCTTTGTTCTTTCTGTCACGGAAGACTAATCGACCATTCCTATTAGGTTATAATAAACTGTAGCAAAAGAGTTGGTAGACATAACTGTTTTGGATTCTCCATATTGAGTCCCTGAGTTACACAAATTTTTATGGTCACTAACACTTTTGGAATTAGAGCTGAGAAATGTCACGTAAGTTGACAGAGCCAAAAGTAAACAAAAACTACAGCTATACATTTGAGACACAGATGAGAATATCTTCCAAATTGGAATTACTTTCTTAGGGATGTTTCCTCATAATATCTCCATTATATAACTATTTAGAATTATTTCATCATAATACCATTATAATATAGTTCTTTCATAATTTTCTTAAATCATAAGGGCAAAGATATCACAGTATAGGGCCAAACCAACTTCCTAAAAATTAACCATCAGTATTATTTGAGGGATTAATAAAAATTTAAAAAATAGTAGGCAAAAAGGCCAATATATATGACCTTATTTGAAGTTCCTGGCTAAAACATCCTGTTCTTGACCCTTGAAGGAAAAGATCACAGCCAGGTTCAAGGCTGAGAGAAACCATCTATACATAACTTACTTCTTTATATCCAAAGATGATGCGTCCATCCTTGAGAAGAGTTGCCTGGAACGTGAAGCTCCCCAGGTTGTAATTGTCTTGGAGGTGTACACGGTCCCATTGGACAACTAGTGCTGTGCCTTGGGAAAAACATTAAGAAATGCAATAAGAAAAACATACTAATGATTTCACAGAAACATTGATCTCTTCTTCAAATTTAGTATTTTTTTTTCAGTTTCATGTAGCTCTTTGCAATTCTGTTACTGAAATAGTTTTTGGGACATTTTTCAGGGCATTGAGTATCCTCTAAATATCTGGTAAAATAATCTAACTTCATATTGAGCCAAGACGGGGGGGGGGGGCGGATTTTCCTTAGGAATTTCATTAATGTTAATGGCTACTATCTGCTTAAATGTCAGTGAACCACATTCAAAATGTAGCGCAAGAGATGAAATGAACCTCAAACACTTCGACTAGCTCTCAGAAAGGAACACGTTCACAAAAGCTAGACTCACTTATAAAAGACCTGAAAACGTCTTTTCCACGTGTGGAATTATACTCGCCCACACTGAAGAAGTTTCTTTATCACGAATGGGAGTCTTCTCCGATTCACAACACCTGAATTTCTGTCTTTGCTGTATGACTTTCAGGAGCTCATAAGGGAGTGGAAGGGACCTGGGTTAGGATTTCAGAAACACTGTGAAGTATCTGGGGATGAAACTGCAGTGCTGTGAGCTAAACTGTGATGACTCAATCTGATTGTGTTTACCATTAAAGTATTCACAAGAAACATCAGCGGAAAATAGCTTAATATTCAAATCACCAGTGAGAATTCATACTTTTTAACTGACAATACGCATTCTCTCTTTTTTATTAAAGAAAACAAAAAAGCCAACATTTTTTCTAAATGTTGGGTTTTTCCTTTAGTGTTAAAGAATATTTTTGCCAAAAGAGTTGTGCTGAAAATGAAACTCACAGAACTAAGAGAGCAGAGATTATCTTCTGTAGAAAATACCTCTTTTTTTTTTTTTACAGAAAAATCACCATTGTGTGGCAAAATTAACTTTCAGCAAAAATTTTGTGCAATTAGCAATGCAAAAACACCCTCTTGAGCTAGTTGACAAATTTAAATAGACTCACTTTATTCTGAACACCTACTTGTGAATTATTCAAAGACATTAAATTCTAAGAATATGTAACTTTTGAGGTAAGGTTAAGAATTCAGAGAAATAAATGAATGAGTATGATCTGGCCACACACTTTACATCATATTATAACAGGCAACAGTGTAACATTTACTATTGGAGTTTGCATCAAAGTTTACAAATCTGGTCTAGCAAACACCTCCCACTCCCTTCAACAAATTCATGAAAATATTTACATAAGTTTGATGCTTGATGTTTAAGAAATGTACATTCAATAAAATAGACTAATTACTACCTACCATTATCAAAATATCTGACTGTTGAATTTCTGGATATACTGGGATCGAAATTTGCCATTAAAGGTGCGATGTACTGGGTAGCTGTTAGCATGCGGTGTACAACTTCTCCAGTGTATATGAAACCTACAATTAGGAAAATAAAAAGTATTTTCATAAAGAAAGCCGGGAGGAAATTGTGATTACAGGAATTCCAACTCAACTGCAGTTCTATTTTTAAAATGAAATATCGTAATAGTCATATTTTTGCAAAGAGCAAAATGTCTCAACATCTAATTAATAACACTTGGTTTGGATAAAAGTAGCTGCTTTCAAATGATTTGGAAGTACTTCATGAGCTGTTAAATCAAAAATCTATGATATGTACAATTTTAATTGTGGGAAAAGCAATTACTATCCAGAAGAGATTATTGGGCTGACAGAAGCTAATATAACATTATAAGTTAATCAATTTTTCTATCATTACTCCCTTATTCGAACATTAGCATCACATACAACTCATTATTACAGATTATTTTTTCAAGATATTTGATTTTATTACATTGCTAACTCTATGTAGAACATTTTTGAAAGTGCACAGCTAAAATATACAGAATGTGTCCACTTTATGCTATAATACACAATATTTCCATTTTTTTAAACTGAAAAAGTGGCTAAAAATCCATGGAAAAGTGTTTAAATTTCTCAGATTATCCAAGCCTTCATCATAGTAGGACTCAATCAAGAAGATAGGTGTATATGTTTGCAGATAAAATATTGACAGTGCCCAAATGTCTCCTTCTGTAGAGTTATCTATGCCTACCTGGTCTAGCATTTGGATAATGAGAGGGAATTTACTATGGGGCACTGTGGCTTTGAATAAGCTTTCAGTAGCTCCTGTGTTACAACTCTAACTCATTTCCAATTATTCACACTAGGTTTATTTACTTTGTGGATTATCCATGACAAATTGTTAATCCTGTCCTGGCTTCTTGCCTCCAAGGTCTTTAGCTGCCTGGGAAAAGAGCCCGCTCAGGAAATGCTACGTGATTTTAGTATTAAACTAAGAAATGCACAATTAAGGACAAATATACAAATGAGCACACACACCAGACAATGAAATAGAATCCAAAGCAATTTATTTGTGACATACAATTTGCAAAATTAGGCAACAGAGGGCAGCTATAAGACTTTTTTTTGAGACAGGGTCTCGCTCTGTAGCCCAAGCTGGTCCTGAACTTACTATGGAGCTCAGGTTGGCCTTGGACTCACAGCAATACTCCTGCCTCAGTCTCCAGAGATCTGGGATTTTAGGCGTGCACCACCACATCTGGTGTATATGGTGCTGGGGAGTAGGACTGGTACTTAGTGCTTGACTTAGCGCTTGCTAGGCAAGCTCTTTAACCGCTGCGCCATTCCTCCAGGCCCTATAGGACATTTTTTGTTTTCTTAAGAATGAACAAAACACACACAATTTAAAAAATCTTCACAAAACAATGTAGTATGTAAATCTCAAAGTGTGAAACTGTCACCTTCCTGTGGACTGAATGGGATTTCATTGGCACATTGGGCGTTTAATTGTTCCAAATTCTAAATTGTGATTCCTAACTAAGCAATTGCAGAATTGAATGGACAGTCACTTACTGATTTAATACACAATTCTTTATTTAAAAATAAAAAAATATACTTTGTCAATATGGTTATTGCCTCCACAATATTTCCTCGGTTTTGTGGTCATACTTCAAAGCCTAGCACCATATCCTTAAAATCAAAAGTACAAAGAGCATCAACATTTCAAGGTCTCGATTTCTTTCTCTATCTTCATCAGCATACACCTTCAATTCTATCATCAAAATGGGCACAGAAACTCTATAGTCACCATCTTGGAGGAACTCTTTTAGCGTTCTCTCAGAAACAGCAATTCTAGGTGGTTAGTTCCCTATTTTATATTCCCAACGCAGTGGAAGAAGCTGCTTGGAGTACAGAGCTGGTGATTCAAGACAGGAGAAAATTTTAAATGAGTACAGAATCGGTTCGGCAGAGCAAGGAGGAAAGGAAAACAATTCTAAATCCAAGAAAAACAGTTGCAAAATTCAGGATAGCTGACGAGGATGATATATTGTTTCTTTTTCCTCCTCTTTTCATTAAGCCATCTTTTGACTGGCACATGCTATTTGCTTATGTGTATGTGGTACAAAGGGATGTTTTGATTAATGCATATGTTTATGATGATCAGTGATCAACTCAGGGTCTCTACCATATCCCTCATCCTAAACTTCTATCATAGATTAACACTGATTACATTAAAAATCTTCTATTTTGAGATTGACACCTACATAATGGTTAATTATATTCAACTTGCCGTGCCAGCGAACATCAGAGTCTGTTCCTTGTATAGTTGTAACATGCTGTTGACCAATGAACCTCTCCCTGTCACTCTCCCCTTCTACTCTGGTAACCAACATTCTGCCCTCAACCTCTATGAGACCAGCCTCTTTAAATCCCACATATGCAATCATTACATTCAACTTTACAATAAAAAGATATATACACACATTGCTCACTAGTTCTAGATAAATTTGCAAAAAAAATTCTTATTCTCTATAACCCAGTTTTCAGATCTCAGGAACTATTTGCTGCTGCTTCCGTTGAGAAAAAATAGTTTTCTAGCCTTACAATTACCCGTTTTCGAAAGTAAAATTGAAAGTTATTCTTAAAATACTAAGTAAAAATATGGAAGAAACTGTTAATAATGAGAGTTATAGCTCTTCGTTTAAACATTATTGTGATATTACAATAAATTACAATCTCTATCACTGTCAGACTATAGTTGTTGCAACTTCAATAAATAAGTAAACTACTGAAATTGCTAACATGTCTGCCGCACTATTAATATTATTATTGTCAGTACCACCATCACCAACAAAGACAAATGTGCAAAATAACCTAGGGCTGAAAAAAACCCTACTTTTCTGAAAATGTGTTACATGTTGCCAGCATAGGAAGTATTGATCTATTTTTTTCTTGGCCATGTTAAAAATCTAATTTTGACCAATATTTTTGGTAAGTATCCTAGTTAGTTCTTAATGGTCATGAAGTGAAATGCTTGAACATAGCAATGGCTTCTACTTGGTTCTTAAATATAATTAAATAGATCATTGCAGCAGTGGTTAGTGACTGAATGGAGAGAAACTTTGCAAGTTTGCCGAGAGGAGAGAAATATGGAGGGCTGAATAAAAACCAGCTTTGCAGCGAATGCAACAAGCTATTTCCAAAGCTTTAAAGGAATTCATAGCAACTAACATCCTAATTAGACATCTCTTTTATTTGGCTATCCTGGGTGTGCTTAGTTGAAAAAAAATCATACATTTTATGCTAACTTAAGCAACACATTTTAATTATTTTCTTTATACTGCTTTGTAGCCTTTTGAAGGGCTAGCCATAAAATTATTTTCCTCACTATATGCTTCTAGTATATATATAACAGTCATTTGTCTAGTCATAAGATTGATAGAAAACGAGTGCTGCTTGGGACTTAGAAAAAAAATACTTCATTTGCAAGCAAACAGATTTTGCTCTTTGAATCTCTCTGTCTCTATCTCTGTCACTCTCCGTTTTTTGTTTATTTGTTTGTTTAAGACAAGGTCTTGCTGGGGACCCAGGCGTGTCTGGAACTCACTATGTAGCTCAGGCTGGCCTCGAACTCATGGCAATTCTCCTGCCTTTGCCTTATAAGTGCTGGGATTATAGGCATGCGCCAATGCATCTAGTTTATGTGGAGGTGGAAAATCCAATCCAGGGCCTTCTGTTTCCTAAGCAGGCACTCTAACTGCTGTGCCACATCCATAGCTCATAAATCTCAAATAATAACTAACATACTCCTTTTCCTTTTGCCATTGCTAATAAACCTACAGTCAAGTTCAGAGTTCAACTGTAATCGACCGCTTTGTTCTTGTACCTTGACAAATCTCGTGGGATGCTTTCTGTAAGCTGTCTAGAGTTTCCTGAATAATTTGATTTTAAATATGTAAGTCTTATTAAGTCATCTGGAGACTGTAACATGAATACATCTTAATCATTACGCATTTATTATTAAAAATTAATCATCATGGGTCTTTCATAATTATATTACATGTGCTTTGTGATCTTTACATATTAAATGAAATGTCTGAATAAGTATTTTGAGATCAGAGTACTCTTTTTGATTTCTTATTAGAACTATCATGATACCAACGAAACCAATTTATATAGGTCCTTAATAATTGCATCATTGTCGTGTATTATGTCAATTTATCATTATAATAACTTTGAAAAGAACAGTGGTGTTACTGTTATTTACACTTATTAAACATTTAATAGGGCTGTGTAATTTATTCAAAGACATATAAGTACAGCAGGTCTTGTGATTTCAAATTGATGAGATCTTTATAGTGTATGTTTAGAATTTATAACAAGTTTGGGCTTATGTTAGGTATTGCTGAGGACAGGAAGTTATAATGCATTCTCTTCACTTCCCTTGAGGTCATTTCTATAATACTCACTCTGGAGAAAAGCTGCCAACACCCACAAGTAAATTAAAAATATCCCAGAACCACATATTCTCTTCATCATTGGATCTTGTAATATATTTACCCAAGTACTTTGAGGAGGGAAGGACCTGTTCTCTGTGTGTGAAAATTCCAGTAAAAAGAATGAGACTTGCCTGAAATCCACTGATTTTCTATTGTCAGAGCCCCGGATTTTTCAACAGGAAGGTTTTATAAATAGGTTTACAATCAGTTAAATTACATTTTTAACTGCAATATGCCAAAAGGGACCAAAATTGGTAGGAGAATTATGCACAATTAGAGAATTTATTTCATTGTAATATCAAATTATTTCCTGGTGGCATGACCAAATTACCTAATCTCTCTGTGTTTCAGTTTCCAATAATGCTAAATGAGAACATAATGGTATCAGCTTCTATCAAAGGCACAGAAGAAGAACGCTGAAAACAAAATTTGCTGAAAATCAACAAACTGCTTAAATTCATTCTAATTTTTATCCATCGAGGTCTTTCTTTTTGTCTTATTTGTGCTAGTTGATTTTGGATTTACAATTGGATGTATATGTGAATTTAAAATCAAGCTTGAGCCAGAATGAAAGGCTCAATCAAAAGCCAGGCACCTGAAATGGTTAGATAGCTCTCAGAAGAAGTCCAAATGGCCAATATACACATTTTAAAAATGCTTAGTAATGTGTGCTATCAGAGAAAGGTAAAATAAAACAACATGGATGTTCCCTCTCTCTAAAATAAGAATGGCTGTTATCCACAACTCAAAGAACAACAAATGCTGGTGAGGTTGTGGAGAAGGGCACCCTTCTATGCTGTTGGTGGGAATCTAAACTGGTATCACCCTATGGAAAGCACCACAGCTCCTTACAAAAGAAAACCGTGACAACAGACATCTTCTTTCACCCAGATCTACCTTGCCAGAGTGTCTTTCCAAGAGAGTTAAAGCTATTATACAAGAGGGATACATGCATATCCGTTTACAGTTGTACAAATTATAATAGCTACATGTTGGAAGCAGTCAACATAGCTATCAACAGATGAATGCACAAAGAAGACATGGTATATTTACACAATGGAATACTACTCTGCCCTAAAGAAAAGAGATTTGAATCATTTGTAGGAAGATGGATACACACTGAGACCGTGATGCTTAGCAAAATGAATCAGACACAAGGTTAAATATCATATAGTTTCTCTAATATGAGAAAACAGCCCATAAACAAGTGAAACAGATGGAAGAAAGTAAGCAGACAGACTTTGTGGAGAGCTAAAGGGGTTGTGGGAAGGTGAGGGGTAGGAAGGGAAAAGCAATGTAAAAATTATCCAGATGTGATCTGTAAACACACCAAGTCTCAAGCTAATGCTTATTACGGATGGCAAATACATTCCAGCAAACCAATAAAAAGTGAGCCTGAGACCCACCCATAGGATTGTGTTTATCTGCATGACTCCTATTGGGATATGGTACATAACAGAATCTAACCACAAAGAAGTAGACATAAAATTTCTTGGTGTTCACAGTTCTTCGTCTGATGCATGTTTCCTTACAATTTGCTGGAACACAGCCCCTTGTAAAAATATCAGTCTCCCGTTGCTTATACATGATTGTTACATTTAATTGGAAGTGTCAGAGTAATAAAAAAAGCAGAGAGAGGCTATAATTGCTTGTGGAACATTTTATAAAACTTTAATAGACAAGGGACTACATAAAATATTCCATTTTATCATATTTCTTTTGATATTTTTGACCCAAGAGGCAAGATTAGAATCAATCCATATGCCTGTAGGGCACTGAAGGCTCCCACTTAAACGCTGACTTTACTGTCTAAATGACAATGGCACATAACGCCTTTGTCAACTTTGTCATGATGTGTGTCTAGTGGTCTCTATGCGTGATTATTAAAGCAGATTTGAAACTCATGAACGAGCGCCTGGAGGACAGATTCCTCATTCTGAGTTCTGAGTAGCCTCACATATGACATGATCCACTTCCATTCATAAAAGCCCGAGCACTTCACTGGGTGTTGTTTGTGGTTATTGGTTTGTAAATCCTTCAGTACTGGTAGTGGACCACCGAGCAAAGCTGAGAATGAGGTCTGAGCATAATTCAGCTTCTGTTTTGCCCACATTTCTTTTTATAAGTCAACGTATTTTTGTCTATAATTTAGTTGGTTTCTAAACAAAACAATGTGAAGCAGAAATCGCTATTTTGAATATGAAAGGTTGTGCAAAATGTCTGAAAATGAGATTGTCTGCTAGGTACAGCTGTGTAACGGCAAGTTTTATGTAGTGAGTTTCCTCTGGACTAAATTCTTCCTAGTAGGCTACAGTGTTCACCAGAAAAATTTCAGCTTGCAAATACAACCTAACAGCTAATAAAAAAATCTAAAATATCTATGAGCTTACTAACAAATGGTTCCTAGGATGAAACATACAATATTGCCAATTGCCAAGAATTTTCCCTTTACAGTTCCAAGCAGCTATTAAGTTAAAATATAGCAAGAAGATATCATATATTAAAATATACTGTGTTCCTAATAAGTAACCTATAATGTTATTATTCATCAAATACTTCTCTTTCATTTTTAACCAGCTGCCAAAGTAAACTATATTTTGCATACTACATTTATATTTACATGTATTTACTTATATACATACATGAACATTTGTTAAATATATTTCATATAATAAACCCTTTCATTGTGTCAGCTTCACCAGTTTACATTCCCACCATTGATGTAAAACGGTTCCTTTCTTCCCCAAAACCTCGCCGGCATCTATGAGTTCTTGGTATACACTATTCTCACTGTTGTAAGATGGCATCTCAGTGTTGTTTTGATTTGTATTTCTTTAATAGCTGGAAATGTTGAGTGGTTTTTCCATGTATTTGTTGGCCATTTGTCTATTCATTTCAATTTTCCCTTTTTATTTGGGTCTTTGATTTTGAGGGAGACTATTTTTATTTAGTTTCCTGTATATATTAGTTAATAGTCTCCTCTCTCTAGTAAAAACTTTTTCACATTCTGTTAGTCCTTTCTTCACTTAATTTTCTTTGTCATGCAGAAGCTTTCTAATTCGATATAATCCCATTTGTTGATTCTCGGAGTTACTTCTTTTGTATCAGGTGTCCTATAGAAAAAGTCTTTGCTTTCACCTACACTTCAAGAGTTCTATCTATTTTGTTCTACAGGAGGCTTGGTTTTTCAGTTTTAATATTTACATCTTGGATCCACTTTGATTTGATTTTGTTACACGGCAGTGGGTGCGTGTCTGCATTCATTCTTCTGCGTGTAGATGTCCAATTTTCCCAGCACCATTTACTGAAGAGGCTATCCTTTCTCTCATGTATGTTTGTTAAAGTACTACTGAGGATCACAAACCATAATAAAACCATTTCCTTGGCAATCAAAAAACAAAAAGTGGCAACTTGGTTCTCTACTACAAATTATATTTATGGAATTATCAATATTGAAAACGGCTTTCCCGAACCCTCAAAAGAAAAGAAGCTGAGGTGTTAACATAATGAGAGACAGAAAAAAATAACAAATGGACCAGAAAACTCACATTTTTAAAATTCATTTTCATTATGAACTAATGAGAAAAAATATTAATTTCAGTTCTTCCTTTTCTAGTTTCTTCCTGAAAAATAAAGTCAAGATAGCTCATTCTCACATTACCTATTTTTAAATATACCACAAGGGTATAGTAATGTTACTAACATGAAAACAGATATTTAGTCCAGTGAAACAAAATGAGACGCTCAGAAATATATGTACTCATTTGCTGCCACTTGATGTTCAACAAAGGTGACAACAGAACGCAGTGAAGAAAGGAATAGTCTCTTGACAAATCAGTGCTAGACAACCACGACAGTACCACAATGAAGAATGAAATTGGACGCTATCTTATATCCTGTACAAGAACCAACACAAAGTAGACCAGAGACTTACATGTAAGGCTGGAAACTGTCAAACTTTCAGATTAAAGCTTCACGAGAAAGCTTCCAAACATTGATCTGGGCACTGATTTTTGGGAAGTGACCGCAAAACACAGGTACCAAAAACAAAAATAGATAAGCAAAATTGCACAAAAATAAAAGAAAATCATCTGTACAGCAAAGACAATGTTCAGCCAAGAAACAAACTGCAGGATAAAATTTCCAGTTATGCATTAATTTGACATTTATTCTTTAAAATCTATAATCAATTAAACTCATTAACCAGAAAACAACTCAATTTTAAGCAGGTGGAAATCCTGAAGAGACATCTGTGCTTTTGTCTGTGTGTCTGCCTATTGACAATAAGCACAAAACATTTTTTAATCATTAGTATCATAAATCATTAGAAAACAAAAATTAACACCAGAACAAAATATTTTTTTTCATCTACTGCAATGACTGTTAAGAAAAACATGAAAGATAATAGGAGTGGTAAGAATGCAACAAAAAGGGTCACTTGAAGGTTGTTGGTCAGAAAGTAAATTAATATAACTGTTATGAAAAAGAAAAGAATGTAGATTTTCCCCCCAAAATTAAAAGTTCAACTGCCATAGAATCCAGTGGCTCAACTTCTGGGTATCTATCTCAAAGAAATGAAATCAATATGTCAAAGGAATATTTGCACAGCTATATGCATTTCAACAGTGGCCATAGTAGCTAAGATATGAGATCAGCTTAAGTATCTACCATAGATGAATGGATAAAAAATATAATACAGGCACACAGTGCAATAGAAGGCTTTCTTGAAAAAGAAGTAAATTCTGTTACAGTAACATGGATAACTCTGGAAGGTACTATGTTCAGTGAAATAAATCAGGCACAAAAAGACTGTGAGACTGTGAGTTTTCGTTTATACATAAAATCCCAATTAAGTCAAACTCCTGGAAACAGAGTGTGGAATGGTGGTTCCCGTGGGATGGGGAGCACGGAAATGGGAAGTCGTTGGTAAATCTGTAGAAAGTTTCAGTTCTTCCAGGGGGAAAATTCCTAAGTTCCAGAGAGAGAGAGAGAGAGAGAGAGAGAGAGAGAGAGAGAGAGAGAGAGAGAGAGAGAGAGAGAGAGGGGGGGGGGCATATTCTGAAGGATGATTATTTGTGATTCTGTATTGTATACTTGAAATGTGGTAAAAGAGTAGATCTTAAGTGTTCTTTCCCAAAAGAAAACAAAAAGATAGCTCTATGAGGTGATGGTTATATGAACTACATTGGCCTTAATAATTAGTTCATGTGATATATTCATATTAAAACATTATGTTGTGAATTTTACATGTGTATAATTTTATTTACCAATTAGACCCCAACAAAGCTGCAGAAAAATGTTATCACTCTATGGAAATAGAAAGCCTTACTCCAACATAGGGGTTGTTTCAAATTATTTACACTCCTAGACTTAGATCCAGAGTGCCTGTTGCCACGTGCTGGACTGACATGTCTCAGGCAGATTGCAGCTGGGACAGTCTCCAGTATCTGAAGACTGCGTGGTTTAGGATACACTGATCTGCATCTGCAAAGCCTTGATCATGAAGGCACCAAACGCTGTTGAATTGGGACAGCCTTCCTGGAAGATCACTTCCTGTCTTCTTAACTTATGAATGTGAGTTCTGTAAGCATTTCCTGCTTATGTTGCCTAAGATTTAAATGTCCCATTTGGGACACTATGTAGAACAACCCAATGTGAAGAGCTGTACCTCTTTCCAGGACCTGTTCTACTATAATAAGACCAGATCTTGTATTGCTGTACCTTGTCCAATTCCTAGCACTGTGATGAAAAAGATACTGTATTTTATCATCCTCTAAGCATCTGAAAACTAGCTTTTGAATTCACCTAAACAGTACCCAAGCCAGAGGCAGTGGTACATTAAAGTAGCCTTCTTCTTGTTAACACAAAATCGGTTTGCTTATTTATTTATTTATGAGACAGGGTTGTGCTATGTAGTCCAAAGTGGACCTGAACTCACTATGCAGCCCAGGCTGGCTTCAAACTTGGGAAAATCCTCCTGACTCAGGCTCCTGAGTTCTGGGATTGTAGGTGTGTACTACCAGATCTGGTTTATGTGATGCTGGGGAATAGAACCCAGTGCCTTGAGCTTGCTAGACAAGCACTTTAACAGCTGGACCACACCCCCTGTCCCAGTACCTGCATGTTAACCACTGGAGCATCTGAGGTAGGGGGATCACTTGAGTCAAGAGTTAGAGGCTAGCCTGAGGAAGGGAGCTGATATCCTGCCTCAAAAATAATACAAACATATTATAAAACAGCCTTGCGATGAACGTGCCTAAATATAAAGTGGAAAAGTGAGATTTTTGGGAGGTACATTGTCAAATCTTACTGAATTTACAAAACATTCTCTACTAGCATGATGCTTTAATTTTAAAAAGTAAATTTATATTCAATATATCAGCAGAAGAATATTCCTTTCAGGTTCTTGCTTGGAACTGCAGACTATCCAGTCTCTGATTTGCACATACATTTTATTTTACATTTTTAAGTGGTAACTACACATTAGAGTGTTTTTGTCTTCCTTGCATGTTTAGATGCTCTTGGGAGAACCAGAGATCTATCTCATCCCTAGGTTTTACCGAAATCCATATAAGTCAGCCAATGACATGCCCTGAGGGTGCTGACAGGTCTTCATTTTCCTTCCATTTTCGGTGCAAGAGAAAGGTCATTCATCTAGACCACAAAGAACCTAAAAGGGAGGAGTGTTTTGATTCCTCAGATATGGCTACTTGCATTGTTCCATCAATCCTGAATTGAAGGCCCCTTTCTTCCTTTATGAGTTCCAAAGAATACCTAGATGATGTGAGTTCTGCTTATCTTAGCACTTAAAATACAATTCCAAGGTACTGTTATGCCCAATACAAACTATAAAATATATACGTGTGCATATGTGTGTTTTATGGTGTTTGTATAACAATTAAACTTTATTACATAGAATGTGTACTATATATAATACACACACTATGTGTACATATGTACATATGTATATATATATATATTTATGTATGATATATGATGGAGGCATATAATGAATGTTTATTTAGTTAAAGGTTCCTTACAATAAAAGACACATTGCTTTTAATTCGCTCAAAATACTCCAGCTAATACACACTTATCTCATCATTATTGCCACTCTGAAGCAGTTCTGGAGTCTATTTGTGTATCTTTGAGAGGTATGAAAAAAATTTATGGTGAGCGTGGCAGCTGAATGCCATCCCACGGTGCGGCAGCTGGTAAAACATTAGGCAGTGTGTCCTCATTCACCTCATTCACCAGATCTGGCACTGTGCAACTTTGACTCGGGCCCAGATTCAAAAGGACCATAAAAGGTAAATATAGGAAGTCAACTCAGGACATTGACGCAGCTGCAACAATGTGACTAAAGAAACAGGAGGACTCTGTTCTGAGGAGGACTCTCAGCACGGCCTCAGAAAGTGGCCAGAGTGACAGACTGGTGAGTATGCTCAAAGTTAGAGGGTGCATTCTGTGGTAGATTAACGTCAGTGTGTCTTTTAAGTTAAAAAATTCACCATATGTTCTAATGACCCCTTCTATTGATTTGTTTTATTGATGTGTAAAATGTCTCCATGAATTGGCAAATGGTTTTGGAGGATTTGAGCTCTCTTTGCTCTATTACAAAACAGAAATGATAACTCATGTTCCATGCTGTCACTTGCTTTCATTAAGTTGCAATTTTTTTTACAAAATTAGACTTAAATTACACTGCTTTAAATACTAGTGTGTGCGTTATCTACAAAAAAAGAATACAAATTCAGCTATAATTTTACCCTACAACACAAATACTTTGAGCATCTGCACTGTTCCTTAGACTTTTTTTTTTTTCAAAACCAGGGCTCCATCAGTTTATGCTTTTTTCAAACTTCTTGACCCACGTCCCCCTTTGCAATCTCATAGTGACGAGCTTGACTACATTGTCTGAGATGTCTTCACAGTCCTATCCCAAAAGTGACTGTATGCAATCTCTCTACTTAGTCCTTCATCGAAGACTACAAGACAGGTTGAGTTTACCTCAAGCTTTTCACCACTTAGATGCTGTCAGCTGGTAGTGTTTGCTTAGACAGGAGCAGTCTCACAGAATTCTCTCTTCTGACTTTTGCAAAAGGAAATGATTAAACAATTAAACCAAAATCTCTACAACAATCTGTTAGACTCCTCCTGAAAGATGCAGTACTACTTTATTAATACCAATTCCCTGAAAAAGTATGTACAAAAGAGCTAGAAAGGATGCCTGGAGTGGGCTCAGAGCCGCAATGTATAGGGCACTACTGGCATTCACCCGAGGGAGTCATATTGTATTCCTGCATGACAAAGAGTTGTCCTGACCAAATGTCCACTGTGATGATTACCAACATTGTGTAAGCTGTCACATGTGTCTGTGGTGCCTGTCAACATACCGCTCTCTTACTTTCTCTACACTAAACCCTGCTGTTACATTGCAGATGCGTCATCCCTTCCCTTCAACTCATCACAGTCTCCCACATACTCACTCCAGGGTCATGGTGCTCTTCTCAAACAAACACTCTTTTGGATGCGCGTACACACAGGTTCGTGGTTTTCCCATAAGTATATTATTGACAAAAAACCCCTTAAATCTACTCCCCTGGGAGAAACATTTATCTTCAGGCAATATTAAATTATCATGGCATTTTATAAGAAAAGCAATGTAGGGAAGCCCTGTTATCTAATATTTATATGGTCATAAATAGAATATCAAAATGATCTGTTATTTAGTTCTGGCTTCAAAAAGAGAATAACAGTAGCCTTTCAACAGCAGCCTCCTTAGAATAAGTCACTTTTATAAACCAATGTTATAGTTTCTGTTCTCCTCTGCTTTTGCCTTTTATCTGAAGCTTATGTGACATTTAAAATTACCCAGCATCTTAGGTATAAGCCAGCTGTGTTTCAATTTTTCTAGGAGATTCCTGCGGCTGACTTTGTACTAAAATGGTCTATGTACATGGTGAATACAGAAAAACAAGCCAGTTTTTACCATCTATGGTGTAGAATATGTCCTAGTAATTCCTTGGTTCTGATCAGAGTAAGATTCTTGGATTAGGTCTGCTTGTTGAAAAGATAACTTTGGGTGTTACATTAGTTAACAATAATCCCACACCAGCCATAGACTCTTCTGCTCACGACATCATAGCTGTGAGATACAGTGGTTATCGGAAGGACAAAAACATCAAACTAACAAACAAAGACACAACAAAATAGTACTGACCCAGGAGAGGCATTGCTGGATCAAGAGGGATGTTTATTTTCAGCCTTTGGAGGAATTTCCATACCATCCTCCACAGTGGTTGCACCAGCAGTGCAGGAGGGTTTCTTTCTCCCCTAGCCTAGCCAGCATCAATGGCTGTTTGAGTTCTTGATATCTGCCATTCTCTCTGGGGTTAGATGATATCTTAGTGATGTTTTGATTTGCATTTCTCTACTTAAAAGCTTCATTTAAAACAGATATTTGTATACCGATGTTCATAGCAGCACGACTAGTAATAGCTAAAATGTGGAAGACACCAAAATACCCATAAACAAACCAATGGATACAAAATTATATATGTACACAATGAAGTACTACTCATTAATAAAGACAGAAAATTTGGGGCTTTTGTAGCTAAATGAATGTCACTTGAGACCATTATCCTCAGTGAAGTGAGTCAGACACAGAAGGCTAAATATGGAATGATTTCTCTAATATGAGAAACCCAGAATTGAGTCAAAGAACTAAATCACAGGGACCATGGAAGTTGAGGGGACAGAGAAGGTATAGGAAGGTCAAAAAAGGCAGAGGGGAAGAATTTGTAATGCTGATGGGATATATATGTGCACAAAATAAAGTTAAATGTAAACACTATGTATCACATACATACATATTAATAAAATGAGGAAAAAGAAAATAGAGTACTGAAAAATTGTATATTCTTGTCACAGTGTGTACTTTGCATTTTAAATATGTTTTACAGTTTTACAACAGAAGGAAATTTATACCATATTTATAACTGCTTTCATAAAGATGTACATGTATATGTGTGTGTGTATACATAAACAACCTTTGCTTATATAGACAAATGTATACATATGTACGATATAAGGAGAAAGACACAGAGAGACACAGTATGTTAAAAGCACACAGACTTTATAAATTTACACAAAATTCATATTGCACACATTAAGTCTGAAGTACAAGCAAATCTGGGCTCACACCGCTACCTTCCTTTAAAAGCCCTTCAGTTTAGGTTTTCTCTCTCTCTTTTTTTTCTTTCCTGACCCAGATGCATAGACTCATCAATATCTTGATTCATAACAACCAGACTGAGCCTTTCAAAACTGCATTTCTTTTCAGATGTAATGAATTCTTCATAAAGCTGCTGCACTCTACTTTAGGAAGCCATGCAATTACTGCGAGCGGCGGGGGATGGAGGCTGCACTCAGCCTGTCCCTCCACATCCAGACTGAATACTTCTCCGGTTCCTCCCCCACTCTAAGTGAAAACATAAAACACCAGAAGCCAAGTTTATTCAGTCTTCTCCTTCTTGTGTGGACTCAAAGGAAGATGCATGAGAATATACAATCTTCCAGCAAGGCTGCTATATAGATTTACCCTACTTATTGGGAATAAGGTCAAAGCACAAAGAAGTAGAATTTAGTTAGTGTAATTTATATCACAAATTACACGCCCTTTCACATGCTGGAGGCTCTACTGCCAAAAGTGTCCAAATATGTTTATTTTGATCAAAGTTATCAATAAAGCATTTTCTCTTAATCTTGGAATTCATCTCAATTATTCTATAAATTTTAAAATTCTTGGATATATATCTATTATGTCAAAATGCTCAACCAATTTTTATTTGTTGAAAAATGTGACTCTTCATATAAATTAAAAAAGTCAAAGTCATAATATATACATAGACTTTATACTTATTATAACATGACAAAGTAGGCGGTGAGCACCTGTGCATTTTTGTTGACTAGGCATACTAAAACATGTAAAAATACAATAGGGAACAGTATTATGACCTTTGGGAGACCGTTTCCCACCTCATGACACCACTCAAATACATTTTTATTTATCATATCCTCTTTCTAATGTTTACATTATATATATTTGCATTTCTAAAGAACATTAGCTTCATCTACACAGAAACTTTAAAACAATTAACTCAAATATAAACATTCTCTTGAAAAGCTTTTATTTTGTCCATGTCAACAATTATGAATCCCCCCAGTATTCTCTGTCACTGCACTTCATTAATTTGCATGGCTTTCTGATACTCTATTCCACAGACATAACACAATTTATGTTTTATGCCTTTGATGATGCTTATACTGTCTCAGGTTTATCATTTCTTTTCTGTTTGTGTTTATTACGAATGGTACTACCATAAGACTCCTTTGCACATTTTCTGTTGCACATGCATAAGACTTTTCTAAAGTAGGAATTTAAAGTAAATAAGTAAACAAATGAATGAATAAATAAGTAAACAAATCTATAGTGGTGTGCGTATGTCTCAGGGCACACCCATGTATAACTTTCACCAGATATTGATGAATCAGTTTCCTAACTAATATGAGCAATTGATGTATCTTCCATTATTAAGTGCGTATTTATAGTGGTTAATATCTCTACCAAAATTGGATTCTGTCAGTTGTTTGTTACCATTCTGTGTCCTGTGAAATTATGTATCTTTTGGTATTTTCGTGATGTTGATAAATGCAGTTTTTTTCAGAAACTCATTTGTTATTGAAGTTTCCATTTCTATGAATGATACTTGGAAATTTTTTTGCCTTTTTTGATTTGTAGGTTTTGGTTATTAATTTTTCTTAAAATAAATTCTGGGAATAATTCCTTTGTCACTTATAGATTGATGTATTTTACATACTTTTAAAATGCCTCTATTCTGAAGACAGAAAACTATTTTCTCTGTTCTGATATAAATATAATCTATTATACAGCAATACTCTATCTCAAAAAATATTCTCTAAATTGTCTTTTAAAAGGTTTATACATTTACCTAATGTATTTAGCCTTGTTTAACCTTCTGAAATTATTTTTGTATGTAATTAGATATGGCAGTCTGATACTTTTGTTTTTCAGGGACAGAGATAGGAATTAGTTTATACTGACTATTCTTTTAAATTCCATCATACTTTCACAAACCTGAAATAATATGTAGGTGGTAATTGTAATTATCTGAATATATAAGTTTCTAAAAGAAATTTCAATTTTTAATACACTCACCAGTTTGTTTATTCTTGTGTGAGTGTATCAATGTTTTATCACTATTTCTTTAGGGAATGAACTAAAGGTCTATCTATCCATTCCTTTAAGAATGTAGCGGGGAAGAAAGAGGAGCAAAGGACTCCTAGAAAAAGGATGAATATTTGAAAAATAGGGAAGGGTTGATGGGTATTGATTCCCCAAACCACAGGTCTCTAATATACTACAGAATTTGGAATTTATATATAATGCAAAGTGTATGAGACATGCTTAGAAAAAAAGAATGGGTGACAACCACTAGCCCTTTGCTATTTCACAGAAATTTTGGGATTAATTTGCTAAGATTCATGCACGCACACACACATCCGCCCACAGACACATGCATGTGCTCCAATAATCACGTTATTTTGGCAGATGTTTTATTGAAATTACATGAGTTTGTAAGAATTCTGTCCCTATTGGCTGTGAACTTTATACATCAAGAACATGAGTTTATCATTATATTTAGAAATTTTTAGAAATTTCTAATAGTTTTTATGAATATTCTTATTACTCATAATTTTAGATTTACTGTAACTTACTCAGAACTGTTAAAATCTATCGACATTGGAAACACAATATTCAGATATATTTCCAAACCATTTGTAATGGTAATCAGAAACACAATTGATTTTATATATTGGTTTTATATTCTACAGTCTTTCTCAACTGTTGGACTAATTCTGATAATATTTTCATTTTTAGGAGCTTAAATATGTTGGCAATTACATCACCTAGAAAAGGGGATAAATTTTTCTTTTCAGTATTTTATAACTTTTATTCCTTTTCAATGGTAAGAGAATATGGATTTTTAAATACAGAAAGAATAAATTCTTTTAAAGTAGATATCTACATGATAAATGGAAATTTGTAGACTGTGAAATAAAATACAACTCAGAGATCCAATTAAAACAACTATCCCCAAAATGTTTTGTATAACCAAATACAATATTTTGTACAGCATGTAGTAAATACAGAATTGTAATCGATAATTCCAATTACCATTTTTTCATTCCTATCAGAATTGTATACAGATATTAGACATAAATACATACATTTCTCTCAAGGTACCAATCTATAGCTTTTAATCTGTTACTCTCCTTATGTCGCCAAAATTATTATTTTTCTCCGTATATATTTGTGGCCAAAATAATTACGTCCAACTTGGAAAAGGCGATGCATATGCTGATCGCATATCGATCATTTTGCTTCTCTTTCTCTCTACCACTCACTCAATCCTCTTTTCCTCGGATTAACTTTCTTTGTTCACAAAATCTACCCTCTTGCTTCCTACCGACACTCTTTACTTTGAGCTTTCACTTATGCACACTCTGGTTTTCTCATATTAGAGACATCTCGTGATATTCACCTTTCTACATTTGATGCATTTCATCAAGCACAATGTTCTTAAGGTACATCCATTTTATCAGAAATGTCTCAAATTTATTTCTCTTTACGGAAGAGTCATACTCCATTATGTCTATGTGCCACATTTTCCTTATCCATTCATCAGTTGATGGCTACTTCCAAGATTTAGCTATTTTAAATTGTGCTGTTATGGTCATGAGCACGCATAAATCACTATACGATGGTATCTTTAATTTTTCTGGAAAGATACATAAGCAAAATTCGCTCAAATTGATTACCTATTACCAGTTTTGTGAAAAATCTTTATACTAACTTCACAATGGCTGTGTCCGCTTACAGTCCCACTGATGATATAGAAGGGATTCTTTATCACTCCAATCTTGCTAATCGCTGTTTCATTTATTTATTTATTTTGAGTTCTTGGCAATAGCTATTCTTACTGAAGTAAATGGAATTTTAGGATCATTTGATTTTCATTTATCTAATGGCTAAAACTGTTAAACATAATTTCACGTACTTATTGGCCATTTGCACTTCTGAAAAGTACCTGGTTCATTTCAGTTGCACATTTTTAACTGGGTGTCTTACTTTTACTAGTCTATTTCTTTCAGTTCTTTGTCTATTGTAGATATCAGTCCTCTTGCTACTTTATTAGAGATGTAAATTTCCCATTTTTTCTCAACATTTTTACTTTAGCTAAATCTTAACAACTGATTATCCAATGGAAGTAAGCCCTGGGAAATATTCTTTACAGAAGCGGCTCACTTACTTTTCAAATGACTGTGCCTCTGACCAAAACAACACTTGCTGACAACAGGCAGACAAAGATCTGCGACAAGTAAAGATGGAATGGACTGCAGCTGAAAATGGACGGATATTAACACTATACTTCCTTGTCATCCATCTGGTCAGCCAGGAGCATGAGGACTTCCAAATGCAGCTACAATGTTTAGTGCCTTCCAGGGGCAGATGAAAGACATTCTTAGATATATATTTTTCAACACTTTTACATTGACATCTACCAAAAAAGCTCAAGGGGCAAGGTTATTATCTCCTCTGGTTGAAAGACTTCTCAAGGGGTTGCAAGAAGACCTAAAAGCTCTTTTGTCATAGACAACCCAGTTTCCGAATGTATCTTTTCTAAGAAGAACAGCATGGGCTGAACCCCCCAGTCCCCTTCTCTGTAAGTGGTTCAGACCCACTGAAGAAATGATCTTTTTCTTTAACATTTCCCTTTCATCTGCTAAGCCAAAGAATGAGAAGATTTATCACGCTGGGAGGCATTCTTTCACCGGACATACATCTGCGAAGGGGCCAGGATAGTCACAGGTAGAATATGGCCTTGAAAACCCAACTCAGCCAAAATAATCCTTCTTCTCCATGCGTTCAGAGCTTAGGAAAATGAGGGCAGGCCTATTTTAAGTCAGACAATGATAAAAGAATATTTCCTTAAGTTTTCTTTAAGATCAGTAATATATTGACTTTTCCACTAGTTTGGGGAGTAAAAGAGACATGAACAAAATTCATCATGGTTTTGGGTTAGGCTATGATTTTTATATTTCTTCTTTCTTATATTCCCTATGTCACAAACCCTATCTAAGTATTTAATCAATACTTCTCTACTTTTTGCTTAAACTTTTGCTGAGGAAGAATCTGATGCATTGCTATATTCTAAGTTGTAAAAGTACATTATATTTACTACACTAGTCCCTCTCTGGAGTTACTAAGATGTCATCCAAGAAGACAATACTTCATAGGGTAGAGAATATGTTTTCTGCTTTTACCAACAAGAGCTAAAGTCACCTTAGTGAGTCAGATTGCACTCTTGGCCTTGGGTTAGCTGGAATTTCCCACTAAATCTACAAGATATCTCAAAAGGTAGAGGATTAGAAGAGGCGGGTCAAAGTCCCTAACATTTCTGATGATTCCCTTGTGAGCTTTGCAATGCTGGAGCTTTTTCAAGACTTCAACACTTAGGAATCCAAAGGTAAATGCAGGTTACAGGTTTTGGAGTAATAAATAGTATCTCTGGTCTATGACAATACGAATTCTGTCCAGTGTCTTCGTAAACAAGCAAACAAAAACAGTTTCAGTAAAATTGAGCCATTCAAGGGATACCTGTATTTAGGAGAAAGCAGTATAGCGCAGCCTGGAGCATTCAGCTATTTTAAATTGTGCTGTTATAATCATGAGTAGTCATGTAATAGGAGGCTACGAGTATAGATCCGTAGTACAGCCCATCCGTGGCATGCATTAGGCCCTTTCCATATTCAAGATCAACCCAAACAAACACAATTATTAGATTTTTCTAAATTACATAGACATAGAATCAGAGAACAGAGACTCCATTTTCAGGAAAACAGTGATGGACCCTACCCAGTGAGTAGAAGGAGATGTTTCAAATCCAAATTTAGGCTGGTGGAAGAAGTAATACTCAGAGGAAAGGAGAACTCAATTATTTTCCTGGGTAAGCAATTTAAGTTTCTCTTTCCATATTGCTCTGAAACCAACCAATCAACCAACCAAATAAACAAGCAACAACAACAACAACGACAAAACCCAAAAAGCATTGGGTAAGACAAAAATAAGTATTACCTCCATCTCCTCAGGATGCCATTACTATATGAAATACAATGGATGGCTGAAACCACCAGTAATATATTTTCTATCAGATCTGCTGTCTGGAATTCTTAGCTCAGGGCGTCAGCATGGTTAAGTTCTGCCGAGGGCTTTGTCTGTTTTGTGGATGGTGTCTTCTCAATGTATTTTCAGTGTAGACAGTAGAGAGGCGTGTTTCCTGCCACATGTGCTTGTAAAGGTGTTAATTTCGCCACGGGAATTCCACTTGTAACCTCATCCAACCTAAATAACTTCCCCTAAGAGTCATCTCCAGATATATTTAAGTCTCGGGATTCAACATACTAATTTTAGGAGAACATAAACAGTCATGCCATTACAAGTTCTTCAAAAGCATGTTAAAATATTTAAAATGGCTGTAAATTTTTATTAAAAACTGTAAACTTTTTAGATATCAAAGGATTCTCAGGGCACTTGTTCTCTGAGGAATTAGCTCTCTAATGAGAAGAGGTATAACCATTAGATTGATACTTTGGGTTCTCATATGAAAAAATCTTTGGTCATTCCTGACTGGCTTTCAAATGAAGTAAGTATATTCTTCCCTACAAAAATTAGAGAGAGATTCTTTTTACAATGTTTATTGACAAAATGAACATTTCACTTTGATATTTTGAGCTTTTCAAATAATCTATATAAAATGTTTTTATGCATGCGTATTAATATTTTACTTAGAGAACACCTATAGTCCAAGAGAAATATAACTTCTCTGAATGCCAAATAAGTTTTTGTAAGGAATCTAAAATGGAATTAAAAATTTTAGAATGTTTCAAATTATTAAACATCAAAACAGTAGTTGCTTGTGTAGATAAAAACCATTTTCCAGTAAAAAATGAATTCATTGAAAAGTGGCATAAAGAATTTAACATCAAAGTTAGGTAAACAAACTTATTTAGAACTGGAAAATGACACAAAGAACTTTAAGGCAGTTAGAACTTGGTCATTTGTGAATAATTTAGGTTTAAAAGCCCATCATCCACATTAAACCAAAAATTCCTCTGGAGTGAGGCATATACTTTTTGTTGTAGTCCATCTCCCTACTGCTCAGCACATAAAGATCTCAACAAATTTCTGATTTCTAATGGGTAACAAAGTAGGGGCGAAATTAAAGAAATTATTTTAGCTTCATTTGGTAGAATTCCCTGGTGAGGCGGGCGATGACCGTACATGGAGAAGCCCCACTGGGACTCAGATGTGATCGGAATAATCCAGACATAAAGTGATATGTAAGGTAACTACTGGTAGAGAA
The DNA here is from genome assembly GCA_004027205.1 of Ctenodactylus gundi. Lineage (NCBI taxonomy): Eukaryota > Metazoa > Chordata > Mammalia > Rodentia > Ctenodactylidae > Ctenodactylus > Ctenodactylus gundi. The sequence continues at coordinate 838,822 of PVKB01000063.1, forward strand.
CATCGGAAGGTTGGGGAGAGAGACAGAGAGAGATAGAGAGGCAGACACACACAGACACCCAGAGAGAGAGAGAGAGAGAGAGAGAGAGAGAGAGAGAGAGAGAGAGAGAGAGAGAGAGACTGATAAAATAGGTTAAACTTTTTAAAATATGAAACTTGCAAAACTATGAGAAAAATGAAAAACTGATGAAATAGAGCACAAGGATTAAAAGAAGAGATTCCCTGACCTCAGACTCAGTTTCCTGGAGGACCCATACAGAGGCACACGAGGGTGGTTGACTGGTGAGCAGCCTGCAGACGCGGGTGAATCCCAGAGGTGCTGAAGCCAACCTTGGTGATGCAGAGATAGCTCCAGAAAGAGCCAGAAATTATAGAAAGAGAGAATGATCTAAGAAAGACGTTACAGAAATCAAAGATGATAATCTTCCAAAAAAAAAGCAAAGAAAGTTTCGGATCAGGCCATTTCTTGTTAGCTTGTTGGAAAGATCACAGGAGAGAGAAATAATTTATGGTAAAAGGCTCTAAGTGGCACTGCCTGTCACTGCTTCTTGAGCAGCAGTAATTAATCTACCAGATCTCGTCTCCAGACTAGGCAAGGTCAGGCCTTCTGCCCGCCGTGGCTTTCCAGCTTCTTACTGCAAACACTCCACTCTGCCTCCCTTCCCTGCAGAGCCCTTCACCCACATAACTGCATGTGTATGAAATCCCACCTGATTTCCAGCTTTATGCTCCACCTGAGCCTACTGTATCCCTTCCAGACAGATGTCTTGCACCTGTCTGAACTCTATGATCAGCTTCCAACAACCTTCTGGCACTTAGCGCTGCTTATACATGTATGTAATAATGGGTCTATACTTTCTTGTTTGTTTCACTAGGTTCATTCCTTCCATGCGAAAAAGGATTCAAATCTGCTTTTATTTCATCTACATGGGCGGTTGGAAAAGCACTATACTTTACATTTGCCAAACTGAGGACTAGCTCTACTGTAGGTAGGATTCTGGGAGCTGGAGCCAGCAAAGGAAAGATCGAGAGGGTCCTGCCCCCTCGAGGGTTCTTTTTCCTGTTTAAAAATTGCATTGAACAGTTAAGAGACTTTCCAAGAGTAAGTTTTGATTGCTACACAAATGATTTTCTACTTTTTGCAGTTTAAGAAGCATCCACACATTCTCCATTGCGATGGCATTATTACCACTTTCTGTCTGAAAGAAAAAGATAAAAACAACTTTCAAATGGAAAATTACTCATTACAATCATCAAGAAGAGAAATGTGGAGACAAGATGAGATTTTTTTTCTCACACAGAATAATCAAATTGGTCTAATTCTTGGGAGCTAAGCTCACAAACACGAGAGGAGAATGTCCTAGAAGGAGAGCGACTCTGGTATAATGAGTGTCTAATGTCTTCAGTGTACCAATGGAAATGTAATTTAATGTATGAGCCTAAGAGGGAATTTTTTTCTCACTCAAAGAGTTAAAGCTACATCTAATGTGCTCACCTACCAGTATGTACAAAACGGTTTAAAGCCAGGATGTGCTAGAAACTCTCGTGGAAGGCAACAACGGGGTACCTTACAAAAATAACCCATTCCAAAGAAATCAATGCTACATTATGCTACCCAAACACTGTCTAACAGTAAAGAGCTACTGCTAAACACATCCAGAGAAGAGAAGGATGGAAGCATATCTTAATAAAGGCTGTTTAAAGATAAATTTGGGAAAATGTGATGTTCTATTTCACAGGGAAAGTCATAAATATCATAACCTTTCCAACGTATGCAGTACCATTTCAGGAGTATTAATGAATGAGGTTTTTTTTTTTTTGTATTTTATGAGGCAATTGATTGTCTTAGGAAGGAATCACTGGTTTACTTTTTCTTCTTAGAATAATGATCAAATTATTTGATAATTTCACTTTTGATCTGATTGTTTCAGCCTTTATTCAGAAAAAACAAAGCCCTGAACCTATGTAACTTTCCTTTGATTGTATCACAAAACATTTTTTTAAAACTTACTTTTCTTATTCATAATCTGGACTTTACATCTACTACACACTTGATGTCAATTAAATTTTTCCTAAACAACTAGGGTGAGGCATAAAATCAACGTAGTGGAAGACTGTACATGATTTAGAAACATTTCAAGTGCTATAACTCTACTAAAATTTCTCTAAAATTTAAGGTTGATACTGACTTATAATCCACCCTTCTTTAAATGCTGAACTGGTCAGAGGCCTTTTTCTGTCATTATATGATTGTGCCTGACCTATCACACACAGATGTTCTTAATTGCCAGAGATTGCTTTAACTATCATCTTTCTGTTCTCTCTCATATAATATGCACAGAGCATTGGAGAAATGATAAGATGTACTTAAAACTGTTATTATATCTGTTCTGTGTGTTTTGAGTTTTGTTCTTCTAAGGCTTTATTAGTTCACCTTTAAAATGCAGAATGCTTAGAGTTCTTATTTGAATGCAAATTTCCAAGAGAGAAACTGGTATGTGAGACTCTCTAAGATTACTGGACCAAGGATTCAATGTCTTTTTTTAATTCTTGGAGACCTAGGGAAGATTTTGAGAAACAGCACATGATTTCTAATATTGATCTGCAGTACTGATTGATTTTTCATTCTATGGTTATTGGAAATTAGATATAATTTCACTATCTCAGGCAGGATTGACAGTTTCTTCTACAATAATCAGCTTTTGCTAAAAAAAAGATTTCTCTATTTTCTGAGTTACAACCCACTCTCGATTGTGATACAAGATTCTGAATTCAATTATTTGAGCAAACAAATAAAGGAAATAGAAGGTGAAGATTTCAGCAGTGAGTTTCTAAGGATGGGTTGGAAATTCATTTCAAATACTTTATTTCAAAGTTCAAACATGATATACAGACTAGGAAGAATCCAAATCTGACTGGGAGAACTGAAAAGTACTTAATTTGAATCTGGAACCTTTTATGAAGCCTAATTTAAAAGAATTACTGAAGATAATTTTCATACATATTATTTATTTGTTGAATTTTACTTCTTCTACAAGTCATATTTCCTCATAAAACTATCTCATTTCATATAAATATACATATTCTTAAACTTAAGAAATAAATATCTTGAAATAGTTTTCATTCTTGGAGCCTATACATCCAAACAGTAAAATCCCAAAAATTCTAAACTGAATGTATTCAAATATTCACAATGGTGTAAATGGAATAAACCCCTTACTACATTGGCATCTGTTAGTTTAAAGTCTTGTGAAAATCACCTCTGTGCCATAACACAGGACCTTGACTATGACAGAGACTGAAGGCCAGTGAAAATCATTATTCTTAGGACAATGTCTCCTAAAGATAGATTTATTATAATTGATTACAATTAAAAAGAAAGAATTTTAGATGCTGACAGAGAGGTGCTTATATCTGCCTTTATATTCTCCCTCAAGCTGATTCACTCCAAGCTGATTTTCTATCAACTCATATAACTGGAAGTAGGACTGGGAAGGGTGCAAGCTAGCTCCATCCATCCTCCCTCACTAAGCTTCCTGTCTGCCAAGGTGTGAGGACTTTCTTTCTTCCTTCCTTTCTTTCTTTCTTTCTTTCTTTCTTTCTTTCTTTCTTTCTTTCTTTCTTTCTTTCTTTTTCTTTCTTTCTCATTAGAGCTCTGCCATGTGCTTCCACTCTGACCAGTTGCTCATGAAGAGACTCTATGAGACCTTCTGAAACTGTCACCTACAATAAATATTCCTCTCTTAATTTGTGAAGGTTGGGTATTCTGTCCCGGGAACGTGTAAATAGCTAAGATAGGAAATTCAAAGAAAAAAGTATAAGCAAGTGGGAAAGAGCTCTTGCCACAGCAGATGATTATGACCTGCTCCGGGATAGTAAGAAATATAGTTCCTTGGAGGCAGTGAAAGATATTGTAGCTGGAACATTGTAGGAAAAAGTAACTCTGAAGTTGGGGAGATAGTGTTGTATACTACATACAGCACTTGTCTAAGAAAGCCCTGGGTGTCATCCCTGATGTGGGAGGGAAGCAAAAGAGAAAGAAACTCTGATTAAGCGTCCAACTTCCTGCTTATCTGCCCATGTCCATCTTTCTACAATCCCTGACTACTTGCAACCTCTTCTCATATACATAATACAAAATCCAAACTCTGCATTGACTTGGGAGGGAAAGAAAATCAATCTCTCCCTCTCTCTCTCTCACTCTCCCCCCCCCCCCCCCCCCCCCCCCCCCCCCCCCCCCCCCCCCCCCCCCCCCCCCCCCCCCCCCCCCCGCCCCTTTCTTATCCTCTCTCCAGGTACACTGCACTGAATTATACCCCTAGCTTTTTAAAACAATTTTTTTTTTGAGACAGGGCAACAGGGCCCCAGTAAATTACATACTGCCCAGGTTTAACTACATACTTGCATCCCTCTTGCCTAAAGTCTGCCGGAGTGCTGGGATTACAGACGTACATCTCTGGCTTGCGGCATAGGTCAGCTGTTAATGTATTTGCCTAGCAAGTAAAGCACCCTGGGCTCGATCCCTGGCACCACATAAACTGGACATGATGGTTCACATCTAGAATTCCAGCACTTGTGAGGCTGAGGTGGGAAGATTGCTGTGAGTTCAAGGCCAGCCTGGGATACATAGTGAGTTCTGGACAAGACTCGACTGTAGAGTGAGGACCAGACCAAAAAAAAAAAAAAAAAAAAAAAAAAAAAAAAAAAAAAAAAAAAAAAAGAAAAACCTCCACACCTGGTAATTGGTCTGTAAATTACATCGTAGGGGGCATCATAGTACAGATTTTATCACTGCGGTTACACATAGGGAAGCCCTGACTTCAACCACAGTTGTCTGTCAAAGATCTACACAGAAGACTGTCAATCTTTTTTATGGTACTGGGAGTTGAGCCAGGAGTCTTCGAACTAAGCTGTTTCCTAGTCCATTTTTATTTTTTATGTGGAGACTCAGGACCTGGATAGAAATAACAACCTTAATGTGGCCCAAAGCAACCCAAGTGGTTTGCCTCTGACATAGACCCTAAGCCCTTATCAGATCTCATCAGATGTCATGCTAACTCTTCTTTCTTCCATGAAATAAAAATAAACAAATGAGAAAAAATAACGATTACCAATAAGCCACGGACCTGTCCATGTGGAAACCTTCTATTTCCTTCACATAATCTCTGTGGGCAGATTTCAAGCTAGGGTGTAAGTTAAGTCTTCAAGTAAATTTTATAGAACAAATAAAGGTAAAAAAAAAAGTTCCGGTTGCAATGGAATTCAAGTTGGTCAACAAAACCCCAGGTCATCCAATTTCTTAACTTTGCTTTTGTCTCTTTAAAGCAGGGAGTATGGACTACTCATCTCTGAATCCTTGATTTTTAGTAGAATGGCTGATGTAAAATATAGTTCCTTGGAACTATATTCTCAATAAAATAAACATTCAATAAATATTTACATAACTAATAAACATTTTAAATGACCCAACGTCAGCCTTATTTTAAATAATAAATTTTCAAGGATTTACTTTTGTCTTTTATATAATTTAATTCCTTTATTTTAAAATGAGCAAGATGGTACACGGGGATCAGATGGCATCTTAGGTATTTTTTTGTTTCCGTGACTCAATACCCGACATCCACAGATTTAGGGGAGGAAAGGTTTATTTTAGCTCATAGTTTCAGATGGTCACAGTCCATTCAGGGGTGGCCAGCAGCAATGGAAGTACATGGCAGAGAGAGAGGTGGAGGCAGCTTCTCACGACATCACAAACAGGAAGCTCGGTCAAGGCAAGTTGAGACTAGTCCTCCAAGGAAGGCAGGAAGCAGCTTATAGATCCTTCCAGTTCTCATGCCAATGATCACCCACTCCTGGATCCAGGTGTGGAAGGTGTGGTAAGCCCCTATTACACACCTATAATCCAATTTACATGCCTATAATCCAGTTTACATGCCTGTAATCTACTCCTCAAGACCAAGACCCAATCTCCCAACAGCACATGGTTCCCTAGACAGTCTATAACATTGAAATGCATTAGACTTTTGAGGGACATTCCAGATCCAAACCAAAACAGATGGTGTTCCAATTAGCACCACTGAAATGGGAGTGAAGGATTTATACAAAATTTACTTCTCTGTGTGGTCCTTTCCCATGTATTAGGCTCTTTTTCTGAAAGCCCCTAATATCAAGTGGGAGAAGTCAAGCACATAAATAGCTGAGCCAACCAGACAAAAAAAGGTGCACAGTCCAGAGATCTGACTGTTTACATGTGCCAGCGACCATGCACTTTCATGATTTGCTCAGTTTTGCCAGTAAGAAAAGGGGAGGATGGGGGGATAGCCCAGTCTCATGTTTCTTATTCTTAAGTCACTTTGTGAGTGATCAACACGTGTGCCATTCATCTGCCCCTGCCTTGGAGAACACATCAACCGAAACTGTGCACTGCATTCTGAAGCCAAATACAAAATAAATATTTAATTTGTAATGCATATTTCATCGCTTCCTGCCAATAATGAGAATAATCATGTTTATCAACATAGGCATTCAAAGTTGACTATTATTTGTAATTCCTTTTCCCTGGCTCAGAATTAATTTCCTAAGAAAATGGCATTGGACATTATAATTATACCTGCAGTCCAATCCAAAAATAAATATTGATTTATGGGGCACAAATATTTATTGCACATGTGATGTTTCTGGAGAAGCAGCAAAAAATTACAGAACAAACACTGTTTTTCTATCTACCTCTGAGAGGCTGGCAGGAAGCCTCGGTGAAAGTTGTCTCTTTCCCTGAGGTCAGGCACTTGGAACACCAGGGGTGCCACCCAGCCCGGAATCAGGAGGGCTCGGAAGTGCTTAGTGCGGCAAAGACAGTTGGCAAGACTGAGAGAGTTAGAGTGGGGACTGCTGAAAATATTATTTCATTTTCCTCCTTATTTAATAATAATTGCCTTTTTCCATTTTTTGTCACTATTTATGTCATCCTAATTTATCTGTCTCCATAGAAACCTCATCTTTTTAGGTATCTGGATAAAGGCTCAGGAAATCAAGATTTCTACCTCATAGGCTAAAGCCAATCTCTGCTCCTGTAAGATTAGACCACAGTAGACCTGAGGTAGTCATGATCTGTTCTTTTCCTCTCACCCCTTTCTCTTTCAGCAAAAAAGGGGAAGTTCTGTGTCCTGACTCTTGCCCACACATGTGGTGGTACCGTGGGGGAGGCGGCAAGAATGCCAGTGAGCACAGTATGAAGCTAGGGGAGTTCCGTCTCCCCATTCCCTCCACACTCACCCTCTTCATCTCTTACAACTGTGTAGCTCATGTCCTCAACAGAAACTAACAGGCCTTTGGGAAAAGAGGAATAAAGAGATACGTCTAATAATGACCAGGCTGAGAATCACATGGCCTTCGAGGAGAGATCAGGCTCTGTCCTAGCAAAAAAAAAAAAAAAAAAAAAAAAAAAAAAAAAAAAAAAAAAAAAAAAAAAAAAAAAAAAAAAAAAAAAAAAAAAAAAAAAAAAAAAAAAAAAAAAAAAAAGTGAGAGAAAACTCTTCTGCCTGCAAAGATTCTAGTGTGAAATACACGTGTAAACTGGTAAATTAGATCCAAAAACTACCTACCAGGGACCTCGCTCTTGGAAGCAAACAGGTACTGATTTCATTAGAAAAACAATGTAATCACACAGAGGTAGTTAAAAGACCTATAAAAATACATATGTCAGAAGACTGCCATACACTGGAGATTAAATCTTGGATACTTTTTATAAGTATTTGGAATTGGCCCAGGAAAACACCATTGGAATAGTATGTGGAAATACCTCAGCAAGATATCAGAGAGAGACAGTTTTTTTTTTCTTTTAGTAGCTTTTCATATTAAGAGTGTACCCTGAAACAAAAACTTATTTTAAAACAAAACAGAAATCAGCTTTAATCTCATTATATTTCCTTATATTCTCTCTCAGAAATCCCATTCTCTTTCCTTAGATAATCCATTTTTTAAATTATAAAAATGACTGATTCATACTGTCTCTCTTTCCTCAAATCTCCTGGCTGCCCACAGTCCTCCACCTTCTCAGGCAATCATGTAATTTATTTTATGTCGCCATGAAAGCAAAATCTATTAGAAAGAACTTGCTCCTACCAAATGTTCTTAAAGGGGCAGGAGGAATGGCTCAGCGGTTAAAGCGCTTGAGCAAGCGCTAAGCCAAGCGCTAAGTACCCGAGTTCGATTCCCCAGCACCACATAAGCTGGGCATGGTGGCGCATGCCTGTAATCCCAGCACTTGGGAGGCTGAGACAGGAGGATTGCCTTGAGTCCAAGGCCAGCCTGGGCTCCATAGTGAATTCAGGACCAGACTGGACCACAGAGCAAGACCCTGTCCCCCCCCCCCCCAAAAAAAAAATAGCCCAAATGTTCCTGAAGACTTCTTCTACACTTAAGGTCTCTGATCCCTGAATTTGTAATTTTTTTTTAAAAAAAATTAATTCAGTTCAATTTTTATTTTATTTCATTTTATTTTTGAGACAAGATCTTGCTCTGTAGATCATGCTAGTCCTAAGCTCACTGTGTAGCCCAGGCTGGCCTTGAACTCATAGCAATTCTCCTGCCTCAGAGTTCCTAGTACAGGGAGTATATGTGTGCACCATCATGCCCAGCTAGTATGTGGTGTTGGGGCATTGTACCGAGGCCTCATGCTTCCTAGCGTCGTGCTGTAATCACTGAGCTATGCCTCAGCCTTGATCCCTCAATTGCATCTTCTAAAATGTGTTTCCCCAGTTTTCCTAAATTCTCTCTATCTCCCCTGTGGCTCCCACATCACATAAAACTTCCTTCATTTCCACATTTCTCCCATCTAATGTTTCTATTTCTGTCTGAACTTGTAAAGAATTCTGTCTTCAAAGTGTTACTTAAAATGCTACCTTCTGCCTGAACACTTCATTTCCTCTCCAACTCTTCCTTAAAACTGCACCTCCCAAATTTCTGTGCCTAGAACACCTTTCAAGTTATTCTTGTCCATGCAAACAGTGAAGTCCCCACTGCCCATGTGACTCCCGGTAGGGTCACAGTAAGACCATTGTGACCTCGTATGCGTGTGTGTATTCTTTATTGCATATTATATTATGTATTATATTTCGATGCATGTATATTCATATACATAATATATGACATATACACACAATATATAATGACTGCATTTTATATATAAATATACAGTGTAGACATATACATTATAATTGTGCTATTATATATGCATATCCAGCTGCACATATAATGACCTTCATTGCTAAAAAGATAAGTGCAACCCAGGCTGGATTCACTGTCATGTGGTCATTGTTACTATATTCATGACTTTTCCTGCTGACTTGAAAATAAAGGAACAGGAAAATATGTCATCAATCCTAAAAGCATATGAGCCCTAACCACTGGACTCCTGACATTACATGTTTGGATGGCCTGGACCCCGAGTTTCCGGTCCTTCCCTTCCTTAGGCTCTAGCAGTGTTCCACAGAGTTGCTTATCTCCACCTGTTCCGAAATGTCATCAGTGACACTGTACTCTCCGGGTGGGATTCCTCCCACCTCACTGGATACTGTTTCTCAGTCTCCCTAGAAGCACATGGCTTCTCTGCTTGGCTTGTAAATACAAAAGTGTTCCAAATCTGAGCCCAGCAAAACTTTTCCAGTCCCTTACACTCAACCATTAGATATTCTTGCTTGATCTCATGGCTTTAAAAAAAAAAAGTGGGGCATCTTAAATTTATACCTCTGCTCTCACTTTCCCTCTGGACTTTAGATTTATAAATCTTAAATGCCTAATTGATGTGTCCATTTGGATGTTTTACAGAAATCTCAAATTTAATTTCTTTAAAATAGAATCCCCTCATCTTGATTTTCTCTAGGACTTCGCACCTAAATGTCACTCAGCAGCTCAGGCTAAAATCTGTAAACTCACCCTTGACTTTTCTCTTTTTCTTATGATTTTTTTCCTCAGTGAAAGCTAGTATCAGCAATCTCTTCAAAATGTGCTTAGTATGGTAATACATCAGAATATAACCATTTAAAAATGAAGGATTGGATAGATTTATGGGTCAAAGGATAGAAGTTAAAAAAATCACCATATTGGGGAAAATATTCATTCACTCTCTGATTGATGATGATAATGACCCAAAAGTCTTATGTTTTAGGAAATACGTCTTATCCAAATCAAAATAATTCCATGAACAGATATAAAATGAAGCTTAAATGGCACAGAAACATGCACTATGGGTTGTAAATTGTGGAATGTGGCAGACAGAAAATTTCTACGGCAGGAAGAAAAATGCCAAGACATTGTCCTTTAACAGACTCCAAAAAAAAAAAAAAAAGGGAGAACATTTCATAAAGAGACGATCCTCAGACATTGAGACAGCAAGACGAGAACAAACGTTAGTCAAAGTCACACTTATCCAGGTGTGAGGCCTTACTGTCCTTGCAATGAAATGTTGGTAATTACACTCTTCCAAAGCAGTGGAAGAACATTAATGATTTTTCAATGAGTGAATCAACCAAAGACACTTACGGGAAAAGCAAAGTGGCACAGGAACTAAAGAAAGAACCTGAATGTGCCACATATCAAAGATTTATGAGCTAGTAAGTGTGTGAAATTCAGAGAGAGGAAAGGAAACCACATCAACAGGCACACAGCAGGTCCTCCAGGAGCCTCGTTCTACAGAGTAAAATGACTGAGTAGTCGTGGCAGGAGTGTTTTTTATTTAGGCTAATCATTTGACAGTTTTCTTTTTCAAGTCAAAATTAACACAGATTTTCAGATGCTCCTTTAGTAAACTACAATGAAGGCCATGCACAACCCCTGAAAGAGTGTGAAAGGTCAGACGAGATTATCTCATCTTCCTCAATCTTAAACAACACGGTATTATCTCTACATACTCTTTGCAGACGTCTCCATGTCCCCAGACCAGATTCACTAATGCTTTATATCCCAATGTATTCCTTGGGATTTATTTTCATCAATCTGCAGAGAAAATTTTTAATAAAGAAAACTGGTGGTCAATTACTGAGTTGAACTTCATGAGTTCAGATTGAGTTATTTGCTGGAAAACGTTCATGCAAGGTAATATGAAAATTGCATTCAATTTTCAATATGATCCAAAATTTGTGTGTTTTTTTTTCTTTTAGCTTGGGTGGATACAATCAGAGCTGAGAATACAATGTAAGCAATTTTTACTTCAATTTCGATGAGTGCCCAGCAAAAACTGTTCTGGTGAGAAATATTTTTGTGATCGTAAGATTAACAGAGAATCAAAATGTAGAATGTCCCACCTTCCTGGTCAATTTATTTAATTAACTAGAAGACTTTCCTGTTCTCCTTTTCTGTCTGGTGTCGCTAAGCTGTTATCAATTACTCTGCAGGCCAAGGCAATTTCACCTTAAGTTGCAAGCTAGTGAGAAAAAAAAAATCAGCAGCAGGAATGGCATGTTCTGAGCAGCGAAGCTGCAGTCAACTATGAATTAAATTAAATGTCTGCAGAATTACACAACATGTCTGCACTTGGCTGATAACTACATAATGTTTATTGGACTTCCACCCTACACCTTGGAGAGGAAAAATAATATTTATATCACATCACTTCTATGTTATGGATGTTCTATTATGTTGCTATGGAAACCTACCAATTCTTTTCACTATCACATCTTTTCACTATCACACACAAACACATACACACACATCAAACAATAATGGGATTATACATTCGGAAACACTTTCCTCCAAAGTTCTCCATGCAAAATAAGAAGTTGGAAACTTGGTCCGGTGAGAAAGAATAGTATGAGATTGTATGTGAACCACAGGCTTTACTCAAAGCTATTTAGCACTTTTTCCCATTGGTACTTGTGTTTTCTGTGATGAATATTTTCATGGATGGTCAGCATTTGCTAGAATAAGATTCTCTGAGTCATGACATCCTCATGGTGTACTTATTTCCAATGACAAGAAAGAGATACTTTCTGTTTGTTTTCTTGAAGGCACTGGCCCAGATTCCTCCCACAAATTTTGTGACAGGGAATTCACTGCTAGGCTCACGCTTTCAACTATGCATTTTCAGCACAGGTAATTTCTGAAATACTCGATCTTTCTTTTGCATCACTGTCACATATTGGGATGTGACTGAAGGCTAATCACACTACTTATTTGCAGTATTATTTTTGCATAAAGCTGCTTAGAGGAAAGTGTTCCACTTTTGAATGAATTACCAGGAGAAAAAAAGAAAAGTAAATTATAAGAGACTAATTAAGCATAATTAAGAGAATCTCTCTATCCGATATTCACTCTCTTAGCCAACTAAACAGTTTTATCCCCCAACACCTCCCTTACAGGTCTATTTGAGGGCAAGACTGAGGGAAGTAAAAATTAGCAACATTCATTTGTGGTCAGAGGGCCTCACAAAGCAGCATTTTGGTTTTCTATTATCTTACATTTTCTTGTGGCAATCATTAAGCAATAATAGTAAAAAGAAATAAGCACTGAAGCACTTTTTTGGCAGTTCATGCAAAATAGGCTGGAAGTGAAAGCACAGAAAGTATTTCAGTTTTAAATAAAATTTCAGTGGAATATTACTTGAGCATCACTTAGCAAAATAATAGGCTGCTACGTAGATACTGCTGTATCAAACTGATACTACTGAATGACACAAACTAGTGGAGTAACATAATTGAACCCAAAAGGCAACTTCTGGAGTAGTATTTCTGGTGAGGCGTCTTTCATACATGTAGCATATGCTACACAATATTAGTGGGGGTCATTCCTGAGAATTTGAATTATATTAACAGGAATTTTTTCATTTCTTCTTTGTGCTCTTCACTATCTCCCAATTATTAGAAATGTTCTTGACTCTTGCAACAGAACACCTGACTAATAAGTAGTTTAGACACATACGGGCTCACTTTGGTACATGATTATCATTATTAAATTTATCAAAATGAATGTATAATGTAAAAGCATCAAGACATTCAGAATGAACAGCGGCTGGCGTTCTTTTGTCTACATAATGAAGCTTTCTTTTTAATTTTTCCATTCTTAGCTTTGCCCTTTCTTTTTTATCTCTCTCTCTCTTATAGGCATTTGGCTTGGCAACTGCAAAACTCCTTTCCTCTAGGACAGGATCATGTCCAATTTTTAGGTGGAAAATGGGTTGAGGAGCAGTGTTCATCATGTTTGTTTTGCTCATGTCTTTATCCAAGTCCTTCATGTGGATTACCTTCCAAACCAATTTATTTTCTTACATGATGTTTGTGAGAACTGGGTTACAGAGCCCTCCACAGCTTCACAGCTTGCAGAGATAGATTATTATATTTGTTTTTCCACTCATCATGAACTGCTACCTACATGTTGTGGGAACAACAATAAACAAACTCGGGTTTCTATCAGCAAGAAAGACAACATCAGTGTGGACTGAATAATGTGGTATGTTGACAAATGCCCTGATTGCTCCTGGCCCTAAAAATTAAGATCTGTGTCTTCTTTTCTGAAACCTGTGAATAATGAATTAACTCATGTGACAAAAAAGGGGATCTTTGAAAACATTTGCATTGGGGTTTGGATCTGAGATGGAGACAAGACCCTGGATTTTCCAAGGGAGCAACAGAAACAATTACATGTATCCTTAAAAGAGAGCAGGATGGTAGAGAGAGGCCACACACACACACACACACACACACGCACGCGCGCGCGCGTGAACGTACATGAGAAAGGTGTGAACACTGCAGCAGACAGAGGTTAGGAATATTGGCATATTCTGCCTACAAAAAGCAAAGAAGACATTCTCCTCCAACTTTTACCTAGGTACTGCAGCCCTACAAGCAATGATTTTGGGCTAGTATTACTCATCTTGGACTTCGGGACTTCAGACTGCGAAGAAATAAATCATCAGTTTGTGATAATTTGTCACAGAAGCCAAAAGAAACTTACTCTGATAGAGCACTAACACTCCATATCAGACGCATGATCTCCAATCTCTCTCTCTCTCTAAGTTTATACTTTAATAGTAATATAGTACTACAGGGAGGCAATTAATATATAATTATTACTTTAAGTCACATGTAATATTATATGTCATACTTCTAAAACACTATTCTACTAGCACGCTTAGAACATTATTTAAAAAAATTACTTTGTCAAACAAAGAAATAACCTTATACTTCCATTTTAAGAAAATAGAATATTTTTTAGTAAATATACTATTCGAACAAATCTTACTATCATCTACAGGTATCTATAATCAATTTCCAATGATTTCTGTATAAGAAACTGTCTGATTGCTCACATAAATAGTTTTGACTTTACCGAACACTCCGTTAACATTCTGCTTGCAAATTCTTTTTGCTGTTCAGCGACAACCTTAAAATTGGAAATAGACATTTTTACGTGAAAATCAAAATAGATTCATACACAGTCTAAAATGTGTAACTGGGACGAATGTTTAAGGAATAAATTAAGAATATGCGGAAAGACTCCTGCTCTCAATTTTCCTTCAGAGGTTAAGTTAGCAATAGTATCTCTACTCCGTCATGGAAAAGAAATGAATGATCACAGAATACTGGTTTCACTTCAAAGTCTGTGATTAAGTTTTTCCTTTTTTTCCCTGGGGAACTCAACGTGACACAGGCTATGTGCCAGCTATGATCTCTCTGCCATCCACAACAGTGCTGGCTGAGAAGGCCACCTGCTCCACATAATCACTTTAAGGACACTCACTGTCTCCTGATTCAAATGACCTATTTTGTTGTGAAATAAGACATCTATTAACATCTACTGTGTGAAATACGCTCTTGATTCTAAGTGACTTCTTCACAGTCGACAAACATCCCCAGATCAATTCGAAGCACCAATCTCTCCGGGTGTGTCCAGCAGAGTTCTGTTCCCAGGCACAACAAGAAAACAACACCCTGCAGATGACCAGAGACAAGTGACTGGGCACATCGGAACCCCAGCCGAATGGAAAACTCCAAAATTGTTCCTCTGAAATCCTCATTCACATAACCTAAAAAGATAATTGTGATTCTTTCATGGATAAACCAAATATTCAAATCTAACCACGAGGAGAGAACATGCTCCACCCGACGCTTACAGTGATGGTATGTTCATCAATAGACACTCTTTGTTCCCGACTTCCTTCCCCAACACACTGACCTAGAAATCTCCCAGGACTTCCAAGTGGCAGGATTTCCAAAAAGAAGTTTAGTAATTAGGCATGTAAAATAGTTACTTAGCTGTGCATAACAACAAGTTCTAGAATGTAAGCTTGGAGATCTCCTGTCTGGAAGATTCTCTTTCCTTTGCATCTGGCATGATTATTTGCTCTTTTTCCAAAACTGTCCTTTGTAAAAAAATTTGGTTACTCTATTTTCTTCTCCTCCCCTTGCCTCTTAGGTTTTCTCTTGTTTGCTGCTCCTCAGCCAACGAGTGGAAGACAATTCTCCATCTTTCCCTTTCTTCCTTCTCTCTCTCCTCTTTACTGTCTTGTCTTTATTCCACTGTTCCCTGTGTATCTACTCTTCTTTCTTATCCTTTCTTCTTCTTGTCCTGTCTTTTGGCTCTTTATTTTTTGGAACTTTCTTTACCATCCCTTCTCCTCTGTTCTCCTCATTCTTCCTTCCTTCCTTTCTTCTTTTTTGGGTTTATTTGGTATTTACTCCAGCTTTTCACAATGATCTTACTGTCTTCTACAATGAAGTTGTTATCTATCAGGCGAAACTTCTACAATTAGCCTTTCTAGCCATTATTTTTAAAAGAATTAGTCTTTCTAGCCACTACTTTTAAAATATGCAAAAATCCTTTAATAAAAATTTAAAACTCAATAAGTTACCAGCAAGTAAAGATCCCAATTAGGACAGGAAGTTGTGAAAATAAGTTTATAAAGTCACATTATGCCACTTTTTAAAATTCTAGGTTAGGCTTATCCTAAAGCAGCACTCTGGTGTTTTTTAGATCATCCTATGCTCCGAAGCATTCATTTGATCTTTTCTTTAATGTCTTAAATATATTTTTGTGTTAAGCAACATCCTGCTTTAATCCATTCTACACCACCATCAGGATTAGTCATCACATGACTAAACACAACACATTACTCCTCTGTCTAAAATAATCCAGCCTGCATCATGTCGAAGGCATATGGTAGAGAAGCTGTTTGCCATGTGGCCTCCAGGAAGCAAAAAACCTCCTCCCAAAGAGCCCCCCATTTATTTATCTTTCTTCTAGGAGGCCCACTCTCCCAAGGATTTCACCCCAGTTCAATACTGCCATGTCTCTAGGATAAACACCTAAAGCATGAACTTTGGGAGAATGCTGAAGATCTGAACTTAGGCACCAGATTCCATCTCATCTTTCTCTTTCCTACGCCTGATATACTCTTAAATCTTTGTTTTTTAAAGCTCACACATATGTTACTTTAAAATATTTTTCTTGATCATTTTTCTTTTTATCCAAGTGAGTTACTGGCTCCCGACACTGTGCTCCCATATCACCTTGTAAAGGCTGCTACAGACGTGTGAGCCTCACTGATTCTATTGGGGGTCACTAGACCTGCTTTGCCTATCACTGTAGATGAGCTACAGTTTGCTTTTTTCCCCCCCACTTTACTAATATGTACATATGTGATACATAAATTTTACATTGAACTTGAGTATTCCAGGCACATATATATTGCATCAAAATTACAATCCCATCCCCTCTCATTTTTGACCCTATCACATCCTTACTCCCCTAAATCCCACCATCCCCCCATTTGGTTATACGAAATGACTATACTCTGGGCTTCACGTAATAACGAAACCATTCGATATTTAAACCTCTGTGTCTAAGTCACTTTGTTAAGAATGACGGTCTCAAATTGCATCCATTTACCTATAAAAGTCTCAAAACTTCCTGTGTTTATAGATGAGAAGTACCCCATTGTGTATATATATCACAATTTTTGTATCCATTGGTCTTGGATGGAAGTTTGGTATCTTCCATGTTTTATACATTTTAATTTTTGACCGTGTGAATTACAGGTCACTGAAATTGGTCTATACATTAAACACAAAATACAGGCTGCCTTTGAAGGCTAAGGGTGGAAAATAATGCATATCTATATATATTTAAATGTTGTTTATATATTCAAATGGTAATATTGTACATGTATCTGTTTAAGCAAAATATATACTTACGGTATAAGGGTGACTATTTTTTTACTTTTATACAATGGTTAAACAGGCTTTAAATGCATTTATACTTAAATTTATAGATGCCATTTTCTTTTATTAATGATGCTGTTCTACAGGACTGGCACCCCTTCTTAGAATAACAGCATCTAGAAGATGTCACTTCTAATTGGTACTCCGCAAATGTTTCATAAACAAATTAATTAGCAACACTTTTTAATGCTGTCTTATAAACTTATGATCCATTAGCATCACATGAGTGTCAAAGGAAAAACAAACCTTTCAAATGGACAATCTAACATTTGGTGACTCAGAGTGGTGCCGTTTGCCACAGCAGCAACAAAATTATGCTTTCAGATCAGGAAAGAAATGAAAGAAAAGTTCAAAGATCACGTTGCCTCTTATGAGCAAAGTCTGTGCCATGTGCTGTTGTAAGTTAGGATGGGCATCAAATCATATTACTGCCTCATAACTTCTCATGCAGTGAATGCTTACTGGACTTGCATGAGGGCAGAAGCCAATCACATTTGCTCAATCTATCACCTCCAGCCACAGATTTCTAGTATGAATCACTCTGAGAGTGCAGTCTGCGACAGAAATCTGGCCGAGACTCGGGTCGGAGACTGTATGGAAAATCAGTCCCATATGAGAGTCCAGTCCTAGCTCAAACTCTCTGTGTACCTTAGATGAGTTTCTTTCTGTCTCGTAGGACACACCAGAATTAAAGAAATGATTCTGGAAACTTCTCTACACTTTACTGGGAATGACTAATGCTTTGTTTGAGTCTCTGAAATATTTTAAACCATAACAAAACTGTTTTCATAAATGGACATATGATGTTCTTTTTTCAGCTAAAAATTCAAAGGGCTACTTTATCTGCTTTACAGATTTAATAAATAGAAAAACAGCATATAAATTATCTGACTATAAGTTTTGTCCAAGGAGATTAAATTTCTATTAAATTCACAGATACTATTTCCAGTTATTCGGGGCAGCAACATCAAAACAAAACAAGCCACTACTACTTACAAATTATTTTAAAAATGATATTGCCTTTAATTTTTTAGATACTTCCTCTTATCTGTTTTTTACAAGTTTAGTGATATTCTATTACACATTTTTTTCTAAATAAAAGAGCTATTGGATTATTGTCTTAACTGAATAATAAAGTTCCCAGAATATGAGAAATCATATTTCAGAAAGTAAGTATTGGTATTTCTATCACTGTAATCCTTACAGCTGAACAAAGTGTCACATGGAGCTTTGCAAGGGTGATGAATCTTCAATGAAAATTAAATTTATCAGTGACTGATATAACATTATAAAATATGTACTTGGCTTTTTTCCAATTCCTTACATACAATTCACATAATCCTCGGGAGCCCCAGTGTTTGTCTGTTTGTGTATTAAAGAGTTGAGTGACAGCCGGCAGATTCTGAACAGCTTCAGGGGCCAGGGCACCATATGGACCAAAATGCACCTGGAGGATTTGGGTGTTTAGACGTGGCTCTCAACCTCTGGAATTGGGTAATAGCCTGAAGGTTAAGGGCATCATCAATGGTCAATGATTTTATCAATTATACCAAAGTAAGAAATAAAAATTTAAAGTGGAAAAGTGCAGAGTCCACAGAGTCATACCTAATTTCTTAACAGATATCTAGGGAGGAAGGGGAGACAGAAAAAGTGAGGGGGGGGGTGGGGAGAGGGAGAGAGAGAGAAAGAGAGAGAGAGAGAGAGAAACTATGTGAAATGTCTTAGGGACTCACTCACTCACTCACTCACAGGACGAAAGTGTCAGAACTAAATTAGATTCAAAGACATTCAACTGGTATCCACTGTCTGACTGACTGTTGGTGGACAGAAACTCGCACAAACTTCTAGGTAATCAGAGGTCATAAAAATTTACGCTGATTGTTTAGAGAACGGAAAAACCTTATTTAGTGTATTTCCTACATCATTAGAGCTGGACAAAAAGATATATACAAAAATAAATACAATATAAAAGAATACCTTAGATTAGGATTAATATTTTATATATTTTTCTAAATTATAATCTATAATTAAGATTGAATAAGAATGAAGAAAAAATCATAAAAATACCATGGCAATTTCTTTTATACTCAAAATGTTCTACAAAGTGTAATTGGATTTACTGTAAATATGACATTGTTTTACAAAGGGCGACTGGAGTTCAGAGGACTTCTTAGCTTGCCCCTAGATTCATTTCAATAATATAATAATAATAGCAGATTATTCCATTATAAGAATGGAAGAAATGTCCGCATGAACATCACATTATTTTCCTATAGTTATTATAATAAATTCTGCAAACTATGTGGTTTAGAACAGCATTCATTTATTTTTTACATTTTCAGGGACTGGAAGTTTGACATGAACATCGCTAGGTTGACGTCCAGTGGTTAACAAGGCTACGCTCTGTGTAGAAGCTCTTGGGAAGAATGTATTCTTGCCCTGCCCAGCTTCTGTTGCTTGTTAGCATCTGATCTGCCTCACTCCAGTCTCTGCCTTCATGGTTTCACTGTTTCTGCCTTCTCTTTCTATGAAATCTTCCCCCCGCCCCGCTTTTTTTTTTGAGACAGGGTCTTGCTCTGTAGCCCAGGATGGTACCGAACTCATAGTAATCCTCCTGTCTCAGCCTCCAGAGTGCTGGGATTACAGGCATGCGCCACCATGCCTGGCGCATGTGGTGCTGGGGAATCAAATTCAGGTCCTTAGTGCTTGCCTTTAACATGCCGAGCCATTCCTCTAGCTCCTGAAATCTTTTTCCTTCCTCTTGCAAGACACTTTTAATTGCCACCACACTGATCATGAAATATAATTGCCCATCAGAATTTTTAAAATAATTCTGTCTATAAAAATGTTTTCCCTTATTATAAAGGAATGTTCGTAGTGTCCAAGGAGTCAGGGGCAAGATATTTAGGTGGTCATTTTCCCACCTACTACGGACACTGAACATATTGCTTTTAGAACATTGAGAGAGTCATTCCTAAGATTCTTATCAACATTCTGAGGTTTTGCCAGATACAGTGGCACACATCTGTGATCGCAGCACCCTGGAAGGGGAAGCCAGACAGTCACCAATTTGAGCCCAGACTAGGCAACTTGGTTACTCAGCAAGACTCTGCCTCAGGAAAGATAATTTTTAAAAATGAGCTTGCAACATAGCTCAGAGTGTAAGTTCTTGTTCAATCCCCAGTACTAGGGAAAAAAATCAACAGATTTTTCTATATTTTAATTTTAAAAGTTGAAAAATCTCCTAAGCCTTTTTAAAATTATTTTAACCTTCAAAGCCTTTCCAGTCATGGTCACTCAATCAATATTTACTGACCCCCTAGTCAAGTACTACTGCTAATATGACAGAATTAAAAGTACATATTTTAGAAACACGGAATCTTAGATTTTAAACTCAACATCATAAAGGTCTTAATGTTAATTGCCTGCCCACTTTAGACTATGAAATATTGACTTTCTGATGGAGCTTAAAGTCAACATAGTTTCCAATAATCAGTTTAATCCTTTAATGTAAAGCTATAAGCACTGTTGTTCAACCTTACTCGTTGTGTGTTATGATATGTAACAGGACGACAGCTGAAAGAGACATATCATCACAGTAAACGTTTGTTACATCATTCATGTGTTCAATTTCTTAGGACACAGTCGATGTTAAAAGGAAGTTTTTCTTAGTCAATGTTTGTCTAAGTTTGTGATTGCAGCCTTAAAATTCATTCATGTATTTAGGCAGTAATTGTTTTTTAACCATCTTCATCAGAATAATGGTGGACTAGGTGCTGGGCTGACAACCAGGCCATTGGAAAGCAGGGACTTGTCATCCTAGGAAATGGAAGTCAGAAAAAGACGCTAGGGAGCAAGATACAGGAACACCGGTCCCAATGTTGGGGCCCAGAGATGATTCCCCTGAAGAATTCAGCAAGCAGAGACCAGCCAAGACAACCCATATAAAGAACCTGAGACGACGCAGCATTCTTCATGAAGATTTTAGTCTGAAAGACGCTCATCATGTAACAGGCCTGAAGTAGTGGGAGAACGCTGCTGGACTCTAGATGGCAAATTTAAGAATGGCTGAAAGTCGGAATAAGAACACATTTTGAAGAAATGAAGAGCTGCCACTTCGTGAAATTTCTTCTGAAGCAAAAGAGGTCACCCTGTCTCATAAGAAGACCCTTATTCTGTTCGTGAAGAAAAGTTTTAAGGTTGAGAACCAAAAAACGACAAGTTGGGCAACTAAATCAGGTACCCAGGAAGAGAGAAAGTGTGTAGACAAGTTGTTGTATTAGAGGAATATTAAAACATGCCAGTATTAAATTAAGAGTCATTCATTATTAGATGTGATGAGAGTTAGTATGAAAAGAATCAAAATGGGGAAAAGGTTGAAGTTCGGACAAAGTTTAAGTTCAGTTCAAAGAGGCTGAGAAGACAGTGGGGCAAAAAATGGAGAGCGACGTAATCCCATTTATCAATATCAGGGACAATTTCTTTTGCTTTTTGTGTCTTCGCTAAGATACCACCAAACTCCAGAGAGATTGGCCTATATCAAGAACTCAAACAGCGATCAGTGCTAGTGAGGCTGTGGGGAAAAAGGAACCCTCCTGCACTGCTGGTGGGAATGTAAACTGGCACAACCAATATGGAAAGCGGTATGGAAGTCTCTCAAAAAAGACTGGAAATAAATATCCCCTACAATTCAGCAAAACCTCTTCTGGGACTATTCCCAAGAGGGTTTAAACAACACATAACAGAGATACATGTATACCCATGTTCATAGCAGCACAACTAACAATAGCTAAAATGTGAAAGACACCTATATACCAATCAACAGACCAATGGATACACAAACTGTGGTATTTATACACAACAGAATACTATGCATCTACAAAGTCAGATAGGTTGGAGGCTTCTGTAGGCAAACTGAGGCAACTTGAGACCATTATGCTTAGTGAAGTGAGTCAGAAGCAGAAGGTGAACTATCAAATGTTTTCTCTAATATGAGAGACACATCATAGTTATCTCACGGAACTTAATGTGCACAAAATGGGAACTGGGTAGGGGGAGGGCCAAAAGGAGAGAGGGGAAGGTCTTGTACCCTTGCCATGATATGTATGTGTGTAAAATGCTCAAGATTAATGTAAACTAAGTTTTTTACTTATATGTATCAATAAAATGGGAAAAATTGGAGAGTGATGTGGGATTTAAAACTTCTTTTGACCGTTCTGTTGGTCTTAAACACGGATCTGCTTAAAAGTGCTGGTGTATATACACATTTGAGTTCCCAGAGAGGTTTAATTTGGATTCATATGCATATAGATGTTTGAAACCACGAAGGAGCTGGTAATGATCAGGCTCCCAGAGGTACATACATCCCATGTGGGAGTAAATTAATTTGATGCCTAACTCTGGATATTATGTTGAGGTTTGATTTTTTAAACAATTAGATATAGGGGAAATATATTAATATTAGAATAGCAAGTATGAGGTATCATTATTAATACCAGTAATACTGTTTAAAAGTACGATTTTATATTTTGTGAAGGACTTATTTTTAGGGCTTTCAATAAGATTGTTAAGTAATGACAGTTAACACCAAGGTCATAGTTTTCAATGTGCATCTTTTGAATAATGTTTATGGAATATTCACACCTATTATGCAAAAAACCCTACATTTTCAGAGTTTCTGAATCTCTCTCTAACTTAGATTCAACCTTGCTAATGAGTCATCCTACTGAAAATGTTAACTGCACCATAAATATTCTGTTGACATGGAAGAATATAAGATGAAGAAGGAGGAGGAGGAATCTATTTTGGGAGCAGAGCAAGGTCCCATGTGTGCACAGAGATGTCCCCAGCGTGAGCACACAGAAGGATCACACAGCTCGCTGCCCTCCGAGCTTTCCCTTGCTTCTAATGTATTCACCGTGCTCACCATCAGAGGTGCCTCTCGCTTGGATTTTATGGTTTCTCAACCTTCTGGCGTTACTTTCAACCTTGCTAGTGACAGAAGTGCTGCTACTGTTGCTTTTTTATTTTCTTTTCTG
Organism: Ctenodactylus gundi; assembly: GCA_004027205.1. Classification (NCBI taxonomy): domain Eukaryota; kingdom Metazoa; phylum Chordata; class Mammalia; order Rodentia; family Ctenodactylidae; genus Ctenodactylus; species Ctenodactylus gundi. The sequence goes on from PVKB01000063.1 coordinate 862,069, forward strand.
AGAGAGATAGTTGCTGTTACTTGATTTTGATGGGAATAATATTTGGACTCTTTAAAAAAGCAGGTATTCCAGAATATGTATGTACAATTTACTATTTAAGTCAAAGGCCACCTTCCTCAAAAAATGGCATAGAAGTGGAATATGAACTGTCATTGAGCCACCACGAGTTCTCATGGGCTCAAAGCACTCAGCACTTAGGACAGCTGGTTTGCCAAGTGGTGAGAGTTCATCTGTATTTGTGGTAAGTCACCTTCCTTGGCACTCCTTGTGGCCCTGGCAAAACTATTCAACAAGCTGTATGGTTTTACCAGGGTGTCCAAGTCAAGGGAACTATGGGCTTTCTGTGTTACACACCAAACTGCAAGAAGTCCTGGGGGAAGAAAAGAATTGATGGATATAGAATCCAATACCCATTTTTATTCATACCAAGTAAAGATGGGTGCCATGTTAAAATAAAGCTGAAAGTGACACTTAAAGACAAGGCTATTTATCTTGTGTTTTTACACCAGCTAATTAATAGTAATATTCTCTCATGGGCTCCATTTTACTGTCAATTAACTACTATACTTTTATCACTACTATACATATATTAACTTGTTATACTATGTCCTAAAAGGTCCTTTAGTGAGTCACCCTTCCATCAACTTCCTCCTTTCTAGGTTTTCATCTGGATCAATTTTTATTCTCTAGTTTTTAACCAAACAAGGGAAACAGAGATGGACCTATTTTCCATCCATTCACTTTTCATGACATATTAGCAAACCAAGTTTTTCAGCCCTCAGCCTATGGTCGGTGTATGGCTCAAAGAAACTCTGAATGAGACCTAAGATAAATTTGTAAACTCCTAAATCATTATGAGACCTTCTTGTGATTAAAAAAAATATTGTGAGGTTCTTGAGCATGGATGTTATAAACTATAATGAAACAGAATAGAATAATCAGAATACATTCTCTCCACCAATTTGGCTAGAAGGAATGAAGAAAACATTAAACTAGTGGGATATTTTGTCTTGCTAATGTATCCATGACTAATTTGATGGGTATACTTGGAATTCTAAGTTCTCAAGATATTTGTCCAAAATCTTTATTTACTTTACTCTTGGTGTGCTTCATTCTTGAAAACAGTTCACAGAGTGATAACGGTTCACTAAAACGTTAAACTTTAATCATTTTTTCAACCCAGAAAAAAATACCTTATTCACTCATAATTCTGCTTTCTCCTAAATGTAAGGCTACAAAATCTCATCTGCCTTGGGGACTTCCACTAAAAATAATTTAATATATATCGGAAATATCTAGCCTCTTCATTGCAGCTATGTAAAATGTGCATTGGCACAGAAATTGCAGCATTAGGAGATGCTGTAACTCTACACGTTAGGGACCACCTGTCAGAAACAGAGGTGAAGTTGATTTGAAATACCTCCAGGCCACTTAAGTCCCTAGTGCTAAGAAGTATTTGAATTTTTACTCTTTGACCCATGCCTGTTTAGATAATGTTGATTTTGGGGGGAAAAAGAGAGAATAACGATTTGCAGAATCTGTTCTACAGGAATGCATATTTCTCATTTTGCCCCTGCAATACAGGCTTAAGTGTACCACATTAGCATTAGTTGAGGCAGGACTAAGGTGAGTGTGCCCAAAAGCCATAGCAAGTATACCCATCGTGAAAACACTGGGAGATGTTCAAGGTTATGTCAAAAGTAGTAAGGAAACCATCCACGCAAGCATTCTAATGCAATAAACACGGGACCCGGAAACCACAATCCAATAAGAGAAGCGTGTTCCTAAATGTAGTGAACTTATTTTCCTTTAAAATAAACTGCAATGGCATTGCCTCTGGTTTTAAATTATCTACTTCATTAGGTTAAGAAATTACTTTTTCATTGTTAGCAAGTGGCTCTTCATCGGGGATCGTGTATCCAAGTGCCAAAATGTCACAGCTTAAATACTTAAAGTGCATATATTGAAGGAAGAAAAAAATCACTTAAGGTTAGAAAGCTTCGAGTGACTCTACAGCCATAGAGGGTTTTACATGGAGCCCAACAAATTCCTCACTGAATACCATCAATATTTATTGTCCCTAAGTTCTTCTTTATGTCAGGCAAATGAGAAAAATGATGGATTGTGTTCTACTGCATGAAAATGGACAACTCGGCATTCTTTTTAGAAATTACTCAGCCAGCCAAATATTTTTAGTTACTGAGGTATTTTCAACATTCTGAGAATTACAGGTAGATGTTCAGTATCATTGAACTGAGCAACTAAAAACAAGATCTCCACTTTGAGTTTGACAATGGGGGTTTTGTAGGACCTAAAAACCAAATAGGTGATGGCCAGTCAAAAACCAGGGTTCACTCCCAGCTGGCATGGCCCTGCCAAGTCTTCTGCAGAGGGAAGCCACTTTACTGTCACAGGAAAGATGGGACAAAACTATGAGAACTAACAACCTAAAGTGTATGTCAAAATCAAAATTTTCACAATGATATTTTTAACATCTTTTAATATAGGGGTTCACAGGGAACGCCTTAGTAATTATGCAATTATCCTTTAAAATTCAGAAGAAAATTACATTTTTTAAGGATAAATAAAGCTCTATACAAAAGTTTTCAACCCTAGAAAGAAAATTTTCTTTAACACAAAGCATGTATAAGTGGCCCAGCAGTTATTCAAACTGGTGTGCACACCACTAATCTAAAGGTTCCTTCACTGGAGGCTTGATGATTCAAGCAGGCCCCACAAACATTCATAAGAGACTAGGTCACTACAATGAGCACACATACTGTCTTATCAAATACAATCCTTGGAAGCTGAAGAAAAAAATTTCTCTTCAATGCCTCTTTTTTAAAGTTGTATCGTGACCACAATGGGATTCCAGAGAGGTCACACAAAATTTTGTACTTGCTGCAAGTGGAGAAAAGACTGAAAATAGGCTTGGTGTCAGAGGATATGTCAAAAGGTCTTGCAACATTCAAATATAACAATGTAACAAAAAGAAGGGACATAAACACATCGTAGTTAGAGCATGGATCTGACAAAAGTTAATGGCAAACAGCAGGCACTAACTATCTGCAAATACTGTCAGACCACAAGGTAGTGGAAGCAAGGGTATGTCCCCAAGGAAAAATTCAAGGAAGATACAGAACAGGTGACAGAGGACCTTGTGAAGACAATCTGTCGGTCTGCAGTCTACATTTTGACCGGTGAAGGAAACTACTTCAGAAAAGTAATTAGATCTTCTAGTAAGGATGAGTAGTGATTTTTTTTGTTGCACTTTATAGGCACCTGTAGTTGAATTTACATCTAAAACCTCTAATTACCATCTCTATGGTGCACACAGAGAGATTTTTACAAGTGCATTTTTATTACAGAGTCCTCAATGACCAGATGTTATGTAAAGGCTTTCTGTTTCTTAAAGTGTGTTTTGTTCCCTGAGGCATGCACAATCAACTGGAGAATCACCCGGAAAGCTGCTGCAAACTACATTCCTGGGTCCTGTTGCCAGGAAGTTCAATCGAGTAGGAGGGGCAGTGCCCGGAGGTGGCTAGGTGGGGGCCTTTAGTCTCCATTCCCCACACCAGCTTTCTCCTGTCTCTTCCAAGAAAACCCCAACCATTAATTATAAATGTACATCTTCTATACACTTTGAAAACCTGAAACATTAACGACCTTGAGTAATTTTATTAAAATGAAATTGAATCTTAATGGAATGTGCACACCATACAAACTGAGCAGAAAGAACACTTACTACATTCATCCTTCTCTTGTGGGACCTGCCCACCATGCTGTCGACCCTCGGCCCTCCCTCCTGCGTGAACACTCCACAGCCACCAAGGCAGGCAAATCCCAGATAGCCACAGTATAAATGAAAAACGCCTGGTAATACTCAGGCAGAGTCTGTTATCCTTTCTAGCATTATATCGGCTCTGTGACAGCCACCTGCTAAGCATGAAATGTTGAAAAACATGCTTGCAGTTAGGTCTATGAAAATAAGATTTAAGGAACTGAATAGAATCACAGCTTTTTTTTTTTTTAAACCAAAAGATGAGAGCTTGGCACTCAGAGTGCTAAGCTGCTTGGGAAAAGATTGTGGGATCAACCCTTGTACAAAAAAAAAGTAAATAAATAAAAATCTCCTTTAGAGGAAAAAAGAAAAACATGCTTTGGCCTTGACTTGAATTTTTTTGCCACATAAGAAACTCAAGATACAATGATGCTATTTGCTTGCATAGTATTAAATAGTTTCAGATTTTTCAATACTTGTATTTTTTTTAATAAACCTAGAGGACAAGGGATTTCTTACCTCTACCACTTTCTTCCTGGACGCTTTAAACAGCAGGCCCTGAAATAATTCATCCACTCTATGCATTCTCCACCAAAACATAAGGTAGAGCTGTTTGCAACTGATCTGCAATGCTAGTCCTTTCTTCTGTTCAATAGCCCATTAAATGGAAGCAGCCAATAGTTCTCTGTTGTCTTACCTAACTATCATGATTAAATTTTCTCTTGGTCTGCAACTTACCTCTTCTGGCTTAGACTAGTCTGTGGCTCTATGCCTTGGGGGGAGGAGAAGGAGAAGCCACCTACCTAATTTCTGCATGGAATATGTAATTCAGAATGTTTCTGCACATTAGCTCCATGAAAATATCCTTGTGACTTTACAACACACATCCTGCAAGAAAGATACCCTTGAAACCCAGCCAGGATTTGCCCTTCAGAACAGGTTGGTTCCTAAGCCCATCTCAAAGACAGGGTGTGCAAAAAAATCATACTGTCCTTGAATTTAGGAATCTCTTTGTTCCAGAAGATCCCTAATCACTGAATTTGACTACTACCTAAAGTAATTAAAATATCCAGGCCACAGAAAAAGGAGCTTCCTTTATATTGGCCAATTTTTAATTCACTTTTGTTTACTTCTGGGTGTACTAATGACACTCTAGTACCTCCTGCTACCAAATCTTCAATATTTCTAATAACTAACAAACCACTTTTATTTTTCCCATTTCTCTGTATAAAGTACTCAGGAATCTATTATCAGTTTCTAATGAGTAATTTGTTGACCGCGTAGTTGTTGATAACATAAGCATTGTTTAACTAAAAGAAAACATCTACTATTTTTAATGTGCCTGCCGCATCTCCATGACCAGTCACATAGGTCCCTTTGTTCCTCTTCCACTGTCATATTATGGGTTCCTTGTTTTAGGATGGTATTCATAAATTTTTCAAAAAACAACTTAAATTTTTACATAAGTAGGTACTTAATAAAATAGAATGATAATCACTGTTTCAAACTTGAAAACACATTACTGAAAGTTGAGGATGTAATTTAGTGGTTGGACATCTGCCTAAAATACGTAAGGTTCTGGGTTTAATTCCCCACATCCCAAAAGAAAACACCGTAAATTTTTTAAAAAGATAATAATTTAAAAACTACACATTATAGCCTTAAAGATTGCATATTATGTTTGATAAACTATGAGGTCATTTTATATATTAGCTAAAAATAAGTACATCTACTACAGAAAGTTGTTCCTATCAATCTTTACCAATAAAGATTTGTAAATATTGATGGTGTTTGAAAGTAGACATTCACACAGTAATGGAATGTTCAATTTTTTATAATAATTATTTCTTCCCAGTTGTATCTATCCCTAAAATCTCCATGATGGCCTAACCCCTGTTAATGATTTCTTCAATATTTGCAGAGATTTTGCTAGAGCTTGGAAGCAACTATGTTTTTCCCAAATTGCTTGATAGTTTATGTATGTTTAAAACTATCTACACATATGCACAAGCATAAATATCTAAGTCGCATTTTTCTTTGCTTCATTACACACACCAAAAGCTATTTCATTCTGTTTAAGGAGCAGATGGAATCCTATTTTATGAGTGAAGAGCAATTTATTCAACCCAAACACCCTAATTCATGGGCATCAGATGGGTCATCATATTGACATTACACATACATGTGTCTCTCTATGTATAGGATATATTTTTAGAATTGAAAACCATAATGTCATTTATACATCCTGTATTTTGGAAAATAAGCATGAGCCCTCATCGGCAATTCTTGAGGACACATTTTCATAGTCCTAAGAGAAAATGCTGATCTATAAATTTGGATTTAAAAAAAAATCTTTACAAATCACACAAGTGAAAATTGTATTGCAGGGCTGGAAGAATGGCACAGCGGTTAAAACATTTGCTTTGTAAGCACAAGGTCCTAAGTTCAATTCCCCAGCACCATATAAAACCAGGTGTGGTGGCACATTCCTGTAATCCCAGCACTCAGTAGGCTGAGGCAGGAGGACTGCCAACCTGAGGTAAGCTATATAGTGAGTTTAGAACCAGTCTGAGCTACAGAGCGAGACCCTGTCTCAAAAAAATGGCCTGTAGGTTTAATTTGCATTCCACTTAATAAAAGTGAGGTTATGTACCATTTCATATGTTTGGTAGTCATCTAACTTTTCATTTTTTAATAACACACAGACCAAAAATTATTATAAACATAGAGAAAATTTGAAAGATAGTGTATAATCTTTCCATATATTTCACACTGGTTTCTTGCTGCAATGTAATGCTTTATACTAGTATGGTAACTTTGCCAAAGTTAATTCAAACAGAGTGAACATGAAATTATTGACTAAATTATTAACTGACTTTATTCAGATCTAGTTTTTGCATGATGCTGTGTCCCTCTTCTCGGGTGCCATCCAGGGTCCCACACAACACTGTCCTATCCGGTGCTGGTCCTCGTGACTGTCACACTTGCTCAAACTTCCCTTGTTGTTCAAGAAAACTCCTTGACCGTTTTTAGGAATACAGTTGAGTATTTTATAGCTTCTCTCAAGACATTTTTGTTGTTGTTGTTGATTTGTTTGGAACTAATACACCAAGGCATAGTTTTTTTGTGTGTTTGTTCTTTTGGAGGTATGCTATGAGCTCTTTGGTTTGGTATCTAATAATTTTGGAAAGTTTCTGGCCCCTGTTATTCCATTTATTTTTTCTGTTTGATGCTCTTCTCTTCTGATACCAAAATTCTGATATGTTTTATTTTTACTGTCCTATGGTTTCTAAGTGTTCTTTTCCCCCAATTCCTATTTCTCCTTCTTTTTCTTTCCCTCTTTGAAGCTTCATTTTCTGCTTCTCTTTATTCAGTGAACCTGTATCTTTGGGCTTTGACCCTACCAGGAGTTTCTGTAGTGAATTTTTCCCCTGTATCTTACATCTATTTTGTATTCCTGATCTATATCTGTGAAGTCTTAGCTTCTGTTGACCATGTCCACAGGAAACCCACAGGTCTGCTCTAGTGAAAAGGCTTTTCCCCCAGCTGGAATAAGCCCTTAGTGCAAGCTTTCCTCTGCGGACTAGGCCTTTGTTTGGAACAAGGCTCTTGGTCCTTTTCACAGTGATAACTCCATAGGACTGCTACTAGGCGACATTTCTCAGATCTTTAGTGGAAGAATTTGATGGGTCTCCAGAAGGTATGCGCCCAAGAGTTTGAGCATTCCTTTGGGACTGGACTCCCCAGAAGTTTCTTGCTATGAGACCGATGTACACTAAAAGTCTAGATGCGAGGAATTTATCATTTAGGAGTCATCAACAATTTTTGGCTCCAGTGGCTTCTGGTCCAGGTAAGTCAATCTCTGGGTCTATTTGGAAGCTTGTGTCTCTCCTTATTTGCTGGGTGTTGGTCTGTCCTATAATCAGCTCTCTAATGGGTTCAATGAAGGCTACTGGTTTTCAGTTTAACAAGATTTTTCTTCTTAGTATAATGAATGACAATGTTAAGACTCTGTAGCTTAAAGTCAGGAGCTCCTGTAATTCCACTTTAATAAAATTTTGTCATCTACTCATCGTTTAATTAGCACATTTATCTAAAAATAGTTTATTGCTTAAAATGCTAATAATCATCTGAGACATTAGGAAAACACCTCTAATAGACTTGCTCCACAAACCTTCAATTTGTGAAAATACAATTTCTGTAAAAAACAATAAAACTAAGTGAAATAAAATGAGGTATGTCTGTGAAACTTCATTAATATTTTCTTTTATGGTTTCTGAGAACTGCATCACTCAAAAAATGTCACCAGTTTCATTTCAAATTAGTTCTCCTTTTCTTCTAATATATTTTCTAGGTACATTTTTATATTTCTGATATAAGAAATTAGGTTACTTTAAATAATATTTTTCAAATCTTACATAAAAAGAAACTTTAGAGTAGTATTGCCTATCAGTGGGAGAAATAAAATTTAATAAATAGTTTTGATGTAAGCAGATAGCTAGCTAGCTCTAATACAAAATAAGCTTTTACTTTTCATAATAATTTTTAGAAGAGAATTGATATTAAATGTAATATTTTTCACAGCTGGGAATGCAGGTCAGTGCTAACGTGCTTGTCTAACATGCATAACATCCCAGGTTCAGTCCTCAGCATTGTCAAAACAAAACAAAAAGATTTTTCAGTTTAATATTTGAAAAAAAAGGAGAAAAAACTCATAATGCAACAATTTCAAAAACAATATTTTCATTCCCTTCCATTAGTATCATAAAATATTATCTTTGGTTGACATAAAATTCTATACATTTTATTTCTTAAATTGTATATAAGCTGGGAGCACTCAATAACTTTTAATAATATTGTTTATTTTGTTATATTTCTTCCAATATAAAAGAAATACTTTCAAAATTGTATTTAACATAATTTTTAATTTTTGATAAACTTAAAAGTAAAATAACAGTAAATTTGGCTTGCAAATGTACCCTAAGGTAAAGGTTTGAGAAATAGTTATCTTTCCAAGACTTCATGGAGAAAGCAATAAATTGACTAAAGATATTACTTAATACATGAAGCCAGAAGTGGAAGAGGAGAAAGAGAAAAAAGAAGAAAAAAAAAGAATTTTTTTTTCAAAGCTCAGTGACAAAATCCCCAGAAACAGTAAGGTTGTAGAGGTAAGTTTTTGTTGTGTATGGTTTACCACAATTAAAAAAATTAGACTCTCTTTTTCAAATTTTTCATAGCTATACAATTATTTTGGCAGACTGTAATTGCTCCTAATTGTCTTAACTTTCTATTTAACTAAACATGTTTATTTTTAAAAGTAGCTATGGAAATTGACACTAAACTAATAAAAGGGCATTTTCCTCCATCCTCTTTGCTGACATCAAACATCTCTCATTTGAACAATAATTTTAGCAATTTAAATGAAAATATTTTAATAGCCCTTAGGCAAGTAGATCAACAAAGTAATCTTCCTGTCCTCATTAGAATAGGCCAACAACATAGTGAGATCTAGTTCTCATTTAGTCTTATGTTTCTGTTCCAGAGCTTAACAGACTAAAGAGAGAAAAAAAATATTATTCTTTTTTCATATCATACACACTATGATGTAGAAAAGGATTCCTCCAATGAAAGTAACAAAATAGATAAGCAAATCTCTTAATTCAAAGGCTAAACCTCACTCACCCATACAACTAATTCTTATTTAATTTTGCATTTGGCGCTAAACTTCCCATATATTTTTGAGTTGGATTGTTAGTTACTAACTGAATCTCAGGTCTAAGAACAGACACCGAAATGCCTGTGGCCAGCAGAGGGTGGAGAAGTTCATTTCCTCTTGGTCATTTTACCTACAGCATCACTATAGCCATGTGTTGATGTTGATGACCTATCCTAAAAGTTCTGGCTGTTTAAGGGACAGAATGAGATACATAGTGATATATAAGTCTTGTTTCCTAGTCATGAACCTATGATACCACAATTAGATTCAGATTTCAAGAATCTACTGCTATGTGCTACAAAATTTGAAGTATTTTGTAAGATTTCTGGACATAGTCCCAAGAGGCTCAGGATGTCATCCCTGGCAGTATTCTGGGTAGCCTGTTGGAGGTCATGTGCAACCACACTCAGAAATGAAAGATAGAATCATCCTGTTAGTAGTGCCTATCTCAAGTCGTGTGCATACTTGTCCACTTGCCAGCTGTGCACAAACGTATTGGCCCGTCTGAAGAAAGCCAAGATACGACCTACAGTTAAATTTTGTACAAACCTCTTGAGTTCCTGCTTAAACTTTGTTGAGGGAAATCGAATAAATGATGCTATCTAACAAAACCTCATATAAATTAATTTAACAAGCAAACAACACTTCACAGAATAAGCAATTTGAAAAGAAAACTTATATGTAAAGATTGTAGTAATAATATATACTATTTGTTAGCATGTTCTAGGAAGTGTTAACAGTAGCATCAATTTAATCTTTACAAGAATTTCTGTGAGTAGGTGTCATCCTATAGACAGAAAAACTGAGACGGGAGATCAAATAATTTGCTGAAGGTTGCGCAGCTTTGGCTGCCTGAGTCAAGACTCTACATCGTAATCCATGCCAGACAGCATCTTTTCAAAAATCAAACTTGATTCTTGCCTTTGGAGAGAATTCTTTTGAACTCATTCTCATAGTGGCCAGAATCTAACATCAGTCTTGCACTGTTTAAAATTCCATTATTTTACGAGATTGGACAATGTTAGAGCATCTCCCATTATATTACTATTTTAATAATGAAAAAGAATCACCTAGAATCATCAATTGGGTGATATTTTTAAGCATCTATGTAATTCTGTCACATAAATCAGAAAGTTGTAAACAAAGGTTACTGTCAGTGTTTCAAGTAAAGTCTGGGTCCACGGGAAGAAGATGAATAGGACTTTCCAGAGACTCAGATTTCTATTTGTGAATAGCCAAGAGACAGATGGAGTCTTCTCAGACTGCTGGGTCAAACAGGGGGATGAACCAGGGAAACCTGATTTTAATCCAAACCCTCATGCTAACTGCTGAGTCTGCCGTCTCCCTGTCCACAAGTCGCGCCTTGCTCCCCAGCTCCCAATGGTCCCTTCTTTTGCGTATTTGTAATTGTGTTCCTCTGCTATATTACTTCCTTATTCCTGTGGACTCATCTGTATCACCTGGCTGGTCTCTCTCTGGGTCTTTCTCTGTCCTAACTTCCAGCTGGCCTTCCCGCCCCAGCCCCATGGAGCCAGTGTTAATGAAATACAACATGTGTTCAGTCACAGGAGAAACAAAGATGCTTGCAAATATGCAATTCATAAAGCCAGAGGGAAAAGAAATGTAGCAACATCAGTGAATCTGCTGAATCGGCTGCTGACACCAGAGAGTTTGGGGGAAGAGTAAATTATCTTTGGCGACAGCTCAGAGGAGCTCGCAGGTATGTGAAGGTGTATCTTGGAGAATCATTTAGATACCGCAGATCAGACAGCACACAATTTATCTTTCTGTCCAGAAATCCTACGTCCTTAGTTTGTTACTTTAAACTGGTGAACCAAATTGAAATGGATCTGCTTTTATGTCCAGTACCTATTTTTTCAGTAATTTCCCTTCACGCACATTCTAGAGACATTCACAATCTGTGCTCTCTGTTAATAATCATAAGGGATAAAATAACTGCATTTACTTTTGCATTATATTTAGAAAGTTAATAAAAGCATCAAGATCTATTTTTTTGAGGTTATACACTTGAAAGATTAGGCTGATATTTATAAATCAATCATTGTGAGTAATAACTTAATTTCTTCCTTGAAAAGGCCTTTATTATTGTAATTCATTAAGTCCTCCAAAAAGCATGAAATATTATTCGGTCCTAGAATTAAAATACTATTATTTGAAAGCCAGAACAAAAGGAAATGGAAGACTTGTTAATGTACTTTCTGAAAATTCAATCAAGATAATAGCAAAATAGGTAAAAAAAATTCTTTCATTGGAAATTTAGAAGAAAAATGCAAGTGATTATTGATCAGATATTGAAAATTACCCTAAATTTGAATTTAATGTACCATAGCTCACTGAGTATTTTTTTTTTTGTCTTGGCAGAAGAACTAGTAGTAGTAGCAGAATGAAAGGCAAGGAAGAGGGTCAGTTTATATTTTAATTTTGGCTGACATTCTGAATGTACAGATTTTTTTCTCATATAACAAATTGGTTACTTAATAAAAATTATATGTTGCAGGAGCAGGTGGTAACTCAAAGAAAATAGATCTACGTGGGCTGTTGTGGCACATGCCTATAATCTCAGCACTCTGGGAGGCTGAGGCAGGAGGATTGAAAGTTTAAGCTTGGTGGGCAAAGTAGTGACCTAGGGAGACCATGTGTCAAAATATAATAATGATAATTAATAATAATGATATTCGAGAAAGTAGTCCAGTATTAAGGCCCTGGATTAAATCCCCAGTCCCATTAAAACAAACAAAAAACAGAACAGAACAAACTTCAACAGTTCTCTTTTGTAATCTATAACTAGTAATTTGCACAGAAAGGAAGTCAGAACAAATGTATCCTCTAGTCATACATATTAAGTGGTATAACAATCTATTCACATCAGTTTTCTCATGCATTTTGCCTTTGATTCACAATCTCATGTCCAACTGCTTGCGACTCTATACATATTTTAATCACAAATCATGAATTGTCTACTAGCCACCTTTGGTGTCAAATCTATTAAATTACCATACTTATTTTTCCTTATTTTTTAAAGTAGCTATTAACCTACCTCCACATTTACAGCCAATGAAAATTATGTGTAACTAAAGAATGCACACAAAATTCTCCTCACTGGGACGGCATAAAAGCTAGAACTCAAATTCTCAAACTTAATATACCTTCTGAAGTATTTAAAGGATGACATTAGCAGCCTAATGACAGAAAAGAACCAATTAAACTTATATAGAAAGAAAATAAGCAATGAGATATGCAAACTACACCAAAGTGATACTATTAATGGAAATACTTTTATGAAATGCATAGTTTCGCCCTGCCTGAAATATCTGTACTCTGAAGTATTTTCTAAATGGAGAGATAAGTAATTGCTTTCAGAGTCTGCTATCAGTGATCCAGAAAATAAGATGGTATTTCTAATTCATTTTGTACTTTATTTGGATGGGTCATTGAAGGATTTACATATTATTATTATTTATCTTAGAGTAACAGGTCTTTATTTAGAAACAAAAGACAGAGGGGTGAAAACTCCCATTACCTGGGAGTGGTCCCAAGTGGGTTGCACCTGAATTTGAATAATAAAATATGTAATAAAGATTTTATTTTTATAATTTATAAATAAAAGGTCCAATGTTTAGTTTAAATCTACACTTTTCCATAGAAAATTGAGATTGTTCATGATACTGTAGTCCCAGCACTCAAGAAAGTGAGGCAGGATTGTTTTGAGCTTTCGGTCAGTCTGCGCTACATACTGAGTTCACGACCAGCCTGGACCACAAAGTGACACTCTGTCTAGAAGAGACCAAAAAAAAAAAAAAAAAGATTTTTCATAATAACAAATAGAAAAAATAGAAAGATGAGCCACAGGAATTATGCCTAAGTCTGTATTTTTAAACCACTCTTTAATTTGAAATTTTATTGTTTCTAGCAATAACACAAAGTATTATCTTGAAGTCGATTTGAGTCATAAATAAATACCTGTCTTTGTGTGGGGTAGAGAGATAGGGAGAAAGAAAAAGGGAGGGAATGACGAACAGAGAAAGAGGATCTTTTTTTTTTTTTTTTTTTAGACAGGTCTCATTATGTCAGGCTGGCCTCGAACTCACAGCAAACCTAACCTCCTGCCTCAGCCCACCATTGTGCTGGGATATTAGATGTGTTCCTTCATGCCTAGCTTATGTGGTGCAGGGGAATTGAACTCGGGATCTTGCACTTGCTAGGCAAATGTTCTAACCACTGTGCTATTCCTGTAGCCCCAAGAGAGATGTGTTAAGCAAGTACTGGGACCGGCAGTACAATGAGGCACATGGTATAACTTGTCCATTTTTCTTTAAGGGCCCGATTTGTGCTCACTACGCAACTGTCTCACTCGCCCTAACCAATTCAATACAGAAATGGGTTCAAGAAAAATGTGTCTACATACAGTTAAAGAAAATCGACAGTTAAGAGAATAGAAATCATTATGTTCCTATTTAAAATCCTCAGCCTCCACCTTTCTGGAATGATCTGCAATCAAATTCATGTAATCTAACTTGTAGGTTCTATTTTTCTTCCACGTCTCCCATGGTTAACTAGGCACTTAAGATTTGAGAGGCTGATGGGTCTTTGTCAAGTACTTCAGATTCTCTGTAAGTCAACCACAGAAGATACCTACAGAGTCTATGGTTCAGAAGTTCTCAGAGGGCCTCGCCGCTTCTTTCACTACACTTAATGTGTCCTTTTAGCTATATATTGTTTCCTCCTGGATGTATTGAAAAACCTGCTATCTGCTTTCTCTGTTCTCACCTAAATTCTATCCTGCCTTCTATTAAAGATAAGGCTGGAACTACTATAAGAAATCCAATGTCTGCAGGACATCACCATTTTTATTTTATTTTATTTTTTTCATTTCTGAGACAGAGTCTCCCTCTGTAGTCCAGCCTGGTCCTGAACTCACTGTACAGCCGAGATTGGCCTTGAAATAATGACAGTCCTCCTTCCTCAGCCTCCTGAGCATTGGGATTTCAAGCATGTACAGCCAAGATGGCTACCTTTTAGGTGGTGCTAGGGAATCACACCCAGCACCTTGAGCATGCTAGGCCAAGCACTTTAACCACTGAGCTATGCCCCTCCACCCCAGCCCTATCAAATTACCAGTGTTCAGAGTACTGCATCACTCTTCTCATCTTCACTGGACTCGTATTCTGATTCTCCCCTCAAGTCAAATTGATTGACTTGACAACCCTAAACTTACTTGATGGTGGATGCACACAGTGTCGGTATTCACCTGCACATCTCCTTGTCTGGAATGTCTCTTCCTGCCCACTTTAGTCAAATAACCTCTTTGCTTCCTAAAAGTTACATTCTTTTAGGCCAATGCCAAAATGAGCTCTCTCACAAACTCATTCTTGACTGGACCAATAAGAATCATCTTTTGAGCACCCTCCTCCTCCTTTAGCATTTAAATCTACCCCACACCTTTCTCGTCTTGGATATAAACTCTGTGAAAGAAACCTTCTTGCTTTATTCTGAAGCTTCTCATATAGTGTCGATGGCAGGGGATTCCTCAGCATTAGTTGAAGGAATTAACTGTGACAGACAAGGCTAACTAATCATTTAGCATATGATTTTTACACAGGAATTTGGCTTCATTTTGAAGTAACTTGGATCAATATGTAAATTACAAGATAACGCCTCTTAAAACAACACATAGAAATTTACATGCAGAAGTTCCATACTAACATTTTAAATACAGATTAAAAAAAGACAAAAAACTAGCATCTTGCATTAGCATTTTTTAAAGTATTACTCTGGATACTAGATTTTTGATGATCTTTTAGAGGAAAATGATAGTTGGGAGCCAGAAAGCTGAGATAGCCATCTGCTTGCAGTTGTACCACCCACTTCACCAAAGACAATCTTAATTCACATCAGTTGAGTTACTGACATGGGTTTTAAAAGTTAAAACAACATGAGAAATTGAAAATGCAAAGTCAACCATATGCTTACCACTGTGTGCACTGATTTTAAACACATGGGTAGGAATTCACTTTTTTTAAAATTCAGTGAAACTTTGGGAGCTGAGATGTCAGCAAACAAGCCTGACACCCACATTTCAAGGCCGCCATGTTTGTATGACAAGGAAGTGAGAGTCCATGCTCTGATTCACTGCACACAATGGCCACATTCCAATTTTACCTGTCCAATTTCATTCAGCTTCCCAACAAAAATTAATTAAAAGTCTGGTCCTGTACTAGCATACACATAGTGGCTCAAGACACATAGTTTTTTGTACATTTTATTTTTTCATATAGACCCTTTTCACATAAAAGTTAATAGTTTCCCAATAGAAGCAATTAAAAAAAACAGCTTTTTAGCTTGAAGGTTGTTGGTACAAACACCAAAGCCCCTCAAGGAAACTCTTGTAAGATTCTTCCCAGTCATTTCAAAAATTGAAACTGGATTTCAGTGTTTATATTTAATACTCTCCAATGAGATTTCAGGCAACACAGGTGACATTAACAGAGCAAACAAGTGACTTAAGCTACATGTGATGATGTATAATGTAAATTCACAGCGATTAATCAACTACAAGGTGTTCCCAAGGTGGCCATACATACTAAAATATTAAAAAACATATACTCTCCTAGTCTTTAAAATTTGTTCAAGATTACTATGTCACAACACTTTGAAGTAAAACTAATTCTAAGAGAAAACTTATTCAAGTATTAAATTCAAGGCACAGGGTGTCTCAGAAGTCACAAAACACAGAAAAAGTTAGCATACTTTTGGAAAGTCCATCTACATTTAAAAAAAACAGAAATACGCTGAAAATTCATTCAAGTACCTTTTCTATTTCTACCATTTGTGTCATCTCATCATACTGTGTAAAAATAAAAAAGAGAACTAAAATTTAGAAGAAAGGTACAGGTGAATCTAAACTGAAAGTTCTGATAACTGTACTCTTTTTCTGCTGAAATGTTTTTTTTCCAATAGTTATACTCTTCCTCAGGCTTGACTTACACTCATGCTTTTGTGCTTGATGACAATGATTTTATCAGTACATTCCTCTTGACATACGGGGCAAATCAAAAATAATAACTGTACGGAGAGTGCGGATTATAGAAGGTGAATGGAGAGAAAAACCACTTACCCCCAGTAGCCACTGTGATTTCACGTAGGTAATGACCATAAAATGGAAAATCGAAGGACAGGTTCACTCTCTGCAAGAAACAACACCAAAGAAAAAAATCAATAATACGCAGAATAGTAGATGTAAAATGAAGAGCCTTTCACTTAAGAAAAAAAAAAAGATGCTTCTACTTTACCCCACTGTTATTTTAGCTGACCTTTAAAAACTAAATCCTCAGTGGTAACAAAGAATAATTTTTTCTCTGGTAATTAAATGTTCGAAGTGTGTGGAAAGATTAGTGTTAAGCCGTTACAGTCTGTTGAGTCATTCCTAATTTACAAGGGAAAATGCAGAAATGTTTTTAATTGCTGTTGTTATTATTGTTGTTTGTTTATTCTTTTATCTCTCTGTCACTGGAAACTGAACCTAGAGCAGCACTGGGCTTCATTTTTATTTTTATTTTATTTTTGAGGCAGGGTCTCTTTAGGTTACCCAGGCTGACTTCAAATTTATGATCCTTCAGCCTCAGCCTCCCAGATGGCTGGTATTACAGCATACGCCACTGTGCCCAGCACAACTGGGAGTTTAAACTCTAAAGCAAGCTCTTCTCCCTACCGGTGCCACGGTATTTCAGTTGCCCGCTGACCATCAGTGCTGTCATTCTAATGGGTCACTTATTTTGGAGCCCTTTGTGGTTTGACCTCCCTGCGCAACAGTAAAGCGTGGTACATGTCAGCTGGAACTGGATCCAAACCCAAGAGTTCCACTGCACATCTCTGCACGTTCCCTTGCTTTTACACATCCCACACTGAAGGTCAGCTTCGTGGAGAAAGATGTTTCGTATCTACATATCTAGAACAAAGGACTGAATATTTATTTATGGATTGAAGCACAGAATGTCCATTTTTAAAAGCACAGAGTCGTAGAGTGAGTCATATGGGAGTGTAGAGAGGTATTTTTATTTTTATTTTTTTTAAGAAAGGGACCTGAAGCACTGGTTTATTTTAAAAAATAGATGTGCATATGTGTGTTTGATTTTTTAAAAATACAAATAAATACTTTTTAAATATGACAAATAAAACACCTACTTCTATATTTTTAAACCAATATTAATAAGATATACTATTAGTAATCAATACATAAGGAAAACATCAGACTATAATAAATATGAATACATAGAAGAAAAAATCTAAAGGAAAAGTAGGTGGTTTACATCTCACCATCACAAGCTACGACAGTAGAGGGGCATTACATTATAATTCTGTAATATCTGTACCACATATCTTAAAGTAGAGAAGTATATTCATTAAACTTTGGCCTTTTCCACTATTGCAAATGATTGCTTTTTTGTACTCAACAAATATTTCCAGTGACCTCTTTGCCATAAAATTAATCTTTCAAAATCTATGGTGACTGTCAACTAGGTTTTTTTCCTAACGAAAGCCACAACTTCATGACACATTTCTCAGCATTTTCATTCTGTGCTGATTAACAGAATAACAAAATCCACTTTCACTGCAGGACCTGAAAGAAGTGTTGCTAATACTGGTAAGATAAAACATATAAAGTTAAAAATCATTTATGTCAAAGATGATGCCAACATAATTATATTAAAAGAACGTTTTCTAGTGAGCTGCTTTCCATCACCCTAATTTGTTTTCATACTCATCAGTAAACTGGTAAGCTTTATACACCCAAGAAATCTCACTTCCAGAAACAGTTATGAACACATATAGCCAAAAAATTTTATCAATAGTCTCCAAAGATGAACTTGTAGGATCCAATATGAGTTTTCCCAGCCACTACAAAGGCCTCAATATGCTTGGAAAAAGATGAAATATGTATAGTCACATACATAAGTTAAAGAATTTTATAACAAAAATAGGTTTTCAAAGGAAAATGAATTCATATGTCATCCTGAATAGCAAGATTAATAATTGAAATGCTTCTCAGTATATGGGACCAATTACCGTAATCATCACTATGAGCCGATATAAAAGAACATTGGTAAAAACAGCACTGTGATAAGAAACAGCAAGTCAACTGGGGAAGAGGCTATATTGTAACTAGCTGTGAGATCCATTCTCTTGTTTGATAGTCATGATTGAAACTCTTCCCCATGTGTAGGTACTGACTTTTTTTATGGTAACTTCTTCAAGAAATCCTGGCTCCTGAACACCCTCACTTCTATCCTTCACACCGGAATCCCATTGTCCTGGGAGTGAAGTCACCCTATAGAAAATGAAAAGGTGTTCTAAGGCGCCATAGTTGGCCCAGGCTAATTAAAAGTCTTCTGTTTTTACTCTTGCTCTGGGTAGCCATAAGAGCATCTTTTATTTCGTTCCCAACCTTAATTTTGGACCCTTTAATTCTCTGTGACATCCCTTCAGGCCAGAACAGTCAACAGTTCAGTCTCGGCCAGTCATGGCTTTCTTCTTCTTCCAGCTTCGGCTAGTTTACTTCCAAAACCACACCAGATATAAAGACTTCGGGGAAGATACTTTATTTGAAGGGTTATCCTAAAAGGTACTTGTTAAATGATGTTGAAAATTGACAAAAATAAAGGAGGAAAATCAATAATAGGTATGGTATTATAGTTATAGCCTCAGTTATTTTGGAGATTTTCTGAGCAAAAGCAGGGGAAACATGCTCATAAACATTTCATCAGCAGACTGGACACTGGGACATGCATCCATCAACTTCTATTCATTGTTTAATGAGGATTACTCAACTCCCCTCTTACTTGGGTTACCCCTCTGCCTCCTGAGACAAATAGAAGACAACAAGTTTCTCATTTATTTCACTTAGAACTATGATATCATGGTGCATTCATCTTCCGGCAAATGATTCGAATTTATCCTTCTCTATGCCAGAGTGGTGCTCCATTATCTATATATGCCACATTTTCTTTTTCCATTCATCAGTTGGTGAAAATAGCTCACTTCTAAAATTTAGATTTTTATGAGCTGTACTGCTATAAACATGGGTATGCATGTACCACCGTGATATGATTCTTTTATAAACATTCCCAGATGAGATATAGCTGGGTCAATTGTAGTTTCTGTTTCTCTTTTGAGGAATCTCCAGACTGATTTTCATACTGGCTCTATTAGTTTGCATTCCCACCGGAAATGTTGAAGAACTTCTGTTTCCCCACAGTCTTAGCAGAATTTTCTGAATTCTTGATGACAGATATTCTTACTAGTGGAATCTTAGTGTTGTATAAATTTAATTTTTTTTCTAATGGCCAAGGATGATAAACTTTTTTTTTCATGTACTCGAGGAAAATTATACTTCTTTTGAGAAATATCTAGTCTATTCAATTGCTCATTTTTGATTGGATCTTTCATTTGGTGGGTCTAATTATTCTGAGTTCTTTATATATCCCAGATATTAGTTCTTTGTGCAAGGAATATCTATCAAGTTTTCATTTTTTTTTTTACCAATTTGTGGGTTGTCTCTTCATGCCTTTGATCTCTTAATTCTGCAGAAGTTTTAAAATTTATATTTTTTGATTCTTGGTGTTATTTCTTGGGCACTTGGTGCTTTGTTCTAAACGACCTTGCCATATATCTGTTTTCAAGGTTTCACCAATTTTGTCTTTCAGCGGATTTGGTGTTTTTGTTTTACTGTCTAGGTCTTTGATGGATTTTGATTTCATTTTAGTCTAATGTGAAAAATATAGGTGAAAGTTCATTCTTCTACATGTAGATTCCCAGTTTTCCCAACACTACTTGTTAAAGAGGCAGTCTTTTCTCTGGCTTATGTTTGTGGTCCTTTTGTCAAAGATCAGATGTACAGAGATGTCTGGCATTGTTTCTGGACCCTGAATTCTATTCCCTTGCTTCACTTGTCTGTTTTTGCACCAGTATCATGAGTTTTTTATTGCTGTTGCTTTGTACTAGATCTTGAAACCCAGGATTGCAAAGTCCCTGGTCTATGCTGGTTGTCTAGGATTGCTTTGGCCACTCGGGGTCTCTTCTGGTTCTAAATCAACTCTAGGATTGTTTTATTAGATTCTTTGAAGAATGCTGTTGGTATTGTGATTTAAATTTCATTGAATATACATATCAATTTTAGCAATATGGCAATTTTGGCAAATTGGGTTCTGTCTATCCACAAACAGGAGATACACTTCTATGTTTTCTAATGTTCTTTTCATTATCTTTTACAGTCACATTGTTTTCATTATAGATCTCTTTCACTTCTGAGGGTTACTTTTGAGCCTTTAGTCGTTTTATTTTTTCTGTAGGTACGGGGAAGAGCATCATTCTTCTTTCTTGGTGAGTTCATTGCTAATGTACAATAATGCCATTGATTGGTGCGTATTGATTTTGCATCCTGCCACTTTGCTGAGTCTGTCACTTCTAAGAGTGTTCTGGCGGAGTTTTTGGTTCTTCTTTGTAAAGGATAATTTCACCTGCAGAAAAGGATAATTTGACTTCCTGCTTGTGCATATGTATCCTGTTGATTCTCTTCTCTTGCCAAATTCATCTGCCTAAATTTTTGAGAATTACACTACTGAACAAGAGATGTAAGAGTAGGCATGTTAGATGAGGACATCTTGTCTTGTTCTTGGCTGTAGAAAAAGTGCTTTCACTTTTCCTCAATTAGGGTAATTTTGACAGTGGGTTTGTCAGACATGGCTTTCATCAGTTTGAAGGAAGGTACCTTTATACTCATTTTCATGAGCTTTTTTTTTAAATCTTAAATAGGTATAGGATTTTGTCATAGTCTTTTTCTGTAAATATCGAGATGACCTGGTGGTTACTGTCCCTGTTTCTTCTAATGTGATGCCTTACAGCTGTTGATTTCCATACCAGAACCATCCTTGCTTCCCTGGAATGAAGCCAATTTGCTCACGGTGTATTATCTCTTTAAGAATCTGTTACATTCTGTTTATGGGTATTTTTATTAAGAATGCATCTATGTTTACTAATCTATGGTGCTATATGTTTTTCTTTTTGTTAAGTCCAATTTGATTTTGGTATCAGGTTAACTCTATCTTCCAAAAATTAGTTTGGCGATGTTCCTTACCACTCAATTTCTTCAAAGAGTATGAGAAGTATTGACATTAGATCCTCCCTGAAGTTCTGGTGAATTCTTGTGAATTTGTTTTGTCTTAGGCTTTTCTTAGTTGGTAAGGTTTTTATTACTGCCTATATTTTAATGCATGCTATTGATATATTCAACATATTTATACATTTGTAATTCAATTTTGGTAATTTATATGTGTCTAGAAATTTCTTTATTATTTTTCTGGGCTCTATAATTGACTGGAATATAATTTTTCAAAATAATTTCTTTTGGTCCTCTGAACTTCAATGGAGTCTATTATGACTTCCCTCTATTTCTGATTGCATTGACATAAGTTTCCTTTTCTTTCTTTGTTTTTTCTTTCTTTCTTTCTTTCTTTCTTTCTTTCTTTCTTTTTTCTGGCAAGATTGGATGCAGGTTTATCAATCTTGCTTATATTGTGAAGGAAAGATTTTTTGATTCATTGACCTTTGGCTTGGTCTGAGTTTCCTTGACTTTTGCTCTGATTTTATAATTTCTTTCTTTTTTATGTGCTTCAGATTGGATTGTTGGCGTTTTTTTCTAGGATCATTGATGCTCCAGGTGGTCATATATTGGGCTTGCTCTATTCTTTTAATGTATGCATTCACAACAAAACACTTCTCTCTCACAAGTGTTTTCATTTTATGCACTAGGTTTTGATATGTTGTGTTTCAAGTTGTCAGTTGACTTCAATTGTTGTTTTGCCTCATAAGTTCTGATATGGTGTGTTGTAACTGTTAATTTGATTGTAGAAACTTCTAAATTTTTTTCCGTAATTTTTTTCTGTGAACAGTCAATAACACCATTTTATCTCATGTGGTTACAGTTCCCCCCCATCCCCCGTTGGTGCTGTTGATTTCAAGTTTTATTTCACTGTGGTCTGATGCCATGTGGGGGCTTATTTCAGCTTTTCTGTACTTCTGGAGTCACATCATATGTCTAACGATACAGGAAAATGTTTCGTGTTGCTGAGAAGAAAAACAAGTGTATTTTGTTACTGTTGGAAACAGTTGTAGATACCAGTTAAGTCCATTTATTCATAATGTGGTCTAACTTTGATATTTCTTTAATAATAATTTCTTGTCTGTTTCATCTGTCAATTTGTGAGAAGAGGTATTAAAGCTATTACTATCATTGTTTTGGATTTATCTGACCTGTTATGGACAGTAATATTTGTTTTGTGGAGTTGGGTTGACAATCATTAGATGCATACATATTTATAGTTGCTCTCTTCTATACCAACAGTGTCTTCAGGTTCTGCCCATTCGAAGCTACTACTAATATTTTCAATCAACTTTTTCATGTCCTAAACTTCTGCTTGGTTTTTATATAACTTCTAATTCTTTACCAAACTGTTCATCTACATCTTATATAATCTTATTTAACTCGACCAGTTTACTTGTGTCTTCTTTGAGCTATTTTATTAATTAAAACTATTGTTTATTTAAATCATTAAGCTTCCTAGACACATTTTAGATTTGCTTGAATGTTTCTTCTTCGATCTCCTAGGCATTCTGATCATTTGATCTTCAAACTCTTTGCTTTAACTTCTTCTACCTCAGCGTCCAGGAGAGCAGCTTTGGGAAGTTAAGGGTTTTGGAGTCATTTTTGTTGATTTGATTCTCCTGTTGCTGTTGCTTTTGTGTTGAAAGTTCCAAAACAAAGTAGGAAAAAAAACTGACTCCACTGAAGATATTTTTAGTTAGCATGCGTGCCTCTAAGATGCGTTCTTGGGTTTGGATATGTTTTGGCATTTGTACCCCACTTCAATCCACTCAATGTAATATTTGAGTGTCTTCTAAGGTCTAACTTTCTTCTAGGTACCTGCTGCCCAGTACGACTCAGAGAGGAGAACTAACTGTGATAATGGTGATGACAAACAGACAAGTGAGATCTTAATGAACAGCAAATGCCAGAAAAGATCAGCCACTATGTCGTCATTTACAATACAAAAGAAACCAGCAGCATGGAGCGTCTAAGATAAAGTGGATATTAGCACATCCTAAGAGCCAGTTAAAAGCTACCATTACACCATACTTATCAATATAAAAAGAGATCTACAATCATAATATAGGCCGAAAGGCATATCAATTATTGACAGACACTTATGGTCTACTAAAAATAACAATTTTATTATCATTAATAATATCATAAGCACCAAGTCAATAAAGGTTAATACTACATTATATCATAAAGATCTCAAGCATAGTATATTTCATTAAAATGAGTTTCTCAATAAAATAGTTCTTGATTCCTAATGGATAACTGAAAATGACTGCATTGATTTGTTCTATTCAGTAAACAAATACGTTATCAAAACAATTTTTAAAAGAGAATTTATCTAAAGAAATTCAGATAAATTGTTTTCAAGTAGAATTGATTTGATTGCTATATCATATTCTCTTTTTGAGCAATGTCAATATGCCATAATTTTTATTACATTGAAATAAGCATAACAATATTTAAGGTGTTAGGAGAATGGTCATAGCATTAAACCTACAAGACATTATGCTACATATTTTCGCTTTAATTAGCAAATACGAATGCTAAAATTAGTAGAAGAAAGTGAGAAAGTGTAGAGCACAGCCAGATATTTGTATATTCTCAAAGTTCCTCCCAACAGGGTGTGTGTTAATTACAAAGAGGAAAATAGTAAGTTTGTAGCAAAGAAGTAAACTTTGACAAGAATCTTGTTAACTAGGTAAAGGAAGTAAACATCAAATGAAACATACTGTCATAATATACGCCTTCCTCTGCTTTGTGCTGCTATAAAAGAATACCTAGAATGGCTAATTTATAAAGAACAGAAATTTATTTCTCACAGTTCTGGAGACCGGAAGGTCTAGACT
Source organism: Ctenodactylus gundi (assembly GCA_004027205.1). Lineage (NCBI taxonomy): Eukaryota > Metazoa > Chordata > Mammalia > Rodentia > Ctenodactylidae > Ctenodactylus > Ctenodactylus gundi. The sequence goes on from PVKB01000063.1 coordinate 886,587, forward strand.
AATGGGCAAGCATTTAATGAGGGTCTCCCTGCCGTAACCTCCCGTGGTGTAAAGCAGAGAGATCAAAGGGTGTGCAGTAGCAACAGATGCAGCACATGGACAATGATTTTGCTTTTGTAACAAATTCATCATCATAGCTAACTCACTTCTGTGATAATAGCATCAAACCATTTCATTCATGAGGGCAGAGACTTTATAAACTAATCACCTCAGTGGGTCTCACCTGCAATGTGGTAAGATTAAGGATGAGTTTACAACACTTAACTCTGGTGAACACATTCAAAACATAGAAAAATAATCTCCTTGGATGGTACACAGAGGGCACAGTGCAATTCCCCTGCACTGCCACACTGCACAAAACAACTGACAATACTTTTCAAAAAGTCAGGTTCGTGAAAGACATAGCTTCATACATCTGGGAAGGCGGGTAAACGTAAATGCAACATGAATCTTGTACTGGAGCCGATGAAAAACGAAAAAAATTACAATAATTAGCAAAAGTCGCATACAAAATTATTAAGAGCATCAGAATATTTCCTGTAATGAATCCTTGTTCCGTGGATATATAATGTACTAACAACTGTAGAGCTAGGTGAGACAAATATGAGGACTCTCAAAAACTCTTGTAAGTTTTTTAACAGAACTCAAATTATTTCAAAACCATACAAGAAATAGCAATTAAGAAAGCCAAATAGCGAATAGGTACTGAAACCACAATTTTGATACAAGCATGTTTCACTCCAGTCTGCGCCTTGGCTACATCTTTCTCCCTTCTTCTACACTATGTGACTCATTTCCTCCCAGTTAGCAGGAATTTAATCACTGTGCTTGCACCCTAGGAGCCTGAATATTCACAGATCCCAAAGCGTGTGCTCTTGGTAGACATAACAGCTTAATTGTTGCATACCTTTGGCTGGACTGTCTACTCCATGGGTCACCATGACCTACAGCAATCATGCCTGAGTATTTTCAGAACAAATGGACAACAGTTGTGTGAGGAGCTCAGCATGCACCAGGGACCTCAATTCTACCCAAGTGCTTGTGTTTGCCTGTTCCTCACCCTGTTCTGTCTTAACTTCCCTTAAGATATATTAATGATGACACATAATTAGAAAGTATCTAAATGCATGAGGCCAAAACCACCCACATATCGAAATCCAGAAAATCTTCAAGAGACATAGAGCAATCTTCTTAGACCCCGTTTGTGAAATCACAGGGACTGGGCTAACAGGATATTGAGTGTTGAGCAGAGCCAGGAATGCTGGGTAGGGCCACCACGTTGGGCAGGATCCTGCCATGAAGCACAGGACCATCCTATTGCTAGGCAGGAGCCACTTGAGGCCTGCTGACACAGATGAATTTCCTTCTCCACAGATAATCGACTCAGCTTAAGCTACTGTTTTGTACATATACTGGGGGACCAGATTTTTCCATTTTGTACCCAGTATTTACTTTTGGAAAATTCTCGATGCTAATTATCATTGTCAGCCAAGAGACATCACTAAGTTAACTTCACATCGATAAGCAAGGAAGTTTACAGACTGAAAGGTAGCAGAATGGTAAACAGAAGTACAGTCATGTGCTGCATAGCAATGTATCCTCCACCATGGACGGCATATCCAGCACAGGCCCTAGGATCAACACATCTTCGCATCTGTAAATCCATTCTGTGAAGTTCTCACAATGACAAAACTGCCTAAAGATGTGTTTCTCAGAAAATATCACCTTTGTTAAGCAATGCGTGATTGTATGCAGGAATGTATAAAGAATTAAAACTGACAAGTTTCCACAAGAAGTAAATATTAAAGAGGAGAGAACAGAAGATGGAAAGGTATGTCTGCGTGGATAAGAGGAATGGAAATTTCTTTTGCAATATAAATACAATCTTGCTTCCAGGCCATAAATTAGCCTTGTGGATAAAATGAAATATTTTGGAGGGCAAGATAATTAATGTTATTCCATGTAAAATTCGAATTTAAAGGAGTTTTAACCAATCTCCACATCTTAGGAAGAGTCAATAGGACATGCCTTGTTAATTCAGTGTCTGAAAACACTGGAAATATAATTAAAAGATGAAAATATTTATTGAAAAGTTGAATTAATATGCAAATATGCAGCCAAAGAAATGGCTTATTTTTTTCAGAAATAGAGTCCACCAATTGCATCGATTTTCTGAGCTAGAAATTCTTAACTCTTCAGCACACGTTTCATAAGGGAATTGAGAGTTTAATTAATCTGACCCATGGCATGATACTCTTCAAGAAACTATTCATAAACTCAAGAGATGAATGTATTACCTGCTGCCACTTTTTCTGAATCTGAGAATAAATGAACTATCTATCTTTTAACCTCTCACACTGCATGGTTCCATGCTCACACTTGGTTAATAGTAATTTGCCTACACTTGAAAATGATTATTCAAATTAACAAATGTGAGTATTTTCCTTCCAGGCAGAGATCAGAGAATCAGATGGTTCAAGGGAAAGTGTCAGAATTTCACCAAAATCCCTTGGGGGGTTGGTGTGTTTGAAGGAAAAGCAGAGGAGTTCCTTTCTGCATTTTTTTTTTTCCACACCTCATTGCTCAGGAAGGCACTAGGTAGATGTCACAGGGCTTCTCAAACTTGAGTGAGCAATGCGGTCATTTAGGGATCTTGTTAAAATTCAGATTCTGACTCCAGAAGGCGACTTCTGAGTACCTGTATCTCTAACAATCCCCCAGGGCTTCTGGTTCTGCTCCCTTTGATGTCATTGTGGGCAGCAAGTCTCTAAGTTACACAAATGGTCTTTAAATGTCCACATCTGCAAAGAGATTCTTGCAAGTATGAAATGGGTTAAAAGGATGACTAGATATGTGTCTGGATAACATCACCTCACTTCCTTGATTGCAATTTGCATGGCCTAAACTTTTCCACTGAAGGAACCAGCATGTACAGACACCTTCTACCCAGACACCTTTAAAGTAATGATTTGCAAAATCTCTTTAAAAACCCAAGTACACCTGGGAATGTGACCTTTTTGTTACTTCCTTGATCAGTGATCCTTCAGCAGGTCAAGGCAGAAAAAATGCTCCAATGAATTTGTCATTTATTGCTTGGAAATGGCTTTTCTATTGTTAGCTGATTACAATCTTCCCTTCAGGGAACAAGCTCTCTACTTCTCTGCCAGTGGAAAATGGCAGTTTTAAAGTTAAATATTTTCCTGATGACTTTTTATTATCATTGTGAGAGGCATCTCAACATGATGCCAGGCACTGTTTTAAACATTGTATAGTTGCTAAATTACTGAATTCTAATGATAACTTGAGAACGTAAGTGCTGTGATTATTTCCATTTAACAGATCGGAAAAGTAAGTAAAGAAGTAAATTACATGCTCAAAGTCACACAGCTAAAGTAAAACCTGGCCTTTCGGTTGCTAAGTCCCTTTCACTGAACACCTCACCAAGCTGTCCCTCAATGACTAACGCATTAAGATTTTTCAATGCCACTAGGCGAAGTTCATCAGAGGGACTAAATGATTCACAACACGATTACAGATTGAAACTACAAGTTAGATGACGATTAATTTTAACTATTCAGCCTCCTCTGCTGACTTCTCTTTTAAAAATATTTTTTTCTTGGAAAGATTTCAAATTTAAGAAGTTACCAAATAATGCCAACAACTCTTCTGTTTACATGCAGATTTTCAAAATTCCACATTTTACCACACTTGTAATGACTGGTTTCTCAGTATGAATTAATAGTTGTTAATACATTGTATAGGAGTCATTTCCTCATGACGCTGCCCATCCCTACAGACTGGCCTTTAATAAATCGGGACAAATGTGCCTAACCTTGGCCAATTTATTACATTAGCGTTTCACTGCTGCATGACTAGATAATCCTGGTTAGAGGGATATCACAGCAGTTAGAGTACTAACCTAGGAAGCACAAGGTCCTGAGTTGCATTCCTCGGCCCCACCTAAGCCTGGCATGGTGATGAATGCCTATAATCGCAGCACTTGGGAGATGGAGGCAGAAGGACTGCCATGAGTTTGAGGGTAGCCTGGGCTACATAATGAGACCCTTCCAAAAAAATAGAAAAGAAAAGAAAACAAAACAAAACAAATATTTCTGGCTGAGCTGGAGTGTGTCTCAGTAGTAGAACAATTAACTTGGCATACACAAAGCCATTGGCTTAATTTCTAGCAGCACAAAAGAAAAAAAGAAAAAGAAAAAAATAATTTTTGCCAGTATATCATTAACTGAGAGTTAGTAAAAAGGTATCTCTTCTGGTCTACATTAGCAATTTAACAGGAGAAAGAAAAAGACACCCACTTTCTAGAGCTGAAATTTCCAAGAAATAAAAGTAGTGAGATATAAACTAGAAGGAAGAAATATATACAAAATACAACTATTGCAACCAGTGAGAAAAATATTTTTAAAGTTAGTAAAATACTAAGCTGCCCAGGAAATTTCAAGTATCTAATACATGAAATCTTTTATCATCTATAATTTAAAGATGTTCACAAGAATGAATCCTATTTCCACATGTGTTTACTGTTAACAACTGTGGCCTTCAACTATGATTTTGTTAAACTTTCTACATTATTAAATATTTCTTTCAAAAAATCCTGTAAAATCTTTATCATTTAATAACTTCCACTTGGGAATATGTTTTACACTCAAGTTATCTAAAATTAAACCATTGCAAGTCCAAAGAGGCTCATGCAGAAATCTCAGAAGAGGGATCACAAGTAGATTGGGGAAGAAAATTTTGAAGGACAGGAAGAAAATAATGGATTTTTAAAAAATCACACCTGAGATATGATATCTAAGGGGCTCTTTTGAGCAGCCTCTATGACTATGAAAAGTTAATGTGAAACTTTCCAAAAGGATTTCACAGAAACCTAAATGCTTACCTTACTCATGACTTTTCATAGGTCAGTAGATGTTTATCTATCTCAAACTAATTTATGTCCATCACAAATAACAGAATATATTAGATTGTCTCATACCACTCTAATTCTACATAAAGAAAGGTGCCTGTTCGCCTCTAAAGACTTTGATGAAGAAATATGACTAATATATATATATATATATATGAAGAGAAGATAGGTTTGTTTTAATTTTGCAAGGCTATGATTGGGTTGTTAGATGTGTGAAAACTGAACACAGTAAATTTCTGTCATTATCTACCTTCAATACTTACTGAAGTCCTTTCCATTTCTAAGATTTGGTTTCTAGATACAGAAAAAGTAGCAAAGTATCCTAAACACTAGTAGTATGTATCTATTCCAGTATTACTAGAAGAAGTTTACTAAATCCAACAGATAAAGGGAGATAAGTACATTTCCTTGCCATACAAAGAAACAAAACTAAATTATTCTAATCATGTTAATTTTGGGAAAAGGAATGACAGGGTCTTTTTTCCATGAGAGGAAATTAAGTGATACTTCAGACAAGGAAAATTTAGCTCAAAATTGGCAAGTGACCTACATATCGTAATAATAATAGTGAGACGACTTAATGGTAGGACTTGTTAAAGTACTTAAATAACACCAAGGGCCATACTATTACCTTAAGTCTACTATAACTGGTAGGCCTTGTTACGGTTCGGAATGGCAGTGTTCCTCAAAAAACCTTAGATATGTGGATGTAGTGGAGTAGCTGTGGCACCATATGCGTTTGGAAGTAGGGCCTAGCTGGAAGGGGTAGACACTTGGGGCTTGACCTAGAGAGATTATGGTAATTTACTGAGATTGTGGGGGTGCTCAGGACAGAGGTTTCATGTGTGTGTCCTGGACTTGCAGGCCAGCAAGTCAGGGAGGGACATCCACCCTAGGTTTGGGGGTGAAGAGGAGCCCAACTGGTCAGCTTAAACTACGCGAAGGAAGAAGAAACATTGTTCCAGCTCTTCCAGGGAAAGCTCCCGTCTTGCCTGAGACTCCAAACATTTACTTGCTCTTGACTTACTTGGCTTTCTGTCTGCAATGCTATAGCAGCTCTCCAGACTTTGCCACGTGCTTTCACCATTGTCAGATTCCCATGAATAGACTGTGTGAGACCTTTTGAAACTGTGTGCTAAAGTAAATCTTTCCCCCTTAAATTATGGGTGTTGGGGATTCTGTCACAATGAGAAAGTAACTAAGACAGCAGAATATCCACTAATATCATCACTATTTATTGAAAGGAAACCGCAAAATTTTCTCAAGCTCCCACAGATGTAATAGATTTGAATGTGGACCAACTGTTACTTAATCCCACGGTGTGTGCCCTTAAACAACTTAATAGGTTATCACTTGTGAGATGTATAACGGTTTCTTAGGAGGCTGAATAGTCTGGGCAGTTAAAATATCTAAAAAGAATCCATTAACATTTTAAAACTGTCAGAGTTATCTATTTAGAAATGAACTCAAATAAAAAATAAATGCTTTCAATTTTGTAACAGGTAAATTTCTGCTATAATTTGGATCTGCAATTTCTCCCAAAGGCTGGTATGTTATCGGTTTTGTCCTTAGCTTGACACTATTGGAACATGGAGAAAATCTTTAAGGGTGGGCCCTAGAGGCAAGTCTGTGGGTCACTGGGGACACAAGGCAACAAAGAACAGGGGGCTCTAGCCCCTTGCTTTCTTCTTTCACCTCTGGAGATCCATAAGCGTCCTCTGCAACAGTTCCTTCTGCGACGTACTTGGGTCTTCACTAGAGACTCCAAAAGAACACGCCATTGGACTGAAACGTTCCACACTTTGATTCAAAATGAACCTTTCATTTTTTTTAGTATAAGTTATCTCAGGTAGTTTCTTACAATAATGAAAAGTTGACTGATACAGTTTTTTTTTTTTTTACATATAAATACATGAAGGACTAAACTAGAATTAAGCTATAGGGACACATGCAGACAAAAGCCATCCAAGTCTATCATAACATTAAACACAACAACAACAACAACTAAAATTCAAAGCAAGTAATTCCAGGCAGATAAAAAATGCGTACTGCTAGAAATTAAGGAACTCAAAAAAGAATCCAGCAAGCTTATTCAACCCAGTGAAAAATAAAAATAAATACAAGCAACGGATGGTACATGTTGTAAATAGAACTCAGGCAAAAATGGCATGCTCTGTACAACAGCATAATGCATATAATAAATCAAAGTTTCTTTTAAATTTATCATTTAGAAAAATGAGCATGCATCAAGAAATCCTTCGATGCACAGAAAAAATGTTACAGTATGAGTGAACAACCCCATGAGCAGTCAAAATTAGCTCTCCCAAACAAATATTATATAAATGCCAGACCAATTAAAATGCTAATTCAAGCAACAAAAATTTTCTTGAAGGAGGAAAAAAACTCTCTAGAAAATTTAATTTTTATAATGAAGATTTATGTTTATCCTTAAGTAGTTAGAAAACTCCATCAAAGAAAATTTAAAATTCTGAAATACAAGTTTAGAAATTTGAAATAATCATCACAACAAAAACTGTACCAGTTTCACAACAAGCCTATCAGTATTATGACAGAGAGTAAAAGAAACAGAGGGCAGTATTATTTCAACTACTTCATTTTGACAATGCTCCCTATTTCAAGAATCCATCTTCCCACTGCCATATGAAAAGTTAGATTTTTTTTTTAAAAAGAAGGGTATGTTTATGTCTTGGCAAAAGGTTCACTAGCAATTGCTTAGAGAAAAAAGTATATATTGAGATGCACAATACAGATAAAAATCTAAATGTACCATACTACCAATAATATCCCTGTTCCCATCTACCCTACATGTATCTTTCCTCATATCTCACCTGCCTATCTATCTATCTATCTATCTATCTATCTATCTATCAGCTATCACTTTTTACCAAATTCTAGTTAGACTCCTCTTAGCGGCCTTCCACACTAAACCTCAGCATCTGGGCTCCTGTTTCTACTTTGGTATTATTCATTTTAGCAAAAATCTCAAATCATTTTGACACAGTCAGAAACCACAATAGGAACTAAGACCAAGAAACTCCTGCCTGTGTGACCTGTTACTCACCAAAAGCATGATTTACGTTTTCTTCTGAGGCAGCCAGGGACCTACAAGTTGGACTACAGATACATAATGGGCACGTAAAAGCAGGATAAATCATGGCTCCTCTGGTTTCATTTCAAGTCTCCTTTAAAGACTTAAATCTCTAGGTCAGAGCCCTGTTCCAGTCTGCACAGAGGCACAAGTTGAACGTGTGTTGCCAAGTTCACCTGGTCTATCCCATCTGCCTTCAAGATGGTCCAGTTCTTGATCCCACCCCTTCTCCTCTTCGGGCCAAGCAATGCCTAAAAGTAAGTGCCTAGTCAATCTCCTAAAACTGTAATTACCTTTTGTTCTGGGAAAAACTAGTATGAGACCACTTTCATCTAGGAGAAAAATTAGCCCAATGGCCTAGAGGCTGCTTCCCTTCCAAGGAAGAGCAACTATCTCACAGGACCCAAATTACCTGTCAAGGAATAAGGATTCCTCCAGAGCTACGGGAATGAGGATCAGAGTTGAGCTAACAATCAAAGGGCCTCTATCCCACCCTAGCAAATCCATAACCAATGACTTTATGCTTTTGTGAGTGGGTTAATCCGAACCTATTTATCATAGCAAACCATGAAAAGCTGAAGTTCTTGCCCCATATTTTCTTACTTCCTAAGTCTGCACACTGAATCTGCCTGTCTCACACAGACAAGTCCTGAAATGTTTTTCTAAGATGAGATCCCACATACCTACTCCATGGGGCAAGTTGAGGTTCCCATTCCTTCGTTTTTGGAGGGAGGGTCCTCTAACTCTGTCCAATATCAATTTTAACAAGATTTCCCTTCCTTGATAAGGGACTACCTGCTGACACAGATGATTTGCTTGGCCAAATTTAGTCAGAATTCTTAATCTGCTTGGCTCATCCATGTACTTTTATGTAAAACATAGTATTGGCAAAACAAAACAAAAACCTACTTCCTGCTAAATCAGCTTAGAAAAAATCTCCCACTCCATTCCCACCCCCCACCCTCAACTCAATATCTAATGGAGTTTTTGTCCTTCAGTATACCCCAGGGAATGTCTGATCACTGGCCTGCTGCAGCAACAATCCTATGGGCCCCTGTGGCAGGAATTCTTACCTCAAGTGTTTGTTTCCTTTCTGTCATTGTTTAACTAACCTAACTTTGCTTCTTGGCTGTAATTCTCCACTTGCTCCACCTATATTTAGAATTGAGTCCAATTCTAACCTAAAGTCTTTCCTCCTTATTTTAATAGTTCTGACAAAAATCTGGTGTCAGTGCTTTAGCAATTGTCTTTCATTGTTTTTTCATTGACATGGTTTATTACTTTTATTGTGTAAAGACTTAAGACTTTCAGGCAATTTGGACATTCGAGCTCCATGGACTCATTGTTCTTTCATGGTTCAGTGTCTTTTCAAAATTATTTCAATTTGAATGTCAAATAGCACTGGGGAAGCTGGGTGATCAGGCAGGAATCTTATACCATTTCTTTCGAGTTCCAAAATTGAGGCACGGAGAAGCTAAATGCAAAAATAAGTTTTGGGATCAATATCTCATAATTTCTAAATCTTGGCTCCTTTTCTTAGAGTAAAGACACTTCTTCAGATGCTGTAAATCAGATTAGCATCTATAGTTTCAAAAGGCAGAATAATTCTAATATGTCTGGCTATGGAGTAAAACTTTGTGCAATAAACTAAATAATATGGTGAAGAGTAGAAAAAAATAATCACAAGAATATGAAATAAAAATGGTCCACTTAGAAAAAAAGAAACAAATTTGACACTGGTTCCTAGGGAGATTGTAAGAAACTTCCACATTTGAAACCTCAGAACTGTGTCACTTTCAATAAAGAATAACATATTCAAATAACTAAAATAATTTTAATATAAAGTGGTTATCTCATTGCTCGCCATATGGTAGAGCCTCTTACAAATTTTTCACTTTTCTTTAGTAGGATCTTAGCATCTGCTCTTTCTGCCACAATGATTTATGAAACATTACTTAAACAAAAAGGAAAATGGAAAGATGTGGAAGAACATGAAATCAGATGCAAAGGATTATGATTTATGCCAAAGACAAAGAGGGGAAAATCAATATGTTTTAACATGTCAAATGCAAATTAAGTGATGCTCTAAGTTCTACTTCCTCAAAAATGATAAAATGTTACTGTGGATGATAAAAGAGAGAAAACATTGACTTGATTTCCCTCTTCTCATTGTTTTCCTAAAATTTCAGTATTGTGTTTGGACTACATTCATAGGGAGTTGTAGGAGAGGGGATTTTGTTTATTTAAAAAGTTGTGTTCGTTGGTGAGACATTCTCCTGCACCCTCTGCCCCCTCATCCCGAGGAAAGGGGTGGAGGGCTGGGGCTTGGGTGGTGGGAAGATGTGGGAAGCTGAATTTGTGGGGAGCCATTCTTCTTACTTTCTCATTCTTCCTTGCCCACAGCTGGATTAGCCCCTAGGGCTTTCCTTGGCTAGCTCTTTCCTGACATATATTGGTCTAATTTGTTGACAGAATTCATGCTTGTGATGATGCAAATTACATTATTTGGTGGTAAGAGTTGAGAAATTCACCTTCTTTCCCTTAGGGCTGACATTTAAATCCTGTTTCCAGCCAAATTACCAGAGAAGCTTTGCATCAAAATTAAGCCTGTTAGGACATGAACAAAACTAATCAACAAAGCAAATCTATGTTTACCGCGTGCTATTTCCATGTGTGCTTAAAAAGCCTCTTGATAATATCAAAAGATGTGTGGGGGTGGGGGAGTGGGTGGGTATACGGGTGTGTGTGGGGGGATGCACATGTTTATGTGTTAAGTAGACGGTGGCTGGTGGGTGGCCATGACCAAGCCATTTGTCAAAATATTACTTTAATATTATAGCTCCACGTTCATCTCTAATGTCTGGTGTTAGTTTGAAGACCACACAATGGAAATAGACCAGAGAGGACAGACAAGGTGAACAGGCCAACTTGGGAAATACCAAAAGATTACTCTGAAAATCTGGAAATCTCAGACCAAATTACATTTATAAACGATTGTTTGTGCAAAATTTTAAAAGTACTCTAGTAAATTAATTTGAAAGTTTTAAGAAACAAGAGATATCTAAATGAGGAAACTCAAGTGGTAACTTTCTTGGGCAAAAAAAGGATACTAAAAATCAAGTCTATTATTACGAAGTGATGATATGTTTGCATGGGCGTGTAGAGTTTGTTTCTGTTGCTGGTAATAACCAAGTGAGGGTAGGAATAATCTCTAACGCTAAAAACCTGGCTTCAATACAGAAAAACATGAAACCAAGCCAGGACAATGGCAGGGTAAATAAAAGAAAGGCTTTTGGTAATTATAGACAATTAGAAATAGACGCACGAGGCATCAGGTAAGTCCACACAGAGGCTAACTCCATCTGTTTCAGTTTAGACCTGCTTCAAGTACTAAAAGCAATATCACTCCCACACTAACAATAAAAGTGGATCCTCTGCAATATCAACATTTTTATGTGACTATCAGAAAACTGAGGACACGAGGTTACAACCTTCTTCCAAAGAGAAGAAAAGGACTGCTCAAGGAAGGGCAGAAGACACAAACGGCTTCACATTTGGGAGAGCACAGTAAACAGATGGAGGCCAAACCAGTGTAGAGAAGCAATTCAATGACACTCGAACTGGTCTTTTGTCTTTGCCTGTAGACCTCTCCCACAGTGGCCACCCTGGTGCACTGGACAACTTCATGAAAGACCCATGTGGAGAAGACTCCACGCACATTCCTATGAAGTGCATTTTATGCTATTAGGCACTGCGATATGATGGAAAAATTGTCAAAGGCTGATAAATTTTAGATAAGCTTTGTCCTCATCTATTTTTTCCCTTTTTCTTCTCTCTGGAAGATCTGCTGTCAATCCTACAGTAAATCATTTCTCTGTCAGTCATCGTGGCTGAGGTTGCCTGGGCAGGAACAGGGCTGATAGAATTCAGCATGTAGAGAGAGCTACTTGCTTCTCAGACTCAAAACAATGGGCTGTACATTGAACATTCAATGACATCATGGTGAACTATAATTAAATTATGCTTAACTGTTTCAAGCTGATCTTCTAATACAAGTACTGGCACATAAAAACACCGAAGACAGCAATTTTTTAAGATATTGAACATTGATCCAAACAGTGCCTCTAAATAACTTCAACCACTGACTGCCTTAGGTCTATTTCTATGTCAATAAAGTCAATCACACTTAAGAGGTTGAAGTCGCTTTGTTTTATAAACAGAAGATAAAAATGCCTTCATTAAAAATACCACAGGTATCCACGGGAGTAAAAATTACTGAATTTTTCAAATGTAAAGGTATCACTTGCTGCTAAGGGGCCATTTTGAGATCAAAGAGTGACAAGTTTCACGTTTTGAGTAACAGTTTGACTCACTAGCCTAACATCTCAATTTCATAACTTACTAGTGGTTAGGTTCTTTGACTTTTCCAAGATTCTATTTTCTCATCTGTAGTATCTGGATATTGTCATATTTTTAATCATAGATTATAATGAAGATGGAAAGAGGTGAGTCGTGCACTCAGTCTGGTACACTGGACAGGGTCTCAATGACCATGCCGGGTAAGTGTGACTAGTGTGAGCCATTTATTCATCTCTGCTGTACAGATACTGAAATGGTTCCTCAGAACAGTTACATAACTTATTTTAGGAAGCACAGCTGGTAAGTAATAAGCCTACTCTTCAGATATCAGTTTAATGCCTTCCAAATTCATTCTTTCCCTTTATATTAAACTTTTCTATTAAGCTCATAATTAGATCTCCCTATGTTACCTTAGTCAAACTGTTTTGGTGAAATCCTTTCCAAAATCAAGAGTAGCAAGTCCATGCAAATAGAAATTAGAAACTACGAAAGCAAGCTTTTTTGTTTTTTGACACAAGGTCTCTTTCTATAGTCCAGGCTGGTTCTGAATGCACAATGTAGACCACGGTGGCCTCAAATAGCAATTCTGCCTGAGACTCCAGGCATGCACTGCTGTGCCCAGCTTATGTGGCATCAGAGAATAGAACTCAGAGCCTGGAGCATCCTAGGCAAGTGCTTTCATCACGGAGCTATGCCTCCGGCTCATCGAGTTATTTTTTAAATGCTCTATGGGTTATACAAGCAAAAATAATCCAAAATAAATCTGAACTTCAAAAAAAATAGAAATTGGTTTAGTTCATGGTTGTTTATCAATAAAATTGTCATTATTTTTAACATCTTCCCTGCAATTATTAACTTACATTATAGCTATAGAATGTAATATACTTGGAAGGTGGTCATACACACAAAGCCAAGTGCCAGTTAACCCAACAAATCTTTCATAATGGAAAAATAAAGAAGCTCTAAGCATCCAAGGACTTACTGCAGCTTGACGGTGAGTATTAGACAAGATTCCGTGAATCTTCACTCTGTCTTTCTCCATTTGGTCTATGTTCACCCACAAATTTTGGCTGGCAGGATCGGACGGACCATATATCCGGGAAACATAGTAATTGTGGTCTGTATCTTCCTATAAGAATAGAGAATAAGGTATATCAATATTTGAGATATTGCCCAGAAATTCTTTTTTTAAATTCTATTGAACTTGGAAATGTTAGTCATCTTCAAAATAAACAAGTGATTTAAACACTCTTGCAGAGAAATGAAATGAAAATAATACCTACAGAATTCGTAACTCTCTGTAGAAGAAACAGTTTAGTACACACAACATGGAAGCGACTATCCATTGTTTGGATCATGGTCTTTTCAGGTTCATTAATTTCAGAGATCTAATTTTTAGCCAAGTGCAAAATGTCTCTCTCAGAAATATTTACTGAAAATTTGAGCTATACTTCTTACTGAGTAACAACAAATTCAGATTTCTTTAAACATAAAGTTGTATCAGAGCCTGCTTTAAGTTAATGGCCTAGAAATTTAAATCAAACACATTCCATTTAATTTGGGTTATTAAATTCTAGTTTTATTTAAATTCTCATTATTGGAATCACCGTGGTGCTGCTCACAAAGCCTTTTTCTTTTTTAATGTTTTTCACTTAGTAATGACATTTAAATGTTTTTAAAGGCAACTGTGTTGAGGAACATCCAGATAAAACATAAGATGCCTGGGGCTGGAGGAATGGTCAGTGGTTACAGCACTTGCTTAGCAAGCCGTAAGTACCTGAAGTTTTATTCCGCAGCACCATATAAGCCGGGTATGGTGGCTCATGCCTGTAATCCCAGAACTAGGGCGGCTGAGGCAAGAGGACCACCCTAGACTAGAGAGTGAGACCCTGACTCAAAAAAATGATTCTTGTGTATTTTCATCATGAAATATTACTGTGCTTATCATTTTGAGGAGTTATTAAACAGAATATATGGTGTTCTGGTGATTGTGAACAAACATTTAATGAATAGAAAGCCTACAATTTGAATAACAAATTCTTGAACACGAACTTTGCCCAATGCAACTATTATCTATGTGTTAATTAAATAAAATGCAAATGTTCTTGAAATTTGATCAAAACAAGAATTCCATGCACTTCCTTACACATGATCAGGCTGATATACACTATATAAAATTAATTACAGAAAGAAAAAGAAAATTCTGAGTCTTATGCTAAAGGAATTTCTCCTCATGACTAAAAGAAATGATACAACTCAGAATGTAAAAGGTGAGAAGAGGCATTAGATGTTAGCAGTGAGTTGATACTTTTAAAATTTTATGAAAATATTCCATGTAAACTTATGATTTAATTTCAAGAACAAACTATGTGTATGTACACTATAAAAGGAAAAAATGTTGGCAGAGAAAGAAAATGGGAAAAAAGATGCCGAAACACAATGCCTCGCTGTTACGGGAGAAAAATATCGTCATGGATGCCCAGCATTCTCCTTCAAGGTACCATTATAATCTCTTTGAGTTCTATGAAAACAACTTGATGTATTCAGTCCTCCATTCCTCCTGATTGTCTTATGCAAGAGCATTTGGTACCATGTTCTGAAATACTTCTTTTGTGTTTCTAAGACTCACTAAGTCAAGGAGATGTTGGAAGAAGACAGAGAATACACAGACCTGAAAATTAGATACTGAGTGAACTAACATCATGTGAAGTAACTACCTCCATGCCCTTACACTAAGTCAGATATTTATTAGAATGCTCATTATACTGTACACCAAAACAAAGAAGCTAATACTATCATCGCTGTGTCACTCTGCAATACCTGTTACCTGAAAGACCTGGGTGTGGAACACAGCACACTGTAGCTCTATAATACGTGTGCTCACCACTGGACACTTTGAGTACTCTTTGGACTTTTTCTTGTCTAGCCCAACACCACCCAGACAATTTCCTGTCCAGCCACTGCCGTCATTAACTAATCCAGCCTGCTGTCACTGGACAGTCCAAGTACTTAGTGACAACTGCTCCATTCAGTTAAAGGCAACTTTCCTGATAGGAAACTTCAACTCTATCCTTCCCCGTTATTGCCCAAATAAACCTTATCTCTTACATGCCATCTTCATTTATTTTCTTTGGTTACTGGACAACCTGTGCCAATCTACTTTTATTGTGCATTTGGGCTGCGGGTATGCTGGCTGAGATATGGAACTACTGCCACCACCATTTTGCTCTCGTGAGGGAACTTAACCTATATTCAAAGACATAGAACATGCCAGACCACAAAAATTACAAAGGAAAAGCCAGCACTCTGATCAAGCTTGGCTCAGTGAGAACTACGCTAAACTTGTTCAAGGCTCTTCACTGTTGCATTACCTTAAGTTAGGTTATTGTCAAAAGAATTCTGATAGAAAAATAGGCTTACCTTGAAACTACATTAAAACAATAACATATAAGACAACCTTGATAGATTTATAGATCTGTGTAATATATATCTCTTGTAAATTTCTGGTATTCTTAGGTAAATACATAGCAGAAACGGGAGACTGTGAATTGCCAGGAATCATCAGGTATGAATAACAAATGATAATAATTCACTTAACTTTTAGACTGGTGGTATAAAAAGATGGTTACAAAATACTTAATGAGTTCTAACAATATTATGAAACTTTATCATTGTTACTTGCACTATTAAAAATAATTCAGAAACACGTATGTGAAAGACACCATCTTTCATCAAATTTGTTTTGTTAACAGACTCTATGATATTGGCAAAGTCTCACATATTAACAAATTCATAAAATATAAACTTTGGAATATAATTCAGTTTAATTATTAAAATCAACACTTATACTCACTTATTACTCAGGTACTTCCAAAATTTTCTACAGTTAGTTTTGAAATAGTCATGAAGTTATCATAATAAAAATATCATTGCATTAAAAAAGGGATTATCTGTAAAAATATGTATGAATATTAAAATTACAATGCATATTGCTGATCAGACTATATGAAATATGCCTTTAAACTTACTTCACCCAGAGCTGCCAAAATCAATGTTATGTCTTTGAAAATACTAAGAAGTAAAAGTGCAGTACTAGGTATTTGACTTGAGAAGCTCAAGTTTGCCATGTTGCCCTGGCAACTTTTATTCAAAGAAGACAACTTATTGTTTACCTAGGAACGAAGATGTGCAAGTTGTTAAATTCTGGAGAGACGTTTGGCTCAGTTATTCAGGAAATTCATAAAATAAAAATCTCAAAAACGTGACATTTCTCAACTAAATTACTCAAGCCACCTCCTGTTCTTTTTTAGGAGTAACGATATTTAAATGTTGTCAAAAGTCACTCTGGGCACAAATATTTTTATTTTCTGTTCAAGCCAAATTATTTGTAATATCGAAGAAAATAAAGCAAAGTACTCCTGTGGTATGCCTAGTTGGCAATTCATTTAGGAATCCGACTGCTCCTGAAAGCTGACGGCACAGTAGGTAGCCACAAATCCTATAAATCTGTGCTTCTCAGAAATGCCTGGAATTATACAGCCGTAGGCAAACAGAGGACATACGCCAAAAATACAGAGGACAAGTCAGTCATCAGCAACAGCCATTCTGTAACAATCAGCTTAGGCAATTCTTCACCCAAACACTCTTCTTTGGTATCATGGGTATTGAGAGGATTTTATGATGTCTAATTTTGACAGATGCAATACACTGCAACTCGCAGCTACAGCACTTGACCTTCTAATTCATTTTACTGAGGGCTTCAACCAAAAGAAAACAAAACAAACAAAAAAAAAAATCAAGACCATATTGTTATAACCGTCACTGTGCTAGTCATTTTATACTCATGGACACATAAAAACATAAAGTTGTCTAGGTAAGGTCACTTTCTACCAAAATGGCTACTTCCTGAAGATTGTTCTACAATAAAAGTACATTATAATGTGATTAATTCTCAACCAGTGTTAATAAATATATTCCATGAGAATGACTTCACAAAACTACATAATTCATATAAAAGTATTTAAGTATGAAATTATCTAAGTATAAAAGTATTTAAATGTTGCTGTATAAATTATACTCAAAATTTAACAGTTAAAATAGCTATTCAATGTCTAAAGTGTGTTTCTATAAGAAAGAAAAGTAGAAAAAAGTGAACTGATAGCACTCAGGTAAAATACTAAGAGATGAATCCATGAGTAATAACAAGGACAGAATAAATATGACTAAACTAATAAGTCAGAAAACAGTCTGGGAAAAAACACAACTTGAAACAGAAAAGGATAATGAAATAAATGTCTAAGATACATATTAAGGAGTAAATATTTATTTTCCTTCCTCTAAGCTAATGTGCTAAAGCTGTAATATCCAGTATGCCTGGATTTGGCAATTACAGCTTTATGAAAGTAATTAAGGTTAATTGATGTCATAAGGAAAGGAATTTGAACCATAGGATTAAAGTCCTGATAAAAGACACTTGGGATCACTATCCATTTCCCCTCTCTTCTTTCTCCTATCCTCTTTCTCTCTTCTTGTGCCTCTCCTTTCACCAACTTCTCATTCTTCTCCTCTCTCTCTCATTCTCTCTATTCTCCCTATCTCTCTCTCTCTCTCTCTCTCTCTCTCTCTCTCTCTCCTCCACCCTTTTTCATGTAAGGACAGAGGAAGTCCCAAGAAAATTTGGACCAAAAATTTAAGCATTGCAAAATTTCCTGGTGACATTTTCCATAGATAACAGAGAAGTCTCATGGGTGTCTATTAATAGAAAGACAAATCACACTACGAGCAGGGAGAAACCACGTTAAATAGTCTGACACCTCTGTAACATCCAGTAGCATTGCCTACAGGATCTCACAAAACAGTCAACTCCTCAAGAACGGTCTGTCTGATCAAACTTTAACTTAAGTAAAAATGAAATACGTTAATAATATCTGCAAATATCACATCATTGATAATTTCTTGAAAACATAGTATCCAATCATAATTCAAAACAAATGAGGGTCAATCAAAGTACCTAGTAGAGGAATGGTATAGAATTATTAGCTGGATACACCATATGGTTACAAAGGGGCTGGGAAAGCTATAGCGAAAAATTTGATGGAGAGCACTAACTGAATATCAGATTAAGAGAAGTAAGACAATTTAGCCATTTTTATTTTAAACCAGAATGTATATTCTCACCAAATATGTAAAATATAATTATTTAGTGCTTCATAGCATGTAACTGATGGATAAAAACAAAGATACAGCAATTTAATTTTTAAAGTAGCAATATGAAAAACTTAATGTTAAAATAATCTTTTGAGGCAAAACTCTGAAACCACTGGCTGTCAGGATGTATACACATCAACAAAGGAGAACAGAAAAAAATAATTTATTATTTTCTCAAATACAGTATGATTTTGTGGTACTAAACTAAATATTATAATGGTATAATTTTATTTTTATAAAATTCTATCTCTCCAAATAAGAATGTATCTCCCTTCATCTACCCTGTCATCTCTGACTTTACATAT
Organism: Ctenodactylus gundi; assembly: GCA_004027205.1. Taxonomy (NCBI): domain Eukaryota; kingdom Metazoa; phylum Chordata; class Mammalia; order Rodentia; family Ctenodactylidae; genus Ctenodactylus; species Ctenodactylus gundi. The sequence continues at coordinate 905,494 of PVKB01000063.1, forward strand.
GTGTGTGTGTGTGTGTGTGCATGTTAAAAGAGGGAAAGAACATATTTAGCATACATTGTTTGCTTACTGCAATAGAATAGGTGATAGGACTTAGAGTAATGACTCCCTTGTGATCTACATTACTTGAATTATTTCATAATAAACACATTATATACAACCAATTTCTTTTTTCTTCACATGAAACATTAAAAAGCATTGAAAGATGCCCAAAGGAACATAGTGTAAATCCTTGAAATCAAACCACTAACGTATATCAAGAGATACAAGGCCACATGGTGTGTGTGGCTAACAGTTCTGTAGTATTCCCACAGCACATATTTTGAAAAGATTTAAAGAAGAATCCTTTGCCATTCTATAAATCACATGCTCAATATACAGCCCCAAGGTCAATGAGTTAAAATTTCTCTATGCAGTGGTGCTACAAACATTTCTCATTAAGCGTTTTCTTAAAAAAAAAAAGTCAGCTCCAATGAATTAGCAGGTGTAGAGTGCAACCTTTTCTACTACTTACCAAAGATGAAATTCAGCACAAAGAACACCAGGAAAATATTTCAATAAAATTTTAAGAGAGGAGATTACAATTTGAATATATAAAGTAGCTAAATGTAGAGAGTATTTTTTGTAGAAAGATCACCATTTCCTTTCTTTTCCTTGTTCAATCATTTATGTAGAAAACCATTTATTTCATGTATCATAGACACAATGCATTTTAGTAAGAATTTTGATAGAATGCATGTGAGGTAATACTGAAGAATTAATAGCATTGCTAGATTTTGGCAATGTTTAAACTTTGGTAAGAAGATTTATGAGCCATTCATATTTTTCTGCTATCCTAGTATAACCGGCTGGCTAGTTCTCAGGATAAATAATGGTTCTAAACTGGATTGTAGCTATACAGAAAGTACTCGAGTGGACAGCCTAGGGACAGATGTGGAAAAAAGAACCAATGCCACCGTTCAGTAGATTAAGGTGACTTCTAGAGATCTATGCCAGAGGTGGCTTTTTTAATGAATAAAAACTGAACAATAGTATTTAACTTTCTTATACTGACCTGCAAAATAATCACATTAAATTGGTATATTGAAATTGACTTAAAGATAGGAACAGAATAGAAAGTATTTAGAATTACTAAATAAACCCGACACAGTTTCCGTAGGTTGGGGACAATTTCCTATTGCTTTTGAACAGCCTTCCATGTCCATCAGCAAATTCTATATTAAACGCTTCTTTGTGAACTAAAAACAGTTGCATGATAAACAATTCCATTTAATGTTATGGTGATAGAAGATGATAGCCCATTTCTCACACGGTGGTTATATCAGAATATCTCAGCAGCTTTCATTATGCACAATTTTTGCTTCTTATTTCAATTTCCAAAACATATCTCTGCTATTTTTCTTTAAAAAGTCCCAATTTTGATATATTTACAGCATAATCTATTCCTCTTGGCAATATTTTGAATGGGATTTTGTAAACAGGATCCACTTCCCCAATTTTTCGCAAGAGTTTAGTTAAATCTTCAAAACTCTAACTGTAGTGAATTGAGTTTTTTTTTTTGTGCGTGTGAATATCTTGTAGAACCAAAATTGTGCGACATTTAATATATGAAATTCCAGCAATATTTCTATTATATAAGTTTCCATTGTCCTGATCAAACCCGTCAGCAATCTCCTTCAGAGATCACACAGTCTTGCATGTTATCAGGAGGTGGAGAGATCACATTGTCTTGCATGTTATCCGGAGGTGGAGAGATTCCACGGCCAAGGAAAATCAATATGCTTACGTGTGATTCTACAAAATGACAGCAGCATTTAGAGGCTACAATTCAATTAAGTGATTGCCTACAATTGCTGTTATGATTTGAACCTGGAATGTCCCCAAACCTCATGTGTTTGGAAGGTGATTGGATTATAGTGGTTAGCTGGATTAGTAGGTTAATCAATCAATGACTTCTGGTGCTACTGAGAGTTGGGGCTTAATAAAAGAAAGGCACATCACTGGGGCATGGCCGGGAGGACTGAGTATATTCTTGTCCCCAGCCCTTTTCTGTTTCATCTCTCTTTCCTGGCTATGAGGTGATGAAAAGCTTTCCTGCTCCTAGGCCCCCTGGCAAGTCCTCCCCTGTTGCTCATTAAACAAGAGTGAACTGAGATCTCTGAACTAAGAACTAAAACAATCCTCTTCTTCCTTAAGTTGTAGGTGTCAGGTATTGTGTTCCAACAATAAGTAAGTGACTAAGACATTTATTGACATTTTAAGATATGTTGGTATGTGTCCATGTCAGATCACTTATGAATGAAAATATATATTTTTTCCACTTGAAAATGGGTTTTGTCTTCTCTGTGTAGAAAGCTTGAGCCTTTATGCAAATAATTCCAATAGACTATTCCCCAATTTAATGTAATTAAAACAAAGATCTTAGACGGAGTCTGAAGCAATATCTTAAATGAATTATTAACAGCTCAGTTTGCCTTTTACAAATTCTAGCAAGTCATTTTCAAAAAGTGGCCACTGTAGAAATGTATGCCAAGTTATTAGGAAATTTGAGAACTACACAAACCTACAGAAATATGGGACTGAAAAATATAATTAAAATATGTATGGGATTTCCATTACAGAGCATAACATTAATGTTGAAATGATATGGTCGAAAGAAGACTTAGCTCAAAGTACAAGTTGCTTTAACGGAAGTGTAAGTATTAAAGTTTAGTCAGTGTACAGAACAGAACTAGACCTCTTTCAAATGTCTTTCAACTAAGCTTCTAAAGTCGCATGGTTACAGAAAAACAGGAAGTGGTTGCTAGATGTACGTCAGAGGGTCATTTGCCTCACTTAACTGATCTTTAGCAAAAGAATTAAAAGTGTGTAGTTTGAGTGGTTGATGCAGATAGCTATTTACAATTAGCATGGGACACAATTATGCTTGTTGTTAAGCAGCAGGCTAACTCCAAGAATGGAGGCAAATTCACAGATTTCTTACACGGGATCCAGGAATTCTGAGGATGTTATGAGTTATCTGTACAACTAAGTAAATAAATGGTGGGTCTTGTAGGTGAGTACGATATTATTTTTCAAAAACAATATAATTGTAATGAGTGAAACACAGGCTCATTCTCAAGGCCACCGAAATCCCCTGGAATTCTTAGAAAAGTGCATTGTTCTAATCAACTGGAAATAAATGGCAACTATGTCATGGAAGCTTCAAAATATTCTGGAAATCCAAAAATACAACCATGAAGTAAAAAGATAGAATTTTTCTTATGTTTTTAACTACTAGGATAGAGCCAAAATTTGAATACTGTCTACACACAGCCCCAAGAACCTTCACACACCATGACACATTACCATTGTACAAGTTGGGTTGATCTTGATTCTCAATGTGACTGTATTATGAGACTCCTGGAACAAGGACTGGATTGTAAAGGCATCGTCTTCACTAATGACCAGGCCCATTGATAAGGTCATGTCTAAATGAGGTAAGAGAAAGAGGGTTCTATTTGGAGAGAGTGATTATGGGGACATGGCCTTAAGGACTACATCTGGTCCCTTGCGCATTCCTTTGTAACTTTTCCCCCGTTTTGTGCTTCTAGGATGTCATGAGTTGAGCAGCTTTTCTCCATCACACCCTTTGATATGACATTTCTGCCTCGGAATCAGCTGACCTTAAATAGAAACCTCTGAAATTAGGAGCTAAAACCAATCACTCGTTTATGATGAGGTGCCAGGTGTTTTGTCTCAGTAATGGAAACTGACTAACACCATAAACTGAGGGTGGCTTGGAGGAGTTTCAACAGCAGAAAATTATTTCTTAAGGATCAGAAGTCTAAGGTCATGGTTCCAAATAGAGTGAGTGAGTGAGTGAGTGCGTGCGTGCGTGCGTGCGTGTGTGTGTGTGTGTGTGTGTGTGTGTGTGTGTGTGTGTTAGGAGCCCTGGATCTTCACAGTGAGCTACATCCCGGCTCATTTTCTTTGTTTTTGAATTTGAAACAGGGTCTTAAGTTGCTCAGCCTGGGCTTCAACTTGAGATTCTCTTGCCTCAGACGCCCAGAGTGCTGAAATAACAGTATCATCAGGCCCAGCTCTAATTTGATTTTGGTAAGAATTCTTTTCTTGAGTTGTTAAGGGCAAATATCTTGTTGCACCCTCAGAGACTGAAGAGAGAGTTCTCTGAGGTCTCTTCATAAAGATATTGATTCTGTAGGTCAGGACCCCACGCCATGACCTCATTTAAATGTAATTACTTCCTGAAGGACCTATCTCTAAAGAATCATACTAAAGGGTGAGTCTTCGGTATCTAAATTTGACAAGGGACACAGTTCAGTCTTCATCACATACATATATGTACCTCATTAAGTCTGGATTTATAAAAAAAGAAGTCTCAGAGATTATTACCTTTGAAGACTCACATCATTTTATAGAACTAATAAAAATTGCCATTCAAGCTTTTTCTAATATAAAAGGGCTTTTAGAAAATCCACACAGTTCTCTGCTTAATTTATTAGTCCATTTTTTAATAGAAGAGAGAGATCGAGTGAAGGAGGAAAGAAAAGAGGGGACCATGGAAAGGAAAGGCGCGCGAGAAAGAGAATACTAGAAGACAGAGAGAGAGAGATACAAGTACCATTTATAACTTTAAAAGAATTATGAATAAATACACTCAAGAATCACTTCTAAATTTATAGCCCACTTATTTCATATAACCAATATATGGGGAAAAGTTATTTTTCCTGCCAATTATTCAGCTCTTAGCCCATGGTATCATTTCTAAGATAAATATTATCACCTAAGAATAATAAAAGTGGTATGTCAAGTGACATATATTAATATATTTTTAGTTGGTCAGATTTTTTTCATACTATTATTCAGTTAATATGAAATGATAAAGCTTTACTGCAGGTTTTTTCTAAAAACTTATTCTTATCTTCAAAATCTTACCCTCCTAGATTCAGACAGTGATTAAGAAGGCATAGATCAACTGTAAATGGAATTTTACCAGAAGATTTTATCTCACTTGTGATAGAGATGGACTTAATTACTATTTTCCCTTCAGCACAATATTTTGCAAATAAATTTAACTTTCCAAGCCTCAACTGTCAAGATTACAAAATTGAAATGATAAGAGTAGTCAAAGTCATATTAATTAATTAATTCTACTTGAGAGAATATACTTTGAAAACTAGAAGTACCATTAGATACTCTGTTTATTAACAGAAATATTGCATAGCAACCAAGAAAATCTCTACTTATTTTTGTTTCCTGCTACTAATATTTATTTAAGTAGAAATGATCCTCAAATGTCAGAGTGCAATTTATAAGTAATAGAATAAGCACATGTTTATCTATTACTATGAGTTGGGGGTTAGCCCCTTCTTTAGATACTTTAAAACTAAGAAAATAGATAGTCATTTATTTGTGAAAACTGGTTAATCACAGTAGTCAACATTTACAAGTCTATGATACTCCAAGCTATCAGTTTAACTTGTATCATATATATTTTTTTCATGTAGAATTCAACGATTTAGATCCAATGATAAAAATAAAGAAACACGGTGAGACACTTTGAGGTGTAAGTAGCTAACTCTGTACCACGTGAAGCCCAGGAATACAAAGTTAACATAACTGCAAAGTCTATGTTCTTTTTAATTCCACAATACCTCATAGATACAATTTTTTAAGTATTTTTAAAACACTGTACTTGCTCAAATGGTTTCCACCAAGCTGTTGATGAGGCCCTGTGTAAGAACTCTCTCTCTCCTTGGCCTCCCCGCTTGTGCTTAGCAATTCCGTCCACTATGTTGTTGAGTGCAGCGATCCTTTTTCAAAGCGATCTTTTAAAAACAGAAATCTAATCATGACCATCCCTGCCCTATGACGTTTCCCACCACACTCAGTATGAAATCCAACAACCTCTCCAAACGCTGGGCTCTGCACTACCTTCTCACCCTCCTCTTCACACACTCCGCACCGAGACCTTGGCTTTTTCTCATTCCATGAAGAAACCAATGAACTCCCATGGTAAAGCCTCCTTCATGAATTTGGAATACATCTTCATTCCATCATACTTTGTCTTTTGTTTCTCATTAATTGCTTTAATGTCTCTTAAAGCAGTGGCTGCACCCTGGGTCACAGATCTGTAAGGGTATGTCCCTTGGCAGGGACAGGACTGCTGGGACCTATGAGCAAGGCAGCCTGAGGTTAACAGGGAGGGAAGCCCCGCCTCCTGTCAGAGTGTTCCCTGTGGGTCCCGATCCCACTGCTGACTGACAGGAGGCGGAGCCTGGTTCTCCGCTCCCTTCCTGCTGCTACTGTCGCTTCAAAGCTGTCCTCCAACAGCCTTCTGCAGAGCAAGTACACTCCCAGCCCTTTGGGAGGACAGTCTTTAACTAAACAGCTTCCTAGTGCCAAAAGTTTGGAGCCCAAATCTTTAAAGCACTGTTTGGGCTGGGGCATTGCTCAGAGCTTCTGGCACTTGCCTACTAGGAGCGAGGCCCTAGGTTCGATTCTCCAACACCAGAGTAAAAGATAAATATCCAAATAAACAAATGAATAAATAGATAAGACGATGTGGTGCCACACGCATGTAATCCCAGCACCCAGGAGGCCAGGGTAAGAGGACTGCCATGAGTTTAGGCCATCCTGGGCTACACAGTGAGTTGAAGATGAGTCTGCACTGTAGAGTGAGAGCTTATCTAAAAAATGCCATATTTATATACAGAGTCTGATGCATTTATAAATACATTTTATGCACTATTAAACCACCTATTCTTTTCCCACATTTTAAATAAGTGTATATATGTGATACATAATGGTTACATAGAGCCAGAGAATTTGTACACATATATATGACATCAACTTCCTAATTCCCACTCCTCCCCGCTTCATCCTTCCACTCCCCCATCATACCCCAACTCTTAACATCTTGCCTATTTGACTCTATTATTAATTTATATCCTGAGTGTCTCATATCAGAGAAGCCACGTGATATGTAACCTTCTGAATCTGAATCACTTCATTAAGTATAATGGTCTCCCGTTGTATTTATTTACCTACAAATGCCTCAAATCTATCCGTCTTTGTGGAGGAATAGTACTCCATATACCATTTTTTAAATATCCATTGGTCTGTTGATGGGTATTACAGCATATTCCACAATTTAGCCATTGTTCGGTGTGTTGCTATAAACATGGGTGTATAAGTTGGTTCTCCATGAAACTTTCATGGTCCATTACAAAAACTCACAAACAACCTGTATCAATCAGCAGTCTACCGCTGAGTAACAATACTTCTCAAGCATGGTGGCATCAAACAACTCTCTGTTTGTTCAGGGTTCTACGGCTCTGTGTGATGGACTGAGCCCAGTTGACGTGGCCTCTGTTCTGCACAGTGTCAGCTTAGCACAAGGAGGTTTGCAGCCAGCTAGCGAGTTAGCTGGCCACTGGAGGGATGCAAGTGGTCCTGATCACCCAACTAGAGTCTCTATTTCCATTCACTGTCTCATTCCTGAATTGCTAGACTGCTGCAAAGCCTCTTGAGACACTAACTAGAAGTTACACAACATTATCTTGTCATATTTATTAGATCAGAGTAATTTACGAGGCCTGGTTTGGTTTCCAGGGGTGGGACAGAGATCTGACCTCTATGAGAAGAGCTATTAAAATTTATGATCATTTTTAACTTGTCATGCCATCTCAATTTTCTGTTCCTCAGTGATTGAGTAGTTTGGTTATGTCTAAACACAGAGCCACTCAGCCTCTGGGAGATACTGTCCACTGCCAATTTGTTAAGAGGCCATATTGATAATATGTCCCTACTTTTCTCCCAAATGATTTCTAAAACCACTCTCCTCTGGCAGAGAGGTACTTGTTGCAATATAAAGCATCCTATCACTTTCTAACTAAAAGCATAAAAGCCAGCTTCAGATGATAAATTCTGGACAGGCTACATCTTAGAAGGAGGAAAATCTACTTGCCAACTCAGGCAGGTTTGTAGAGGTCAAATTAAGGCAGAGCAAGGCAGTCAGGTCACAATTGTTCCACGAGTTATTAAAAATAAGGGGGGCAAAAAAATCACAACAAAAACAGCAGAAAAAGCATAGTTCTGTGCATTTTGCTTTTACATTCCCCAATGCGAGACTCAAGTATTCTTATATGGTTTTGCTGACTCTGCAGAAAGTGTCTTGCCTGGATCTATGAAGCTGACATTCATATCTTGCAGAAAAATTAGAAAATAGCTAGAAAACAAGTTTTATTTTCATGCGGTCTGAGAAGCATGTTTTATTTTTTGCTTCTGCGTTGTAAAATGACACCGGGAAAAATATCTGAGTTATTACCTTCTCACTTTACTAAGGGCTAGATGGAAAAACCCCAAGAAAAAGGCATGCAGCTACAATATTCAACAGAGTTTGGTCTACAGTAGGAAGACATGTAAATGGCCTATTTATTTACAGCCATTTCTTTCATGTATCACTCATTCAAGTTAGCAAGTACTCATGATGCACTGATTATGTATGAAAGACGCCTTGAGCTAACTGCATGAAGGGCAAAGGATGCTCCTGATATATAGTTCTCGTTCTCCAGAAGCCTGCAACAACGTAAGATAACACAGATACCCAAGTATCTCTCTTCCTGAAGTATGAGATAACTGCGATACTAATATCAGGCTCAGTAATGTAAGAAGGAAGTTTTATTCGGTTTTAGTGATAAGACAAAGTTCACAGAGCTAATGGCATTTATCCTGGGCCTTGAAAAATGAATTAAAATGTAAGAAAATAATTTCAATTGGACAGACTGGTTCTAAGTATAGGAAAAAGAAAAAGACGGCGCTGTTAGTACAGAATGTAACAGATATTATAGGGGAGTTGCATCAAACGAAGATGGTTAGCTGTGTAGACATTACATGGCACAAACCCTTGAAGGTATGAAGTTTGTTCTGTTAAAAAAAAGGGGGGAGACTCTGGTTTTGTTGATTAAGAATGGAACTAAACTAGAGCAATGTCAAAAACAGGATAGACTGGAGAAGGGAGAAATTAGAATCAGACATTCATTTGAAAACTTTTAAATAGCCCAGCAATAAAATTCTAATAGCTAAAACCAGGTCAGTTATAAGAAATAAAAAAAAGGGAACTATTCTGAAGAATTCAAAGGAGTTTGTGGCATCTGACGGGGGAGAGGAATGCTGAAAATGATTCTGAAATATTCAGTTAACACAGAAAGTACAGAATAACTGGTGCCAGTTAACAATCTAAAGCAGAAGTCGATATAACTACATACCATACTGAATGCTAAAAGACAAATATAGGAAAACAAATATCATTGTTTACCAAATATAGCATGTACACGAGATATTAGAGCAAGGTCTTTAGGACCAGAGAGATGCCAATTGGGAAGGTCTCTCATATTCACACGATAACTGCATTTCTTTTTTTATTTGAACATTTATGCACTACACTTTTATTGGCACGGTAATTTCATGCAACGTGGAGAATTTGTGTCCACATATATCATCCATTGGTCTTACGCTCGTTGGCCTTTCATGCTTCCTCTTTTACCCCCTACTTTCATCTTTCTTTCCATTTTCTCTCCTTCAGCTCTTGGGGTTTCTTCCCTTTTCCTAGCAGTGCATTTCTCCTCCTACCCTCTTTCTTACATTAAGATCTTTATACACATATATTTATGGTAATCTCACAGTCTCACATGAAAGACAACATGTAAAATGATACTTTGTGTCTGATCCATTTCATTAAGCATTGACTCAAGGTGACCCCATTTTCTTGCAAACACATCATACCTGTTTTTCTTTGCAGCTGCATAATATTCCATTGTGTATCATATTGTATTTTTAATCCATTTATTCTTTTCTCTATTGAAGGGCATGCATGTTGTTTCCAAGATTTACCTATTATGAATTGTGCTGTTATGAGCACAGATATGCATGTGTCCCTATGATATGGTCACTTTTGTTATTTTGGGAAGATGCCCAGGAGAACTGTAGCTGAGTGAGATGGGGATTTTTATTCTCAGCTTCGAAGAAACCTCCAAACTCGTTTTCACAGTGGTTGAACCAGGCTGCCATCCCACCAACTGTGTAGAAGAATTCCTTCTTCCTGAGAACCTCACAAATAATTTTTGGTTTTTGAGTTGTTTATGTAAGTCATTCTCACTGGAGTGAGATAGAATCTCGGAACTGTTCTGATTTGCGTTTCTCTGATGGCCAACGGTGTAGGATGTTGAACACCTTCCTTCTGCTTGTTGGCCGTTTGTACTTCCTCTCATGTTATTTGCCCATTTTTGTGGGATAATTTATTTCGGAGATTTTTTTTTTGAGACCGGACACTGCTCTACAGCTCAGGCTGATCCTGAACTATGTATTCCAGATCAATTTCAAATTTACAGAAATCTTCCTGCTTCAACCTCCTGAGTGCTGGGATTATAGGCATGTGCCACCATGTCAAGCATTTGTAGAGCTGGGGAATAGAAATCAAGGACTTAAACTTGACAGTCAAATTTAACCACTGTGCTACTCCTCTAGCCCTGAGTTTTGTTATCAGTCCTCTGTCTGAGGCCCAGCTGGCAAAATTTTTCTCCCATTGTGGGCTGTTCCTTCACCCTGTTGATTGTTTCATTTGCTCTGCAAAAACTTTATATTATGATGTAGCCCCATGTGTTGACTCTGGATGCTCTTTCTTATAAAATTAGCATTCTGTTTATGAAATCCTTTCTTGTCCGTATGTCTTGCAACATTTTACACGTTTTGTCTTCTAGCAAGTTCAGTGTTTCTGTTTTCATATTGAGCCATATTTATTTCACTGAGTATGTGGATCCATGGTCCAAGTGGGATAGTGTCACAAGCTAACAAATGCCTTTGAACTGTAGCAGAGGTTTATAATTTTTCCACACACACTAAACTCACATGTAGATCTTTGAAAAATTCCAGAGCCCGTGTCATACAACAGATAAATTAAATCAGAATCTGCAGGGGGGTGTAGGGTATGAACTATCTTGCAGACAAGTCTGGGAATCCCCAAAGAAGACAAAATGCTACTAGCTAGCTGAAACTTAAAAACTGTAGCTGAATCCTGAATCTACATGATCATATTCTTATCAAAGATTTAGAAACCTATTAAAAATTAATATATTCTTAAAGAGTGATCAAAATAAGATTTGCACTTATGTCAGTACAGCACTTAATGCTTTCCAAACCACAGAGCAAAGCTCGTGTTCCAGACATCTGTAGGAATAATAAACATCACTTGGAGTCTTTCTGGAATAGTGACACTTAATGTTCTTCCTTTGTTGAATCAGTATCACTAAAACAGGGTTGTCCAGATTTCTCCTTCTTAATGGCTATCGGAACCGTTTCTGAGATGTTTGTTGAATATTTCACAGGTCACATGTCTCAAACAGTGTAACAATAGAATTCTCATATTACTTTCACTAGATTGATTTGATGTAGAATTTTACTTTTTCCTGGTTATATCAGCTTTGAAAAAAGTGTCAAAATAAAATGCTTTCAAAAGTTCAATGGATAAGCTGCATGTTTTAAGAGATTTCCACAATATTAAAGGTCACTATTCTGTCTGCAAGCATAATATATTAGTCCATTTCTATGGCTATGAAAAATATCATAAACCTGGTAATTGATAAGCAAGTGAAATTTAGTTTTTACTGGAGGCTGGGAAATCCATGATCACCAGTGTGCGGTGAGGGGCCTTCTTGCTGCATCCTCACATGGACATAGCAGAAGGAGAACTCACTCGCGCAAGCTCTCTTTATAAATCATTCATTCAATCCCAAAGGTGGAACTTCCCTCGTGACATAAAGACTTCCCGTTAGGCCTGACGTCAAACACTGTTGCATTGTGGATCGAGTTCTTAACACGCGAACTTTGAGGGACACACTTATAACCCTGCACATAATCATTAAGATTTTCACAGCAAGGCAGTACAAAGAATTAAACAACAGGCCTAAAGCTCTTGGTTTCCTGGCCAAGAGCTTGACTTCTTTCCTTTCTGCTCTCTATGATGGAGACCCACTTGGGTCTCGTCTTGGCTTCTTGGCCAAAAGCCTTTCTTTTCTCTTTTGTTTCATTCAATACTGTTGCTGGCTTTAAAAAAAATCATTAAATAACAGACTGAAATACAATGCCACTTGTAAACAGCACTCAAAAGAGTGAAGTTACATTTAGATTTTTAAAGTTTGGGCTTTTATCTGTCTACTAATTGATTTGGGAATATCAGCCCATTGGCATATGTACTATTATCTAGTGGTTCCTAGATTTGTGTTTCTGTTGTGATCACACTCTGCACCCCACCCCAGTTTACGAATTACTTGTCCCAAGTGCTGCTGGAGCATCAGCGTCTGCAGATCTCCAGGGGATTCTGTCTGTTATACTTTGACCACTAAAAATCTTGAAGCCACTTTTTTTCCTGCAGTGATGCTTCACTTATTTTTTTCTCTTTTCCTTAAAGAGATTAGTTGTGTGTCGAAAGTGATTAGTTCAGTCTTATTGTAGGCATTAGGATATCTGAGAGGATATTCATAAAGTAGAGCTGGTAAGCTTCTCTGGTTTAATGACAACCAACTGCTTTTTAAGTTAAATATCTTTTCATTGTTATTTGGTTATTGAAAACATTACTCAGCAGAATTTCATGTTAAGATCTACGTAGCAAAAAGAAAGCAAACTGCAGTCTTACATTAATGCTGTTTGTAGTCTCATGAGAAACACAGGTATTATGTGACAGCATGGCCTAAGGCCACTTGGTTTACTTGTGCATATCGAAAGGAAAGTTCAAAAAAGAGCAGAACAGAAATGCTTAATTGAATGTTCTTGTATTAGAATTCCTCATATATTTAAGTACTTGTAAATTCACACAATTTCCATTTGTTTCATCTGCCAGGACTTAAGCAGCTAAGTAACAGTTCTCCTCACTAAAAGTTGTTTTAAATCAGCACTAATTGATGTAAGGAATTTAATTTGCAAATAAAAGTTTAAATACTGTTTAATGGTGGAAACATTAGAAACAACCTAGAAAAAATAAGCAAGAAAAAGTTACATCAAAAATACTCTTTGGACTGTCCCTGGAAGAAATATTGTTATTCCAGAGAGAGAGGAAGAAGACAGAGGGAGAGAGAATAAGGGAAAAAAATCATATGTAAATAGCATGTAACAAATACTCCCTGAGATCAGAACAATGTGAACAGGCATTACCAAAGAGCACATCGATGTTTTGTTTTAACTAGAATAAGATACAAAGTTCAATCCAGGTCTCTGCACTTCTAGGCTATTTCGAGTTGATGATTTATAAGTAATTATTCCAACATGTAGGTCATAGTTTCTCAAATCAAATACATATTTGATTGCCTTATGTAGCTGACATTTTACATAACTGGTGATGGCCCCTAAAGGCTTCCCAGTGAGGGAATAAAGCCAACAACAGTCTGCAAAATATATGGAAGAGAAACAGAAGTAATTTTTAAAGCCATGGAGGCAAGATTACCTAGAAAGCTATAGATAAGAATTTTCTTCATAATATCTCTGTATGAATGAGGCAGGAGAACTGTAACTTTGAACACAGCCTGGGCCACTTGGTAGCTTGGCTACATAGGGAGATTCTGTCTCAAAGAAACAATAAAAAATGAGCTGGGAATAGAGCTCAGACAGAAAGTCTTGATGAAAGTCCTGGAGTCTATCTCCAGGACCACAAAACACACACACACACACACACACACACACACTCTCTCTCTCTCTCTCTCTCTCTCTCTCTCTCTCTCTCTCTCTCTCTCTCTCTCTCTCTCTCTGAAGGCCAATGTCACAATAAACCAAAAAGTTGTTTGCAAATTAATTTTTAAAATAAAACATTCTTGGAAGGTGACTGTGTATAATTAACTGCATATTATTTTGCTCTAATTCAGGCTTCAACAAAAGAATCCCATAGATTGGATAATATAACGAACAGAAATGTGTTGGCCCCTAGTTTTAGACACTGGAACACATAAGACAAAGGACCTATGGGTGCTGGCCTTCTTGCTGCATCATACCATGGTATAAAGGTACAGACAAGGCTAAGGGGTACAAGGGGACAGTTTGGCCACGTGCTTCCACTACTATGTGCTGCTTGTCAAGGCTCTCAAATAGTCATGTGATCCTGAATCAGAACCACCAAAACTGGGAGCCAAAGTAAATTTTCTCTTTTGACAAACTAATTTTCTCAGGCATTTGTTATAGCTATGGGAAGCGGACTAATAAATATATTATATATATATTTACAACAACTGGACAGAAGTTCAATATTTAAGTACTGGTATGTCGAGGCTCTACTAAGAGCCTTCTTTTGGCTCAAAGATGGCCACCTTCTTGCTTTGTCTTCAGTTGGTCTTTTCCTGGTGTAGGCATATGAAGAGAGGCAAGGTAGAGGAGAAAAGGTGACAGAGGAGAGAAGAGAGAGAGAATAGAGAGATCTTTCTCTTTACAAAGCCAATCCTATCAGATCAGGATGCAAACTTTCTTAACTCACTCAATTTTACTTAACCCCTAATGAGCCTATTTCCAAATTCAGAGTTAGGGCCGCGTCATATAAATTTAGGGAGAGCACCATTCAGTACAAAGCACCAGGTATCAGTCACCAGAAACCAATCAACAGGGTTGTAGAACGGTGGGGTCAGGAAAAGAGCTGGCGTCAGGAGTCAGTTCCCCAAAACAGATTATGTTGGTCCAGATCCTAGCTACACTAAGGTGCCAATCTAAGCAAGATATAGTTACTCTGTCATATGTGAGAAGAAATGTGCTCAATAAGCTAGCAGCTCTTCCTGTGTATTCTGCTAGAAGAATGATGTGGGCTTGCAGACTCCAAGTTCACCAATAAAATTAGTCGGAGTTGTTCACTTCTTTTCCTCCTTAAATTCTATACAATGTTCAAATGTTTGTCTGGTTTACATTTCATCAATACTATTATATGCATGGGGACCATAACGTTTACCTCATTAGTTTATTTTTAGCTACTTCAGGACAGATATCAACAGGGCCTTATTTTATTAAAAGCTGAACTTTTTTGGGGGGGGGGAGGGTGGAGGGAGGAGGCCACTGTTGACAGTCATTTTGACTTTTTAAAGTCTTTCTGGTAAGACAAAAATGTTTCAGTCTTAATAAACAAGCAACATTATTACTTTAGAAAATATCATTGTTTAAATGATAATGTAATAATGGTACATGTACAAGTGTTTTTCTCTAAATGTTAAATACTTTTGTAAAGTTGAAGCACTGAATCTATTGTAAACAAGCAGTTGAGTTTTCAGGATTGCAATTTCAGACAGTTTTATATTTCAAAAGGACAATGGAATATCTTGGAATTGAGCTTCTGAATAACCAGTGACAGGAAGGGCTCTGATACCATCTGTAACTTTTCCATCTCAATGGAAACAAAAGGGATTAGGTCAGTAGAGCTGCACTCACAATCAATACAGAAGAAAAGTAGAGGAGAAATCTAGAGTATACGTCCAAGAGTCATACTATTTCTGATGGAATTCAACTTTGCACACAAATATGCTGCCTATGTGACAATATTAAATGCAACAGTAAGGTCCATCTCAGAACTTGGAAACGTGGCTTTGTTGGAGATGACCCAATAAACCTGGATCAATTGAGAAGATTATTGGCCATTTGTTTGTTTCCTGTGCATGCCAAGAGCAATTGGAGGTTCTTTGGACACAAGGCCCTGGGAACATATTTTATTACTGTGTTAGTTTGCACATGATCAAGAAAAAACATTGAATGGTTAAGTAATATTTACATGTTTGGATGCCTGTCAAGAAACTATAAAACCTGCAGTTGTGGGCTCATTCCTCCTCTCCTCTTCCCACCACTCCTCACAGCCCGATCTGCTGCAGCTCGGAGATCTCCTGATCGATATCAGTTGCTTTGCCCTGGTGCTCTCCTACCTCCAGAAGAAAGCCCCTTGAAATAAATCACGCCATGGGTGCTTCTCCCCTCCTTTTCTTTCTTCTTCTAACACCTAGGTCATAACCTGTATGACCCAAAGGGCATTTTAAAATTTGCCAACTAAATGTAAGTGCAGTGTTATTTTCATACATGAGACTGAGCAATACGTGGAAGTGAAGTGTTTGAGAGTACGAAGGGCTCCGACCACACACTACGGGGAGCGCAGGAAAACAAATTTGGAATGCGCTTGTTATTGAAGAAGTGGAAATCTAATCTATACAGAATTCTGAAAAGAAAGAGAGTAGTCAATCAATAAACTAGTTAATACAGCTATATTAAAAATGACACCTTAGTTATCCACATGAGAACTACGCAGGTCCATAATCCTTCAACAAGATGGAGACTGGTCACATTAGAAGGGAAGTGGGCTATGGAGATCTTACGACTCCCAAAGGAGGCTAAGAGATGGATCATGCCAGTAGAGGACCTGGGTTCCATGAGTAATTCAGCAGAGTGAGTCAGTATTCTGATGAGCCTTGGCCTCTCCTTTCTACCTTGATACTCCAACACCCATTGCCTAAGGAGAAGCCCTATGATGTCAGCTAACACCTACCAAAGCTCAATTAAACACTCAGAGCAAACAGTGCAGAATTGATAGCACAACTTCAAGTTTCCTGTTTCCACTGCCATGGAGAGGAATCAGTTAAGTGCTTTCTTTCTTTCTTTTTTTCTTTCTCAGTCTCTGTTTCTGTCTCTCTGCCATTGCTTTTAAGCATGCAAGTTTTGCCAGCATCGCAATTTGCCTGAGAGGGGAACCACAGTGGAAGGCAACATTGGCTTACTCAGTAATAGAGGTGAAACGACTAGAGAATAATACAAAACACGGAACCACAGTGTGATGTGAAGAATTTAAGCTGTTAAAATCAGCCGGATCAACAGTGTATACACTGGCGTGGGTGTGAAAATCATTGAGATTTTGGACCACGAATTTTAAATCCTAACTAGGCTCAAACATGGCTTCCTTAATAAAAATAGAAACCACTACAATTGACGTATTTTTGCCAGTGAGAAGCTGGCTTGGTCCTGTGACATAAAATGTCATGCTTCAAGACTCGAAGAACTTTAAGTAGGTATTTTCTGCCTCTTGCTGATTGTGGAAGCATTTTCTGTGCAAAAGGTTGTTGTGATGCTTGGAGAAGTCTATTGGTGAGACGTCGCGTAAATATGTGGCAGGACTTCATAGCTCAATTTGTTTAATGCTTTTGAAGTGATGCTTTTGTGACCTGCTGCTGGCCACAGAGAAGAAACGAGTCCCCAGTGTGGGTGCAGGCATTACACTTTTCAGTGCATCTCATTGATTCGTTGAGCAAAGTTCTCACATGTGAGAGATTCAGAAAACTCTGATGGATCAGATTGGCAGCAGACCACCGAACAGTGGCTATGAGCTTTTTTGGTGCAAGTTTGGCTTTAGGAAGGTCTCTGGAGTATTTTTTCTTGGTAAAACCACTGAACTGGTCATCATTGATCATCCTAACACTCCCACTACTTTTCTTCCCACATCATAATCTAATTGAGAAATGGTTCCCTGTGGCTGTGCAGAATATGAAGAGACAATTCTTCAAAACAATGACATTTTTGGCTTTTGACTAGCTCATGAAGCGCCCCCTTATGAAGCTTTTTTAACTTTCGAATTTGCTTCAAATGCCAAGCAACCATAAAACAATTGGCATTGAGTTTTTTGGCCACTTCTGTGTACATAGAAGAGGATCTGCTTCCATGACCTCTGTCAATTGGTCATTGTCAGTGTTCCATGGCCAGCTGTTGTTTTCTGCATCTCAAAGGATTTCAGCTCTTCCACAAAACTTCTTGAACCATCACCACTGTACAATCGTTGCCAGTTTTACGGCCAAATCTGTGGTTGATGTTGCTATAATTTTGGATGCTGTACAACCAATTTTGAACTTGAATAAGAAAATCACTCAAATTTGCTGTTTGTCTAACATTATTTCCATAATCTTAAATAAATAGAAAGTAAAATGCAAACAATAAGTCATTAGTAAAATAAAACATAAGGGAAGAAACATGCATTAATATTGTATAACATATGACATTTATTTAAGAATATATTCCAATCCTATACAACAAATTTCCACAATGAAAAACCACAGTTACTTTTTTGCCAAGCTAGGTAGAAAACAGCCACCGCACAAGTCAAATGACCAAAGCAGAAAG
This sequence comes from Ctenodactylus gundi, assembly GCA_004027205.1. Lineage (NCBI taxonomy): Eukaryota > Metazoa > Chordata > Mammalia > Rodentia > Ctenodactylidae > Ctenodactylus > Ctenodactylus gundi. Next base: position 923,659 of record PVKB01000063.1, read on the forward strand.
AAGCCACAGCAGTAAGCTGAAGCCAAGATGATGTTCTTCCTGTAAGACCCTGGCTGCCTTTGCAATTTGGTGTTGCTTCACTTTCCTCTGTTCTACAGTGGTATCAGCAGCAACACTGCTAATATCAGCACTAATTCCCTGCAACTCTGATTTTGCTGGTGGACCCCAAATCTGCAATTCCTCAGAAACACAGTTTGAGAGTTAAGAAGGAGAATCTTTTCAGCAGGCATGAGCTTTCAGCAGAGGTAACTGGGGCGACAATCAGGGGCTATGAGGATGTTCCTTGGCCCCAGGATAGAAGTATTTCCATTATAAAAAGACACTTCATTTTGTGACTTGTTTTAATATGAAAAAAAGACCAGGCTTTTGTTAGTCAACCGATTCTAGTTCTGTTTTACTAAGAGCCCAACTCACAACCAGGCCTTAGTTTTCTGGGTCAAATAGGAAATAAATCTCTATATTCCTTCTGGATCTCATATATAACCACTAACTAACCCCTTCCCCACATCTAATAAATCCTTGCTGCAAGGCAACGGATGCTTTATGAATAGACGACCTGACATTTTTCTCCCTTTCAAGGCGACTGCAATCAGGGTTATATTTTCCCTGATTTGATCCTTTCAAGTAACCCAGTTACTTTATGGCTTCATAGTTTGGAGTGATACCCAAGGTTTCATTTGCCAACCTCTGCTTTAAACAGAGAAACCTTCCAATGATCCAGAATGAAAATTGATTTAACTTCCCCATGGCCTTGCGGTAATGGAGACACGAAGAACAGTAGCAGGCTGCTTACATTATTGATAGACATATGTGAGTTTCTAGTCCAGAGTAATAGTTGGTTGTTAAGACTATGTTGCTAATAAGGGAGCAGAGGAACCGTGATCATTGGAATGGGATTTGCAAGAAAAGAGTGAACGCAAACATGGAAGAAGGGCCGGAGAGCCTCCCTCCAGTGCCCCGTCACCTGGAGTTCACACTCATGGCAATGCTCCAGCTTTTCATTTTCTGATCTCTGTTATTAAGCAACCACAGACTATGCACTTTTGATTCCTTGCTTTGTTTCTCCTGCACCCTTTTAAGCCACAATCTAGAGAACATAGTTACAGTTTCAGACATTTACTGAAGCCAAGGAAGTCTTGGCCAGCACCCTCCACGTAACAGCTCAGGTTTTGTTGCTGTCTTCATTACAAAACATGTCCTGTCTACTGCTGTAAAAAGGATATATCCACAATAGCTCAGGCATACACAAGCGTAAGGCAGAAGGAGATTGGAGCCACTGCCTATTTTTCTTCATTGAAGTAAATTTTAATCATATTAAGTATGAAAAATGTGCATACATGAGTGTGCACACGTCCACACAAGCTTTCACAAACACACAACCATACACATACATATACAATTTATCAAAACATATGTGCTTCAAACAATTTTCTGTTATATATCACCTTGCCTTAACAAAAGGATACAGGATTCTGTTTTCCAGACTGGTCCTGATTTCACTCTGTAGCCCAGGCTAACCTAGAACTCACAGCAATCATCCTGCACCAGCCTCTCAAGTGCTGAGATTACAGGCGTGTGCCCTCATGCCCAGCTATTATGTGGTGCAGGGATGTCTATCCCCTCTGTGTTCAAGGCCAGGGCTCTAATTACTGAGCCACTATGCTAACTGCCCAACAAAAGAATTTTTAAAGCCACTATGTACAATGCAAAGATTTTTGTTTATAACTTTGTGAGTGCTACCCCAAGGACGACTATCCCAGTGACATTTTGGGACAGCGTGGCTTCAGCTCACTAGAGAAATATTTTGCTGTACTAAAAACAGAAGAAAGCAAAAAAACCTAATGTTTGTCCTGGATTGGGATTCCACACTACCAGCTCATTCATTGCTTTGTTTCACAGCGTTTTCAAAGTTGGAAATAATTTCCTCTTCCTAATTTCTTTATTATTAACAATTTATGTCAGAACAAAAGCAGCAAAAACTCCAGTCATGTCTAATATTGGCTGTAATTTCTATTCTACATTTCAAAAAGTGTTTTTTTTTTTGCAAATAATTTTGATTATGTGCAGAATATATCACATTTTGTTTTTAATAAAAAAGAAATAGACATTTAAAAATATTAGGAGTTGTTTTGTTTGGTTTTGTTTTTTGTGTGCTTGTACACACTAAGCACTGGCTCTACCACTGAACTGCACTTCCTGTTTTTAAAAATATTTTAAGTGGCAGTTAGAATTATTCAGCAAAAAAAAAAAAAGAAAGAAACTGAACAAAGCATATCAAATGCATTCCAAATCCTCTCTGACTATAGCAAGCCTATTAAGCGAGGCGAAATCATTTTTTGACCTTCACAGTAAAAGCAATGTTTATTTCTAGTTAGGTTCTTTTTGATTATTTACATAACTGTATAAAGCCTTCCACTGTAACGTTACCTTCAATCAACTAATTAGGTTTTTCTATACCCTCATGGTAATTTTCACACAGCTTTTGACGTTTGGTAAATGTACAAAGATTTCTCTTATAAGTTTATTTACTTTTAGAGAAAATTTTTTATCACTAAGACTAATTGGTAAAATGAAATGCATTTCTAACGAATATTTAGCAATTTGATCTCACACACTTCCATATTTATTCATAAAGTAGTTTCTCCTTGTCTGATTGTTATTTTCCCACTTGTATGTTATTTGCTTCAATTTGGATAAAACTCCCATTCACTTGAAAAAACAATGAAGCAACATAAAAGGTCATGATTAGACTGATATTCAAAAAAGAGAAAATGATTCTTTGTATTCACTTTTAAAGAAAATAGGACATTTGGCAATCCTATTTTCAAGGGAAGAACAAACCGTTTTTAGCTCCTTAGGAAGGTTATTAATGTTCCTTGCAAATATCTTCAGAAAATGACACTCTAAAATCTCTTACTCCATATTGGTTTACACAAAAGAACAAATAAATATTTACATTCAAATAATGAATCTTATATAAAACACTATATTCTAAGACACTAATAGGTGACTAAATTTTCCTGGAAAAAAATCAATCAAAACAATACATTCATCTTTAATGGCTATAAAATTCTCCATACTATAATTCATTAAACCACAAAATATGAAGTAGTATTATGTTTAAATACAACATCTTTCTTTAAGTTTTGGAACCACCTGAATATTTTTTTTGATTAGAAATATTATAAATAGAACCTTAAAATTTAAACAAATATAGTTTTTTTACAGATTTTTTTTCTTTCAAATTCCTTGGGCCTCAGTGAGATCTATATTGTGAATCTAAAACTACACACACGTGCCCGTGTGTGTGTGTGTGTGTGTGTGTGTGTGTGTTAGCAAGGTGGGTACGGATGTAGATGCATTGCTTAGAAGATAAGCATTAGTATTTATTCTAGCTTTGCTCATTAAGCTGATAGTGGTTATGTAAATGTCTAAAGTTAATAAACAGCTAAAAATTGCTTGCAAAAAATAGTTTGAGCTACATTTAGTCCATTCATACAATTGAGTGCAATGGATTCCAAACTATTACTTCAACTTAATAGCTCAGGCTTGAAGCACCATATGGAAATAGCTCAAAACAACTGTTCCCAGGGGCTGTGAAGTTCAATTCTTCTGTTTCCAGACAGATTCAGACATCTCTGCATTGCTAGGGCATAGACAGAAAGGTTTTCTTTCAGGCACACACTAAAAGAAAACTAAGGCACTCTCCTTTTATTCTTATTGTTACTACACTCCTTTGATTTGCAGGTACCGTACCTGCTGCCTTCCTAAGCAGACCATGGAGTGGTGCATCAGCAAACCTCTTTATGATAAATGCAAAAACAATGCAGATGATTATACATATGCAGCTTCCATTGTGTGAAGAAACCCATATTGGTCCAAAGTCTGTTTTAGAAATGTAAGGTAAAATAAAATTCCTGAACATATAGCCAAGGAAGTTATAAAACATTGTTTAAAAATAGAAACATGTTTGTATGCCTTCAGGTAAAAAAAGTCAGAGAAAAAACTAAATATCTTCTCCTTTTGTAATGGCCCATTTATACATAGACTGAGTACTGTTTGCATCTAATTCACAATATTTGGCCAAGACACATGAGGCATCTTAGATAAACATCCATAGAAACTTCTTCATATACGATTATAGAACACAACTGTTCATCGCAGGCACATATTCTGTATTTCTTTTTTTCTAAACTGTGCAGGACACATGAATTTGTCAGATGAAATGAATGGCACAGAGTTGATGGGACTGGGGCACTAAATTGGCACAGTTTCTAAAATTTAAGCAAGTTCACATCACAGGAACTAGGAAATTAAATAAATTCTGAATTCCCCTGGACTAAAGTAGTGACCCCAGTGTTCCCACAGAGCCAGTAACACAAAGCATACTATAAACATGTGTATACTGATGTAGATCTTTGCATATTCTGAGGTATGGCCGTCTTTATGTTTCATTCATGATTTTGAAAATAAAAGATAACAACTGACCTTAAGAGATAATGCATCAATTTAGACAGAGATTGTCCACTAAAGAATCCTAGATTATAAATATCTAGACTTATGGTTTCAAGGCTGAATTATAACTTTAGATAATGGTAATTTTCATAAAATATATTTTCTTCTGTTTTGTCTTTTAAAATAATTGTTCATGCAAATTAAATATGCACATTATGAGTTGCAGAGCGATGTTTCTGTGCATGTGTGATTTCACCGTCTTTTCTACCCTTTTTCTGTCTCCTCGCTTTCCCCCTCCCAGTCCCTTACCTTCCTTTATAGTCTCTCTAAAAGCATATTTTACATGTCTTTTTGGAAACTACTGATAATGTGGGTAAAGAAGGAAATAAAATTGCAAGATCACAAAATGAATATTCAACTGATCACCACTTACCTCATATTTCTGATACAATAATTCCCCTAACCCTGTCACTACACAATGCGATGACAGGATGAAAGGGGATCCTCATGAACTGGTAGGGAACCGAAGTGGAAAAAACTCGGTATGGTATTTTTTTAGAATTAATCTTGGGATTCTGCTCGGGATTGTCACATTGAATATTATGTGGAGTTTCTCCCTGTACTCAGAGAATACAATAATATTACTCACACTGAAATCTAATTCTAGTCCTGAAAACAAATTTTAGGATTAAAATACTTAATACCTTAATAAATAAATTAAAATACTAAAATACCTTCATACCTCATATAGACCAACCCAACGGTTATTTCCATGCTATTACTGTAAGTAAATAGAACACATAACAGTGAAGGATCATAGAGTGATAATCCAATTATTTAGAGAATTCATATGACAGTTATAGATATTTTTCTATTTTTATTTCAATAAAAAGTTGACATGCTAAGCTAAAAATAACCCATAATTGAGCAAGATATATGATGCCCTATTTTAATCCTCATTATCTTTTCATAGTATGAGCAATAATCACAGATATCACTTCGGTCTAATTTATTATTTTCAGTGAATTTCTTCTTTGCAAAGTAAAATTCCCCCTCAACATTCTAAAAAGAAGATGAATAGGACTCCATTGGAAGTTTATAAGTGCAGATTTTTCCCATTACGAAAATAGAAGAAATTGAAATAGATTTTGTTGAGTGTTCATGTACGATCTTTGGCTACACCCAACTGAAAAAAAAAGAGGCCAACTCTCAGTTCCCACAGTACGCGGGAACACTGGAGTACAGGACACTGTCCCCACAAGAGCAGAAACAAAGATCCTCAGCTGACCCTCAGAGTCCTGAAAGCCACCAGGAGGGTGGGAAGAACCTTCAACCGCAGCAGTTCACTTTTGACTGATGCCTGAAAATTTAAGTAATTCTGAAATTTCTATGCTTATTTCTAAGCTTTTCCCTAATCACTATCTCATTTCACTCCATGGAATTTCTCACCTAAATTTATGTTTTCTTCACTAGGTGTGGAATTTCTCATTCAGTTCCTCCTCGTCTTACAATAATGAGAAGAAGAAGAAGAAGAAGAAGTGTGGGCCATCAGTACAATCTTGCTCTTGCATTTTCTTTTCTTTCCTTTTTTCCCTTTTATTTCACCTCTCCTCACAATTGAACTAAGCTGCATCTCTCTCTCTACTATTTATTTTTAAGGAGACACAGTCTCCTTAAATTGCTAAATTGTTCAAGCTGGGTTTGAACTTGTAAACTTTCAGACTCAGCCTTCCAGAGTGATAGGACTACAGGCATATACCATCATGTCGTAGTCCTCCATTTTTCCTATGTAAAAACTTTCAACGGCTTCTATATGCCTTCCTGATAAATTTCAAACACCTTACTCTACACAATAAAGTATAAAATTTTATTCCTGCTTAGTTAAAGTATTTGGAAAATACTTTTACACTCAGATTATTGTTTCTCTCTCCCCATAAATTGGTTCCAAAAATGATTGTTTCTACATTAATTCTGGCTTTCGATAGAATAAGGGTCCAAACTATGTGTTATCTGTCCAATGTGGTACTCTTTTCACGTTCCAATAGAATGTCTCCAAAATATTTTCTCTTAGCTTTGGTGGAAAACAATCTGACACCTAGAAATTAGAAAATTCTAGCTCAATTTAAAATCAAATATGTAGGAATTTTCAGAATTGACACCATTTTCTGATTCTGCATCTACTTGCTGAAACATACACAAATACAAGATTCCCTAAAATGGAACCATTCCATTTAAATAAATAATCTATATGAGCCTTTCCATATTTGCAATAAAAACAGTAACTGTCCATTACCAGGTAGCTCTCTTCTTTCTTTTGAATAAATGTCACAAGTCTAATTAAACTATTCTTACACGTAAGCTCTGTTCTCTCCAAGTGCACTGAGCAGAATGGCAGCCACAGCACAGAATCAGTTCAAAATTCTGCAAATTTTTATCGCTGTCAAGCGGGATGAAGCACCTTTTTACTGCTTTACAGTCATATTCATTTATAATGAATATTCATGGGTCATATACATTTTTTGGTTGGACTTTACAGATACAAAAAAAGAAGGCTATCTGACAATCCAATGATAATCTGATAAGGTCTCTAACTTACCATGGATACTCTGCCTACACCAACATGACAAAACTTGCCTTTTTTCTTCCTTAATCATCAAAGCAATCACACCATCTAGTAGGTTAATAATTTCCTAGTGACTATAGATTACCTAGTTAAAAGAATGCAAAAAAAAGAATAGAGCCCGCTGCAATAACCTTGCATGCAGTAATTAACAACCGATAACTTTTAAAGAAACACAAGATACAATTTGTAAAACTAAGATGCTAACACAAGTGGCAGTGTGGATCAAAGGGGTTTTCCATGTGCAGTTAAGAGAAAAACCGTTGATCTCCACCTTCAGCTCTATCTGTCATATTTGGTGGTCACTCTCCATTGTACTGCACTCAGATATAAACTTCAGCCCACACAGAGTTGATACAATATTTTCTGAGTATGCCTACAACTTTTATTTATTTATTTTTTACCAGTATGAGAGCTCAGTGAGATGTACGGTTGAAAGGTAGTGAAATTTGAGATTTTTCTGAATGGGTATATCCTTAAATGTCATTGCTAAATCTGATCTGTGGTCTAGCTTATTGCAACTCACAGTGAGGCCAAAGCCTGACCACAGCTGTATCACCTGGGAGCTTATCAGAGGTGTAGATGATCAGGCATGCTCCAGCCTAGAACTGAGAAATCACAGACTTTAACCAGATTCCCGGGTGAAGTGTAAATATGTTTAAATTTCAGATGCACTGACTTTCCCCACAATTTGAGTCCATTTGGATCATGAAACTGTACTTCTGTAATCCAATAGCCTATTTATAAAACTTTCCTTTTCATAGATCAATCAGAGCTTTTAAATCAAGGTAAAGACCATGCTCCACAATCCTTTCTTATAAACACTTCATTGCCCCAAAAGTGGGAATCGGAGAGTTCCAAACACTACATGCAAGTAAATGATAAAACTACATACCTGGCTCAGTATTTCACAAATAAATTAGAGATTGGTTTCTGCAAACTGGGGAATTAGAAGATTCTGACAGTAACCTACATCAATAGGTTGTTGAAACTACGTCTTATGAAGCAGCAATGAATCTCCGCAAATATTGTAAAGGCCTCACAATCTAGATATCACTGACCTCCCTGTGAGAACTCTATGCTGGGAATGAAGGGACAGCCAGTTTCTGGGTGAAAACCTGAACAGTGTTCTCTTTGATTATTCTTGTGTCTTCTGGAGAGTGCTGGAATGCTCCAAAGGCCTCTCTCAAACAAGGTCAAGTCATGAATGAAATCCAAACTTACTTGAAAGCCCTATAATTTGCATCGAGATAGTTACAAGGAATAGCACACTACCTGTTTTCTGGTACCTCAAGTTTATGTCTTACTTATTAGCAGGGATATTTTTCCCCCTCATCTGGCTAACTGGTTACATGTTCACATGAATAAAAGAAATTCAAGGATACAGGTCTAAAAAACAACACGAACAACATTCCAATCAATATGACAGTTGCCAGCTGGCAGGCTCCTGTTTACTCAACAGGTAACACAAGTGATTTCAAAACATCTTTATAGCTACATGAGAAAAATAACAAAATAATACCAGCAACAAAACTTTATGCAGAACTCTTTAACTCAGGTGCTATATCATGTCGTCTTTCCATTATCTGCTCTAATGCATGAGCACAAGAAGAAAAGAATAGCATGGGGCTGGAGGAACAGTACAGCGGTAAGAGCCCTTGCTAGACAAGCTCCTGGGATCCATCCCCAGGACTACATAAGCTGGACATGGTGGCACACACCTGTAATCTCACCACACCCTGGAGGCTGAAGCAGGATTGCCATGAGTTCAAGGCCAGCCCACGCTTTTATAATCAGTTACTATGATTTCTGGACCAGCTTGGACTACAGAGCAAGTCTCTGTCTCAGCAAAGGAAAAGAAAATCATAGCTTTTGTTATTTCAGAATAAATTTGTGCCTAAGTCCTAAATGTTATTATATACTCTTTTGTTGTTGTTGTTGTTTCATATTGTTGCTTATTGAAAGTGGGACAGAATGTCTAGACAAGAGAAGACATAATATGTCCTATAAAGTCTTTCTGGGTGATTTTGATTTCCAATATTGACCTTGAAAGAATCGAAAGAAAAATGCACACAAAATCTCTATGGTAAGCTAGTCTTGCCACGAGAACCAGCCAAGCGTGATCACTCTACGATCATTTGTTTTTCTTTGTCCTTATTATTTAACTTAATTGAGCAAAAGCGTTTCCCATTAGAGATGTGATTTAGAAGTGCTATTTCAAGAGTCAGAATAAGTGCAGATTTTGGTTTTCAAAACTAGTGACAGGGCTTCAACGTGACTTAGGAGACTGCAGATTCCCAGCCATCTTTATCAAATTGAGGACCCTCTCATAGTAAACACATCTTGACATTCAAGCAGTCAGTGCAGCTGCACCTTCAAGACAAGTCTCCCTCTGGCCAGGGAAAAGCCCTAATGCTAGTTTCATATGAACATTCCAGGGCTGCCTACCGGAAACAACTATGTGACAAGGCGCCACTGTCTCATTTTGCAAGACGGAGCAGAGCCAAGACGAAGGAGCTTCGCAAGCACGGGTTTGAATGCCATGGCTCCTTTATGGATTAGTGAGAGATTTTAGAAAACATTAAACCTGTAAGTGAAACTGTCTTCATGTAAAAAGTCATTAACATTGTCTAAGGACCCAGGGGACACCCACCTCGCAAGGCCGCTAAAAGGACCAAACGAGATTATCCACAAACATCTGAAGGACCTTGGCTTCAGGTGAGCAAGCAGTATTTCCCCGCTCTCCCCCATCCCCTCCTTTTTTTTTTATAGACTCAGAACTCCTGATACTTTTAGGTCCTCTTCTAGACAGAAAAACATAGCTGAATGATAAAAATCACAATTATAATAACAGAAATTACATTTTTGAGGAGTGTTAATATATCCCTGAGAGAGTTTTTATTGCACAAGAGATGTGGAAATTTCAGTACACTCAAGGGGTAATGACAGGGTTCGAGGAATCTGTGCTTACTCCTTTCAGTCTGTTGGGTCCTGGTTCTGGGCAGAGAGGACATGTCTTGGGTTTTTTTTCCTTCAGCCCTCCTTTTTTTAAAGCTATATCCCAGCAAAGGAACAGAGCAAGAACGGATTTTGTACTGGGCTCTAAGTTGCTATAACAACATTATTGCCAAAATAGCATGCCTCTCTCCAGGAGTCAGAATCGCCTCTTATAGATATCATATGACTTCTGTTCTCAACGCATCCTCTCTTGCCAGTTAAAGGGGAGCGCTGGGGAGGCCAGCAAACACCACAGCTGCATACCAGCGAAGGCCATGGCAGGGGTTTTGGAAGTTGCTGAGCTTTTCAGACGCACAGAATTCCAGCAGCCTGCACTTCAAATCTTCTAAAGATTTCTTTCACTAGATGGGGACAAGATGAAAACTTGATACTATTTACAGGATGGTGTAGAACCAGCTTCATGGAATTGAGATCTTTTTTCTACATAATATTTTGAGGTTGTAGCAGAGTGAAACAAATGCTGCCTGGTTTTAAAAAATTGAAGCCTATCCTCTGGAAGAAAGTAAGAACTAGAAAGTCAGGTTGAGAGAGAATAAACAAGCAAAAAACGGCCAGACCATGCATCACAAATAACTCTAACCTCAACCTCTACAGGAATCAGTCCAAGAAGCCACACCGCAACCTTGGCTGCAGCCATCCCGGAACAGTTAGGCCTTCGTTAATAACTGGAAACATCTTTATTTTCCCTACTTGCTACTCAGGACCAACCACACAAACCTAAGTACGTTCCTTAAACTATCCACATAAAATGTTATTTTTAATTAATCCTCACGCCAACAATCTCCAAATCAGAACATACCTGAAGCTTCTCTTTTTTGTACAAACACTTCTCATCGCCCTCCCTTCGAGTCTCTGGAAAAGACAAGCGACAGTGGCAGGTACCCTCTCTATAGCAAAGCAATTCTTTACTCTCCCGGGGTGGTCTTTACTTACTTCCACAAAACTTACTTGTTCTTGTTATATCTGGTTTGCAAGCCAGATCTTATTTTATGACTTACGATGTTAAGAACTACGGAAACTTGAGAAATCTAACACCACCTTTGAGGCCTCTGAGCGATGCTAAATTCTGACAGAAATATGCTATTTGCAAACTAAACACTCACCAAATTGCTCTCCAACCATCCTCCTCCTCATACTGCATAGCTCCAACCATAACAAAGAAAAACTTACTGGCATAAAGTAACTCACTATCCCAGTTTATCCAGACCTCTTTCAGTTCTAGCACTGTAAATCTCATCTCCCAGAAACCCCGACAGCCTGGGCAAACTGGAGGAGGTCATCATTGCATGAGGCTGTTCAGCATGCAATATGATCCCAGCAACAGCCTCAAAAATGTAATTCACTCAGATACGAGTGTTCGTTTTTCTTCTTATTAACAGATTACCTATGAAATTTCAATCGACTAAACATGCCTGAATGTCTGCTCCAGGGAAAAGCCTCATTATCAACATCACAATTCCTAATCCCAAGTACGATTGTTCATGCCCTCTACAACGACACACTGCATATACTTTTTGCATATGGCGTATAGCAAAGACCCCCAACCCCAATGCCAAAGATTTTTTGGGTTCTTGGCCTTGGAAAGACCAGGCTGCCAACACCTTTGCTGCCTGCTCTCTCACTGCTGCGGCTAGCCATTTCAAAGCCACCTGCTAACAATCTCTTATATAACAAGTCCCTCACCTTGCTTACCCTTGAGAGAATGATCTTCCCCTAAACCTGGTATTGAAATGATCGGGGACCGCGGCAAACAGTAATATAAATGATCAGTCATGGCTTTCAGACACCTCAACACAATAAATCCTCTAGCAACAGGTGCTGTGTTGTCCCTTTCTGTTACCTCTCCACCAGCCAGTGTTTGTCTTTCTAGTGAGTAAGCAAATTAGTAGACGATTAAATGGCTTAGTTATTATTGATTAATGACTTGTTCTTTTAAGATGAAGTTCAAAAGATCGAGACTGAGATACTGAGAGAGCTCATATCCAGCAGACGCTGGGCAGCTTACAAGAGATACATCGTTAGGCCTTCTCATTCCCCAGGTCCCGTGTGACCCACCTTGATCTGGGTATTGTTGTCCTGCCCATCATCCTGCAGGAGACTGCTGAAGTCTTGAGGATCCGGGGACACTTGGCTCACGCTGGCTCGATTTGTATCTACTCCCTTGAGAGGGTCCAAGTTCCTTTTCCACCTGTGGCTGTACGTGTGTGAGTCCACCTCCAACTCCCCTTCTGTTCCGGGAAAGGCCTGAGTAAATTCATATTGCCATTCTGAAAGAGAAATAAAAAACAAAATACCTCTTGGTACAACTCATATACGCAATATCCACTAGAGAGCAAAAAGTAACTCTTCTAGGCATGAGAATAGGAACTTTAATTATCACAAGGAAATCAGATCACTTGTAATATTTGTAATATTTTGAATCGGTGCGATCATCTCTCAGTAGGATGCAAGCTCAACATGTACCAGAGATTGCAGCAATGGTTAATGGGCAGGTCTGAGAGTTTCTCAAGCTGGTGGCAGATTTCAGCAATGCATATCTTTTTCTCTCCTCACCCTCTGCGCGCGCGCGCGCGCACGCACACACACACACACACACACACACACACACACACACACACTCTTCATACAAATTTTCTAGCTATTCTGAGAAAGCAAGCTAGGACCCAAACACAGGAGAACCTTCAGCTCAGTTGAAAAGCCTGGCATTTCTAATGTGCAAGCTTATATTTACCTCACATGAGCTATGCTAGGCTGCACGGAGACAAGGGTGAACTTGAAGGGGCTACATCATACATCAAATTTTCTTCGTGGAAATGCGCTAACTTACTGTGTATTTACCAGTCAGACTTGGTTCAATGCCTAATTCTAATAGCAACACTCTCAGGAATCACCACAAAAGCTCTTGTTCATTTGTGCTGTTCTCACCTTGGGATCTTGTCCTGGGGGTAAAGGATGATGGTGACAGGCACTTACAGAAATGGATGGGACAGCAAGGAGATCAAATCACAGAGGTATTTTAAAGCCATCTGCAGAGACTAGCCCTGGTGACCCAGCTCATCATGCCACTAAGGGAGGGAAAATTAGATTTAATCATGACTCCTAGTCTTTCATTTCAGCAGGTCAGCAGGGGAAGGACCACCCCAAGGATTGGAAATTTAGTTTCTGAGCAAGAAGAACAGCCTGTCTTTGCCCCTCCGTTACCAAAAGATCCAAAGCGAAGGGCTTTAAAACCAGCTAGATATGGGTTCACAGAGGACTAAGAAAGCACTGATTTAATTTTGGTCATGATATTCTCCTCAGCCCAAGAACATTTCAGGAAGCCAAAAATATGTTTAAGGAAGCCTGTAATGCCATTGTGCCAACTATTTAGATATCCAGAAACTAACCAAAGGCTTCTGCTACCAACCACAATCATAGTGGCCTAAAATGTCTTCCTGTTACTCTAGAAGAGTGGTAATAATGCTAGATGAAGAGGTTAATAATTCTAGATGAGAGAAATCCTATCACAGCATGTATAGCAAGCCTGTAAAAAGACCACGGGAACACAAATTACCAAAATTTCACAGGGAGAAAGCTTCGAGCTAGAGATACACAGCACTGTCCTCAATTCACTGAATTGTGAGCTAAAATGTGCTCATACAGGAAGTGTCACTCATGGTCTGTCAGCCTCCTTCTACATACTGAGTTCAATAAGCATATGAAATTAGTACTGCCATCATCACTCTAAAAAAGCCTCTCAACACACTTGTCTCTACTGGCCACCAAAAAGGAATAATGTTTATTGGCTGAGAGAGAATGAGTAAGAGAACCAATCACAGTAAGTGATGGGAAAACTATGGTGCAAAGGTTCAGGAGACTGGAGTTAGATTTTTTATTTCTGATACTGTTGCTAGTAATGGCTCCAGCACAATTTATACAATTCTCTGGGCTCTGGTTACCTCATATTTTACATGAGAAAGAAAATACCTTACCTGCAAAAGCAGACTGCCTTTCCTAAGGATATGTCAGGGTCTAAGACCTATGATTTTACGCAGAGCTACATAAAGCAATTTTACTTGCTTTATGTGTATATCCTGCCTCATTATCAAAAATATACGAGGCAACTTACAACAAAAGAAAGCAATGAATTTTTTTAACAACCAGAGAAGACCTTCTACTACAAACTTAGCTCAACTTAAGAGATTTGCATTTGCCTTGCATGGGAGGCAATGGCTCTCAGCAAGGAACACCAATGACAATTATGTGAAAGGCAACAGATGTGTAGAAACCGTTAAATCCTAGACAATGGCCTTGACGGGCTGTCAGTGTGGATAAGAGACGGCAACAAATACAATGCTTTTTTAATACAACGCTGTTTTTAGGTTAAATGAGATCAGATAGAAAAATGATATTAAATGATATAAAAGACGAAGCTTCAGCTAGAAACTCATCAATTATATAAGTTTATGCCAAGTGAAAATCTACCTAAAATGTAAGACTTAGTCTTCATTAAAGTCTTCAAAGCAGGATTTCAGAGTATGGGCCAAGCCACCAAGTAGTGCAGCTCACGGAGTGGGAATTCCTTCCCACTGCACATGTGACTTGCACTTTGTTTCGAATGGTGCACGTGAAGCAAATCACCACAGTGAATCCTCTGCAGAGTCCTACTCTTCCCTGCAAACAGATTTATTGGCTATATCAATCTGAGAATAGATGAAAATATTTGGCTCAGGTAGACTGCCATGTGGCTTAGCATCTCAATTTATGATAGTACTGAAGAGGAGATTCTATAAAAATATTTATATCCTTGGTTATGTCCAATAATGCACTGACTACCTTAGTTAACTCAGGTTTTGAATGCTGGTGTTACGCAGTGAGATAACCCCAGAAGATAAGGCTTATATAATGTTTTGTCTAAAGGGACAAAAGGTTTTTAGTGAGTCCTTGCTGTCGTATTTTGTTAAGGTTCCCTAGGAAACTCTTTGGTCTGTTGGGTCCTGTAATGGCTTCTAACTATCCACCCAACTTTAAAAACTCTAAAGCTCTTGATCCAGCTACTAGTTCCTTACCTTCTCTGGTATGTTTTCGTTCCTTCCATGCACAACTTTTCAATAATCTCTTTACCAACAACAAAGCTAACCTTGCATAGAAGTAAACCTTCTCCTCAACCTCCAAATTTTGAAAAATCTTGTCTTTTGAGATTCTCCTCAAATATAATTTAAGTGACTCTCCTCTTGACTTCCCAAAAAGAAATAATTGAGTTTGTCTGTATAATCCAACAACACTTTTTACTTAATTCTTTAAAAACACTTTTATGCCTACTTCTACCTGATTATGAAGTTGTGTACAAAAAGTTAATATAGTAAGTGTGAGACTTCCTCTCCTTAGGAAGTTCTTTGCATGGTTAGCCCTTGGGTGCCACCTGTAAATTTAGCAGAAGGCAGAAGGTTTTCAATCATTCCCCGATACGCATGCCTCCCTACAGTTAAATTATTTGGGCAAATAATGTGGTTTATGCTGAATATCTACCTTCCTTCTGGGAGTCTGGGGTTTCAGTTTATGTTAAACATGAGGTAGCCAGGTAAGCAGGTCCCAATAAAATCTTGGGACCACAATCCTTAACGACCATCTCAGATAGACAACACTTCAAGTATATTGTTAAAATTCTTTGGTGAAATTACATGTGCCCTGTGTGTTTGGGAATTTGCACCTACACTATCCAGGCATAATACCCTATGCCTTTTCCCTCAGCTGATTTTGGTTCCTATCCTTCTGTTATAATGAACAGGACCTAAGTACAGATACAAATTGAATCTTGTGAATTTATCTAGTAAATCATCAAACTTGATCTGGTCTTGAGGACTCTGACGCATATACATTTCAGAATACTAACTTGATCTAATTTACATTGTTCTATTCCATCAGTACATGCATAGGCATTGCCATGCAATGAGCCTTCGATATTTTGGAGAGCCAAATAAATAAATGCATGACTGACAAGTGATGGCTCAATTGAGACAATATCTTAAAAGTTCAGATGCACAATCGCTAATACAAATTTTAAAAAATTAAACCTAGTTCAGAGTAACCAGATAAAAATATACAGGAAGAAAACATGAGAAAAGAAATCTCTGTAAAAGCTTCTATTTCTCTGTGATGAACTTGACTTAAAAGGAAGTCACCAATCATTTGGGTAATGTCAAGAAACACAATGATTACAGGTTATTATCTCTGTCCTCTTTGTTTAATGAGATCAGAAAGAAATATAACATGTCTCTGAAGAATGTGGGCATGGTTCAGTGAGATTGAAAAGCTATGATAACAGCAAAACTAACAATAGCTAAAATCTGGAAGTCACCAAAATACCCATCAACAGACCAATGGATACACAAACTGTGGCATTTATACACAACGGAATACTATGCATCTGTAACGTCCAACAGCATGGAGGTTTTCACAGGAAAATGGAAGAAAGTTGAGAACATCATGCGTAGTGAAGTGAGTCAGAAGCAGAAGGTGAAACATCCAATGGTCGCTCTGATATGAGAAACCCAGATCACAACTATCTCGTGGAACTTAAAACAAAAAACAAAGTGAACCAAGTGGGTACGGTGGGGAGGGAGGGAGGGACAAAAGGATAGAGGGAAAGTACTTGTCACCTTGACAAGATATGTATGTGTAGGTGCACAAAATGCTCAACTTCATTGTAAACCTTTAATTTTGCACTTATACATATCAATAAAATGGGGAAATAAAAGCTATGATGGACAAAAATTTTTTAAATAAAGGTGCAGTGTAAGTAGAGAATTATGCTAGAAGTTTAATGCCTGAGACAATTAATGTATTATAGAAGAAGAAACAAACTTCCTGCACAAGCTGTCTCCTCCATATTTATTATTCTATCACTTCAGACTCACTGAAGGCCTCTTGGTCATGGTAGGGGACATTTTTGATATAGGCTATGTGGCAGTTTAAGAAACATAAAACAAAAATAAAACAGAACAGGGAAATTTAATTATCAAGAAAGCAATCCAAAATAAAGGCTGGGTCCTGATGCATGAAAACTGTGACTGTCAACCCGGAGAGACAGAAAATTCTGTAAACAAGGACCAGTCATGGCTATTAGCGTCTCTGGGGAAAATGTGAACATTCTGAGCCAGAACAAGCCAGATGGAATCAATTGTCATAATGGGGTCCAGTGTCAGAGACAATGTCCAAATGCCTAGGGCCCAAATCACCGAGGGCCCTCTATTAAATTAAGGCTGCCAGATGTCTGATAGACTTACTATCATTCCATATTGTCATCACATCATATTCAGTTTGTGGGGTCAGAATCCATAATGGCCCAATGTTGAACCCAGGCAGATTTAGCCAATGACGAGAGATAACATCTAACACACGTACTTCTATTACACTGTGATTCTCAAATTGCATCTGACTTAACTCAGGTAAATTACACCATTATCAAAACAGCTCCAAAGCTGTGTAAGTTAAATGTCCTCGAGAGATTCGTGTGGCCTTAGATACTGGACAAAAATGCTATCAATTCTTCATTACAAAGTGATCTACTATTTTTTTAAAAGTTCTGTGTAACTTTAGGCAAGTCATTTAATTTCTTTGAGCTGTTAAAAGACGATGTTAATAAGAGAAGACAGCCCATATTCTAAGAATCAAATCTAGTGTAATGCGGTTACATGATTCTGAAATTCAATCTGAGCAAATGTAATGATAAACTGCTTTCCTACCTTCCACCAACCTTCAAAATGAGAAGGAACGCCAGTCACATAAGCCAACATTCATAACGTCATCTAGGTGTCCCTTCTCTTAACCACAGGGGATCACTAGAGGGTAAGGAAGAGCTTTATCCAAATTGCCAGCATCACTACTTTTATGGTTTGGAGTCATTATCAAATAAAATAAAGAAGGTTGGTAGCAATCTGAAACTATGTGACGAATGAATGGATAGAAAGAAAGTCACGGATACCCTGACAAAGGGCTTAGTTACATCCCACGAAGCAGTGGATGGGGTCAGAGCACGACATTTCATCCCACAATGCAGAACAGCACAGTATCTAAACTCCTGCATTGTTTCACTTTGGATTTTTCCACTTAACATTTTTCAACAGTAAGTTACGAGCAAGTGAAACCACAGGAAAAAAAAAAATTGCAGATTTGGGAGGATTACAATTTATGGTTTGAAAGGTCCTGGGTCACCCCTATGGCCTGGACTGTGTCCATTAAAGCTCACCAGATAACCTTAGTCAGTAGCTATTGAATAAGGATGAAACACATGACCATGAAATCTACGTTATGGGCTTCCTACTGTGTGGTAGGCTTGAGTATAAAGGATAAACAAATTGACACAGTTTCAAAAACATTTCAGTGGGGTTAGAGACTTGGTGGCATACGAAGCATTAAAAGGTCATTGGAGAGTTTTCAATGGATAAATAAAATGGTGTTATCTCAGTTTTATGTAAGTTTAGAAGGTCAGCATAAAAAACTGCTGATATCCCATAACAACACTCATACTCAGAATATCTGTATGAAAGAAAATCACACATCATTTAATAAATGCAAATATATCCTACTAGTAAATGAGAAAAAATATTCCTCATTTTTAAAAATAGTGGGTAGATATTATAAACAGATAATTCTCAGAGAAGAAAACATAACATCAATCTATTCAAACAGCATTTTAAGAAGTCAACAGTATGTCAATCTGTTCAAATGTATAGCTCTGTAAGAAGTCAAGGAAGGGCAATGAAAATTTTGCGCACACAAAAATTCAATGTAAAATTGTGTTTGTTGGTATTTGATAGGGCATTTTTTGAAACAACCATTGATCTCTAATTTTATGCAGCATTATGCCCAGAAAAGTAAATTTTAATCTCAACAAAAATTATATGCGAGTAATTTTTAGTATGTTAAAACTAAAAAAAAAACCTTTCTAATTTTTGTGACTGCAACATTATTCTCTGACATACAAAAAGATTAATGACTACATATAGAAAAATCTAGTATTTGAATTTAAAAACATAAATATAAATATCTAAATACATGAAAGAAAAAATAAGAGTGAAATTAACATTTTCAAGCTTTGTAGGCAGATCTCACTATTTGAGCAATTTTCATCCAGAAGGGTTCTCTTTCCATGACTAGTTAGATAGAACCCTGATATCAGAGCATCTTTATCATTAGTAGACTAAATCAGATCTCCAAATTTTAGTAAAGCCTATGGTTTGATCTCATTAATTATAGTTATTGATTAAATGACATTTTCTTCAGTCTCCTATGAGCCAATCCAGGGGAGAGGAGCAGCCACGTCTTTATTTACATTTGTGTTTTTTTTTGCTGTTAGAGTTGGTGCTCACTGGAGATGCCTCAGCTTCCAGCCTATGGTTTCTGTTGGTCCATGCCATAATACAGCTGAGAGGTAGAACAATGACCGCTTGCCCTTACGACCATCTTATCTCCCTGCCTAAGACTCTTCTCCTTGACTACATAGATGTTTTGGTTCATTGCTGGATAAAATTGTCCAGTTTCCTACACTTTCTCACCTTTTCCCTTATATGTGTTCCATCAAAATAAAAATATCAGAATTATAGCACTATGGCTTCAAATTCCCTTAAAAGGCTCAGGGAGATTAATACAGCAAGAGAAAGTCATTTTCTCCAAGTTAGTCTACTTCTCACATTTGACTCACACATTTAATGAAATAAATCTTCATACAACCCTAGAACTAGAAAGCAATGGGCAGAACACTTAGCTCTGAAATCTCCAAATGACTTCATAAAAAAGGTCTAGGACAAGAAAAAATATCTCAAGAAATATAAATGCTTCTGGATATCAAAGACAGCTGTGAAGAAAGAGATTTATAAGTTATTTGTTAGTTACAGCAGAGAGAATATACTGTATTAAGCCAACCTGATGCATTGTTCTCTATATAAAATTGGGGAAATGATGGAGAAGTAGAAAGTTGAACATCAGTGTAAATTTAGTTAAGAATTTTTGGTTATTCACAAATGATGACATTCTTTAATATACACTTTATTCCCTTGAATTTAGATTTTTAAAGATTTTTAAAAGATAGCACTTTAAAATGGAGTATCAACTATCAGCCATTCAAATAAAAGATTTAAAATAAAGTTTCCAAGGATTTCTAAAATGCCAAGAATGTCTGAATTCTGTCATTACTTTCCTAAAAAACATGTCTTAATTAAATTGCATGATTGCATATATTTATGCTGATTACACAATTTAGCTGCCATTGTAAATAAACCACAATCAACAAAATTACATTAAAAAAGAAATCAAGACAGTAAAAACTGTACTAAAATTAGATCAACTTTTGTACGTATTCAGAAGATAGAAAAACTACCAGTTAATGGTTAAACCCTCAAAGTGAGATAGGAACCTACATTTCAATAGGGACCTAAAGCCACTGCATGATTACTACAGCCCTAACGGTTTTAGAACCCAAAGATTTTATTCTTAATGTTTCCATTTTGTGAAAGATTTCTTACACAGAAAAGTAGATTACAAGTAAACCTGAAAAGGCTTTGCTCTCAGTACTTGTTACAACATAAATTTAGGAAAATCACCTCCTCTAGATCTTCCCTACTTCAGACAAAATCCATGAACATATCCAAATTTTATAAAATAGTTTAAAACTATAGTTTTCATTATTGACCAAATATTCTATCTAGACATTGTCAAATACTATATTTTATATTTACAAATGCTAAGCACAATATCAACACAAGGTTTATTTCCTTTATTTGATATAAAAGCGATATCCAAGGAACATAGATTTAAAAAAATTGTTTCAGGGTCGCAATTCACTAACTAATGGACTTTATACTATCTCTTTACAATAATATTAAAATATCTGTACTATCCAAAGTATCCTAATGATTCATGTAATTCCTACCAAATACCAGTAATGCTACTCATAGAATTATGGAAAAAATAATTAATAAAAACCTAAAATACACATAGCACCACTAAAACTGGCTAGTCAGAGCAATCTTGAAAAAAACCCACTACAATATCTCACTACAAAATACACCACAAAGTCATAGTAATCAAAATAGTATACCTTGGGATACAGCAGAGATACAGACCAATGCAACAGAACAGAGAGCACAGAGGCATTGCCACACATCTAGAGTCAACTAATTAAAAAAGAAACCAAGAAATCATACTGGAGATAAGACAATCTTCTCAAACAAGATGCCATTAACCCTGGGCATCCACAGGCAGAAGCATAAAACCTGAGCCATATCTCTCCTTACTTATAAAACTTGATGCAAAAATGGGTTCAAGATTTATATCTAAGACCCTGATCAATGAAATTACTAGAAGAAAACAGGGGAAATGCTTCAAGACACGCACAAGAAGTTTTTATTTTTAAAATAATATCCAAAGTGCATAGGAAATAAAAAGAAAAATAGAAAAATGAAGTACATCAAGCCAAAAATATCTGCACACCAAAAGAAATAACCATCATGGTAAAGTGACTATGTACAGAATGTGAGAGAAATACATGCAAGCTGTAGCTGTAACAAACGATTGATATTCATAATGTTATAAAGAACTGAACAGCTTAATAGAAAAATAACAATCTTATTAAAAAGTGAGCAGGCCTGAGACACATTTTTCAAAAAATAAAAAACCATACAAATGTCAAAGAGTAATAAATAAATGTTCAAATTCATAAGTAATTAGGCAAATGCAAATAAAATCATAATGAAATATCACCACATTCCAGTGAGAAAGCTTCTCCAGCAGAGAAAAGGTGTTTGGCAGAAGTGGGACAAAGAACCGCCACTCACCGGTGAGATGAGTAGAAATTAGTGCAACCATTATAAAAAACAGCATGAGGGGGTTTTCAAACAGTAAAAACAAAACCATCTTATTATCTCCAAGTCCTTGGATATACTCCTTTGGTTACATTCCAAAGGAAGCAAAATTTTTATATTAAAGAGCTATCTGCATTGCCATAGTTATTACAGCATAACGCATAATAACTAAAATATGAAAAAAACTGTTATTCAACCAGTGGGAAAATTCTAGAACACGCACAAAATGGAATAGTGTTCAGCCATTAAAAGAAAGGAATCTTGCCATTCATGGCTATATGAACAGATCCGGAGACCTCTGTAGGTAAAATAAGACATGCATAGAGAGTCAAGTGTCACGTGATTTCACTCACATGTAGAGTGCAAGAAAGTTGATTTCATGGACGTAGAGAGTAGAATGGGGACTGAGTGGTCTGCGCACCATGTGAGAAGTTCATCGGTGGATACTAGGCTACAATTCAAGGGATAAGAAATCTCAGTAACATCCTGTGGCCCAGCAGGATGGCCATATGACAGTTATGTAGTATATATCTCAAATGCTAGACGAAAGGATTTTGAATCCTTTTACTATAAAGAAGTGATAAATATTTGAGGAAATATGTTCTGAAGAAAATTCTAATGTACTTAAAAGAAACAAAAGCAGATAGAGGGAAAAAAAGAGAAAAAATTAAGTAATTAAAATAGTCAACATTCTCTTTTAGGCACGGAGAGAAAAGCTTTCTTGCTCATGAATTTTCTTCCTGGAAATCTATCTGCTTGTCTCCCGTGTATACATAAATACATATATGTAAATGAGTGCACATGTGCCTGCATTGTATACATAATTTAATTTCACTCTGTAAAATGCCTTTCCATAATATCGGTGCATGTTATAATTCATGAGCAATTAACTACTATTTACTGGAAAGTAGCTGGTTCTCAGTTGTTGACTTCAAATTTCATACCGGAAGCTACACTTTTGCAAACAAACTGAAATTTTCTCAAGAAAAAAAAAAAAGAAATCCAGAGCAGAATTCATTGCATTTAGGTTGTATATGTTTACACATGAGCAGAATATGCATACAAATATATCTTTTTCATCCACCACTCAGTGATGAATTATTAGGAGACAAATGGAGTGTGTGTGTGTGTGTGTGTGTGTGTGTGTGTGTGTGTGTGTGTGTGTGTGGTGTTGTTGCTGTAGATGCTACTGCTGCTGGATATCAAACCGAGATTCTTGTGTGCATGAGACAAGAACTCTATCAAAGAGCTGTATTCCTCAGCTTTTTTGTGTATTTTAATTTACATTTTCAACTAATGGTCTACCGGAAACAATTGCATTAAAGTTGCAGACAAAAAGTAAGAATGGTGTCTTACATTTTAATTTGTACCATATATCACTGGGAAGACATATTCAATCAAAGAAGAGAGAAATACTTCTGCCATCTTACAAGATTCCAGTTGAAACCTTTTATTGATGTTCTCTCCTGCTGGAGTAAAGAAGCTACTTCTGTCTGGTTGTGCAACTTGTACCACTGTCGCCTTCTGCAGCTTCTAGAACAACCGTCTTATCCACACAAAGAAGCGTATCCATAGATTTGTCCTTAGCCCAGTGCATATTTTTTTCAATATGCAAAGTCCTCGTTACAAGGCAACATAAATCATACATATTCTTTCGTCTGCATTTACATCTATGTTAACCTATATACCCCCTCTTATAACTCCTAATGGTTCAAGGGTTTAAATAAAATTTGTAGATAATAGCAAAATAAAAAGAGGTATTGGCTTACCGGGGGGTTTCAAATGCTTATAAATTACTAGAATGTCCTCCTTCCTAGAAGGGAGAGAGATCAGGTACCTTACAATTTTGTATTTTCTTAGTCATCAGCAAGGCTTGAAAAGACATTGAAAACCATGAATCTCCAAAATGCTAACAAATGAACAGCAGTAGTCTCATATGACAGATCACCTCAGGAAAGGCAGGTATGAAAATAATAAATCTGGTGTCAAATCAAGGGCAATGGTGGTAAATGTATTCATCTCAGGTCACAAAAAAGTACAATTTGGCAGAAGAGCCCAAATTTTAAACAAGTTAGAATAAAGGAAAAGAAAGAAACCATGACATGAATGTTGGAATTCTGAACTCTTTCCCTGATTTTCTATTAACAGGAAAATAAAAATAAATTTCAGAATATGTCAAAATTCAGAAAACCAACATAAAGAATATAAATATTTAAATTCCATCTATTTAAATATAGGGGTGTGCGTGTGACTCAAGTGGACTCAAAGGAAAGTGTGATGCGAGTGTAAAAATATAGTATATGGAAATGAGCTACATATGCCACTGAAAAGCTAAAGAAGTATTAGGCAAACTATAAAATGGGGAAAAACAGAAACAAAGAAGTTTTTGTTGCAGGTGTTTGATGAGTAGCAACGTTGCAATAAGAATACTTGGTGGAGTTAGTAACATGGAGAGAAGCCTTGCCCAGGGAAGCAGGCAACTGGGCCTGTTTTCTGATGGAAGGCAGAGAGCCAGGGCTCTGTTCTGTGCCTGGGTCTAATTCCTTTTTTTGAATCTAAGCGAGCAGAGCCCTATTAGGTACTTCACTCAAAATTAAGTGGAGTGGTTTTATTGCTCTTGCAGATCAATTAATATAAGCTTAAGAATGTTAGCATCTGAAAGGAGAAATTCGAAAAACAGATATTATTGAGTATATACATGTGGATATTCCTAACCACATCCCACTTCAACAATCAGTGCTAGCTAGCCGTGAGCTGTTGCAATATTCATGCACAGAAATCACTATTTGCCTTCAACTGCAGTCCCACTCAAAAGTAGCACACCTGCATAACTCCTAGAATAAATTAACACACATTAACATGTTTTTATTCTACACAGATAGTTTTCTGTCCTGCTTCCCCTGAGGAAAAATGGAATGCTCTGAGACAAACTTTCAAGTGTGCTGCTTACAGAAGATGGTATGTGGAGAGAGACGGGAAAGTATGTCGTCACTGTCAAGGTTACATAAAGTCTCACATCTCACATGCAGCACACTGCTGTACCGTAGAAGCATTCGAACTTTTCTTTTTGTTAGAAGGTAGTTGGTTAACAGATAGGTACACTGAAACCTTTTTCTTTTCTTCTCTTCTAGTTTGCTTTTCTTTCCTTTTTTGCTTTTTTTCCTTTCTCTTCTTTTTTGAGACAGGGTCTCTGTCTGTAGTCCAGGCTGGTTCTGAACTAACAACACAGCCCAGGCTGGCCTCAAATTCAGGGCAATCCTCCTTCCTGAGCCTCCAGAGAGCTGGGATTACAGGCATGCATCATCACGCCTGGTGTATGTATGTGGTGCTGGGGAATCAAACTCAGAATCTTGTGCTTGCTAGGCAAGTGCTCTAACTACTGTGTTATTCTTTCTGCTCCCTTTCTTGCTTTTTCAATCCATCAGTATTCTTCAACAGAATTTAGAATCCGGGGAGGATGCTTTGTTCCTTTGTCCCTTCCCAATCAAATACTTCGTGATGTTTAATTACCACTATATCAAACACAATGTTTGTATAAACTTTAAATTTGTTAACCTGCTATTAGATTTTAAAAATACCTGTTTAGAAAACTGACTTAGTTTTCTATCTAAATGTAAATTTTAGTTTCTGAGCTGAGATAAGGTCTACTCTGACAATGCCTATCCTAACTCTACGAAATTTAAATTTATGATGAACACCTTGAAAAGGACCCTTTGCCCATTTACAGAACAGTATCAGACATTTAAAGTGTTTAAAAGCATTCTGTAAGATGCTCAACTTTCTGCTGAAAATTTTTTTTCACCTTAACTCAATGGAAAATCACTACATCATTCATTTAGTCACGAATCACAGCAAAATACTTGCCAGCTTTGAACTTTGCAGACTTCTCAGTATAACGCAGCAGAGCCCAGGCAGGAGTAAGCCAGCGCTCTCTTGTAAGCCCAAGGACAGTGTGACACTGTGTCCAGGAAGAGAGGGTGGTCTGGGGCACATCAAGGAAATGGTAGAAAATAGATCACCAAAGCCTGGCACGATGTGGAACGAGCAGGTTTTACCTAGACAGAGTTGGGAAACCACCGGATAGGTTCATGAAGAGAAAGGCATGATCTATCTGGTAGAAACAAGTCCCTGCTATTTTATACTTCACAATGGATTAGATGAGTGCAGGTGATCTGCATCTTAGGCTCAACCTTTAAAAATAAAATGTATAAAATGCTGTTATTCTGGAAATGCTCAGCTCCCATACAGAAATATTAGCAGGCTCATTCAAGAAATGGTTAACACCCCCCCACCCCAGTCATTAGTTCCCATTATAAGACGAAAGATAAAAACTGTGATTACTTAATTTGGTTGACAGATGATCAATAATTACATGTCTATTTCTTCACTCATGAAAAGATGTGGCTGGACGTACAATAAGGTTACATTTTGATAAACCCAGCAAATATTGAAAATTCCACCAGTCAAAAATGCACACGATAGCTCACTTAATGAACATCAAATTTGGCCTATTCTAAACATATTCAAGATACATAATATTAGTCCTCAATTGAGCAAAATTACTGAGCTCAAAGCCTATTTTATAATAAATGTTGAGTATGTCATGTCATTCCTTGAATTCCGTGTTGGAAGTAGAAAACAGAATAACGGAACAAGTCCACTTTCACACTCAAAGTTGAAAATTTCTAAGTGGGACCCTTGGAATCTGTGGACAATTTTTATTAAGTAAGACATATGATGGCAGGGGAAGTTGCTCAGGGGTTACAGTGCTTGCCTAGCAAGCACAAGGCCCTGAGTTTGACTCCCCAGCACCACACTAGCCAGATACGGTAGCACATGCCTATCATCCCAGCACTTGGAAGGCTGAGGTGGAAGAATTTTCATGAGTGTGAGGCCAGTCTACACTATGTAGTGAGTTCAGGACCACTCTGGACTATAGAACAGGTCTCTGTCTCAAAACAAAACAAAATAAAACAAAAAATAATCAGGCATATGAAAAATTTGACTATGAAATTTCCACATGTAATATCAACAGCAACTGCTCTAAGTGAAAAAAAAAACATAATTCATCTTCATTGATATTTAACACAATAGCAAAATAGGCATTTATGCCACATGAATCGAAGTGTGACAGAGGAACGAGGTAGACTAATTTAGTCCACCCCCATTGTTCTCTGCTTAACAGTTCATAAGACATACTCCTACAAATATAAGGTAATGTAAATTCATTTTAGATTAAAAACAAAGACAAAAGAAACACCCTAAAATTTTTGGTAGTTACTATGGTCCCAAAAGCCTACATCTGAGGTTTACATCTCTAACCAGAATTAATCCAATATTCTCAGTTATCAATATATTTATTTTATTAATTGTTCAGAAATGAACAAAGTGATTACATTAGTCTGGGTCTAAATAATAAGCCTTCACAATTGTAATAAATGCTAAAAGTATCTTTGTTGAATAAATGAATATACAACATCATTTCAGGAAGAAAGGGCAGATGTACTTTCATATGAAAGAGAAAACTGAGGATAGGTATTATAAAGTCAACAAGCTTATGAGTTGAAGTGCAATAAAACTGTTTTTATTTTCATGAAATTAACAACACAAATGTACTCAAGCTAGTTCCTAGAACTTATGAATGTCTTAGTAAACCATGGTCTTCCTGAGAATTCCTCATGCCCACACTTTCTTAAAAACCTAAGGAAAAAATGAAGCAGATGGATCTAAATCTTGGAAACAAAATGTTGTTTGCAAAACATTGCATCGTGTTTTTCTCTGTCTCTGCAGTTAAATACTGTGTTTTTATACCTTGAGGGCACCCTCCAAAATCATATGGGTTATATAAGAGAAAACATAAAGTGGATGGGGATTGGTTCTGATTTCATTCTCAAGATGGAAAAGATACGGTCAAGTATTTAAAAGCCTTTATGAATTTGAAAAGTACTTTTTTGGCTCTTAACTATATTATTTTCATAATATCCTTTGAGTTGTATGGGTCAGTATCATTTTTTCCAATTTTTAAATGAAGATTTTCAACTTCAAGAGAGTGAAGTACATTGTCTGAGATCCAATTGCGAGTCATTAGCTAGTTGGGACCTAGAACCTAGGTCTTCAAATGTCCATATTCACTCCAGTTTCCATATTAAGGCAAAATGTGGCTGTTTAGTGTCATTGTCCTCCTCCCTAGCATGACAGTATGCACGGCTTTCCCTTGTACTCTCACTCCACTCCAACACTAAATCTGCCACTGTGGTTACAACCTTCTACTCAAGGTTACAACTATAACTGGGGGCCTTTGAGAAGGGGCTATACAATAGAAATTAGTGATATTAGGGACTAGAATTCTTTTTAGAGCTTTAAGAGATGCATATTAAATCTCAAAATTATATCTTCTACTTTTTCTTATTTGACACTTTGACAACCCTTGGGGAGAAGTTAGTTTTCTGGAAAATTGCTGGATTGCTTTCTGTTTTCTGAAACACAGTATGTGGCACTCACAACTTACGGGAGAAAAGGTTTAAGTTGCCTCGGGATCTCAGGGATTCAGTCCAGGACTGGCTGGCTCAAAGGCAGAAATATTACAGATGAATGTGGTGAATCAAATATGCATTGTTCACGGTGGCAGGAAGTAGAGCAGACTACGAGTATTAGAGAAGAACAGGTGATGGGGCTGCAGGAATGGCTCAGGGGTTAAAGCGCTTGCCTAGCAAGTGCTAAGACAAGCGCTAAATATCCGAGTTCAATTCCTCAGCAGAACATAAGCTGGGCATGGTGGTGCATGCCTGTAATTCCAGCACTTGAGTGGCTGAGACAGGAGGATTGCCATGAGTCCAGGGCCAGCCTGGGCTCCAAAGTGAGTTCAGGACCAGCCTGGGCTATAGAACAAAACCGTGCTTCAAAGGGGGGAGAGAGAGAGAGAGAGAGAGAGAGAGAGAGAGAGAGAGAGAGAGAGAGAGAGAGAAGAAAAACAGATAAACAGATGAGGGCCAAGAACTGTATATAGTACTCTAGGTGATGCAACCATGCCCCATCCAGACACCTCAAAAATGCATTGTTCCAATTTCCCAGCCACCAAATCTATTACTAATATTTATTATGATGAGTGATTCATGAAGAGTGAAACTGTAGAATCTGTTTTTTTTTTTTTTTTTTTTTTGATTAAATGCCAGTTCCCCTCAGAGGTAAGCTTCTTTGGATGACAATTAGATCATGAAGTGTCATACATATTTCAGACTTCAGAAATGTTACAGAACATACCTTGCATCTACCAAACTATCAAATAAGCTAATTCTGACATCAAGCCCTTTTTATTTATATTATTTTTAAATGTAAAAACATGCCTAGTAGATGCTAAGTAGGCCATGCAAAAATAACAAAAGCTTTTTTTTCTGCCAAATATTTGACTAGTAGGCATCATTCCTATTTTTCATTGATCCAACCATATGACTAATTTTCTTCTTCTTCAAAAAAAAAGACAGACATGAATTGTACTCCCCTAACATGACATTCTACAAAGGAACAGTAACACCAATCTAATTATTTTTGTTTCACTGCTAATTTGAAATAATCCCTTGTTGTAGTGATAGCACAATTCGAAATATTTTGTTGACGTCCACCAGCTTGACGACGACTTGTTCTGCAGAACCTCATCTCAGCCCGGCAGGTTGTAGAAGTATCAAGGGTCTGATGAAGCTCAGTTAGAGAGGAGGGGTCAAGGGCAGTGTGAGCCCCAGAGCTCTGCTGTGAAAGAATTCTAGGCTACATCAGGTGGAGAATTAATTCATGCTCAACTGAATAACATTCAAGTCTCAGCTGCATCTCCAACTACACAAATCAACAATGACAGCACATGCTACAGAGAAACACATCGAAGTTCATTTACCCTTTGAGGCTCAGTTTCTTCACCTGGGAAAGTCTATGTTAACCACATCATCTCTAAAGTCCAGGATAAGAAATCAGAATCAGGAGACGCAAACACTAAATTACTCAAAGTACACTGCCTCTGCAGTAAACGAAACAAAATATTTAGCTAGACTTAGAACCCAAGAATGAACATATTGCACTCCTGGGAAATCTTTAACTGGAGGTTGTATTTCAGTAATCGAGTCAAACCCAGCTGAGAACCAAAGATGACAAAACTTTTGTTCTTGTATTTCCTGTAATCTTCATTGGCACAAAAGTATTTGGATGGCCATATACTTTTTGCAGCAAATAAATATGACTTCCTGTTTTCCTTCAAAAAATTAGAATTTAAGTTTTAATGAGTTATCAAGACCAACTCAAAGGGATAAATGTAAGATATGTTATAAAACCAAATGCCATGAAATAAGTATTTATATCTCCCTGCAATTTATATGTGGAAGTTTAGGCTTCAACCCGTTGGCTGTATTGAAAACAGGAAATATAAGAAAATAATTCAGGTCTAAAAATAGATCGCATATGATGGGCCTTGAATCAACAGGATTAATGTCTTTATCTGAAGATATACTAACAGCATTCACTCTCTCTCCCTCACTCTTTCTCCCTCTCTCCCCACATTCCTCACCCACACACTCAGGAAAGTCCATGTGAGAACACAGTGAGAAGTCAGCTACTACCAGTGCAAGAAACTGAATTTATTGGCATCTCGGATCATGGATTAGTAGCCTTCAGATATATGAGAAGAAAAATTTCTGTAGTTTACGCTACCCCAGTCTGTTGTAATTTGTTATAGCTTCCCCAACAGACAGAGACATCAGACTTAACACAACAGAACTGACCCTTTACTGTGCATTTAGCATTTAATCAGTTTTTATAGGGGCACTGGAGTACAACTTGCCGAAATCTGTCAACATGCCAAAGTCTTCAACAAGTTACGCCTGCTACAATGATCTATTTAGAGATCGAAGAGAAAACAAAATCATTCTGAGATTAAAATGCAAAGACATGTCATCAAGTTGACATTTATTCTCATCTCTTGTATGACAACAGTTCAGCAAAATATAATTGAAACAAGACGCCTGAGGCACTGGCAGAATCATGAAATAGAATTTGAATAACTCTTAAGACACTTTGATATTATTTCAAATGCCACCCACTGTACATGACAGTTGCTCGGAAAAGGGAACATTTTATTTAAAAAGGGAAATTTTCCAATGATAAATATTTAGTTGGAAAATGAACCAAATGCAGGCTCCTAGATCTACGTGGTTGATCTAGGCTTAGCTGTCTCTGTGCTGTGGAAGTATCAGGGTGTGGTTTATTTTAGGAGTGGGTAAGAAGGGCTCATGTTTAGGAACTAAATTGGCTCTGACTTATCAGGCTAACTGGCTAAGTCGTGCCTTCAGAGAATCTAAGACAGGGAACAAAATAAAACCATATCTTGGTTCCATTTGGGCTGCTATAGCAATGTATCTTATACTGGCAAATTTATAAGTTTAATCAGTTCTGACAGGTAGGATAGCCCAGATGAAGGGCCAGCACATCCAGGGTCACCATCTGCTTTGTAGGTGGCTCTACCTGCCCTGTCCTTGAGTGGGAGAAGGGGCAGGAGTTCACCTTCCCATCTCTTTTACCATGGCATTAACCCCGTTAGAGTCTCTCGTGCCTAATTACTTTTTAAATGTCATATCCCTTAGTCCTCTGACTTTGGAAGTTAGATTTCAACATATAAATTTGGGAGTTGGGGATGAATGGACTAGCATTCAGACTATAGGAGTCTCCTAGTGGTCACCCGCCTCAAAAAACAAGGATGTAAACCTCTGGAACACAATGCATCTCATTTTCTGCATGTCTACACTCTACTTGGAGTGTATACACTCCTTTTCTGGATAAATCTTTCCCCATCTTCTGAGATAGGAAAAAAAATTGTAATACTCACCTTACAAGTTTCTATGGGAGGACAAAAAAAAAAGATGTTCATAGAAAATTAAGTTCCAAAAGTTTTGCTTCAATTCAGTTCACTGGATTTTAAGGCTGAAAGACTGCAATATTTCAGTCAATCTCCAACCCGGAGATCTTTTCTTATGGTTCTGTTTTAATTTATGTGTACATGTGTACATACACACATGCTTAACGTACATATAGAAATTGTCTGTAATGATAATCTTTAGTTCGGTGCGCTTCTTTTCCTCATTCTGATTAGAGGAAAGAAGAAAGTAATCATTATGAGAATTTATTGTTGTCTTTTAATTTACACTTTGCAAAGTGGCCATTGTGAGTGTCCACTTGACTCCCAAGCCTTGGATTTATTTTGTTATTCACTAAATAACAAGTCCAGTTGCACTAAGTTCTATGTGCAGTTATGGTTGATTGATAGCACTTTATTTAGCACCTATTGTGCCAAGCAATTACTGAGAGATGAAACTAAAACATACTCATTGTTGTGTGTTTCTGCAGGTCTAAGACACTTAAGTAGCACTGAGTTATGCTATTGGTACTGTGTTGACCTGGAAAGTAGGTTGAAATTAAATATGAGCACTAATAATGTCCTAAGTCATCAGAAAATCCCAACTAAAATCATAATGAGATATTGTTTTACTCTAGTTGGAAAAGCTCTTACTAAAAAGACAAATAATAATAATAATAGCAAATCCTGGTAAGGATGTAGAGAAAGGAAACCTCTTACACACTGTTGTGGGAAATGTGAATGAGCATAGTAATTACGAAATAATATGAATTTTTTCAAAACACTAGAACTTCCATATAACCCTTCAATTCCACTAATCAGTACTCATCTAATATATCCAAAGGAAATAAAACCAGTATGTCAGAGAAATACCCAAATTCTCATGTTTACTGTAACACTAGTCACAGTAACCAAGTCACGTAATCAATTTAGACATTAATTGGCAGATAATCTGGTGAAGAACAACATAGTATTTAAATGCAATGGAATTCTATTTGTTCATTAAAAAGAATAAAATTCTCTCAGCACAATGGATAAACTCAGAGAAGAATATCTGAAAGAAAATCAGTCAGGTAGAGAAAATGAATATGAAATATTCTGCCTTATATGTAGAAACAGAAAAATCAATTTCATAGAAGATAGAACAGTGGTTATCATACCTTGAGAAAGACATCAGGAAAAAAAAAGGTACAGTGAATAAAGAATGGTTTCCAGATAAGAAGTGTAGCTGGATAGAAGTCTCAAATAATGTTCTGCAGCACAGTGTGATAACCAACTGTGGCTGGCAATACTTGTACTTTACCACTACAGATTGTGGGTGCTAGTTTGTTTTGGTAACCTGAACTGAGATGGGGGACTGGTGGCAGCAAGAGCAACCATATAATTAGAGAGCACTTAAAAGGTTACATGGTGAACATGGTAACCTCCCCACTATTCCTCCCTGAGATCACTTATGTCCAGGATGGGGCGCTAAACAGGATAAACAAAAGACTGTTTTTGAGGCCAAAGCTTCTTTCTTGGGGAACGTACTAAGAGGGGCAGAAATTTCCATATCAATAAGTTTCTGGATTAAGTGGAAACTGTTGGTTATGGTCCACAATTTTAGCAGCAAGTTCTTTTTTAATGAAAAAAAGTATGATACTTCTTTTTAGTCTAAAGATACCCTATCCATCTTAATTTCTTTTTTTCCCATTTTATTGATATGGATAAATGCAATACATAAAGTTTACATTGACCTTGAGTATTTTGCGTGTGTGTGTGTGTGTGTGTGTGTGTGTGTGTGTGTGTGTGTGTGTGTGTATCATGGCAAAATTACAAATCCTTCCCCTCTCCCCTTTTGACTCTCCCACTCCCTCCTTCTCCTCTCCAATTCCTATCATTTTCCACAATAAATTCTATGAAATTATTGTGATCCAGGTTTCTCATCATATCAGAAAAATCATTCGATATTTTTCCTTCTGCTTCTGACTCACTTCACTAAGCATGATGGTCTCAAGTTGCCTCCATTTATCTATAAAAGATAAGTAGTTTTGCATTGTGTATAATAAATACCACAATTTATGTATTGTTGGTCTGTTGATGGCTATTTTGGTGTCTTCTTGATGTTGACTAACACTAATTTTTATCTTCCCATAAAAGGCACAGCCAAATCAAGCTAGAATAGATATCAGCTTTGGGGCATCCTGCATGACAATCTAAGCAAAAGGCCAAGGATACTGAGACATCTAACCAATGTCTCTAATAAAAAAGAGTGACAATAAAGATATGAAAGTGATTTTAAAAGAACAGATATCATGCAATGAGATTAAAACTGTCATTTAAATCTTCAGGAAGCTCAGCGGATATATTTCATCCATGAAATTATTCTAGAACTTTATTTTTAAAACAGGAAGAAATGAAAAGTTCTTAGATATTACAATTTTGGTATTAGCAATAAAAGAAAGGCTTTTAGTAAGAAAATATCAAAGAGAAAAACACCCAGAGAGAAGAGATGAGAAAAGAGAGTTAAATGAAAACAGAAAGACCTATTATTTCAGAAACTAAAAAATTTGAGTAACAGGTACTTGGAAATTAAAGACAAGGTAAGACAAAGAGGGGAAAATTATTTCAATAAAACAGGTAATGACCACGGTGAGCTCTGGCACTGGCGGCGGGCTGGAAGACCTGGCTGGGCCTGTGTTCGCACAAGGGACAGAAATGAGCAGAGAGACACCCTGGCCTCCACAACATGCTATGGCTGTGGGTGGGGAAACCGGGCTCCTTATGAAATGCACAAAAATAATAACATAAAAAGGCCCCAACGCGAATGGCAGGGTAGAAATAGAGGCAACGGTCAGCTAGGAGAGGGGTGAAACTCTAAAAGAGGGGTGGACACAGACGCTCACTGATTCCCCAAACCCCAGGGTTCCTATGTGTTATGGAATTTGGGATTCATATATTTAAAAAAAGTTAAATTTTATGTAATGTGATTTTTTTTACCAGAATTTTTAAAAAAGCAGCTTATGAAATTCCTAGAATTGATGAGCTCACAGACTGATCAAACCAAGAGGTTACCCACAATAGAAGTTACTTACTCACACGTGGGAACATTATCATGTAATATTTGAACAATGTGAATACTGCAGTCAAAAATTATAGAGATGAAGGAAGAAAGAGAATTCATATCTCAGAAGAAAAAAGTGAAAAACAAAGGCCTTCTCAGCAAGAACACCAGATCTCAGCAGGAAAGGAGAGCAATGCTATCGTTTGAATATAAGTAGCAAAGCTCATGTTTTGTTAACATGGTCCCCAAGTTCACATGTGACTGTATCTGGAGATGAGGCCTTCGGAAGGCAAGAGTTAGACACAGCGACAAGGGTGGAGAGCCCACGATGGGATTAATAATTTTAAGGAGGGGAAGGAAAAACCTGTACTTGAGTCTCCTCCCTCTCCCCTGTGATGCCCTCTGTCCTACTTTAACATAAACAGAAGGTCCTTGCTAGATGTGAGCACCATGCTTTTAGATTTTCCCACCTCCAGAACTGTAAGAAATAAATTTCTTCTCTTTATAAATAACCCAGCATACAGTATTGTATTATATGAATATGAAATGATTGACCAAGCAGTATCGTTGAAATTGTATGAAGGAAAAACACACTCAAAATTAAAATTTGATGCCTAGCCATTTTCATATGTGGGTAGATTTTCAAGCTATGCAAAATCTCAAAAAATGTGTACTCTAAGCCTTTCTTTTCAGGAACTGACTATAGAAGAAGCTGCATTATAATCAGATACTATCACTGCCAACCAAGACTCCTACACCAAGGAAATGTTCAGGAATTTATGGAATGTGATCCAACTCGAAAGATAAATAACAGGATGGATAATATATGACACATCTCAGCTCTTTAAAGGTGTGCCCATAAGTAACACAGCATATAATGTTAAAATCTTCCCAATTTTAACAGGAATTCAAAGAGTTAAGGACTCATTTTCATTGTATTTTAAAATACAGTTATTAAATTTTCAAAACCAGAGCTAGCACTGCAGTCATATTATTTAAAAGTGTGTAGTTAAATATCAAGAGAAACAGCTATAGATGTGGAAAGAGCTCCCTCTAGAAAGTGAAACACAGTAAGGTTGACAATGGTTATTTAACTCTTTAAGCTACTTCCACACCACATTCATGAAAATGTTAAAAAATGTTGAAGGGGTCTAAAATACTCTTTTAAAACACAAAGATCAGAATCATGACCTTTAACCAGGTCACTTCCCAAATTGCCTTTAAGAACCAAGGCCAGATCATTTTATTGGTTCATTACCGAAACTGACATAATTATGCTACTAAATATAACCCCAGTCATAAAAGTTTAGACATCTATTCACTCATTCACTTAATAAACATCTGTTGAGTACCAAGCAGGTTTTCTAGGGGTGTAATTGTGAGCAAAACCAGACTGGGCCCCTCACCCACGGAGTTTACAAGTTGCTAAGAGACACTGTGACATTTATAACTAACCATGAAAAGACCATCAGAGAGGGAAATGAAGTTCTCCCATTGTGTCTTTTTCTGTTTCTGTCCTACATTCTTTGTGAGAAATGTTTGACCCACAAATAGGCTCGCTTGCGAGTCATTACTTCCTGCTGCAATAAGCACCAGAACTACTTTTTCCCCTTTCTTAGCACCAGGATGGGTCCAGCCACCAGCATGTGAGACTTGGCCTTCAAGTGACTTCGTATTTCCATGTTCCTATTGCTCCATCACCAGCACTTGAGCCCTGAGACTGGCTGACAGCCGCCCCCAGCCGCAGAAACCGCCAGCTGGCCGGGGAACTAACAATTCACATCTCCTGGTACAATGAGGATCCATTCTCAGTTGCTCTGGTTGTGGAACCTCATGTGAAAGTGGCCACTACTTATTTCCTGATGGAAATGTGAGGCAAAAATTCCTGTTAAATGAATAATCTCATAATGTAGACATTCCCAACCTTTCTCTGAGCTGGGTTTTCAGAAATGACACTACGCTATCAGCTTTTAATGCGTACAATCTTCCTTCCTTATATTTTAAGTGCTCAAATGTCAGGGATTGAGAAACACTGGCATTTAAGCAAGGTGCACATAAAAGGTGCTGAGTTACACTTTAAGTGACCACGAGGATGCCACTTTCACTTACAGCTCCCTTGAACAAAGAAGATGATCTAATTTTGGTCACTTATGCAAAGACTTTCCTCATCAGCTCTGGCCGTTTGGTAAATATTTTTTCAATTCTTTCATTCATTCTTTCAGAGGACTGGAAGGTCAGATGGAGGCAGCATGGCGCTCTCCGGCAGAGCTCGGCCACCATAATGATATGGACTCAACCACAGGGTGCTCATTAACGGTTGTTCTTGGGCCTTTCTAGCTGATGGGCTTCCATTCCCTAACCACTTCCTCCCAGACTGGTCCTTCATCATCACAGGGAAAATTTTATCTTTATAACTATTTTTTTCTGGACTTGGGAAACTGCTGTTTTTCTCAAGGCCAGGCTGTAGCCTATGCCTCTGAGTTCATAGCGTCCACCAAAGAATCTGTCATATAGTTGTACTTACCAAGTTTAGCTTATAACAGAAACTAGAAAGTCCTACTTATAGACTGAAAAGCTAAAGTGTCTGTGAGAAAAAAGCCTCTTATTCCGACCAAATCCCTCAATAACAACAAGGACAACCAAATAACCATTGCATAATCAATAAACATGAGCATAATGATCTCAATTCTCTCCAGAGAAAAATAAAAGATTCATATACATATTCTTGGGTCTCAAAAGATGCTGAGCAATCAGAATATCTCCATATACTGCAACAAAAATTTGAAAAAGATACAGAGATTTACCATAGGCCTAACATATGAAGAAAAGTAAAATTCACAATTGAAGAGCTTAAGTTCAAATTTAATTTGAGGACTCCAGGCTAGAAATCTAAGCTTTTAGCCTATGAATTGAAAGAGTTTTTGTAGTATCTTTCTCATAAAACTTAATAAAATGTAAATCGGTTTTTCTCCTAGCAAAAATACTAGTTTATATTATATTCTAGATAATTTTCTTAAACTTGATTATTCCATGCGTAGAGTGAGGTTTAAATATATTTGTTTCACTAGTGCAAAAAAAAAAAATATGTAGCAGACACTAATTAGCTCAATTTCTCTTTTCCTATCTATTACATAAAATCCCTTTTTATTGCAACATTTTAAAAATGTTGTACTTTTTATATTTCTTTAACCTAACAGCTTAACAGCGCCTGGATCTATTCTTTCCTTAATCAGTCCTCCCTTGCTCCTTGTCCATAGAATGTCTTCCACTGGTGGAACTGCTTTGTAGGCCTCCGACCACAGTGCCTGTCTTGATTACACAGCCACAAGATCGTCCTCTCCCTTGTCAAGGCAATTAACATACGTTGACTTACATCACAGGCAATCATATCTTTTGGATGGGCTGACTCAACTTGACATGAGCTCAGCATAAGAGAAATCCCTGCATAAAATGAAATTTAACATTTGTCAAGGGATGAATCAATGGGAAAGAAAGGCACACGTGTCAAACAGAAACCCAGAAAAACACATAGGTCCCGTTAAACCTTTGAATGCAGAAAAAGTCCAATGTATTTTCAATACCCCGGGGTTGGTCCTTTTTCTCCATCCTAGAATTTCTAGCACAAAAGACTCAATCCTCATATTCAGCCCTGATCCAGGCTGCCTCTGTAGTCGGCTACTCAACTTGACTTTCACACATAGGTGACTACAGTCACCTGATCTGTGCCCTTTTATTTACTTTATACTTCCAATGTAGGGCACACCCACCTTGCAGGCCAAAGATGAAACGTCATTTCGACTATGGTCCTCCTTTCCCACTTATTCACAGAAAGAAACTGAGATCCTGTGATGCATCCACCTAAACTACAGTTTCAGCCAATGACTTTCATCACTTCAAACAATACAT
Organism: Ctenodactylus gundi; assembly: GCA_004027205.1. Classification (NCBI taxonomy): domain Eukaryota; kingdom Metazoa; phylum Chordata; class Mammalia; order Rodentia; family Ctenodactylidae; genus Ctenodactylus; species Ctenodactylus gundi. Next base: position 962,430 of record PVKB01000063.1, read on the forward strand.
ACATCAGGTAAAGACTAACATATAAAATCATCAGCTCACTCCTTTCTTTTCCTAAGAGTTTCTTAGGAAAAAAAAAACATAATTAGAAGGTAAGCAATAGAGTGGCAAATGGAATAATAAATCTACTTCAATGATTTTTGCAATCCACAAACTAATTGCATTATAAATAAACCATATATATGTTTCTTAAAAGGTAATGTAAGCGAAATGCAAAAATCTTATACAACAGAAAGACAGGAACAGTGCAGCGGGGCCTGGAGACACAAATCTCTAGTCCCAGTACCTGGGGCCGCTGAGGCAAGAAATTTACAAGTTCAAGCCCAGCTTGGGAAAATTAGCAACTTGGTCAGATCTCATCTCAAAACAAAAACTAAAAATGGGCTAGGGAAGGCAACTCAATATGAAGGGTCTGGTCTTGATGCATAGTATTATTAAATAAATAAATAAATAAATAAATAAATGGCACAGAGCAGAACTTATAAATACTGGGTACAGATGCATACCCAAAAGATTTTATGCTGTTTATGTCTAAGCCAATGTCCATCAAATATTCCTGTTTGTTGAAGTGAAACTCAGAGCAAGACTCTAGGGATAGCACGTTAGGTCCAGGCTCCTGAGAGGTTCTTCAGGACACAGGGTCACCAGTTGGATGTCAGTGTTTTTATTTTTTTCATTGCCTCTGATCTTGAACCCACATCTGGAGAGCATCTGGAGAGTATCTGGAGAGTGGATTTTATTGTCCCCATATCTCTTCCTGACCCATGTTGGGATCTCTGGAGCCTAAAAAGCCCTATCAGAGGGTTCAAGAATCTTGTAAGTACACTCTTATTTGGATAATGTAATCAAAGGGAAAAATGCCATACTGTCTTCTAAATACAAAGTAGGGTAATATTTTTATTGGCTGTGGAGATCTTGTCTACTCCAAATGCTTCACAGTGGCTACAAAACCTGAAGGATTATATGAGGCAGTTCAACAAAAACAAAAGCTTCAAGTTCACATCACAGTTACAAGCAACACAAAGGTTATCAGCGTCTTCTGCCTGGTTCCCTGCTTCTCACACCAACTGACTTGGCAAGGCCACTGGATTCTGCCAAGAAGTGTGCTTGTGATTGTCATTAGACACTGATGTAGGAAAGGAATAGGGGTTGTCATGATCCGAAAATTATTCTGGAACAATACATCAACTATTCACTACTGGAACAAAGTGATATAGCAGAAACCAAAGGTTTGACCAAAGCCAATAACGCAAAATGCCTTTTTGGTAATAGATCAATCCCTAGGAGGAAACAGAGTATCGTGCATAGGTAAAATTTCTCCTGGGATACAGAAAAAGATGGAAGAGGCAACCGAATGCACAAGTGCAAGAATAGGGTTTGAGTCCTACCAAAATCTACCTAACACTTCTTTATATTAGATCAAAATTTTAGTCATTTTATGCAACAGGCATTTGTGTTAGAGTTCTCAGTATTATGGGGAAAACAGAAAGAGTGCAGCTAAAATAAGCCTCTGAATTGTGTCTTGTCCTTGGCTTTCATGTAGTATTTGTTTTTCAAAACAGAGCACTTTAAACCATTTTGCTATTTTCTTTCATATTTGTATCCTATTTATGGACACTTTCAATTGATCATAAGTACAGTAACCTACTGTTTCAACAACACAAGTGCTTTTCTGGCAAATTATCCTGTGTATAAACAACTGGGAAAAATATCTTATCCTATTATCTTAAATAGTGGCCAAAAGCATATATGCTTCTATAAAAATGTTGCCATGGCATGCCTAAAGACTTTAAGCTGTATTTCTCCAAACTAATAGCATGGACTTTCTACTAAATTCTCACTTCCTACCACGTTTTTCTAAGATGCTTTGAAACACAAGATCCAAGGTTTGGAAAGTACCAATTCAGGACAATGGTAACAATTTGAGTCTATTCTTGCTTATCTATCAATTCCCCTATGAATAAACTCAAACCCACTTGCATAGACACAGGGGATGGAAGAGGAGAGATGCTAGTAACATACTTTGAAAGTGAGCACTTACAGTTCAAACCACGGTTTGGTTTTGGTGGGATTTAAATTCCCCAGAACAGAAACTGAGTACATATGTATTTGATTTCTCCTAAAGGGTTGATTATGGATGAACGGAAGAACCAGAGGAAACGCTAGAGTAGTACGGACAAATCAGTCCATCCTCCTTCCGTTACGTGTTTACGATCCTTTCGTGTTGCAGAAATAAAATGTCTGGCAGTTTGTAACTTACACTAACTAAATAGAAAAGAATCAAATAACCATCAAAGGTGATTGACAACACGTAGATTGTATACTGCGGTTCTAATTAAATAAAGCTGTGAGGTCCTTCAGCTATTAAAGATGTCATCAGCAATGAAACTAATTTGTGTCTGACCAGGACTTCTACAGTAACTGATTACTTACAGATGCCAAGTCCCCAAGGGAACTTCTGCCACCTGTTTTCAATTTGTGGATTGGCAGGCTTGCCCTGACCAAGCTCACTGGTCTAACACTGGGTTACCCCATCTGTTGCAATAATATTGGTACTTAATCAATAGTTTTTCCAGTTCGCCATTCCTATTAATGAGAGATACTTTCTTTTAGGCTTTCCATTGTATCCTGTCACTATTTACACTGTATGAAAATAAAAATACCTGAATGAGCAACATTGTGCAAATGTCCACAACCTTATATGGTTTGTTGAACAAATCCTAAATGACACACTGCCCTAAAACCAGACATAACATTTTAAACACAAAGGCAATCTGTGAGGTTATTGTAATTACCCGTACAATACAAGAATGTCATCTGCTGTAAATCAGGCAGGTGGCTTCACCTTCCATTTGCACAAAGCTTTCCGCAAGAACAGCTCATTTCCACTTTAAATAGCTGGCAATCTTACAAAACGCTTTCTAATATTGAGTGGAAACTTGTTTGCTTGTGTCTTCCACTTCACAAATGTTCTTCTGCTCTTTGAAGAGACACCAATAAGGGCTAAACAATCATCTTTAAAACAGCTTTTCAAATATTTAAAATGTGGGTTTTTTTGTTCTGTTTTTCCTGGGCTGTATCTTCTAAGTTCTTTGAATGAATGCAGAGAATAATAATAATAATAATAATAATAATAATAATAATAATAATAACAGAGATGGAGTCCTTTGATTTTTATGAAAACTAAACTTCAGCCAACACAATTTAATACTATATTCATGTTTACTGCAGTGCCATCTACTTTCTCTTATTCCTGCCCCTATAAAATTGAGAGAAAATAAGGTTTTCTTTGTTTCACTTGTTCTGTGGACTTGGGATGTTACCTGTACTTTTTTCATCACTGAAATGTGATTTGTGTCTGTAATTTTGTTCTAAATTGAAGTAGCTAGATATAATTTTAACACATTTATTCTCTCTAAATTTGTTTATCATTATTATTGTTCTAATGTGTTTAGCCTTTATTTCTCAAAATTTGTGTTCTTTCTATTAAAAAAGCAAAGAAAAAAACAGTTTTTCTTAAGTCAAAGCCCAAGTAGCTAAATATTATTGGCTTTTGAGCCATTTTATTCATTTAAATATCTTTTTGTTTATTCAAACTTTTGTATTTTTTTCAGGATTCATCCCTAACAAAATTTAGTTACTATTCTTTCTTTCACATTGTCTTTGATACTATGCCATATTTCCATCTTTCGGATATATCTTTGGAAAATCTACCCCGATACAAATGTCTTAATTAATTGTTCCTAATTGCCTACGTTACTAATTTTTGTTCGACAAGCCCACGTGGGATTTTGTTATCTCAACAAATATTTTTTAAATAGCTAATTTGTTAACCAAAATATATGTGTTTAAAACAAATATCAGCATTTTGCTTTTCAGAGGTGGGGGATGTGATAGTGGTGTTATTACAGTCACATTTTATACAAGACTGGCTGCTGCAACTGATTCTAAAATCTGGGACATAAAATAAGTCTCACCATGAGGTTGCCATCTGTCAGCACTGGGGAAGACAAGATGGGATTTATGTCTGGACTGTCCCCTCAGGGCTGTTGGGACAAGGTGGTGCCAGCCACCATAATCACACTGCAAGGTCTATCGGGCTACTCTCCCAGTAAGTCCCCTTGCCTCACCCCTAGTGGCCAGCCTATGTGAGAGACACTGTGTAAAGGATGTTGGAGGAAAATGCTAAGCCTAGTTGCTCTTGTCTCAAGGTGGCCTGCTCATCCTGCACTAGGCTCAACATGTCTCGGAGTCAGGCCCAGCATGGCTGTCAAAAGTGCGACCATCTTGCTTTTGCTCAGTCATAAAAAAAAAAAGAAAACAAAAAGGATGAGGGGAGTGGAAGGAAGGGAGGAAGGAGAAGAGAAAAAAGAAAGGTAAGTTTGGATCATTGAGATAGCTGCATGAAACAAAATAAGCTCTTAGTTTGAAATTTCAACATTTCAATATAGATAGGTTGAGAGATTGCTTAGTTCTGTGGGGTTTTTTTTATTGCCTGCAGCTCCATAGCTACATTTTCCTCTTACCTGATTTGTAATCATGCTGATGACAATATGATTATAATAGCTGATTCTATTTTTCCCTTATTCAAGAACGCTGCTGAGGGTCACCTTGTCCCATTTTACTGAAACCTAAAAGAAGCATCCTCTAGAACAGAGAATGGGACCTTATTAATATGAAGGGCACTGTAAATCCACCGAGAACTACTGGAATATAATTAAATTAAGAACTTCATTCTAAAAGTAGGACACACAAGTTAAGAGTTAATAATGGTTGTTCTAGGGTGTGCTGAGAAAGGAGACATTTATCATCTTGCTTTCTAAAATTCATATATTTGGACGCATCTTGTAACAAAAAAAAAAAGAAAAAGCCTTTTATTTTCTGCAGTGCTCTTTGAAATCTGTGCTGTTCCAACTCATGTAATAAAAGATTTCCTGCTTCTTCTAAGCTAAAGTATTTGTGGGTCCCAGAGCTACAGCTCCATTGTCCCAGATGCAGATGTCAAGCTGGCCATGTGACACATAGGACCCATGGGAATTGTTTGTCCTACAAAATCCCACATCATATACTGAAGAACTTGGGGGCCATCTGTAAACTCAATGTCAAGCGTGATTTCTTTTACAAAAGCATAGCATTGCCTGGCTGCTTGGGACCAAAAGCAGGTGTCTGCATTTTTAAGAGCAATACAGTTAAAAAAAAAAAAAAAGATAGCCAGTCATCCATAGCAATTACTTAGAATTATCTGGGGGAAGAATTTAAGATTGTAATAGAATTCCTTCTACAAAGTTCTTGCCCTCTAACTTCAAACTCTGCTACATTAGTCATAGCTGTCAGGTAATTTTAATGCAGAATGGTGAGGAAAAGCTTTACCTGGTCTCAGCATCTGGAGAATCAGCTAATTTAACAGCAACCATAAGCAAAAGGCCACTGATTCAGTACAATACTTTTTGTCTAAAATAAAGAGAATTTGTTAATGCTGCTATAAAGTACATTTTAGTAAGAACATGGTCAAACAGATCTTCAGGTTTCTTATTATGCGATATTAAAAAAAGAAACCTTTTTTTCAAATATTGCCTCTGAAATGGAGATTTTCAATAAGTTGTGTCATACAGGGTTTTCAGAAACAGCTTATAGGAAGAAGGGGGAGGGGCAAGATTAAGCAGAGGAGAAAACTGCAGAGCATTGGCCGAGGAGGGGAGGTCAGGATGCAGGAGAGCTCGGGACCTGGACAGCCCTGACACAGAACTCGCCAGAAGTGGCTGTTGTTAACCAAGCACTTTGTTTGGTTTGGAGCTGATGGAGAAAAACAATGGAGCTTCACAGAGCCCAGAGTCAAATAGAGCAGAGGGTCTGAGAAGAAATAATGACACAGCAAGGTGACAGATGCCACGATAACAATGTGTCACACTATTCCAAGGAATTGCATATGCAGTCAAAAGCTCCCAGCCATTACTATAAAGGTATTTCTCAGGTGCTGTATGTTTATTATTTTCCCTCTAATGATCAGTTTTGCTTAACTCCTTTCAGTGCAATACCTGTTCTGAATCTCTGAATTACTTCTGCAGCGATGAAACATGGAAAGCTATTTCATAAATTACGTGGGAGCGAGAAGCTGGTAGTTGGAAAGGGTCCAGTCTTGAAATTTCTTTTGGCTCATGCAAAAGACTGATGCTCAAAATCTGAGCATCCTTTCTTCCTCCTTACTGCAGTACTCACCCACCTGGGAACCAAGCAACCAAACAACAAAGCTATAACTAGCAGCGTGCTGGCCTCGATCCCAGGAATCAAGAGCATATAGCTCTTGCCAACTCCACTGTCAGCGGAGTCTGGTTGGTGGCTTGACACAAGCCATGGTAGGAGTGGCTGAGAAAATTGGTAAATGCTGCACATCGGGGCTTTCTTTTTCCTTCAGAGAGGTCAGTTATTAAATAGTTACTGGCACATCATTGTTTATAGCTGATTGTATTTCTTTGGCAGGAAATGTTTTCTTTTTTCTTTTTTCCTTTTTTCTTTTGTTTTGTTTTTGAGACAGGATCTCCCTCTGTAGACCAAGCTGGTCCTGAACTCACTATGGAGCCCAGGCTGGCCTTGGACTCACGGTAATCTTGCTGTCTCAGCCTCCCGAGTGCTGGGATTACAGGCGTGCACCACCTCATCCAGCTTTATGTGGTGCTAGGGAGTTGAATTTAGATACTCAGCACTTGCTAAGCAAGTACTTTAACTGCTGAGCTATTCCTTCAGCTCCAGGAGTTTTCCAGTTGCCATAGTCTCTATATTTCACCCAATGAGGAATTGAACACGTTGCACTTTAGTGCTTTATAACCACTATATGTAGATGGTGGTAAACTGTGCTTACTTTTCCAAAAGACCCAACAAACAAACTTTCTGACTTTAGACATGACCTAACCTCTAAAGAACAAAAACTTAGCTTGAATCAGCATCATGAAAGGATTCTATAGGTATTTTCCAAAGTGTGTCCACAAAATTTGCACCCTTTCACCAATTACACAAAATGTCAGACGGAAACCACAAGTGCTCACACCCTTCTAAGGTCTTACAAAGTGTGTTACTTCTAATTCCAGTGGAAAAGAGTAGCTACCAGCACCGCCCTCTAACGTCCACTTCTGAAATTTTGTAACCCTGATGTAGAAAGACCATTACAAGGGGAAGGGAAGGTTTCATGCTATAATCTATTATGAAATCCAGAAAGAGAAAAACTTGAAAACAATTCACAAGCAGCAAAGATGGGACTTGAAAGAGAATGACAAGAAAAAGGCAAATAGATCCTCCGGATGTGCATAAAGTGCAACACCGCATGTCTGAGGAAGAGCCTGCTGTGGGCTGAAAGTGTTCTCCAAAGCCTTTGCAAGAAACGCTTGGTTCCCAGCCCGTGACGCCACTCGGAGGTGGCAAGCCAATTCAGAGATGGGACCTAGTCGTAAGTCTTCCGGTCGTACAAGGGCATGCCCTGGGGAGGGACATCGCGTCCCTAACTCCTCTTTCTTTCCTTACTTGCTGGCCACCACAGACGAACAGCTTGTTCCACCACGCATGCCCTGTTAACAAAGCACTCCTGCCGTAAGCCCCAAAGCAACCAGGCCTGTGCCAGTGGAGAGAAACCTAACGGGCAGGGACAAACATCTCAAAAAATGTGAGCTGAAGTATTTATTTCCTCTCTTTTAAATTACGTTTCGTGCGTTTTGTCATAGTAGCAGAAACGTGACTAATGCATCAATCAGGTGCTGTACTTCTCAGCGGTTAAATGTATGGGTCTCAATCCGTAGCTTGCATTCTTTTTGTTTACATACACAGAGATTTTTAAATGTCTCAACAATAGCTCAACTTGGTTATTTCTGCAAATGTTATAATATATAATTTATAATTACGATGTGAAAAGTCTGTAACTATTTTAATTTTACAGTGACTTTATAAATAAAATGTCTTACTTTTTTAAAGTTTACTGGAACAGTGACCCTTCCACTACAGCATTTTTTCAGTGACTTAAGTGAATGTCTTAGACTCACATCCACCATCCGTCATATCAATGTAGTTTCTGCCTTTAGAAGTGGTTTCTAAATTCTGATCCTGGAAAGTAGCAACAATATCTTCTGAACGCCTGATAGCGCTGCAAATTCCTGAGCCTCAACTCAGACCTCATCTATCAGAAACTCTGCAGAGAGGTTCACTGAGCTATGACCTAACAAAGCTCTAAGGACATGCTGATTTCCTATGAAATTTGAGAACGTGTGTTTAGTCATGACAGGTTAGCCTCTGGTAAACTGTGTAATTCACAGGAGATGGAAAGTTTCTTTAATAAGGCACACGCCTTGCTGGCTTGACACATGGAACTCAGAAAAACACAGATAACGTCCATCTAGTTTTATGTGTGCTTTTGGTGTTTTCCGTACTGCCTGCCACATCTGCAGGATCAATAAATATTTCCTGAATGACTAATCTTTCTTTGCTGTCCTTATCAGTTGAAGAAATAGTGTCAACTGACCATATCAAACATCTCAGGCTTCACCGCCTTGAACGAAATTCAGTTTAGGGTCCTGCCTGGAGAACCATTTTGATCACCGTGAATATTATTATCAAAAATAGAACACTGATTTTAAACAAACAATCTGGAACTTACTCACTGGAACCTCTTTACAAAAAAGGCCTGGCATGAACACATCAAGTGCTAAATTTAGGGTTTCACACACAACATTCATTCTTTCATTTCTTGAAACAATTATCTCTAATGAAAATACACTGAATAAATTTCAGCTGCAGAATAAACAAAACTCTGGTTTTGTTCTTTGCAAGATTTTAATGAACAAATACGGGTACCTTATTTTGAATCAACAGCAATGCCTTAAGTAATAATGGCTTTGAAACAGAGGGTAGAGGACGTGATAATTAGAGCAAGTAACCTGACCAAGAACACAGCCATGGCCACAATAATAGAAAATAAATCTTTCAAATTTGTAAGCGAATTCTTCTCTGTAAGGACTTGACCAAAGACATGATGCATCAGCGTTTGAGGGGCTTCTCAGGGGGCAAAGACAGGGAGAAGTTTTCAAAAGAGTGGCAGTGGTGAAGCTTAATTCTGTCACATTGACTGGCCTGGAAGTCACAGAGGGGATTAGTACAGCACGCTTTTGAGTGTGTCTCAGCGGGTCCTTGAGGTATGCCTTAGGCATCGTCCCTGTCCCCAAGCCCTTTCCTCACTAGGACTGTCATTCTCTGCTTCCTAGAGATCACAGTGAACTAAGCGTCTTCTGCTGTACCTCACCCTTCCACCATGATGGTTTGGGGCCAGCTGACTGGAAAATGTAAACTAAATTAAACTTCTCACACCTTCCAATGTCAGGCATCACGTCTCGGAGACGGAGAAACTGACAAACATAACAAATCATCTTTGACTCAGCAATCAAGAAGCTCCTCATGAGGTGGATAAAATTGACTCCCTTCATAGGTCACTGCAATGCTCCCAAGAGCAGAAGGTCTGTATCTTTTTAACTTGTCACCTAATCATAAACGGCAGACTACTCTTTGACTCGTTTACATGAATACATACCTTAAGAGGATTGGCTCTGAGACTGTCTATCACTTGCTAGAACTCAATGTGGTTCATCTCATGAATTCTAAAGCTGATTACATCAAATGACAAGAATTCCTGCTAATCCTCTTTCATGTTTCTGGTTCCAATGCAATTTTTTTGTGATTTTTAATGCATGAGATTTGGCTAATTTTTTTCTTAGTTTTTATTTTCTTTTTAAATGGCACACGCATCGGGGAATTTAACAAAGGCTCACAGTAAGGAGATTTCAAATTACACATATTCAAATGTGTCCAGGGCTCTGCAACAATCAAGTTGTAGCCCAGCAGTGAATATCAAAGCGCCACTCTTATTTGTTTGGACCACCATGATGCTGATGGATGCATGCAGAGATGATCTTAAATTTATATTCAGATCTTCAAAACTAATAAGGTTGTATGGGCTGCTGTTGCTGAGTAATATTCACTTCCATGAATCTAGCAAAATAATTATTTTAATGGAGGTCATTCATCAGTATGAAGAAAATACAGAAGAACTCTCCAAAATCACAGCAGAATTTTGTTGTAAAAAGAGAGCATCCTGCTACCAACAGCTAAGTGAATTCAAACAACTTTGAGGTTCCTTAACGTTCACAACTGCAAGACAGAGAATACAGTGTAAGTTTAAGAGTGAAAACATAACAGCAAGTGACTTACTTAGGCTCAGCATTCAGAGGTGTTAAAATAACTGGTAAACTCCAACTTTCATCTAATTTCCTATTCTTTGGTCCCCAGGGACAGCAAACTCTGAGAACTGATGATTCATAACTCCAGTTGATTATACAAAATAGCAGTTGAAACATTTTTTTCAAGATCGGTGGGGCCGTGATGATTTAATATGAATTTTTGATTTTAAAATTGAAAATGGGTAGAAAACAATTCTTCTATCAAGGGGTAGACAGGAATTGCTTATGTTTGGGAAAATATTTTATTAAGTGTTTGAGTAAATGCAAGTTCATAAGAACTGAATGCCATTCAGTGTGGGAGTATTAAAAGTATGCTACCTTCACAGAGCATAAAGACAGGGAAGAAGAAAAAATTGAGGAACAAAGCCAGCATCGCAACCATGAGGCTCTTCTTGACAATGTTTTGGAGTTGGAATACCCACAAGATATAGTAGAAATAGAAACACTCAATGTTTATTTTTCCAGATTTGTTGCTGCTTAAAAAAAATACCTTTCTTCAGAATTTCCCTTGCAAAGGAAGTATTAGTGAAATTATTATGGTTTTCAGGCTTATTTTTGTTGTTGGTGATTGCCTGATTGTGCGTGGTGTTAGAGACTAAAACTAGGACCTTGTGCATGTAAGTTAAGCACTCCAATACTGAGTTAGATATCTAGTCCTTAATTATTTTTTATTTTGAAGCAGGGTGTGGCTAAGTTACTCAGACTGGCATTGAGCTTGTGATCCTCCTGTTTCAGCTAAACAAAAAATAAAGGTATCACTATGTTTGGGGGGAGTAGTTTTGGCAAGGACTCAAAAATTACTTCACATCTCTGCCACTTAGCACAACAGAGAAAGAATGTATGGAAAGTTAATCTCTAAAAACTAAACACAGAAAATATCCTGGAGAGTTTCAGACATTCTTGCACTATCTCAGTTTTTGCAGGTCACAGAAATGAGGATAAAGATGGAAAAGAAGCTCTTCCAGATAGCTAGATGTCTACAGTTCCATTTTGCTTCCAAAATATTTTACATTTTAAAGAAATCTGGCAGCATACAGTAGAGAACTGTCTTAGTGTCATGCAGACATCAGATTTAAAAGGACTGATTTAAATAAATTCCTTCACTATGCACTCTCCACTGATAGATCTCAGACAGTAATATTTCTAAATTTAAGTAAGTGCAAAGAAGACAAACCATTTCAAGACTCTTAAGACACAAACTCTCAACTCAAAGTGATCATAAACTTAATGAACACTTGGACAATATCTTTGCTATGGGAAAAACCAAATATACTCAATGTTACTGTATCACTTTAATGTTACCCCTTTTCCTTCAGTGGTAAATTGTTTTTAGTAGCTTTTTATCAAAAGCTAACGTTGGATACAAATTCCATTCAATGATTTCTAGTAACACAGTATTTGATTTAAAGAACCTTTTGTTAGGAAATATTTTCATATGTTGATATAGGAAGCAAGTGTTTCTAACATGTTACTGAGTTAAAACTAACTTACCCAGTTCATCTAATGTTGGCAAAACTATATAGATACAATATAAAGGTATTTATGATAGAAATACTAACTTTTTGTATGAAGTAGTATAGTTCATGAAACTGCATACACAAAAATATTTAAAGTGGTTACTTTTGGAGACAAAAAAAAACCCTCCTATCTTGTTATGTGTATAGATCGAGCATTCTTAAATCAAAAATATGAACCTCAACATGCTCCAAAATTTTAAGTGTCAACAAAATTTTGAGTGTTGACATGATGTCATAAGTAGAAAATTTCATGTCTCATCTCATATGGGTCCCAGTCAAAACACAGGTGTACTAAAATGGTGTATAAAATTACCTTCAGGTTATTACACTTATAAGATATGTATAAAAAAATGAGTGAATTTTGTGTTTGGCCTTAGGTTGCATCTCAAAATGTCTCATTATGTATGCATGAATATTCTAAAGTCTGAGAAAAAAATCCAAATACCTAAACATTTCTGGGACATTTAATTTGATTTAAATCTTTTGTATATTTCACATGTTCTTCCTTAGAATGTGCATCTATAGTAAGTAATTTCCAGAGCAGAACAATAACAAAAAGTATTAGGAGATCAATATCGTTCTTTAAGTGTGACATATCTCAGTAATATTTGCTACGTGCTTGAAAATTAATTTCCACATATTCCCCAGTTGAAAGCCAGAACGAGTGATGGAAATATGCTTACAAACTTCCAAAACTTCGATTTTTATATATTAATTTTTGTCATGATGTCAGAATTTCAAATTGTTACATGAATTAAGCTGCCTTTTTAAATACAGAGATACTCATGCTGAGATTTCACAAATTATGCAAGGGAGGGAGGATTTAATCTCTAAAACTGTTCTAAATGGAAGATAGGTGCTCCCAGCAGCATCCCTTAACTACCATTTATTAATTTTCCACCATCTGAGCTACAAATAGGGATAATTCCATAACCTTAGCATAATACGTGAGCATTAAGAAAGCACGCATGTCACTCTAGTGATCTTCCAAACGTACATGAGACACATTCTTGTCGTTGGTATAAGGAATGCCTACCTGTGGTGTATGTATACTCTAAAAGCTGCTTCTAATCAATGTCCTGTTATAATTGCTATATCCATGACTCTAGAACCCCTGGAAACTGAGGATTTTTCAAACGTGAATTTTCCCCTAGTGTTTATCACATTATTAAACTATTTCAGAATAAAATTTCAGGCTTGAAAGACAATCCAGGAGTTCGACCTACGCCATTTATCTTCTGACCCAGTGCAATTCCAAAGAATAGGTAAAGGATCTATCTAACCCTTTACCTATTCATAGCACCGTGACTTGAATTCTTGAGACAGGATACATGTGCACAGCAGAAAAGAGTTCATTACTGATGAAAGAAGATAAAAATGGCCAGAAAAAAAGACTGCTAAAGGATATGTAAAATTAAATGACGCCGGCTATAATGGCACGTAAGGTAGAAAACAGGCAGGAGCTACACAGCGTAAGTTTTGTTCTATTTCTTAAGACCTTATGAAGAATCCAACTTATGATAATGAAGAATAGAAACCAAAAACTTTGGTTTCTCTTGTAAGAAGAGACCAAAGAACTGCTGTTAGGTGAACTTAAATGTATTTCCTGAAAATACCATTCACTAAACTGTCCATCAGTTTTTAAAACACATGAAAGTACTGAACCCTGTTAGACATAATCAAAAAGCAACCTTTCTCTTGTAGTGATTTTACCAGCAAGTCTCTCCCTCCTCAAGCAGAATCCACTGTCGCCCCATTCCATTCATTTTTCTATCACATACTACATGGGCTATTTATTGTATATATATATAATTTTCAAGTATTACATGGGCTACTCAATTTTATAGCCAGTATATATGCTCGCTATAAAATAAATCTTAAGTTTTTAATAAAGTAAGTCATATATCATGTAACTTTGATCATGTGAAATTTCTTTAGTAATCAAATATCCTTTGGCTCTAAAAAGAAATCACAAAGGAAATTGTTTTCAGTTGTATAGTAATACAAATAGCATTCCATCCCATATGATGCGCAGTTAATTTAGTATGTAGAAGAAAATGTTTAGCTTTAAACACTTAATTAGAAAAGCCAACAACACAGAAATTAATAATGTAAGCTTCTTTGTTGAAAAGCTGGGAAGACACAAACATTGAAACAGAAAGAAATGGCTGAAAAAGAACTTTATCCTAGGGGAAACTTATTACTTCACAAGACGCATTTGAAAAGTTACCCATTTGCAGGTACAAATGTTAGGTAGGAAAAGGATCTTTCTACAGTTAAATAATTATTTAGGTGTATTTAAATATATGAATGGAAATAGTATTATAATAAGTATGTCCCAGTAAAAGCAGTTGTGAAGTCTTCTGCTGACTTGTAAATAGGCCAAAAGACAGACAAAGACGGGGACTCTTGACTTATTTCAATCCAATTTCAAAGGCTTAGCCTGCCTATAAATGCTGTTAAGTGGAAGACTGTTATTAAGAAGTAAGCAATAGTGTGGTTAATAAAGAGCCTTAGCCACCAAATAGAGTCACTGAAAGCAAAAAGGAGTTTTGTTTCATGTTTTTCTCTCACTGTGTACCATAAACCCGCATAAATATGTCCTTTAAAAGAATGAGAAGTTAAGATTTGTGAAAGAGAGACAATTCAAGAGTGCTTAAGATAAAATAAATGGGCCACTAGCAGAAAGGTTAAATCCCACGTCGAATGCACACAGGTGAGAAGTCGGTGCAGAGTAGCTAGGCTATTTTCCTATTTTGGTATTGTTTTAAATGAAAATAATATAATGGTGTAAGGCAAGCTGTTGGCCACAAGCATTGCAGACTTAAGGTAGCTCCAAATACAGGACTATGTCAACTACAAAGGTTAGGTAATGCCAGCATAGAGGAGAGGTATAGAAGTATTCTTGATTGACAGAATGTGCTTGGTGCTAAGAATTATTGAAGTCTGAGACAGACACAATCTGTAACCCAACTTCTTCCATCTCTTTTAGATTTTCCATCTGTACAACTGTTCATTATTTATTTACCTATTAATCCAAATCAGATATCTATTATTAATCAGCGGTTAATAAATCCTCAAATGAAATTTTGAAAGCTGATGTCTTCACTGAATAACATTACCACTAAGATTCCTGAATAGCACTGTATAACAGAAAATGAGTCATGTCTGTGACTGTAGACTCTAGAAGATACGCTTAAATGTTAAAAAAGACAAATTAACCTTAATAGTGGATCTTATTAAATTCAGTATATCTAAAATGTTAGCATGTTGGCAAGTCATAATATAGAAATGATTAGCAAGATATTTTGTATTCTTTTAAAAATACCCAAGTATTTAACCCCCATCATGAAAAGATCCATAGTTCATTTACTTACCCTTCTAGTCACTAAAGAATCTTTTTTTTTTGTTTTTGGTAAAAAGACTTGGTGACTCTATAGAGATGAACAAACCAAGTGAGACTTTCATGTTCCAAGGAATTTACTTACAATAACATGACCAATAATTATTCCCATAATTATAAAATTATAAGAGTATAAAAGAGAACTTTTAAATAAAGTGGCATGGGACTACAAAAGAGGTACTCATGTCCATTGTGGCAAAAACAAACAGTTGGGAACAACTTTTCCTACTCCAGCTTCCAGACTGCTAGACTTACAGGCCTTTGCCACTGGACCAGGCTCTTAAAGACTAGGTCTTCTATTTAAATATTTATTTGTTTGTTTGTTTGTTCTTAGCCCTGGATACCAGCAGAGAGAAGAAATGCACATATTCAAAGGCCAGCGGCAGGGATAGAGTAAGACTGCCTGGGAGAATAATTCCAAAACATTTCTAAAGATAATGCAGAATAAACAAGCACTAAGTTCTGTCTTCAAAAAATCATGTCAAGTAGGCAGAGTGAAAAGAGTCAGTCAACATGCAAGGAAAGTATTCTGTTTATTCAATACTTTCGAAGAAATTCCTCTGATGAGCCCACACATTTAACTGAGCTGAATTAATTGCTGTATGTTCATGTTATCATCCTCATAGCCTCCACCTGTCATAACGTGGACACATCACATTCACCCTTGATCAGATTCATCTAGATTTTTAGCACTTGCTTTAAACTACCAAGTACCCAAGATTCAACTTCAGCTCTACCATGATGCAATGCAGAATTCCATTACCCTTAACAGCTCATTTCCTGGACGCTTTGAAATTAAAAGACTACCACCAAGACTCCGTAGGACACCATTTCATTACAGAAACTGCCATATCATTTGCTGTCATATTTGAATGAAACTGAAAAAAAATTCTTGATATTTTTTCTTTCTGTATTAAGCATGATTTATAAAAGAAGTTTTTCAGAATTGCTCCTAGAAACCATTCAGACTAGAACCTGATGGTCATAAACTCCTTTATGAGATATAACTTCAGTGTTCAAAAAAGATACAAGATTGACAGGCTCTGAAATTGAAATTTGAAATATCTTTCAACTTCCAATTTTAGTAGGCTAAGCCAAATCCAGAATAATCCATTTTGGCGCTATTACCTTTAGAACTCCTCTAAGTTGGAATTTTTTCAAACTGTAAACAAGATCAGTATTTTTGATAGATTCATTCTTCTGTTTTATTTTTCAAATCAAAAATAGGAGCTATCCTTGATTTCTCCCTGCTGCCTTACCTTCCATTTCTTGGTATCCTGTTCCTCTTAACAATGGAGGGTGTGGGGCCTCATGCTCACACATTCACAAGCCTAGACAACATGTAAGCAAGGTTTCTTCGTTCCACTCAGAATCCCGGTTGCCTATGCTTCTCTATTTGTCCCACAACCCTGGTCCAAGTCACCCCCCAATTCCCTGTCCTGAACTTCTACAATAATCTAATGGCTCCAGCACTCTCAGTTGCATTTCCTTATAATTCATTTTCTGTGTAGTCTAAGCTAACTTATAGCACAAATATGGTCTGAAAATGACAGCTTTAATATCTGGAATGCTAGTTTCTGAAAAAAAGTGCAAAAACGACAGCATTCTGATTTACATACATGATATCAAGCACAGAGATATAGAATTCTTTAAAAATTGTTTTAAATGTTTCCTTTGGCTGACTCCTATTAGGCTCCAACAAGAACAAGCTAACCTGTTCACAATGTTCTCTCTGTATCACAAGTATGTTTCCCTTTTGAAAAATCTGAAACAAGTGAAAACAAGCTAATTTTTCTAAAGATTTGGCTTAGAGTTCAGTACATTTCTAAGAAAGATACTTTTAAAGATAGGGACATACCCAAGGAGACTTTTTATACACAAAAAAACCCTATTAGGAAAGGCATACATTGAACACATCCTTGTGTACTCAATGAACCAAAGATGGAGGCAAGATCTGATTAATCTGGTGTCTCTTGGGGTTTCTGAGCGGTGAATGGAATGTCCTGCTTTCTAACTCCTAAAAGTTTTATGCAGAGATTGTTTCATTTTAGCTGAACAACTCTTGGGTTGCTTTTGAGATCTTGTGGGAGAACCCATAGAGTATTTATTCAATTTCACTTGGATGAATTTATGTTGATTATCACCACTTTACAACATGGGAACTTAAGAAATCAGTGTCATTTCCCAGATAATGAGCAGCCAGTCAGCTGTTGAAAAGGCTGATTTAATGAATAGCTCACATGATGGTGCAAACAGCAGCTGCAGTTATGTACCCAAACAGGCCAAGAGAAATCTCTTAGACACTCAAGTTTTTAGACATACCCATTTGTGATTGGGAAATGCCTCTGTTTAAATCACAGTCTTTTGTTAAGAAGATCACACAAAATGGGCTTCATTCCTTGGCAGAGCTGTGGCCATGAAGCAGAGGGCACTTGAAGCCACAAAGAAAACCTAGGGTATTACTTTGGTCAAAGACAGAAAAGAAACTTTCCTTTTAAATAACCCAATGTCATACATTATTGATGAGAATTTCAAATCACCCATAGTTTCAAATAAAATTTTGTACACCAAAGCAAACTGTAGCTTATCAGTCAGAGCTTGTATGTTACTTGGATTTTTGAAGCATGTCACTCAGACGGTCACAGATGTGTTCAATTTCTTTGTCATGAGGGATATTCTGGTGCACACCAAGTGCTAAGAAATTATATTTTAGGATTATTTTCAATAATGAATCAAAAATTCTCTAAAGTAGATAAACCAGTAATTAATTTTAAAAAGTATCATTTTAACAATAGTAGAGAGAGTAGAGAGAAAATAAATTATCAGTATCTCATACAGCTTTAAACAAGTCAGAACTGATAATTCCTAAATTTATAGAAAGTAATAATCACTAAACTGTTACCTCCGAAATACATGTGCAGAGGCTAAAATAGAAACCTTCCCTAAAATATCATTCATATGTAAATGACACAGACTAAGGCCTTCGATCTAAGACGATGATATGATGGCTACAAGCTGTATATTATTCTGAAAACTATGAGAATAGTGTTCCGATAAAAATTCCTATTTTACAATAAAGCTGCTTGAACATTGTTTTAAACAATATTCATTGATATTTTTCATAGGATATTTAGTGTAAGATGAGCACAAATATTATTGCTTCATAAGTTATTTTTTAAAATAATGTTTATAGTGTTACATGCCTTTAATGACCATCTATACGCCAAGGTACTGAAATAGGCAAAGATTATTTTGCTACAAGTTACCAAAGTGACATTCAAACTCATTGTTTTGGTTTAAATCTTAAATGTTCTCCAAAAACTCTTGTATTGAAGATGTGGCCGTTAGCTGATAGCACTATCAGAAGGTGGTGGAAACTGTAGGGATGCGGCTTACGGCGTCATATGCTTTTTAGGGGCATGTGGGGATCCTACCCCTTTCTCTCTCTGCTTCTGGCCACCTACAGGGGAGCAGCTGCCCTTCACTGCGTGCTTCCTTCCTGGT
This sequence comes from Ctenodactylus gundi, assembly GCA_004027205.1. Lineage (NCBI taxonomy): Eukaryota > Metazoa > Chordata > Mammalia > Rodentia > Ctenodactylidae > Ctenodactylus > Ctenodactylus gundi. The sequence goes on from PVKB01000063.1 coordinate 981,119, forward strand.
GTTCTATTTCACCACAAGTCTAAGGGCAACGGGGCCAAGTGAACATGAAAGCTCTAAACCGTGAGCCAAAATAAACCTTTTCTGCTGTGAAACTATCTCAGATAATTTTGTCACAGCAACACAAAGCCAATGAGCACACTCACATATTCAATACTGCAACAAATATTTGAAAATCTTTTAAATATTGCTAGCACGCAGTATTCCACCAGAGACTGCACTATTATTACACCACAGCAACAATATCAAGAGTCTGAAATTATTTCAAAATTTATTGATTTTTGAACCGTAGGGAAGATTGGATTCCATTTCTTAAGTTTGTACTAAAAAAGTCAGAATAGTGTTTTGCCCAAATTTCCACATTGGAGTTTCAGAACAAATGATGACGGAGTACACAGAACTGGGTCCCATAATTTAGATCAAGTTTGTTTGCAACGATGCCTACATTCTCCCACCCCACCCCCATGATTCCTACTTTGAAATCTCAGTTTCCAAGGTGATGGTACTAGTAGGTACAGTCTTTGGTACATAATCAGGTGAAAGGGTGGAGCCCTACTGAGCAGGTTGGTCCCATTATAAAGGAGATAACAGAGAGCTTTTCCCCTGCTTCTCGGAACTTGGAATACAAGAGATGTCAGCTGTCTCCAAAGGGAAAAAGTTCTCTCTAGAACTCACCCATGACTCCCATCTCAGATCTACAGCTCCAGAATTGTGTGAAACCATTGTCTTTTATTTATAAGCCACTTCATAAGTCACCCAATTTATGGCATTTTGTCATAGCAGCCTACAGGGAAGCAGAAATATCTAGGGTTAAGAGGTTAAATCCAAGGTATTTTTAATATTCAGATAGAAGTCTTTAGCAATCCCGACTTTAAACATTTTTTAAATTCAACTCAGTGAGGTTTTTTTGCTTATCTGTAAGCTAAAATTTGAAATTATCCCCAATGAATCTCCTAATGGCTTCATAACCTTTCAATTGTGCCTCTTGTTAGTCTATTTTCAATACACTATGAAAATGATTTGGGAAAACAATCATTACCTCACTTCTCTACCGCACACCATCTAAAGGCTTTGAGCTCACTTAAAAATCCTGGTAGAAAAGTTTTTGCAGTAAGGTCTCACACAAGCAGCCCAGTCCTGCCCACTGGAGTTTACTGTTGCTGTGGCAACTATCTGCTCCACCCATCCACAAGCCCTGTAGTTGTTTAAGTGGACTGAACACACTTCCCTTCCTGAGACTTTTGTAGCTATACTTTTTCTTCCTGGAATATGTTTCCCTAGAGAAACTGAGTCTTCTCCAGATTTACAAAGAGTCACTTTCCTCATCCATCTTATCTAAAATTTCAAGGGGCCAAGTGTATTTCTTTCACTTGTTGTCCACCCAGCCATTACAGCGTCTCACCCTCTCACATGATACGTATTTTTAAATTTTTATCTTCTTTACTTTTTCTTATCTGTCTAATCTATTATTTCAGAATTATGTGGTAAGCTGCATGAGTGTAATCATTTTTGCTTATTTTGATCTCTGCTCTTTTCCAGTGTTTGTTAGGTAGGTGGTGTTTAATAAATACGTATTGAAGGAAGGAAGAATGAAAAAAGGGAATTAGGGAAGGTAGAAAGAATCTAGTGCTCCAAATGTCTCCAATCTATGGTTTCTCAAACTTGGCTACAATGATGTCTTTGCCTACTGAACTTGCCTAAAATTATCAGTGCATTCTGTGTGACTCATCTAATATTCTCCAATATTATTATAATATGATCAAAGGGACACATACACATATTAACTGCCTTTTCATTTAAAAGAGTGACATCACTAGAATCTATAAAATGGACCTACTCTCATGTCTCTAGGTAAGCCCAATGTGCACCGTAGACCCAATTACAGAAAAGTCTCTATCAGCAGTGAAGTGGGATTTTCACCCCTAAATTCACACAGCAAATCACTACATATTAAAAAGTATTCCTTTTACACATTAATATAAGCTCCATGGTTTTTATTCTATCGCCCTAATGGCACTTTGAAATGTTAATCTCATGGACTACATTTCAACTGAGGTTACATATGCATCTCTATTTTACCCCCTACTGTGCAGAGTAATTGTTTTCGTTTTCATTGCACCCAGCTTCCTGTAATTCCGAAACATTCACAGAGCCCTCTGCTATTACAAGCTCTGAGAAAGGATCTTGGCAGCACAGCTGTTAATTCTTTCATTTGGACATACCCAATTTTTTTTCTTGCTAGGGTATTAAAGGTCAAGTTGTCAACTAGCTTTAGTCCTCAAACATTCAAAGAATCATTACTTTGACTTGTAGAATGATACAAATTCAAACTTCAAGCCTAAAGATAAAAGCATACACTATATACATTATACACAGCTTAATAATGTAAATACATAGACTTTAAAATTATTTTCACAATGATAGAATTTTTTTCAGAAACACAAATTGGATACAGAATTTTAAAAATAATAATCATTTTCATGATTAACATCCACATAAGAAAAGATAATGTGTATGAGAGCAGTTCAGCATGGCTCAGACACCAGAGTCTTAAGTGATAAAATTGGAATCTACATTCAGATCTCCCTCTTTCTTTAGAACTTACAACATTAAATTAACTACCACCTATGACAACATCTTTTTGATACCAACCATAGCTTTCCAGTGAAAGAATGAACAGTACTTACAAAGAAAACTAGCAGCCATAAACAGGGCAGTGGAACCAGCAATGGCTGTTCAATCTCACATTCTGAAGTAGAATCAAATGTTAAAATCATTCATGAAGGAATTGCTACCTTTATACTGCTCCTGAGACAGAACATGTTGACACAATGCCATTCTTGTTTATTTTTAAAATACTGCTTAATGTCACTGTTTTCCTTCCATTTGGAAGTTGAAAAATCACAGAAGTAGAGGGTTAAGGGAAAGGAAAGAGAACACATCTCAAGTGACTTTTGGCCCCAGTTGTTGCTCTGATAGTAACATGCTGAATATCTGTTCTCGCTCAAACACCATAATCAAGGAACATTTTTGGGTGTCGATTTACAAAGAAAAAATTGTATGATCAATTGTTATATGTAAACTTAAATCCATTTCAAAGGAAACTAAAGAGAAATAAGATTATTTAAACATTTCATCCTTGAACCCCTTTCAAGTGCCCATTGGCTACATGATCTCAATTCTTCAACATAAAATGTCTTATTTTAATGGTGAGCTCCACAAATATTATGTAGCATGTATAATAAACGAGTTACTTTTGTAAACCTTAAGAGATACAGAACTCAAATATGAGTTCATCTGTTCAAGATTTTTAAATATTATTAGTGAAACTAGCACAAATGCAACAAGTAACTGTAACAGAAGTTATAATTTGATAAAAAGTGAAACATTAGTATTGTGTAAAAAAACAGACATAAGTTAGGTTCAGGCGTTTATGAAAAGGTTTTAGGAAAGAGACATCAGTATAGATTCAATAAAATATGTAACTTGTTTTTCAACAATTATTGTCATAATGTCAACAAATTTGGATCAAACTGAAACATGCATTTCTTTTGAGAAAGGCAATATTGTGTTACCCAAAGCATCAATGAGGAGGGAGGAAAGCTAAGTGTTATGAAAAGGAGTAAACCGTCTGCTGGAATGACATGGAATGAGTGTGTCACGTTCCAGTATCAAACTGAGTGGTCTGTGCTCAGGCCATTTGTGTAAACACTGCACCATACACCCGTGTTTCAGTTTTCTAGTGCTGCGGTAACAACGAGTCATGAACTTAGTGACTAAACAAAACTAACTTTTCAGTAGTATTTTGGAAATCAGAAGTCCAAAGTGGGACTCACTGGACTAAAAGTCACAGTTCCCTCAGGACTGCATTCATCCTCGGCTCCCAGGGCTCCTTCATTTCTTTGCTGCCTCTAGCTGCCGAAAGCCGTTTTCATCTCCTGACCGTGACCCCTTCTACATCTTCAGAGTCAGAAGTCCAGCACCTTCCAATCTTTCTCAAGTGTGCCTCTTTCTTCCTGTTTCGCTTCTAAGGACTCTTGAGAGATTATACTGGGCCCACCCTATTTGTCCCAGATAAGCTTTTCATCTCCAGGAAGCAGATTAGCAAACAATTACTTTTGCAAAATTATCTGTGGCCATATAACATGGCCTGGTCACAGATTCTGGGGGATGGGATGTGCACATCTTTGGTGGGAGACGGGGAGGTTTTATTGTACCTCCTACCTATCGACTCTTAAGTTTGGCTACAACAATCAGAGTGGAAATTGAAGTGAGAGGAAAGTTACAGATAATAGGGGATATTCATTTTTAAAAATATTTCAGGCAATGAGAAGCTTTACCTCTTTGCCTCTTCCAGTTCTACCTTTTAAAAGATTCCTCACTCAGTCAGCAGCGTATACAATTAATAGAAAGGTAAGATGCTTGGAGGAGGAAGATTCTAGGCTTCTGCAGATTCATCTGACCTGCCTTGAGAAAATCGTGTAATAATGCCACCACCTCATCACAATGATGTTGACAATCTTTTAAAGATTGAAAGCATTCTGCCAGATCCATTCTTACCCCTCCTAGGTGGAGGGAATTTCAGCAGTGCACAGTATCAGGTCCAATTTGAATTCACATTCTTTTATATGGTCTTGTCCAAAATTATAACAAGGGATTTGGAAACTGGTGTGAAAATACATTTCCAGTCCTCTGGAAACCTTTTTCAACACAACAGGGAACGGCATAATATAAATCCTTCCTATCTAACTGGAGTGAATCGGAGGCCGTGTCATATTGACTAAAAGTAGTTTGGTGGGGTTAGATACAGGCTTTTCTCACTCCACAAGCCCTCAGTAAGTCACCGCTATTGAGAGGCAATTGAATTTACTCTAAGTAGATGAGAGCACTTGTGCAGATGACAGAGAGAAGCTGTGGAGTCCCTGGCAGGTCTGATGAACTTGAAGACAATGCAGGTCACATAGCGAGCAACCTGCACACAGCCACTGATCTCACTAGTACCGCAGGGCTAAAGCCATCCTCTGTGCCCTCTGGTCTGTACAGAGAAGAAAAAAGACCAAGACCAAGGGGGACTGAGGTCAGGCCAGCATGGTTGACGATGGGTGAGTGTTGCCAATAGAGCATCCATTTAGAACAAACTAAAGATTTACAGAATGGGGATGATAACTAAGCTCCACCTGATGGTATGACTCTGAATTGCCAGCAACACATCACGAGTTCCTAAGTCATTTCATTCGATTTCCTTATTAACTACACAGAACACTGACAGAAGTAGAGACTCCTCAATCATGGAACCTCCAGTGCCTTTCCTAGGTTGGCAGAAGAAAACCTAAAACAACAAACAGGAGCTCTGTGTTCCAGTATCTGGACAGCAATATTAATATTCTTCACTAGGATATGCAACAATCTGAATGTCATCTTTTTAATGAGAAGTTAGCAATCACAGGAGTTAACGGGTTAAAAAAACCTAAAGCAATGATATCTGGCATATCTACTCGCTTTCACACATGATCTGAAGGTGTTCATATCAGAATTTGGAGAGAAAGAGAGAAAAGTAAAGAGGACTCTTATCCTGGACTTCATTTCTCTCTCTTTAAAATTCAGAGCCATATGTATGTGCTCAAAATTCTCAAGTTCAATATAAGCACTGTGTATCACATATCTATCTATCTATCTATCTATCTATCTATCTATCTATCTAGATAGGTAGATATATCAATAAAATTAGCAAAAATAAAATTCAGAGCCAATGGAATGAGATGGCTTCTTTATGGAATCATATCACTAATTTCTATACTCTTCTAGAGAATGTTTACCACTCTGAGATATAAGAAAATCTCTCCTAAAAATTCTATACTCAAACCAAGCCAGATGTTTGAAAACCTTAAAGATAATTACGATCTAAAATTCTTTAAATTGCTATGAAATTTACTACCTGGCTACATCCATATGATGTTACTAGAAACCAGAGGATAGCCCACAACTTCAGGGGAACGTGCTACGAGTTAGTGTTAAGCCATTTTAAGCACACAAAGGCCTATCCATATCAAATGAAGCAAATGACTTTTCCAATTGATTCTCCAAATGAAAACACAAGTCGCCTTCCTTACTACGTGCTCTCTAAAGTAAACATGCCACTAAAAGAACTCATTTTGTGTGGATATGTCAATTGAATTTAATAAGCCTAAAAGGGCAAAATAATGATTTTCTTACTTTAAGAATTACTTTTGTCAAAAAACAAAGAGAAACAGGGGAGTAGGGCTGGGGAGGGAGGGATGGGAAGGTAGGGAGGGGGACAAAAGGAGAGTGGGAAAGCCCTTGTCACCTTGACAAGATACGTATGTGCACAAAATGCTCAACTTCATTGTAAACCTTAAATCTTGCACTAATACATATCAACAAAATGGGGAGAAAAGATTATGAGCAAGACAAAAAAAAAAAGAATTACTTTTGATGGTTGGTATTGTGCACAAAAGAAAGTCCAGATATATTCAATGTAGAATATGAAAAAATGACAAAGGGATCTTTGTTTGATATAATATTTTACCAAGTACAACAATTTTGTGTTTATTAGGTCTTGAGCAGCACCCTAAATGTAGGCCAAGAGCATATGGTCATGCTTAGGTGTTAAAGGTCTTATGAAATGGGTCTTGGAGAATGGCTGCTTTGCTAAGAAACTCTTCACTCTGGCCAGTCACCTGGTTTCTGAGAGAGTAATAACAAAGAGAGAATACAGCATTTGAAGTTTAGGATATTTCCCTAGGAGCTAAAGTAAATTGAATGGAATATCAGAGAAATGCCTCAATTCAGCGTGACGATGAATTCTTATGCGGAAATTGATTCTAATGTTACCAGGCACCTACAAGCAAGAAAAATGCCCTCTTAAGAAAACAAGGAGCATCATCGCAGAGCTGAGCCTCAGTTACTCAGTGGCTGAGCATGTCCTGGTGAGGAGACTGCACAGCAGCTGAAGGCTCCTTCTCTGACTGTTCCCGCTATACTGAGCTTTAACTATTCTACAGTGGAGCATAGAGGAAGGCGAGGGACGCACACCTCAAAGTCACTGAAGCATCTATAAGCACTTGCATAGAAAGAGTTTTTCTTTTCTTCCTACCCAGTACGGAGGACTGAACCAAGAGCCTTTGTACTGAGCTACTTCCCAGTCCTTTTTATTTTTATTTTCATGAAAGTTCTCACGACGTTAATACATTGCCCAGGGTGAGCTCAAGCTTGTGGTCTTCCTGTATCAGCCTTCCATACTGCTAGGATCACAGACAATACACACACTTTCCTTGACAAAGAGACAAGATACATTAATCAATGGCTAAAGTGTTGATTTGGATTAATGAGAGGTGTACTGATTCATAATATAGATTCCTTTGTTATTACAAATAACCCGTTGACTTTTCTCCCACAAATATTTAAATTTACATTTAGACAAATGATGATGCAATCGCATACTATGCATTGAATTAGGTCAGAAAAGAGGTAAATTCAGACTTTCTCTGCAGTGTTCTCACAGAATCCAATTAGGGTTAGTGAGAAATGTTTTGGATTATGTTACACTATATAGGAATTGTAGAATTTATTGCAAGGGAAATTGAAGAAATCAATTAATACTCCCTCCATAAGAGAGTACTCAGAGTTATTGGAGGGTATGGCAATTACAACATTCAAATGAATAAATATTCTGCTTTCTAGGACAACAACAATGTGTCATACACCACTCCTTTGCATACCACGATATCCAACGCTGTCTACAACCTGAATATTCCCTTCAGTACATTTCTATTCAGCAGAATCTCTACTATTCAATTTATGTCCATTTGGTCTTCATCTGGCCTGTATAAAAGAAAGGGAATCATTACAAAATTCCTACCCTCCTTACATAATAGCAGCTGTGGGTAACTCTCATATCTTCCTCCCCTTCCTTCAAGATAACTAACACTGAGACACTGTCTTTAATAACTCTGAAACAAAATCTTGTAGTTTTCTGTTTCTAAATTTCCAAGGCTAGATACAAATATAACACCAAAAAGGCTAGCTTAGGGAATAAGTATATCTTATGAAACTTATATAAATATACGGCAGATCTAGAATGAAAATTTTGGAATTCAGTGCAGGCATGGCACAAAACAGAAACTTCAGAAAGGTGTATGGAATCTAAAGGTAGGAAATGACAAGAGTTAAAAAGAAAAAGAATTTAGGCAAATGATGAACTCTGGTTTGCTACACATTTGCATGAATGAAATAAAGCTGTCTTAAATCTGATAGTCACAAAAGCACTCTCCTTCCTTCTGTAGAGATGTTTTAGAGAATAAACACGAGCATGAGTCCATTTTGTGCTTTCCCAAGAAAATATCGGAAGCTGAACACTTCATTAAGAAAAAAAAATAAGGCTTATCTGGATTATAATTCTACTGTCTGAAAGGTCTAAACAGCCTGGTGCCGGTGTATTGGTAAGAATCATCTAAACTTCTGCATTAAAACATGGTAGAACAGCACAGAGTGAAGCTAGCAAATGGCAGGAAGGAGCCAAAAATCTTGCTAGCAAGAGAATGACCTTGGTTCTGCATGAATTACATCAATGTCTTTTGAAAGAAGTACTTGCATGACCCCTTAAAGACCCCCCTCCCACCTCCATCACAATATTGGCAAACTGGGAACCAAACTTCTGGCAGTTGCGCCTTTGGAAAATCCACTCAAACCATATCCAAGCAGAGAATTGAAAAACTCAAATGAACAGATACTTCACAGAGGAAGAAATACAAAGACCAAATAAATCCATTAGAATGTCCAGCATCTGAGAAAGACAAATCAAAACAACACTGAAATTCTGTCTTACTCCAGAAAAAATGACTATTGTTTAAAATGTAAGAAACAACAAACGGGGGAGAGGCTGTGGGGAAGAGGGAACCTTTCTATATTATTGGTGAGCTGTATCCTCGAATGATCACCATGAACATAGAAAACTGATTTTACCAGATGTAAATAAACATTTTATTTGACCTAGCTATGCTTCTTCTGTCATTCCAAAAGAGTTAAAGACACCACATAAAACTGATACTTGTATGTCCATGTCCATACTTGCACAATTCCTAATATCTAAATCTTAGAAGCAGCCAATATGTTCATCAACAGGTGAATGGATAAAGAAAATGTGTATATATACACAATGGGGTGCTACTCTGCCACAAAGAGATAAACTGGAGTCATTTGTAGAAAAATGTCTGCACCTTGAGACCATTATGCTAAGCATAATATTGCAGTTTTTCTAATGTGAGAAATCCAACATAAATAAGAGAAGAGTAGAAAACAGGAAGACAAACTGTATAAAGAGGTAAAAGAGATGTGAAGGAAAAGAGAAAAGAGAGGGTGGGAGAGGGAAAAAAAGAAATACTGAGAAAGAAGCGAAGTGGGTGTACAATAATCCCCCAAATTTCATGTAATTCTTAGATGATTATCATCATCTTCATCATTTTGGTGATGCTGGGATTTAACCCAGGGCTTAAGCATGCTAAGCAAGCACTTTACCACTGAACCAAGTTTCTCACTATATTTTAAATAAGATACAGAAATTGTGGTATTTATATACAATGGAATACTATGCATCTATAAAGTCAGGCTGGAGGATTTTGTAGGCAAATGGAGGCAACTCTTGAGACCTTCATGCTTAGTGAAGTGAGTCAGAAGCAGAAGGTGAAATGTCGAATGGTTTCTCTAATAGGAGAAACCCAGATCACAAATGTCTCACAGAACTTAAAGTGGAAAATAATGGGAACTAGGTTGGGGGGGGGGGGACGGGGGGGCATGCGGGGTTGAAGTGGGTATGGGGAGGGCCGAAAGGAGAGAGAGAAAGGTCTTCTAACCTTGCCAAGATATGTACGTGCACAAAATGCTCAAGATTACTGTGAACTTCAAATTTTGCACTTATACGTATCAATAAAATGGGGGGGGAAAAGACAAAACCTCTTAGAATGTAGTCCTTATTTGATGAGAACAATGCTACTTTCTTATCTTCCCTTTCTAGGCTATAAATATGTTTTATATTAAAATATTCTATTCTTCAGATTATTTTACATTAGCCTATAAACATTCAAATTGTTGAAAATTAATAAAATACAGATTTAAGACAAGCAGGTCAAATATACATTAAATCTACATATTACATGAAATGCTCATTACACCAATAGATCCCTCTCCCTGCCTTCACACCCCTGGTCAAAACATCTTCCAGATTTTTATAAACTGGATTGAGAAATAACACTCATTTTTTCTCATGGCTGCAAACATCCCTTCTTCTCCCATTTGTGCCAAATTTGTCACATTCTGCCCAACAGAAGGCTACAGCAGAGCCCTGGAAATATATTAGGTCTAATTCAGCTATGGTATTGATTTCACCTTCCCATACATCTTTGTGTGACATTTTTCAAAGGAAAAAATTCAAAAAAGATGGAGAAGAATTTAGCCTTTTCAAACTCGACTTTTTATGACCAGAGAATAATAAAATCTCATGCTTAATAAGAAATGGAAATTTTCAAATGCTATAAATTCTAAAATTATGATAACGTTTAAGAAAGCCTTGCCATGTCTCTAAATGCTAGCTTGAAGAAATTCAACTATAATTGAGAAGAAATTGAGCAGGGTTGCTTATTATTGGCCTGGGTAACTTCTCGAGATTCCCCTCTTGGAAAGACTTTCCTTCATTTCTGGAGGGAGAGTCATCCTTTTTCTCCAACTTTGACATGTATTGAAGTTACTACAGATTGCTTTCTGCTGTTCAGGTCCTCTTATTAGTTTGCCTAGAAAAGACTGCTTAATCTCATTCATGTGTAAAGTTCCCAACACAGATATCCCAGGAGGAATACTCAAATGTGTTAATTGGTTAATTTGTATTAGTCAAACAATTTTGCACTGTGTTTTTATTCATTTATCTTCATTTCCTTTGAACATACTCAACCATTTGTACATAAAAACTTAAAAGCATCTGGATTCCACTCTAACTCCAAGAGTATTGTCACCATGCATAACTGGATATGATTTTTTAAAAAAATCTACCTCAGTGACACTTCTCACTTCATTCTTGTTTTGCTGTCCACCCTCGTTGTGGTAATTCCAGTTAGAACGTCAGTGCTTTCTCCCAGGACTATTGCAACAGACTATTTGCACACGGGTGGATTCTGGTGCTTCACACGGCAATGCATTCATCACACAATTGTGTGTTTCATCTTCTCTGACCCCATTCTGATTACAACTCTCCCCTGATAATCAACTTTCACTTATTCCTGATTGCATAGCCAGCAGAGGCCACCTCTGAAATTTTACTTCAAGGCCATTCACAATTTGCTCACACTACCATTGCAGATGCCTCTTCTCAAGGTACCAAATAACTGGAATGCTTGCTTCTGAGAGAAAAAACCTCCTGACCTGGGAACATCACCTGAAGTTGAGTTACAGCCCCTAGCCTCCCCACATTGCCACTCCAGTATAAATAAGCAACATGTGTTATGTACAATGAATTATAATACTGTGAGTGCTGATACGGGGGTTACAAATCAGGATGCTGAAGAATTCATTATGTAAACGGAGTTTTGAGTTTTTATAGCCACTGAGAAGTCAAATGCAAAAGGGACCCAGGGCTGGAAAACAAAGTGGTAACTCTTCTTACAGTGTTCCCAAAGATTTAATTACAACTGGCACCATACAAAGCCAATACCACAGGACATGTCTGGGTCAAAAGCTCTCCAAAATGTACTCTGAAGATGAGGCAAGTACCAATGACCACTCCTGTTTTCTACACTGTTTTTCCCCATAAATCAGTTTGATTATGAAGTCTTCCTCACCCAGAGAGAAATACTACTTAGATGAGCTTTCCTTGAAATGACAAGTTCTTTCATGGGATTTGGTAGTAAACCTGCATTTTTTTGGTCTTTACTTTTCTTTATTTTTGTAGATTATATTTCAGCATCAGTTGGTATGCCAGAAAAATTGCAGAAGAAGAATATTAGGATAAAACACAATTTCTGCCTCATGGAACTCACAGGTTAGTGGGACACATAAATACCTAAATAGCTAATTATAAAGTGATCTACATTATGATAACTTGAAGCTCTACTAACTATGAGGACACAAATAAGAGGTCAACTGTTCCTGCTGTAGGTGAGGTTTGCAAGCAGGCATTAAAAGGGGTGGAGGGTTGAGAGCTGTCCAATAAACTGGCCCCTAAAGACTGAGTGGAGTTGGCCCCGACAGATGCTACGCTGGGGCCTTGGCAAACCAGGTGCAGGCTGAGTACAGGGCAGAATTGGCAAAAATCAGGACATGACAGTGCAGAGGTGGCGTTATGGCCACACACAACTTGCTAAAGAAGATGAAATCTAATGTCTGGGCACTGAAATGTATTAATAAGATCCGTCAGAAGATAAGTGTCACACTTTAGAAAGGATTTTCATGGTGATGGCTATAGAGGTGGGCTGAAGGTACAGAACATCAAAGAACAGTGGTATAATTTTAGGTATAGAACGTTGGTGATCTGATCTAAATCTCAATGTAATGAGCAGAGAGAAAATATGGGAGACATAAAATACCTAAAATTAAAATATAAGAAATGAGAAGATGACCTAGAAACATTGGCTAATACCTCAAATATTCTAAAATACCATGACTATACTGGGATATAATACTTGTATAATGGCTTTCTTGCTAAGTACTCTGTATTTGACCAGGTGCCACTGAAAAATATGGTGTATGTTTAAATAAAAAAATGACTACAGCAAAAGACATATCACCATCAATCCCCTTCAAGTGCTTCCTCTTACTCTGAACACAGATATCCCGTCATCCTTGCCACTTTTGGGATCTATTTTTCATGGTCATTTTGACTTTATGGAACAACCAGGAGTCACATAATGCCATAGCCACTGAGTGAGGCTGAGGGCACCCTGTAATACTATCACAGCATGCCTTTGCACTGGGTGGCACTGTTCATGGGCATTCACATTTAGGTCACAGCTCAGAAAGCCACTCATGAAAGAGGACGTGCAGAACTGCTTCAGAAAATAGCAAGCAAGATGGGAAAAGTGTGTTTAAAGCAAGGAGGTTTATCCTGAGGAGGGTTAAAGGCAATGTGCTTTTTACAGTGGTGAACGTTTTTATAAACATTCACTGTATTGTTCAATCACCCCTTGTACACTATCTGTGGATATTTCCATATCTGCATTGCAGATGTACAAGTAACTGCCTCAAAATGTCTCATTTCCTCAGTAAATAGCCACTGAGATTCAGCACGGTCACATTTCAAAGCAAATCAGCAGAGCGGTGGAGAGGTGATGTGTGGCATGATTTGCGGCATTCGCCCATTACCAGGGTGTAAATACTCCACTTCAGATAGTTCCAAGTTACCAACACGACAACATGGAGGAGAGAGTTGGGAAAACTTCTGCATAATTGACATGGTTTCAAGAGCTAAGCCGAGCCAGCTTCAGGGCACCAATGGACAGATCTCACAAACACATTGATACACACCACGTACACCGGAGACTGGCAGACTACAACTCACGTGCGAACTCCAGCAACCTCTCTAGTTTTGTAAACAGCAATTTATTGGAACACAACCCTATCTCTTTGTCTTTAAATTAGCTAGTGCTAATTTAGTAGGGGAAAGGTAGAGTTGAGGGATTCCAACAGGGACTCTCGTGCCCCCCTCCCCAGCCTGTAATATTTACCACTTGCTCTTTTATATGAATATAAAGCAAGCAAATCTAATCTAATTAGCCGGAGTCCTGGTTATCCAGTTAAAAAATACATAAAATTAAAAATATTTGTGCATTCAATGTGCAAACTATTTGTCAATAGATTTTCTAAATTGAGATGCTCCAAGAGAAAATGTATAAGTTATATTCACCAATGATTTAAACTTTTTTAAGCATCAAAATAGGACTGACATATGTGTATGTTTGCTTTACAACAAATACTTGATGCATTGTATAGATACCTATTAGTAACAGTAGTAAGTGGCTGAATCTATCTCATTGATGTTATTCTTCCCAATTTTTTTTCTCCTGATGGTTGTACTAATGTCTTTTTACATTTTTACTGTCCTGGCAGGGTTGTCATGGAAATTACCTTGCAGTTCTATGGTGTGATTTTTGAAGACTAATTCCTTGGAATGTTATCAATGACTCGGTCTGTTTATAATATCATTGTACTTGCTCGGGGAAGTGATTCTTCATTGTGGTTACCACGAATAGGTATTTAAACAGTGGTAGGCAGGCCAGTTCTATCAAATGTCAGGTTCTTTTTGGTGACTGAGTAAAGATAAAGCGATGTTTGCTAATCACCTACAGCAATAGCTAGGTGTGAGTACTGGAGCCAAAGCAGCAGCCACCATGTGCCAAGCTCCCCATGTGATTTCTGAGCACATGCACCTCTCCTGGCCTGTGTTTTTCTCTGACATAAAATGATAGGAGCCGGAGCTCATTCTTCTGTTCACTGTCCCATGTGCCAAGTCCCAGTATGGCAGCCTTCCAGAATGGATGTGATATTCCTCTAGCTCCAGGCTTACACACCTGTCAGCTGTGAGGAGAGTGTGTGGCTCTGGCGACAGCAGCTGGCCAGCCTGTTACCTAGTAGCAAATGCTAGGGGCACCTGGAAGCTGAGGATGCACCTGAGGCTGTCAGTCTTAACAAAGAGCATTAGGGTCTCATCCTCGGCCACTACCGCCCATGAACTCCAATGTAAGATCCAACCAAGCCAAGCCCCCTCCACAACGCTGTGTGTGGGGAAGCTGAAAAGAGGCTCAAATATCTCCATACACATAGTTAAAGATTTGTTAAACCTAATTATTACGTCTTCAAGGACAGTATCTTTCCTTTTGCTGGAGAAGGCACGAGGCAGAACATTAGTAAAATAAATTTGTTGCTGAACTTCTATGGGCTATAACACTCAACAAACCTGAAATCCATACGAATAATATTCTTTAATTTTTTAAGGCTTTGAAAGGGTCTGCTTCACCTTAGTAAGTGAAAGGCAAAAGGAATAGAAAATTATTTAGGTCTGAATTAAAAATCACATAAACATAAGTGGGCCAAGAAACTCTTAACCAAACTCTGAAACTCTCTGAAGAAAAAGTCTAGTAAACAAGCTGGTTACGCACCATAATGGTAGGAATCACTACCAAACTAGTACATTGCTTTGTTTTTAACCACTTGTACACCATCATGGAAAGTCAAGTAGAAGTTTCTGTTCATATTCTTTTCCAACTGAAACACTTAGCAAATTGTAGAAAACTTTAGTGGGAGATTGAGCCAGAGTCAGACCATGTCTACAATCAAGATGTATTATAGCTTTCCCACAGGTGAACAATGCTATTATCACAATAAGAAAGGTCACACCCTGAGTACTTCCTGTGGTCTGGAAACGAAGCTATGACCCACAGGCAGAAGATACCACCAGAATTTTACTGAAGAAGAACCTTGGCCTGCCAAGGGTAATCAAGGTGCCCAAAATTTCACAAAAACAAAGCATCTCAATTAGGAGTCTCATTGATGCCTAACTCACAGTTGTAGAAATCTGATACGACTTGTGTCTCATTAGTAACCTTCTAATCTGTTAAGACAGTATTTAATTCCTCTCTGACAAGAGAAATTATCTACATTTCAATAATCATAATGTATATTTCAAAAAAAAAACAAAACAAAAGAAAAACACAAGTACAAAAGATCTTTGGATGTGCCAAGGCCCCTGCACACTGCTCCAAATCAATTCCTAGTTGACCCACCATCATGGCTGTGATTTTGCATATCTTAGAGGTGATGTATTACCTAAGTGGAGCCATGAGTTCAGATGAATATTTGGCATGGAAAATTTAGCATTCAAGCATGTTCAGAAAGAATTTTTTTCCCGTAACAATCTAACTTTGGGCTTTGCAGCAAAAACCTCTAATAGGAGACATAAAGGTAATCTATCAAAAGATTACAATTTACTTAAAAGCCATTTCACGTGGAGAGCTATCTTTTGCTCTCTCTCTCCACAGATGGCACATATAGTTGGTATCTGACTGTGCAGAAGAAAACATAAACCAGAAGTGGAAAATCAAAAATAAGAAAACAAAAACTGCAACAAGGCTCTGAAACTGCACGTTTATTATTTGCTGAAAGGGGTGTGGAACATTGCAATAATGTCACCCTGATAACTGAATGGTCTTGGTATTTAGAAAGGCAAGGTAAGTTCAAGATCAGGAGAGACAAATATGTACCAAGAGAAAAAAAAAATCAAGGAGAAGAAGAGAAGAACAAGAAGAAAACAAAGAGAAGAGGGAGAGGTGCATAATCCTTGTGGGAAAACAAAGAAGAAAATGTAAACCAGAAGTGAAAATAACACCAGAAACTGACCTGAACTCTGGTACTTTGTCCATATGTTTTGTTCACGAAATAGTGTTCAAAAAACAATGAATATTGTATCACCATGTTACAAAGAAACAGGGAAAGATACTGACCAGGACACTGCTTGCGTGGAGGAGGTACCTGAATAGCATTCATTACACAAGATCAGAAATCTCAGGTGAGAATTTTTTTTTATAAGATGTCATTATTTAGCCTAAATCAATGTCTCTTTCTCACTACCTGCATACATACTTCCTAAACTAGAGACAATTTTCTGTTTTGAAATTAATCTGTATTTCCTGAGTTTTTCATCATTTAATCTCCAGTAGTTCTCTTTATGTCACTGTGTGATTCTTCACCAAGGTCCATTCATGGAAGGACGATACTTAGATGTTAGGCTGAAGGGCTCTTTCTTGGTAGTGAAAATATGACAGGGACACTGACCACCTGCCATTTCTTCCTACCTATGGGTTGATTACTTCTACAAGATTGTAGGTGTGAAAAAAAAATGATAAGTAAACTAGAGATGCTCAATGTGGACCCCTGTAGAACATAAAAGTCTCAAAATATATCTTACATCACTTAAAATCTATCAATTATATATATAAAGCCAAGCCGAGAGAAGGCAGATATAGGTACTGATGCTACAAGTTCCTCTTTCATAAGATGGTTTGCTATAGACTTCTTTTAAGTAGAAATCCCACTGCAGCATTTAAAGTACCTTTTAAATAATATATTAAAAGCAAACTGCTGAAGAATGTGCACCTGTAAAACAGCTGTTCGGCTCCCGTTTAAGGATAGCCATTAAAATAAGCTTGGCTTACAGCCTGGGCACTTGGCAAATCAGCGCCTATCCACTGGGAGAGGAGAGCGGGAAGGGGGAATGCCGGGATGCTGAGAAGCAGAGGCATGTGTGAAGCTGGCTCTCTCCCAGGCCTCCAGGCCCGGTTCAGCTCTCTGGGGTACTCATGTCACGTTCTCCAACCCTTCTTCTGAGCTGCAGCTTTATTCCTCACAAGCCCGAAGTCATCTCAACTAACCAGCGGAGCTTCTTCCCTTCCCACGGGTTTTCACCCTCTGCAGAAGCTGGCGCTGGCTGCTCTCCTACTCCGCGAACACACAGGACCGTCTCTGCTTTGTCTTCCTAAGCCGCCTCTGCTCTGGCCTGCTTAGCAATCTTCCCAAATGGAGCTGACATCTATACAAATCAGTACATACTTCTGTTTATCATTGGAGCAACCATTTTTTTTCTTTTTAATCTATTCTTACTATGTATTTGGAACAGGCCTAGTATGCACGAAATAAAAATTCTGAGTAAATAGGAGCTTCGTTGCCTTTCATTGATAAGAGTCAACATACCCTCCAAGTCAGCAAATATTCCTCTTGACAACCGTGAATTATGCTAAGATCACAGAGCTAAAGACCTTATTAGCGGTTTGCACAGAGCTCAAGTAGGAAAAAAATATTTTTTTTAAAAGGAAGATTCTATTCTTCTATAAGTCAGTGAAAGTTTGCTACTTAAGTTCTGCTATTTTCAACTAAGCTACATCATTCTCTTTTTACCATTGATTTCAGTCAGCTTTTAACAGAATAATCTTTTAAAATGGAATTTTAGAATTTGGGTTTAGAATAGTACAACACACGCTTAAATGGCATTAAGGAAATTTGCAAAGCATAAGACTCATCAGAGAGAGAGAGAGAGAGAGAGAGAGAGAGAGAGAGAGAGAGAGAGAGAGAGACAGAGTCCTGAGAAATGCATCTGGAAAATGGGGGAGAAAGAAACGTGCTCTTTTGAAAGCCCTAGCAGCCATCTTAATGACACATCCCTCAGAATAGGAGGGACCTATCACTCTGAACTCTCCAAGCACACTAACTGTCCAAGGCAACTTGGGGCCTTGGAGATTTCAGAGTAACAGTTGCTAACACAGCTCTACCTACAAAGTGATTTCCAGCAACGAAATACAGAGAGAACTGATAATGTGAAATGAAGGTGGGAGAAAAGAGCATAAAATTGCAACACAAATACTTCTGGTCCCTTATCTCAGGTAGCTTCTTTATATTAGTGGTATTGTGACTTGGATCCAGAATATCCCCAAAAGTCTCATGTATCTGAATGTTATAGATTGTCTGTGGAACCATGTGCTATTGGGAGATTAGGGTCTAGTCTGGAGAGGCAGTTTACAGCCATGGAAACTGGATTACAGGCATGTAATTTGGATTACAGGCATGTAGTAGGGGTCTACCACACCTTCCACACCTGGATCCAGGAGGGGCTGATCACTGGGATGAGACCTGGAAGGATATATAAGCTGCTTCCTGCCTCCCTTGGAGGACTAGTCTCAACTTGCCTTGATTCGGCTTTCTGTCTGTGATGTAGTGAGAAGCCGCCTCCACCTCTGCCTTTGCCGTGTACTTCCACTGCTGCCGGCCACCCTTGAATGGACTGGGACCTTCTGAAACTGTGAGCTAAAATAAACCTTTCCTCCCCTAAATTTGTGGATGTCAGGTACTGAGTCATAGCAATGAAAAGGTAACTAAGACAACTGTAATGGAAAACCACTTTCTTTTCTTTTTTCTTTCTTTTTTTCTTTTTTCTTTTTTTTTTTTTTTTTTTTTTTTTTTTTTTTTTTTTTTTTTTTTTTTTTTTTTTTTTTTTTTTTTTTTTTTTTTTTTTTTTTTTTTTTTTTTTTTGTCTTTCCTGGCTCTAGACAAGTCTGCCATTGCTTAGACTCTGCTATAGTTGGGATGTTCGATTTCTCTCAAATGCCCCTTTGTTAATGGCTTCACCCCCAGCTGGTACTACCAAGATACGGTGAGCCTTTAAGAGGCAGATCCTAATGAGAGGTCAGGAGTCATCCAGGAGGTACCCTTAATTAATTGAGAAGGGACCTTAGTCCCTTCCTTGTTCTCATTTGCTTTCTGGCAATGATGAAACATCCCCCCACCCCCCATGTTCCCTGTCATGGTATGTTTCCTTGCCACAGACCAAAACAACAGAACCAACCAGACTTACACTGGCATCTTAAAACCTGTGATCCAAATAAATCTTTTTAAAATAAGTTAACTCAGATATTTGGTTATACTAAAGAACAGTTGACTAATTTAGACTCTGATTCTACGAGATGGAAAGGAAAAAAAGGATGTCAAGTCTATATTTGCATGTGTAAAAATAGCTTCAAAGTGAAAAAGAAAAGACATCTAGAAGTACTCTAGAGCATAATTTTAAAAAAATATTTACTATTAAAAACGCATTTGCCAGTCATTCATTGAAAGTTGAAACAAATTTTCACAAAGAATTAGAAATTCCTTTGACAACCTATTTAGCCTTTCACATTGCTGGAAGAGAATCTAATTATTCCATGTACAAAAGGCAATTCTAAAACCACTTTAGACTTAGGCTAACTCTCTCAAATAGAAATGTGAGGGCTGAATATAAATCATGGGTTTTAGTCACATTTGAGTTCTAAGGGAAAAGTGTTACCTTTTAGGTGGGTCCATTTTTAAATAATAAAGAACCATCTTCAGGCTATCACTATAGGCTACATTCTCAGAAACAAGAGACTTCTATTGTAAAGCCCACCCACCCCAGACTTCAGAGCAAAGGCAGAAAGGTCACCTGACTTGTGTTCCACTCCAGGGTGGCTATGATACATTTTATCATAGGATAATCTACCAACTGCCCTATATGCTTAATGGGTTATTAATGTTCTTTATATCTCCTGTTTGGCTGCTTTTCCAAACTCTGCAATAAACAAAGATTAATTGTGTGATAAAAAAATCTGTATTTATGGAAACTGTAATTAGATTATACCACCAATTCGTGCTCTGATATTTAAAGATAAAACTCATAAAATAGAATACAATGAATGTTGTGAGTTTATCTCAACTTTTTCCTCTAGATTTAAAGCTCTTTACTACCATTCTTGAAAGTTAGACTTTGTGACACTGAACGTTTTATGTTTCGAGGAAGGTGTGATGCATCTCTGTGATTCCTCACAACAATATTTTTTTCTTTCCTTCTTTCCTCCTTCATCAGAAAAATGTCATCTCATCTTTCAAAAACCAAGTCAAATAAATACGACGTCCTCTGGGAAACCTGCCCAGCTCTTTCCCTGCTGTCCCCACACTGTGTGCTTCAGGGCCTCTTGTGATCCACTGCAGCTTAGGGCCTCTGCATTAGTTTCTCAAGGAGGAAGTGCTAGTTAATCATGACTATCAACTTGACTAGATTAATCAACTCCTGAAGCGATGATTGGATTATGGGGCAGTAAACTTATCAATGGGTTAATCACCTGGCTTCTGGGAGCTGGGTCTAGTCAGAGGAATTGGATTACAGGGAATGTGGCGTTAGGTACAATATGTGGCCACAGACCCTTTCTCTGGGTCTTTTGGGCTCCATGCTTCCTTGAAGCCATGAACTGAGCAGCCTGTCTCTGCCACACTTTTCTGCACTGACGTTTAACCACAAGTTGAAACTTCTAAAATCATGAGCCAAAATACACCTCTTCCCCCTTAAGTTGCAGGTGCTGGTTACTTTGACCCAGCAACAGGAAAGCTGACCCATACAGTGAGTTGAGGTTTCATTCATTTTTTGTTTTTTGGTTTTTTTTTTTACTCTTGTAATACTCAGAATTCTAGTAGAGCACCCAGAATATGTGAGATACTCAAAACAAACTGAATAACTACTGAATAAAAGATCCCATGATTGAGTTTTCTCAGCAGTAATAGCAGTATGATGAATAAGAGAGCACTTAGAGAAGGACAAAGGGACAGGCGGTTGATGGCCCTGGGGCTTGAGCTGTAGAAGTGAAGCCAGAGAAAGTGATGGGAAGAGACAGGGCAACAATCACTGCCCACATTGCAGAGATTCAGTCAGGTGCTACCTGTGTGCACGTGAAGCCTATGTTCAATGATGTAGGGATCAGCATGTCAAAGCCTCTCCTTGCTCTTTAAGGATGGTCAAAACGTTGCTGTATCTCACTGACAGTTTGTACACAGTGTGTATTATTTAAGGACTCTGAGAAATCCCACAAGCTGCAGATGCTTTCTCCTTTCACTGGGATGTCTTCCATGCCACGTGTCTCAAAGGTGCTGTTTGGAGTAGCGTGAGGAGTCCTTCCAGTAGGCAAAACTGACAGTGTATCCTAACTCTCAGTATCTCCCCATATGATAGCCAGTGGAGAAATGGAAATAAATGCAGTGTGTGTCCATGTTTTCTTCATCTTAGCATCCTGACGAAGTGATTGGATCAGCCTTTTCTGATAACTGCTTATTACATTTCTCAGCCAAGACAAATGCAAGGCGGTGGTAGCATAGATTTCTGCATGATGATGCCTCTTCTAAGTGTATGATCACTTCTTTCCCACTCCTTTAAATGAGTTTCTGGTAATATAATACTTACAAAATAAAGACCTGATACCCGCTCAGTGCAGAACTGTTGTTCCCTTCAAACTAACCGTCCATGAGGGTATTGTCCATCCAAAAAGGGACACAATCTTGCTTCCTTCTCTGGCCAAGCATGAACAAAAACCATTTTTATTGTCTTTTTTTATATCAAGGGATGATATAAAGTCACAGAATTGTGACACCCAAAAAGGAGAATTTGAACATCTCCAATATACTTGTAGTTAAATCAACTACATAGAAATGTATTTAATGTAATCTCTCATTTTCCTGTGTGTGTGGGTGTGTGTGTGTGTGTGTTATGGTTGATGGAGCCTAGGATCTATCTTCACACTCAGATACACACCAGGTCCATTTTTTTAAAATTTTGAATCTGAGACAGAGTTTCACCAAGTTGCTAAATTGCCTAGTCTGGGTTTGAATTTATAACCCTCCTGCTTTAACCTTCTAGGATGCTGAGATTACAGGCCTGTACCCCACTGCTTTCATTCTTCAAAATTCCTATCCTTACTTTTATTTATTCTATATTAAAACATAAAGAATAATGCCAAATTTACCTCCCTGTGTTGCTCCCATAGCCTCCATGCAGATATACTAGGTGTTCCTGTGCGAGTGTTCTGTAATTCCAGCAGACAGGTACAGTGAGCTTACTGTTCATCTAATAAGCCCTGGCACAAAACACCACTCAGAAAAACTTTGCAGGCTGCAGGCTTTCTCAGTTCACCATGTGGGAAACAGCAGGCAGCCCCAATTCAATGAGCGTTATTCCTCACCTAGGGACTATCTTATAGAGGCCGATGAAAGGCTGATCCACAATTTGCAGATTTCACTAGAAAAGCTCACTGGACTCTCTGGGTCTCCTGGTCCCCGCCCCCCCCACCCCTCCCCCCGCTGCCTCTCAGTCAACGTGATGGGAGGTCTGTGCAGGAGTGGGCTTGTCAATGAACTATAATTTTGCATGAAATGAAACGATAAAATATTGTCTTTAATTTCCAAGATCAGGATGCAAATCCCATTTATTCATATGAAAACCAAACAAAAGCAAAAGTACGTCAGAAGCCTGGGTCACCAGATACGTTAAATGAAAGCCAGCTCAGCTCTCTCCTGACTGCCAGCAGGTCTGTCCTTATGCCTCTCAGGCTGTCCACAGGAGCCCCACTTAAAACAGAATCCTCTGCCTGCTGCAATGCACCACCAGGTTATAAATTCACCGGTGTGAGAGGCGATAGGCTCCCCTCGCCTTCAACTGCTCTGTGGTTCCAGCTGAGCTGCTATAAGCTTCACAGTCTTTCCTGCAGGACCTGGGTGACCTTCTCTTGTGCTTTGATGTTAAACAGGGCTCACTGGTGTCGCTGCTGGAGCTTAAGTGAGTTAACTGTGCTGTTTCGAGCAAGGCCACAAATTTATATTCTATACAGTCGCATTTTCAGACCTGTACCTTTGTCCTGGTTTTGAGTCACTTTTTGTCAACTTTCCAAAAAGCACGGAGAGGTAATAAGCAGGAAATAAAAATCCATTTGTCACGGGAAGAAGACATTATAATAGCACCAAATAGGGTCCCAACACAGGCTCCAGGTAATTCCATTTTCCACCTACGAAGCAGAGGACATTTCCCTAACAAACTCTCCACTTGTGTTCCAGGTAAATGTGGACGCCAATGTCTATTTCATTGTAAGTATGGAAACTAGATCATCAAGCAATTGACCACCCTTATCAAAATCCATTAATTAGTAGAGAAGATACACTCTTTTTGCATACAATTTTTTTTTTTTCATGTTTCAGATGTCCTCCAAATGAATTACAAACTGCCTCCTGGTTAAATAGAGGTCTGGGGACTTTTGATTTCCTTTAAAATTTATTTTAAATAACTTCAGCTACTCTGTCGCTGAGAGATCATTTTCATTTCGGTTTCAAATTTCAGTTTCAACATTTTCATTTGCCAGTAAGTAAGAACATCAGCCAATATTACACAATACCATTAAGGAATTGCGGCCACCCATCACTGGAAAGGTCCATACAATGGCTAGTCTGTACATGAAATTTGGATAAATTATATATTGGTATCAGTTTTAGATTAATAATTATGGATTTTTTTGCAGTGCTTGGAGATCAACTGTGTACTTCAGGCGTACAAGGCTACGTTCTGTTATTGAGCTACACTCCCAAGCCAGATGATACCATTTTATTTTTTAAAAAAGCAGGATTTTCATCTGTTTTTGCTGAGAAAAAAAAATCCAAATCATTCTCCAAATGAGGCCAAAATGAGGTCTTGCTTGCCATCTTGCATAGGCAAAGATTTATTTTAAATTACCTCAACTTTCCTTAGTATAACAAACTGCTAAAACAATGAGCCTGCCTATATTAAAAAATATTCAGTTTAATAAATATGAGCAGTAACAGCAAGACCTCAAAATATCATATCAACTGAAAGAAAAAGTGTGTGAATCCTCTGATGTTCACTTTTAAAGAACTCTGAAGTTTATGGATGCAAATGTGTTTCTATTTTGTTAAAAAAAAATAGGCAGATATTTTTCTCAATAGACAAATTTTTTTCAGCTACATACCTATGAGAACTTTCCAGTGTCACATGATACTTGGGGATGGACTGTGACCGAAATAAATCTGTTCACAAATACATGAAGCCTCATTCTCTCTAAATAAAGCTAGTACACAAAGCATACTTTCTTCTTGCTGCTAGTGATGTGCAACTTCCTGGTTTAAAGAAAGAAAGCACGAACCAGCTTATAAAATGACAAGAGAGATAAGATATCTTAAGCAGGACCAAATTGGGCCAAAGAATATGGACAAGTTAAGTAAGTTAAGAGTAAACAGTGCAGACACATGAGCTCAAAATTCAAAATTAAAAAGAACAGTGCATTTGAGAAGCTCAGATTTTGAACAACAGCTCAGTTATTTTTTTCATCCCTCAGAAATGTGTGGTACTGTGTCTGTTAATAAGGAAATAGTTTGATGAGTCAGTGTCTGAGCTTCCACTGCCTTGAAGCAGGTCCAAAATGGGAATTTCTGGCACTTTATACCAACTGTGTAAGCTTTAAAAACATGTCCTTAGTTTTTGAATCAGTGAGCCATGTTTTGCTACTTAGATCACTGAACTAAGTCTGGTACTTGCTCCTTTGAGATATCAACTGTTTATTCCCTCTTCTTGAATTCAGCCCATCCCACACAATGAACCCATAAAGTACATGAATCTATTTAAAATGTTATTAACAGAAAACACAAACACAGCTCTAGTCACGGTGGGGCTTCTCCAAGACAAGCTCCACGCCAGGTGGAGTACAGGAGACTCAAGTGAAGGACAGCGATGAGCAGGAGATGAAACCTCACTTCCAGCAAAAGCTCCTTCTACCGGAACCCCAGCACCACTGCTTGAAAACACATCATGTGAACAAAGCTATCACTAAGGTGTGCCTAACTGTGTCTACCCCAAAACACAGGACTCTACCATCCAGGAACACTCCCAAAGAGATCGATTATGATAAGCATTTAACTGCACTGGCAAACTATGTCTTAACTCACCACAGTAGGAAGTGGAATACATTTGCCCCTGTGCTTTTCCTAGCCAGTAAATGTCTTAGTTTAAATCAGAATCAGGTGCCTTTTGGGTGGGACTTTATACACAGTTGTCCAAGCACTAGGTTTTCTGTGTGGAATGCAGGCCACTTGTCTTATTTGCTGGCACCTCTGTGCAGATCACACACCACTAGCATCCCTGGGTAGCTCCCCTGAAACCACTAAAGCTATCAGAACTTTAAGGAAAAGAGAAAAACTGGAACACAATGGGGACTCAATGGAGAAAAATGTAGCTAAAAATAAAACCAACGTGTCATGCTTTGATTTTGTACACTTGTGTAAAAATGCATCGCTTAAGTCAATTAATCATTTCAAATTACATGCTCAATGAAAGCAAGAATCCTGTCTTCAAATATCCTCCAAGCCACTAATTGAGTGTCCTAACTTTCCTGGAGGAGTCTCTGTGATTTAGCAATGAGGTAGAGAGCCAGTGGAGGCAAAGCTGTCCCCCACCCCCTCCGAAATATCTACAGAATGACACAGACTCTGGACTTGGGATTTTTGTCTCATTGATTTATTATGAACATATTTTCTCAAATGTAACCCATTTAAACTAAGATGATTTTGTAAGACTCCACACCCAAAATGATATCTTATAACTATGACACCAAAAAGTTATGTTTTTCAAAACCCAACAAAATAAGGGTAGTTATGTGCTCACTTAAACATAAGAAGAAAAATGAATACAATGTCGTTAGTCATTTTGAACCATTAAGTGTCATATCTGTTGAGGTCAAGAAGAAACCTAGGAGGTCAGGACAAAATCAAATGCACACAAGGGGCTTGGCCAGTGATGTTAATGAGTGCAAAGTGCCTGGACACAGATCAGCCATGAACAATCACAGAAATTCCTGACCTCATCTGGAGAACAGGCAGCAGGAGACAGTGTCCTGTCTAAAAGTTGTAAAGTCAGAGCTACAGGTGTGGCTCAGTGGCACAGCCCATGCTTAGCACACACAGGAGTTGGGTTCAACAACTAGCACTAAGACATTAAAAAGATAGAAAAAGAAAAAAAAAAAGGAAAGGAAAAGAAAATAAGACAGAGAAAGTAAACAACTCTCAGCTCCAACCCACTAATTACTGGGTGGGAATATCTTCATTATAGAATTATTTTTGGTATGTGTTAGGGTGTGAGTAAAGTCATTATTTTCTCACTGTAATCCATTAATCCTTAAACAGTGTTCAGGCATTACACAACACAATACATCTCTGACCTTGAAATCTCAGCCTCACAAATACCAAGAGGTATTACAGCCTGGTCATTTCTGCTTGGCCCAGACAGACCTATTTGTTTACATTCAGCCCCTGTAGTGTGGTACCTAAAATGAAGTATAAGGCAGTAGTCAAGTGGAACTTTAATAATAAGAAGCAGAAGAGAGAGGCATAATAAACCTAGGCTTTGCAGACAAAAATCACCATTATCCTATGGCAGTTTTTATTTTCAAAAAATATGGAAAATGAACTATCTCTATGAGAAAGAATGGTAGGGATGACACACACTGCTGCCTTTCTCTGAATTTCTTTTCCTTCTCATTTTTCAATTGGGTGGATTAAGTATCAGCTCAATTTGTTAATTGTTTTTCTTAAAACAATTAACTATTAATTATAGTCACTGTTATTATCCATCTCCAACGCTTCCAAGCTGCAGATGTTTTACAGCAGGCTCCCAGTGAAATTGGTAGTTTACAATTTTCTCTGCCAGGACGCTGCATTCCTTCCAGCAAGGGCCTACATGCAAGATAACGTCCCTTTCAATACGGTTTTTGTGCAGATGAAATGCACACAAAGCAGTCAATGGACAAGCAATGCCAATTAAAGCCAGAATGTTCCTGCAATTGATTTTCAGTTTCATTTTTTTTTTGGGGGGGGGGCGGTTTGGGAACTTTGCTGTCACATTGTCTGAAAAGTGATCTTCAAAAGGCCCACAGTGGCAAACAAGCAGAAGCGATGCATGCAGAGTTAAGACTCTGTTTTCACCTTTCTCTCTCCATAGTTCATAGCTACCATGGAAAATAGCAAACACTCTTTGTTTACAAATGTACAAAGTCAAATACTCTAAGCTTATGTGTTTGGCCTTGTGCTTCTCCAAGTCTACAATAACACATCAAATGTGTCTGGTACCTATCTAGACTGTTGCTAGGAAAGCACTCTTAGATATAGGAACATACACTTTGATTTGATATCCTTATGTTTCTATATCATGTAACTCCACTTATACCTCAATTATAATGACATGACTTCTTAGTCATTTTCAGAGGCTTAGCAGTGTGCTACCTGGGGAAGCCCTCCTTACATGTGCCCTTTTAAGAAAGCTTTGTTTGTTGGTTAAGAAAAGCTTATCATAATCTCATAATCAACTTTGCCCTGACAATATCCTCATGGTGCATTGCATTAAAAGGATGGGAAGGCATTACTTGCATCAGTGTATGACTTTTCTGTAAAATGTTATTTTATATAATTGTGAAGCTCCCAACTCAGGTTAACCCTCTGTTTATTATTTTAAAATACCTAATAACTTTGGCTGGGGCTAAAGCTCAGGGGTTAACACACCTGCCCAGCAGAGCCCTGGGTTTGATTTCCCAAGAGCACATAAATCAGGCATAGTGGCACACACCTGCAATGCCAGCACTTGGGAGGCTGAGGCAGGAGAATTGCTGTGAATTCAAGGCCAGTCTAGAGTACAAAGTAAGACCCTGCCTCAAAAGAAAAACAAACAAGCAAGAAAAAAGTAATAGCTCAAAACTTTCGTTACTTAAAAAAGTGTAATCACTTTGCCCAGCTTCTGTTTGTTTGCTTGATGTGTGAAAACACAGGTACCCTCTGTGGTCACCTATTTCTTACTACAGAGAATAGAAGGAACTTAAATTCTATCAGCTGTTTCCTATCACTCCAGCCCAGTAGAAGCTCAACCTGCTCCATGAGTTTGTTTTTCAATTTCTGGGACCCAGGTTAACTTTGTTCCCTGTAGGAGACTGCCGTGGCGTTTCCTGGGTTGGCCATAAATCAGCTGTAGGCCTAAACCAAAGGGTTTTTTGATCTCTCATAGCCTGATCTCCTCAGATGAAAAATGAAGGACTGGCTGTACAAAAGTAGCATTGCCTAGTGCAACGTTAAACTTAAACCCAGGGTATGACTTGCTTAACCCTTCTGGCAAGAAGATCTAGCTGGCTAACTACCATACACAACATAACCAACAGCTAAAGCTGAGTGTGAGACCTCCGCTCTCAGTCCAAGACTGGTGACTCAGGTGATGGGATACCCATGTGAAAAGGGGAAGATATTTCACCAGTTCATTCACAGCTACTGAGAGTGTGAGCTGTGAGCTAAGCAAGTAAGGTTCACTGCTTTAAAGGGAAACCTGGATCATTCACTGTGACTTTCTTTGTTACCTACTTCTCCAGTTTATGAGCTACTTGCAGGAAGTTGAAACAGAATGTAAGCATTTATTTTATTTTAAACCCTTCAGATGAGTAGGGTTTAAATACCCATTAGCAAAAGTTTACTCAGCTGCTGAGACAGTGCAGGGACTTTTGAGAATTAAAGATCTCTAAGGGACCCATGTTTGGAACGCATCTCTTCCTTACTTATGCGAGAAAGAACAAACAGCTGAAACTTAAAAGGGGAGCTACTCAAAATCAGACAGAACATGTGCATTTAAAACCTAGAAACCGCATTCTTTTTTCATCGCTAAAAGGACCGAGATTGAATTGAGTTAGGTGTGTTAAAGAACAGCAAGGGCATTCAGAGGATATACAAACTACGAAGAAGATTTTTTTAAAAAAATTTGATGAGAAAAAAGTGTGATTTGAGTGTTTTTAGACTTTCGAGTGAATCTGAAATATCCTAAAAAACATACCTTCAATGATAAGGTTGCCTGGTTGTGCGTGAAGCACTCAGCAGTCCGCTAAGAACATGACAGATCTTTCATTTTGGTAGGACACTACATGGATCCCGGTTCTCTGCTATGGCTGTGACCAGGCTCTGTGAATGTGTCCTTTCTCATATAACACTTCTGGCTTCAAAGCCAGAGACCCTTTTAGCAATATAAAGCAGGAGTCAGAATCAAGAGCATCCCTAAGATTTGTAATTCTTGAGAGCAGTTGAGACATTTTAAACATCGTCATGGTGACTGAGATTTCACCAAACTCTGTAAATAGCTACTCCTACACGTGAGCCTTTAATAAACAATGGGCAATACTTTTACCATTGCCAAGCATTCTTCTTTCCAAATGACTTAAAGTGGCTGAATTTAACCATGGTTGCTAGAAACTTTGCTCGTCTTGAACAAGCATATAGAACTTTGCTTTTGAGCCTCAGGGTTGGAAAACCTCACCAAATATTCATTTAAAGAACAATAAATAATAACTTTGAGTATAACTTCTATTTGTGAACACCAAAAGAATACCAGGAACTTGACCTATCTACTTCTAATCCACAAATCTTTGGTAAAATGTTTGAGTTCACTGTAGCACTACGATTATGTAGATCAATGAGATTTTTCTCTGTCAAGTTGGAATAATGAAAATAGAACATAGAATTCTAGAAGTGTCTAAAGATTTTTATGTCTAAAAAGTATGACATAGTGACTGGAATAATTAACTATTACGACTGTAATATTTACTTTAGTATGTTCTCAATTTTGAGTTCTTAACCATCATGCTTATTTTGAAAACACAAAGGAACAAGAGAACTTTCTTCAAAAAATATTTCCTAAACCTTTTATCTATAGAAAGCCCCCAATTACCTTTGGAGAACTTTCCTTGGCTTCTGTGACACTCAAAACCCTGGATAACACCAGGCCATTGAGAGCACTGTAATATACCATGAGAGCCACCCTGAAAAACAAGATGGCTACTGAGTGACTGATATTGAAGTAGCATATAGAGTGTAGATACTGTAGACAAAAATGACAATTCAGACCTTGGGTAAGAAAAGAATAGTTTAAGAGTTAAAAAGGGCAGCAATTGAAAACAAATAAATTGTTTATTACCAGAACTTTCTATGTCATATTTTTGAACCACATTAATCATGGGTGATCAGAACAGAAGAAAATGAAAACACAGATTGGGGGGAGAGGGCGCTACTGTTCTGTGACACAGATCACACTCTTGCCTACAGAGCTTTTCTAAGTCAGATGTACTTTTTACTTCTGAGGATGAAAAAGAGGTGAATTTGAAAGAACCAGCTCAATGCAGGATCTCATCTAAGATAAATGAGGAAATTAAGCTTTTGATTTTTATGCAAGTTATTGAGGGTATGGCAACCATTTTCTAACATTAAAATGAATATTGTTAAGGCAGCATGACAGGACTTCCAGTCTGGAAGGATGGAGTACACATATTTCACCCTTCTCTTCCCCCTTACTAATAAATCCCTGGATAATGTAAGTGAAGCAAACAGCAGCAGCCTCTAAAATGTACAGACAGGAAGGCAGTCTCTCTGGGCAACATTAGATATACAAATTATAGCATTTTCTAATGTGGTTTTCCATGAGTGTAAAGCAGACACTTAAGACAACTTCGTTGCATAGTAGTATTGGTTAAGCGGCCCATGTGGTCATAAGATCCTCTATTTCACTTACAGTAGCAAAGTATCCATATTGAAAGTTTTAGGTTTATAGTTTTCAGCAGAACCACTAAAAAAGACATTGCAAAACACAATAGGTAACAACAAAATTGAACCATGGCAAATGTTCAAGAAACTTGTAACCAACACAGAAAGGAGGGAGGGGAGAGCGGATGAAGAAAAATCACAGCACACAATTAATACAATGGCAGACTTGAGATTTAGCAATATATAGCCAATTTCATTAAATGTAAATATTCCATATACCAACTGAAAACAGAGACTGGCAGAGTGAATGAAAAGTAGCACAACGATAGGCTGCCTACAAGAAACTCCTTTCAAATGTAATGTCATGGGTGACTGACAATAACGATGCTTCATGCATATACTAGCCCGAAGGAAAGCAGAGTGGCTAAAAAGGCATCACACAACAGAGATTTCAGACCAAAGAAAATTACAGGTAAAAATCCAACAAACAAACCAGGAACATTATGGAACGATACAAGTGTCGTTCCAAGAAGACAAGAGTTTCAAGTCATTGAGAAGTCGGGCTACATTTTGACTATTGCACTTATTATTAGTGACCTGAAGCTTTTATTTCCTGTAAATATCAAGAAGCTCCAGTGTCCTCATCAAAAAAAAAAAAAAACTTGGATTGACAAGGCCTATGCCATGGAGTTGTTCAGCAGTGTAAGGAGGCCATGGCCTAAAAGTCCTGAGCTGTTTGATATTTCTGCTTCCTTCCACTACACAGTGTTTTGGCCTGAACGCTGCTTTAACAACCACAACTTCTTAACTTGTCATGTATCATTTCATTGTCATGGAAGGTCGCGAGCCTTATTGACAGGTCACGATCTTTTGCGAGTATGGGACTCTTCTCAAGGAAATAAAAACTAGAAAATTAATAAAGATGTTAGAAATAGACATTCTGATTAACTTTCGGATCTGCTTTATTGTGTGATGTAAAGGGAGTTGATGGATGAAATTTAGAGATAGAACTTGGAGACTGTCTAGGGTCATGGAGTGAGGTCTATTGTTATGATAGAACATAGAGACTGTCTAGGGTCATAGAGTGAGGTCTATTGTTATGTTGATCACTTCAGGAAGGAAAAGTAACAAAGGAAAGAGGTAAGATCACACACATATTTTTTAATAGTTCATAAAACAAGAATTGAAAAGAAAAAACATATCAAAGCTGACATGAGACTTTATGATTTCTTATGGGATCTCACTTGAGTTCACTGTCTCCCACACTACTCTGTCATCTTATATTGATTTTTAGTGGGAAACTGAAGAATTTATCATTTCCTTAGAAGCATGTCTAGTACTGGGTATATATGTCTGACTTTTAACCTCTACATTATGAGATTTGAGTATAACTAATATAAAATGTCAGTGATGATAATTTCTAATTGTCGGCTAAATGGTTGAGGTTAAAATTTCATATTCCAAAAGACACAAAAAAAATTTTAAAGAAAGAAAAAAGAAGTACAAAAAAGGATGGCTGTAATTTTTCAGAGCACATCATCCAATCCTGTTGTTCACAAGGGACAGCAGAACAATCTCAAAGTTGGTAGGCACTATTATTTTCTTCCATACAAGTTGATCAAAAAACGAGCGAAGCAGAGGGATTAGTTGATACTAAATTTTAGCTTAATTTCAATAAAAGATTTAGTTTTCACAATTGTTACTAAATGCATACTTGGAAATAAAAGAACTGAAATACTGAATAACCTAATAGTAACTTTGAACTAGTAAACCTGTCATTAGGAATATAACTTACTTGATTTATGGGAATTCAATTCTTGTGTGTTACTGCATTCTCCAACATTCAGGCACTTGAACTCATGAGATCTCTTAGTCATAAGAGGTCATGTTTTTGAGGTCCAAGCTTAAGAAAACACAGACTTTAAAGATGAGCTTTAGGTCATAAAACTGCCTTATGAAAGCATTTCAAACTAACATCCCCCATAGTAATTTTTAAAATGTAATTAAACCATGGGGTATTGACAAAAGAAAATGTACTGTTTAGCCAGAGAGAGGGCCAAGCAGTTCATGGATTTATTTTACCATAATTAATTGCTATCATTTCTCACTGTTTATGCTCTTAGACATTTATACCACCAAGTTCTAAAAAATCGGTGGCGCCTTTTGAAAGTTAATTATAATTGTAAGTATGATTGAATTAAACCAACTAAAAACCTTTTAAACAGAGAAAGGGAGCCGGGGGTAAAGCTCAGCGGCTAAACCACCTGCCCAGCGAGTGCAAGACTTGGCATGCAAGTGTTCCGCACCACACAGGGTGGGCATGGTGGCATTTTCCTGGAATGGCACACTAAGGTGGCTGAGACAGGAGGATTACTGGGAGTTCAAGACCAGCTTGGACCACACAGTGAGCTAAGAACCACTCTGAGCTACAAGGTGAGACTCTGTCTCAAAAAAGAGATAAAAAAGTTATAAATAAGTTATTAACATATTTTACTAATATCATTACTCCTATTGATCAAGTCCACTAAGTTTGACACCAAAAAAGGACTATGACACTGAAGATAAACGTACTAAAAGGCCTAAAGTAACAAATACCTGTTTGCTATTATACATCAGAGGTATTTGAGGACCGGCTTTCATGTTTATCTCCCAAATCCCTGTAACAGAAAAGCTTCGGCTGATGATATTGTGAAGTAATTCACCAAATTGTTCAAATGATGGTTTTTCTGTGTATTTGATTAATTTCATCTCAAGGTGAACAAATTTAACCTCACATTTACATTTACATACAAAGAACAAAACAAATTGTTGTTGGTTTGTTTTAAAAATCATTAGGGTCACAGAGAACAGCCAGAACTCAGACAAGGCCTTCCGCATCTCAGCTGTACTGGCTCTGTATGATCAGACTAAATTCCTCACAGAATACCAAACAACTGAAGCGCTCAGGGCTGCACCTCCAGCGTCTTGAGATGCCGTGATTGAAACTAACATGTGGATTCAGTTTGAGAAAAATAAACCAAGTTGCAGGAAAATGACACAAGTAATAAACTAAGATAGAGTGGATTGTTAAAAAAAAAATAGCTGAGGGGAAATATTTTGAGATGAAGCAGACGGATCTCAAAGACAGAACCATAATTTGCTTACATGAAACATACATGGTTAAATATTACATATCAGTCTTTGACTACTTAAGTGCACATGTAATTATTTTCAATACTGACTGAAACCCCAAATACATCTCAAGAATGAAATACTTTTGTTCTTTAATGAACTAAACATAAAACAGATCTACATTATGCAACATGATAGAAAAAGCTCTTCACTGAAAATGAGGAGACTTATGTTCTACCTGGCTGGATCACCCAAAGGCCTGGCTGTCATGGAAGTATCATGTCACTTCTCTGGGTCTCTAATGTTCATAATTGTAAGGTGAAATGAGCTGGCTTCCGAGGTCCCCAGAGTTCTTGTTTGTGCGTGTACAACTCTAACATCTCTGAATGTTTCAGAAGTTTAACAAAAGTTTTATTGAAGCTGACATGAGACTTTGTAACTGTCACAAGCAAATACAGGGAAAGGCACATGAGGAATTTCATAGGGCAAAACAATATCCCTATGGAATTTGAATGAGACAACTAAGAGAATTTTGTTTTCAGTTCTGCCAGAGCCAATAGAAAAATACTCACAGCTGAAGAAGGCATTATGTAGTCAAAGTTAAGGAGGAATGGTACTACGTATATCTGAAAATATGTATGAGTGAAATTCATGTAGAAGTGTCATCTGCAAATTTTTTGTATGTAGTGGACAACTTTCAGTTTTTAGCACTATCTTCACATGATCAGAAAACTCACTGCTTCCCTTTAAGCTTTTGATTTTTGTCTTTAACTATGCACATTGGTAGTCTGTATCCACACTTTCTAATATTATATTCCTGCATGGTAAAGATTAATAGGGAATGGTACCTGAGGCCCATTTCCGGAAAAGGAGCCCAGAGCCCAAGATTTTAAGAGGGGATAGGAGTGAACTAGGCTATTCTTAGATAATGAGGTAGCGAGGACCTGAGGTGGCAATGGGGATGTGCCATCTTCAAGTCTCTGGTGTCTCTTCCATCACCAATACTAAATAAATGAGCAGTTTGAGAAATGATGGCTCTCCAAGTTTCAGATAATGAAAACAGAAACAAAGGGTGGTTATCTATTTTCTGCAGAAACGAGCTGCTAGTCCTTTCTTCTTTAGCAAAAAGCACCAGATCTATAATATCCCAGCATCTGTCTCTAGTGATTTATTTTCTTCATAAGGGATGTGGATATGATCATAGTATCAAGTTGTGAAGAGTCAATGGGATAATCCATTTAAAGAGCTTAAAGAAACACAGGACACGTACAGTGAGATCTCTGTAACTGTGAGTTCTATGTTCAAGGATTTAACCTGGATTGTGTACTATGAAGTTAGTCTCATGATAGTTGTGTCTATACTTAATGAAAGCACACTTCTTTTTTTGTCATTATCTCTCTCTCTCTCTCTCTCTCTCTCTCTCTCTCTCTCTCTCTATATATATATATATATATATATATATATTCCAGCAGCTGTTTGCATAGCATCCATAGTACATTGGATATTATAAGTATTGTATACATGACTTAAAGTATATAGGATGGTACTGTGGATTTCAGTCTCCACAGGGAATCCTAGAAACAATTCCCCAAGGATCATAAGAAATGATTGTACTACATGACACATAAGTGTTTCTCTCATTATTGTTACAGCAGCCACTTTATTACTCCTTGGGCAGCAAAAATTACTTTCCAAAAAAGTAAAAAATTTACAAGCATAGTCTATTAAACTAGTAGGCAAGTATCCAGGTACACGTGTGGCTTATTAATCATGATCTCTCGTCTTGATCTCTGTGGTTCTTAGCTGTCAAATATGTTGCTACTACACTGTTGTGACTCCAAAGATTATAATTTTGCCCGATGGCCACTTGGGTGCACATTAGGGTGTGTGGTTAATTAACAAGCACCAATTTTATCTTCTTAATTGAATATTTCCTCAAAGAACAAGGAGTTGAATTTCAAGGTCCCAACTACCACAATACGAATCCTAAGGAGCCCTCTAGAAGCAGATGAAGTACATACATTTTACAGCATTTACAGTGTTTGATCTTCAGGGGCTGTTAAGACAGGGCCTGGTTGTGGTAAGTGTTCTTGATGTCATTGTCTTCGGCCCAAATACCATCCTTGTAATGACTTATGGGTCTTTTGATACTTTGTAGTTGTTAAGGAGCAAGCCTCCACAAAACAGAAATCATGAATTAGTCTTTTTGATTCCCCTAGTATGTTGAAGGCTGCCTGGTCCCTGGGATAGTAATTAGTAAACAAATAAATGAATATACCAATGAATGCAAGAATGAGTAAGAAAATAAGAGACAGCAAATCAGAATAAGAAGATTTGCTGGTCCTGTACAGTTCTACTTTGGTCATCTGGTCATTTCTCCAGGCTCTTGCCAAGCTGTTGTCAAGTTTGAATTGCGACCTGAGTAAGTATTTCCTGGCTTCTACAAGTCTTATTAATCTCTTTCTTCTGACTAACTGGAGCTCAGATAACATAATGCTGAGGTGAGAGGATGTTTGGACAAACTACCGTCTTCCTATGCCTACTCTCTTGGTAAAAATTTTGGCTAGAAAAATAGGAGTCTAAGCAAAGAAGTGAGATTAGCTTCATGATCTCATTTATTTTTTATTGGTTTAGAATTTACGTGTTGTTGTAGGCTTTTTATCTTTTTATTTGTGTATATTTGTGACATCAATTTACAGATTGATTGAGTGCTACTCGGGGAGTTGGTTTATACACTTATTGTGTTTTGATCTCTGATTTTTCCATCCTCACTTCCCTTTCCCCATGTCCTCAGGTCCCTGTCCCATCTCTGTGAACTTATCCTCTGTACCATCTTCTCTTTTTCATTTCTGCTCTTTTACTGATTTTAGGGTTCTCATATTTCCTGTGCAACATAGCATTGAGTCTTATGATGAAAGATTTTACATGCCATCTTCAAAATAAAAGAAGAAATAAGTAGGTTCCCAAAGATTTTAAGGGATAGTCAAGAACAATAATTTGATGGGCACTGAAGCAAATTAGATACCTGTGTTCTACTACAGGATACTCTATCAATGTCACTGTCTCTCATTTAGCCACAGATTTAGGGAAACTAATATAATTAGGTATGCTAACTATATTCTTGTGGTTGACTCAATGTTCCATCACCTACCTTAATTGTACTTACACTTACTGTTAAGGTGTACTTGGTACTATGTTTTTTAGTTTGTTTTGAGGATTACTGATCACTGATGTCATTCGTGTTTCATATTGTTTTTCTATAATTTTATTCTTTTTTTTTCCTTTTGGTACTAGAGATTGAGAAGCAACTGCCTTTACACTAAACTATATCATAAGACCATTTATTTTTTCATTTTTGATCACCAAATGGCTAAGTTGGTAAAATTTTATTGATAAAAACCACTCTTTCCATGTCCCTGTGTTATACTGATTGTCCAGAAAAAAAAGTAGGTGGATAAAGGTGAGGATAACACCATTAAGAATGAAAATATGTTGTAGAAAAGAACAGGATGATCAAAGATGACTTGGTTAATGACACACAGATGAATAAAACTTCAATAATTTTTGATTTGGAGGTGCTGAGGATTGAATCCAGGGCCTTTCATATACTGACCAATCACTTTACCACTGAGCTACTGTCCTGGACCTCAACTACAGAAAAATGGGTGACATGCTACAAAAAATTTATATTACTTACAGTGTCTTGTCTTTAATGTTGGCCACCTTTAATTTTTAATAGTTATACGATAGTTCCCTTGATGGTAAAAATTATACAATTCTTCTGCTAGATGATAAGCAGGCCAAACATGACAATGTAGTTTGTGCACTGCTGAAGATACTTGGCTAAGATCTCAACTGAACACTTGAAATCTGACTCATGTGATTCCCATCAAAATATCATCTCCAGGACAGCAATGTCCCCAAGAGGGTATTATTTTTTTCTTATTTGTTCAAAGGTATGCATAAGCTGATTTCATCTTGTTTCTCTCCTGGCTCTGATTTTACTGTCATAAACCTCACACACCCACATCTAATTTGCAGAAAATCATACAGCTCTACCTTGAAAAGAGGCCTAGAACCTGGCCAGTTTTCACAACCTTCCCTTGTGCCGCTTGGGCCCCAGCCATCACATTTCATGCCTGAATTGTCACAACAGCCTCTTAACTAAGTCCCCGGCTGCCACCATTCCCCTCTTCTGATCGTTCTCAGTGCAGAAACCAGAATGATGCCATTAAAATGTAAACCAGATCATGCTCCTCCTTCGCTCAAACATTCCCGTGGCTCCTATCTTCCTTAGAGCAAAAGCCAAAGACCAGATACCACCTTATATCTCTCAGCTCATCTCTGACTTTCCCCTTCAGCTTAATTCCACTCCAGCCACACAGGCCTCCTTGGCGTTCCCTACAACCAAGCTTCATGCTCTACCTCAAGACATCAGCACTGACTGTTCTCACTATCTGGAGCCAAGATCTACCCAGTTCACTGAGTAGCGGTCTGTGGTCTTTGCCCAGTTATCATATTTGTTATGACACTTTCTCTGGCCCAGCCTATTTAAAAGAGCAGCAACACACAGACACTGAATGAAATATGCTCTTCCAAATTCAGTATTACAGATGCTTGAATATCTGGGGTCTTAATGACGCTGGAGGGAATGCCCTTCCCCCCACCCCCACCCCCGGAGCTTGCACATGCCTAGATAGCAAACTTCTGGCTAGAGTGCATTCCTTTTACATGCAAACCAACCTACCCAGAGCCTGTGCCCAGCCACCTCTTGCATAAGACTCTGAGACTAAACACCAGTATCCATTTGCTCTTGAGAATGGAGCATGGCTTGTTGGCCATGTTATAACGGAGACATAAGAAAACATATATCTTAGAACATATGTACATTTACACACACACACACACACACACACACACACACACTTCAGTCACTCTCCCCTATAAATCTTGAATTATCACTTTCATGTCTTTCTAACATGCTCTGTGATTCACCTAGGTTTTTGCCCGCCCTTTATCACCATAATGTAAGTTCCAAGAAAGAGCAACTTGGGGCTGGTTCTTTCATAACTGCATGCCCTGGTAATAGAAAAGTGCCTGGGTACCTAGTAGGTACACAGTTAGGTATTTGTTAATAAATGAAGAAACTAGGAATCATCTTCACAAACAATTGTTCCTGTTTTTCAACTACTATTGGAAAGACTGCCTTATAGCCATCCACTCAAAAGCTACAGTTATGATATTTGCATAATATGCTATACAATACTTGATAATAATTGATTCATATCAAATGACATCATGAAAAAAATTGGTATTTTGTTATTGCAGAGTGCCTTTTGGCAATTGAAAAACCCATGCTAGCATAATCAAAAAGAACTATTTACTGAGTCACAATTCACTTGGAAGTTGTAGCAAAATTTTATACAACTATAAGTAGTTGAGTTAAATCTCAGAAATCCTTTTAACAGGAACCTCACCTTTGGCAAAACAGCCAGTAGTTCTACACTCTTTCTATAATCTATGTTTCCTTAAGAATATGAGTCCTCTTTCAATTAATTATGCAGAATGTCATTTGATCCCTTATGAGAGAGCATAAACTTTAACTGCTTGTTTCATAGAGTCAAATATCCAGTAGGAAAAATAATATCTATAAAACATGGCTTAAAAATAATTAGTTTAGCTGAAAGCTTAATATTTCAATAAGCCCTAATCATCAGATGGCTGGATACTTGAATCATGTTTATTTTTGCCTTTAATTCAATTACTTCCACTGACTGACCTTTTGATTCAAAGCTGTGGCTAAGCTGAAAACAATCCAAGAACCCTTCCATATACAAATTGGAATAAAGGGGAAAGGAAATTGGGCTCATCTATCAACAAGATAAAAAATATACTGAATCTATCAGTGTGCATTGGGTTCTGTTTCTCTTTGAGATTTACAGTACCACTTACATCTGTTTCTTATTTTCAACTATGAGGTGGTCAGCCTCACTCTGAGGTGGACCCAGGACCATCAAGCAGCAACAATACTTGATGACTGAAAGGCCTAGCCAATATGGGGCAGGAGGTTGTTCCAGTTCAACATGAGACTACCAATGAGATTTGGGAGAATTCAACTTTCCAAGAAGTAGTCTATACCCTTCAAAGATGTCATCACAAATCTAATATCCTTACTTATTAAAAATTTCTAACAATGTATGTACTTGTTTTGCATGGAGGGATCCTAATATGGAAAAACTCAGAAATGTTCATGACTTGCTAAATTATATGAATGTTAGTAAGGATTTTGTTCACCACATCTGTACCTGAAAACAGGGTATGTAAAGATGCTTTTAATGTTGAGGAAAAAAAATTTTTTTTTCTATGAAACAACATCTCATTTCTGGGTGGACATTGGGAATCATATAAGCACTTCTTTGCATTTTTATTTAAGCCATCAGCAAAGTCAAAGCCAAATTTGAAATTCCACTAAATAACTTTAGAAATTGATAGCTTGTATACTGTCTCTGGTATTCTAGGATACCAATGCCTGTGTGGCCCTTTGGTGGTACAGTGGGGAGCACAGGTGCCTTCCGGAATACCACTGCCTGCCAAGCAGTTATTAGCATCTGACATTGATCGTCTGTGTTCCATATTTCTCTGAGTCTTGTTTGTATCCATTTACATTTCAGTCTTATTATATGCTTTTGAAACCTTTGTGAATAAAATAGATAACTATATAAACCCGTACACAACTGAAATGACATTTGCTATGTGCCTTTGAAAAGAACCAATAGAAAGTTTTTCGGTGCAACATGGAAAAATAATTTGATGTGACCAAAGTGAAACCTTCAATTCAATGTTCATTATTTTGTGTCTTCTACCATGATAGATGTTGAAGACACCTAGAAAACTTTGAATACAATCATGTTCTAATCATCTAAAAAAATAAGAAGTTAGATAGCTAGAAGGCCTCAGACCAAAAAAAAACCAAAGATATGAAAACAATCAGAATGTGTAAATAAAAGGTTACACTATTAAAATGTCATAATCTTACTGAAATCTATTATATTATCCATTTGAGGAAATCTAACATATTTGATAAGCATTTATTATATTTACATATAGTACTAATTCAGCTTCCTCTCATCTTTTCACATGTGGCGATGATATTAAGCTTAACTATAGATTTAAAAAAAGTTTCCCAATAAGAATTTAGTAATACTTTCAGGTGATTATACTTTTAATATTTATAATAACTAGGTATAGATGGCTGTTTTCTATGTTTTGTGCGAACCTGATCTTTGAAGGTCCAATTTATGGCCATTTGATAATATTCATGATGATTTATTGTTATATAATAACCACAATCAAAAAACTTTGTATTCATTTTTCAAAAACCATGGCTTAATTACACAGTGTTTGTTCGTCCATTAAAGGCCAGAATATTTAACCACCAGAACATCACTTGCTCTAGCAATAGAGGTCAAGCAGGTATTTTGATCTACAGAAGCTACCTGGTTGGAAAGGAAATTGAATATTCTAACTCTTCTTATCCCTTATGTGTCTAAGCATGCAAATTTTCAATAAGCACAGGACAAAAATTACGAGAGGCACCTTGACAAGCAAATTTCAGAGAAGTAACCAGACTAAGAAATCCCAAAAGAGAGTGGAAGTGGTTCTCTGGGGTCGAAAAGACAAGACAAGACAAGACAAGTAAAGAAAAGAAAAGGAAAGCTGGGGGAGCAGCAGGAGACAACAACAGAAAAATTCT
Organism: Ctenodactylus gundi; assembly: GCA_004027205.1. Lineage (NCBI taxonomy): Eukaryota > Metazoa > Chordata > Mammalia > Rodentia > Ctenodactylidae > Ctenodactylus > Ctenodactylus gundi. The sequence goes on from PVKB01000063.1 coordinate 1,022,910, forward strand.
TTCTACAAGTGAATTCACATGATAAACAAGCCAGCTGCTGGCTTTTTTTTCCCCTTCTGTTTTAGTTTCTGTTTTTTTTAACAGAGGCAAGAGCTTAAAAAGAAGAAGAAGAAGAGGTGGCCATAACTTCCAAGAACTTCATATAGAGAACCTAGCCCCGTGGCTACGTCATTGTGAATGCATAAGTGGATATTTATTCCATTCGCTCATTCATGATATTATTTAACACATCTTTAACAAATATTGGCTATGTGTCAGAAATTGCTCTTGGTACTCTAAGATTCAAGGCAAAGAGTGAAAACCTTTGAGTTGGAGAACTGCGAAAATTTGGCCGCATGATGGCTATCTGCTTAAATAAATATGCAAACTTCTCCATCTTGTGGTCTCACAGCAATCATTGGATAGGAAAAGAAAAAAAAAAGGACAAGAAACTGGTAAATAACTGGTGTAATTCGTAGAGCTAAGAAGGCATTCAGCCCTATCAAGATCAACCTCTGTTTGTGTCCATGTTCAAGCTCAAGCTACTATTCCCAAGCCATCTGGGATCCTTTGCCTCTTCCAGTGGGATGGAGAACAACTGGCTTGCCTAAATTTGCCTTCCTTTCCAAGTGTGCAGAGCTAAGGTCACAGTCTGTTCTTTGGCTGCTTCCTGAGACTCAGCGTGACTGACAACTCAGTCAGCTCTCAATGGCTGCAGGAAGAACTCAGCCGGGAGCAGGTGCCTCTTCAACAAGACTGGGCAAAGGAGGGGAAAGTGAGATTGCCAGGTTGGCTGCAGTTTCTGCACCTTGGCCTAGCACAGAAGCTCCCTGAAGTGATGTCTTGACTCTGAAATACACATTCTTATCAGCCCTATTTTTTCAAGGGTAGAAGATTATCTCACAGGGCTGCTGAGAACCCCTACCTTTAGAAGGCTGACCAAGAAAACCGCCAGTACTGAGCTGTCCCGAATGGAAACCACCAGCCACATCCAACTAGTCCAACGTAAGACATGGTGCATAAAACATGATGTGGCCTCCATGAAAACCTGACTCATTTTTGTACTGTGACACAATAACATTTTTGGTAACTCAAATACACTCACTAAAATAAATGTCACAGCTTACTATGGCTTGTAATAATCATGCCAAGTAGAAATTTTAAAATTGGCTCAATTTGTGGTTCTCATTATGCTGCTCTTTTCTACCAGGCAGCACATCTGGAAAACATGGGAAGATTCTGGTGAGCATTCATTTATCTTTTATGTATCCAAAAGAAAAGTCTGGTTCTGTCACACCGTGATGTCTTTGTATCCCCTGCCTCTGTAATAACTCTAGACCTGACATCATCCTTCTAAATGCAACCTCTGGTTCTCTGATTCAAGATTGCCTTACACTACAAAAAAAGCAATGCAAATTCAAGTGTCAGTAAAGACACATGTGTCAATGACTGTTCCTTCATCCAGTCTTATCTCCTACGGAATATATGCACACTTGTAAAACTAAAAGTGGTTAATTTAAGTGAATCTGTGATTTCTGGAACTGTGACTGATTGTAGAATTTCATACTACTCTCTGAAGAAGGATGGGAAACAAACCACTAGGATTATGTGACCAAGAATAAAAAACATCAGTCTTTTGGTTTTCCAGAGATTCCTAGGGTCCAAGACACCTCAGAAATTTCTTTTCTCATAAATGCATAACTTTCCTTTCCCCTGCATGAGCCAGAAAGGTTCTCAGAGCTCTGGCTTCTGTGGCACTGACAGCCTGTAGAGTTGTGCCCAGACTACTTTGTCTTAACACTGGGCTCTGACTTCCTGTGGCTGTATCTCTGACCTCATCTTATACGTGGGAGGGAAACCCCAGCAGGTCCTATTCCTGGACTCCAAAGTGTTTTCAAAGGAACTGAGCTGTTAGCATGGCTGGCACCCAACCATCCAGGTCATTTATTTAATCCAATGCATGAATATTCAGATCTCTTCTTCAAAGTTCACTTGCAGAAAGAAACTATTTTGGAGAAATAACTTGAGCTATCATTCACTCTTCTAAAATGCTTAAGCTTAAAGAATTGTTTTACTAGATACATAATTTCAGTTACAGAAAATTCTGTTTCCAGGTTGTATTCGATTGTTATATACCCAGCTAAAGAATTGCCCTTAACTTCAGAAGGACTGCTTCTTTGCAGAAGACACCATTTTTATGTTGATCACAGATCCACCTCTGGGTACAAAACTTCTACCTGATTCAAAGCAAGCATTAGAGTTAGCACATGGGTTTGACGGCTAGTCTTAAAAACAGAGAAAAATTTCCCTAATTTTTGTGTATTATATATTTATAACGGCCCGTAAGACTTTCAGAGTAAGCATTATAAAATGCACAGCAAGTAACTGAGGACATGAAAATGAAGTAACCCCCAGATTACTTCATTGTAAAACTGATCAACTATTTTAATCAATAAAACAAGCAAATATAGTCCTTTTTTCCTCTCCAAGTGCTATTTACAATTCCTTACAATGAACATCAAGACTATTGATATATATATATATATATATATATATATATATATATATATATATATATTTTCTTGAAATTTTCAAGTGGGACTTACATTTCAGCATAATGCTACACTTTTATGTAGCCATACACCAGGTTTTAGATCATAATCCACTATATGACTACTATGTGCTTGCCACCTCCGTAATCATTGTAAGTCTTACATCAAAGCTGTTCTCCACACCTAAAAGATCCTAATGGAGGTGAAACATGGTTACCTACAAAGACTAGGAAAATTTGATTACCTACATTAGCCTCCTTGAAACTGGATTACTCTCTTTCACTGATGGAAGTCAGGGCCACACTCTTCAGTTACAAGAAAAAGTTAACACAAGACTCGACATGACCATAGAGCCATCCTTCCCTGGATGGTGATTCTTTGTGATGAGTCTCGGGAATTGTAGGAATGGAAAAGGCCATTTCAAGTAGGTCAGTAATAAGCAAGAAAGACTCCCCTGAAGAAATGGGAAATTAACTTTTGCTGCATGTTATGGATTTTATTTACACACAAACAAAACTGTTATTGAGGCTTATTACTCTGCTGACATAGCAGAAAACACCAGAATTCGTTGCTACATCAAGTGGAAATCCACTGCGGTCAGCTTAAGGAAAAAAGATAGAAGAAATCTCAAAAGCATAAGGAATCTGCCTCTATGAGTAAAAGCTTTCTCTCGCTTTACTCAGTCTGAACATAGGACTGAGCTTTTATGGCTAAAGATAAGCGTAAGAACTGCCTGAGTTAAAATTCATGGCAATCAATATTTCCATTCCCACCTGCTAGGGTTCAGAAGCAGTCCCCAGAAGCCCACTGCTTAAGACTTTATTGCCAGCTTATAGTGCTACTAGCAGGTAATGAAACCTTTTAGAGGTTGGGCCAAGCAAAAGGAAGGGAGACAGTTAGGGAAGACCCTTCAAAGGGCTATAGAGATCCCAGATTTCCTGGTTTCTTTCTGCTGTGAAGTCAGCAGATGCCCGCTGCCCCTGACACAATGTACTGTACTACCTACCACAGACGCAGTACAGCATGTCAAGTATCCATGAATTGAAATCACAAGCCAAAAGAAATGTGTCTTTCATATAAGTTGATTATCTCTGGTTTTTTATTTTAATTCTATTTTATTTTATTTTTAGACAGGTTCTCACTCTGTAGTCCAGGCTGATCTTGAACTTACTATGTAGCCCAATCTGGCCTTGAACTCAGTGCAATCCTCCTACAGCAACCACTTGAGTGCTGGGACTGCAGGTCACACCCAGTTATTATGTGGTTCTGTGGGATGGAAATGGGCCTCTGTGCCCCAGGTAAGTGCTCTAATCACTAAATTACACTTCAGCCCCAATTATCTCTGGCATTTTATCACAACAATGGAAAGTTACAACTAACAAAATAACCATGTATACAGCATCCAACAATTTGGAGTCATAGTTTTAACTTCACATCTAAAATCTTCAGGAGAGGAGTTATTTTAACAAGCACCCTTGGTATGTAAATTTATGAGGAAGTCCTTTATCTGCTCTGAGATGGTGGCAAGGCGTGGTAGTTAAAGCAAGTTTCTAAGTAGTTAAATAATGTTGAACTAATTAAGTCATTCAAGTTCACCATGCCCAGATGTTCATCTCTAACCAGAAAAAAAAAATAGTAAGTGGTGGTAAAGATTAAAAGCCCTTAGAGAGTGGCTGACACACTATAAAAGACATATCTAAGTATTAGCTACTATTGTTGTTTATAAATGTTTATCAAGTACCTTCTAAGTACCAAAGGCATTATACATTTCATAGCAAATATTAATGCAAATCAAAATTTTCTTTGTAGAATCAATAGACACATTTTGAGATGCTAAAACCCTTTTGTGTTCTTTCACAAAGCAAAGTGTCTTTTCTATGAGCTTCGCCCCCCATAAACAAGAAAAGTCATAAAGAGAAAACAAACCAACTTGAGAATAAAGTTATGCCACTTTTTATTTCAATAGGATCTGTTAACTTATCCTGTGAAAATGAAAATCCAATTTTTTTAAATCAAAGAAGCAATTTCATGTGTAATATCATTTGCCACTCGCTTTGTTGAGAACTTCAAGGGGAAAACCAATTCTTTGGTTATTAGACTTGAGTTTTACTTCAGACAGGAGTTATAACAGCTAAATGGAATTCATTTATGAAGCAAAAGAGAAGTTTCCTAATCATGCCTTGCTTTATAATAACCCCAGCAGTTAGCCACCTCCCAAAGGCAGCAGGTCTACACAGGCTTAATCTCTACGGAGGAAAGACAACAGCAGGATTTTAAGCAGAGACAGAGATGGGGACCCACAGCTTCCATCTCTCAGTGGTTGCAGAGGGCTCGGGAGGAGCAGACTTCAGAAAATGGTACATTCTGCGTTCGACTCCGGTTACACTATTCACGATTCTCTTGGGCTATTCAGAAAACATGAATACTGAAGAATATAGAAGCCAAAGAGAGAAAAAATGGGAAATAGGGAAAGCAAAGTGCACGAGGAAAAAAATAAAAAGCCAGGTGTGAGTGTGTTTTGAATTAGGACACAGAAAATGAATGCTGATGCACTGCATGCTTTCACCCAAGTAGAGTGGCACACGAGCCACAGCAACACTGCAGTTTGTGCTACTAGCCCAAGAACAGAAATACTAACTGCTTTATATTTTAAAAGGAGAATGTGACATAATGTATGTTTTATTTTAACTATTTTACTGAGTAATTAGATTTTCCTGGCACCTTGTAAATGACTCAGTAGAGAAACAACAGCACCTATGTGTGAAATGGTGTGGGAAGGAAAGTGTTTGGCAGAAAATTGAGAAGAAACAGGGCCAGGGAGGGGACTGGGGTGTGCCTGGCTGAGTGGAGAGCCTTATTAACTCCCTGGTTCCTTTCCCTGAAGAGCATTAAAAGGAAACAATGAAGGAAAAAAAGAAGAAAGAAAGAGGGAGAGAGAGAGAGAGCGGGAGAGAGAAGACAGAAGAAAGGAAGATGAAAAATGAGGGAAAAAAAACAAGGACAGAAGCTACTCTGTCTGAAAAAATAGGACAGAAAGGAATTTCAAAGTAAAGCGGTAAAGAGGTAGGAAAATGGATTTGCCTACAGCATATTTCAAGACATCTCCGTGGATCTAAGGCTTTGGAAGCACAGAATGTATGTATGTTAGGGACTATCTAAACAAATGAGAGAAATACATTAGTTATATGCACACACACACACACACACACACACACACACACACATACATCCAGCTGTGTTGTGCAAGTACTGGAAAATAGTAAACCGTGTTATACGTTTATATGCTACGTGCATATACATGTTCAGTTTAAGAAGTGGGATTTAGCAATCTTTGATTTAAAAAAAATGACAGTTTTCTGTCATGATTATAAAGTTTAATGAGATTAGAGGACACTCAGAGCCATCCCCAGAAGTTGAAATGATGGCTTCCTGCCCCGCGCTCAGTCATCTCTGAGACTGGCCACTGTTTGGGCATCAGGAACTGAAGGCAGGACTACTCAGTGAGCTAACTCATGAGCATAGACGGCCTTGACACAGGGCACTGGGAGGGCACGGAGCCAAGAGATCCAGTGTGGATCAGTGGTGCTCACTGCTATCCCAGCTGCGCCACACCTTCCACCTACCAGCAATGCAACCTCCACTGCCTCATCCATAAAACCCAAGCTACTCTCAGAACCCACAAACCAGAGCACTTTTCTTCCCGAGAATTCAATGAGAAAATGAAGGCAAGGATATAGTTAAGAGCCTACACATAAATGGTCTTCAGTTGAAATATATGAGTCACTTACTGGCACTATATAAGGCCTAGTTCAGATAGTACTTGCAAAAACCTTGCCTGGCTCATGTTATTCTTGCCTGCAAGTGTCTAAAATTAAGGCTGATAAATATATTTATGTCTTGAAATTGCAGTTTTTATAAATGTTTTGTACTACTGACAGACAGTAGGTGTATGGGGTCCCTCAGCAAGACACACTGGGAAAGCCACACACCAGGAAAGGGTAAGAAAGCAAACAAGAGAAATATCTCACTTTACCCTAGAACTGGTATAGCTGGGGTCACTTAGCAAATTTCCTTTTCAACATGGTCTCGGTCATTAAACGAGGATACATTTTGAGGGCACTAGGACACTATTTAATTGCATGGCTCCAGCAAGTTATTAAACCAGACTCTTGTGGTTTGGAAACAATTAATGCATCATTCACTGAATGGCGCACCAGTACATTTGGTGGGGCCCAAGCAGCCTGGGTATGCTGAAGCGGGTCCCCAGATGCATGGCTCACAGCAGGTGGGGCGTGGCCATTAAGAGAAATAAAAATGCCTGCAATGAAAAGAATCAACAAAGATTGTCACCACATAAACTTAAAAGAATATATTTTTAAAAGAGGGTGTTAACGCTTTAAAAATTATCAAACATTGTATTGAAAGGGTTTTCTCACAAGACAGGAGAAATTTGATTACTACCCTGACTTCAGTGTGTCAAAATTTAGGCTCTCTTATATTTATTATAAAGATATTTCCCAGAAGTATGTGATGTCTTTTTTTTCCCTTCTACCTTCCACAAGATCAAACCATGGGCTAAATTTTAAACATAAATAAGTACAAAATAGATTTCTATCAAATGGCTCTGAAGTGTTTAATTAATGTTTATAAGGCTTGAGGTTCCTTTGGAGTGGCCCTTAAGGAAGTCTGGCCAGCACAGTCAAAATCAGGACATTCCTGCTCTTTGGAGCCGTCTAATATAACACACACAATCATTACGCAATACAGGACCTTGCCTGACTTGTAACTCACTTCCCTCTTCCAAGGTATTGAGTTCTCCTTGATTTCACAAGCCTCTCCTTACCCCTCCTTTCCTCTCCAAGGTATAGACATTCCTGCCCCAAAGCCCATCCGGGCCATACTCCTCAGGTGTCAGTCATTCGGTCATCGTGCTCTGTGTGATCTTTTCCAACATTATCCTGTCTGCTCCATCTGCTTACTGACCCTGTAGTGAACTTTGTCTACGGGGCTCTGCCCTACAGCGATACTCAAGCCACAATATTGTCCACCTTCTGTTTCTCTTAAAATCTCTCAGCCTCTTCCTCAATCTTCCCTCTAATACCCGTGTCCTTGGTCAACTCAGTCCACTACACCCTGCCGTAGGTAATCTGCTCCGCTCCTGTTCGTTTCTTTAATCATCAGCTTGAAAGCTGCCAAAGAATGTGTTAAAAAATCAATCATCAGGAAAAAAAAAAGAACTTGCCTAAAAAATAAAGTTTGTGATTTAAGCCAAGTCCTAGCTATGTGAGAATGATTTCCCAATCATTTTAACACTCCCAGAATTCCCAAGAAATGAAGTTCCTATCGCTATTGATATGAATTCAATTTAACAAATATTTCCCAAATAATACTTTGTTATTCTCTTGGCAAAGCTGATGACTTCTTAAAATATTAACATACAATTTCGGCATGAAAGGAAAGCTCTTCCAAACGTGAATGCCTTAATTATAGCAGTTTCATTAATAATTTCTCACTGGTGGACACCCACGCCCCTTGCGCTGTTGGAAGCAGATGGATAGGCATGTTCGTCCCCAAGACTGCACAGCAAAATGCAATTAAAAAATTATACAGGACAGAATGTGGGCTGTCCAGAACTAATTCAGAATCTTGTTTTCTTCTTTCTCTTGGGTGGCTCAGCACTAATGTCATCTGTGAATGACTTACATACTGCTGACATTGTCTATGCAATTACAGAAAGCTGTCCACCCTATTTTGTGCCTTAGCGATTTAGCGTTCCCTTTTGGAGAGTGGCTTCAATAAATCTTAGCACTTTAACATCCAAGACCGAGGAAAACATCATCTTTGATAATACTGATGTTTTTTAAGTGGCTTCTATTACTTCATGTTTTATTAGTGAGCAGGGAGTGACCATATGTACATTTCACATAGCATACTTTTATGAGCCCACATGCACACACATACACACATGAAGCACACACACACACACACACACACACACACTGGAGCACTAGAGCCAATCTTTCACTCAAATGATTTTCTAAGTTTCAATCACCAGTTTCTCTGACGAGAAGAGTCTCACTGAATGACAATGACCATATTTTATGGAACACTTCATCATTAGTTATAGAAGGAATGCAAGTAAAAGATTTTAAAAAGCCATGCCTACTATTTGAACTAGTGTTTTTTAAAGTTCTGCGCTCTGGGCCTTGAGGTGTTCCTGGTGCCATTCATTGAGGCTGTGAGATCAGTTATTTGTCTTTTCAGCTCATTCTCTCAAGAGAATACAGTGGAGTTTCCAAAGATTATCTGATACGCGATAGCGTAAAGTGGAATCACAGAATCAGATTTGTGAATGAATCTAGCCACTTTCCGTTAAGCTGAATATTGAAAAAATTCATAAAAAGATAAGTGTTGTCATTCTCCTGAGCTTTACTTTTGTTTTCATAAATATATAATTTTGATAAAATGTCACATACATAAATATGTCATAAGCTTATTTGTTAATGGACTAATAGGTATTTTTAAATTTATATTTTTTATTTTGTACTATACTGAATGTTAGGAGATATAAAGAAGATTATAAGGAAGTATAATTTACAACATACACTATTAGATCATAAATAGTTATTTTTAAAGTTTAAAGAGCTCATGAGACAAAGAAATATTTGAGCCCGGCATAGTGGCACAAGCCTGCTATCTAAGCTATCTGGGAGGCTGGGGCAGTAGGACTGCGAGTTTAAGTTCAGCCTCAGCAATTTAACAATGCTTTATTTGAAAATTTTTAAAAAGAGAGTTGGGAATGTAGCTTGGTGAGAAAGCACCTCTGGGTTTGATTCCAAGTACAGAAGAGAAGAGAAGGGAAGGGAAGGGTAGAGCATCACTGATCTAAACAAAGATAACGATGACGTCACAGCACTAAGACTTACTGAGGGGAAGAACATCACGTGATCTGTTGGTCAGCTTTCAATTGCTGAGACAAAATACCCGACATCCACAATCCCATACATTCTTAGCAGTTGTTTCTTTCTTTGAGTCCAGGCGCAAAACTTAAGATCTATCCTTATAAATGTTTTACACTATTATATTTGACTCACCAAGTTAGTTCTTGCACACAGTCCCATGACATTTATTTATCAAACCAGAATATGAAAGGTGAAAACGAAAGTGCCTCACTTTGCACTTTAGACAGGAGGCGGAGGGAAGGGGATTGCCATAAATTCCAGGTCAGCCTCGGCTGCATAGTGGGTTCAGGACCAGCCGGAAACATAGAACAAGACCTTAACAAAGAAAGAAAAGAAAAGAAAAGGAAAGAATAGAAAGAAAGAAAGAAAGAAAGAAAGAAAGACAAAAAGAAAAAAGGAATATTAGACGTGAAAGGCATTACAGTACTAAGTGTGTCACAGAAATTGACACAAATGATTCTTGAATTTCAGTTGTCATGATTCTTCATTTCCATAACTTGAATTCATTGTGGCACACTGTGGTATAAATAAAACAAAAAATTGCTGCGATCTTATCAATGAAAACAAGCAACTCTAAGTTTGTTTAGGTCATACTGAGCCTTACTCTAAGTATGCATGCAGATTACTTCAAGAGAAGCCAGGGTTTCATAATTCAAGATTTCATAAATAGAAAAGTTTATTAGACTACACCCTTGTTGTGCACTCACTATGAGCTTTCATGGAAGCAACCCAACCTTGACACATGAACTTGAGAAGTCGAAAGAGCAAATAAAACCTCTGCGGCTCCAGATGTCGGATGGCATAAGATGATATGAGCAAGCACTAGGATCAGTATTTTGGTTTTTTTCTCCCTATTTTTTTTCAGACTTGAAAAAAATATACAGGAAGGAAGGAAGTAGCAATTCTCAGGGTTTTAATTAGCTGTTGTCATCGCTTTGATCCCCTAAATCAAGGGATCTTATTCTTTCTCATTTGGGTGCTTCGGGAATTTCAGTCCCTAGATTGCACATTCATTCTCTGGCTAATGATAAAAACACAGATAAGAATATTTCTTTTTGAAAGACCAGACAACATGACAGGGCATCCATAAAACTCAGGAAATTCAGGATTAGAAGTAAGATAAAAAGGGAACATCCTCCACAGATGGGTGGATTTAAGATTTTCAGCTTTATGATGACATAAAAGAAGTGTGTATTCAGTTCAGACTGCCCAGTTCAGATTCTGGGTTTAGTCGCCAGCAACCCAAAAAGAAAATAATTGTATTTTTCAGTAGGAATCTTTTCCAGGGCTAACAAAGGGGAGCATGACTCTCCCTCATAATCCTGGACAGCAGCTGACAGCCACAGCTCACAACCAGCTATGGGATCTTAAGGGTGAAGGACCCACCTCTCTACAATGTGCTTTGTTGCTAAGAAGGGTAAATGTATTAAATATGGTTCTCATTTACAGTATTTTCAATTTATTATGTGTTTAATGGGGTGTAACCTCCATCAGAAATCAAGGCACATCTGTATTTGTGGTGCCCAAGTTTTCTGTTCTTTCCCAAACTGTGGCTCAAGTTTGCTGTTAATGCTAAGAGAAAAGAAAAATGTGTAATGAGGGCCGTTTCAAAATAGTGTGACACTCAGGTAAGAGCCAGAGTTCATTTTCCATATCCTCTGTAACATGTGTGAGATGACAAGGTAACTTGAGGTTCAAACTGTTCATGAAAAAAGATACAAAATAATTTGTTTTGGCAATAAAAATGAACTTAGGCAGAGAGTACAACACAGTGGAATTAATACATCAGAAAAAAGCCCTTAAATCATTTTTAATTCAATTAACTCGTGGGGGGAAGGATAGATCCTTGATAGATTAAATAAAATAAATGACAGCAACCACATCACATATTAAAGGAATTCTCCTAGCATTGAGTACTATAGTTTTCCAAAGATTTCATTTGGGAATTCTATTTCTGCCACAAAATCATCCTACTTAAATATGACTCAAGTTACTGTAAACTAATGTAATATGCAATTTTTTAAGTTTAAACATGTATGCTGTTTTAAAAGAAAACAGACTTTTTAAAAATCTAATAAATGGGAAAGAGTATTACAAAGTCAAAAATTCCAAATTTTTAAATAAGAGGAGAATATCTGTAAAAAATTCAAGAATATTTTCATATGCTATAATTTCAGTTTTCTGTTTTGATATGAGAAGTATTCAGAACATTATTTGAAGAAATGAATAATAAAAGTATTTAAGATGCTTATTATTTTTTCTAAATGTTTCTATCTACATATCTTACAGCAAATAGTGCATGAAATGCATAAAATTTATAGAATATTAATCAGTAGTAATTCCAAATTATTTTTTGCCATTTGTCAAATTCTCTCCTGCTCAACCCCATCCCAAATGTCCTCACTGCCCATTTTCCCCAGACAATCTCTCCAAAAAAGGAATGGTTGGTCCTGAGAGTATGTGTCCAGCAACACGGTGCAAATTTTCTTCAAGCTCCACCCTGGGTACTTGCTAGTACTGTGCTAAGTAAGTAGAATGCACTACACTGCCCAAGCAAGAAGGAAAGAACACAGAAAATCTTTAGAAAACATACTTTAACCACAGTCATAGTAATTACTGATTTAGGATACTATAGGAAGGCCCTAAACCAATGACTGAATGAATGTACAGGTTTTTTGTTTGTTTGTTTTGTTTTGTTTTGTTTTCTCTTTAGAGGCCAGCAGCAAACCAGGATGAGAGAACGATTTTGTTCCAAGACCTCATCTGAGAATCCAGTCCCTCTGCTTCACTGTCCCACCAGGGTATGGACCTTGAATGACCAACAAGCAACCTGGGCTCCCACATCCACATTCCAGCCTGCAGCAGGGAGGTGGTATTCATGCAGGCAGCAAAGAGGACTTTGCTCAAATGATTTCTACTCATGATTGCCAAAGGCCTAGTCATACATCCGTGGTTAGACTCAACAGTAGGTGAGAAAAAAGTCATTATTAGCTAGATAGCTTGCTCCAATCTCATGTTGACTATATGTATTCATTTGAGAAACCATTTAATTTCTTCTTTCCCTCCTCCTCCTTCTTCTATTTCTTCTTCTTCTTCTTCTTCTCCTCCTCCTCCTCCTCTTCCTCTCCTTCTTCTTCCTCTTCTTCTTCCTTCCCCTCCCCTATCTCACTCAACTGTAAAATACTTTCATTTTGAGAATCACTACCGATCTCTCACTACAGATTTTCACTTATATTCTGTGAAACTCCAACATTTCATTGAACTCATCTTTGATTTCATGAATGAATCTGCAGTTTAAACAGAATCAGCTATTTTCAAGATTTCTTTCAATTTGCACAATCGATGGCTAATACTAATCATCAAAAGATCAGATTTTATTTTGCAAACCATTTTAAACATCTGCAATGATAAAACATGGATGACACGTCTGTGTTTAACAACTTTCAGTTCACCAAAAGGTAATACTTGACTTGATGACAGTTACAGTTGTTAAGGTCTGCAATGCTTTTATGTGCTATACAACCTTGTCACACTCAAGGATCTGAACATTGCAAAGTTGGAAAACACTGTGAAATTAAACTGAACAACAGTGGAATACATGGTGTTGTAACCAAACACATTAAGGAATGGTTTTGTAACTAGTCAGACGTCAGCTTTTAAAACCTGTTTTTTTGTAGGAAGAAGCTATACTTACAGTATAATGTTGATTGAGAACCAAAATAATCACAGCTTTGACCATATTGCATTTCATCAAGTTATGCAAACTATAAAGTCCGCACAAGAAAAGATTTTCAAAAGTTGTCACGTAAGTTTTTCCTACTGATTTAAAAAATCATCTTCAGAGTTAGCAAAACTCATTTTGCTACAGATGGGAAAGATCTTATACTTTACAATCCCAAATCCTTCCCTCCAGCCCTGTGGTTTTTCCCTTCTGGTTTCTTTCCTATTTTCTCAGAAACACAGTGTAAATAGGCCTTGAAAATATGAAATGAGGAAGAATAAATTATGGACCAGTGTTTTGATTTTTAACTCCCACTATTACTCATACTCTAATTTTGGAGTCCATGTGAAGAAAATGCCCCAGGCAAATGCTGCTACGATTGTTTCTTTCAAATAAAAGGGCTACACAAAAAGAGTGGTGAGGAAATGTGAATTGAATGCCTATGTATACGTCAATAGCATTAAAATGGTGAGCTTTTCTTCTTTAATTAAAATGCCCCATATCTTACATGACACTGAACCAGAGAGAGATGACAAAAATCTCTCACTGATTTTGGTTCTCCAACTCCTAATGTTCATTTAAATTGACAGGAGTTTATACAGTCAAAAGGAAATATTTTCTGTTGTCTTTTTAGAAAATTTGAACTGATTACAATGACTTTTATTTTTATTTCTATTTAAAATGCAAGTTCTCAGTAAGAACTCAATATCCCATTTGTGTTCAGTTAGGAATTTTTTGAACATGGCTTTGAATGTTGGTTAGTGACTGTGAGTGCACACATATGTATAATACCTTTATTTATGGTTCACTTTTTTATTTCTGGTCAAGCACTAATATTCTCTTACCTCTATGAGTGCTAATTACTAATTTCATTAGCAGGTTTATATTTCAATTGGTCACAAATGTACTGAATGAAAATATCTATAACCATAATATTCCTTTCTACCTTTTTAGTTTCTCAGATGAGTCTTGATAAACAGCACATCATTCTTTTACTTCCACGATAATAATTACAACTTACTTTCCCCTATTTCTTGTGACACAATCAACATGTAAAACAAGTGCCGTTAACTTCATTTAAGATTTCTATTCAGTTTGTACCATGGACATATCTTTTGCAGAGTTAACTGAAAAGCTGAATGCCATAGCATTGAGCCTGCTGTATCACTTTCTAGGTTGGAGCCTGGAAAAGCACTGTTAAGCACATATTATGGAACATCTGGGGCCCACTCTGTTTTATTTAATTTTTGGACCTTTAGTCTTAGAATAATATGAGCAGCTTAAAGTGTGATACCAGAGAAGGTGTCAGAGAAGTCATGTAGACTAATCCGCTTCCCCCGTGAAGAGGTTTCGCCCATGACGTTTCTGGCAGTTGCTGTCCTAGATCATAAGAAGTTGAATTTCTTTACTTGGCACAAGAACATTCCAGTATAGGTGCCAATGTATACTCCAGGTTTCTCCCTGAAAATTTTCCAAAACTGAATTATACTCTAGCCAGATGTTCTTCAGGTTTCCTAGATAAGCACCCAGCTTTTACAGTCTTACTCGTCATTCACCTGAAAGGCTGTTTTTCCCAAACTACAGTTTGCTAATACAAATGCAATGTTTTTTTTCAAGAAACATTGACTAATTCTTTCCCAACTACCTGAAAAGAAAATTCCCTTTTCTTCACCCAAATTTCTCAGTCCCTTAGCCATGAGAGCCTGTTCTCACACTCCACATGTGCCTGTATGTTCTACTCCTTCAGATTCATAAGATTCTGCTGTAGTTTCTCCAAATCCTTTTCAGGGAACAGGTTTGAGAATCTCTAGCAGAAGTTGAGGGAACAAGTAGCCTGGGAAACAGATAGTGACTGAGAGACTCACATAAATCAGTGAGACTCTTTGCTTTGAACAAAATGAGTTGCCTTCCTTAATATTCAAGAAGAGGTTCAAAAGAAACTTGTGCCATGCCTGCCCGGTATCGATTGCTTCAAAACTCAGAAGAAGCTTTATCTTAAGTGCTCCACATGTTTTCCACTTCATGCCATTCTCCCGCCACTAGACCAGCATACATCCTGTTGACCCATTTGTAGTCCTGTATCAGTTACTGGCTTCACTGGCAGAAGTGAGGAGGAATAATGAGCCATGATTATTGTTGAACTCTGTTACAAAGCCAGTGATTGGGTTAGACTCACTTCAATATGGAAAACTTTGAACGTTTCTCAGCGCTTCCTGGATTGACTCATGTTCTCTCCACCTGCCTTGGCTACAGAGTGGTGGGTTTGAAGATTTCAGAACGTGGAAAGCTGGTTCCAAGAATAAAAATCATTTATGATATATCCTCATAAAAACTGAAAATAGATTCCAAGAACTTACTAACTACCCAGCCCTTTTCTGAGTCCATATCATGTTAGACAGTACAAAATGCAATATAGCCCCCAGACAGCCAACTAATCCTAATTTACAGGGGAAATAATTTTTTCTAGTGCCAAAGAAATGATATTAATTTTTACAATTTGTTTTTGAAGGAAAAATACATTTTACATAGTATTTCATAATTTTTTGGTAAACTGTTGCACTCAATTCCAGATCTAATGAACACAGACTGCACATCTAGATCATACTTTGGGAATGAGGATGTAGCCCAGTAGAAGGGTGCTTGCACAAAACCTTGGGTTCAGTGTTCAACACCATACAAATAAAAAGAGCGTACTTGGATTAACATTCAGTTAGGGAAATGATTCTCCACTAATGGGAAGCAAAGTGAAATCCATATTCCTTCCTCATTTAGTCCCATCACCTACAAAACTAAACTGACAAGTCACTCAGCTGTGTGTGCAGCACAATGGACAAACGAATCAGCCAACATTCCATATAGCCATCCTTTCTTTTTCATCTCATCTCCAGGCTCCCTGCACTCTAAGTCACTGTAGCAAAGAGTCCCAGAAAATCCCAGACAAACATTAGCACTGAATAACAGTGCCCTTTGGCACACATGATAAGACATTAGGCAGAATCCTCTTTTTTGAACCCATAAGGATGCTTCTGCTGTGTGAGGAGGTTTTCTGTCAAAACAGTTCTTTGGCGTCATATAAACAGCCAAAATGTTCTGTTGGAGGAGTTTGTGCAATCATTTGAACTGTCATAAGGATTACACATGTGAAAAAGAGGCATTAACCAAACAACCCCCGCCTCCCCCACCACTCCCCCCGCCCCCGAACACTGGTGACCGTCAAGTAGACCCAGAGAAACTTGAAAAGCTTGTCTCAGGGTGCATGCAATAAATAACATTTTCTACATTTTGATTGACTTATTGTAGGGAGTGTCATGTCTCATGACCAAAGGGGAGAACTAACACCCTGAAAGTGGAGGAGACTTTCCTATCCCCACCTCCCTCCACCCTGCTTCTCACTGTCCCCATGACTCCTCTGACTCCACCCGGATGTTACAAACCACATTGTCTAGGTGGGGCTGAAACACTTTTGTCTTTAGTTAAGCTAAGCAATGTCAAAATTGTTCAAGATTTTTTGAATATTTATGGGCAAAATTACAAAAATTTGGAAATAAGTACATAATGTCCTTGGAACAAAAGAACCGAGCCTTACCATTGATTTAGCTGGGCTGGTTCTCTCCGTGAGACCACAGGGCTCCTGCATGGTTGGGATGTTACACTGATATATTAATTCAGTATAGATCTGTCATCCCTGCCAGGGTTAGGAAGATTCTGCCGCCAGTATGCCTGCATGTGTGACATTAGGGGACTGAACTTCTCTCAAGGATGGAACTGACTGGAATATCTTCTGCAAATGGTCTCTTATTTGATCAGAAGACATGTTCTAAAAGGCTTGATTCATGTGCTAGACTATTTTAAGGCAAATGGTTCCAAGATTTCTTTCTCAAACCTGTTGGATTGTCTAAAGACAAAAAATTCACTCATTGTTCCTGCATTCAGACTAGTAACTCTGAGAGGCTATCTTTCACTCAATAACTAATAATTAAATGATGAATACAGGCTTGTCACTCACCCCAGATTTGGAGATACAAAAGAATAAAACAGACAAGACGTTCCTGTTGTCCTGGAATTTCTACTTAAGGAAAGTGATGAACAATAAGTAATATATATGAAAGTTCTAGGGAACTCCAGAAAGCACATGCCATGAGAAGAAAAAGAGAGGAGGAAAGGGCTTGTGACAAGATTATTTGTCCCCTTGTTTGGCTTGGGAACTTCCCAGAGGGTTGGTGAAGTACGGCCATGGATGTACGGTCTTGAGTCCTATATCTAGTCCCTGGCCTCTCGCTTTATCAGCCCTTCTCTGTTCTTTGGCCTCCCAGAACTAAGCAGCTTTGCAATGGAGCCGAAGGGATGCGGACTGAGCCCTCTGAAACCACAAGCCAAATAAACCTCTCTTGTATGAAGTTGCCCATCTCAGGAATTTTGTTCACTAATGATAAAGGTGATCAATGCATGGGTATTGGAAGCACAGCAGATGCAATGAAATGGGAAATGTCCAATAGCCCTCAGTAATAAGATTGCATTTAAACAAAACTTACTTCAACGAATTTTTTAAAACCCTAGTTAAAAAGTTTACCACTCTGGTACAATTTGATCCTATCACAATGCTACGGTTTATCTTCCACTTATCGACTGCTTTTTATTTATGGTTACCAAGTAATTTAAAGATATGGTGTGTCTTCATATCATCATTATTTGCTTAAAAGAATCTCATTGTTCTCATCAATTTGTTTGCGAAGTAAACAAACATTTCTATTCAAAGTATCCTACTTCTTTAGAAAGAAAATTGGTTTTGCTATTATCTTCTGTTTTCCCATTGCATTCTTTCCTGGGGGTACACTAATTATAATGGTGTGTTAACTTCAGAGGATCACCACCTCACCTCCCCCATCTAATCTCTATGAGAAGGTATAAACCACTTCCTCCTGGTATGCAGGTAGTAACCAGACAGCCTGAGGTCACATCTCAACTCTCCTCTGGGTCCATGTGCTCAACCTAAATCTCAGTTTAGTCATTTGAATGAAGTAGATAATACTATAATTTAGCTCAGAGTTGCTGTATGTATTACCTGAGATAGTGCATAAGAAGCATTTAACAAGGAATGTAGCACATGGGCTAACAAATTATTAACTAATATTAATATAACATGTTTATTGATAAATTACATATAATTGATTTTTCTCTCTGTATACAGGTTTTACAAACAAGTAAACCTAGCATAGTATTTAGTTAAAGCCATAATAGCAATTATACTAATTCTTCACTTAGAATTTACTAGTGCCAGAAAATCACCTAAGTGTTTTCCACAGGATATTTCAGTTAATTTATCATCTTTAACTATATTTAGACATCAAAAGGAGCTGCTTTGCTTTTCAATTTCAGTATAACTGAAATACCTTAGTAGTTCCAATCTGCCTGATGGAATTCATTTCTATTTCTTCCTATGTTAACTTAATGTTGGTCAGTTGCCAGAGCATCTCGTTAATTTCAATCACTTTATAGTAGTCATGTGAACGAGACCCAAGGTGGCCTACCATGTCTCACGTGTGTATACCTTGTCAAGCGATCCTTATTGTTTTTTAGGAAGACTCCTCGATTTCTCCTCCATCTCTATGTTCCTCTGACCAGAAATTAATTTTCTTTTAAAAACTATTTGTATTCATTTTCCATCTTGCAATGCTTTATAAAATGCCCAAACCCTCTAAGAGTATTATGGCAAAACCCAACACCAAGACATGCTCATGAGAGTTTCCTGAAATTTTTGATGACTCTTACTTTAAGAGCTATCTCTCCATAACGGCTCTTAAAATATATTTTCATTTGTTTTCTGAGCAGTGAAATTAGCACGTTTCTAGAATAATCAAGATGTTCTGAAATATAATATAGTATTATTCTATTAAACTAAATAATAATCAGATATAATTAAGTATAAAAAATAATATTCAATATATAAATTATAAGCATTTAAACTTAATGTTAAACATTAAAGTAACTAACCAAGTTATTCTTTCATTTATTCCTGACAAGAATTCTATAATACAGTTATTAATGTCATATAAATGAGAAAAATATAAGCTGAGCAATACTAAACTAACCTGTTCACAGTTACCAAAGGAAAACAGATCATAGCCAGCTCCTGAACCTTCATTTCTTTGGTTTAAACCACATGCAAACTACTCTAATTTACCTTTGATAATCTATAGAATAGAGCAGAAGGTACTAGCATGCGTTTAATTAAAAATTATCAAGATTGTTATCAAACATACCAAGAAAATTTATTTGACATATTTTAAGACGCGCAGTTTCCTCTACAATTTCAAATTAAACTACACATATGCTTCATTCTGCTGGTTTCGATGCAGTTGCTATGTTTGGAAATAAAATTTGAAAAAAATCATGCTCCAAAGATACAGAAACTAACACTGTCTTTTCCAAGGCTAATAAAATTTTGTTAAGTATTAATAGAAAAAATGCTTTTCAAACAAATGAACAAAAATATATTAAAATAACCTCTTACTGACTGGATAATCATTTAACTAAATATGAATAAAATATAATGGCTGATAGGTTAGATTTCTATCACTATAACAAATACCTGAGATAAATCACCTTATAAAGGGGTAAGATTTACTACAGACCACAGGTTTGGCAGGGTGAGCCCATGACTGACAGGCCTCTTAGCTGTGCAGCCATAGACTAGGCAGCCCACTGAGGCAGGGAGCATGGGTCAGAGCAAGATTGCTCACCTCATGACAGGAATACAAAAGAGAATGAGGAAGGGACTGGAATCCCACAATTCCCTTTGAGGGCACAGCCCCAGTGACCTGATGGCCTGCCTCTGGACCCCACCTCCTTAAGGGTCCATCAACTCCCAACAGTGTCATCCTGGGGAACACTGGGCCATTTGGGGACACTCAACATCTAAGTTACAGAAATCACATGCTTTGATTTAATGAACAAAGCTCTAATCTTCACTTTTAAGGCACATTTATTGAGTCAGAATGTGGACAGACTAGATAAAGTCAAGTTAAAAGCAATGACTGCAAGACTTTTTGTTTCTCTGGTATTCTCAATATAGTTTGTGGAACTCCTTAGCCTATGACTTCCATTGTCTTAGTAAATAGGAAGATGACAGAAATTATTTTTAAAAACTCACAGAAACACATGGCCAGGTTCCTCTGTCTCTAAATAATAGCTTTATTTTCTGACTACAGCACATTTCCATGATACACACACACACACACACACACACACACACACACACACTTACTTCACGCATTTCTTCAATGGTAATGTTGGTGTCTCACTGTAATCTTACTAGCATCTATTTACTAATCTTTGTAAACCAATTGAGTTTCATGGATTTGCTCTTTCTGATATCCTGACAGGCTTCTATTTATTAAATGCTATAGTTTTATATTTAATATGCCATATACTATATCATACTCTCTATAATATATTTTTCTGGCATTTTCTTAGATGAAATTTTACCCATCCCAAGGATGGGTAAATCTCTTGATAATTCTCTTGATACCAAGTTCTATCTAGAAGAATTACACTTAATCCCAGTACTTGGGAGGTTGAGGCAGGAGGATTGCTTTCAGTTCAAGGCCAGAGTGGGCTACATAAGGAACTCAGGACCAGCCTGGACTACACAGTAAGACCTTGCTAAAATAATAATAATAATAATAATAATAATAATAATTTCCTTTTAATTTCTCAAAGAGTAAAAAATATCTAAAAATTATCTCAATGATTACTTCTGAAAGACAATTTTTTATGATGTGTTTGTTGCAATGCTTCTCCAGGAGGCAATAAAGGTATGAGCTTGGAAAGTTAGAATAAGCATATCATAAGTATCTTCAGTTGGCTGAAATAATAACCCGGATGATAATAGTAGCTTTAAGCCTATCAGGAAGCTGAGGAAAGATTTGAGGGCATCAAAATGTAGTTGCTCATCATGTGTTCAAGAGCTGAGAGTTAAAACTGTATTTCCACAAAAAAGAGCTTCAAGAAATCTGTTAAGCAATTGTGATAACCTGCTTTGTGCTTAGTTCCGCAGTAATAGTTAGTTCTTTAGAAATATCCCACTTTTATAATGATTCAATTCTTTGTAAACCTTCCTAAGATAATCCTGCCTGGAAGAGAAAGTACTGACCTTCGACTAGAGCTTTCACGGAAACATTCAGGCACTTGGAGTTAATTCAGAGCTTCTTTCATTCTTTGTGGTGTACTGGGAGGTTAGGTGGCAGGGAAGCTCCAAAGTAAATGACAATGTTGTAATAAAAACAGAAAACCCAAACCAGCTTATCTTTTGGTCTAACAATGAGAGGACAGGACCATCAGAGCATACAAACCCTTTCTTACAATTTGCAAAACAAACCACAGCCCAACTCCTTCTTTTTGAAGTAGAAAACTATTATCTTGCAAGATTTAAAAAAAAAAAAGAACCAAATGATTTTCATCAGCTTTCTGAATTCCTATTGAGAAAGCTAAAGATTTGAACCTCAACTGTAACCAAGTTTCATACAGGGCAAAGTATCAGAGAGAAGTGACAATTAATTATGGTTATGTGACTCTGACCACAGCTGAAGGGTCCTTGAGATCCCACATGCCATGGCCCTACACAGACACATCCACTTTCCTCCACTACTTTATCCTACTGGGGTCCTTTCAGAATACAGTCCTGAAAGGCCATCTACAAACTACATCAGTCTTTCCTTTTCTGTGGTTTTGCTTTCCAGGATTTCAGTTGCACATAGTCTACCAAATTCCAAGAATATTAGTGAAATTCCAACTGCAATTTAAGTTTGCGATAGCATGTGTTCTCAGTAGCATGATCTCAAGTTCTCCCACCTCATCCTTTCAGACATGAATCATGGCTCTGCCCTGTGGCCCAGGGCTGTATTCACTACTTGGCTCTTGGCATTTGAGAAAGAGAGAGCACACTCATATTAGGTTCATTATAGTAGATTCTCATAATTGTTCTAATTTATTACCAGATATTATTGCCAATCTCTCACTATGCCTTGAGTATAATTTAAACTTTAACACAAATATGTAGATGTGAAGAAAACCACAGATAATAGAGCTCCTTACTATCCAGTTTCAAGTATTCAACTGAGGGTAGTAGACTGTATTTCATGAAGATAAAGGGTGAAAAATAATTCATATTTACAACATAACATGACATATAAAACACACATTGTAATCTTTACCCAAATGTTCTTAAAGAAGACGCATGTAAGTCAATAACTACATCAAATCAAAACCAAGAGACGGGCTTTGCAAGTGCTATTTTTGAGATTTGATCTAAGATTATAGGCCTGACAAGTCCTATTTTAGCAGAAGAAGCACAAATATAATTAATTAGCATTAATTTATTTGTTTTCATATTCAACTAAGAGTCTATTCAGACTTTTTTGCTTTATATATGTGTCCCATCACTTTTGATATGGTACATTATTCATGGATAATTAGTTGTAAGACCAAGATACATTTTATGAATGTTTACATTTAATCATACACTTAGCCATCTAATATTATTTCCTTTGTAATCAAAACAAGTTTTTTTTGAAAAATATACCTGGCTATATCCCCTCATCCAACCCTCCTACAAAAAAATGTTTTCTCTGTTATTTGAGATACATTTTACGACTTTGAGCTAAGATTTCCTTAAATCTAGTAAATTTTAATAAAACAGCTAATAAAATAACTGAATTTTTTCCTTTTTAATAGTAATAGCATCCTGTGCACAGATAATGAAAAAGAAATGTAAAAACTGATGATGAACTAAACAAAGGCATGTCTTACTTCCATGAGGTACTAAATTATTAATTCATTTAAGCAAAAGTTTCGAGCTTGGAGTTATCTTTACAAAATGCCTTTCATATAAGGAATTGCTGTCTAACATGCCTTCTTCTAAGGCTGTCTTTAGGTGGGCAGTGATGCTCATCAGAACCTAGGCTGCTCTCTCTGTACACTACTTCTCATGACATTAAATATAATTTCTTAACCTCCCAGCTGTAAGTTCAGAGGGGGCAAATGCAAACTGTTCCAAGCACTGTACCAGTTTCACAAATGCTTCTGTAATTTAATGTCAGCTGGCAGATGTTTCTGAACAATTCCCAGAACTAAAAATTGTTTTGAACTGGAATCTGCACAGATGTTTTTGTCAATACAGCTTTTGCACAAACATCTCCTCAAGATACAAGATTTATCTAAACAAAACCTGGACCAAAAATAAAAGGCCTCAAACATAACAGGGAACCATTCAAATCCTTAGCCTCTTGGATGCTATTAAAAATTGAAATGCTACACGAAGAGTCAAATGTAAGTGAGGTGGGCTCATTTTTAGATCAGAAATATCAAAATCACTTTCTCTTCATGCTGAAACTAAAAGCGGGAGCAGAAGCCCTGTATTTGTTCCTTTATTCAGGTCTCTTTTACAAACTGACAAGAATATAAAACAGGTACCACTTCTGTGGCTAAAAGAAGCTTCTCACAACCTACTTCAGTTATTCCTCAAGGCAGATTTAAAAAGAACTGCAGCCTTTATAGCTCACAGATTCACTTTTAGATTCTGAGAGAACAAGCAATCAGGACCATGGGGACTAATGGCAATTAAAAAGCACATAATGTAAATCCACAATAAGTCCGTGTGTCTTAGTTGCTTTTTTATTGCTATGACTTATTACCTGACATCCACAAATTTAGGGGAGGAAAAGTTTATTTTCGCTCACAGTTTCAGAAGGTCACAGTCCCCTGAGGGAGCCGGCAGCAACAGAAGTATGTGGCAGAGGCAGAGGTAGAGGAAGCTCCTCAAGACCTCGAAAGCAAGAAGCCAGGTCCCATCAAGTCTACTCTCTCTCCAGAGGGAAAGCCTGTAATAATCTTTCCTCTTCCTTCCTTTTATAAAGTTCAAGTTCCCAGTTGGGCCTCCCATCCGGGTGGGTGTTCATTCCTCATTCACTGGCCCACGAATCACTCACAATCCAATCCAGGCTACTTCCTAACTGCCTAATCCAGGCTGGTTCCTAATTGCCTAATCTAGGCATGGTTCCTAACTGCCTAATCCAGGGGTGGTTCCTGATTGCCTCAAATTGACATAATCTCTCCAAAGGTCACACTGTGAAACTCAGCTAAGTCTTGACAAGAGGCAAATAAATTTTGCACCATTTTTTTTTCACAAACTCTGATTGAGACAGTCCATGTTAAAATGAAAAGAAAAATGAGCTCTCTTAGGGGAGGTGTTGTACAGTGTAGGGATTTTAAATATTTTCAATAGCAAAGCATAAAGTAAATAAACACTTATTTATGATTAACGAGGTGATTCAAGTTATTAAATTTAAAAAAACACAAATTGAGAAGCTCTTTTTCTTTCCACAATTTTACTTATTAGTCAGTTTGCTATTACTGTAACAAATACTTGCAACAATCTACTTGTGAAGGGAAAAGATTTATTTTGGATCAGCATTTTCTGACGTTCCAGTCTGCAACCAGAGAGGCACATCACTCTCCCATGGGAAGACAGCAGCACATTGTGGAGGAAGCATGTGGGCAAAAATGCTCCTGTCATGGTCCCAGAGCCAGAAAACACAAAATAAAACAAGACAAAGGAACAAATAAACCAAAAGGTCCTACTGTCCTCTTAAAACACATATCCCCATCAACCAGAAGATTCCAATTAAACTCTACTTTTTGAGGTTCTCACCCTTCTAGTAGCAGTCAGGTGGGCACTCGGCATTTGACACATGGACCTTTGAAGGACATGTGAGGTCCAAACTACGGTGCTATGGTTATCTTTAATGCATCTCTTTGGATAACTATTGACTTTCGAGTGCCTGAAAGGTGCAGAGAAAAGAGTAATAATTTAACGAATGATTCTTACATAACTGAACAAAAAATTGGCTGCATAAACTGTTTAATTGAACAAAATTACATAATTTTATATTTTGGGGCTGGAGGAATGGCTCAGCGGTTAAAGTGCTTGCCTAGCAAGCGCTAACTGCTTGAGTTCGATTCCCCAGCACCACATAAACTGAGTGTGGTAGTACAGGCCTGTAATCCCAGTACTTGGAAGGCTGAGGCAGGAGGATTGCCGTGAGTCCAAGGCCAGGCTGAGCTCCATAGTGAGTTCAGGACCAGCCTGGGCGACAGAGCAAGACCCTGTCTCAAATAATAATAATAATAAATTCACATTTTATACACTGTACCATGTCTGAAGAACTGGCCACTATAATCTATTAATATATTAACCCTAGTCATAAGAACAGCCATTAGCCCTTTAGAAATCACAGAGCTAATTAAAGTGACTTGTGGGACAATAATATGCTATTTTAAATTGCCTTAATTCAGACTATGTATGGTGTTAATTCATATGCATTACTGACATTCTGTAACTGCAAATTCTACCAAAAACAGGCATTTGTAACATCTTTACTGTCATCTCTTAGGCATAGAATTGAGTATCGTTAACTATGATCATTTAATATATTCCTAATATTTAAAGTTGAAAAAAATAGGTTAGCACCTAAAAGTCAGAAGTAAATGCCAGTTACTCTTCACAGTGAGTAACCCATAAGCAACACCTGCTCAGTGTGAAAGATTAGGTTTTTGATGTAGCTGTCAGGAAAGTAAGAAAGAATGCCCGCCATCAAGTGCACAGTCCAACACAGATACTAACGGGAAGCCAGTTACTGTAGAATCCTGATGAATTATAAAAGGTGCGCCCCATCTGCAACTGAGGTGGACCTAGGAGGTGAGAAGAGCTCCAGGAAAAGTTAAAAAAATAGACATTTGAAGACAAGGTGGAGATTTCCAAGGAGAAACAAAGCACAGATGAACATCACAGACAGGGGTAGACATAAGAGACAGTGTGTTAGGTGAACTGAGGCCACTTAGGTAGGGGAGGTTGAGAAAGGAGTGCATGGAATGAGGAGGAAAGGTTATTGCATCCCGAGCTAGGGATTCAAACCACCACATCCTGGCCAGCAGAACACTGCAATTGAAGGAGAGGGATGACAAAGTGAGACTTCACTTGCAAGCTCCATCGGGCCAGGAGAGGAAGGAGCCAAGAAGGATGAAGCAGCCCGTGAAGAGCTACCACAGCGAAAGGTCCTAGAGTAATCGAGCTTCTTGTGGGCCAAAAAGAATGAAATCAATGTAAGAAATATTGAGAAGCTCAAATTCTCAAGCTATGAGAATTTGTTTGGTTGCATAAGGGGGGAGAAGACTAAGCTGGCTCCCAGAGAGCTTTTTTTCTGGTATTGATGAGTATAAGCATAAAGCACATTGATGCCTTTATCTAAATACCTGTACCACAGAAGAAAGTGAGTTTAGTCCAAGCACGTTAAGGGCTGAGTGGAGAGTTGCACAGACAGAAGGATCTATATGTAATAAGCAGTACATTCAACACCTGTTTATTACCTGGCTTGTCCTCTTGGCATTGAGCACTGGACGTAAGTAGCACCGAGGGTTAATGACGTGGACATGGCTCCTATCCTCCCAAGAGTTTGATTTTCTCACAATAAGTGGACAGATTATGATCAGAAAAAAAGGAGCTTTCAAAAATGAATCAAATATCCACTGGCTTGTTTCCCAAGCACAGGCGATTCTCACGCGATTATCTCCAGGCGAGAGGCCATTCTTTCTTTCACTTACTTCACATATTTCCTTATTGTTTTTCCATGTGGCGTACTACAGTATCAGGACACCACGCTGCTGAGGAATGTCGGTATCCTATGGCAAGTATGCTGGGCTCGTGGCCACATTTCTTCTGCCCTTAATTCATTTTGCCAAGTTTGAAAATGTCGCTGGATTTACCTGTCCACAAACAAGCTAAATTGCTTAGATCCGCGACTGTAAATGGCGCCCTTAAGCCCACACTCTCATTACAGCCCTGACCACCTTGGGGGAAAGGGCGATTGCACAGAAAGAAGGTTGAATTGATTGACACAGTGACTCCGAGTAGCCAAAGCCAGATCAGCTTTGCTTTAATTTTAACTACACACTTTACCTAAGAGCAAGATTTTCTTTAAGAGAAGTTTCTGAGTACAAAAATTAGTCAAAAAAATATTGTGCTAAATGGTTTCTAAGAGCTCTTCAAATTCTAAACACTGTCCTCTGCCTTTTCCCACAGAAAATCTTTAGTGAATAGTGACATATTCCCAGACCAATCCACTAATCCATTTGACCAATAACATGTCTGGCATGTATTACTAAGTATAAGGTTTGAAAATTGGGTATTGGAAATAAGAAGTCATAACAAGAAAAGGAAAGGAAGGGTATGATGAACTTTATTCCATCTCTCGGTAGAACTGTTGTAGCTTCTTTTTAGCATCTGTTGTGGCTTGGGTCTAGAATATCCCCCAAAGTCTCATTCTTTACGTTATGGCTTATCTGTAGAACCATGTGCTGTTAGGAGATGAAGGCCTGATCTGCAGGGGTGGATTATGAATATGTGGTGGAAGTAAGGTGTGTCATATATTACAGATTATAGGTATGCAATGGAATTAGGGGCTTAAACCCAGAAAGGGTGGAACACTGAGGCTGGGTCCAGAAGGAGGGGAACCCTGGGAAAGAATCTGAAAGGGAATGTGCCACTTCCTCCCTTTCTCCAGGATTTGGCTTTAGTCTGCAAGGCCACAAAGAGCTGCCTACACCTCTACCTCCACCGTGTGCTGCCACCATGGCTTCCACCAGCCAACCATGAATGGACTGCAAGCGTCTGGAACTGTGAGCTAAAATAAACTTTTCTCCCTAATTTGTGTATGTCATGTATTGAGTCACAGTGATGAGAGAGGAACGAAGACAGCATCCTTCAGCCTTTTCTTTGGCCTCTATCGTTCTTCCTGAAAAGTTCTAGTGCCATTACGAAGTCTTTTACCTCCAATCCTTGCGAGATCACTCTATAGAGCATACTCTGCCCCCAATACCACTTACCTTTCTCATGCCAATCCCTTCTTTGTCCTTTGCACCTTCAACTTAAACTCATATTTCTTCAGCGCAGATAATTCCAGTTGAAGATGGAAATCGAAACTAATTCATTCCTATTAACCTGGGAGTCCCTAACCATATTAAAGAGACTTACAGTCTTACAAGGTAATATTTGCTATCTCAAATGAATGTCTAACCTACCATAAGATCACTGCAGTCTTGAAGCACTAAAGAGAAGTAGTTATTGAATTCCCTCTTCTATTCAACAATCTATTTTGTTCTTGATGCTGAACAAATCACACAGATTTGAGTATGAATGAAAAATATACATTCTAGAGTTACAGTGAAGAAGAAAAAAGTGAAATAATTCCACACCGCAAGTTTCTGATGGATGAAATATGGTAGGAAGAGCCAGAGATGAAAGAGAATAATTTGGAAAATCAGTCACCTACTAGAGAGCTTTCTGCTTGAAAGTGTACCCCTTAAAATTTGCCTCCAGCCACTCCAAGAAGTCAACTGGGTGAGTGATGGGCTTGGCTGCATGTCGTCCCCACAACAGTAGTGATGAAAGCAAACAGAGGAAGCAGAAGTAATTGATAATTAAGAAAGTTAAAGAACATGAAGATCCAATAAAGACATGTCTCTTCCTATGCAAACTTATATTAATATAATGCAGCCATGAATTGTGGAGAAAGAGA
This sequence comes from Ctenodactylus gundi, assembly GCA_004027205.1. NCBI lineage: Eukaryota > Metazoa > Chordata > Mammalia > Rodentia > Ctenodactylidae > Ctenodactylus > Ctenodactylus gundi. Next base: position 1,051,753 of record PVKB01000063.1, read on the forward strand.
AGAGAACTTGAAATGTTCCAATCATGAAGTCATTGGCTACAGACTCACTGATTCAATTCTACATTGGGTAAATATTACTTGTTACCCCTGTACCTGTGATTGTTGTTCTGTTTACATAACGATATTTCAGGACTCAGCCATTCCCCACCAGTGAATGGAATAAGGAGCAGATACACATCTAAGCTACAATCACCTGATGTTACTGTTTTCCTGCTTGAATAAGCCGGAGTCACAACACAACATACTCTTCAAAATCTGTACCCATGATCAATGCATAAACAAAAGCTTTCCAAATCAGAAAAAGATAACGTTCAAAAAGTGACCCCTTTGACAGCCACTGGAAAAGATAAATTTCCACAAACATGAAAGAAAATTGCCGATCCATACCACTTCCAGATATCATCTGAATTGTGAAGGAAAATATTTAAGCCAATGAAAGTTTCCACATCAACAAATGAGTGTTAGTTCCTATCATAAGCTACAGTCTGGAGCATGCATTAGCTGATCCTTTAAATTGTGTGTTCAGCTTGCAATTTTAAAATTAAAACAGACTTGAAAAAGTATGTAGGTTGTCGATCTAAGAGGGAGGGTATTTAGGGAGAGATTTAATTTTAACGTATCTTTATTTTCTCCTGTCACTGAAATATTAAAAACATGATAATTGCCGATGGAAGGCAGAAGCAAAAAACATAACAACTTCCTTCCTCTCAGGTATGCTGAGGGCTATAATTCGCTGAATGTATGCTTTCAAATAAGTAACTTAATGTTTGTGTACTTTAGAACCTTCGATTGTAAATAAAGTAATTTATAGTTTGTTGGGAAAGTTGAATCAAAGAATCATGTAAAGTGCATAAGTCAATGCCTGGCATATTATAAATACTTAGCACATTAAGATAATTTTGGCCCTCTCTTTAAAATATAAAGTCATAGAAGAAACCCAGTTTCACAGCTCTATTTTGTGCATATTTATTTTTCCTAATAATTTTCAGTTTATAAATGATCTCAGCAGTTATTACTTTCTTGGTCACCATCATTGTGATGTAATATATCTTAAAACATGCAATTAAATAAGCTCTCTAAAAATATTAATGAAAGAAGTCATGGAAAGTATTTTTAAAAATCTTTGGGCCTGTCAAAATTTCAGTACAAGTTGTTTTGATTTTCCATTTTCATTCCTGCCAGAAAGCTGTTCATTTTTGGTACGAGGAAAGCAAATAAAGTGTGTGAAATGCCAGAGTTGAGCCGTCAAGGCCAGGAGAGACAAGGTCGTGGAAAGATAGGACAAGCACAGAAGCTCTGAACAAAGCACTAGTTCTTTCTGAGCTTGCAGTGATTGACTAATGGCTAGCAAACTCTGTGTCAACACTCACTCTGGCCCCAAGCTCATCACAGCTCATCAAACTGGAAGTCTGCAAGATTGCATGTTTAGCAAGTTACGGTTAATTATAAGAAGATGTTGACAGATAATGGGAATGGCGGTGGAAAGGTTTAGCTACTGGTTATCTTTAATGAAAACCAAAATTTTTAGTACAATGTTTCCATGCTAAAGTGAAAAAAAAAATTCCAAAGTAGTATTCTAGTTATGAAGAATTGCAAAGAGATGTATGTCCATGAAAGAAAAAAATTAACAAAGCACATAAAATATGAATGTGAAAAATAAACAATTCACAAAGACTGTGTTACTGTTAATATAGTAAATTGATTAAAATTTTTCATATTATAGAATTTGCCACTTTTTAAGTGCCATACAATAATACCAGTAGCCAGTAGTTTCGAGTGTTTGCTTTGTTATAGGAGCTAACGTAAGCCCATTATATTAGTTAATCTGGTACCAGTAATTTTATAAAAAGGAAATGAAGATTCGGAAAAATTCAACTAACTTGCTATAAATTACACATTTGTGACAGCCATAACCAGGACTCAGATCTAGGGTGACTTCATTTCAAATTATAAAAATCAAAGACAAAAAAGGTAGAAATTTCAAATTTTCAAACGCCAATAGTTAATAATAATCTGAAATAAGACCAGCCTTTAATTGGCCTAGAAGTCTGTTACATTAACTCAGACAAGAAAAAAAAATTGTCTTTTCATTATTTAAATATTTATCTACTTATGTACTCCTATTATAAAATATTGTCATTTATATGAGCACATATCAAAATCATATTCAAAAATATTTATTATATAAAGGGGCACATGCTTGACTTCTTAGACACACCCATAAAGAAAAGAAAGATCTCTGCTCTTTAAAAAAAAATACATTTTAGCTTCAAAATAATTGAATCTCCTGGCAACATTAACAAAAGTGACTTGTAAAATGGTGGGAGATTTCTTCAAATTTTGATAAGTGTAGAAATATAAATGAATGCTGGACTGATTCTAAAAACTGTATTTGTAGATACACACACATACATACATATATGATAATATAACACCATTTTTCCCCAGTGGAAAATTTATAAATGGTAGTTAAGCTCACTGATACCTGTTTACTTCGCAAACTATCAAACTATAAAGATTTCAGAATTCTAGCCATAGTGCTTGCTTTTGAAAACAGAAGAAGAGGCAAAGATCAAAGGTTGACCTCTCTTCACTGTTCAGTTAGCTAAGGATGTATTCTTAAAATAGGTGGCATCTGCCCCTGGCACCCTCTCCCTGTCCCTCCAGCAGCCCTCTCTGGAGCGCCTCAGGGCCTTCTTGCTTTGGGCACAAGTTGTACCCAAAGTCACTGGTGGTTCTTCAAGGTCACGCCAGTCTGGAAAACTAACATCTAAAGGAAATGAACTAAGGTTTTTACTTCAATTGCTTAATAAAATAGTGAGCTAACCTTAAGACAAAAAGAGCTTTTTGTGGGGAGGTGGATAATCCTTTGCCATACCCCATATCCCGTAATATCCCATATCCCATAATCCTTGTCCATATCCCAGAGTACTTAGCAATATTCCTGCCTTCTACCTACTATATGACAGATACTTCTCAAATTGTAACCACCCAGAATGTCTCCAGATATTGTTACATATCTCCCTGGGAGGCAAAAATCATCCCGATTCACACGAAACCCACCCTGTATAGGCCTGTTGCTTCTGTGTTTTAGGCTAGTTTAAAGGATGAATGTACAAGATGCTATCATTTTAGTCAATTGTGTAGGAATTCTACTAAATACAGTCAGGTAATGTCCCCGCTTAGTTCCTTCCTTGGGTGTTTTGGGTCTCAGGCCCTTTCCCGAATGTGGATCAACATAGTTTCCAACAGCTCTAGCCAGTGGCTCATGTAATGCACCCAGCTGCTACTGCAACAGGCTTGGCTCCCATCACCACAGACAGAATCAGCCTCCCCAGGGTCTAGGGCAAGGCTTCCGTGTGGATCCCCAACTCATACCAGGGTTGGGATCAAACCACCTCAGGTGCTTAGAACTGACCCAAACAAACCATGGGGACAAGGCACAGGTCCTCAGAGAGGTTGCCCAGAATGCTTAAGTAAGCACCAGGATATCCAAGTGCTTTGTGGTAAATCTGGCCCAAAGACAGACAAAAAAATGGGAGAAGCCAGGGAATAAACTAATCCAGATAAAAATATGTTCCAAGATAAAGTTGTTCCATACAACCTCTTGGGACCCAGCTCCTGGGAACAGCATCTAGCTGTGTTTTCTTGTGGAACCGGGGCCAGTTCAGTTCACACTGTGTTTGCCTTCCCTAGTTCGTCTCCCCTTCGCTCTGCTTTCCCAGGGATGGTGTCCCTCTAGAGAAAGGCACCACCCAAAACGCCACCAGTTCAGCGTTGCAGAGACCCTAAAATAAGACGAATAGCAAACAGGGACAGAGGAAAGGAGTGAGAAGAGGAAGCACAGGCCAAGCTGTGACGGCAGAGTAGCCAATCTAGTTACCTAGATATTCTACATTCAGAGGAAAGTAACACACATTTTTTGTTGTAGCTTCTATGAAATAGGTAAAATAAAAATAACCTGCATTGCTTCTAAGGAAGTGAAATGTAAGCTAAAAACCAAAGCCAGGTGTTTGTCACGGCCTCAGTTCCCTGTCACACACGCCTTCAGCCCGAATACCTGGTCCATTCCCCGAGCCTCCAAAATCATCAGTCTCTAGTTTTTTTCACGCTTCCTCCATCCACAGCCTGTGTTGGGCAATTGAGAGAACACATTTCAGGGGACTTACATAAACAGCTTTCTTGAAATGTGCTCGAGATTTCTATTACTTCGGTTAGTTCATGTTTATAAAATTAGAGAAAAATGTACTTTAATCTCCACCTGATAGAAGCCTGTATTGCCTACAGTGCAAACCAAAGACATAAGAAACTCTTGGCACAATGAGATCAGAAGCTATTTTTAACACGCAGATTCTTTTGCTTAATGATTAACTCCTGGTCACCTCCTCACCTCAGAAGCATACTGCAGTGCATGGTAGTCTACGGACACATCAAAATAACAAACTGCCCCCCTAAACACAGATGTTCTATTATCAGAAGGTTACAAAGTACACAAAATTTTTCATTTACTTGTATCAGCATGGTGATCTCTTCAACATTGCTCATTTGCATATTATATTACCTAGGGTTGACAAACTTCAGTGGAATATGAAATAACACAGAGAACAGCCAAACCTGAAAACTTTGTTTCTCGAAGCCATTTTAGTTTTTCACTCCTTTCCATGGATTGGGACCCATTTTTTTCAAAGTTTAATGAAAAAGCACCACCTGAGATTCTTCCTACAAAACAGAATTTGGTTCAGTTTGGTTTGCAGAGATATTTGTATTTCTTAGTCTCCCATGTTGGGGCTGAAGGAATGGCATAACCATTAAAGCACTTGCCTTGCAAGCTAAAGGCCCTGAGTTTGATTCCCCAGCATCACATAAAGCCACGCATGGTTGTGCATGCCTGTAATCCCAGCACTCAGGAGGCTAAGGCAGGAGGATGGCTGTGAGTTCAAGACCAGCGCAATACACAGTGAGTTCAGGACCAGCGTGGGCTACAGAGTGAGACCCTCCCTCCAAAAAAAAAAAAAAAGTCTCCCAAGTGATGCTAAGGTTAAGAGCTCATGGACCACACTTTAAATAGCTATGTTTTAAAGGCTGATTCACAATTTAATGTCATTTCTAAATGTAAGTATCAGGCTGCGTCTTGATGACAATCTCCACACAGCACCATTCTGATAGCTACCACCTGCTAGTTTTCACCCAGGGGTAACAGCTTTTTTTAGGAATAAGGGGAAAATTTGAAGAAAACACGGGTTACTCTGCTCTTTCTCTTGCTCAGAAATGCCATGAGAGACTGCACAGTCATCAGTGGCTAAGAGCAAACGGGCAGGTGTGGTGCAGGAAGTAAGACCTTTATCAACCACCACCACTTTTAAGTATAGTCCTAAAAAGTGCTAATCCTTCAAGAACTAGAAAAAATTTTATTCAAGTCTAATGAGTGCAAAAGTCGTAAGTGATTATTATGAAAAATGCCCTGGATATATTACCTTATTCCTAAGAAGGATAACAGAGAAAACAAGTCCTTTTAGATATAATCATCCCTGGAAGGAATATTTACTTCCTATTTATGCATTACGATAGTTCTAGGAATTAATACTATTATTTATAAGCACCATGTATTTATATCATTATTTACAATATTGTTATTTATAGCACTTTATTTCACAGAACTCTGAAAATACTGTACTGATGAGTGTCACAAAATACTACATATACGCCAAATTATTATGTAATCTTTTATTTATGCCTAAAGCAAAAATAAATAGGCCTTCTGACTGCATCACCTGGAATTACTCTGAATTCTTGTTATGTTGCAAGTATGCGACAAACGTTTTGGAAAGCAAACTGAATGCTATGAGTGGTATACCATCTATGAAGAAGATGCCCTACTTTGAGATTTAACAGCAAGGACTATGAGCTTCAAGGCAAAATCTTTCACTTGGATCTAGTCTAGGGCTTTTATTTGCAAATTTTAAGTAAGCCATGATTTGCCTTCTTATCAGCTACTTGAAAGTGCATAAAAATTCATGTTTTTCCTAAAGTGCACTGTACTGGATATTTTATTTAAAATGCACACCTTGGTGGCTCTTATACAGAATTTAACAGATAGATAGTAATTCAAATGCATATTAGTTGCTTTGGAGTTTCTCAATATGAGGTATGCAAGGAGTGGTCATGTAGGAACCTACTAGGTTTTTCAGGAGATAGCAATCTTTTCAGCAAATTTGCTTTGTATTTTCACTTTTAACTATAATAACTAAGCAAAAGAATAGAGGTTCAAAAGTTGTAGGGTAGCATACAGCATTTAATTTAAACAACTTAGTTGACTTTCCACTGAGTATTCAGAAGAAGACTTCTAACAAAGCAAGAATACTGAAAAATACTACCTTGGGGAGCAGGGGGTATTTTCTTATTCAACTTGTGTATCTAGTCCTAAAAATTCTATCAGTGAGGCTGGTACAATTTACTTCTGGGTAAGATAAGAGATAGTTCAATTTAACTACACAGCATAAGGAAACTGGCTAGTGGAGCAAAGTTAGGTAGTGAAGGGAGCACTGACTAACAAAATCAGCCCACCTAATGCTGTAGTCAGAGACCCCAAAATATACAGATGGAAACTGCTAAGGAAGTTGGGGTGACAGTAACTGACGGTTGTCACCTTGGATCCATCAAATTGCTCTGAAATGACTTCAAGTGTAGAGGACCCACCATAACTCAAAAACTGCATTTAATAGTGACAGAGGCAGTAACACTCACACCACAGGCAAGGCAGAGCTCCCCTCGGCAGGAACATGGAAAATCTCTACCATGCTTTATTTTCCCCTGTGCTTTTGCCTATCTTTAAATGAGTATTTTTCTTTCTGATCCTTTCACTTCAAAATAGTACATCGTATCCCCACATAACATGATGTTAGCCATTACTTTGTCGACTTAGGTGTCCGTGAGGCTCTGAACAATCCTGTGTTGTGTATAAGAATGTCTCTCTGGGTATGCACACTAAAAGATAATATATATCAATAAATTCACTACATGGAAAGGAAATCTGCATTTGAATATTTTATTGCATTACTTTATTTCCCTTAGATACAATAAACGCATTTCTCTTCTAATAAAAAATGGTAGTTTTCATTTTTAAGCTACACACTTATATGGATTGCAAAACTGTTACAAATTCCACACATCCTTATGTTTAAATAAATGCACGAGCACTGGGATGTTATAAGGGAATTACAAACCTTGCAAATGTGGCATGAGATATTCATGGTATAGGGTAATCTTACTTCTCATTTAATGTTTAAAACTATTTTTGTAGTGTGGCTTTAGTCTGCAGCAATGAAGTGAAATTTTCTTATATGAAAGTTTCTTTTCATGGAATAAAGAGTTCGTTTTTTTAAAAATCTGCCACCCTTGCATGGAGAACCCTTTGAGGCCAACACCACTTGGTGAAATCCAAGCACAATGGAAAAAAAAAAAAAAACAGCCTGTGGGTGCAACAGTGACACACACAGCAGACAGGGGTGTAATCCTAGTGGTTTCTTCATGGAAACATTTGAAATTCCTCTTAGTGTACATTGAAGATGTTTAGAAATTCTAGTTAACAATAACAAGGAAAACAGCTGTTTCTACTTTGGTACTTTTCCCAAGTACTTTCTATTTATTTTAGCTATTTCCCTTGAGTGCTTCAAGCAGGCCCTATCCTCAGCAACCTGTAATTGAATTCATATAGGAAATAGAGGCGACATTACACATATCCTTGACAAGGCTTGGCAGTTACTTCCTAGATACAGAGCTCTGCTGGGTGCTGAGAAGAGCCGCCAATAACTAGACGTCCTCTCTAGGATGTACTTGGAATTCATCTGAAGGGTCAGATGTAGGAGGCCCAGACCCAGTGCAAAGCCACCAAACCACACTGACAGAAGGTGACAAGCAAAATAGAATGCAACTGTCTAAAGAAATGACCTGTCCAGGAAAAAAAAAATCAGAGAGTACATTCAAGAGTAGGTGCATCTTGGGTCTGATTTTAATGGCAGTCACAGAACTAGATTAAGAGAGAAGTAAAGCAATCCTTTCTAGGTGACACTCAGCACAGAGGGAGCCCATGAAGGCAAATTAATTTCCAATGAATGAAAATAGGATCCCACTGAGTCTGGGATTATTTTAGTCAAACGAATGTGTCCAACTGTTTTGCATTCAATAGAGAAGCAGCATGATTTTGTGCTCAGGTGCAGAGATTCAAGAGTGTAACTAGGGGGCTCTGGGTCTCAGCCATTCCCTGCATATATAATCTTGGGGAAGTTTATTATTGTATGCATCAGCCACTCGATCTTTAAAATAATGCCAATGATATCGTCTATGTTACAGGTCTAAGAATATGCTAGTAAAGAGATTGGTATCACTTCAAGCCCTAGGTTTCTTAGCTATGGTTAGTGGTGGGTTTAAAGAGAGTCAGGGATTTTTAAGCAATGAAAGTATAATAAAGGAGGAATCGGCATAGGCAGACTAAAATTAAATTAAAATTTAATGCATATTAGAAGGCTGAGGCATATTAGTCAGCTCTCCCATTTCCGGACACAATACAGGATGCCCACACCTTAAAGAGAAATTTAACGGGGGCTGCATTCTTGAGGAGAGTCAGCGCCTCAGCTGGTTCTGAAGTAGAAACAGGGTGGAAGGGGATGGCAGAGCAGGGATGCTCAGCCTGTGGTGGCTTGTGGGGCTGGGTTTATGGTCTCTTGTTCCTGGATTCCGCTTGACTCCAGGAAAGACAGGAACCTTCTCTCATTCTCCTGCAATTCTGGCTGAAGACTGCCAGGGTTCTCAAGGCTGGGAGGAAGATCCTCCAGGCTTCCTCAGGAGGCCTTTTGACCACTAATTTCCTTCCATACGTGAAGATAAATCAGAGGTCCCTAACTAGGGGCGGCTAAATTAGGAGATAAGACACAATTATACCCATAATAAAGACTTTACTTTAAGATTTGCTACAATGTGGCCCCTAAGAAGGCACCCTTGTTTTTCCCTGGTATAAAAAGCTTGTAGCAAAAAAGAAAGTGGATCTATTCAGGTTATGAGATGGTCCCACAAGTCTACCTGAGTGGAAATTAATTGTGCCGCGAATCCAGACTCGCACTTAACTGGTCAGCTTGATCAGGGGCTGGGAAGCAGCAGACCAGTGCTAGAGAGGAAGGGGCCGGGGACTGACACAGACCCACTTCCAGAGCTCCATGGTTCACCCAGACAACACACCCGCTGGCATGCTCCAGAAATTCCAAGGTAATTCCTCAAACCAATCAAGTTGACACCCGGAGAACTGTAAATGCCCCATTTTTCTCAATTTCGGACTAAATCATAGCTGGGGTTGAGAATCTTCCTTTTAATAACGTCCCAAACAACGTTGATGTTGCCAGATCTACCTAGCCACAGGGTTAGTTAGGACTTGGGTGTCAGTCAGACGCTTTCCGTAGGAGGCAATGCCTTCCGTCAATTGTTTCCAAATGTGCTCCAAGGCCTGGACAAACCCAATTGGTCACTTCAAGATTCCAGCATTGGGGCTGGCATAGCACAGTGTTTGAAGCACAGAGCCATAGGTTCAATTCTCCTGCACCACATAAACTAATCTGGGCATGGTACTGCACGCCTGCAGTCCCAACACCTGCAAGGCTGAGGCAGGAGGGTTGCCTTGAGTTGGAGGCCAGCCTGGGATACATAGTGCGTTCAGGGCAAGCCTGAGCTGCATGGCAAGATGCTGTCTCAAAAAAAAAAAAAAAAAGTTTCCAGCATCTGTGCTGCATATATTTACAATATCCACTGAGATTACCTGTTTGCCTCCATGAAAATCCACCACCCGCGGACTAAAAAGAAAAAGCATGACACCCAAGTATTTGGTTCAATAAGCTAAAAAATGCCTCAATATTTTCTAATAAAATAAATAATAAAACAATAATAATAAAGTAAATAATGTGGAACAAAATGACCAATAAATTCTTTGTATGAAGTGGCATGTCAAATTTTTCAGAGTCACCGGATGTCAAGTCCATTGAGTGATTGTGGGTGTTGACCTGTGACACATTTCCCATTTCTCCATTCTTCCCACATTGTACCTCTTGGTACCAGCTTCCTCTGGAGTATGTGTTCTCAGACAATTGAAAAAGGGTGGTGATAAAGTATGACTGCCACTCCAGGTTTACTAAGGACCCATCAAAAATCAATTAGTTTGAGGAGGACGAAAAGAGTTTGCAATAGACTTTAATCTTATTAAGAGAAGCCCTATACACAAAGGAAAAAAATTAATGGACTGCATCACACTACTCACCCTGTCTTTTTTGTTCATTTGTTTGTTTTGGAGACAAGGTCTCACTCTGAATTCCAGGCTGATACCAAACTCACGGTGGAGACCAGGATGGCCTTGAAATCATAACAATCTTCCTGCCTCAGCCTTCTGAGGGCTGAGAACACCACCGTGCCCAGCTTATGTGGTGGCAGGGAATCAAACTTGGGGCTTTGTGCCTCAAGCTCTAACCACTAAGCTAGAGCCGCTAGCCCAACACTGTCCATTTACAAGAAAGTCAAAAGACGGGAAACAAGTTGATTGATATCTCATTAGTAAGATTTAACTTTCTTTTCTTTCTCTCTTTCTCTCTAGATTTAATCACTTCATATAATACCTAAGTTTTAGCTTGGATCTTGAATGTCTCCCAAAGATCCATATGCTAAAGATGCCATCAAGGTGACATCATTGACAAGTGATAGAATATTTAAGAGGTGGGGCATAGCAGGATGTCTAAGGCCATTAGAGGGGTGACCCTAAGAGGGAGTGTGGGACCCTACTCCCTTTCTCTCATGCTCCCTGCCCAAGAGGCAAATGTTTTTCTCCCAACAAGCACTCAGTGACATGCTGCCTCTCCACAAGCCCAAAGAAACAGGACCAACTAACTAATCATAGACCAGAAACACCAACATTTCAAGCCAACACACTTTGCTCTTCCTAAGTTAATCAACTCAGGTATTTCCCATTGTGATGAAAAGCTAAATAACAACCTCATTTTCTATTTTCAGCCTTATTAGTTTATAATGAAAATATCAAGTCTTAAGGAAACGAAGAACGATCATTCACATTATCTTCCTTTCATTTTCCCCTCTTCTACCCCTAAAAATAGCTCGCCTGCCACCACCTGATCCAAATCAGTCACCCTTGGCACAGGACTCAGGTCTATATTTACTCTGTAGTGTGGTTGCCATGGATACACTTGAGGTACCAAGCAAGAAGTGAGAGGTTTACCTCATGAAATTTAGTGCAGTTTGTTATATTTTTGGCATGGTCAGGATATTTTGAAAATAAGAGAAGTGACTTGAAGGAATTAAATAAATAGTCTTTATAAACAGAGCCTACTAGTTTGGTCACCTTTGGCTCACTGTGACTTCCTGGGGAGAAATGCTTAGCACTCTGTGACTGGCACTCAGAAGTAGTAGTCTCACGGGTTCCAGTGAACACCTGAGCTTCTCTGGGCACAGGCTGCACGTAACACTTTACCTCCTGCTTACAATAAATTGTCCCTACTCTGCACAGCTTGGTTTAGCATTTCAGCTGACAACACATCACTATAATTGCCTTCCCAAAATCCCATCGAAAATAAATCCTGCACCTTTATTACAATGTGTCCGAACACCTGTGAAACGTATGTGTTTGGCAAACATGTTGAGAAGTTCAGAAATGGAGCAACGGCCTCCGTACACAGAAAGGGAGTGATGGAGAAGTCACATGAGTCAATCCGGTCCATGGTGTAGATAGCAGAGTTCTCACCATGGGAAATAGCTCTAACACCAACCCAGAGGCTAAGAAAGAAAGAGTGGCATGCCCAGGGAGGCACCTAGTGCCCAGAAGGGGGGGAAAAAGGCATAACTAAAGGAACGCTGCTTCTTGTGAAATTAGATTTTACAAATGTTGGAGGAAAAACCATGAAAAAATTATATTTCTGCTTCCAATGTATACAACCTTATGAACCTGAACCGTAGACATAATACATTAACTGTATCACTTCACGCCAGAACAACAAAGGAGACCAAAGTTCTCCTCTTCTATGAGTGCCTGGTAAGTAGTGGTGTGTCATTTTGACTCAAACAGTCAAAGCCAGTATGGCTACAATCCTAAACACTTATGCATGGATAGCAGTCAGCCCCCATGGAAATGCTCAGGTTTAATTCAGCTGTTTGATTAGTAAATTTGACTGAAATGTTGGTTTAGGAACACATTTACAAAATAAGCTTTGATGTTAACTCAGTTTCACACTAAGAATTAGATTTATTCCTTTGTAAGGCATGATTTTGTTCTTTGTGGTCATATCGTAAAAGATTCTGGAAGACAGAGACTGAAGTAAATAATACTGAAGTCACTGGCTTTAATGTATACAAATTTATTGTCTGTTTAATTTGTGTTTTGGTTATTCCCCCCCCCCCCCCAACTTTCCCACTTCTTTTGTTTCCCGACTTTCATCTTCTCTCTCTGATTTCCTTCATCACTAGAAAGTACTTTAGTTTAGCCAGGTGATAGCACTGTACCCAGGAAGTTCCCATGGATACAATATTCATATTATTAATACAACAGCAGCTGACTTGCCTTAAATTCAGAAGAAAGTTTGTAAATTCGGGACTTTAAGTGTTGAATATTTATCAAATTAACACACTAGATTTAAATCATGAAACATAAAATTTCACCATTCAAATGCATCTGAGATCTATTAAAATGCAAAAATCATGGGTCCAACATGAATGTTTTGTTTTCAAGCAATATTCTTAAATAAGCAGATTGTGCAATACTCTTAAATAAGTGGTTAAAATAATCTTGGTGAAAAACAAAATCCCTCTAAATATGACAGCTATAAATACATAAATGCATAAAGCATTCAAGCGTATTAAATTTTATAGAAAATAGTGGCAAGTAAAAACCACTAATAGGAAGGACCACACGTAATATAGAATAAAAATATTTTGTAAAGACAAGCTATCTTTGCTAACAAAAACTTAACAGAGCTTGTATCTCAGCTTTCCATTGCCTTTTTGCAAATATTCTTGGATTTATTTATATTATGTCAGATGATATAAACATGATATCAGAAGACAGGATATGTAGCCAAGAAAAAAGGGCTCTTCTGTGGTGTGAAGTAGCTCACGCTCATCATAGGGGATCTCTTTCTAGCCGTCACCAGTGCCTGAAACCAGGTGGTACCAAATTCTACTCAATATGTCCTTTCCCTCTATGTACATATCTATAATAGGCATCTATAAATTAATAATGATAAAATATAAACAGCAAAACAAAAATAGAATCATTATAACTATAAACTGTTATAAATGTTCTATAGATGTAGTCAGTCTCTCTCAAAAGATTTTATTATATTCTCCCTAATTGATGTGTTGGGGTAAGATCACAAAATGCCTAAGCCATGAGATGCAGTGAAGTGAATGTCAGGGACCTTGTGGTGTAACCTTGGCATCTGACATATGGGTGCTTTGAACACAAGTCTACAGCACAGTTACGCAGGAAAAGGGGATAATTCATATTTCAGGTAGGACAGAGCAAGACAGCACGAGATTTCACCACACCAGTCAGATCAGTGCATGATTTAAAACTTAGGGCCTGTCTATGTCTGGGAATTTTTGATTCTAGTATTTTCGGGGCATGATTGATTACAGCTGACTGAAACCACAGACAGTAAAGACACAGGTAAGGTGAAGTACTGTGTGTTCAGTAGGATGCAGTCATGTGAGGAAGACATTCATTAAGTCACATACACAGAAAAGACCGTACACAGGTTTTGATCCATAGCCCTTTTTTTAAATGAGCAATATCTTTATCTACCTTCAAATTCACCTTGTGCAAAGGAGACAGGAGTTTTTCAGGGTTCAGTTTTGCAGATATTCTCTAAGATTTGGGCTTAAATTTACTTGAATTGAAGCCAGCGTGTTACTTATTAGAGTTTTTCATTATGCTGTGACTTGCACAGATGACAGGTAGAATACAAGTAAGGCCAAAGTACAAATGGATAGAACAGGGGAGAAATCAAGACAGAGCAAGGACACTGCAGGCCGCAACTATCAGAACACATCTTATGAAAGGACGGGAGTGTCGGTGGGTGAGTTTAAAAAAAAAAAACAATTCCAGCATTTAAATACCTTTACACATACATACCTGCATTTACGCAGATGCCCCAAACTAGAACATAAAAAGGGCTCTTCTGTGTCCTCAAACACCTTATCTTTCAGTAAACAGATACAGACAACAGCTAAAAAGTACCAAGTCTTCAAAGACTGTAGAATCCTATCCCAAAACTGAAAGAAAATAGTTCTATGAAGATATTTGTAACTACCATTACAATCTGCCTTTCAAATCCTCAATATCCTTTCCCAAATAATATGTCCGTAGGGCACAGAAGCCCATTCGCTGGGGTGACTTACTCAGTTTTATTTATATTTTACTTATTTTGTATAATATGCATATGAGCAGAGTAGTGGCAGAGGCAAATAAGACACAATCAAAGTCATTAGCATTTACTGAGAGTTGACATGTATCATGCACTTTGCCAGCCACTTAACATGAATGACTCTATGTACTACGCAAAGTCTGTGTATGAATTAGGCCTATTATTATCCTCCTTTTATCAATGAAGAAAGGAAAACAAAGAGGCCGTACTGTCTGAGGTCACAGCTATTAAGTGGTAGAACTAAAATTAAAGGGAAAAAGAGATAGACATACTGAATTCAAAACAAAACCCATAAAGTAACACATGCTATGTTAAAATACTATTTTGGATGAAGTGCGATAGAAAACTTTTTGTATATAGTTTTATATTTTTCTGAAATATGTACGAGATTATTATAACCAGAAATGAAAAAAGAAAAGCCTTAAATAATAAGATTAAAACACTATATCTGAGGGAAGTAAAGAATAACACTGAGTAACAAGTTAGAAATTTATGTCACCTGAAAAATGAAGAAAGATCATAGAATTAATTTTTCAAATCAGAATGCATGTTTCTATGATCATCATAAAATCATAAGTCTGAGAAAATCTAAGATGTAAGCTTTGAAAAGCCATCAGATTACTTCGGAAAAAAATTAAAAGAGAAATTCAGGTCTTCAAAAAAGTTATAGAGAAATTCAAATTCCAAGCTTGTATGTGGTAAATCCCATCAAAAATGTTTAAAATGCCATTTTCTTTTAAATTGTGATGGGTAAGGGACACAGATCAATGCCAATTCTAGAGAGCTGAGGAAAAGTATTTGCTTCATAACGATTCTAGGCAGGGTTTTGGAATTAAATTGGTGGCAGTAATCATGTTGTTATTAGTGTAATTGCTTTCTGACATCTGTTTCACTATCATAATCAGTTCTTTGATAATAGCAATGACATGAATAGTATACATCTAATCAGTAATATTCAATGCATCACAAAAATAAAAATGAAATTATATGCCAATTATAATACCCCTCAACAACTTTTTCCCAACCAGACAGCATCATATATATGATACATAGAACAATAATGAGACTAGATTAGTCTTCGCCCTCTTCTCACAGTATTTATTTTTTAAAAATGTATGATGTCACATAAATTAGAAGGTTTTTATGAAACAGGCTTTTGATAAAATGGCAATAAAATATCCATCTTTTGGCTCAATGTATAATGATGAACAATTGCAAATTAGTCAGTCTTCCATTTTTTGGACTGCCCAATGCCAGCCACTTGAAGGACGAAGGTTTATTATTATGGTTCAGTTTCAGAAATTTCAAGATCGCACCCTGAGACCCACACAAACACATCTCCAAGTCTGTGTTGATGATCTCCTAAGTGTCTCAAAAGCCAGCCAAGTTGACAATAAGACTATTCATCATGATTGGTTGATAAATTGTGTTTCTATTACACTGTTATCAGTAGGGCTCACCATTCAAATTAGTTTGTTTTGGAACTGTGAAGTTATTTTTTCATAAAGCTAGGTTTAACTTAAATAACAACATGACAAAAAAGTATCTGATCATGTCACCACAACTAGTGACCTGTTTAAGTCATGCAAATTTTCTGTGTCGCATTTGTAAAATGAGAAAATTGGACCAGATAGCCCCAAATTCCTCCAGTTTCAATGTGGCAATTTTATCAGAGAGCTGCACGCTTACCAAAAGCTTACACTCCTAAATTACCAGCTAATGGTATTATCCACCTTTCTCTGCAATCAAATAAATAATCTTTTTTGTTGTTGTTGTATTACTTTGCTTTAATCCTAACAAATTTCTACTGTGAAAAAGTTTAGCATTTCACAACTGCTTTTAGACATTAACCCTTAGCCCAAAGCTCACTGCTAAGCCAGGTCATCTCCAACACAGTTTCTGAAAAGAAAAAAAAAATGCTGCATTTGATCAGAAAAGAAAAAGCAGGGTCATGAGTAAGTACCTGAGGGTTATCAGACAGAGGGAGCAGGTAGAGGGCGCACAGGCAATTAGGGCTATGGGACCTCAGAACTAAGAATTTAGCTAGCCACGTAACTAGAATGACTTACAATTACATAAAAACTTTAACAAAACTCTAAGAGAAACAGGGGTGGGGGACCTGAGGACTGCTCAGCACAGCTCACTTCCTTAGTCATCTAACATAAAACCCTAGACAAAGAGCCTCTAAGCTATCCCGCCTTAGGAGCCCCTCCTACTTAGGGAGAGCTTATCCCCTTGGTCCTTAACTTTGAAATCATTTACACGTTTTGCAACTTGCCTCCTTTATCTGCAAATTTCATTCCTCAACAGTATGAGGCACCAACCCAGCACTACGCTAACAGTTTGGGGGGCTCGTCCAGGATTTTCCAAGGAAGTAAGTGAAACTTACTACCACCTACAGCATTTTGCTTTCACTGCATGGCTCCTTGACTCAGACAAAATATCGGGACCCTGTCAACCAGTTAAAAATGCTAAGTGCAGCAGCTGACCTTAAGAATCGGGGGACAGGTTTCACCAGGACGGACCTGACTAATTTTCCTTCACTCCTAACATTGGGAGTGCTGGTCTCATTACTTCCTGTGTTTGTTTTTGATGCATCCCATCTGCCGGTGAGGAAGCAAACTCTACCTTGGAGTACTCAGCTTGTTAGCTGACAATCTTCAGGGAGGCATCTCCACTAACTGTTCTAACAATAATAACTAATAGACATTGGAACAGACAAATCACTCTGTCCTGAAATCTTGCCATTGACTTTCACCCACAGAGCCCCATTACCTTATTTTATTTCTAAGGGAATGCTAGGCAGTTAGGCAAAGGGAAACTGTTTTTCTTAGAGAGGCAGAAACTATCCTTTTTTTTTTTTTTTTGGATGTTTGTCCCTAAAGTGGCCTTTTGGCTTGTTCAAGGAATACCCCAATTCCAGGAGTCAACAGCAGAAGGAGTCACTGTTCTTGGGCCTGCAATACAGATTTCTTTATAGGAAAGTCCACGAAACGATGTTAGGAAACCCAATGAATTTGATGGTAGATGGAGACAGAGGCAATCACTGGAGTAACTAGCATGGCTAGTTGGCCAAGAGCCCTTCCTTCTTACGATTTTCCTCCAAGGCACTGCAGCTGCCTCAGCAACTGCTTCCCTCTTCTGAGTATTCTAGCCTCTTAACCCAATCTTGAACTTTCAGTCCCTTGTCGGCCATCACTATCATGCGCTTCTTCATTTGTGTTTTTGTTTTTCACTTAGCCTGGCAAGAATTTCAAAATACTTATCTCTATATAAATTTGGGAAGACTCAACTTTTGGCTCATTAGGGGCAACTTCAGATGTCTGTTGACATAGTGTCACTATGCAGCAGGTGCACGACTCACAGTCCTTCTTGTGTCAGAAAGTCAAGAAGGGTTGTCAGTCCCCCAACTGAGGACCACATCAGGAACCACATCAGGGAACACTCTGATCATTAGGAAGTCTAAAGAGAAGAAAGGGACACCACTGTTTCCTGATGTCATACAGGTGGATAACAAAGAGTCCAAGAGTTCTACAGAAGTGACTTTCCTGAGTTGTATTTTCAAGAACAAGGGGGCAATGTGACCTCCAATTTTAAAGCTTCTTCTGTACTCAGGCCTGTTCTCAGTATCCACAAGGAAACGGAGAAAAATAGCCTGCAAAAGGAAGTATAAATTAAACCAATCTGTAGTTGGAATGATTTCGTAAAAGGCAAGGAAAATGGACAGAAGTCCCTTATATGCAGCTCTTTTTCACCCTGAGGGATGATTTAAAGTTTTATTACCAGGTATTAAGAAGAAAAAAAGTCTCCGGGACCTGGATCTCTCATTAATAACCTACTAAATGCTTCTAATTCTGTTTTCTAAAACTGGATAGAGAGAATGAACAAAGAAGAAAATAGAAGCCAGGACAAAAAGGATGCAGAGCTTTGAGCTGCATTAGGAGGCAACCAAGTGTTACCTGGTCATATTTTCCTCAAGGATGGGATGTTAACTAGTGTCATGTTTGTCAGCAAAGACACTGGAAGAGAAACTGTCCTACTGTTGGTTGACCTGAGTCACTTTCAATGAATAGCAAAACAGGACATTGAAGTACTTACTATTTCAACAATACAAGAGCCTATAATCCTGAGCATAGATTGTTGTTCCTGGAATGAAGGGGCCCAAAGATCCAGTGAGTACCCAACCTGATCATCACCATGGTTGGAACAGAGACTCAGGCACCAATGGATGTTGCTGGAAAACCACAAGCTTTCGCATCGATAATGAGGTGGTTTTTTTTTTTTTTTTTCTGTTTCTAATCTACCATTCTGAGCAATTGGCTTTGACCTATGTTGGGTCATGGGTACCAACAGAAATCCAGAGACCAAACACTTTCCTCCTCTTCAGTGTTGATTGTGAGATTGATTCTTACCCATTACTCTCTGGTAATGCCAAAGTGTCCAGTCCCCATATTTCTGGATAGTCTCAAGGGGATTGAAGTGACCTAACTTTGATAAATGAGGCCAATGTACAATATATGGGTGATTTTGCTTGTCCTCTTTCTCTAACACAAACTCAAAATTGTTTGGTCCAGACTTTAAATGTCCTTGTTGACAGGTGATATTGAGTCTCCAAGTCTAAGGCTCAATTGCTATCCCAACAAATTTATTAGGTAAGGTTTAATTCTAAGAAATTGAACTATTTCAGATGAGCCAACTAACCCTACCTACCTCTAGCACCAGAAAGCAAGGTGGTGCTTATCTAGGTAAACAGGCTATTCTCAGCTATGGGTCCCCATCTGAGGCTTAATGATTGTGCCTCTCTATGAGTTTCTAAAATAAAAGAATGATCAAATGCCTCTTTCTTGGGAGCAAAACTTACAATAATCCTCAAAGCTTTAGGACCACGAAGTATTTTAGGACTACAACACCTTCTATAGGATGTGAAATGTGAACATCAGGACATGGCTTTCAGGGTCCTTTCCCAGGTCTGAGATATACTCTAAGAATTGTATGATGCCTATCAAGGCAGCCAGACTCAGTATCCCAAAGACAGCTAAGATGTTTTGGAGTAATAGCTGCATCTGTTCTTTTAGTAAGAATCCCTTAAGATGGCTTTGATATTTCTGTCATCTGTCTTCACTCCTCATTAAGAGATTTTTCCTATTAGAATTTGAAGGATCTTCTCTCGATCATATTATTTTGCTTCTCTATCCCGAGCTCAGTTTTTCTGATCTGGAGGGAGATAACACTGATATTGTTCAGGATTGTCTCACAACTATTAAACTGATTTGTAGTAGCCACCTGTGCTTACGGGGACTTGCAAGGCCAGCCTCTTGATAACCCAGATGCAATCTGGTAACTGACAGCAGCACATATGTAAGAAGAGATGAAGGACAAACTAGCTGTGATATCATTTCTTTTACAAACTTTCCTGAGACCTGACCTTATCCTGCAGGGACCTCACCATTTATAGGATGAATTGACTGTTCTGACTCACATTTCACAGCATAGTAAGAGCAGGTGAGGAACAATATGCACTCATTTTAAATATTTTTTTATTTCTATGTGATCATGTGGATATTTGAAAAGAAAGTACAGAAGAAAGAAACTAATGAGTAGATAAGAGGAGATACAAAGAAAGATATGGGGAAGAAAATATTTTTAATAAAAGGATAAAAGAAAGCATTAAGGATAGAAAAACTGCCTGGTGAGATATTTGTGCAACTTGAATTAAAATAGAGAGATAAGGACAAAAAGAAGGAAGAAAAGGAAAGTTTGAGTTAAGTTCAGGAAGTGTTTGAGAGATGAAATGTGAAACGGAAGTGAGCATGGGAGACTCTTCTGCTTGTGTTGCGCTTGTTGGTTTTGTGACTTAAGAATTTTCCTTCTAAATCTCTTCTTGGCTCACATGTAGCTACAGACCTGTGACACTGACTCTCAATTTTCAGTTATTTGTGCTCCATCTAGAAATCAGAGAAGAACTCGACAATCTTCTTTAAAAAACCAAACTCCCCAGTGAAACAAATAACACGAGTGACAGCATCCTCACTGTGTGGGGGCCTACTCTTTTGTTACCCAAGTTTTAGAAACCGTCAGCTGGATCCATCACTCTCTCATAAGCCTTGGAAAAGAGAAGCAGCCATGAAAACCCACCATCCTGAGAAACCCAATCACTCGAAAACTGGAAATAGCTGTCTTAGCCCACTTCAGTTATTAACCTCACCACACCATCGCCATGTATCTTGAGTATTCTGTTAACCCAAGATATGGATCTGGGTGATCCCATTCTTGGCAGCCATCATTATGGTGCCCTTGGGAAATTATTTCCTTGTTCATCCAGGCTAAATACCCCTAGTTATAAAGCCTTATTAGTCTCCTTCTTTAGGAACCCTTCCCAGAGAGCGGGAGCTAAGCTCCCTCTGTTCTTATTTTTGAATAAACCACATGCTTTACAATTTGCGCCTTTCCTCTACAATTTCATTCTTCAACATTGTGAGACATGATGCTGTTATTACAGTAACTGTACATTACTAGAAATTTAGCTCAAATTAGGGTCTGCCTTCAAGTAGTCCCCCATCAAGAAGTGATTAAAGAAAAAAATTCAACTTCTTCTCTTTAAGCTCCAGAAAAGTTTTGATTTTTTTAAAGTTCTAAATGGCTATTTTTAAATACATAAAAGCAAGAGAATATTGATTCAACCTGCATCACTATACGATATGAATACAAACTCAGCCTTGAGGCAAAAAAAAAAAAATCTAAATGGAGATACATTGGAAGTCTACATTCTGGAGAGCACACTCTTACACGGAAATAGCAGTCGAATATCAATATAGATACTTACACAAGAGCAACAGCCACCATTGGTGAGTGGGTACTAAGTTCCAATGAAGGTACTGAGGGTTTTTCATATTTCTTATTTTAAACCTCATAAAAGTCTTTTGAGGTAAGCATTCACAACAAAACTGAGAAAATGGAGGTGAAGCAACTCTCCAAGATCCCACTGTTAGTGGCCCATGAAACTAGGAATCACACCTAGGTCATGCATGCAAGCTGACCATGACCTTTCCCTCTTTGTTTCCGAAAGTGGCAATATTCAGTACTTTATGAAAAGCTGTGGCTTAAACTTGCAAAATCAAGAGTCATTAAAATTCACTTAATGGTCTTCACAATCTAGTTTGCATTTGTCGCCATTTTTCTAATCAACCAGATCAGTACAATCAGCCATTATATCATGCTTATTTATCTTCGAATTCCCGTTATATAACCGCCATGAAAATAAGTTTAATTAAGTGAAACTTAAGTAGAACGTTTTAAGCAGGCTGCATTTGGGTAGACTTTCACCATTTCCAATATTGAATGATGACTATGAGAAAAACGCCAGTTGTGTCTAATACAAGACATATAAGGTGTGATCATAACATACAGTGAATTTTTAGAATTTTTAAAAAGTACTATAGTAAAAGACATATTGTCATTATAACCTCTAAGAAAAGCCCCTCTTGCTTTGAACACACTCTCTGATTCTGGTCATTATCTGAAGTGGTTCTGGAAGTCTTTCTCCAGGAGTGACTTTAAGACGAAAATATGGCAAATGCTGCTGCCAAGTGCTATCCGAAAAAGGAGACTCCTGAAAACATAGTGTCTCCTCTCTTCATTCACTTCATTCACTAAATCTGGCACTGTGTGACTTCTGACTGGTATTCACATTCAAAATGACCGTGAGTGGTGAGCATTTTAGATCATTTCAGGACACTGAGGCCATCACAACAGTGCAACTGAAGACACTCTTGAAAAAGAGCTGAACTAGTTCAGGAAATGACAAGGATGCAATGAACATACAAAGCAGAGAAGTGTACTTAGAGGAAGACTAAAGGCCTTGTGTATTTTACTAGAATATACTTTTAATTTGACTATTTACTGCATTTTATCATACCTCAAAATGAATGTGACTTATACATGGAATATAATAAATTAGTATAGTTGAAAGTTCTGTTTTCTGGAGTCAGTTGATACTGTCTATGCTATATATCAGGAGTCATTACAGGTAAACTTCTGAATTTATAAAGTGCTAGAGCTCGGATTTTGACTGTCCCTCAAAAGTCCATGTGTTGAGGCTTTCATTCCCAACTCCTGGCACTACTGGAAGGTGGTGGAACCTTCAGGAGCCGGGGCTTCCTGCAAGGAAGCTACACCGCTGAGAAGCCTGTGAAGAGACAGCCTTCTCTCTCTAGTTTGCTTCCCAGTCATCATGAGGTAAGCAGCTCGGCTTCTTCCTGCACTTCTTTTCAGGACATATCACATCAACAAAAGATCCCAAAGCACTGGGCCAAAGTACCATGGACTAAACCCTCCAAAACCGTGAGCCAAAATAAACCTTTTCGCTCTTTGAATGATTGCCTCAGGTATTTTTTTGTAGTAATAGAAATCTGACTAGCATATCACATAAACTGTACACATCAAAAATAAACACTTTTTCAGGTAACGGTTTGAAGATTTTTCATGAATTTCAAGTGATTTTATAATTAAATCTGTTTATTGGAAAAGGATGCAGTGGAACAGCAATAACAAAAAAAAAAAATCCATGTTCCTGAAAGAAAGGTTTTAAAAGTAAATGGCAGTATTATGCAATGAATGTATGTATTAAAACACAACCTGTTATCCCATAGATATGCATAACATCAAAGTTTTAATGTATCAGCTTAAAAAATGTTAAAGCAATGTTGATTCTCTAAAGTCAATGGTACAACTAATTTAAAACTCACCTATAACGAATCAAGAAAATTAAGATTCTGTAATTGACAATGATCAAGGACACTTATTTACACAAGTAGTTGGAAAAACAGTACAGAGAAAGTTCAGTACGTAATTGGCTGTTACACAGAAAAAAGGTTAAATTTGAATTTTGGAATCCTAGGCTCAAAACCTATTCTCATTATGTATATAACCTTAGGTCAATTAATTTCATAGAACTTCTACTTTCTAGCCAGTAAAGTCAATGAATTGAAATGAAGATTAAATGAGAAATCATATGCAGGTTAACATTCTTAATCCAAAATTCTGAAATCCAAAATACCGTATCTAAAACATTTTGAGTGCTAACATGATAACACAAGTAGAAAATTTCATATCATGAAACTTCGTTTTATGTATATTAGTATATAAAATATAGATTTACTTGGAGGCTGTATAAGAAACATAAATTGACTTTCTGTTTAGATTTGGATCCTAAGATATCTCATTATATATATGTAAATAATTTTCAAATGCTTTAAAAAATTCAGAATCAAATACTCTTTAGTCCCAAGCATTTTGACAATCAAGAATCAACCTGTAGATGGCTTAAGTCACCCTAATTTGCACTTTACAAAATTATTTCAACATCCCCTTAAGTTATGAAAACTATAACAAAGTAATTTATCTTTTTTACTAGCCCTTAAATATGCCTAATTATGGAGATAAAACGTTTTATTTAGGATTATATATGCATATGGCATGTTATATAGATTGATAGATTTCTATTAAAAGTTGAAATTATTGAATGATAAAATAATTAAGAATTTATGCTGCTATTTCTTTTAATTTAAGTGAAAATTTTTTAAAAAATCTATTCAAGAAACACAAGTAAGCATTTGAATTCTGAAAGTGTTACTCATTCATTGAATTGTAAGTATTTTTTTTTCTCATTTTACCAACACGCAAGCGATAGAGTAAATAGTTTTTTGCTAGTGACTTCTTATAAATATCTAGTCAGGCTAAGTATTAAGAATCTGAAATGAATAAGAAATAACCTAAACCAAACAAAAACAAAAGCTATGGTTTGATTCATGGAGAAACATGTGACAAAGCAACTTACATAGACAAACTATGATAAATGACCCAACAAGTTCAACTACATGCTGAAAGATCACTGCAGACCAATGCACATTTATATTCTACGTTAGCACTTCCACATGTTTTATTAAAAAAGTCATTAATATTGCAATTTTTTGCTTTGGTATTTGCAAAACATTACAGGCTAACATGTATAATTTATGAAAACTCAAGTTACTACCTTAGGGTGTATCCATAAGTATTGTGAAATTATCAGAATCTAGCCTTTGCCATGTCCTTTGCTGTCTTTTATCTTTTTCCCAACTCATTCATTTATCTCTGCACAAAATTTACACACACACACACACACACACACACGAATACATACACAAGAATATGGGGCAACGCTCCAATTATTAAGAAAAACAACCTTTCACTTTATCCTGAAAGATAAGAAGAGCTTGTGGTTTTAACTTTTGTTCATTTTGTAATTTGAAACTTACATAATCTTGGTATTTTTTTTTCCTTTTTTTTTTTAACCTCAAGCTAGTCTGGAATGTCTTTCTGGGTCACATGTTACAGATGGTAACAGTCACTTCTTTCAGTCCTCAAACAATTTTATAAAACAACTGCTGATAAAAATTCCAGCTCACCTAGATGAAAGTATCCGGGAAAATAAATAACTTTTTTTTGTAAGAATTTACAGTTCCCTAGAGACACAAGAGTTTCAAAGGTTTTTTTAAATAAAAGAATAATTTGACTTTTACTTCCTTGATACATACAAGCTTAGAAAATTCTTATTTCATAAATATTTGCTGAACAACCAGTATATGTCAGTTATGGGATTTTTTAAATATAAAAATCCATCTTCACAGCAGCCTTAAAATAATTACATTGTAAAAATAATAAAACCAATCAGTGATTGCCAAGAAAAATAATCATTTTTCTTGAGCTTATTATTTGAATTCCTGCTCTTCCCACTAGACAAAGAATAATGAAATCCTCATTGTATTTCCTGAAAGGTGGTATGCCAGCACCCCTCCAATAAAGTCTAAACCTAAACACATTATTTTAAATATTCTTTTTGTTTGTTTTGTTTTGTTTTTAAGACAGGGTCTCACCTTGCAGTCAAGGTTGGTCCTGAACTATGTAGCCCAGGCTGGCCTGGAATTTACAGCAATCCTTCTGCCTCAGCCTCCTGGGATTATAGGCATGCACCAACTAGCCTGGCTTATTACTTTAAATATGCTTTTCTCGAATACAGCCATAAATTTCATAACATATGACAGCCACTTTGCAGTCTAGACTTAACTGATAAAATAAACGGAGCTCTTTCAATTTCCCTGTTGCCTCTTCAGATGCAATTCTCTTTCCAACAAACTTTATCTTATTCGAGAGATTTTTCATGGATTTAAGACTTCGGGTTACATAAAATATAATAAGGGTCTAAGTCTTAATTAAATTTTTATTAAATGTCACAGACATTTTATTACGCATGATGAAAGGAAATCTTCTGAAAGTCAAGCTGCATTTTGGGCGGGCTGTGATCATATTCTTGGAGACAAGAATCCCAGCCCTGTTTCTTGTATATGTAATATCACTGTTTACTTCCCAGTTTCCCGTCCATCACCAGGCTGCTCCTCTCATTCCTATAAATACGCTCAATTCTCCAGTTTTCACCAAACCTTCTCTTCCCCTCTGCTCACTTCCTGCCTGCCATTTCTTCTCAAGCCATGTTGTGGAAAAAGATTAGAATATTCTCGACTTCCTCATGAACCCACTGTGATCCAGTCCCAGCAGCCCCCATTCCTCTGACCCCACCAGTCCCATCACATGCTCAGGTGACCCTATCCTTGCCAAATCACAGCTACTTTTTTTTTTTCTTGCTCCAGTTGTTCTATTTTTCTTACTACCAATTGGCTACCATCTCTTGGTAACAGCTCCTCCTAACTCCCGGGCTCTGTTCTCAGTTTACCCTTCCCAGATAACTTCTGTAGGGCTCTAACCTTTCTCTGCATATTCCTGCTCCCTAGCTGCTCATTTTCCAGCATTACTTGTGTGTTGACAGTTTGAGATCTTGAGCTCATCTCAGACCTCCCTGCGGGCCCAGACCTGTGAGAGCTGGTGTCTTCACTGCGGTGTCCCATGTACTCAACAAGTCTAAGGTGGACCTTATTTTTCTATTCCCTAAATCATCTGGAGAATTTGGAAAATTACTTTAGACTTCTTCCATTTATCTAAAGCCTTCACCACTATGTTCTATCTTTATAATCGAAGGGTCTGTAATTTGTCTACGTGCCGATCTACTCTTCCTACCTACTGCTCTCCACACCATGGCTAGGAACCTTGTTATGAGAGCCATTAAAGTCGATCATTCAGCTCACACAAATTCACTATGGGTCATCTGTTACCTGCAAAAGAGTATTCAACGTCAGCTGGGTACTGGAGACCATTCCTAGTCTTCCACATGCTCCCCAGTAGCAACAGCAGCCCCCAAGGATCCTGCATCTCTCCAAGAATCCCCAAGGATCCTGCAGGCTCCTGACTCCAGGCTGTCTGCCAGCTCTGACTGCTTTCTAACACCTCCACCTTCCCAACTCTGGCCCACATTTCAACCTCACACTCACATTATCTACTCTCACATTCCTAATTTTCTGATTCAATAACAGATATTGTGCCTCTTTATCTTTCCCTAGAACACACACACTCCCTCACAGTACAAACTTTTACTGTCCTATGTTCAATATTACACTGTAATCCCTCCTTCGCAAGAACTATATGCTTTTCTAAGTTCTAGGGTAAAATGCTTGGCACAGAGATCACATTCAGCAAATGTTTGTCTAGCGACTAAGTGACTGTCCCAAGACTTAAGCGTCACGATCAATGCCAACTCCACGACATACGTATTTCAATATAGTTCACTCTTCTTCATCATTTTGAATAACTATATATTGAGCTAATTTCTTTCAGGATATAAGTTGAATCCTGTGGGCAATCTGAATATATTAAAAACTATATTACCCTCTGATAATATTAACAATATATTCACCGATGTGTACTAAAACATCGGAGGCCGTACACACAGACAGATGCAGGTGGAGATGGAGCCAAAGGGAACTGTGGCTTAGTTCTCAGGACCCACCCATCTCTTTCGAGCAGTTCTTTTCCAAAGTCTTTTCACCCTGTTCTTCCGTGTCTGCTAAGCTTCTCCCACTCACATACATTCAATTTCAAAAGCATCAAACATTGCCCATACACTCTTAGTGACCTCTTACTGTTCTTGGTCAAACCAGTCTTTTCCCAGTCTGTTTTCTAGTCGGTTTGAATCTGGAACTATCCCTATCTTGTAACCACACCTGTTTCTCCAGAGACGTTAAATAGGAAGGTCATGGGTAACCACTGCTACTCAGATGACATTTACATTTTCTGAAATACATTACCTAAACCCAAGTAAATAACTAAAAGTTATTGACCACTGACCCATTCGTTTTGGAAGCATTAATGCAGGAACAATGAGGTGTATTGTTACACTCAAATACGACAGTGAAGCATCTACCTCCATTAGCTACATACACAGCAGCTACTTCAGTTTAAATGCTAATGCTATGGCAGGCTGGAGGAAAAGGCAAAATATAACATGTTCAGAAAACTTAATATTTAAAATGTATCTTTATGTCGACACGTCTTGCCTTCCACTACTAGATGAAATTTAAGGTTTGCTTTTATTCTTACAAATGTACTGCTTACTTTTTCAGACAAATTCACCAAGAAACAGGCGGCACTTAGGATTTCTTTATAGATAGAGCATCATTATAAAAAAAAAAAAGTTCACTTGGCATCCAGGAGTGTTGTGTAATCTCTACAGCATTTCGTGTTTCCCTATAAGCAAGTATATGTTAACAAGGTCAAAGTGTCACTTTCCTGTTTCACAGTGGATGATAGCAGAATTTTACTTTCTGTCCTCAGTCTTTGACGAGGAAAGAAAGTTGTTTCAGAGGGGGGCGGGAAGGGAAAAAAAAATAAGCTATTTCTGGGGGCCATAGATCATTTTACAGAATATGAGTTTGTTAGAAAACAAGTTCCTTGAGTGTTCTTTTAATGCGTGTTTTACTGGAATAATGTTCTCCAAATCCCGTTCTTGCTGCAGGCTCTTAACTGGGTGAGGAGCAGGATTGTACATAAGTGAAACATTCTGCATTCCAGGAGGCAGTCACGCAAGTCGCAGCCTGCTGGTGGTAGCAGCCAGCACCTCAGACCGGAAGCAGCTACCTGACAGTGAGCAGGCGGCCCTCAGCAGCTCCAAGGGCCTGAGGCTTTTCTAATCCTTCACCATTCCACTGTAAGTGATTATTGCTCCAGGAAACAAGACAGGGCTTTATCTCTGACAGTATGAAATGTTGAGATAATAATTAATATTTAATAGCTTTTAATTATAGGTTGCTCACCATTCTGAGGGAAGTTCCATTCTCGTGTCTGCCCTATTTTTTGTTTCAGGCTGCTCTCTCTCTCAGCATGCCCCCCCCCCCATTTTTGTCAGAAATCTGACCAAACCATTGACAGGAATATTGCACAGAAGTTCTATGAAAAGACAGCTAGTTTTATTCCTACGTGACAGACAACGAAACAAGAGGTTCAGGGGATTCATCTTTTGGCCAAATTTTACAAAGTAAATAAATGTCAGAACCAAGCTTGTGACCAAGTCTGTTAGGACTCAAAATATTCTCTTAGCAACTAGAGGCCAGCTCAATGCTGTCCTGCCTAGGAGCCTTTCCCACCCCAAGCCCTGTCACTCCAGCCGGTCACACCTCTGGTGAGTTACTCTGTCCCTCGTCCCGGACTCCTGCGGTGGAAAGTGCAAGGCACTCCCCTTGTGGGCATGTTCCTCTTCCTTGCCAGTCACAAGCCTTAACCACAGAGCCAACCTTTTTAAACAACTCACACACTGAGCCTTGAAGTTCAATTGACTTAATAGAAATACCATCCAACTGCAATTGCCTTGGTAAGTGAAAACCGGGCAAACTGAACTTCACGAGGCAGTTTTAGTTCATACCACAAAATTGTAGCATTTGTTCGTTTGGGGACAGGGTTTTGCTCTGTGGTCCAGGCTGGTTCTGAATTCACTGTGCAGTCCAGACTGGCCTTGATCTCAGAACAATCCACCTGTCTCAGCTTCCTGAACGCTGTGATTACAGGCAGGCACTGCCACACGTAACTATGGTGGTGCTCAGGGATTGAACACAGGCCTCACACTTTTTAGGGTAGGTCTTCTAGTCAGTGAGCTATGTTCTCCCCAGCCCAAAACTGTCACTTTTTTAAAGCACATTTCACATGTTACTGTAACATTTGGAAGTGTTCGAACCATTTACGAAGAATATGAAAAAAATATGAATAACTTACCGTGTCAATCAGCATCTTATCCTTATGACAAATACCTGTGGCAATTAACTTATAATAAGAAAGGTTTTTATTGGCTCACAGTAATAAAGGGTCTAGTCCATGGGAGGACAGACATCCCATGCTGTCAGGCTCTGCTGGGGATGTTGGTTGGCAATGGCTGTGTTGAGCACAACTTCTCACTGCATGGCCTCCTAGAGCCAGAGACCAAGAGGAGGAGCTAGGCTCCCACTGTCCCCTCTAGGAAAACATCTCCAGTGACGTAAATACCCTCCATGAGGCCTTGTCTTTAAAAGTTCTACCATCTCCAAATAGTGCTACCCTGGGGGACTGAGCCTTTACCACATCATACCAGGTAGGACACTTGACATGAAACTAGAGCAGGTTCAAGTTCATCTGCAATAGCTTATTTTACTTCTAATAAATAGAGCATCTTGTAGCTCCTCTCACATTTCATTTAAACATTGTTGATTACTTATTACGTAATTAAACAGGTGAATGAATTCATGTACCTTTTAGAGAGAAGATGGACCTTTGTGGGCTCTTATTCAATAAGTTGACACTCTTAGATTGAGAACCTGCTAATTTTCTCAGTGTCATGTTTGAAATTTAGGTATATCCCTTTTCTTAATTCTAATGATCTGGAAAACCACACTGAACAATAGCATTAAATAAATGAAGTGAATAAGCATTGGCTATGAAGCAGCTTTTGTTTGATTTTCTTTTCTTTAACACAGATTAGTGGCCCACCAAGAGCTGCAATGCCTCATACGCTAAAGACAAAATCTTCTTCATTGTATTCTAATGTCAGGAGAGTTTTTAACACAAGAAAAAATTAAAGTGATGATTGGAATTTCGGGGTACAAGAAAAGATACCAAATAAAGCACAGAGAAACATTAAAAAATAAAACTCAGAGAATATAATACATAAGATGAAAAAGAAGTAATAAATTACTTTAAGCCAACAGAAAAAAAATCACAATCACAGCTTTTGTTTTTCTGGGAATGCCAGCTGATGTTCAAGATTTAAAATGTGTTATTCACTGAAATTACACTCTGCCAAACAAACTTATGCAGAATAATTACTTTTTTTTTTTACAAAACCAGGAAGAAAAACATATGGTCCCCACACTCACATATGTTGATAGGAAAAGTTATACATTAAATAATTATACAAATAGCAACATAACTGAAATGCTAGCATGCTTTCTACCAGGCTCTCTCAGTGTTAAGTAGCAAACAGAAAAAGAAAACTGGATTTTCTGATTTATGTAATTAGGAAACCCAAAGTTGTTCTATACATGGATTTAGATTTCTGTCTTACCAATGCAGAAACTCTCTGAGGTAAGAAACACATCTTCTCTCTCCCAGAATACATATGGAAGGAATAATTGTCCTAACAGGGCTCAAGACAAAGGGATATTTCGATCTGCTAACTTTGGGACATATGCTGAAGTGCTTGGGGACTGGGACATTATCAAAAGAGGCCCAGGAGAACAACCAACAGCCAGTGGGAGGACATTCCTTTACCAAGGGGTGGTTATGGCACCAGAGGGAGGGAAGAAACATTAGGCAGATAATAATATCACATGTTCACAGCATATAATTGCTGTGGAAGACAAGAAGAACGTTGAAGAATATTTCAAGAACAACAGTAAAGACAGAGACAATACTGAGAGAATTGTGCTAAGTGGATAACAAAAACAAATTGTCCCATACATACATATTGGGCAAAACAGTTAAAACTTGATCAAATGAATTAATTTAGGATGCTGAAAAGTGTCCACTTGCATCCCTGAATTCAGTACTAAGAGATCTTCTGGACTCTTTTGTGGCAATACTAATAATAATGTTTAAAAGGCCACACATTAATCTATGTCTTAAAAATACATTTTTGATGTCTAATTTCAGGAAGCATTTCCCAGAACATTTCATGACTCTGTCCCTAACTTCTATTTCATTGTTTATCTATATACTCTTTTGAGGTATGACATTATAGGCAGCAAACAAAATTAATGTTAATACTTTATCAGACAATTCAAAGCTATTGGGATACACATAATTACAGAACATTAAAATATTATAACTTTAAGGTTTTTAAAATGCTATTACAATTGACAAAGCTCAGAAATTTGAAACTACTTTTGATAAAACTGGTAACAGGAGTCATTTCTCCATTTTATTCTGGCTTATTATATGACTGAATTATTCCTAAATCATCCTTTCTCAATTTTTCACAAAAAATTGAACAAATCCCCTTGCTATGTGGCCATTCAATATCTTGCCTGTCTATAAATTGTTGTCACTGTTACGTAAACTCAAAGTACCACATTATGGAAATTATTATTTTGGCTGGGGGAAGAGTACAGCAGTTAGAACACCTGCCTAGCAAGCTCAAGACTCAAGTTTGATTTCCCAGCATCACACAAGCTGGGCATGGTGGTGCATGCCTATAATCCCAGCACTAGGGAAGCTGAAACAGGCAGACTGCTTGAGTTTGAGGCCACCCTGGACTCAATAATGAGTTCAAGACCAGCTGGACTATAGATTCTGCCCCCCCAAAAATTATTCAAAAAGATTTTACTTTCTAGAAGATATTATAGAAAAAAGAAAAAAAAAAGCTGTGCCCAGCCATCATACAAGTGTGACATTAGCCAGATTCCTTCATTGAAGAAACTGTCAGAGATGGCTTCCTATAATTGAAGTCAATGAGCCAACTGCTAGGGGCCAGAGATAGGCTTTGGCATCTACCAGTTTAGAGCCATATATGGTAAAGCAATATGTTAAATATGTGTTCAGTGTTTGGTGAGGTACCAATCTCAGACTTCTAGCTGGGGGGTGGAATTCTAAAAAAAATATTCACACCAACAAATCTAAGACCTTAGAAACTAGTAGCCAAAAGAAGAATAAAAACCTTCTCTAAGCAGAGTAGCAACATGGCAGAATTTCAGAAGAGAGATGAGACAGGAGACTAGGAAAGGAGGAAAAAGTGATGAACTTGAGCCTAGAGACACAAATGAGGGCCAGAGTATCAAAGGCCTTACCCTCTGGTGTGAAGGAAACAGGACATGAAAGCACTTTCAACAGAGGGAAACAAGCAGGCCAGGCATGTGTCTCAGAATGACCTTTGGATCAAGACAGGAAACTACAGACAGAACCAGACCAGAAAGAATGGTGTTTGCTTAGAGGCAGAACAATGGAAGTGACGACAGAGAAAAATCTCAGGTGTCCTAATACCTCCGTTTTGTTAAAAGAAGAAGGAGAAGAGAAAGAGGAAGAAGGAGGAGGAGGAGGAGAAAACAAAACACAGTATATCAACAAAAAAAGTCAGCTCCTGATTGGCTCGGCCTCTTTAACAAATGTCTCTTCTAAAACCAGCTTGACAAAACCAAGATTGCACAAATCTGGCTTCCTGCATGGAGCTGTTTTGCAATGCCCAGACAATGAAATGATCATCTGCAGAATGACTTTGAATCATGCTTGTTTTTAAAAATATCTGAAATGAACAACAGATGTTAAAAAGATAATGATGGCTAAACAACAAGACATAAAACAGATTGCTCGGCTTGTCCATTTACTCCCGGTTCTAAAGCTCTCGGACCACTACTGATGTGTTCAGAGCCAAGCCATAAACTGTGCTGATAGAGAAGTGAAGTTCGAAGCTCTAATTATCCACGTGTGTCATGGAAGCAAAAGTCACACGCTCTACTATCAATAGAATGGTAGCAATTTGTCAAGTGTACTCTTTCAACGCAACCCTCCTACAGCATCA
This sequence comes from Ctenodactylus gundi, assembly GCA_004027205.1. Taxonomy (NCBI): domain Eukaryota; kingdom Metazoa; phylum Chordata; class Mammalia; order Rodentia; family Ctenodactylidae; genus Ctenodactylus; species Ctenodactylus gundi. The sequence goes on from PVKB01000063.1 coordinate 1,085,173, forward strand.
AAATTAATTAACTAATGAGCAAACACAAAGGCAACACCTAAATCCAAAGAATCATGTTACTCTTACCAGAGCTTTTTCTTAAAATGCTACCAACTTTTGGTTGGAACTCTATGAGTCCAGGGACAGGTAACTACTATGGGCACTATAAAACAAACAAACAAACAAACAAACAAACAAAAACCTTAATGTTTCTACATCTTATTTGCCTGGAGCTCACCCATTCTTTGCCGTGGTTCCTAGGACGTTAGAAATGAACATTCCTTCCGTCAGCCGAGTTGTTCATTTTAATCAACCTATGAGTTCCTTTGGCTTTTTCTAAGAACCAATTAGGCTAGGTGGTGAATTTGAGGATGTGACCAGGGAATAGTATAAACGCTCAATCTCAGGACATCATTTCAGCTGAAAAAGGTCACTGCCCAATAGTTACTGTTAACATTTTGTTATGAAGTGCTGTGGTACTTCTCCTGGCTACTTGATGTCATAGGAAAGAAATTACATCACCACTCAGTTATTTAGAGATTGAATTCTTTACAAAATAGCCCAAAGATTTAATACAGAATTTCAATCAAAGCCCCAAAAAGATTTTTGGCAAAATATGAAATGTTTATTCTAAAGTGAAGATGGATAAGCAAAAGACCTATGAGAATTGTGAAAACTTCACAAGATTAAGAAAAAAAACAAAAGAATGAGAAGACAGGTTTGTTCCATCAGATACCAAGTCCTATTAAAAACCTATAGTAATTAAGACTGTGTGATATCAGTACAAGAATAATTATGGGTGTGCCCTCTCATCTTTGAAGTATATTATTTCGCCAGGGCGTACCACAGGAGTTTTTGTAATAGGACATATAAAAGCCCAGGAATCCGTGAATGCCATACTAAATGGAAGCTGATTATCTCCTGCCTACAAACATTAAAAAAAATTGAACCAAGGACACACAGAACACTCTGTGCACAACAGCAGTAATTTCAGAAGGCTGCAAAAAACAATGGGGACAATTAGGACCAACAAAAGTGGGTGCAATTGCCAAATTCAAATAGAAAGTGATGTGAGTTAATACGCCATCAACCTCGACTAAAACTGCTACACAACACTCCGCCAAATCTTGCCATATTAGCACTTGTGACCATGGTGTTCCCATAAAGAAAATATATTTACCATGTATTTACTCATATTTAGGTAAAATGAAAAGTGTTCATACATACATTTACTCTGAACAACATACTCTGAAAAGCACATTTGAAATCCAACACATGAATCAAAGTAGCTATAAACAGACATTATAGGAGATACTCACTATCCTATGATGTTAAACTGGCATGTGGAAATACAAAGTTAAGCAATATCTTTGTAATACAGTAAGAATTCTTTCAAGCTACAGTATGAAAAGTAATATTTTTAGGTCAACCTTATTTTCACAGAGCATTCAGAGTTTTCTGAAAGGTGTTCAAACATCCTTTAAAGGTGCCTGTGCATCAAAACAGAAGAAAACAAAAGCAACAAAAATTTTTTTCAAATAATGTTTCCTATTTCTAATTTCAACAGGAAATAAAAAACAAAACCGCACAGGCAATGTCTCTAAGTCCAATTTTTCATTCTTAGAATTAGCCAATAAAATGGCTGAATTATAAGAATGCTCAAAAGCCTCAGTTCCCAAAATTTATATAAATAGCAGATAGAATTAAAATAGCTACACGATTGTATTGAGATAATTCTTAAAAGAAAGATGTACCTATAACTACACTTTAGCTAATCATAAATATGAAATTATGAACTAATAAAATAAGGGATTCATTTGTGTTTGGTTTTTTTTAATCAAAACTTCAGGACAAGATTCCTATAAATAGCAGACTTCCACTGACTCGGAGGAGTTGACTCAGAACACTGAAAGACACTTCACATCCACTTTCCCTTGAGCAATGCAGATTCCATTCATACAATTTCTGTCTAGACCTTTCTTGATGAATTGAAGGAAAGAGATAGCAGGAGCGAAAGGGCGGCAGACACAGACGAAAGAAGCTCAGTGAAAATCTGTACTCGCACCCGCTCTACCTGCAGGAAGATGGGGCCCAAATGAACAACAACAACAACAACAACAACAACAACAACAAAAACATACAAATAAAGAAGAACCAAGTTTATTATTGACTTAGTAGTGATTTCAATCATGGGGAGAATCGAGGAAGCACATCAAGCGATTCAGTAAGCACTGCACCCCAATACATCTAAAAGATGGTCTCATGTCTGGCAAACCGTTATTCTTTGTTAATTTCATATTCTAAAATGATAACTTTTGTTTATCTTGCTTATTTCTAGAGAAATAAGTAACTGGACGCTTGTAGAATGGTTTCAGAAGTAAAAAAGTTGACCACCTCGACCACCACATCCACCTGCAGATCCCTCTCAGTGCACTCAAACATCTTTGCACTGTTTTATAGGCCATCGTCCAACTGAACTGGACCACACTTTATACTAGTCTAAATAAATCAGGGTATACTTAACAATCATTATACTTTTAAAAAGTATATCAGCTTTAGACATTTCTTATCGCTCAACCCTCTAAGAAACAAGTAGAAATTTTACTTTTAAACATTCAGATTCCTATGCATTTTGTCCAGGGCAAATCATGACCATTCTCCCAATAGGCTTAATGTCTCAACGAACTACACACCTTACCTATAGGATTAAGCAATATGGATGCTAAGGAAATGTTCTATTAATGAGTTAAAAATAGTAAGTGGAGAGAAACTAAGAAAAAAATAAGAAATGAAAAATGGAAGGCACTACATACTACCTTTACGATCCTTTCTTAATAAAAATCACAGGTCACTCTCTATTATAATAGAAGCAGAAACAGTGAGACCCGACTATTTTAATTTCAGGTAAAACAGCAACAGCTAGTGTTTAGATTTGCTTGGAAGGCCCCTGGAGGAGAGAGAAATTAAAATATGGATTGCAAGTAAGTCACACAGTGTGTGACCCCATGTTCTGACCTGTAGGCTTTAGTGGGTTGTGGTAATTCTAAATAGATCTCCGATGAGACCTCTAAGTCTGTTTAAATATACAGATCTCACTATCATTGAATATACTACCATCTTTTCCTTAAATACAGGAAAATAAAAATCAAAACAAAGAATAAATGCAAAATGAGTTCACAGTTCCAAACACAAAGTGGCATATTTTAGGCTTTTTTTTTTCTCAGTCAGCATTCTGTTAATTTGGCCAGTCAATAAATGACACATTAAACAGTGGGAAGAATTGTCTTAAGAAAATTATTACTTAGTATAGACTGCGGTAACCATTTTAATGGAATAGAGCCACTGTGGGGGACAGTGAAAGAGACATCCCATGTGGATCTCAGAGAAAAGGTTTCCTCTGAATGTAGCACTCTACAGACAATGAAAACATTGTGTAAAATATAATCAGAATGAAAGCAGGAATTAGAATATATCAGGTTAAGTGAAAACTGACTGATAATGTAACCATTTATATCATACAGCAAGATTTTGTTTACTTTTAACCTTTAAAACAAATACAGAATGAGATCTTAAGTGAGAAAACAAAGTTCACTAGATTTTCCATAAGTCCAGTTTCTGTTTCTATAACAGAATACTCGAGTCAGGCTTACTTACAAGGGGGAAAAAAGGAATCTTCCATATTGATAGCTCATGGTTCTGGAAGCTGAAAGTCGAACTGAGTGACATCAGTGTCAGTGTTTACCTGGCTCCTGGTAAGGACCTCAGGCTGTGTCATAACATGACAAGAAGAAGGAAAACACAGGGAGGGGCCTATTTCAATTTCAGGAGAATTGCTCTAATTCCAATGATGCAATCATTTCTCAAGGCTCCACCATTTCTCAATACTATTACAATGAGGAACACATTTCAGCATGGGTTTGTGAAAGGACAGACCACATTAGAACTGTGACAGGTAGGAGATAAGATAAAGACCCAGTGCACAAAAGGTAGGTCAGAAAGTTTATATACTTGTCAGAGATTGGCCACAAATTGTGTTCCAGGCCTTCAAAAAAGCAAATATTAAAAGGTAAGAAATTATAATGTCCAGAGACACAAACAAACAGATCATGAGTACAAAGGGAGAAACTGAACTGTAGCTGTGACTGGAAGTACTATGTCTCTGTCTGTCTGTCTGTCTGTCTGTCTGTCTCTCTCTCTCTCTCTCTCTCTCTCTCTCTCTCTCTCTCTCTCTTCCCCCTTATGCCAGCAAGGAGAACAGATACTGTTGATGTATTACACAATATCCTCATCCCTGTAACAGCTACCATAACAAGTTTTATGATGCTAAGATATGTGTATGTACATATGCACATAGCATTTTTGGAAATTAAATCCAGAATCTTACACCTACTAGGCAAGTTCTCAACTCCAGCCAGAAGAAAAGTTTTAAAGCCTTCCTCAGTGTAAGTTAATGTCATAAAGCCTAATCATAGTTCAGTTCAAAAGCAAATTCACAAAAGAAAACACAATTATTTGATGGTTTTCACATTCACTAAAAAATAAAAAATAAAAAATAAAATAGTTTCCACCACATGTACATAGATATGGGTGTATGCTGTTTTTTAAGGTACTAAATTAAGGAAATAAATGAACATGTCAGAAACCAGAAGCACTTAAGAACATGAATAAACAAAGTTTTACCTACTGATAGAAAGGCTGAGGTAGGCCATTGTCTAACGGAAGCAGTATGTCAGTTTTGAACTATTATTCTATGAAGCTAGCTTCTAAATTCATTTCTACATTGTTGATAGAGAATCCTTATAGAGTAATAATTATATTTTTTTGAAAAAAACCTCCCTAAGGAGCACTCAAGTCAATAATACAGATACAGCTTGAAGTTCCTAGTTCTATTTAGAAGTATTCAGTTCAACCTACATTTCTTGCACGCCTGTATGGTGAGTCTCACAATAAATTCAGAAACAAACAGCCATATACTCTGACCTTAAGCATGCAAGGTCCAGTCTAACAGAACTTATGAGAAAGATACAGACAGTGGAAGAAAAGCGCTCAATATCAGAGTGAACCAAATTCTTTAAAAGCACCAACACACCATTGTTATGTAGTGTCACGGGAGGCAACAAGCCTGTAAGGAAAAGTGGAAGTTGAATGATGGAGGGAGAAGGGATGGAGACAGAAGAGTGGGAGAGACAGCAAGACAGTAGGATCGCAGGGTCCACACTCCAGACACATTTAGTGACAAGGTCAGAGAGTCGGCAGGGGTTGGGGAGGCAGTGGTTGGGGCCATGTGCTCCTGCAGGCCAAAGGAAATGAGACAATTTTCAGTAACAGAAAAAAGGCTAAGAGCTTGAGAGCTCACGATAACATTTGTTAGTCAACTTACTCCTCTTTTAAAACACATTGTTTCTGCAATATACAGTATTTTTGGGAAAGAAAAGGAGTCAAAATCAATTTTGAGATACTTATTTTCTATGTTCCTGCATGGCAATACTTGATATTTCCGGAAATGAAAATTTTGTTTGGGGCATATTAATATCTTCCATGACTACATTTTATTCACACACATTCTTTCTGATGAGAAATTATAAGGCCTATTACTGAAGATCAAGCTGTACAAATGGGCTAGTTTTCCCTGATTATAATTCCAAAACTCATCCATTAAGGAAAAAATATCTCTGTGTCCTAGACTACATTTATGAGTCAGTGCAAACTTACCCAAACTTGGGCTGCAACCTAAATCTAGGCTTTCAAGGAAAAAAAAATTCTATATTTCATATTTTAAATTTTTATATGCAGTCACAAGTCGTCGACGAGTCAAAATAATTAACATGCCACTTGTTCGGTAATAGGACTCATGTTTGTTTCACAGAAAATGTTCACTTGGGTTAATGCTCTGTTATAATATTTCTCTGTAGCTGTACACACAAATAGCAACTTTACACCAGTGGTAGAACATCTCAACGAGATGACTTTCACAATGAACTCAAGAAATTAATCACATTTCAAACCAAACTGTATAACTCCAACGAACTCAGAAAGGACCAGAAATACATCCAAGACAAACATAAATGATACGCTTAAGACAAACTATTTGCCTCTCTGGAACAGAAAAATATCAGAAAGAGGAAGAAATTAGCAGTCTCTCTGCCCTCTGCTGGTCATAAAATCAACTGCAGCATTTACTAAAGCAATGCATAATAAAATATCCCTGTTATGAAATCAGAAAATTTTTTCTGTGCCAAAATATCTACAATAAAAAATCCTGATTGCTAGATGCCAAATTTCAAGGCGGTTGGACTCTTTGTTCTGCTACTGAATTTTAAATAGGCAGTGAAAGTTGCAGTTTTTCTCTTGCTGTAGTTTATAAATTTGGTATATAACTATTCATTTCTAAGATTATTTCATAAAACTCCATATAGAGTGATATCTAGGAAAAAGCCATTTCAGTCTGTAATATAACACCCCCAAATGGCAATAAATTTAAAGCTACTCTTTTTTTTTCTAATGCCCACAAATAAGCAGGCTCAAGAATATCTTTCCGCTAGAAATACTGATTAAAGTACTGGTACCTTTACATTGACAATGTAGGCATTTAAAGCTGTTAATTATCTGGTCAATCTACAATGGAATAAATTTCATGCTCAATACGGAAGAGCAACGTATTGGGTACGTTTGGATATTCTAATCTTAATAACATGACTAATTTTTAAAAGTTTAGAAAAACGTAATATCTGTTAACTTATTTTTTAACCAGAAATGCATTATTCACTCCTGGTGCCACAGAAGTTCTTAAATAATCTGACAAGTATTTCGGCACACACACCAACCTCCTTTGTGAAATTACTTTCTTTAAGCATTTATTTATTCCCTACTTTTTTCTGCTGCATCTTTTTAATAAATGTGTCATTTCCTGGAGAGGTGAAAGAATTATTGTTTTTAGCCAATGAAACGTACCAGAGAAATAAATCACACATAGTCAAGAACAATTCTATAGAACAAACAAATCAGCACCTTGGAAATTGTCATTTTATTTTCAAATACGTAAGTACTGTCACCAACTGCCTGCGCCTTGCCACCCCCGCTCCTCACACGACCCCAAAATACAACCCTCCACTCATAAGCAGGAGCATGGATAAAGTATCTGCTTTCTCTATGAAAAAAAAAAATCACATCAGAGCCCGAGGTAGTGTTGTGACTCTCTGAGGTTTCGCTTGATGAAACTTCACATAAGGATCTCCTAACAGGACTCGCCCTCACCTAGGGTTCCCAGGTGTCCTCTCTGGCGTTCCGTCTGTGACTCATGTTTTACGAACCCAGACTCTTGTGTACTTTGTGTAGAATCATTTACCATAACCTCTCTCCCCTAATTAAACACACACACACGCGCGCGCGCAACACAGAACCAAACTGATTACCCTAACCAGGAAGTTTTGGGTTCTTCTCTCTTACCCCTGTAAGTGAACCCTTTCACCCTTTCTGGAAGTCTACACGAGTTCACAAATTTCCGCCAAGGTCTCGGTCTGCCTTTCTTCACTGAGAAGCAGACGCGGGCACAGGCACCCGGCCAGCCTCGGGCACGGTCCCAGGGAACACTTTGCACCCCCAGCCATGTGCCTGCCCTACGGGCGGGCTCCCTGCAGGACGCACACCTGGCGGGAGCGGCCACTGGGGCAGAAGATGCTGTCACCGGGAAGATGCAGGAAGCAGGACTCCTAGCGGGAACGCCGCTGGGGCCCGGGAGGGAACCCCTGCATGTTCGGGCCTGCCTGCAGGGCCGACGGGGCCCGAGGTTGGTCACCAGAGGCGTGCCCGCCGCCACCTTTCCCACCTCCTCCGCGGCCCGAAACCCGCCACACCTAGCCGGCGCCACTTCCAGCGCCCGCGCAGCCCGGCCTCCCGGAGGTGGATAGTGGGGATGGCCGGGTCAAGGACCGAGCTGCCACAGGGAATTTACTTGCAGAGCTCGGCTGTCACCAACAGCGCCCCTTTCTAGGTTAGTTTATCAGAGGAGCGAGGGATAAACAGAGGCGACGTGCCCACGGGAGCTTTGCTCCTACACCCGAGAGGGACGAGGGGGAGCGCTGCCACCTCCAGCCGCCCAGGTGAAACCAGCCCGGGTCCTTAGCGTCCTCCTGTCGTCGACTCCGTCCTCCCCACTTGGAGAGCCCCAGCCGAGCTTCGAACAACTGCAGCAACTTTCCCAAGGACGGGCACAAGAGGAGGCGGCGGGCCGGGCGCGAGCGGGCGCGGGGTCCACACGGCGCGCAGGACCCGCGGGCGAGCGCACGACTTACCGTTGATCCGGTTTCCGGGCTTCCCTTCCGTGAACTGCCAGCGCTCGGTCAAAAAGTGGCAGAGTAGCACCAGTCCCGCCGCGGCCAGGTCGGCCCTGGAGAAGACGCCGGCCATGCCGCTGCCGCGACCTCCCGCCCGGCTCCGGCCGGTGCTTCCGCGGCGGGCGCGGCGGGCTCCCGGGGGCGGTGCAGCCGGGCGCAGCTCTCCGGGGGCCTCGCGGGCCTCTGTCGACTTCCCGCTCGGGGGGCGGCGCTCTCCGCACCCCTGGGTCCCCTCCGCACCTCGCGCCCTCAGCCGCGGGGCGGCCGGGCCGCCGGCATCCAGGGCTCGCGCGCCCCGGTTCCGCGGGAACAGCGCCGCCGCCCCGGTGCCTGGAGACGCGCCCTCCGAGCTCCGCGGCGCGCTCCGCCGGGTGCAAAGCAGCTCTGCTCGCCCAGCCCGCGCCGGTGCCGCCTCCGAGTCCGGGAGGGCTGCGGGCTCGCGGGAACTTTCCCTGGCGCGGGGCGGCCCCGCGGGGCTGGCCGAACCCCTCCGACAAGTTTTTCTTCTTCGCCCCGGAGCCGCGCGGGCGGGGTGGGCGACGGCCGCCCGAGTCGCGCAGCACGGGGGCGAAGAGGGGCGAGAACAACGCGTTTAAGCGGCGAGAGGACGGGCGGGAGGAGCGCCGACGGGGCGGGGGCCGGGCCGGCCCAGCCCGGAGGGTCCCCAGCAGGGCGGAGGGGACCCGCGCCCCGCCGAGCGCTGGGAGTCGGGTGGCGCGGGCGAGGCCACCGCCGCGCTCCGGCTGCACGCTTGGGGCGGGCGGGGAGGCGGCTCGCAATTCGCCAGACCGGCGGCGGCACCCCCGCCCCCCGCCCGCGCTCCCCGCCCCCAAACTCGGCTCCCACCTTCCTGCCGAGCGGCCGCCCGCGCCGACCTGCGCAATGGCTGCGCTCGCCTCCAGGCTGGCAGGCCGAGCCGCGGGGAGCGGAGGGCCACGCCGGCCCGGCGACCAGGGGAGCGCCATGCGAGCCCCCGGGCAGCGGGGCACCGCGCCCGGCGGGTGCCGGGGCGCTGAAGGGTTAACCGCCCGGCGCCCTTCCGGGAGGGCTGCTCTGGCTGCAGTGGCCGTGAGCAGGCGGCAAGCCGCACCGGCCGGGTTCCTGACCCCGCCGGGCTCCTCGGGACCCCAGACCCCGAGGTGGCGCGCAGCGGCACGGCCCCGGGGCCGCCTCCGCCGCGGGTTTGCAAAGTGCCCCGGCGAGCGCGAGTTTAAAGGAACAGGAGGCCGGCGGGATTTCCTGCGGGGGCTTTGACAGGCTTTCGCTAGCTAGTTTGTTGTGGTTTTTTTTCCCCCCCACCTCGCGGATCTGCTTGGGTGTTAACCCGTTCCCGCCCTCCCACTGGTATCCATCTGTTTTTCATACCGCTCGCCGAGTTTTAAAGGGCTAAATGCAAAGGACTTAAAAGTGCACGTTAGGAATTTCACTTCTCCCAGGACGAAAGAGCACAGCTCCCGTGCACCCGGGGAAGACTTTCTGAGGATGCGCGTGCACACTCTTAGTCGCGGGTCAGAAGATTGAACGCTGGACCCTGCCTCGAAGAACGAGCAGGGGAGAGCAAAAATTGAACATTTCTCTTGTGCTAGGTTCAGAAGATCCCCTTAGCCTGTTCCCGGTCGTGGCGTTCCATCCTCGGCAGAGTGTGTAGGTGCTAACAAACCAAGCTTGTCACAAAACCCACCAGTAGCTGATTCAGATCATCGGTCTGCTCTGCATACCTCACCCCCTAAAGAAAGTCTTTCTCTTCAGAGACAACTAGAATGTGTGTTTACTGATACTCCCTTTACTCCCTGTGTCAGGGCAACAAATGCAAATGTTTGAACACGCGTGTGCCAGGCCTAGAATCTCTCTACCTCTCCTGGGCTTTCTCCCCACTGGGGTCTCGTTGTCCTCTCCACCAGACTTAGCGAGGCCCATACTTTTATTTCTGCTCAATTGAGTGCATGAAACTAGTGTGTTATGCATTATACTTCTAAACTTGAACTGCTGGAAAACTTACCTGTTTAAGATTAAAAGCTCAGTTGTTGATAGAAGCTATTCTTGCTAGGGTAAGGGGTGTCTCAGTGTTGCTTTGATTTGCGTTCCTCTAGTGGCTCAGGATGTTGAACATTTGTTTCATGGAATTATTGACCCAGCGATACATCTGCGAGGTACCTGTCTGAAAGAGTTCAAAGCACACCCTAAGCAGAGATACAAGCATACCCATGACTATAGTAGCACAATAATAACTAATATAGTCGTTATAGTAACTACTATAATTCATAATAGCTAAAAAGTAACAATGGCTAATAACAATAGTAACTAAAAATAGCTAAATCATGGAAAATGCCAAAATGGCCATCAATAGACAAATGGATTTAAAAAATTTGATCTGTGTACAGAGTGGAGTACTACTCTTCCACAAAGACAGATATGAATCATTTGGAGGTAAATGAAAACAACTTGAGACCATTATGTTTAGTGAAGTGAGTCACACTCAGAAGATCAAATGTCACACGGTTTCTCTAATATGAGAAACCCAGAGTTGTGATACGATATATATATATATATATATATATATATATATATATATGCACAAAATCCTCAAGCTTAATGCAACCATTGTGTATCACCTATACATACTAATAAAATGAGGACAAAATAAATAAAACGCAGTCTTCTCATAAAAGTGTGATTTGTTTTAATTGGTGTTATTTTTTCTGCATCTCCCACTGAGGTCCCTACTTCAGAATCTGTGTACAAACTTCTCAACTATACAACTCAAAGTCCCAGAATTGGCAATACTAGGGGAACCTAGCGGTAACCATCTCAAAAAGGTCCCTCTTCTTTAACCAGCGGTATTTCTCCCTGTTACATAGAAAGAGAGAGAGGAAATGGGACCCCATCTCTTCTGGCTACCATTATCTTTCTCTATGCCTTCATTATTGTATATGCAAATTAGCAATTGTATCCTCCTCATCTCTAGTTATCAATGATACTTTGTTCCCGTAACTGAAGCTATTCATCATCTATTCTTGAAAAATTGTTGCCAAAAAAAGAAGAAGAGAAAGAGCCAAATGGTAATTCTGAGGCTGTCTAGACAGATTGCAATTGCTGTCTCTGTCACTGGCTGCAAAGCTTTTATCCTAGTCTTATATTATTAATATAATTAAGATTATTCGGAATCTTACTCTGAAAAGTTGCACTCACAGAAATCTTCGAGCATGAAAGAAGGTAACAAGGGGGCAAAGCTCCCTTGTTGACACTATGCTCAGAACTAAGAAAATATGGTTGGAATGAACTTAGGCTGTAAAACTTTGTCTTACGTGTCAACCAATAATTATTTGTGTCACGAAAAAAATTGCTTCACGGTGTAATAAGTAACAAAGAGAGGGAGATGTATATAGGACCATATGTTCACAATGAAAAGAATTCACTACTCATAATTCTGTTAATTAAAAGTAATGTACATTGTGGCCTCTACTGAGTTTGCCAAATACATTTTGACCCCACTAACAGTATCCATTTTCTTTTATAATTAAAAATTAAGGAATTTTCATGGAAAAAGTTTTCTCATCTTCCTTTCAACATGAGAGAGATGTTCTAATGAGTAGAATTTGTTTCTCTTTGTTGTAGATACAGAAGATAAATGACTAGTTCTTTTCCTCACTAGCCTACTCTGAGATAATTTCCCAAAGAATAAATGAGTTAGGAATTGTACATTAGTAATATTTGTTCTTTGTCCATGCAAAGGTCTAGAATTCTCAGAAAAGTCTCCTTTAAGACCATCCATCAGAAGCATTCTTCACAACACAAACCTCCTTGCAACCAATAGACTCGAGCTATTACCTCACAGACATCAAACCTGCTTACAATCCCATATCTCTACCAAACTTTGGGGAGATTTTTACACATTCCATTGCATTTGTATCTGTGTAAAAGAATTTCAATTAACCATCTCATGCCATCTCCAACTCGTAATAACCACATGGTTTCTAGGAGCTGTCCTGAATTATACTTAGCAAACAGGATGTTTAAGAAAACAGCATAGTCACTTGAAAAAGAAAAAAAAATAGATGTAATATAAGCTGTGCAGCCCTCTGCACTTTGTGTAATCTTTTAAAAAATTATTATTTCAGGAAATAGCTTTTGTCTATATTAACAGGATTTGTTAAAACTTTCTACAATTGCTGTCAGCAAAGGAGAATTGCTATTAGTTGCTTTTGCAGTCCCAAAATTACGACCTTTTCTCTGGGTTACTAGCGTTTCCTTTCCCTGCCCATTTGACGGGGCTAGTTTTTTGACCTCTGCTATGCAATTCCAAGACTCATTTGTTCATCTTGGCTGACCTGCTGGCAGAATCACCCAGGATTTTATTGTAATGCTGATGGCTGGTTCAGCCTTTTTTTTTCTTTATACTCTTACACAGCAAATTTTATGGAGAGGGCTTTTTGAATCAAAGAAGCATTAAAAAATGTCACCTACCAGTTAACATTACTCTTTAATACAGAAACATTTAAAATGCAAGAATCCTTATTGTCTTTTAGAGGGAAATCAGTGTTACATTTTCTATTTAATGAAACCAACAACATGCTTGGCATATTTGTAATTAAATAAAATATTGCACCCAAATGGCTTATGTTTAATTGTTTTCTTCTTGAATCTCACTGAACTATTTTTGGCTAGTAAATGGGAAAGTATAAAACCAAGCAATCCAAAGTAGTAAAAAAGAAATTAATGCAGTGAAGTAGTAAGTATACTCTTTAAAAAATGGAGGCTTTCTCTTACATTTCTTTGTAAATGGCATCAAACAATCTACAGTTGAAATGAAGCTTTTATTCTGAAATTATTGGACCCAAACAGAAGTTAAATCCCAACATTTTAGAAATAAAAGGGAAATGGGCAAATACTCAGCAAGCACTTAGAGAATTAAAAGAATTAAAAACGCTAAAGACTATTCTGCACAAATCATCATAATGGGTGCGAGCAGAAGTGCTGAGCTGTCCATGGTTGTGAATTTAGTAATCCAGATTTTGCTGGACGGGAAAATCTATCTGGGCCATAAGGACACCTGGACCATGGGGTAAAGCCCCAGGACAAGTTGTGCTTTCTGCCTAGTCCCTGGTGGGGTGTCACTCCTATCAGAGGTCACCAGGTCCTGTGTGCTGGTGGCTGGAGTGTCCAGGCACACAAGACATGGTTTCTCAGAATCAGCTCCTCCAGACTGAACTGTATTTTCTTATCTTCCAGGCATCTTATTTTTGTTGTTGCTGTCCTGAATTTCTTTACTTTTCATTTCTATCTCCATGTATTTTTATTGAGACAGAGTTTACCTGCTCTTACAGTCCACACACAAGTCATTAGGTTTTAAATGCTCATCAGGTGACAGAACCTAAACTATTGTCTAGCTCAGCACTTTTTACCATGGCTTAAAGGAGTGCCATGCCCACTAACAGTCATTCCCATTGTCCTCTTCCTCCCAGGCTCTAGCAAACACTCATCGACATTCCATCTCTGTGGATTTGCCTGTTCTAGCCATGTCTTTTAAACAGAACCACTTAATATGTGGCCTTTTGTCAGTGAGTTCTGCTTAGCACAAGCTTTCCAAGATTTTGTTGAATGTATTAGTACTGCATTCCTTATATTCTAAGTACTGTTCCGCTGAATAGAAATACTATATAAAAATTGTGAATGGAAATTATATTTTTTGGTTACTGGACAGTTGAGTTGGTCTTACATTTTAACTCTTATGAATAATGCTGCTGTAAAGTCCATGTACTATTTGCATGAACATACAATCTATATGGCTACTTTACATGTAATGTAGTGAGAAGATAAACTATGTTCCATAGTAGCTTCAACATTTTACAGTCTCAACAATGTATGTATTTCTCTTTTTCTTTTTTTTTTTAAAAAAAATTACTAACCCTTTTGTTAGGGTAAAGTGATAATTTACTGTAATTTTGATTTGCATTTCTTACATAATCAATGAAGTTGGACTAGAGGAATTGCTCAGTCATTAGAGCTCTTGCCTAGCAACAGCAAGGCCCTCGGTTTGACTCCTAGTACCACTTAAGCCAGGCATGGCAATGCACATCTGTAAGCCCAGCGTTTTGGAGGCGGAGGCAAAAGAATTGTGGTGAATTCGAGTCCAACCTGGGCTACATAGTGGGTTCAAGACCAGCCTGGACTGCTGAACAAGACCATATCGCTCTCTCTCAAAAAAAAGTGGTGTTAAACTTCATTTATGTTTAGTATTACAAATGCCTTTGTTTATATATCTTTGAATAAAAATCTAACCAAGTTCTTTCCTTATTTTCTTTCTTTTCTTTTTTTTTTTTTTGTTCTAAGGATTCAAAGATGCTAGTCTTTTATTGCAAAAATTGCAAATACTTTCTCCTATATATGGTATTTTCACTTTCTGATAGTGTACTTTGATGGATAGATGCTTTATTCTTACAAGCCCAATCTTACTTCCTTTTCTTTTTTTTTTATTTAGATGTCTTGCATGATGTCATCCAAGTTCACAACAATTTTTGAGTGCATTTTCTTCTTAGAAATTTTATAGTTTTAGCTTTTATGTTTAGATAAAAGTGTAAATTTCTGCACTTGATATAAGGAAGGAGACTAAAATTGTTCATTTGTGTATGTTGAATGCTGTCAGCCATTATTAAAAAAATACATTTCACTGAATGATGTTGGCATCATTAGTGAAATCCAAATGGCTGTGGACACACAAGTTTATCCCCGGACTTTCATTTCTCTTCTGTTGATGTATACATCTGTCCTGATAGCAATACTACTCTGTTTTGGCTACTATAACTTTAAGTATTGAAATAAGATGGCATAAGTCTTCAAGCTTTTTTATTTTTTCGTCAAGATCATTTAATTCCTCTGAATCTCTTGCACTTTCATACAAAGTTTTGAGTAAGCTTGTTCAGTTTCACAGAAGATACATTTGAAATTTTGAAAGGAATTAAACAGACTATATAGATTTATGTGGGGATTGCTGCCATCTAGAAAAATTCACGTTTTCCAATCTGCAAATATGGAATGTTTTGCTATGTGCTTAAGTCAGCTTCAATTACTTTCAATATTGTCTCCTAAGGCTTTTTCAGTCTTAATGCAGTGGGCTTGCACTTCTTTAATCCTTTCACAAAATTCATCAGTAAAGCCATGTGGGTATGAATTTTTCTTTATGGGAAGTTTTTAGGTATGTCATTGTTTTAAATTATTTCAGTTTTTTCATGTTTTTGAGTCAATTTTTATATATTTTTCTTTTTCTAGAAATTTGTGTACTTGTTACCTAATTTCCTAATGTATAAGGTTCATAATATTTCTTTATACTTTTTATTCCTATAAGGCTATCTCTTTTTTCAGTCCTAATATTAATAACATGAGTATTCTCTTTCTCTCTTTAGTCTAAATGAGCTATAAGTCTGTCAATTTTGTTCACTGAATACTAATTTCAGTCTTTAAAATTTTGTCAATTGTTGCTTTGCTCTCTATTTCATTTATTTTCATTCCAATCTTTATTATTTTGCCTTTTCTTACTTTTAATAAAATTAATTTTTTTCTAGCTTCTTACTATGGAAGCTTACTGATTTTAGACCTTTTTAATAGGCATTTATAGCTACAATTTTCCAACTGAATAATTTTTAAATTTTGCCTCATAGGTTTTTATATATTTTGTCTTCATTTTAATTTTTATCCACTATTTATCAGAAATTTGCCAAATTTCTGTCTGTTAACTGATTTCTAACTTTGTTCTACTGTGTCCAAAAAATATGCTTTGTATGTTGTCAATAGCTTGGTTTTGTGATTTGTTTTATTGTCTAATATGTAGTCCAGCCTGGAGAATGTTCAATGTGCACCTGGAAAAGTGTTCTGCATCACCCTACATATGTTTACATACGTATAGAAAACTCCATAGAGCTCTGTTTCATATAAATCGTTCATGGTTTTTTGAATTCTGTGAGGTACTGAAATCGCCAACTATATATTCGGTTGCTTCTTCATTCCTTCAATATTTTCAGTTTCCTAATTGACACATTTGTGAATTAGGTTCGTCTATATTTATAATGGTTGTATCTCCTTGGTAAATTAATTATTTTATCATTTTAAAATATTCTTTTACCTCTGATAACAATTTTTGTTTTAAAGTCTTTTTGTTAGATACTGGTACAGCCTCTCTCATTCTTTTGGCTATCTTTTGTATCTTCCGACTTTCAAGTGATCTGTGACATTGAGTGTAAATCACGACTCTTATTTTCAGTATATAGACGAGCCTTTAAAAAAATCTATTCTGCCAATTTCTGCCTTTTACTCCATTTATAGTCAAAATAATTACGAATAATGTAGAGTTTACATTTACAACTTTGCTATTGTTTTCTATATGTCTTTTTCTGTATCTCAGAATTATGTTGTGTCTAATACTCATATTTTAGGGTATTACTATAATTATTATTTATTATATTTTAGATTATAATGATTCTCCTAGTGATTGTTTTGGAGGTTTTAATTAATATCTCAGTTTTTAATCACCTAATTTGAAATATATCAAACCGATTTCAATGCTGTACAACTTTTTTCTCATAGGTAGTTGTATTACTGACATATCATTAATTGCATATTTGTACATTTTCTGTCAAGACTGATGATTATCGTATTATGTAGTTGGATTTTAAATCAGATAGAAGGATAAATGACAAATGCATTATGATGTCTTTATATTTAGTTATGTAGTTTCTTCTGCTTTTGCTCTTTCTGAATTCTTGTAGAGTTAGTACATAGCATCCTTTCATTTCAATCTGAAGTACTCCCTTTATTTGTTTATTTTAATAGGACAAATTTTCCAGGAATAAACTTTGTCAGTTTTTGTTTATCTGGAAGTGCCTTAAACTTCTCTTTATTTTTGGATATAGCATTCTGATACATAATTAATTAATTAATTAATTAATTTATTGAGACAGGGTCTCACTCTGTAGCCCAGGCTGGTCCTGAGCTCAATATAGAGCCCAGGCTGGCCTTGGACTCATGTCAATCCTTCTATCTCCGCTTCCTAAGTGCTGGGATTATAGATGTACACTGATACAAAACCCTTAATTGAAAGATTGACTTCTTTTTCCTTCCCCTTTCACTTTGAATGGAACATCCCATTACCTTCTATTTTTCACACTTGATAAGAAATTAACTGTAAATGTTATTGAAAATCTTTTTTTCCTGGTCATTTGCTTCCTTGTCGCTACTTTCAAGATTCTCTTTAGCTATTCAACAACTGGATGTTGATGTGTTGAAGTAAGCTCTCTTTTGCTCAATGATGGTTGGATCTTGTTGAGTTTCTTGAATGTTTATGTTAGTTATTTTCATCATATTTGAAGGTCCTTCAGGTAGTACTCCTTCAAGTTCGTTTCCTGCCCCTCTCTCCTTCCTCATCTCAAATCCCGTAGTTCATACACTGGAGCTCTTAATCTGTTCATTTTTTAAAATCTTTTTTCCTTTTCACCTCTCAAAGATCATTTCAAATGACTATCTTCTTTCATTGATTCTCATTCCCACTTTCTCAAATATGGTGTTGATTGCTGCTAGTGAATTTTTCACTTTTGTTATTATAATTTTCAACTCCATAATTCCTTTTCGATTTTTTATAATTCTATTAGTGGCAAATTAGTTTCATTACTCTTTCTTATATAACACATTCAGGAATAGTTTCCTTTAACTCTTTGACCATACATAAAGGTCAATATAAATGTTTTCCCAAAAAACCAACATCAATTTTTGCATGGACACTGTTTCCATTGAATGCTTGGCATCCCTAAGCATGGGACAAGATTTATTACTTCTCTGCATGTGGCATCATTTTTTTGTTGGAAATGGGACATTTTATATGCTATAGAATAATGACTGTAAATCACAGCGACCTAGGAAATATTTCTTCTTTGTCAGAGACAGACGTTTGCCTAAATTTCCATTGTTGAAATGGTTTCAACAAAGATGAAGACATATGGTTAATGTACATGTTCAATCAACGCAATGGTAAATAATAGAAAATTATGTTAGTGAAAAAAGGCAAATTACTAAATATGCATCGTTCATGAGGCAGGAGGCACTGGGCACACGGACACTTAGGGACAAAGAGTTCTCAAGTGAAAAACTGATGGGAATTCAAGATGACATCTGACATAACCTCATTTCCTCAGACAACTTGAAGAGCAACTTGCAAAACAATTTGCAGTTGCGTGCTTCCAAATGGACTAACTTCATGGTTGTAATAAACTTTAACAAAACTCTCAGAGAGATGAGGGTAGTGGTCCTTTGCAAACGGAATGCTAGGAAGAACTCACTTTCTATTCATGTAGCATAAAAACTTCTGAACAAGAAGGCATACCCCTGTCCTTTTGTAGGAGCCCCTCTTGGCTATCAGGAGGCTATGCCCCTCTTTTTTTAGCTTTCAAATAAACTACACGCTTTTTAAAGTTGTCTTCTTCAGCAATTTCCTGCTTCAACTCTGAGACATCATAGTGCCAGGTTGGTGTAAAAATCTGTAATTATTCTCAATGTTAGGATTCATAAAATGTAACACACACATAAGGAGTCTTAATGTACATGGCCCTGACCCTATACTAGATATTTACTTAATCAATCCCATTTTAAAAATTCTGTTAATCTGTTTCCAGTCTTTATTTTTTAACTTTTACTTGTTTCAAAATTTTCCTAGAAATTTAATTTTTCTCTGGAGCTCACCTGTGGTTCCTCACACACTGCTACTATTTTTGTTTGTCCCTGGACATTGCATATCTATTTTTATTTTTTTGAGAAAGGGTCTTGCTCTGTAGTCCAGGTTGGTCCTGAACTTGCATATCTATTTTTATTTTCTTGTTTTCAATTGTCTAATAAGACAATGGAGTTCATTTGCTGTAGTTATTCCATTTTTGCTTGAAGAGAGACTTAATATTTGATTGAGTTTTCACAACTGCAGCAGCCTTGAGAAAGAAATGAAGGCCAAATCTCACACAGTGCTGGCACAATTTATGGGAGAGGCAGGATCGCTCCTGCAACCTGACACAAAGACTTCAGAAAGCAACGAGGGGTGTGGTGAAAACTCTGCGGTGGATACAACCAGTTGAAACCAATGGCCACAGCAAGTTTCTACACACCCACGCAAACAGGCTAATGACAAGCACAGGCATCTATCTTGGGGAATCCTAACTGTACTCCTTTGTGTTCAGCGTGAAAACTTAATCTCAAAATTTTATAAGACATAGTATTGACTTCACACTTGATCCCTAGAATATCCGAATTAGTATTTCTCTACTCTCCAACCATTTTTGCTGGTTCTTGTATTGTTAAATAAACATCACATAAAATCTATTATATGAGGAGAGAATTATCAAATATACAGGCAATCAGGCAATCTCACAACTTTTCCATTTCAAGGAAAAAAAAAAAAAGGTTGAAAACTGCTTTCAGGTCCAGTGGATGGAGATGATACTCACAAGTTGAGCCCGAGACGCCTCACTAAATAACAAAACTAGATAAATAGTATTATTCAAGAGAGGAACATTCCAAAATTTTGATACAGAAGGCAGTGCATTCTAAAGGCCCTAATTTGTTATTTAAAACATTTAACCTGGATCAAATATTTCCACAATGAATATATTGTGATATATATGTTATGAGAATTGTTGGCACCATTGTAAGTTGCTAGGGCCACCTAAAATACCTTCTTTTGGTTCATAATACCACTGAAATTGTACATATTTCAGAAAATACTAGGAGGAGAAAACATGTAAATTTGGGAATTATACATCAGATACATATCTAATAACATCATGTTACTTAGAAATATGTGACAATATTATATTGATATAATTATACTACCATGAGTGGACACTATGAATATGACAAAAATAATATGTAATTGTCAAGTAATACGTAATTAATTGTCCCCTTTAAGCTTTTCTATTGTTTTCTATTGAGTTGGTTGGCACCTGGCACTTTCAAATTAGTAGAATGTTGCTGCTGTTGTGTTTCTATGGTAAAACATAAGCTCTAAAAGCAATGTCTGATTCATTGAAATATGCTGTTTTATGACTATTCTGTAACATATGAAAGAACATTTAAACTCAGGTATTCTGTGACCTACTCAACATGATAAATTGTAGCATGATTTGTGTATTAAAAGGCAAATAAAAGCTTTAGTATCTCTTCAAGAATCCAAAACATATTTAGCAAATGCCAATATGCTATTGTTAATGAACACCTTTTTCACACAATTGAGAAAGTCTTAACTTTTAAAAATAAATTCCATTTATTATTAAAGAATCCAATATGCATTTTTTGTAGCTCTGCAGAATTTGGCCTGACATATTTCATCACCTGTATGTGTTCCCCCTTTCTGCTTTAATTCCAGTTGTCTTGATGAAATCATCCATCATTTTTAGAGAGATTTTTCTCCTTAATAGTTTTGGGGCTGCCTTGCTAGTTCCAACTATTCACCACTTTTTCTCTCTGATATGCCACTTTGAGAATATTTAATTGCCTTTCTTAAATTTTCTAACAGTACTTTAGTTTTCATCTTAATTTTAATTCATTTCCCTGTTTTTTATCCTTCATGCTTTCTTCATCTTCTCACTAGGCAGAGTTAGACAGTGGGCCTGAGGGACAAGAGGGGTCCCCAAAATAGCATGTTTCCGTAACGGAGCAAAAGCTTTAGTGTATCATGTATTTACAACCATTTGTCAGGTGTCAGACCCAAAGTAATCCCATAGAACATAATGGTGTTTTAAAATTATACATTGTTACCATTATGGCTGCCCTATCTAGAGACACAGGGCCTACACCCCCGGGACAAGGCGCACAGCATAGCCTAGGGCCTAATGACACCAGGAAGAGAAATGTTCCCTAAAGACTCTTCTGCCTTGGACCGGGACAAAGTTCAAATTAAGATCGTGTCTTTCCTAAGCTTCTCACATGAGTAAGAGGAACACTAAGCATTTAAAACCAAAATAAAATTTTAAAGAAGGAGGAAGTATGGAATTCCTAAGTAATTTTGAAGTAAGAACATTAATAAGCATCATACTTACTTAATTCTTTGAACCCTAGAGCTAACGCTTGGGTGCATAAAAATACACCCAAAGTGGTACTCAGGGTAGATGGCTTGCTTAATGGCCCTGCCTGTCTTCTCTCTTGAAGAACAAACTCTTTATACAATGAATTCTACCTGCAAGTCTATGTGTTCAGGTTGTTGTGCTTCTGAACTTGTCGCCCGTTCTCCCCTGCCCCAGGGGCCTATTTGGATATGTTTTCTGTCTTTTCCTCTATTTTGACAGTAATACAGCTTTTGGTCAGAAAATGGCATATAAACAGCTGCTCTGTTCACTTTATTATGATAATCACGTTGAGAGTGCTTTTGCTTCCACACAGAATATGAACTAAGTCTGGTTTTTTTGGGGGGGAAGCAATGGATTCTATGACTGTTATAATCTTTCAGTATCTGTTAAAATGATCTACAACAGTCTATACATTCAGAAATAGTTTTTCCTGCCTCTTTGATCTGTCTGAGAGATGAACAAGTGTGTGTACATGTTCACGGGCTCGGCTCCTGGAAGTAGCTGTGTACCAGGGGAAAGGTTAGTGCCTTTTTGAGGATCACCTGTTGCCCCAGCCCTTCTGTCTCTGCCCTTCATTAGCCATCATCCTTTGCATCTCTTTTCTGCTCTTTCACTGTGTATTCTAGGGGCAGAAATGCTTTTCCTGGCTTTACCTACTTTCTTCCTTCAGGGATCCAGCCCATTTCTAACTTGTAAACAGCTTCCACTAGGCAAAAATGAAGCCGGCCCAAATTAAGGCCCATCATTGCCTCTACAACTGCCAGCCAGCTTTCTAAATCTCCATCCAGGTCACTGGCACAAGGTGAGTGCTATGTCAATGTGTAAAACGAAAAGGCAGGCGCAATCTCTTTCCCTACTCATGGGAGCAGCAAAATGATGGGGGCCACACAACCATTATAAGGGCGCTGCCACACCCAAGCAACTACAGGAGGGCTCAAATTCTGGGGCTGAACGTGGTAAACCAGGGACCATCATGGGAAGTCTGACATTCCTTTCCCAATCCCAGCCCCTTCCTCTCTGGGAACTGAAGACTGGCAAGAAAACCTGCAGGGCTACAGGAGACACTGGCAACTGATGGAGAGACACAGGGGACACAATCAAATTTAAACTTAATAATAATGAAATTATTTAATTCTTTTCAATGTTATTAATCCATGCAAGACCTCAAGTGCTCATTCAAAAGGAATACCACATGAACGGGATAGATAATTTGGTGGCTATATTACGTGAATGAGGTAAGGAAGATTTATTAGGCCTTCAGGAGGTCTCTTGGACTAACCCATAACCATCTAGTCACTTTCTCTACAGTAGGCCGATGGGCTGTTCCTACGATAGGCATTAGAAGATGAGGGACAAAAGAACTAGACGAAGTCTAGGGGACATAAAGGATGCCAAAGATGAGGGGATTACCCAAGAGAAAGTAGCACTGGTGACCAGTGATATTGAAGACATTGGACTCCAGGGCTTTATCCCAAGGCCCAAGCTCCAGACAGATCAGCAGGGAACACCTGGGGTAGGGACATCACAGGACTTAAGCCTGAGGGACACCTCACAGAGGTCCATGATTTACTAACTCTTTCCTCTGCTACACACAGCAAAATATAAGGTGGAAGCCATGTCTTCCACCCTGCCAACTTCCTATTGTGTGCACCCTCCAGCACTATAGAAAATTCAACCCTTAGAGTCTCATGAAAAACATCTAGTCTTTGCAACATGGCCTAGCTTGTACATAAGGTGGGGACAAAGAAAGCTGGTACCCCACTGGAAGCTACAACTATGAGACCATCCTTGGTCAGCCTTCTATGCCAATAAATAAATACATACATACATACATACATACATACATACCAAAAAAACCCAGGTAAAATCTCCTGAGGTTCTCTATGTCCAGGCCATCATGGCCATATACCAAATTTCTAAGGTATGACAACAGTGTTTCAAGGTGAACTGCCAGACTTTCCATCCAAGGGACAACGAGATAGAGGACCTTTTCTTAGATACACTCTGTCTTCCACTCAACTACCTTAATATCAGCAAGAGTCACCCATAGTGCTTGTAGAGAAATAACTTCTAGCCCATCCCATACTTGACCTGGGTCCACTTACCATCCTGCCCTGAATGCTGCAGACTCTTAAATGTGCTACAGCCATGGGCAGAGGCACTGCTGCTGCGACTTTCTGGGGCCTGAGGGCTGCCCACGTGCTGCAGATCTCTGCCTTCCCGTGGTGCTCCTCTGCGGTCTCCTCACTGAGCCACTTTACTCTAGCCGGCTTGCTGCTCACTGCATTTGCCAACCTTGCTTGATGTTGCGTCTTACAAGTCTGCTCACAAGGCTTCACCAGACTGTTTAATTCCTGCATTGCACACCTTGAAAGTTAAAGAGTTAGAAGACACAGCTTCAAACTTGGTTTTACAACAAGGAGGACATTTTATCCAGAAACCCACCTGGCCACCTGCAATTCTTACTCTTTCTGAACCTTTATTGGTTTCAGTCTATGGAGTTCAAATGGGTAAATTCCAAGATCTGTTATGATCTATATAAAAATAAAAAGCTTTAATTTATATGCCCTGGAGAAAATTCTGACTAGTTTGTAGTAATATAAAGAAAAATTATTTTAAGTTAATATGACCAGTGTATCTAAAAGAGCACTTGGCTATTATGTGTTCCGTGTCATACATGTTGTCTGTCTGCTGGCTAGTCTCTGTTTTAATAACTGGCTACAGTGTTGAAAGGTACTCCATATTTTAAGAAAAAAAAATTTTCAATCTCATGTCAATATTTTTTCTTCTGGTTCTCTTAGGCTTTCACCAGAAGAAAAAAAATGGTTATTAAAATATTTTATGGTTGCTAGATTAACTTGAAACACAACAGATTCAGAACTGCTAGATTCAAGGTCTCCACAAAATTTGCAAAAAAATAATTAAAAATTTTTGGTACAAAGGTTAAACACTGGACTCCAAGCAGTGTCACAAAAACTTGATATTAGTCACCTATGAAGTATGCCTGTAAACAAGTACATTCTATTTAATTTTGACTTTACAAACTTAAATAATTATGTAAATGTTCTATCCTGATTATGTAATAATGTCATTATAATTGTATTCTAAATTCATTTTCTTTTGTATTTCACATTTTCCTTAGATCTTTATCTGTTAACAGTCTACAAAAAAGTAACTTTTGAGCTGGAGTAATAGCTCAGTGGTGGTTAAGGCACTTGCCTGAGTTTGATTCCACACCAACCACCACACCCAAGCATGGTGGCGCATGCCTGTAATCCCAGCACTCGGGAGGCTGAGACAGGAGGATTGTCTTGAGTCCATGGCCAGCCTGGCTACATAGCGAGTTAGGACCAGCCTGGCTACAGAGTAAGACCCTGTCTCAAAATAAAAATTTTTAAGAACAACAAAAAATATGACCTCTAAAATAGTATGTTAAAATGGCAAGTTATTGTCTACAGGACATACAATGTAACACTGACTTCTAATGCAGACCATGATTAATATAAGAGGTTCTGATCCCTCAGCCCAGAGAACTAGAGAGGTTAAAATAATTGGATATTATAGTATTTATTAATAATTGAACTTTAATTAATCATAATAATTATAATAATTGAAATTATATAATTTTAAATGATTGCTTCCACTTCAAGATCTGGGTAGTTTTTCAGAAGATTCTATAAACATATTCAAACAGCCTTCTGTGATCTTGACAGTTGCAAGCTGTCTTAACATCATTATTTCAGGACAAATTTTTGTTATTACTTAATCGGCTCCAGATATTAAGAGGAAATCGATATATTTTTGGAAAGTGGAACTGCTCTTTACCCAATTAAAAACTAAATTGTGTTTTCTATGGCTGGAATATGGAGGAAAAACACAGAGAAAAAAGGAAGCTAAGGATGAAACGCGTGTGGAGCTTCTTGCTAAATACAAAGCAATTAAACACTGCTTGCTGGCTCTTTTTTCTGTGGATGGTAAGTCATGGGGTGTCAGAACAGGCCACTGGATGAGATTATCGTGGGTTGACCTCCTAAGTCACCTGACCCTAAATGTGGTAAGACGGGACACTGGAGAGCTATGTCCCAAGGATCAAAGGACCCTTGGTCTAGTATCCTGTTGTCCCCTGGACTCCAGTTGGTCCTGCCTGATCACTACCATGACTGTTTCAGAGCCTCAGGTAACAGTAAGTGTTGCAGAAGAGACCAGACTTCCTCCTTATCAATGAGGCCTCAGATTCTAGGCAACTGGCTTCCAGCTTTCGTCATTCGAACTCCAATGACCAAGTCCTTTTTTTTTTTTTTTTTTGGTAATGCTTAAATATCTAGTTCTAACCATTTTGGATAGGCTCTTGGGAAAAAAATAGACCTAACTTAAACAAATCAGACTATCACATAATATGTAAACAATCTTATTTGTTTTTCTCTAACAGAGTCTTTCTTCTTCACAGTCAATCTGGCTTCAGGTGGTCTTGCATTGTTATGACTCAACTGCATATATTGGACCCCACAGGTGAACCTACAGGCCTGAAAGTCAGCAAGAATCAGGATGCTCCTACACTCCTTCTTGACCTCCTCTCAGCGGGAGGTAGCCAGAATGACTCAGTGCACCAGAACCCTAAATGGTTTTATACCCCTAACTCTTGGGGAGGGGGAAACATTATGAAAATAGATATTACTAGGCCTGGGGGACAAGAAGGGAATCTGAAATAGCAAGCTCAAGTAAAAAAATAATGTATAATATATTTATAATTATTTGATAGGCCTCAGACCCAAAGCAATCCCATAAAACACAATATTGTTTTAAAGTGCACAACAATGGCTACCCTACTTGGGGACACCGGGCCTATATCCCCAGGACAAGGTACACTGCATAGCTTAGGGCCCAATGAGACCCGGAAGAGAAGTGTTCCTTAAAGATCATTCTGCTTTGGGCTGGGACTTGGTTCAGATAAAGAACTTATCTTCCCTAAGTTTCTTTTCCAAGTTTCTCACATGATTAAGGGCTGCTGAAAGAACACAGAACATCTGGGGGAGCGGGGGAGGCAGGAGGAGATTTTGGAATTCCAAGGCAATTCTAAGTAAAAACGTTGCTAAGCACCGTGGTTACCCTAATCCTCTGAACCCCAGAACTAACTCTTGTATGCCCCAATATGTTTACAAACTTGCACTGAGGGCTGAAACGTGCAGCTCGGCTGCAACATGCATGAAGAGCTGCATGTTTCTTCACCTATCTTCTCTCTTAAAGATAAAACTCTCTCTTTATTCACTATATAAAAAATCTACCTGTATTTCTGTACAGCTGTTTGTGTCCTGACTGAATTCCTGTATCAAGGGCACAAAAACGAAGGAAAATGAGACACTGGCTCCTTGCTGTTTAAGGATTTCTCTCTATCTTTGTCCCTCTATCTGTTTCTGTTTCTCTCTCTCTCTCTCTCTCTCTCTCTCTCTCTCTCTCTCTCTCTCTCTCTCTCTCTGTGTGTGTGTGTGTGTGTGTGTGTGTGTGTTTAATCCAGGCTCATCTTTAGCTCACTATGTAGCCCAAGCTGGCCCTAAACTCACAACAATCATTCATCAACCTCTCAAGAACTGGGATTATAGGCGTGCAATGCCACATCTGGCTAATTTTTATTTGATGCTGGGAATTCAAACCCCAGGGCTTTGTTCCTGTTAGGCAGCCTTTACCTAGTGAGCTATACCTCCAACTTATTGAACTGTTCAATACAATAAGCCATACCCCCTTCCTGGCACCATTATATATTTTATAAACATTCTATAAATTTTAGATCTTGTAACATCTATGGGTTTATATGCTGGATTTCGATGAACAGATTAGTTATTTTTCATGCTTTGTAGAAAAGGAAGTATTTGACATTACCTCCAAAGACAATTCAATTTTTTTTTGCATGTGGATATTTCACAGGGATCTGAGAGCACTGACTTTTGAACTCACCTAATGAAGACTACACAATAACAAATAACAAACAAAAACAGTACACACGGTACAGAGAATATAATAACTGGGCAGGATCTGTCTACAGAAATGAGCTCCATATTTGAATGATGTGAAGTTTGGTGAATCATAGAAGCCAAGAGGTTGCATTGTAAAGATTCGTACGGTGTCCAAGAAGCTAGGAAAATAGTACACGCTCTGGCTAGACAAGTACACAGTTGGCTCTGTGAGACTCAGGTTTTGACCAATCAAGCATAAAAATACCCTTTCTCCAAATTGTGCATGTAGAGGTTTTCTTGTTACTATACCCAAGGAATTCATTGCAACACTATGTGGCATCTGGATTGTACTTGGATATGATAAGTGATCTAGAGATTATCTGGAGACTATAGAAGGGTGCGCACTGGTTATAATCCAATACATTTCATTTTATACAAGAAACTTGGGCATTCGTGGGATTTTGGTATCTGGGGTAGATGAGCCCTGGCCTGACCCGTGGGGATATTTGTGAATGACTGTATTAGCAAATGATGATCTTGGATAACTGACATGTGAAATAGTATGTAGAGTGTCTGGAGAAAGCACTAAACAATGACCCCAGATACAGAGTGCAGAGATATACAGAGAAAACATGATTAAATTATGGTCACAGAATTACAACCACATCATGATCCCTTTCTCCACTGTAAGTGATGCTCCTGTGTCCCAGTGTTATTAACTGCCTTCATGATTTATTAATTCAATCTTATAAATTCTAAAATTGGGTCTAAGATCAATAATGGCAGCTACAATCAATATCTGAGTTTTTATTCTTAGCATGATATTATTTTATGCAAATATAATTCTCAATAGGATGAAGTCATTTTTATATCTTATAGCGCTGGGGCTCTCTGAGAATAAGGAAGCTCTACAGATAGAGGAAATGATGTTATATTATATTTGAAATACAAAGAAAAAATTTAAACTAAACTCCAAAAAAAAAAAAAAAAAACCCTCTCAGCTACTGGGAAAGTGATTACTAGCAATCCATAAAGAAGTCAGGGGTATAACTGGTACCCTGACAAAAAAAATGTGTCAAAATCTTCAACATAAATAGGAAGACATTTATGTTTATCAAGCAACAAGAGAAAATAACACAGAAAACAACACCAGCATTGTACCAGAACAAATCATGTATCATCCTTCACTTGTGTGCAGGACTTAGCATTTAAGTAACTTAAATGATGCCATATCAAATCGAGAAGTGGGCTCTTTTAATGATATTTAAAAATCTATAATAATTGCTATCATTACTGGTAGGTAAGCAAATCACCAAACAGCTTAAAGAACAGCCTCACACTGAGTACAATATGTAAATCCCTCTCATTTTATTTTCATGTACTGCACGTTCAAGAAGCTCCTTAGAACAAGGCTTAGGAACGTGTGACCGCCCCCTGCTCCCCAGGTGGGGCTGCCAGAAGGCCACCAGTATGCCCAGCTCAGCGTGTTTCCTAGGGAGATTTCTGAACCACACCCAATCTGGTGCCTCTGATTCAGTGAATCTGCGTGGGGGTGGAACGTGGGAAACTGAATTTTTTAACAAGCCCTTTCGGTGATTACGTAATGAAAGTCATCTTCACATAGCACTTGGAAAAGAGCAGTTTAGGTAAAAGGCAGCGAGGATCCTTTTCCCACAGATGTGCGGACAAACACCACGCGGTTTCTCTCTGCTGTCTCTCAATTGGTAGTAACGAATGGCAGTAGGCTTAAAAGAAAAAAGGCTAACCTATAACGTAACTATACATAATATTTAAAAAATTTTTTTCTCTAGCGTCTACATTTTTGAGGTTGGTTTTGGTTGGATTAGAAGAAAGCATGAATTCAAAATCTGATTTTAGAAAGCAATACCCAAATTGAGGACCGGGCCATTTCACTGAGTAGCCGCGTCATGGATATGAGCTTATAGGCCAGCGCTTAGATTTTTTGAATCTAAAAACTAGTTTCATCAATGAGGGTTTTAAGAAGCATTCAAGAAAAAAATTTTCTCACTTGATTCATTTATCAAAAGAAGTATAACTTTATGGGTCAGTACATGATTCATACACTCTCATTATTTTATGAGAAGTATGATTTCTAGCTTGGAAAAAGATTAACATTTTAATTACAGATGTAATCTCTCATTGTACTTCTGTAAAAGTGTGTAATATGTGAAGTATAATTACATATCTTCCAATATACATAAACATTCATTTACTTCAAGTCAAAAAAGTTTATTTAAATAAGCAAGCCACATTACTCATAGCTATATTTTTAAGAAGTACACATTATTTTATTTTGTGATATGTAAGAAAAGAATGTATTATTTCCCATACTGAATAAAAGCTAGGTTTTAGACTGTATAGGATAACATTTAAAATATTTTATAGGAATTAACTCAAAACATCTACAATTTGCATTCATTTATGTTTTATAATTTCATATAAATTATGTTGTCTAAATGTTAGAATATTGACATATGGTCAAAAATTATTCTCTTAAATAAAAATGTTGGCTTTAGTGAACACTGGCAGCATTACATACATATTTAAAATGTTAAGGCTATTGTAAAGTTACAGATTTAAGAAAACTTATTGGTGACATTTTCCTGTATAGATTGCACTAAGTCAAATCCTTGGTTTTGCAATGTTCTACCACCAGAATGAATCCTCTTCTGCACAAATGAGTGGTGCTCTCCATAAGGAGAGCATTTGCCCAACGATGTCTAAGCTTGATCAAGGCTCTTATTCACAAATTAAATTGTAAGAAAGCCACTATGACACTTAATAAAATAGCAGAGCTACAGCAAAAGAAACAACATTCTTTAATTGCGTTCCCTTCACAGTTCAAAACACAGGCCAATCTGACTAATTTGGGGAATGTGACAAAATTAGTAATGGCTTGTAAATGTATAATTGAGGATTTTATACTTTAGGTAATATTTTAATGTTTTTATTATTATTTTATTTAATATTTTAATTATTTGAATGTGAGGTGAAATCGACAGAGGAAATGAGATGCTCATCCAGGAAAGTGGCTCTTTCACTATTCAGTTCTCTACCTTTCTTCTTTTCCTCTTAATCCTTACCTTTGTTTCTCTCTTTTCCATGATGGGTCATATAAAGTATATCTTTATAAGAAAGACATAATTTATAACCTCAGGAATATTTTAAATTTCTATTAATAAGATACCTGCAACTGTTTTCTTGAGATGTGCATTAAAATAACCATTGGAAGATCAGCAGCTCATGTATTAGGATGGTGGCTATATTGTCTCTGGAGTGTCCCCCAAAAGCCATATTTGGATGTAGTGGAATGACTGGCCCTATGTGTTAGTGGGAGGTAGGACCTGGCTGGAAGGGGCAGACGCTTAGGACTTGACCTGGAAAGATTGTGTCAACTTGTTGAGTCTGGGTAGACCAGAAAGTGAAGAAAGAGCACCAACCCTGTGTGTGGGAGGCCCAACTGGTATCTTGAACTAAGAAAAAGAAAGAAAAAGAAACATCATTGTAGCTTCTTGCTGGGAAAGCTCTGGCCTTGCCTGAGACTCCACACATACGCTTTCTCAAGGTTGAACTTAGCTTCAATCTGAAATGAGGTGAGCATCTCTCCAACCTCTGTTGTGTGCTTCCACTGTTGCTGGCTGGCCCTGCATAAACTCTACGAGGCCTTCTGAAACTGTGAGCAAAAATAAATCTTTCCTCCCTTAAGCTACAGATGTTGGGTTTTTGTCCCAGGTGACTAAGACAACGGTCCACATTTAGGTGAATTATTACATATTTTTCATTTTTGCCTTGAAGACAGGCATAGTGAAGCAGAATAAAGAATAAGCACAAAGTTTCTAATCCTTTATCTCCCATATTGTGCAACTTATTACATAAAACACAGATGCTGATCACAATTGGCTTCTGTATAGGAGCGCAAGCATTTGTGGTATGTTTATCTCTGTTTCCTTTGTATTTTAAAATGTAAAAGTCAGTCACTCTGTCTTTTCATTTCTAGGTTTTTAACCTAAAAAAATGATTACAACAGTATGCTAAGATTTATGCATAGACAGACATTGCATATTACAGGGAAAATAATGAAAACCACCCAGAACTTGAACAACACAGAAATGGGTGGGTAAATGATAGCTGCAATCATATACAGTCATGTGATTATAACGCATTTATTTGAAAACCTTATGTTCTATATTACATTCATATTACTGCTATAATAAATAATCATAAACTTTGTGGTGAAAACAAAACAAATCTATTGCCCAACTAGTTTTGGAGTTAGTTCAAAATGGGTTGTCACTGGGAAAAATCAAGTGGTCAGCAGGTCTGTGTTCCTCCAGGGGACAGTCCTTGTCCTTAAGAGCCTCCCTACATTCCTAACCCACAGTGCTCTGCACGAATCACTGACATCTTGAACCTCCATTGTCACATCTAGCAGTGACTCTGACCTTTCTCCTCCCTCTTATAAAGACCCTGTGGCTCGATCAAAGTAATTCGTTCAGGCAATCTCTATCTCGATAGGCTCAAATTAATAGTATCTTCAGAGTTTGATAAGCAAATAAAAAATGTGAACATTTAAAGTACACAGAACTGGGCCTGACACAAAACACGCACTCAATTAAGACGTGTAACAAGAATGAGTGAACTTATTTCTACTCTCACAGGCAGATCCAAGCCACCTTCATGTTCCACTATTGTTCTGTACGCGTCCCCACAGGCCTCCAAGCTGTGGTGGGACTGCCATCTACAGTCAGGCCCAGCAGCTGGAGGAGTCTATTTAATACGTGCATCAGCTTGGCTCTATCTTCTGCTTAAATCCCTACACCATAATCTTCCTCACTCATTCAGAGTGCAGTTCAAACTCTTCAGACAGACCTCCCGCCCCTCTACTGTGCTTTCCCTCAATGTGACCTATTTAAGTAGGTCTCGTTTTTTTCCTATTCTTCTCCTCAGCCCCAACTATGCTCGCCATTTGCTCTTCCTCCAGAGCACTAGTCTTGCCACCTCAGGACTTTTGTACTTAAAGTTCCCTCTGCACTGAACACTCACAGATATTCATGGGACTCAGGCCCTGTTCCATCAAGTCTCTGCTGGTACACCAGAGGCCTTCTTTTGCCACTTCATTTGAAATCAGCTATTTCAACATTTCTTTTTCCCAGACCTCCTGACCCCACTTTGGCATTATTCCATCACACATCATGTATTTGAGAAATGCCTTCCTTACTATGCTTATATTCTTTGTTGTCAAGTGCAAATTCCCAAAGCACTAAGAAATGTAAGTGTTCGCTTAAATGTTTTATTTTTCCTAGCATTAAGGAGTGCCTAGAAAACACAGGCAGTCAACAAAGCTACTGAATCAGTGAATATAGTTATTGAAAGAATGAATAAAGAATCCTATCCTGTTCCATGCTAGGGATTAGGGTCACGCAAGTCAATGTGACAGGGAATTTTTTTCCTTGACAGAGAAAGCTCCTAGTTCTTCAGAGTTCACCAAAGGCCACTGTATCCCAGTTCTCAAGTTGGGCGAGTTAGCAGAAAATACGGGATAAGGAGAAGCACTGAAATTAGTTATTAGCTTTGCTTTCATTACACGCCGTCCCCACCCTCGCCACTCCCTGTGCCTGTGTCCCAATTACCAAGCGCTGCTTCAGTGATGTTTTGGAGATTAATTAAAACAGATGGAGTGGTTATGTGAAGGAACTGTGCAAAGTAAGCAAAAAATATTATTGCTCCCCATGTCAGAGTCATGGAATAGGAAGTTTGAGTATCTCTTCTAATTTATATTATTTTTTATGTACAATTGTTCCCATTCAGGCGCAATTGACTACAAAGCAAAGTAGCTCTTCTCAAATTATTTTCCTAGTGACTGTTTTTTTAAACTGCGTAAAAATAAAATTATGCTTAAAGTGCATCTTTCAGTGTGTAACATAAACTCCTGACAAAGCTGTCTGGTGACTTCAGGCTAGGTACGCACAGCATACTACCCAAATAGTCTGTTTTTAGAAATTAAGTCAATAGGGAGATCAATCATTTGTAAGTAAAAGTCCTTGTTATTATTTTTGGAACTGAAAAAGGAATTCATTAACAGGGCACAAACTATGAAAATCCAGAGCTTACCTGGCATTTAATTAACTTTCCTTGCCTTGCTTCTCAAATGGGAGTGTATGGTGTTTTCTGTGCTTTTAGATCTGCTCTTGAAATTCTTGTGCGGAGAAAGCCGCACAGCAGATCCTCTAAGCAGCCCCTTGAGAGGGATTTCACCAGGGCCGTAAATCATTTGATAATTCTGTGTGCTTCTTGGTCTTCCATGCTATGGGGCAGTCATCCTGTGCAATGGGGAGGCCAGTAGTCAGGGACCGAGTCCTGAAGGTTCACTCAGCCATCTTGACACTGGTCCATGAGCACCTTTATTTTGTCCACAGCCATAGGTCTTCTATTTTTTTTTAAACAAATGAAAGAAACTCTTCCCGTGAATACTTTCAGATCTTCTTCCATCAATCAGCTTTTATACCTGGGAAAACTTGTGAAATATAAGTGTCATGGTTTCCATGGCATGTTCTCTTTGCTACAGCACTGAGGTGAGGTCTGCTGAAACGTCGGCCAGGAGGAATAGCACAGGAGCCTGGAAAACCAGGTTGCATGAGACATACATATCTCAATCTGGCCGATTTCCACTTTTCTAACCTCTTTCTCCATACCAAGCCCACTTGAATGTTAGGAGCAACACTCTAATGAGCTTCGTTCCATCCTCTCTTGACATCAGAGAATATAGGTACTGTCACATTCAAGTGGCTGACATGCAACTCCAAACTCAAATGTTGTATTTCTCACAGGTGGGTGTGGCGTCTTCGACCGGCAAAGACATCACACGGACTCTCTCGATCGTGGAACGTTGACTCGACTCCACTCAACTCCCGACTTGACTCTCGACCTCTTTATTCCACAAAGCCCAAGCTTAAATACCCTTTCATACCCACATTAACATACAAGCAATCTAATAGGCTACACATTAGCGTACAAGCAATCTAATAGGCTAACAAACTCTCCAGACCCCTCACCCCACCCCGGGACCTCCTCCTTAGAACAGTCCCGTGGTTCAACACCTGATCCAAATTTCAAGCAGAAGAACACCTGACTTAAATTTCAGACAATAAACGCTTCTTCGTGGAAAGGAACGTGGCCATGGTCAGCAACGCTGAGGCTCTCGGGCCCTGAGGGCCCCAACAGGTGGGCTTAATGAAGACTGCAGGACTTACCATATAACGTTATACTCTACTTTACTTTTTTTTATTACAGTGAATATTTTATTGAAACCTCCAGCACAACCTAAGCCAGGTTTATCTAACCTAAATATGTGTGTGTATATGAGGGAGAAAGAGAGAGTGTGAGTTTGTGTTTGTGTGTGTGTGTGTGATGCTAGAGATGAAATAAAATCTAGGACTTTGCTTGTGCCAGGCAAGTACTCTACTACTGAGATACAACTACCCTACTATATTTGAAAGATTCATTAAAAAGCAAAAGTACAAAAGGTTTAATCACATGGTCAATAATCAATCCTGTCCTTAGGGAAGTTTCCCTTCTCTTTACATTGATAAAATATTATGCAATTTTCCTTTAAATGCTAAAGACACATTTGGATAAAATGTAATGTTTCAAAAGGTATCTCCTACTTTATGTACTTTTGCCCTGTGAAAAATCATCAATGTTATTTTTCCATTATATGGGGCACTTTTTAAAAAATAGATGTGGGGAGGCATTTATAGTTTTGGAATCTTGCTAAAGTCTGGCTCATTCCACCAACTGTAATTTTACTGTTTTCAGCTGGAGATAATTTCTAATTATACCACCAAGCCAATGACATGAGTGTTCAAAAGGTGCAATTAACTATCCATCAGATGGATTAACTTTTACTAGACCTGATTTTATAATTTTATAGAGAAATTAAGCTTTGCTTGAAGCCAGGAATATGTCCACATCATTGATATTACTGAATAATTGATAAACTTTGGGGATTTTTGTTGCTCCTTCCTGTGTTATCAGTTTTGATTAAAAGGCTTGAAATCAGGGTTTATGTCATCAGCTACGTGTCATGAATTTGTTATCTATCTCCTTTCACCATCATATCTTTCATCTGTAAGTGCAGATAACAATGTTTTGGCTGATTTCAGAAGGAAGTTAAATATGCAATAATTTGGAAGTACATTGTAAATCACATAGATTATATTGTACTGTGTATAAAGCAAGTAGAGATACAGTATCAGTTTCTATTTGAGATATTAAGCACCTGCAGAAGAAGCCTAAATTTGTTATTTCAGGTGTTTAAAACCTTGAGTCTGGACTGTTGGAGTTATTAGTAAATCACACTTCGGCCTACAATGTTTCTTAGGTTTGTTGCCAGTACAATTTTCTTAGAAATATCATGCTGACTTCCCTTCGCTGAATATTTACTACAGAGGCATACCTCAGCAGTTAGAGGACTTGCCTACCATGCACAAGGTCCTAGATTCAATTCCCCAGCTTCACAAAAAATTAACCAGTGTGGTTGGTGATGCACACCTGTAATCCCAGCACTCAGGAGGCTGAGCCAGGAGAACTGCCAATAGTTCAAGCCCAGCCTGGAATATTAAGTGAAGCCCTATTTCAAAAATAACAAATAAATACATAGGTATTTCTTAGAGCTCTGGGGTGACCATTCCAAATTATTGTCAGTGGTGACCACATCCCAGTAGCCCTGAAAATTGACAAATTGCTCTTCACCCAAAAATCTGTACTTTTTATTTATTTTTTAACTCATTTGCTTGTGTTGTTCACTATACTTCCCTGGAAATTTTCAGGAAATCCTGTGTTATCTTCACTTCTCAGCTAGATCATGACTGTAAACACGACCTTTTGCCTTCACGAGAGAAGCGCTAATAAAGAATGAGATCCTTCCCCCACATGTCCTTGCTGGTTAAAATGCTGGCTATTTTTATGCCAATGTCGCAGTGACCCATGATTTCAGGTTTTATTTCCGTTGGTCACAATTGTCCATGCTCAACTGTGACCCAAGACTATAGAGCAGTGCAGTAAGATATCATGAGGGTGGGCGGGAGGGGGGACGGTGGTGGCCAGGGGGACCGTATCACATAACTTCTGTTACAGTGAATCATTACAGTTATTCTACTTTTGTTATTAGATATTGTTTTAACTTTTGTATTACTGTTGATTGAACCCAGACCTTGTGTGTTGAGCTGTATCTCCAGACCTTGTATATTTGTTGTTGGGGGGGAGTTGTTTGTTTGAGACAGGGTCTTGTTCTATAGCCCAGGCTAGTCCTGAACTCACTGGCCTTGGATTCAAAGCAATCCTTCTGTTTCAGCCTTCTGAGTGCTGGGATTACAGGCATACATCACCACGCCCAACTTATGTGGTTCTGGAGAATCTACCTCAGGTACTTAGCACAAGGCAGGTGCTTTAACCGCTGAGACATTCCTCTAGCCTTTATTTGTTGTTTTTGAGAGTGGGTCTCATTAAGTCAGTATGTTGTCCAGAAAAGGCTAAACATTGTGATCCTTCTGTCTCCCAGAGTTCCGGGGTTCCAAGTGTGTGCCATCACACCTGGCTTTTTGTTATCTTTAAATCCAATTTATAAAATAGGTTTTATTATAGGCATGTGTGAATAAGAAACCCCCAGTATATATATATATATATATATATATATATATATATATATATATATATATATATATAGGGTTTGATAATGTTACTGGTTTCAGGGAGACACTGAGGGTCTTGGAATATGTCCCTTATAGATACAGGGAATGACTGTAATTTGCTTTTTAGAACTTATATTTTACCTATTTAATAATGTTGGTCCCAAGCCCAGGATACTTTGAACTGTTCTTGTGCCTTACAGGGCGTCATCACCAGATGGGCTACGCATGCAAAGCATCATGGAGGAGGATGGAAATGCACAGAAGGAAGAAACCATTTGAGAGATTGGGGGGAAAAGAGTCACTGTTCAGGACAAAGGGCACACAACAAAACAGTTCTGGGAGGAGAGAGAGAAATAAATAAAACAATAAAAGGAATAAAACACATACATGGGGTGACTCACATTCTTGCAATGGCTGCTGCTGACTTCGGTTGGCATCAATAGTTGCCCTCTGTAGGTCTCAGCGTAGTCTAAGTCTTTTATGTTACGGGGAGAAAAGCAGCCATCTGAGCGTTCTTGCTCCTGGTTCTCATCTACCAATTCCATGTGTCCCGCTCATTCCGGAGCACTTCCTCGCATCACTGAGATAAGATAACAAGGGTCTTAACGTTAGTATCTCTATTTTACAAGACATCCTACTGACATTTTGTTCATTATCTTCTTTTAAAGAAAGAGGCATGCGTTCACAAGTAACTCATTCGTCATTATTCGAACCTTTGTCACTGCTTCCTCTAAAGCTCCTCTGTTCAACATTTGGGAACTTGTTGATACTTCCTTAAAAACCAGGAGAAAAATATGAAGAACCAAGTTTGCTTTTCCGTTTGTTTTTGTACTGGTATTTGGACCCAGGATACCTTTTCCACTGACATACACCGTCAGCTTTTTAATTTTTTTTTAATACAAGGTCAAAGTTGCCCAGGCTGGCCTAAAGTGTCTAATCCTCCTGTTTTGGCCTCCTGAGTAGCTGGTTAATACCATAGCCATAATTGGGCCACTGTGC
This sequence comes from Ctenodactylus gundi, assembly GCA_004027205.1. Classification (NCBI taxonomy): domain Eukaryota; kingdom Metazoa; phylum Chordata; class Mammalia; order Rodentia; family Ctenodactylidae; genus Ctenodactylus; species Ctenodactylus gundi. The sequence continues at coordinate 1,123,233 of PVKB01000063.1, forward strand.
TTGATTCATTAGCCAATTTTTAGGATTTCTTGAAAGAAGAATATATACTTTCACTTGGTTGTTCTTTGTTTTGATCATAATAAATTTAGTCCAATATAACAGAAAAATTATCATAATTAACATCATGATAATCATAAATACCATTCAATGAATATCTACTATAAATCAACCAGATGCTTTATATATAAAGATTTCTAATCTTCACTATAACCTTGAAGGAGCAGCATTCAATTTACTTTTTATAAATGAGGAACCTGATTTTCTACATGCAAAAGTTAACTTTTTCAAAGTTCTACAGCCTATCAATGACACAGCCAATTTTTAAATCCAATATGAATTCACATGTACAGTTTTCACTATGCTATTCTGTGAGAGTCAAATATTCCTAAGGCTATCAAAAAATCTCTGGAGCCTTTTTAAAAAAGGAAGCAAATAGTTTCCTAAATCTCCAATTGCTTGAAATTCGTAGCAGAGGTCCATCAACTGTAGCTACTCTACCTGTAGAGTGAGGTGTGTAATGCATGCGGGTACCTGTAGGTGGCACTAGCAGGCCTAATGCACAGACAGAAAATGCGCAGAATATTTGAGACAGAAGTAAAGTACAAGAGTTCAGAGAGGAATATTAACATGGCTGGCTACCAAAGATTTTCATTAGGGGATGGGGTGGGTGTCTACCCTCATGCTTAATGTATTTCTGAAAATGTATCTAAGAGTCTCCTAAGCAGTGGTCAAATACTAGTCTAAATGGAAGAGTTTACCTTCTCACAGAACTATGAGAAAAACTGCTAGTTTATTTTCTGTTATTGTTGTTGTTGTTAGTCCTATCTTTAGTGTTAAAATTTCAACATCACATATATTCAATGGAGGTCGTCTTTTTATTTTAATAACCAAGTGCATGATAGGCCTACTTATAATGGGAGACTACATACGACTACGTAAGACAGGACACTAAAGATTTCAAATGTTTTCACTATCTAAAACATTAAATTTATGAGGTGCCATATCTTTCTTCAGCCAAATTATCATGTTTTATTTTTCAGTTTGTGTATTTTATAAAGCGATAAGGATAAAATGAGATAAGATCGAAATAACGACAAAAAAAAATCTCTGGTCACACCAGCGGGGTGGTCTCTGAAATTGAACGACAGATTGGGAAGAGTTCCATTTTGTGGGACGTTAAAGATTTAATTGTGGACTATGAAAATCCAAATTCAGAGGCCTGAAAGTTGTTTAATGGCACTTACTACATGATGTGAAAATGAACATGGAAGATGGACACACAGACACTGCGACTACTTGCACTTAGTCTCCTTGTTTTGATTCCTCTGAAGTTATCTGATGCTCATTTAACTGTGACACATCTAAAAGAAGGTTGATTTTTGACCCAGAAGGAGTTCAAAAGTTCATTTCTGTACTCATTCCAAGTATATGAACGAACCTGGAAATATATTTATTTTAGTTATGGGGTTTACAAAGCAAATGCCCTCTTCTAGAAAATTTGAGAATGAATCAGAATGTTCCCTGAATGGCCAGCACACTCTACCCTCCATGAGAGTACAGATGGGTCTGTCACTGGTGGTACTAGGTCTGTAGACTTTTGATAAATATTTATCGAGTGCATGAATATAATCTAAAAATAGGAAGGCTTGAAAGAGGGAAATGGAGAGAGGGGAGAAAGGAGAGAGAAAAAAGAGTTAGAAAAGGGGAGAAAAAATAAGCAAGAAGTAACAAATGGATTTACAGTTAGAGAATCTTAGCAATTCTGTATTCTACAAAATAGCCTATCTATAGTATTTAATAAATGACAGAGCTAAGAGTTATATTTGTATCCAGTGTCTGTGTTAATAATAGTATTTTTCAATAATATAATAAATAAATAGGTATTAAATGTCTGTGAGGCACTCAGGCAGGATTAAGCTTTATAAAGGACATAGGAAAATGATGGCAGAACTACTTTAAATAGTACAGTATTTGCACAATAAATGATATATTTTATTATTAAGTTCATACCTAGAATTCTGAAGATGCTGAATATTAATAAAACTATAGCTACAACTATCTCTGTAGAAGTAACAAAAATACTAAAATAAAACAATATCATCAAAGTGAACTTAAAATAGCCCCATAGCATTGCTAAATTTTTCAATGCTCTCTATGAGGTTAGTCTTGGTTCTTATAAATAAACAACTTTTTGAACATCTTCAATGTCACGAGGAATTTATTCTTTAGAATAAAAAAAGGCAAATTTCAGGGCTTCTTTTGAAAATTCAGCTAGTGTTCTTTGGGAGCCTTCAAGTTTTTCAGCTGTGACTTCTGTTATAAACCAGAATCAAGAGACCACCAGACGTCAACTGGAACAAGGTAAGGTTTCTTTGTTACTGCCAGATTGTCTCTAGATTCTGGGTGAGTACTCAGAGAACAGGTCCTAGTGAGCTTAACAAAGAGTTTATATAGGCCCCGATGGAGTGATTTTACATCATTGCATAGCTACAAATTATAACCTGACATACAGCCATTACTCTTGGCGGGCTATTACATGCTTGGATCAGGAGTCACGGGGAGGTTAAGTCCTGTTGAGCAAGCTAGCAGATACAGAAGCAAGTAATACAGTTAGCAATCCCTGGAATTTACTGAGTACAAAACACCATATGACTAATAGATGACTTCACAATCTGGGGAGATGATGATGGCTTACAGTAAGAGGACAACAAAGAGTAGAGAACACGACAGGTTCAAGATGCATTCTTGACACAGAACTGAGAGTATGTGTTGATGTGGGGAGGTGGGAGAATAACCAGAGGATAGTTACATGAATGAAGAGTGGGAAAGTTTCTTGACCAGGATGGAAGGGCTGAAGGAGACTTCTGTTTGCTACATGCACTAGTGCTTCCTGTCTCTGATTTTATGGTGAAAAAAATGTACCCAGCTAAAATCTGGTTTTGCTTCCTCTTCCTTGCAGCACGCGTGTGTGACAGCTGAATGCGTGACAGCTGTGAAGTACCAGTGCGAGTATTATGTGAGAATTCTGAGAAGCTATTTGAGGCTTCTGAGCTCTCTTTGTATTAAATGTAAGCATGTATTTATTCTTACCAATCCCACTTTTACACACCTAGTGAAAGTACATGTCTAGGCTTATCTAGAGGTGTACACAAGGATGATCCAGGCAAAACTGTTTGTATAATTCCAAAGTAGAAAAAAGTAGAATGTCTACGAACAGGAGAAAATATAAGTACATGTTTTCTATATTTATACATTTAATAGCTCACAACTAAAGTGAATGAATTTTCATAAGTATACTGTTGAACAAAAGGCAAGATTGAAAAGCATACAGATCATAATTCTGCTCATTAAGAAAGTATAACACCTAACAAATGGTGGTGAAAAGAAAAATTGTAGCTACCCTCAGGAAGAAGTCAGGGACAATGGCAGGGAGAAACCCTGGGGAAGGCTTCTAGGGTGTGAGTGATTTTCTATAGTTAAATGTGAGAGATGTTTACATAGATCATCATATTTATTTCTGCATTCCTAGCACTTAGCATAGCATCAAATATAATTGGCTTTCACCAAAGATCTTTGTTGAATAGATTTCACTGACTTTGAGAGGCAGAAGCTTTCTCAGGCCATGGCTACTGTGTTACTGCAGCCTTCCATGATAATCTGTAACTGTACTGGTGCCAAAATACCAAAGTGGTTAGATCATACATTATGCATCTTATTTTAAAGCAAGTAAATATCATCAACTACAGATGTTTAATTTTATTAATATTTAAAGTTAGTAAATTTCTAACTTGTGGAAATTTTAAAATTCAGATTATTTGTTCCATGATAACTCTAGTAATTTGTTAGTAGGAGTAAAAACATGTGTACTTGTTCACCGCCTTGGATTTGTGTGGTAATAATCAGTATGCAAAGTCATTTTATTACATTTCAGAATTGTAAAGTGAAGCATGAAAATTTTAGAAGGTGCTACAAAAAAATTAAACAAGCTTAAAAAGTCCCTAAAATCACCAAGCTTCACACACCGAAGTAATAGATTCTAAAGAAATAATCGAAATGCTTAGAAACTGTTCCATGACAAAAGAGAGTGAAAATATTTCCTTCTAAATGCTCTCAGAAAAACAGACAAACAGTAAAGATAAACAGTTCACTAAGAATCACTAAGCCATAAAACTTGGAATATTTCAAATTTATGAGATAGTAAAGCCAGGAAGCAATGTGCTTAAGAAAAAAGTTTTCTAATAATCTTGTGTCTCCACTGTACAGAAGGGGAATGAAGTTCAAAGAAAAAGGAAACAAAAAAAAAATTACTTTTATGTTCTCCTTTCATATAATTAAATTTTAGGTTTTCTCTTGCAGGAAGGGGGCGGATTCTCTGTCATCGAATAAGATGAAAATCATTTGAACTTTCAATTATTCTTTGAAGTAAATTCATTTTCTTACCACTGCATAAACATTCATTCATTACAAAAAGGCTATTAATTAATAGCTATCTTGTTTATTAACAACAATAAAAATCCCTAATATTCTATTGCTATAGACTACTCTTTCAGCTCCACATGGACACCTCAACAAGGCAGCCCTGATCAGGGCAACCAAAGAGTATACATTAGTTTACTACAACTCACTAAACTTAATGGAAAATAATTCACATTTGTTAGTAATGAATATCTACAATGTCATTTATTATTGTTAGTGCTATTGTTATTGTGATGAAATTCATATCGAGAGTGGCTGCAAGGCCTCATCGTTCCTAATTCAGTTTGTAAAGCCTGACTGATTGTGAATCCTGCCTCCATTACCTGCAAGCCACAATGTTGGGCAAGTTACTTAACTATAGAAGGCCTCTACATCAGTAACAGGGACATGGAACTAATAACCTACCTACCTCCTAGAACTGTTCAGATTAATTAGTGCATGTAGACATGCTTACTACCTTTCACCTACTATGTTCCAATATTTATTATCATCACTGTTAGTTTTATTTTTTTACTCCTAGTGTGAAACTAGAAAGCAGAAAAGTTCCAAGACTTACAAACTTGGTCCTAAGTGAGACAGCAGAGAGAGAGAGAGAGAGAGAGAAAGAGAGAGAGAGAGACAGAGAGAGACAGACAGAAAGACAGAGAGACACAGAGATAGACAGAGAGACAGAGAGAGAGAATCAGAATTAAAATGGACCCAAGTAATTACAGTACAGTTCAGGCTGCTGAGCACGTTCAGCATAGAAGACCTTCAGTTTCCGGGGATATTTTTTTCATCACTTTCCAGTCTTCATGGTGCCCAACTAGCCCTGGGGCAACTCTAGCTGTTTTTATACCCAGTGGGAAAAGGCAAGGAGAGCCCTGCTATGTACTTGAGAGGAGCGAACTACATCGCATGGCTGAGATGCAGGCCTTGAATTTCAGAGATGTGAGATGCTGCTGGAATGTGAGTCACAGCACAGGATGCAGGTGAGGCTGGGGAATGACCCGCGCACGTGCCTGGAGGCTGGCACCCCTCTGATCACTCTAAGGAGTTTTAATGATGTCAGTCAGACTCATACAATCCTTCTTTCCCTCTTCCCTGGCCCAGGTGCCTCAAGCCCTCTACTGGTAGCTATGGAGCCTGAGGTCCAACTTCAGCACCTCCTTGAGTTTCTGGCTCTACTGTTCAACTTTTGCCAAAGACTTGAGGTTAAGGACTTGTGGCAGGAAAACAAAACAGAACTCATCAGGGAAAAAACTGCGAGTGTCCAGGCATCATGAGGCTTGACTCACTAAAGCTGGAGACAAACCGTGGGAATTTGGGTAATTTATGATTAAGCAGCAGGGACACAATACTCTCTCTATATACACATTTCTAAAATATTTATAAGCCGCCAGAGGGTGAAGGGTAAGGATCTGTTGGAGGGCCTGGCACTACCCCAGCATCTGTTCAAAGTCTCTCTTTTGGCTCAAATATCAGCATATCTTGTGCACATTGAAGAGATAACTTCTTTATTTTTATTTATTTATTTGAATCCAGGCTGGCTTTGGACTCACAGTAATCGTCCTGTGCTGGGATTACAGGTGTGTGCCACCACTCCCAGTTTACGTGGTGCTGGGAAATCGAACTCAGGTACTTAGCGCTCGAGGTAGCCCTTACTAGGCAAGTGCTTTAACCGCTGAGCCATTCCTCCAGCCCTGACAAAATATATGTATGTATGTATGTATGTATGTATGTATGTATGTATGTATGTATGTGTGTGTGTGGGGGGGGGGTGAAACAAATGAGATCATCATTAAAATAAATGAGATCAGTGAACTTTTTTTTTTTAAGATACTGGTGACCAAGCCCAGGGCCTTCCCCATAACGTACATCTCCAACCCATTTTTGGACTTGGATTTGGGGCCAGGTCTCCCTACATCAGTGAGCTGCGGCAGGGAAGTCTTCTCTGTGGATGTTGTTTCGCTTTCCTGGTCTGCACACGTTTGCACACTTGCCGGTTTCTTAACGTGCTATTGGCTTGTGGCATAGCTGTGTGCACCCCCTTAGTTGCCCCAACATGAAACCACACACCGCTGGCCTCACCAGCGAACACCGCTTTTTCACAGTTCCATGACGCATGAATATTTTGTGTCTGCATTTCTGGTTTGCACCCTCCTTTGCGGAGAAGGAAATAAGGGAAAGAGAAGGAGAAACTCTCCCGCAGGCTTCTTCCTTTAAGGCCACCATGGCCAGAGGTTTGTCTCAGGATGTCCTCTGAACCAGCGTACTTCCCCAGTGGCCCACCTCCAAACACCTTCACGTTGGAGAATGAAGCTCCAATACAGGAATTCGGAAGGACACAAATATTTAGATGTTTAGTCCACCACATGTATGTATGCATTCACGCTTTTCTTTTTGTTTGATTATCAGGGTAGAGAAGGAGCATAGAGTAAAAAAAAAAAAAAAAAAGAAAAGAAATGAAAAATTGATACAATTATTTAAGACTTTCCCTCCTTTATTTGCCTTTACATAGAACTTGTTTTGTGACCGAATCAGGTGTGATGAGAATGACTGACTCTTGAAAAGGCTGTTGCCAAACAGCCTGAAAAACAAGTTCCAGCTCTCCATACTAGCGCAAGCTTCTCTGCACTAAGTCACTGAGCTGGTATTTCTTCCGGTCCATACATGGATGTGTATTTTCCATCAGGCTCTTAAGAAAACAACAAGGTAGGGTCGAGAATGTATTATACTCGGTACCATGCTTGTAAGACATGCAGCGATCCTGTCTATGTGAACAAAGATGCAGTGGAAACGTAAGAGGGGTGAGGGATATGGCCATTCTTGCCATGTAAACTTTGAACTTGGGCCATTTACTTGATGTCTCGGTGCTCACTTCTGTATGGCACGGCGTGTAGGTGCGCCTTTGAGAATATTTCTATGCTTAAAATCCTTAAAATACATTCAAATAGAACAGCCAAGTAAATGCACAGAAAATTCAATAATATCAAAATACAGAAGAGGCTCAGTAGGTGTTGAGTGTTATGTTTTGACTACTATGGGATTTCAGAGAAGAGAGCCCTCTGCAGGCTACCGGGTAGAGGAAAGGATTCCTGAGAAGGGAGGGGATCCGCTGTGGAATCAGGACAGAAAAGGACTCGGGGGAGCAGTCACGGGGAGTTTTAACTCCTGTATAAAGCAGGATGGGGGGGTGGGTGACGAAGACTGGATTCAATGAAATGAAAATGCACGAGTAACTTTGGGGAAAGTGTTGCAATTCTGCCGTGGCTTACCCGTTCCCACGTATCTGTGACACATCTCAGAGAAACTAAGAAACATCCCTTGTTCTAGTTGAATGGGCACACCTTGGCAATGGTATTAATTGCTTTATTTTTGTGCTTTAAAAATAGTATTATGTATTTAATAGCATGTGGAATCTGAAAAAAATCAACTCTTCATAAGATTTTCTGTGCTTAAATTTTGCTCTTGTAGTAAATAAGTCTTAGCTTTGTAGGACAAAGTCCTTTGAAAGTAATGGATAGTATGAAATATCAAATGAAGGAGATCAAATAATAATTACACAGTACATAATTGGTCTGTAAGTCAACAAATATTCTTCTGGAACTTACTACGTCCCAGGGTCTGTGGTAGGTTCTGGGGAAGATTCACATCCAAAGTGCTCTGTGAGTGGAATAAGAAACCACTGGATTCAGGTCCAAGAATAATTCAGCCGATATTGCAATCTGTATATACTCTATTCCAAAAAAAACTGAAAAATATTTTTTTATATATTAGCACTGAATTGGTTCTGATAAAGAACTATTAATTTTATTTCATAGCCACATTTTATACTGTTGTTTCAGAATATTTAGATTCTGTTCATATTCCTAGCTTGTAGAAGTAACCAAATTTATCATGCAACTATTTCAAAATAACCTTTTATGAGAAGGGAGAGTATAAAAACCCGAGTCTCATAAAGGTGTACAAGTTCCACATCTTCATCTACAAAAATAAAAAGATGGTGACAGAATTTGGATGCTAGTTTTGTGAGAAAACTTTATGATCCTATGAATTTGAAAAGACATACACCTAATCCCATCATTTCTTAGAAAGTTTTTTATTTTCCTTGTAAAAACAAAAGCCAGAGCAGCAGTTAAAAAAAAAAAAAAGGCCAACTGTGTAGTTCTTTCTCGAAGAAGATTCTTTTCTTTTTTAAGGGTAGAAAATGATGTAGGATTTTCACTGAACATTTCCTGCCTCCTCAAAGATTTTGCTGTTATTAGGTTCTCTTAGTCTACAAAAATGGCCATTGTTTTTTTTTTTTCTACAAACGACACTACAAGTTCACAATTTAAATGTTTTAATCAAAGTGTGTAATGTCAGCATTAGTGATGGTGGCTCCTTGTTGGGATGGCAATGGGGTATGGACAATGGGCAGTTGTGGGTCAGAGAGGAGAGAGAGATTTTTCACTATGTGTCTCCTAAAGTTTCTCTGTTGTTTGAAGAATGTAATTTCAGCTTCCTAGCAAAAATCAGTCGAGTAAGTAGTTATCAGCCACCACAAAAACAGAAAAACTCAAATACACACATAATAAGATTAGTAACAATGCAAAGAAACAAAAATTATGTTCTAACACCTCTAGGAATATTAGATGGAGAGTTACATAGTATGTAGCAAAACTTGCTGGTTATATATATATATATATATATATATGTAAGTTAGAAGAAGTATTTCAATTGTGGTATTTACTCATTTGATATTTAGCCTACATTATATTTTAAAAATTTGTGCTTAGTTTGTTTTCAAATATTTACTCGCTTTTCACACTTGTACCATGAGCCATGTTTCCCAAGGCTTTAGATGGCACGGCTGTCTCTCTCTATGTACTTTATAAACACCAACCCAATTCCTCACAGCTTGAACTAAGGTCACATACTGTAGCGGTCAAGTAGAATTTTACATATGACAAATGACAAAGAAAAAACCATTTCTCAGGTGTTTTGTATAATAAGAACAACTTTCTATCAATGCTTTCTAAAAGAAAAGAAGAAAGGAAGCCTTCTCATCTTATTACATACTGTTTTTCCAGTAAAGAAAACATTTTAAGAACTTTCACCATCCTTGAGTTCAAAGAAAAGTAGACAAAGGGCTGGTTGAGTGTGATGGCTATGACGTTTTGCATGTCTAGGAAGTATTCCATTTGAAATTTCAAAGACATCCATTTGTGATACCAAAGTGATATCTGTGATATCTTTATTTTATAAATTGAGAAACAGACTGAAGACTTATATATGGTAGAGGGGATAGATTCTCAGGATGGATTCTCATTCAGATCTTTGCTAAGGACATCTGGCCATAGGAAAAAGAATGGCTTAATGAAAATGCTGGGTGTAATTTCTACAAATGGTTAACCAGCCATGTCATGGTTTGGAAGGTTTATTTTTGCTTTTGTATTAGATTGAACAGGTATGTCCTTCCAAAATCCATATGCTGAAACTTAGTTTTCAATGTGATGTCATTAATTGATTCAGTCGTGAGGGTGGAAGAGATTATGAATGAGGCTCTGGGGAACTCACTGAGTCCTTCCAACTTGTGAGGGTCCAACAAGATGAATCTCACCATATACTCAGGTCCAGCAAACTATGAACCAGAAGCAGATACTAATCAGACACCAAAACTACTGGCACCTTAATCCTGGACTTCTCAGCCCCAAGAAGTGTAAGAAAAAAAATTCCCGTTGTTTATAAGCCATGCAGACCATTTTGAACACCATGCTTTCTGTTCAAATAGACATCATCCCAAAGCAGGTGTTCAAGCTGAGCTCAGCGGCTGAAATGCCTTCTTCCCAGGCATTTTCCATTAGCCACAACAGAAACAGTGCTAGGAGGCTGAGTTTTTCAGGAATCTAAGAAAATAAGCTGGGCATGACGGTGCAGGCTTTTAATTCCAGCACCCTGGGAGGCTGAGGCAGGGGTATTGCAAGTTTAAGCTTGCCTAGGCAATTCAGCGACTTAATAAGGCCTCGTCTCAAAATCAACACCACAAAAATGTCAAGAGTCAACATCCCCCAAATGGACTGGTGCTCAGTATAAAGCCATTAGGCTCTATTCAAGGCCTCCACCCCCCACCACCTGAAAGTATGGGAACACGAGAAAAATAAATCTGTTGCAGTCTTTTCATTGGGTAAGTGTCTTGCAAAGACCTATGTGCTAAAGGGTTGGTTCTCAGTCATTAAAGCACCCCTGGACATGATGAAACTTTTAAGAAATAGAATCTTGTGGGAGGAAGTTAGATCACAGAGGTGTGTCCTGGGGGGAAATATTGGAACCTCAACACCTTCTGCCTCTCTCACGTTCCAGCCACCATGAGGTGGGGGCTTCCTCTGTGTCTACTGACTCCATGACGTGCTCACTTGCTCAAAAGCAATGTGTTAATTAACCAGGGTCTAAAACCTTCAGATCCAGAAGCCAAAAACAAAAACAAAATCAAACAACAACAACAACAACAACAACAACAACAACAACAACAACAACACCTTTCCTCCTGTAAAGTAACTTGATTTTCTTAGGTATGTCATCACAGTGATGGAAAACTAAAATTCACTTTACATTAAATATGTGGGGAAAAATCACGAAGTGGAAAATACAAGCATTTAATTGACTATAAAATGTAGCATTATATAGTATCTTGCCAAATGCAACTCAACCCATAGGATCATTGATAAATTAGGAAGTATATTTTAATGTGAGGCCTGGGCACATCTTACACATGCTCGATATGAACTTAAGTAGTTCAAAGTGTCCAAGTGACTACAAAAGACCTAAAAGGGCCCCACCTCCTCCCCATCCCATGTAGAAACATCTATTCACCAGTCAAATGCTGGTTTAAGAACCAGTTTCCCTGAGAGCCCTGGACAAGCTCATACGCGGGTTGGCTGTGTCGCCGGTAGTCAAGAACACGTCGCATGGTGAGCATAAGGGAGCCAGGAGGGGAATAGTTTTAAGAGGCAGAACAACGCTTGCTTTCCTGCTTAATTAATTAATTGATCGATTTATTATGGTTGGATTTGTGAATTGGATTGAGTGATGATTGTTGTGTGAATAAAGAACATTTCCAAGGTAAATTCATCTGCCTCTGTCCCATCTGTCTCCTCTTGCGGAGTCGGAGTGCACACGACAGTACCTATCTATGTCTATCCTAAAATGCACACAATATGGAGGATTACATTTCAATGTTTTCCTGGATCTATTTGCATACCTTAGTTTTTTCAAGGACTCGGTGGATAGGACATATTAGAAATATATCAAATAAGGTATCTTTTTTTCCCGAGATATTTAACTTCCCAAAGGTGGCTTTTGACTCCTTCACATTTTTATTTTATTTTTATTTATTTATTTTTTGAACATCAGGTTTTTCTGCCTTTACCTTTCTTTTGGACTTATAAATCAGTCTGTTTTTTTCTAAATCATAAATACATTCAATTGAGGTTTATTTATATGACTAATCTGAAGACTCAAGATTTTTTTTTCCTATGAGATTTTTCAAAATTTACACAGAATTCTAAGATACTTGTCTTCCCTTCAAGAGAAAGGGGAAAAAAAGACAGAGCATATTTCATATTTTTCCACTTACCCATTCTTGATTAATTATGACTATCTGCTGCAGATGTCCAGCATAAACTGGATCATTTAATGGCTAATTATACCTGGTAGCTGAAGCCCAGATCGATTGCTGTTATTTTTCATGGGCTGCCGCAGTTAAGTGCCTGAACAAAATTGAGTTCCCCTCATCCCATGGCATGGGATATTATCTCACGGAATGGACTCTAGCACAAGGAGCAACTGTTCTTACAATGGCCAAAGTGGCAATTTTATGAACACGTTGAGGTTCCAAAAAGGAAACTACTGAAAGACACATATAAAAAATAAACTCCCTTTCACAGACGGTGAAACTGACTCTGTGCATGATAATATCTACTGTTGTCATGGAGTAAATTTTCAAAAAAATCATCATGGCTTCAGTAATGCACTACTATTCATATGTTTCAGTGTTTTCATGTAAAAAGAGCACTTATTTTTCAAACCCAAGGGGAAAACTTTAAAGTATTTAAGATATGAAAAAGTAAAAGAAGGAAAAGTCTATAGTTTACATTTTCTCCATTTTAAACTTATTTGTCACATCAATATAAACTAACAAGACAAAGTCACTTTTTTTTTTGTAAAAATGATGATTATTCAGGACAGAACTTGGGACAAACAGGTTTTCTTTTTTGGAGACAATAGTGACCTTTTTATAATACGAGTGATTTCATTTTACAGTGTTAGAATTTCAATGGACTTTCTAAAAAGCACTATGAACTGCATATTTAAGTCAATAAAATTTGAGTTGTGCACTTGACACATTAATTTCGTTGTACATTTTGGATACTTGTCTCCCTTTTCTGAGATGCTTTTCTAATAGTGATGATAAACTAGAAATAGAAAAAAATTAAAGTACTACATTAGAGCTACCCTTCAGATGCAATAATTCCTAGAACTGTTTTATTGAGGTCTAGGGTGAGTTCCAGGATATTGGAGTAACTATTGAGCCACTTAAACTCTATTTAGATGGAGATTTTCCCCACTAATCCTAAAGTGTCAAATTTGACTTGAAGTTGCAATGTTTTCTTAGCCTACGAAAGTGCCTTGAACCACATTTTGGATTTAACTTCACACTCATTATGGAAAACATGTTTCTTAACCCAAATGTCTGAAATCTGAACTCTGTCACCTTTTGAATGTGACATGGTGCCCCACAATTTAAGCAGATTCCATATCTGGCCTCGTATGATAGGTCAGAGTCCATATATCAGTGCCTTGAAAACACTGCACAAAATTACTTTCCAGGCTACGTATACGAAACAAATGAATTTTACCTTTAGACTTGGGTTTTTTTCTCTACGCTATCTCATTATGTCCAGGCACACATTTCAAAACTGGAATTAAAATTCCAAATTCTAAATACTACCACTCCCAACGTGTGAGATAAAGGATACTCAACTTGGGCAGTCAGTATGGATCATTTAGCCCATTTTTGTTATTCCAAATAATGACTTTAAGAAATAACTAGCATAATAGCTGTGACTTGTGAAGGCTCTATATAGATCTCATTTAATCACCCACTTAGAACTTTATGAGATAACCACTCTCATCAGCTTGTGTGTTGACTGGCAGTCGATGTCAGACTCTTTTCTTGTGATGTCAAAGAACAAAATTTTGGACAAGGAAGGCAAGGTGTAGAGATGGTACTTTATTCAAGGAAAGTAAAGAGGGTGGAAGCTTCTGCTAGTTGAAGAGAGGGCTTGGAAGCAGGTAGCCGCTGTGGCTTTCTGTATTGGGTTTCCTATAGATGACCTGAAGAGGGGAGTCATCTCATTAAGCAGCTTGATTACTAAGGCTCCGCTGTTGAGTTCCTCCGCCTTCAAGACCTTTCACCCACTCTTTTAAAACCACGAATAGTTTTAGAAAATTGGCAGCTAAACATGCTACAGCCAGCTGCTATTCCTGTAAATTCTCCATTAATCTTGTGTTCCCCTAAATTCTCTGTTTCTGGGGGACCCCATGATCCCTAACTGCCTAAGTGCTCACTACCTCCAATCTCATATTACATGCACTTTAAAGAGAAAATTAAAACAAGCAGTTAAGAAAATCTCACACTCTAAGACCAGCTGTTCCCACCTTCTTTTGGTCTGGAGATATAAACATAAAATACCCATTGTTTATGAGAATCTTCACAGATAATCTATACTATCTTCTTCATTAACTCTTTCCTTACTTACGTGTCTGCATCATGTGCACTTTTCCTAGTACACTGACATATCTTAGAAGACAAAACTAACGTTGATTCCTCTATTTCTGATAACTACAGTATAGAACACTACATGTAGAAGTGTTCAATATTTATCACTAACGATATGACTGAATAGGCTATATTTGAATACAGTATAGAGAGGTGGCAAACCATAGTTGATTTTAGTAAATATTTGACTCAGTAATACTCTGTGTATGTGTATATATAGAAAGCTTAAGACAATTTTGATAATTTCTTTTCTTTCATTCTGCTTCCTAAACTACCATGTTGTATTTTCACCATACATGGTGCAAGAGAGTTATGAATGTGCTGCCTTATATGAAAAGTAAAATATAAATTATAGACTCAAAACATATACACTTCAGGAAAAAAAGATCTCCCGGCAGTGGAAAAAAATCCAGGTAACTCACAAAACCACACACACACACACACACACACACACACACACATTTTGAGCCTTTTAGAGATTGCAAAATATAAAAAGGGCCTGATAGCTTCACTTGTTCTTCAAGCACAAAGAGAACAAAATGTCTCCTCCACCTTGATAACAGAGAGGATAGATACAGCCAACTTTCGCATAGGTAAGATGATACTGAATGAAGACTTCCAACATGACAGGAGGAGAAGCTACATTGCTCTGTATGCATTAATAACTACAAAAAGCTACAACAATTTAAAACGTGTAGAGATGGTCCCAATGGCAAAATCATGAACAATTTTTTTTTCCTCATTTCCTTTTCTCCCTAGTAGCTGTCTTCTTTGGCAAGTCTTGCTATTGAATCTGAAGACACTGTATTTCCTTAATAGCTCTCTTTGCCTCTTTCTTCTGTCAGTACTGCTTACTTATGTCCCCTTTCTTCCGGTCTGGCTGGGAGTTCTGTCTTGTTTTTCTCTATCCTGCATACTCCTCTGTTTCCTCCTACAACCCCAAGGCCAACCCTTGTTCCCCGTCCTCTCTCTTCCTACTTTCATTACTCTCATGAACAGTATTGTTAAGTATCGATAACTTACCTGCATGTGGCTTAGATTGTTAGGAACCAATAATTTCATACTGCTTAGACATGCATAGATCATTAAGGCATATCTTTTCCTACATAATTAACAAACATAGTGTTGCCTTTAACAAACCCTTCTAATGAAGTTACTAGAAACTTGGTAAAGACAACATCTTTACTAGCATAGTTCATGTTTCTAATGCTAAGAGTGGAATGGCTGTCTGAGTTTGTAAGTTCTATGAATCTTCTGATAAGTCAGTATTAAGCCTATTTAGTTAGATACATTGATGATATACATTATGTCTTTTAAGGCTAGAATAGCTGTAGTATTAAAGTGACTATTGGGTACTCCCACTCCCAGGACTCCTGGTGGCTGCTGACAGGGCCGCTCATGGGCCAGCAACTCTGGAGACTAAGGGCTGTGGATGGGAACTTCCCAGGTTCCACTTTGGTTGCCAAGGGCAGCTCATGGTCTAGTATCTGCATAAATTGAAAAGGGTGGCGAGTCTTTCCTGGGTTGCACAGGATGCCTAGCCAGCCACCAGCACAGTCTAGCGAATCAGAGTCAGGAATTGACTGGAGCCTGAGGAAGCTAGAAATGATAGAATCTATGGATAGAGATAATTGAACAAGAAAGGAGCAGTCCTCCTATAACAGGCTGAAATACGTGGAGACTGCACCCACAGCACAGGCAGCCCTGTCCTACCCTCTTCTCCCGGCTCACCCAAGCAGGGCCTGCCTAGACCTTCCCCCTTTCTCAGCAAGAGGGGCTGGAAAGTGCATGGCTACTATTCAAAAACAAAACAAAACAAAACGAAACAAAAATAACCCGACTCCGCAGTCCTGCACAGACAGATTCAGTTCAACTGAAAAGACACTAAGGATGTACTGCAGTTAGAGGTAAGGAGGGCCACTGTATTGCTTAGGGTTCTGAGAGAGGCAGATTTAAAAGAAATTAGAGAGCAAAGGGGAATTTATTTGGGGGGCTTACAAGTCTGAAGAGAGGTGATCTATATTAATTCTAATCTTTTGTTTAGTGCTGGTTTATGCTATCCTGGGAAAATAGCAGGGTCCAGACGGGTTTTCACAACTCTTCTTCCATCCTTCTTTCCTCCCTTTCAGTTCTGCCTCTAGACACTGCAGTAGATCAAAGAGTCCCAGAAGCAGGGACGTGCCTATTGTCTTTGGAAGCATAGTATGAAAGTCATGAAGGAGAACGAGAATATTTGGAGCAGCTACAATAGGATTTTTGATGCATCAGTCACAGAAAGATGAGCTGAATCGTGCAAACGTGGCATGTGCCTATTGCAGCTTTTGCTGCGACATCTGAGAAATAATCATTTGGAGCCGGGGTTTTCAGGGGAAGATAGCATCTCTGTGGAATGTGCATTTTCAATGTTGTGAGTGAGTCTGCAGGTAAGGGAAGGCACATCGAATGAGGAATTCTGTTCTAACAAATTAGGTTTAATTACTGCAGCCAGACAAAATGGCTAGGCAATTGAAATGTGTAATACCAAACACTAAAAGGACAGTTCTCTGAAACAGGGATTGTCTACTACATATTTCTTTTTGGTTGATTTTATTTTCCCCTCAATATTTATTAATACGTATATGTGATTAATAATGGTGACACTGAACTTATGGATTTTGTGCACATATATCACACCATTACAATATTTTTTCTCATTCCTTATTGGCCCTTCCCTTTCTGCTCCTCCCCCCTTCCTTCTGAGGAACTTCCATATTGCTTTCCATAGTGCTTGTATAAGTTTATAGTTCCACCAGAAGCCCCGTGAAACTGTTAGAACGAATCGACAAATTCAGCCAAATTACAAGTTACAAAATTAAGGCGTAAAATCAGTAGTATTCTTCTACACGAATGATGAACTCACTGAGAAAGAGCTGAGAAGAATAATACCATTCTCAACAGCCCTTCACAAAGTTAAATACCTAGGAGTAAACCTAACTAAGGAAGTGATGGACCTCTAAAAAACAAACAAACAAAAACTATTATGTTGAAAAAAAGAAAGAAAAAGAACAAACTGAAGAGAAAATTAGAGAATGGAAAGACATCCTATGTTGCTGGATAGGCAGAAATAATATTGTCAAAATGGCCACACTGCCAAAACTAATATACAGATTCAATGCAATTCCTATAAAAACACCAATGATTTTCTTCACAGAACTTGAAAAAAATCCCAACACTTAAATTTTTATGGACTCAAAAAAAAAAAAGACACAGAATAGCCAAAGCTAGCTCATATTCCTATATCTAGCAAGCACTTGAAATGTAGAGGAACAAAAATGATTCAGAGAATCACAAGTAAGTACTGCCAAGGGGGTGTCCCCTAAGAGCCACATTTCTTGATCTTGAAAAATCAATGTCATTTTACAAAATATCTAGATCAAAGAAATACTTGGCATGTGAGTGACTTTTTTATCTCCATATTCAGAGAACAGGCTGCACCACTGTCTTCTGAAAAATATTAAGCGTTTCTTATATTTAATTATGTAATACTATATCTATGACAACGATGTACTTTGGCAGGCAGGTGTCTAAGGGTGGTTTTCCAACATGGTCACGGTTATGGTCACGGTAAAGTGTCTTAAACGGAAAGCAGTAAAAGCCAGGATTTGGATATTAACATCACACGGAAACAGGCCAGACATCAATCTCTATCTTTCGGTATTGGAAAGTCTTCCTTGGCTTGGATGAAAATAACTGACATGAACAACCTAAAAGAGGGAGAAATTATTGGGTTCATAGTTTCAGAAATTTCAGTCCATGATCACCTGGTTTTAAATCAGAAAAATCGTGTTGGAATGTGGTGGCAGAGAAAGCCACCAGCTTCTTGGCAGGAAAGAGCCCAGGTGAGGAATTAGAAAGAAAAAAGGGGCCCTGGGTACTGCATTTCCTCCAATCAGGGTTGGTCTCATAACAGCACATCCAAGTACAAAGCCCTCAATGGATTAGTACCTTGATGAGTATAGTGTCCTTGCCTAAAAGCGCCGTTTCTGTACACAAGAGCATTCTGGGGGATATTTTTACCCTGCCCCTCCTCCTGTGTATCTTTCATTTGCTTTATCTCTATCTGCATCTTCACCTTCAACACTGTTCCCTCTGTTCCTGAAAACTCTTCTTTGCATCAGTACTTCCCACTTTGCAATATCATCACAATATTCTCTGTGGAACTGCACAATGCCGGGACAAAAGCTTTTCCCTTGTCCTACATAGTGCAACTCCAGTGTTCAGATACAGGACAGACTTACACAGAGGCTTGAATGTGCAATTTACCTATTTGGACAGAATTCAATTTATTTAAATGAATTCCTTTCCTTGCTACTTCAGCTGGGAGATAGCTATTAATTTTTAAGCACACCGACATTAAGTATTATCACTTTTGATGTTAATATGATTATAATGCTACATCATAAGATTGCTTTAATTTGGAATAAGATACCTTCTACATTTTGAATTTTTTTCAATTAGTAGATTAATAATGAATAGAATTGTGAGATGTTTATTTAAAGGTGGCTCTAAGTTTTGTACACTTAAGTGACCTACACAGTTGCATATGAAATAAAAATTCACTGTCTCACTACCTAGGGATATTTCACCATAAAGCTGTTTTTTTATTAAGAAAGCTGAGGTCAAATAAAATGACCTTGTGTTCTATAACATAAAATGTAGGACGCATTTTACAAATAAATATTCATTGTGATTTTTCTTGCTTTAAACATAATTTAAATGCTTTTAAAGCAATTTTATTAACTTGGTTGTTAACATTTTGTAAGTTCAATATATTTTATCCATTTTCTCATAGTCTTTTGATATATCATAGAATGGTTGCTGAAAAACCATTGAAGTAACTGAAAATTAATGTTACATTAGTGCTTTCCTTTTTTCTTTCAAAATTATTTTTATAGGTACCAATGGAATATTATGCAGCCATAAGGAAGACAGAAATGAAACATTTGAATGAAAATGGGGCCACCTAGAATCAATAAAGCTCAATAAAATGGAGCAAGCACAAAAGATTGACTATAGATGAGTGTCCCTTTTACGAAACGCACAAAAAAATTAAAATAAGGCCAAATGTGAATGGCAGAGTAGAAAGAGACACAAAAAAACAGATGGAGGAGTGGACCCCTGAAAAGGGGATGGACATAGACACTCATTAATTCCCCAAACTCCATGGTTCTAATGTGTTAAAGAATTTGGAGTTTGTGTATTTACAAAAAAAGTTAAATTTTATGTCATGTCTTTTTAATCAAAACCTAAAATTATTTTTATTGTTACATTAGTGATTTTCTTTAAAAGAACAAACTTGATTTATTGTCTCTATGGCTTAATAATGAAAAATATGCTGATTGTGTCTGGGAAGAGATGATGGAATTACTAGAAACGCAAAGGAAAATGTTTCCTATCACAGTGGGGCTTCAAACATAGGTCACAATGCACTCTACATTCTTAAGCTAGTGTATTCTCAGTCAACTCTAAATGGTTTTTCTGTGCATATGATCTGTAACCTGGCAGCTTGAACTAAATTAAGGAAAGAAGAAGAAACCCTGCTACAGCTACTTCCTCGGGAATCTCAGCCTTGTCTTGGTCTCCAGAGACCAACTCTCTCCTTCCTCACTGGGTTTCTTTCTGGAAAGCTGTGGTCAGCGGTTCCGCCTCTGCCATGGTCTCCACCTTTACTGGCTGCCCCATGAAAGGGCTTTGTGGGACCTTCTGAAATCTTCAGCTAAAAACAAATCTTTCCCCCCTTACGTTGTGGATGTCAGGGATTTTGTCTCCTCAACAAGTAAATAACTAAGACAGCATCTGCTCTTTCTCTTCCACATCACGTTTGTGAGATCACAAGTGTCACAGCATGTAGGTATGGTTCCTTCCTTTTCAATTTTGGGCATTATTTTATCACTTTATTAAGCTTTGTTTAAGGTATGCACATAGGATTGACAGATGTTTGGAGATTTCCCTATTACACATGAGATAATAATGATTATTCCCGTAGTACATCTCCTAGTCCATTCACATGTGGGCGGCTGGAAAATGGTGGAAGCACATGGCAGGACTGGAGTGGGACAGGAACAGAGCCAGAGCTCCAGCGGCCGAGTTACATCATGGAGGAAGGGAGAGAGACTGGGGGGAAGGGTGGAACAAGCCGGCAACCCTCCGGGTCAAGCCTCCAGCACCTGCCCATCCAGCCAGGCCCTACTTCCCAACCCTACACAGTATCCATAGGAACATACAGCTTTTTGGGGATGCTCCACATCCAAACCACCACAAATACTGTCTATATGTTTTGACTATACCTCATACTTATTTTTAATCTACTATAGTTTCATTCAAAATAATTTAATTCCTATTTATTTTCAAGTATATAGAAATTCAGTGTAATACTATACATGGCACATTTAACAAACTTATTAAAGACAATAACTAATTTTAATAGCTAACTGTGAGATTACTTTAATTTGCTATGTATTCCATCAAACCATCTGTAAAAAGGACAGTTTCATACTTTCCCTTTTAAATCATCAGATGTCTTATTTTTATGCCTTATTTTCTTACTAACATCTCTTAAGTTTTATGTTCAAAATAACGTTTTGAAGGAAATGGCAACAATGGTCAGTCTTGGTTCATTTCTAATTATAAAAATGAAAATCTTCATCATTTCACCATCACACCACAGTGGGGTGTCCTTTGTATCGATGTCTTATCACATCAAGAAACTTCACTTTCATCCTAGTTAGACTTTCATTATGACCAGATGTTGTATTTTACAAAATGTTTCCTGCGCATTTACTAAAGTGATCATGAGCTACACGTCTCATTCTGTTAGCATGTCTATTACACCGATTGATTTTTAAGTTAAACTAGATTTGCATTCATCGAATCAATATGAAAAGAGCAGTATAATGTTTATGGTTGTGATTTGTGTTCATTTATGAGATGAATTTTGTAGGAGAAACCCAACATTTAAATAGGTTTCAGGGTAAAAACAAAAAGAAAAATGATAGGAAAAGGAGAGGTTGACTTCAAGGAGACGGGAAGGTGATCTGGAGGTGTGAGAGGGTGGCTGGGAGTGAATGGAGAAGTGAAATGTTTAAGATGTGCTATGAGCGTTTACTGACTCTTCAAGATGAATGTTGTAGTTATGTCTAGCAAAAGTATACTAATAGCAAAAAATCAAATAAAAATAAATGTATGTTAATTTATATATAGATGTATATATAACATCTCTATATAACTTGTTTTTAGAACTTTATATCTGTGTTCATGAGTATCACTGACCTGAATTTTTCCTATTTGTCAGAGTCTGTATCAAAATTCTACTGTGGTTATAAAAGTATGAGAAAGTATTATTTTATTTCCTATTTTTCTGAAAATATTTGTATAAGCATGGCATTGTATCTTAAATGTATTATAAAATATTTTAGTGACCCATAAACCTATGATTTTGGTTGATCCAATGTTCTTAAATATGGACCAGTTACTTTATAATTGGAGTACTTAGGTCATGTTTTTCAAATGTTTTTGAAAACTGCATTTTTATAAATTTAGTTATTTAAAATTTTGAAGTTTTGTTATACTTTTAAATTTTTATGTCATTATCCTTTTAATGTTTGCTAAGATTATACCATCTAAACTAGTAGTGATTATTTGGGCATAATCTTTTGTTTCCTTGGGTGTTCATTATTTGTCATTTATTTCAACAGAAGTTTAATAATTTTTTTCACTGGACTCTTAGTATTCTTTCCAAAGAACCAATGCTCAATGTTCTTGAACCACTTCACTTTGTATATATTTCTATATCATTTATTAGTTGCTTTATATATTTGAAGTGACTCTAGAGCTAACAACACCAAGAATAATCTCGAGGCCTGTGTCCAGGAAAGTAGAGATGTTCCGTATGGGCACAGCACTGATAGGTACGTTGTTATCCACATTCTTCTCACTGTCTCAATATTTTTCCCTACTCTTTATGCTGAAAATATTCTTTATAAATATTTGCTGACCAAATTAGGAGAAAGCCTAAATATCCTGCAGTGACTAAATTTAAACCTTTAGCCACAAGTTTATGATTTGTAATGATTTAAATGCTTTCTTACTATTTTAAAAAAAACTGGATACAGATATCAGATTTGTTACTCTTAATATATTAGGTTGACACTACTTGTATTGACTTAAAGATTATATTGACAATAGCTAATTATGTTAATTTCCTAAGAAAGACTCCTTATTAAAAAAAAAAAAATCTGTGGACAAATGTTATGAGGCTCCAAGTAAGTGGTTTCTAAAATTATCAGGAAGAGGCCTTAATAAATAAGTAAACATTTTTTAAAACAGCAGAAATTAAAAAGGAATGTTACTGCTTTATTAAATTTTATTGTTTTCCATCCTAGAGTTGACTATGCGCTCGTTAAGAGTACTCCAGTCTCTCAGCATGTTTAATGACACGTA
This sequence comes from Ctenodactylus gundi, assembly GCA_004027205.1. Lineage (NCBI taxonomy): Eukaryota > Metazoa > Chordata > Mammalia > Rodentia > Ctenodactylidae > Ctenodactylus > Ctenodactylus gundi. The sequence continues at coordinate 1,145,989 of PVKB01000063.1, forward strand.
CCAGCATGAAATTTTTACTGGATTCTTCAGTATGATAATTGTTCATTTTTATGCATATGTTAATCGATTCATGTTTTACAGAGTTCTCTAATCCAACATGTGGCATGTACCTAGCTTTACAAAGTGGGTCCTTGAAGAAAACGCCGATTTTCCAGTTGTAATTAACGTTTAAAGAAGACAAACTTAAATTTGATGGTTACTTGATTAAGATCCCAGCCCACACAATGTTTTTCAGTGGTTTTCTAAAAATATTAGCAGTGTAAGATCTAACATTATGCACATTGACACACAGAAGGGTAGAACAATATTAAAAACCACAGAGCTGTCACTGGTTTGACAGTGAAATGTACACTTGAAAGCTTATTTCTAAGAGGCTTTTTTTTTTTGGAAAAATCCCTTTGACCTTTCATGTGCCAACATAAACTTTCTCTGGTTTTGTTTATAAGAATACAGTTTAATATTACTTACTGCAAAAGACATTGGCATGAACGTAGCAGTTTATTCACTTAAACACATGTCTTTACATGCTAAGCACAAAACAGTTGTTATGTAAAGGCAAACTTGAAACTCTGATTCCAATAAACAGGAGAAATAAAGAATGATCAAGAAGGCAAAAAGAGAAAAAGAACAGGAGGACAAGAAGAAGGATTGCTGTGAGCTTGAGGCCAGCCTGGGCTACAAAGTGAGTTCAGAGTTCAAGTCCACCCTGGACCACAGAGACAGTGTCTGGGGGGGGGGGGGGGGGGGGGGGGGGGGGGGGGGGGGGGGGGGGGGGGGGGGGGGGGGGGGGGGGGGGGGAGGGAGGGGCAGGCTAATTTGTTACCTTCTTGAGACTGACAGGTAATTATTATAGTTTTTTAAGGTGCCATTATACATACCAGAAAAAATGTTTAGTGTTCATTTGATTTACAGAAATAACTACTGTCCTATTCACAACATACTTTTCAACACCGACCTAAGCCACTGCTGTCTCAAGAACTTTCTGAAACAACTGAACTGTTCTCTGTGTTGTAAATTTCAGAAGCCACTAACCACATGTGGCATTGAGTTCTAGTCATAAGACTAACTCAACTGAGGAACTCTAATTTTTTTCAGTTTTTTATTTGAAATTCTATTTTTATTTAAATTTTGGTTGGTGATTTAAATTTCATATTAAATAGCTACATGTAGCTAATGACTATAACACTGTACTTACACAAAACATTATTTACATTTATGAATTAAACATATAAAAAAGTGGTAGGTAATCACTATGCTTCAGTGTTTACTGTTACTATATTATTTTATGACTCAAATATATTTGTGGAAATAAGAGGTTGGTTACATGAATCCAGTTAACAATATGATGCTGTCTTACTAACAGCCTAATCTAGTTACTGTGACTCAGTACCTGACATCCACAAATTTAGGGGAAGAAAAGTTTATTTTAACTCACAGTTTCAGAAGGTCGCAGTCCATTCAGGGACGGCCGGCAGCAATGGAAGTACATGGCAGAGGTAAACGTGGAGGCAGCTTCTCACGACATCACAAACAGGAAGCTCGGTCAAGGCAAGTTGAGACTAGTCCTCCAAGGAAGGCAGGAAGCAGCTTATATATCCTTCCAGGTCTCATCCCACTGATCAGCAACTCCTGGGTCCAGGTGTGGAAAGTGTGGTAAGCCCTCACTACATGCCTAAACTCCAAATTACATGCCAGTAATCCACCCCTCCAGACTAGGCCCCCATCACCCAACAGCATATGGTTCTATAAACAATCCACAACATTCAAATATATGAGACTTTTTTGGGGACATTCCAGATACAAATCACAATGCAGTCTGTCTACTTACTGTTTAATAAAAGCCTTAAGAATCTGTCAGCACTATACAGTGGGGCCATTCTCCTGACATATACAAGATTAAAAAGGACCTTTTTCAACAAATATTATTCCAGGGTGAAATTCCAGGTGTTTGATGACCTAAAGCTGAACTAGCTAAATTATAAACTCTGTATTCTGCTTATTGTCCCACCTTCCTCTTTTACCTAATTGTAAAACTGTAACTGTACAAACTTGAACTTATAAAGTTTTCAGAGGAAAAAATATGCAAAAAAGTAAATTCTTCATTTCTGAGTCTCACATTAAATTTGGAGAGCTGAACACCTGTATTTAGCTATTCTACAATACTTACTGGGTAAGAGAAGTTTAATTGTTTTAATTTCTTAGAATGTCCATTTATACTTATGTCATCACACAAAACAAGTAAAACACCTTAGAGCACATATAACTTAACTTGCATCTGAAAAAATTAAGTATGCTTATCTATAAATCATGTATGATTATCTATATATAAATCTTGAAAATGTCTGTGGATGATAGTTTTAGGGAAAATAAATTCAATTTCTAAAAGGGCATGTATCTCACAATGCCAAGGGCTAAACTTTAAAAAAACAAGTCCTGCTGGTCTAGTATTAATTTTTCTAGATTTAGAAATTCTGGTGTCGTTGTAAAAGCACTGATCCAAAAAAGATATGAATACAGAGGAAAAAATATTGTGGTTAGTTGGGTCCAAATAATTAACTCAACTAGAATTTAATTTATTGTAAAATTAATGAAAAATATTTTTTCCACTAGCTGTACTTTCACAAAATGGTAGTGATATTTCCAATTTATATAACTTCATCCTTCCTAACACTAGTTTTGAATACATATCTTAACAACAAATCTACTTTATAATATGCTCTATAGGACTAGCTTCACTCCTAGGTAGTAGAGTAAAGGGTCTTGGTCAATCATAGTAACTTCTTCACCTTTGAAATGATTGGATTAGCAGAGTGCCATGTGTACTGTGGCCAATAAGAAGAGTGAAGCTGGGAGAAGTGCATGCTGGGAAGGGATTTTGTGGTTGTAAAACATGACATGCAAGAAGACACATACCATTCTCTGTCTCTCAACTTTATTGTGAACAAGACGCGGCTGCGGCTGTGGATCCGTCATCGAATTTGTTTGTAAAGAAACTATCAATAATTTCAGACTGAAATGTTGGAAAGTTTCCTGACTTGTCAGATAACTGGTACACTATGCCAACCATTCCAGTAGTGGTTTTTCAGTTTCTTTCAGTCCAATCCTTCTTCACTCCTATTTCAACATTATTTCTTATACCTACATAAAAGTTATATATGATGATTCAAAAGAGGCAAGCACAGGCTTATTTATCACATATTTTTCAAATTGCAGAAACAACATATATATATATATATATATATATATATATATATATATATTATATATATATTAATTTGGTTTACTATAATTCACCTATTACTGCTAGTTTGCCTAGTATTTAGTTGGTTTACCTTTGTTTCTAAGCTATATTGCAAAGAAATACGCATTTTAAAACATTTTAACATTCAGGATATGAAACAACTTAATTCACTGCTCTAAAAAGTACCTAGCATAAAATAAGAGGAACACACGTAGACCATTTTATTCGAATAATCAAACATACAATGAGGGTACTGATTTTGATTCCACAAAAACATTCAGTTTGCATGAAACATTTTTGCAAATGTTGTAATTACAGTTGCATTTCGAATCTCCTCTTGGTTTTACTGTTACACAAGGTAAGGTCAGAGAATAAAATTTTCTATGAACAACACAGACTGGGTTGAACTTGAGCTTGATTCTACTATTTGAGGTGAGACATGGACTCCAGGTTTGCTGATCGCATGCCATAAAATGGATTTGAGAAGGAGTACACGGAACTCTGAAGAGGAAACACATATTTGAAAGTTAAGATTTTTAGCCATAAATATCTTCTCTAAGGATCAGTCAGAATGTAGTGGATTTCCACTAGTACTTCTACCAGAGCACCTGATCTTCATCCAGTATCTCCAGCCTGAAGATGTTGCCTGGACTCTGACACAAGATTAGTCATGACATGTTCCCAGCATCCTTTGTACATATGTGCGACTGCCTCCTTCATACCTCTGGCTGGATGGGGGAATGCAGTGGCCAGTATTTCACTTACTTTTTTTTTTGGCGCTGATTTTTAAAAGGCTGCTGTATTGAATAAAGTTAGGTTAAACAAAACAAAACAATACAAAAAATAAAATAAAAAAAAACCTTACCAGCTTTATGTTAGTGAAGTAATAGACTATAGAATGGATTAGAAAACCTAAAATATGGGAACTTCTGCAGGGGCAAACTAGTTTCTTCAACAAAGAATTTTCAAAGAAAAAAATAAAAGAAAACAGAATGTAGAGACTGAAAGAGATTAAGAGATATACTAGCAGTCTGTATGCACACATTTTAAACAGATCCTGATTTAAAAAAATATTAATGACAACAACAAGAGATGTCGCACTTTAAAATATCTTGTTATCTGTGAGATAGTTTAGATGGGTCAAACACTGGATATTTGGTAGTATCAAGAATTTATTCTTCAGTGTTCAGCAATAACACTGTTATTTAAAAATATATCCTTATCACTTAAAGATGCAGATGGTGTTTTTACTGTTGAAATTGGGTCAACCTGACTAGCTTGGGAGTCACCTAGTGGGTTAATAAAGCACACCGCTGGTGTGTCGGGGTGGCTCATGGAGTGTGGCCTTGTGATGTTTTCACCTGCTCTGCCTTCTGGCCACCATGAAATGAGCGGCGTTTTCCACCGTGCCTTTCCGCCATGGTCCTCTGAGTAGGAGGCAGCCAGCCAATCAGGAACCGACTTCCCCGAAACCAGGAGACAAATTATCTCTCGCCTCCAGTTGTTTTTCTCAGCTGTGTGCCCCAGGAGGGGGAACGCTGACTAATACAAATTACATCCGGGGTTTTCTTAGAAATACTCCACTGAGTTGTGGGAATGAGAGCAGGAGAGGTAACACAGAAGCATTGATTATCCTCAGTCAGCACAGCTATTCCTCCTGTAGACTCTTTTCTCAATATCTCTAGCAGAATCTGAGACTTCTGTAGTAGTTGTTGGAATAATATTTGAGAAGCTCATTTTTTCTGTTGTCACGTCAAGGGGAGAAGACTTCATTTAATTAATATAAAGTCATTTCTTTCTGAAGAAACAGAAGTCAAAACAGTAATAAACGTTATAGGATGTGACACATCTTCTCAAGCCATTCTTGATGAAAGGAAAGCAGAACGAGAAAGAGGAATAATTATTCTTTTATCACAGCAGAAAATATAAAGAAATCACCTTGGAGTTTCCATAGAGTCACAGTTTCACATCACACGTGTACATGGTGAAAACCAACTTGAGAACACACTGAAGGTGGGTGTTCTGGTTTGGATCTGGAGTGTCCCCCAAACGTCTCATGCACCTATGGGCACTGTCTACTTTTGGGAGGTGGGGTCTTGCTGGTAGGAGCGGATGCTTGGGGTGCCTGTTAGCTCTGCCCTTCCTCCTGGAGTCCAATCTGCTCTGCCATGCTGTGAAGAGTTCTGTCTCAGGCTCTGACTCTCCATGTGGTTCCATCATTTCCAGCCACCGTCTGTGAATGGACTGTGACCTTCCGAACTTGGGTTAAAATAAATCTTTCCTCCCAAGAATTGTGGATGTTGGGCATTTTGTTCCAGCAGTAAGAATGTAACTAAGACAACGGTCTTTGATTTGGATCTCTTGCTGTGTGTTCAGAGCCCTGAGGTCTGAACTCCAGCAAAAAAGAAACAATGCACAATACCCTCCTCGCCACTTGTTATTTACCGCAAGTTTGTTAACTATTAACATGAGAAACACCGAATATAAAATACTTTAATTCTTTATGTCATTTCTATCAGATATTAAAATATTAAGAAATATATTAATAAGATATTAATAAAGGAAGTTGAAATTAGAAAAGATTTAATTTACCTTTCCTTAGTAAAAATGAGAATGTATTTCTATGACATTTTTCTATTTTGGTATCTTAAATACCATATGTATTTATTATCCATTAAGGACATTTACTTTTTTTTTTACTTTTGTTATATTAATTTACTCAAAAATTCTCCAGATTGTCTTTGTTCTCTGGGAAATATTATTTCTATTCTTATTTTCATAAAAAATAATAAAACAATGTAAAGCATCATTATTGAAGAAAACATGGAAATATAACTGCCAAGGGTTTTGTTGAATATTAACAACATCATCTAAGGCTAAAACTAGTAGGATCTAAACTGACACCTTGATACTCACTCTCAATAACAGCAACAAATCATAAACGTCTTATAAATTATTTTCATGACAAATAATAATAAATAAAACTAGCTTTCTATATACTCAGTTTTACAAGGAAATAAATCTAACATACAATTTCTAATGACATGTATAAGAAAATTTTTATCAGAAGTTATATGTTATGAATAAACTTACTTCATATTCAATGTACGGTTATAACACCGACCTACAAATAGGATGTGATGTTGTTTGTGGTTATAAAATTTCCATTACACAAATGAGGAAGCCGGGTGTATATGCAAGAGGTTTGCTAAGGATGTGATGGGCATATAAATTTGCCTAATTATGATAAGCACTGAATTATATGCATTTATATATATATTTATATATATATATATAATTATGTTGCATAACTGAAAGATATATAATTCTATTTGTTGATTATACCTTAATATCACAAAAAGATATAAACAATTAAAGAAGACAGGAGATTTTCTTTGCTCTTTTCCCTTTAATCTACCTGTTATTTCACTCCCCAAAGGACCAAAAAAGATGCAAGGACTTTATGTTGTTTTCACCCTCCTAAGTTATCAAGTAATAGCTGTCACTATCTATACCTAAATTTAAGGAAATTATAGAATGCTACCATGCCATTAGTTTTCTGGGAATAAAACATGGAGAATATTCAACAAACTGCTACTGTGAACAGCTGACTAGTACTCTGTGGGTTAAACTGGTTTGTCCCAGATTTGTGAGCTTTGTTGGAGTATGAAGAGTCACCACAAGGACATTCAATAGTGAACTGATTTTGCAAGCAGACTGAAACCGTCCTGGAACGGGAAAGTCTCACTGCACATTTATAGAGACTGAAAGTCCCTTCTACCCTCATATGAAATAACCCTACTAAGATGTTTCCCTTAGCCATAATGTGGAAACATGACTAAACAAAACTAGGTGGTTGGTTGTGTTTTGGGTGTTTTGTGTGTGTGAGTTCTGAAACAATGCAGTCCTCCATTGTCACTTACCTCTATTTTCTCTGGGTTGCTCCAATTTCCATAAACTGGATTTACAAAGGCACAGTTACCACTTCTCTCCATTTTCCTTAAAGCACAGAGGGCAAAACAAAAACAGGGAATGAGTGTTGAAAAGCAGGTAGTTTACTGGTAGAAACTTTTGAGAAACACATTGTGTACCTACGACCCTCTTTTTCCTGAATGTATTACCATAACTTTTTGAAGAACATCAAGGGAACCACATTTTTAAAAACGAATTTAATTAGTACTCTTGAGTATTTAGATCCAAATAATTCCAGGCAAGTACATGTGGCCCAAGCTGAGTTTAATACTGATTATTTAAAATATCCAAGAATAGCACATCACAGACAACACCGTAACCTGTACTTGAACTGGCTATAGGACGGGGCCGTCGTCCAAGACCCTGACAAAAGTGCCAAACCGCCATCTCCAGAAGACTACTTCTGCAGCAGTGCTTGTTGTAGACACATGCAACAGAAGTCATACTCCTTAGAACTGTAATTGGCAAATTTAAACTTGAACGCTTTTAAAAAATTCTTTATGTTAGTGTTTCCTTTCCTGGAAATTATAAAAAGATCTGTCTTTGCTAATTTTATTTTACAAATAAGAAAGACATTCAGATTTAAGCATAATTGTCCGGGATTCCCAAGAAAGGAAGCAATACCTTTGACCCAGGACTAATAAAGCTTCTTTGAGGCTGCTAATAAGACTTGACTTTGGAGGGGTTTACACTTGCTCAACTTCCACCACCCATACTTGAACTTCCTATGTTAATTATAACTTCACATTTTCACTCTCGGGAATATTTTTTTTTTCTCTAGAGCCACATGATCTCTGAAATTCAGACACATTCTTTTTTATTGTAATAGAAAATTATTTAAGATTTAGACATTCTTTCAGGAGAGTAGCTTAAGGGGGTTAATTAACATGGCTGGGCATTTTATCAGACTAACTGACTTCTGCCTGCCAGTGTGGGTCTGGGTCATGTAAACAGTTCAAAGCCAATAACAATTTTTTGACATTATAGTGTTTGTGTCATTGTGCCTCTATCCAGTTGACTGCCAAGTACATGCGTTTAGTTTTTAGTTGATTACCTGGCCTTTGGCCATCTCTCCTGTGTGCTCTGTGGTTTGAGTTCCCTTCTGCTTTCAGATTTCATCCTAGATTAATTTTTCTGAGTTTCTGTTGTCTGTTGCTGCCGCATGTTTATCTCATGATAAGTTCTAACTTCCTTGCTGTTTGGAAACTCCCTAACTCGTGTTCAGTCTGTCTTGGCTTGCTCTGGCTTTGATGTTTTCAAAATTCCCAGTCTTCACTTGGAGAGCATCTTTGCTTGAGTTACGACCTGATCATACCATTAGCTGAGCTTATAACCGTGAAAAATAAATACTCTGATCTCGGGATTAGATTAGAAGAAGTGAATGAAAAGGGTCAACAATAATTTATTCAACTGAATTGGAGAAATTCCTAAGTATTACCTTAGTGATTAAGAAATGAACAGATATTTGTGTACTTATTTAAGGGTGTACATGTGACTTATTTAAAAAATGACTCATAAAATAGAAACATAGGGCCCTATTTCTCAACAACCAAATCGTAGCCTGATGGAAGGTAAGATATTTCATCTGTTGCATATTTAAAGCAAGTGCTTAAAAACAGTACAGATCAGAGTACCAACTCTACAGGGGCAGGTATTAGCAGCTATCCATAATTTCCTGTTAGACTCAGCAACATGCTGCTTCTCCAAAAAAGACCATTCTGGTACAATAGATGATAACAGGAAATCAAGTCTCTAGGAATTTCCTTTCAAAAAGCAAATTAGTGAGAGACTCTATCTACCTTTACTTTTAGAATTTAGTCATACATCACTGACACATTCATTATGATTATACCCTGATTAGGCAAAAATATCCGTGTGTTATATATGTGTATTTTCTCATTCTTGCCTTTAAGGCACTGGAAATCAGCCCAGAATCTATCTCCTGTCCTTCATTGTGTGCATGTATGTGTGGGAGTGCACATGCACTGTGTACGACCTTCCTTACGCTGTTACATGGTGTGGTTAATAATTGATTATATTGTCTTGTCCTTGTGATGGTTATTTTGTCTTCATCAGATATAACAAGTATCTCAGGGCTGTTTGTCTTTCCATAAGCCTAAAATGTATTAAAAGAAACTAACCACTAAGGAGCTCAGTTTACTACTGTGAATTATCCAGATCTGTCGGTATCAGATCTGTATGACAAGTCTGTGTCAAGCTAAAAAAAACATAACGTTTAATTCTATTTGTCAACAGGTACAGTGGAGGTTCTGAAGGGCTTAACCTCTTCGGAGAAGGAGGAAGGAACTGGCTGGAAATTCTTAATAGAGGAAAAGAAACTACAATCATCACATCAGCTTTCCTCATGGAACTTCTCATGCAGCCTATGAAGTATTATTAGGCTCTTACTATATACAATATGTTCAAGTACTATGAAACATGGCTTTCTGAGTGGTGAACCAGTTCTGTACGGAACAAGCATCATTCTGGTGGTAATTTCCAATTTTAATTCAGCCTGCAAATGTATACTAAAAAAAGTTAAAAATAAACATTTCATTGTGCTATGCAAAGGAAGAAATAAATACGCTTGTCTGAAAAACAATTATTTGAACAAACTAGACTTGACAGTTTTCTAAGTAATTCCACAAGATTGTAAATTATCTCAGACTTACAAAATACCATCGCGTGGGTGGCTTAACAAGAGACATTTGGTAGTAGCAGTTCTGAAGGCTGGAAAAGCTAAGACTGAGGAGCTACATCTGCCATTGTCACCACAATTAATTGTACCATTCAGGCCCATTAGTTCCACCCACAGAACAGTGCACCCATCGACACCACTACCTATTTTCAAGATGTTTCCATCACTTCAAATTGAGATTTCATAGTATTTACTCTCCCCCTCCTTCTTTCTCAGCAATCTTTAGTAACTTCTGATTTATTGTAGGATTGAGTTTATCTGTTCTGTGACAGATATCCCATATCAACGGAATTCCACAGCATTTGTCTCCTTGACTCTGGCTTCCTTGAGTCGGTATGATGCTTTCAAGTATTGTCACAACTTCCTCTGGCTTACTAACATTTCATTGTAAATAGAAGCCAATTTTATTCATTTATCAAATGAGCATTAGGGTTTACTTCCGTTTTGGATGTTGGGAATAATGCTTCGGTGAACCCTGGGATGGTATCATGTGTTTAAGTCTCTGTTTTCTTTGGGATTATACCCAGAAGTCAAACTGTTGAATTAGAGCATAATTTTAGTTCTGCTCTTTGAGGAACCACCAAACTGCTTCCCATCGTGCCTGTGCCATTTTAATTTTTATCAAAAGAATTCCTCTCTCTCTGCACCCTCATCAACACTCTTTACTGTTTTATTGTAGCTTTTTCTGTTGCCTTCCTCGGAGGGGTGAAACGGTCTGTGGTTTGGGTTTTCATTTCTCTTATGATGGTAACAGTGAACATCTTTTTTATCCTGGTTGTTGACTATTTTAATCTTTCCTGAAGAAACACTTACTCAAGTACTTTGCCCACTTTCAAACCAGGCTGTCTTTTTCTTTTTTTTCTTGAGTTGCAGGAATTTTTATATTATTTCACATATTGTAAACAATTTTGTAGGGTCTTTTGGACCTCTTAAATAATACTTTTTTTTTTGAAACAGGGTCTCACTATATAGCCCATGCTGGTCCTGAACTCTCTATGGAGCCCAGGCTGGCTTTAGACTCATGGAAATCCTCCTGATTCAGCCTTCTGAATGCCAGGATTACAGGCATGCACCACCATGCCCAGCTTATGTGGTGCTGGGGAAACGAACCCGGGGTTCGTGCATATAAGGCAAGACCTTTAACTTCCGTGCCATTCCTCCAGCCCCAGCAATGCCTATTAATGCACAAAAGTTTGTGATTTTTTTAAAAAAATATTTTTAATCTATTTTTGTTGCTACTGTTGCTTATGAGGTTGACATCATATCTAAGACATATCTAAGAATCTATCTTCAAGTCCAAGGTTATGAAGATATATTTTGTTTTCTCCTACATACTTTGAAGCTTTACCCCTTATCTTTGAGGCCTTTAATTCATTTAAATATTGCTACAGGTATGAAATTGAGTCCAACTTTATCCTTTGTATGTGGAAATCCTGTTGTCTTAGCACTGTCTATTGAAAAGAGTATTCTGTCCCTGTTGAACATATTGTGTACCTTTGTACCTGGATGAGTTTTCTACTACTGTTTTTAAAGAAAGTGTGTGACAGAGAGAGAGAGAGAGACAGAGCGAGAGAGACAGAGAGAGAGACAGAGAGAGAGAGAGAGAGAGAGAGAGAGACAGAGAGACAGAGAGACAGAGAGAGAGAGAGAGAGAGAGAGAGAGAGAGAGAGAGAGAGAGAGAGCGCAAGACAGCTTTGATTTCTATTGACTTTTTGACAATATTATTTTCCTTTCCATGAAATCAGGATGGAGTTTCATTTAGTTAGGTCTTTTAAAACTTTTTTCAGGAATGCTTCAAATTTTCAAGCATACAAATCTTTCTTTTTCCTGGTTAAATTTATTTTCATGACTGCTTTTCCAATTTCTTTTTCTGATTTTTTATTGCTGGTACATGGAAGCAAATGGAGTTCGTTTCTTTCTTTCTTCTTTTTTGTCAGGAGAGAGGATTAAACTCAGGGCTTTTATACTTCATACGTTAATATGTATATTTATGCTTTTGTGATATGGATTCACTCTGATGCTACACTGTCTAGTTTGGGTTCAAATTCGTGATCCTTGAGGGCCTGTAATTTCAGCATTCTGGAAGACTGAGATGGACTGAAAGTTTGAGCCCAGCCTGAGCAATTTAATGACTTATCAAGACCCTGCCACAAAATTTAAAAAAATAAATAAATAAAGATACAGCTTGGGGATGTAGATCAGTGTGTATGCCCTGGTATTGACTACCAGTATCATAAAATAAATAGATAAGCAAAATTAAAATAGGCTTAGAAAAGATTTAGGAAAAAAGGGGCTCGGAAATTTAATACAAATTTCAAACTAAGAAGGTATAACTTTTGAAAGGGCTATGGTTGATGATTCCTGTTTCATCCAGGTGGATTGCGCTAAAAAATATTAACGTCAAACTTGCCCATTGCTGGGGATAGAACTCAATATTTGAGCACTTGCCTACAGCATGTCTGAGCCCTGGTTTAATCCCAGCAACGAAAATAAATACATAAATAAATAAATAAATGGCAAAAGAGGAAGTCTTGTCCTCTTAAAAGTATGAAAAACCACAGAGAACCACAGTTTTTGAAATTGAGATCATTATACTACAGATATCAATAAGTTTTGAAAGAATAAACACAAGCAACTTACACATCAAAAGTTGTATGTGTTGGGAGACCGCTTTCGTGCTTCTGTTAAGGACCTGATTTCTATGTATTTTTTTCCTAAGACAATATCTAACAACCCAAATATGATTATCATAAAGTAAAGGGCCTGAAGGGAACCAATACTGTACAGTGTGGTCACGCTTTAAAATGTTATAATGGCAGGTTGGTTTTTATATTATTTATTCTTTCATATTTATCTACTGAAGTCTATTAAACATTTTTGGACATATAGTATTTATTAAACACCTAGTTAGGTCCTGGATTTACAAAGTGGGTCAGTATATCTTCTGATGCAAGTGTTTCTTTTCAAAGGGTGGGAGCTACTTGATTCTGTCTATAAAATGCCCACAACAAATAGATGCCCTCCTAATAATTGAATACTATTCTCTTCATTTAAAAAAAAATTCTTCCTTCTTTCATAATTTATACTTTCCTTTAAACTTTCTAACTCTTTCTGTTATCTCCAAAAGTCTGAATCCAAAAGAGATATTGATATAAGAAACAAAACGAGGAATAAAAATTTGTAATAATAATTTAGAACATCCAATTTTTAAAATAGATTCATCAATTAGGAGCTAGCAAAGATCTTTGCAATCATCTTGTCACTAGCTTTTTAAAATTTTCTTTAACATATGGGACAACTGAGCATTTCCCCAACCTACATTGCAAGTCCTCTGCTCTACACATCTTTTTATCCCAGCATCTAGTATGTTGCCAGAAATGCAGCTGGAGTAATTTAATAAATGCATACAGTCTGAAGGCTTCAATATAGAGTCCACTACTCACTGTTGGCGCTGTTCCCTGACCACCATGCCTGACTTTATCCCTACTGAGGAAAGAACATTCAGTTTTTCCTATTCTAATAGAGCCACATTTGCATTTACCTTCCTGTTCCATTTAGCTGAAGAGTTTAACTAGACCGGGAGCCTAACTCGCACGTTCAGTCCACATCAATTTCTTTCCCCCCTGGTTAAATGGCAGACTCTAGCAATTGCTTGGCGGCTTGTTGGAAGAAAAGTACACTAGCGTGCATGAGGCACGACTTAGAATTCTTTCTTGTTCTGTGACGTGAAAACTGAAAAAGTCACCTGACAGGAGAAAAAATTAATTTGGTATGAATAACTCATTTTAGATTATCTGACAAATAAAAATTGATGTCCCTCTTAGGTATCTTGATAAATGAGTTGTATGGAACATCTACCAATAAATGTTCGAATCTTCAGGTGAATTTTAAGGCTATGAAATATTTCATTTGGTACTATTGGAGAAAGAAGTTTTTTAGTGACAAAGTATAAGACATATCATATAGTTTTTTAGAACATCATGATTAGTGAAGTAAGTCAGAAGCAGAAGGTGAAACATCGAATGGTCTCTCCGATATGAGAGTCCCAGATCACAACTCTTATGGAACTTAAAATGAAAAACAAAGTGAAACAGGGATAGGGTGGGGGAGGAGGGAGGGAGGGTAGGGTAGGGGGAGGGACAGAAAGAGAGTGGGAAAGCCCTTGTCACCTTGACAAGATACTTTTGTGCACAAAATGCCCAACTCCATTGTAAACCTTAAATTTTGCATGTGTACATATCAATAAAATGGGAAAAAGACATATCATATATATTTTTTAAAAATACACATAAATTATGAAATGCAATTATTTTCCTAGTGGAAATGGAATCCCTTTGTTCTTGGTATTCTGTTTGTTATGTTTAGTTTAGTCTGATGAATAGTAAATTGGACTGCATCACAGAGGTAAATCTCTACCCTACTTTCTTCATTACTAGGTCATTTATAGACCGTCAATTACTTTTCCACAAATGTGTCCAGCCTTTTTGAATACGATAATCTTTCACTAAAAGGAAGATACCATACAACTTGCAAAGAAAAATCTTTTAGACTTCTAGTTCTATTCATGCCGATTTTTAACATTGATTGAAACATTTGTCCGAGCTAGAAAGTTTCTAGAAATGCACAATTCTGTACCCTGCTCCCACTCTGCCTCTGCTTCATCGTTTAAAATAAAAAAGAAAAAGAAAAGAATGAAGGACTTGGAGTGGTGCTCTTCTCTTTTGTTTGTTTGCTTTGACTCCTTGATTTTAGCATCAGGGGAAATCAGTGTGTTTTCCCCCTTTTGCTTTGGTTTAGTTTGCCTGTTTTATTTCTTACTTGTGATGGTAGTAAGAGACACGTGCTCTGTGCTACCTGTCAGTTACAAATGATTCCCATGAATCGTTTTTCTTATCTGAATAACTTAGAGGACTTTTATTTCACAACTGATCTGTGATCATTTACAGTCAATGTTACAGCCTTTCTCGATGGGCGCTTTTATGGAAGCTATCACAAATTTTAAAATGAAGTGACCCTTTTGTCTTTTAGCGAGAAGAAAATATTTATGATATTTTGCAAACAACAGCACAATAAAAAATCTCATACAACAAATAAGAACTGTGTATGACGTTGGAAAGAGGGAATCAGAGACCAGGAAAACAGAAGTGAGTCACAGCTAACAAAACGGACAGTACCTCAAATAGCTATCACCAGAGTCTAAGTATTTTTTAATGCCGTGTTGAACTGATATATATAATCACTATGCAGACTGTCATGATACCTATTTCATAGTATTTTCAATTTTTTTTAGCTCTGACTCATTTCTGTTTCTCTCTTCTCAGATTTAAGAATTCTGTCTAAGAATACCAAAGATATAAAAGTCTCGAATGCAACTTTAAGTAGGACAATCCATACATTAAAAAAGAAACAAGATAATCTCAGAAGCCCATATAATATTTATTTATTCTTTAGATCCCATTATTGCACAGTAGTATAAAAAAGTGATATATTCCCAACAATGTCGCCTCAGGGCACAGTAAAGGGTTACAACCAGGTGGTTATAACTAATATCTTCCAAAATATCAAGTTGAAAAACTATGCTAAGAAGTGGCTTCGTAAAAGCTATGTTAAAAAAAAGTAGTTGCTACATGGGGGAGGAGAGATCTTAGAATTCCTTTAAGTACAGCCATATCCTAGAAAATTTAATTGGGGAAACATTTTCACATGTTTGTAATTTTAAAAAAATGTCAACATAAAATATAATTTATAATACATAATTATAGGGTAGGCATTAAATTTGTTGTATGAATCTACATGTAGAATAAAATTATACAATATAATTATATAGTAAAAGAAAGAATAAATTGAGTCTATTAAATCAATCTGTTCTCACTGAGTCTGGGTGCTTATAAAATACCATATAATACAGCAATTGATTAAAAACAAAGATGAAATCAAGGAGGAGGAAGCAGAAATAATCAGCTACATCATGGTCTCTACTTCTAGTAAGATGATGATATTTATTTTTTAAGAAAATAAATACTTTGAGGGAAAAATAAAGCAGAAACATAATTTAAAAGAGCAAGCAAGGATTAAGGAGGAAATATCCAGGCTCAAGTTTTTATTTCCAAGTTCTTAAGGATCAAAGCGTGATAATGTTCAGGGAAAAAAAAAAATACTCGGTTTGCAAATACAACTAGGAATGCCAGAAAAGGCAGAGGAAAGAATTAATCATTTCAGGTCACAAAACCAAACAATCAGGACACCACATTTTGCTAAACTCATTTGTAGGATATAACGGCTGCCATATTTTTCTTCTGCTCTCTGCAGGCTGGAGATAAATATACCGACCACAAAATCTGTCACTGTTTAAAGACCTTTTGTGATAGCAGATCTCTTTAATCGGAACATGCCGAGGAATATGGATGCAATTAGCATGAATAAAGCTAGCCCAAGTTTCTGTAACTTAACCTTGAGGAAAACTCAAACCGCCTTTGGGAGCTCCATCTCCATCCACTTCTGGGGTGTAGTGTTAGCAAATTCACAACAACCTAACTTAAACCAGATGCAGGGCAGGAGAGTCTCTTTGGAAATAGTTTGGAATCCACATTTCCAAGCTTGTTCTTGACCTCATAAAAAGGACTAAGATTCAATCTTTGGGAAATAATTACGGAAGAAGACAAAGATTTATAGAGAAAGGAGCTTATCACATATTGGTAATAATGAACAATTAGATACAACCTCAGAGCCTAGTAATGGAATAATGATTAGATGATGGTAGATAGGCTGAGTCAAGTCTGTACAGCCCTTTTAAGTAATGTTTCAGTGAACTATTTAGTGATAGAGGACCGTGTTTCTCAAAGTTTGGTGTGTGGACCCCTGAGTCCCCCCCCAAAAAAAAAAAACTCGTGGGGGTCTACAAATTCAGTCTGTTTTCACATTAACGGTGAAAAGTTTGGTAAAAGAGTCATTCACATTTCAAGATAAAATGGTGATTTTATTATAATAGACAGCTACACTGGTTTCACTGATGTTGTTAGTGTGATTTTAAGGGATACTGCCGGGGTCTTGGCACTAATCATGGTGCAAAACACACATTGTTAAAAAATGCATACCGTAATTTCCCCCATCACTTGCAATGAATTTTTAAGTCATTTTGATTTTGATAAACACGCTTAAAGTATTAATCATATTACCTCTCAACTGCCTAGTACAAGCCTTTTTAACATTTTGATAAGTCTGACTAATAAGGCGTTTTTAAAATATTGAAGTATAGTTCTGTGATGTCTGTGGGAAAGCACTGTGAGAATGAGTTGTGTTATACCAGCTTTTTTTTTTTTTCATGGAACAACACATTTTCTTGGAAGACTGACAGACAGGTAAGGTATGATTATTCAGATTAGAATATTTGACAGAAATGTTCATGAAACAAATGAAACAAGGCTTGAACATCAAAGAAAACAAATGATCTTGTCTGTTGATGAGAAATGTCAAACTTTCAAGCTAAAATTAGAGCCCAAAAAACTTGTGTCTTCCATCATAAACACGATAGCTTTCCAGTATTTTGAGGACTTTACTGAAACTTTGTTTTATGGCATAACAAAATATATATACACTTGACAAACTGTATATATAACTAAAATAAAATTACCTAAACGAAAAATATATTTTGTTAAAATATCACTAATAGGTCAATATTCCATTTCAAGTGCAAGATAGACCAATTAATCTTTATCATAACAGTAAAAACGTTACTGATATTAAGATTTTATATTACAACTACATTTAAAGTACCACAATGCCAAGCTTTGGTCTATTAAAAAGGCATTGAAATTTTCGGAAAAAAAATTAAAATACACAACCCTTTTCAAAAGCCATGTTGATAGAGGTTGAACTTCTTTATATACCTCAACAAAAATATATAAATGGTTTTAATGTAGAAATAGATATCTAAGTTTAATAGATATCTAAGTTCTACAGCAGCTATCATTAAGATTATGTATTAGTCTGAACAAGTGTGCTTAACTACACATTGGAAATTCAAGTATAAATATTTAATCATTTACCTTGCCAATATTTCCTTTCCATTCGATAAGTTTTTACTATGTACCCTTTCTGAAAGCATTTTTTAACTTCTTCCTCCTCTGCGGATATGATACTTCAGAACCTCCTGGTTGATAAGGTTCATTTTTTAGGAAACGTTATTTTTGCTCTATACACGTTATAATTTACATTTTTCATAGTTACTTTTGTGACTATGCAGCGTACTTATTGTTATAATTTTTAAATTAATAAATGTATTTTAAAACAGTTCTTAGTTTTAATTTATAATATGGTAAGTTCTGATGGCAATAAGCACTGTTAAAAAAGATAAACTCAGTAAGGGCTAACATGCAAAAGGTATCTCAAAACTAAGCATTTGAGAATGATAAGTATAGAAAAATAAGGACAGAGAAATGCAAATAAAAACAACACTGAGGTTTCACATCACTCCAGTGAGAACGGCCTACACCAGGAATTTACAAAAAATAATAATTGTTGGCGAGGGTGCAGAAAAAACGAACTCTATTCTACTGTTGGAGGGGATGCAATCTGGTACAACCATTATGGAAAGAAGTCTAGAGGTTCTTTAGGAAGCTCTGATGTAGCTACTGCTCTATCAGGCATGTCCCCAAAAGAAATAAAATCAACATAACAAAAAGACACAGGCATGTCCATGTTTACAGAAGCACAATTTATAATAGCCAAATCCTGGAAACAAGCTACCCACATATCCATGCAGAAATGGTTAAAGAAGATGTGGTAAATATACACAAAGGAATACCATGTAGCCATAAAGACAGATATGAAGCATTTGAATGGAAAGAGGGCCACCTACAGACAACAATGGTCAATGAATAGACCAAGCACAAAACACTGACTAGAGGTGGGTGTTTCTCTCATGAAAATCACAGAAATAATAACAGAAAAAGGCCTCAACATGAATGACAAGATAGAAAGAAGCAATGGTCAGATAGGAAAGTGGTGAGCCTCTAAAAACAGGTTGGTCATAGATATTCATGGATTCCTCAAACCCCAAGATGCTAATGTGCTGCAGAATTTGGACTTCATATATTGACAAAAAAACGTTAAATTTTATGTCACGTGAATTTTTTTTAACCACAATATAATTATTTAAAAAAATAAGGGCAAAAAACGATGCATGGATAAGATTTCAAATTTAAAGATGACAGATTGTGTATATATGTACGTACATTGTGATAATGTCCAGAGGCCATATCACCATGTTCAGGTCTGGGTGGGGAGTTTAATCATAAGTTCAAATTCTTTTCTGATCTCTAGTTGAGTGTCCTCAGTTCTATGCATGAGTTGGTTGTATATGAGAATATCAGAAGACAGAGGTGATTTTATAACTGGTGAAAGACTGTGCAGTGTTTCTGCTATCTGAGCCCCTTACTTCTGCTCCACTGCAGCTTCTTAGAAATCATCACTCACCAGGACTGTAATCCCAACACTCTGGGAGACTGAGGCAGGAGGACCTCAAAGTCAAGATCAGCCTGAGCAACCTAGCAATTCAGAGAGACCCTGTCTCAAAATCGAGAATCAACAATGATCTGTGGTTCTGTGGTTAGAGCTCAATGGGAAGCTGCTAGTTTCAATCTCCAGTAGCAGAAAGAAAGAAGAAAGAAAGAAACAAAGAAACAAAGAAAGAAAGAAAATAAAAGAGTCAGCACTAGCAATCTTCCCTCTTTCTCTGAGTCCCTTTTCCTCTTATCTCTTTGCAAGTTCCCTGTTTGCAATGTAAGGATGGCCTCTGTGTGCACCAGGCTTTCCTCCGCCCCTTGCACTGCTCCTAAATGCAATTTCTCTTAGACCTTTGCTACCCGGAGAGCCAGAACAACCACTTCTCTGTCCTCCATTTTGTTTTTCTGGTGAATTTCACTCTCAAGATGCATGCTACTGCTACTACTTCCTTTCAGCGTGCAATATTTATCCAACTCAATAAAGCTGACCTCAAATTCTTTCACTCAGAGTTACTTAGAATGTGGTTTGTACATAGCTTCAGGTTTATCTGGTTATGAATCCACGCTGAGAAAAATAAAAATCAACAGTAAATGTTTACAGACATTCATAGTAATTTGAAAGAAAATAGCGTTACATTTGTTGATGATCTGAACAAGGTATTTGGACTACCATGCGTGTGTTTGTTTTTCACTTTTAATTATATTTTATAAAAGCATTGACATATTATAGACTAGAAGTAGAAATAAAACAAAGCTGGCTCTTCACTTCAAGTTCTATATAACAGCAGGTGTCCAAAAGAATGAACTGATTTTGATTTTCATTCAGTAATTGTTGCTAGAGATCTTTTCTGAATATCTTCTTCCCTCTAATTATGAAGGTGATACCTTCAAGTTCCACAGTTTGAAGGAATTAGCTACTGACAGTTACTTTCTCTGAATATATTGAAGTGTTTCTCAACGCAAATTGCTCTATATGAAAACTTTCTAATTTCCTTTTTAAATTGTTTTAGACACATACTATTTGATTGAAAACTGATTATAATATTGAAGTTAATTACAAACCTACATGATTTCCCTTAGCAACTGCCTAGCAACTTCCTTCTAAGTCTTTTAGACTATTAATTTCAAGTTGACAACCCTATGTGAGGATCTGTCTTAAAGAATGTTCTGATTTCATTATGACTTCTGAATATGCTCAAATTCCATTAAATATGCCCCATTTTGAATTCATTAGTACACTTAGCTAACACGATCAAGATCAATGAATAATTTCAGCTAATAAAATTTAATACAAAGACTTTAAAAAGCAAAAATATACAGTTACTTGTAGTCACCTCAGAACACAGAAAAAGCTTCCCTATCTTCCTAAGATTTTAAAAAACTAAGTCTTCATGTGTGGATTTTCAAATTGCAGGTTATAAAGGAGGGCATTTTGGAGGCCAAGAAAAGTGTCTCTTGAAATAAAAAAATAAAAAATTTTAATAAGCATAGAAATAATAAGCACACACAAATTGGCATTTTATATAGATTCCATTAAGTGATCTTCTGCAGGTAAATTCCAGTTAATTACCCACTATTTTTGTTATACCTGACCTATGTTTCACGCACACTAACCGCATCATCCTTTGTTACTCTTTAGGCTAAAACACAGGTTGTTTTTTCCTTTTTTTCTGTTTTTTCCCCATTTTATTGATACGTATAAGTGCAAAATTTAAGGTTTACAATGAAGTTGAGCATTTTGTGCACATACATATCTTGTCAGGGTGACAAGGACTTTCCTTTTTGTCTTAAAAGCTCATCCTTTGTCATATTTCAACCCATGAATCCAGATCAAGTGACGCAGTATCTCCCCAATAAATTTTCCTCAACCTTGCTACCATAAAACCTTTACTTCCATCCCAAAGTACTTTCAGAGCTTCCCCAGTGCTTGCTAGAGATTATCTGGGCATACTTTGTTCAATATTGGGATTGTTTACATATCCTTAACATGCATATACATGCACGTGAATCCTTAAGTAGAGTATAAATTCTCATTTGCTTTTATATTCTCAGTTGCTAGCACAGTGACTAGCACATACTAGGTGCTTAATAAATGACAACAAAGGCATATCTCAGGGGTTAAAGTGCTTGCTTAGCAATGCACAAATTGTGGAGTTTGAATTCCTAGCACCACATAAAACTTAAAAAGGCTTAAGTTCCATAGGAGTTGTGATCTGGGACTCTCATATCAGAGAGACCATTCGATGTTTCACCTTCTGCTTCTGACTCAATTCTCTAAGCATGATGTTCTCAAGTTCCCTCCATTTGCCTATACAAGCCCTTGTCACATTGACAGGACATGTATGTGCACAAAATGCTCAACTACATTGTAAACCTTAAATTTTGCACTTATTCATATCAATAAAGTGGGGGGGGGAGTTTAACATTCAACCAAAATAAAGAAAAACTTAACAAGGCATGGTGACACACACCTGTGATCTCAGCCCTCAGAAGACTGAGGCTGGAGGATTTCCAGGAGTCTGAGGGCATCCTGGACTAGAGTGAGACCCTGCCTCATAAATAAATAAATAAATAAATAAATAAATAAATAAAGGTATACATACATATATAAATATTAACAAATAGGTGAGTGAATTGCCAATAGTTTTAGATTTATATTCCTTTTTTTTTCTTCAAAGATGAAAGCAAGTTGTCCTTTGACAGGCTGTTATCATTCCACTCTGACTCATTAGTGAGTTTGAAATTCCAACACCAGAAACAGATTTTGGACATTCTAAGAATGTCCCCGCGGATGATTTTAAAGAGAAATGGTGTGAACGAAGATTTGAAAGCAAAAAGGAAGCTACCTGAAAGATAAGGCGGGAGCTAAAGAAAAACTCATTCTCCTCTTCCCCTCCATTCTCTCTTCTTTAGTAACATTAATAAATCATAACACTCAGGCAAGGCTCTGAGTTCAATTCCCCAGCACCACAAAACCTGTGTACAGTGGTGCACACCTGTAATCCCATCACACAAGAGACCGCAGCAGAAGGATTGCTATGAGTTTGAGGCCAGCCTGGGTTACATAATAAGTTCAGAACCAGCCTGAACCACAGACTGAGATCTTACCTCAAAAATAAATAAATAAATAAATAAATCATAACATTCAGAATTCTCATTCTCTATTCTAGGGGATTTAATATATATTTTAGCAGCCATAGTAAAAGTATATGACTTATTACTAACAAAACACTTCAGTTGCCTTTACGGTATGAGTGTCCTGCTTTATTTACACAGGAGACCTCTCCCAAGGAGCACCTGTGATTCAGCTGTGATACATCCTTCTACTCTCATTGTTTTAAAATGAGAATACCAATGCACCCTAGAAATCTGGAGGTTGGCACTGCTTTTTACTATATGAGACATAGTTTAGACACAGTAATCATGCTGAAAAGCACCTTGACTCCTGCCTCAGGAACTATTTCTTCAGAGATATTATATTGGCAGAATGGTAACAGAGCAATGGTTACCTTCAGACCAAATGATTATAACCCGGGGCTGTTATAAACTAAAGTGGTATTTATAGTTTTTACACAAATATTATTCCTTAGACTGTTTGGAGTTTATATCCCATCACAACAGATTTAGAGCAATATAGGACACTCAACGATAGAAAACAGAGGCACACACAGAAATGAATTTGGTATTACACAAGATCTGTGTCCTTGGCTCATTGAGTACAAACTGATTTTATATAGCCAAATAATATTTTAAAGGACCAGAACCACACTTAAAGAAATATTAGACTTTTAGTTACAGAGGACGATCATTATGAAATCGATGTGATAGTTTTCATCTTGTGTTTGTTTTTATAAATGTGACTTGTCTTAAAGAGTTCACCATGAACTTGCTTGAAAATGACTTGTGTAAGAAAAAGAATACAGGAATTGTCTTATAATTAAAATCCATAATTAAGTTCTCAGATGTCAGGTACCGCTTTTAAGAAATGTCAAGGTAATATTCATTATGCACAAGCCATCCAAATTAAAGTTGAATAAGAGAACGATATTGGGCAGACTGAGAACATTTGTTTAATAAACTTTAATTTTGTACCTTACTAAAATTCCCAGATTTTTGGTGCTCAGTTTCATTCAAGCTCATGATAACTGGTAGGTTTTTGGTATTTCCTCTGATCCTTAACTGAAATTAGAGGAATTAAATTTCTGACCATGAACCGATTTTGTAGCCCATGGCAACCCCCGTTATTACCCTGCCAAGAGTTACACGGGTGGTCACTTTTTAAATATTTCTTTACATTTTCTTTCAGTTTCTGCAGAATAGAATACAAATCAGTCAAGTTTCAAGGAACATCAAGGATCTCTCCACCTTTGGGGCCAACTTCCAGCATTCTTGTGTGAAAAAATTCTGGAGTTTTAAGGCCAAATAATATTGCACTTGGGCTGTAACATATTTTGGGGGGTTCCAATACTCTAATGTGGACAAGCTAAGATATATTTAAAAATATTTCCTGAGATGAATTCCTATCTGCCATTTGTACAGCTTAGGGATACAAATATGAGCAGGACAAAGACTGAGCTGTCAATGTGCTTGTGATCTGTCACAAGACACAACAAGTGAAGAGTCAATTAGTTCAATAAAAACAAACTTAAGAATGAGACACACCAAAAGACTAAAAGTTAAAGTGCTGTCTTCTTCCCTGGGAAGGATGGCGGAGGACATCACTTTTCACTTAGCCTTTGCAAAGTCTTCTAGGTTAATATTTTATTTTTATAGTGAAGTTAAAAGGAAACCTGGGATTTCTGGAAATTTGTTCTGTCTCCTTTTTATCAATAAGCCCTCTGTGTTTTCTGTGGAAAGATGAAACTATTAATCTTGGAAAGATGACTGTTGGTATCACAAAGTGCACATCCTGGACCCATTTATCATCACCCCATAGAACCTACATTTCAGGATTTTTATGTATTGTGGCAAATACGTAGGTCCTAGCCCTCTGAGTTTTCATTTGCTCCACGTGTTATTTAGAAAATAAGAACAATGCTGTTCCTAGTTTGTCCAAAAATCTGTTTTCAAATAGAATCGTAAAAACTGATTCTCATACGTAGTTCTTGTTAATCACCAGTCAGCTGAAAGGCTGCCATGTAGATATATCTGCTAAATATCTCATCTGACCCAAAATGTGACCTAATATGTGTGTGTGTGTGTGTGTGTGTGTGTGTGTGTGTGTGTGTGTGTGTATACCATTAATTCTTTCAAAAATTATAATGTAAATATAAAAGCAGTATACTCTTCAGTTGAATTAGGCATCCTAACAGCTGAAAGCCTTAATGCAGTTCAATATCAATGAGGGAATATTATTTAGGTCTCTAATGAATTAATCTCAGTATTCCATTTAAATCAAGCAACTGCAAAGTTGAGAGTTTTTGAAATAAGTTAATTTGTAGTTTTGGTTGTCATTTGGGTTATATGAAAGATTAACGTAGGTAACACATTTTAACTCCGCAGTTATACTTTTGTATTAAAGTATAACAGAAAAAAATTACACATGTCACATCCAATTCATGATTTCCTAAGGATTTTTGCTTAGAAAATAGAGTGGTAAAAAATTTTAAAAGTTACTAGAAAAAAATGAAAATATGATTTTATGACTTATCTGTATGGGGGAAAAAAAACCTACCTGGGGAAAAATGGGTTTAGTTGAATTTCATCACTTGCTGCATAAGATAATACAGAATACCATAATCATGCATTTCTCTGTTATCTAAACCTGTTTTCTTTCTGAGTGGCAATATTTCTGTCAGTGGCCTTATCAAGCATTCTGTTGGTTCAGTATCATACCCTGGAATTACTTGGGGCATTTTCTTCTGATCTCTACTATGAGGTCCATCCTGCCTTCCAGGTTCAATTCCTACCGTCTCCCATTTAAACCTATAAAACAGGATTGGGTCTAATTTCTTTAATTCCTTATAATCTATATTTATGTTCTACACTTCTTTTAAAAGAACACAGACATGATCCTGTGACATTTTACTCAAGGTAAATTTCTTAATTGTATTAGGTAGCATCTTAGCAGGAAATCACTGACATTCTCTAATTGGAAAATCTGGGTTATGTTTGGTAAAGGGGCAGCTCACAAGGGCGTGGCTGATATAAAGAAACTCTAAGGGATTAGGAAGAGTGGGGGGGGGGGTGGCAGTAACATCAAGCCTATGACCACCTGAAGCTGGAAAACGAAAGAAGAATTAAGGGAATGAGGACAAGGAAGTGGCACCATGGACAGGGCCTCCTAACAGACCCAGTGCTTCAAGGGAGCCAGGGCTGTAAAAGCTCAGTCAGCCCTTACTCTCTGAAGCTGCTTCCTTTTGACCAAATCCATTACAAAGTCTGATGACAAGGGACCTTTAATAAAATCTATAAATCTCAGCCTTTAGATCCAACCGCAACTTTTTCCTGTTGGTGTGGAGTTAGCAGAAGCGATTAGGTCAGATAAGAGATGGTACTTGGCCTGTCCGACCATCTTCCTGCCTCCCTGCCTCCCTCTCTCTTTCTTTCTTTCCTTTCTCTTTTTCTTCTCCCTTTCCTTCTTTCCTTCCTTCCTGCTCTTCTCCCCCTTTCTCATACTGCTCATCTTTTTCATAAACTAAACTCTTTGGTAGGCATGCCCCCCCAGTCTCTGCCACATGTTTTTCTAAATGGGATCCATTTGGTTTTTCTCCTCATATTCAAACAACTACATGCACCACTCCTGAAACCACAACTTTCCAAATTTTCTTTAATTTTTTGAATCCTCTCTCCTCTCTTCACCCTTCAGATCTCAATACAGATGCTATCTTCTCTTTCTATCCCTTTTAATTCATCAGTCCTAATTGCTGGCTCCAGAAGGTGCAGCCTTTAAGTAATACATCCAACACTTGCCCATGATACCTCTCATGCTACTCTGTGTAAAGAGCTCGGATTCCATTAACTCTCTGGTCAAAAGGCAGAGAGTAGAATACTTTTTGAACTTGGGAAAATGCTTTCCTTTGTTTGAGGCCTCTTGTGAGACCTTTCTACTGCTGAAGAACAATTTAAAAAGAAGATGGAAAGAAGTGGAAAAGTATAGGTGAAGGAAAAAGGGGGCAGAAGAAAAATCGAACGAGTGGCCCAACCCTGTTTTTAAGGGTAAGATTTCAAAGCCTTCTTCTCAACTTCTTTTCTTGTTCCAGATTAACATTTAGCAGGGTTGTCACAGCGTGATTCACAGGTGGACAAGGGGTTGAGATTTGAGCTGAGTTCCTGGTTCTCAAACGGTGAGAACAGCTGCACTTCTTGGGGCCGGTGCACATGTGGACATGTGGAGAGATTCAGGTTTTGCCAGCATGAGGCAACTTTGACCAGTGGGCTAGCGAGATTCCAGTTTACTTAGGCTGTTAAGTATTCATTTCGGGGACAAGGACAGGCTCACTGGTGACATAATAGCTTCAGAAGCAGCTGAATGCCTTGAGGCATAGAGTAAGCAAGGTTTTGATTTTTTTTTTCTAAGAATAAATATTCACGGCTGGGTCCAGGTTAGCTCTGTCCAGGGATCTCCAACAGAAAAAGCAGCTAAACTTCTGCCTGCAAAAATTTGTATTATCATACAAAGTGTTTGCAGTGGAAAGGGTCTGGGGGAGAGAACTTGCTATTACAGGAGTGGATATTTTATTTAGGGGTGAGAACTACTTACTGAAGAATCTCAAAGAGCAGGCTGTACCCTCCATGGGATCACAGCCAGGATGTGGGATCCTAATTGTCTCTCATCTCTTATAAGAAATACAAATAAGCATTAACTCCCTGATCATTTTTTCTTCCATTTTACCCCTAGAGCATTTTGATTTGCATTTGCATCGCTGTGGCCCTGAGAGTCAAACATACTATAATGAGTATGGACCAGAAAGCTGGATCTCATGTGATGTATCTTTATGCCTTCCTAACACTAGCACGAAACAAATCCTAGTAAATGTTTATGCAGCTGAATTATAAGGCTTGATTGCATTCAGGTCTACAATTTCTCAGTCAACAGTCATTCTATGGTTGCACATACCAAATTATACTGGATGTATAGGACCCCTCCGGCCCCAGCTGATGAGTGAGGGCCCACTAGAAGGTGATGCTATGGGGAGGCAGTTTGATTTAGATGAGGCCTTGAGGGAAAAGCCTGCATGATAGGATGAATTGTCCTTATAAGAGAAGAAGAGACATCCATTCTTCTTTCTACCACACAAGGACACAGTGCATCGGTGGCCCAAGGAGGGATCTCTCCAGCAACTGAGTCTGCTAACACCTTGAACTCAGCCTTTGCAGCCTTCACAACTATGAATTATACATGTCTGGAACATCACCTGGCCTATGGCACTTCGTAACAGTAGTCTGAGCTGATTTATAATCCTGAAAAATTATTTAGAGCAATTTCAGTCTTAAATTGCTCACCTAATTTTTTTTCACATAGACATATTTATTTCTTTGCATAACGAAATGAAATGTTCACTTTTAACTGTCGTTTGCTTCTTTATTAAGTCAGTAAAAATTTGGGGGAGCTATGGGCTCCAAAGCAAGGTAGTGCCCCTTAATATATTATACATTTTTCTGTAAGCAAAAACAAGCAGCGGGTACGATTTGGCTGCAGCTAAAGAATAAATTACTCATTATTCCCCTCCTTAATCTTGATTTATAGGTATAGATTTGATGGGAGCATTTATTTTCTCATACTGGCAACAACTCTTGCAGGCTACCACATTCTATGTGTCCCTTGAAGTCCCCTTAAGTGTCATGAAGCAAAACCTGGTACATTATGGTACACAATTTGATGAGACAACCCAATTTAGATAATGAGATATTCCTTATATTGTAAAATTTGGTTAATAAGAGATTTCTTCTCTCTGAATAAATGGAAACAGTATTTGGGATTCACCCTTTTGTTAAACACCACTTCGTTATTTGGAAAAGAAGCAGAGGAAACGCATCTACAGAAAGACAATTGCAAAGTGGAAAAGCAAACAGAGGCAGAAATGAGGGGTGGATGAGGTTCCCTGAGTCCCAGTCTCCCCAAGAACCTCCACTTTATTTACTCTTACCCTTGAGCTCTACAAGACATCCTATGTCTTTCCACTAAATTGCTAACTGCGATTAAGAAAGCTGTAGCTGCCCTCTGCTCCCTGCAACCAAGGTGGTAAGTAGCTCACAGAAGGTCACTGAAAGTACAGTAAAACCCAGAAAATCAAATCTCTTACAGAACTTTAAGAGACTTGTTCCTGGACCTTGCAATGTCTGAGCACACAGTCTCTACCCATGATTTAAAAAAAATAAAAATAAAAATTTCTTTCAAGTTACTGAAGGATCTTTTGCACAAATCCTTTTAGTAAAATTTAATTTAAAAATCTTATGGTTAAGGTTTACTTAGGGGAAAAAGTTAAGGCTGGCATTAACTTTTGCATACCTCTAGTTTTGGGCATTATTTTCAAGGAAAGCTACTGTTGCGTCACTCAGCCATCTCTTAGCTGAACAATCCATGCAACTTTATGACAGTAAGACTTGTTTAAAATGTGATGTGCAATCTCTATTTAAATATAATCGACGGGTGCAAACAATGGTTTGTAGTGATGCTGAGAAATATAATCAACAATAAATAGATAATCCTCAATAGTCATTAATCAGGTATCAATTATGCGTGCAGTGCTAAGTAGTAGCGGAATTAAGACAGGACCACTATGGCAAGTAACAGTAACGATGTAGTTAAGAACGGGTTTCAGATGACTCACCATAATTGGATGACAGAAAATATTTGTATAATATCAGAAAATATTTGCATAATACATGGGGTTAAATAGTTATGACAGGCAAGGGATTGAAAAGCCATGTGATTTGGGGGATCCGTGAGATTCTTTTCAAGAGTATGGTGTGCAGAGGTACAAACAGTAGAACATGGGGAGTGGTTTTTTATTTCCGTTTGTATTTTGAGACAGGATCTTACTCTGTGGTCCAGACTGGTCCTAAATTCACTATATGGCCCATGGTCGTCTCCAACTTCTGGCAAATTTCCTGCTTCAACCTTCATAGTGACAGATTACAGGCATGTACCATCACATCCAACTATTCTCTATGTGGTTTTGGGGAATTGAATTGAGGGCCTTCTGCTTCTGAGCTAAGCGCATTAACCACTGAAACCTCCAGTCCAGTTAAGGGTCTTTTTACATTGTTCTGTGACCAATTTACATTTTAAGTTACTCTCTAAAGTTTTATTATAAATTCACTACTTGTGAAATATGTGATAATCTATAGGTTATCCAAGTACAATTTCATGAAATTTTAAAAATATAGGTTAAGCTCCTTAAAATGATAAAAATTACAATTAGGTTATCTAAACATAGAAATTCAGTTCTCCAATCTGTACAATTATCTTTATTAATTACATTTTCCAATTCTAAGGGAAAGAAAGGGAGAGAGGAGAAGGGAAGCTTGGCATAAGCTTATCTCCTGCTTCCCTTTCAATATTGCAAATCTCAAATCACTTCTGTTATGTGAATCTCTTCTGGGGAGATTGTTCTGGGAGTGTCTTTCCATTTGCTCCCCTGGGTGATGTCCCTCTCAGTTTCTTTTAGCAAGATTCAGAACGGGTGTGAGATAAAACGGCAGGCACTTGAGAAAGAACATAGAAAAGAGGAGACACGGGAAACCATAGGTGCTTGTCAGTCAGAATCCTGATGGAAGAGGACATGGTTCAACATTTGCAAAATGGCTGCCTTGCAGCTACGCTGGAGGCCTCAGGTAGGCAGCCTCCAGTCGGGTGATCTTGAATGAGTGAGGAGTAACAGCTTTGGGTCATTCTGCTCAATGTTTTGGCCAGCTCTGACTGATCTCTCTGAGAAATTCAGCCCCACAAGTGACCACTTCGTTGTGGCCCCCAGGGTGTGTAATAAGTGATTAAGGAGATCACCACCAAGACTGAGAATACAGAATATAGCCTTGGGTGGTACTGAGATTTAGAAATAACAAGGAATAAAACTTCTGTTCTGGAAAATTTGAAAATGAAAGAGAGAAAGAGAGAGAGAGAGAGAGAGAGAGAGAGAGAGAGAGAGAGGGAGGGAGGGGGAGGTGGGAGGTGTCAAGGAGACAGAAGACGACAGGGAGGTAAATCAGAGTCAGAGATAGGTTTTATTTTAGACCTCCCCTACCTCTATTATGAAGTAGATACTAGTATTTGCATTCACTAATTGATCGAGCTATTTAAATATGGTAGTTTGAAAACTTGAGGGTCTCCTTTGTGTGTGTGCATGTGTGTGTGGTGGCGGGTGTGACATCGTGCAATCATTTTCGCTATATTCAATCAACATGTCTTCTTCTTGGTCCAATTCATATATTTTAGACAAATTTATTACCTTCATGGCCACACAATGATGTACAGACTTTAACCCACTTTAAATCAATGAAGATCATATTCAAATCTCTCTGTTTCCTACCCTCCACGACTACAGACTTGAGGTCTGATCAAGGCTGCTGATGGGCTAAGGAAGAGAGCAGGGTGGGGATCACAATTTGGATCTGGAATTGTTCATCCTTTTCTTTTGTTAAGGCTCAGCCCTCTGGTGTAGACACAGAGAAGCAGAAGCTGGACTCTCACTGCATCACTGATCACCTGCCAATCGGAGGGAAGAGCTCCCATTTATTGCCTAATGGGTTACTGTAACGGTAGTTCCAATTAATTTGGTTAGAGGAGGGAGAGATTTTTCTCTTGCGGTGTCTGTCAAGATAGCATATGGATTTCATGTTTCATGAAAATGAACTTCACCTGGTCTCTTATATTTTGGAACATTGTAATGGGAGAAAGACAGTTGTGTCAACCATCAGCCTAACCTGCTCCTGTTGCTTCAACTCAACGAGTGCAGCTGTCTGGACAACTGGTCAACTGGACAATTCCATTTTGTCTCTAATCTTTGGGTTTCTTCAAGTGAACCACAGGAAACTCCACATTCTCCTCATCCTCTGACAGCTGTGTATATTTCTGGGATATAGTATGATTCTCCCCCCACCAATGTTCCTAACCCCGATCATTCCCAAATCATTTCAATAAACTTTTATTTCTATATTGTGCTCTGTTGTAGCCTGGCAAAGAGTTTGCAGATTTTTCAACTTTCTCCTAGACATCACAAGTTATGACTACAGGTTCTCCTGGAGCGTGTCTGAAATTTGACTCTAGTTAATGCTGGTAGTGGTATCTTCCTCCTCTTTTTAATTTATTCCTCTTAGGAAAAGGTAGAAAGTTCTCACTACAAGCACTGCCTACCCTAAGGCCAGTGACTCCAGGAGTTCCTTCTCCCCCTTTCTGTCTGGCTCTCTCTTTATACTAGAAAGATAGGAGACATTGGGCACAAGCCACGGAAGGGGATTTGTGTCTTATCCTAATTACCAGTAGTCTTTGGCAGGTACTTAGAATATGTGGTACTTGGAGCCTCTTATTTGAGGGATAATGCATTTTCACTTAATTTTTTGAGATGCTTGTAACAGATGGTTGTTCTTTTTAGATTAGAGTTCTGGTAGGATAACAAAAAGAGCTATCTGTAAGTTTTTCATCTCAAAGTCTGATTTTTCTCCCTTTACCCTGAGACCTAAGATCTCTACAGTAGGCTTCAGAACGCTAAAATGATGAGCATGAGGACCCTGTAAACACAAGGGAGACTAGATGAAAAAAAATTCAGATGGGGAAGTTTGGCAAATGGATGAAAACATGAAATCATGGTGCCAACCTGGACCTGGAGTTTGGTAGAGAATTCCAGTGAGGGACAAGTGAATCCATCAGCATACAGAGCATTTGAAACACTGGCAATGAACCTTATCCCCTGTGGAGAATGTGCAGATATTGCAGAGAAGGGAGAAGGATAAAACCAATCCGGGGTGTATCGATTAGTGATGATAAGAGAGTGGAAACAAGGGACAGGCAGGGAGACAGAAGGAAACTCAATCAAGGCATGATGGACAAGGAAATAGGGCCAGGAGAGACAGAGTTTAACCAAGAAAGATAAGAAATAAAGGGAACCTGTGCAACATGATGACAGAAACGGAAAAGAACAAAAAACAGTTGACATTTTGGGGCCATGTCCTAGGGTCACCCACATTTGCCCGAGAAGCCTCTCTATGGCCCCAAACATCCAGGCTGTCCAACATGACTCTGGACAACTGAGGAGACTCCTTCTAGATGCTCTCAGCTCATGATAATACAAAAACTTGTTTATACATTATGATGATTAACTCGCCATATCAATTTAAGCTTTAGTGTCCTGCTGAATTGGGTGGTCAAACATGGTTATAGCTGGTTCCGTGAAAGTGTTTTTTAGATGTGATGACCATTTACAATGCTTTGCTATACTTAAAGTCAACTATTTATGAATGATTCAGTAAAGCAGCTTTTTCCCCACTCATGTATAATGTTGGTAGGCATCAAAAACAAAGACAAAAGTTTCCTCAAGCAGGAAAAAAAAAAAAATTTGCTTCAAGGCAGTAACATAGCAACCCTGTCCAAGTCTCCAGCTGGCTGGCTTAGCCTCCACTTTTTGGATACAAAGCTGTACCAGTGGTTTTCACTTGAATTTCCAGCCTGCCAGTCTGCCCTACAGGTTTCAAATTTTCCAGGTCTCATGATGTGTGAGGTTGTTCCTCAAAAATAAATCTCTCTCTTTTTCTCCCCTCCTCTTCTCCTTCCTCTGGATAGACATGTGTGTATTCTACCAAAAAACAAACAAAGAAACAAACAAACAAACAAACAAAAACCCCTTAGCATTTCATTTAGTGGGATTGTGTCTATGTGGGTCTGTGTTCCTAAATTTCCTACTGGATTAAAAATTTAAGTTAAGACTGATTCTCCATTTATGTTTGTCTTCATGTTTTCTGGCATATTTTATGGACATAAAATAATTAAAGAATTAATACATCGATAAGACCTCAGAGTAAGGTTTGAAACTGTCACATCAGTATTTTTGGTAGTGAACATCATAGTTTTATAATCACTTTGCTCCAATTCATGATATCAAGATGAATATCTGCTAATTCATATAACTTCCAGCTGGTTTCCGAGGAGACTTCATCAGACTGGACATGGAAGTTGGTAATAGGAAGATGGCAGATTATTCACTGCTTTGTGACATAACAGTGAGGCAGCTGCTATTGGTCTCTGACCACGACTCATATATGGAGGGGATGACACAGGTCTTTGATTTTTCCAAGGTTTATACAATCTTATTGTGAGAATTTATCTTGCTGGGTTTGTGAGAAAGTCAACACTTTCCTCAATGGGTTGCCATTGTAACTCGTTCTGGTGGTAAGATGGGTGATGAATAGGGCACTTCAGATTCTGACAGGCTCTGTAGTATCACAAGGAGTTCTGAGTTACTTGTGCAGTCTTCAGAACTCTTACATGCAGTAAGCCCTGGGCTACTTTGTGGTTCTTGCTCAGGACTCAGGAGTCCTGGCCCACGCTCCTTACATCAGAAAAAAAAAAAAAAAATCATTGTGCTTTACCACTTTTCCTGGGCACCACCAAGATAGTATACCCAGGCCCTGATCTCTTTTGTTGAATTCCCCAAAAGTCTCCAAATAATAATCTGAAGAGTTAATTTAAATCTTTTAGAAAAAAAGAGGGATTATTAATTAGGTAGCTCCTGTTACTATGCAGACAAAAAAACCCACAGAGTATGAAAATATTAAAATTCCATGCATTAATACAGGGAAAAAGTAAAATAGAGCAAATGAAATATTTTGGAAGCTGTTCTGCAACAATACCAGCATGACTAATTATAGCTTAAGTGTGGGCGATGTTGAAATATCCATCAACAGACCAATGGATGCAAAAATTGTGGCTTATGTACAGAATGGAGTACTACTCTTCCATAAAGATGGACAATTTTGAAGCTTTTGTATGTAAATAGATGTAACTTGAGATCATCATGTACAGTGAAGTGAGTCACACTCAAAGGATTAAATATTGCATCGTTTCTTAATATGAGAAATCCAGAATACAGGGATTTTATAGACCCAAATGGATGCGATATTGGGAGCTGGGAAGATAAAGAAAGGAAGCAGGAGGACCAAAAAGACAGAGGGGAAAGACTGTGATGTTGATGCGATATACTTGTGCCCCAAGTAGCCATCCTCGATGGAATCACTGTGTATCGCATATACATGTATGCATACATACAGTAAAGCAAATGGGGGCAAAATAAAGACATTACTTACTTTGCTGGTATTTTTCTGTTTGCAAGAAAACACAAGATGGCGACCGTAATGTGCGTCATCAGGAATGCGAATCCGATACCCAGAAGAGTCCATACACCTGAAATTCCAAACCAACAAAAAGATAAATGTGCAGTGAAAATATTAATGACCCCCAAAACAAAGCAATTTGCTGAGGCATAATGTCACCTACTGTTCTGCATGTACATGAAATCAGAAGCAGGAGGGCTGGACTCGATGTGGCATCGGTTTCCTGCCCACCCTTGTCCACATCTGCAAATAAAACAAGGCGGGAAAGGTGAAAACCTAGCATAACAAAAAATGAAAAAGATTTGAGCAGCAATGTCATGGGATAAAATAATGAATGCCAATAAACAGGTACTAGGAATATGGGTAACTGTGATTTAAAAAATATGAAGCCAAACTAAAAGCAAACTCAAATTTTATTCTTTAATGTGATTTTAAAAAATATTCCCTTTTGGAAATTAAAAACTAAGAACTTGCTTTTCACACATTCC
This sequence comes from Ctenodactylus gundi, assembly GCA_004027205.1. NCBI lineage: Eukaryota > Metazoa > Chordata > Mammalia > Rodentia > Ctenodactylidae > Ctenodactylus > Ctenodactylus gundi. The sequence goes on from PVKB01000063.1 coordinate 1,181,156, forward strand.
ATTTTTTTCAAATATAGATTCATTTTTTATCAATATCCAGGAACATTTTACCTTATTCATCATTTGGCTCAAACCGAAACACTCATATTTTTAAATGGTGAACCGACTTAGGTTCTTTCATGCAATCAATCGAGTCCACTCAAAGTACAGATTAACATATCCAGAGATGTTTATTTCTTATTTACAGAGGAATAATCCTTCAAGTGCTGATTTGAAACCAGGCTCACAGTTTTGTTTTTATGCATAGATTAAAAAAAAAAAAAACTAGCCTGCCAGGATTCTATTACGTTTTTTTTAAAAGAAATAAAGGGGGATCTTCAGAAAATTCAAAATCAGACACAATTTACACCTCTGAGGGTGATGAGATTTATCGTTCTGTACTAAAATGTCAGAAGTCTTTTGTTAATATGTATTTGCCTGTGTGTGGAAATGTTTATGTATACATGCTTACAGACCAGAAAAAAAGAAAGGAAAAAAAAAAGATACAAATAAAGCCAGACTGAGCTCATTTTCTTGACAATTTCACAGTACATGATATAAAACAGAATTGAAAACTATTTTAACTATGTGTGCTTGGGGCTGGGAGCATAAGCTCAGTGATTAGAGCACTTGCCTAGGACTCCTAAGTCTCTGGATTAATTTGCAGCCCTACATAACAGCTGGGTGTAGTGGAACACATTTTTAATCACAACATTCAGGAGACCGAGGCAGGAGGATTATTATGAGTTCTAGGCCAGTCTGGGCTACATAGTGAATTCGGAACCAGCCTGGACTACAGAGTGAAATTCTGTCTCAAAGAAATGTATTCAGAACCATATCTGCTCAGTACACAGTGTATTTTCTCCCAGGCTCTATTAAATTTCAAACTATGTATACTCAAAATCAATTCCTTCACTAATCAATCAGCTTCTTCAAATATAAAACATAGACTCCAGGAGGTTCATTAGAATGTGTTCTTTGCTGATTTAATATTCTTTTAAAAGTTGACATTGAAGACAATTTGATGATTTAGATGCTTCTGAAATATAAATTAAGTTGGAATTATTTGAGCATTGAAGGACTTGTTTTTTATTTTCACAATTGGCACAATGAATTCTTTGTCATTTCTCACTGTAGAGCATGAACGCTACAGGGAAATCTTTTACAGGTGCACGTACTGGCATGGCTTAAAATAGGAGGCACTTTAGTTCTGGATTAATAGAGATTCTTTAGATTTGAAGGGTGTCGCCTCCCTGTGCCAGGGTTACAGCCATTTCTGCCTTTTGCAAATGGTGCATACATGAATTTGTCTAGTAAGATACACTCAGGTGAGAACCATCTGGGAATAGCAATCAAATAAGTTAATGGGAGAAAACCACATCATACAGAGAAACAATGCGCTGGGTCTCTGCATATTCATCTCTACTGTCCACTACCTACTTACGTGTTTATATTTATATAAAAACTCATAAGGTACGTGGGAGAAATACCTAGTAGGTTGTGGAAAAAAATCAAGTACAAGTATTTAACTTACATCTACACCTTTGTTGTCAATCTAAACCTCCTAAAGGCAAAATCCAGTGTTCAAACTTACTGAGTCATTCTGATCTATAGACTTCAAATTCCCCTTGACTGGGGAGTCCTCTGCTCTTGAAATGGGATGCTGAGAATGGCATTAATGGCATGTCGGGGTGGAGCACGCTGAAGTCACACCCCTACTTTGAGCAACAACAGTGAGAGAAGTTTCTCTCCTTCCCTCTCTGTGAGTATTTAAAGCTGGAAGCGAAAGTAGAAAATCCGGTCTGCTCTGACTCCAGGCCGGTGGACTCCCTCCCTCCCTAATAAATCCCTATTAAATGTCATTAAGATGTCTTACCAAGGAAATACTTGAATCATCATCTTCATTATTTTCGCCAAGCATGAGCAGGAAAGCTCAGACACTTCACTCAAGTGTTTATTGCTGACGTGTAAACCAGCAAGACTAGTGGAACGATGAAAAGTAAGGGAGTTTCTCAACCTCAAAAGCAGTGTTTATGTTTTACTTATTTAGTAGTATATCTGGGTGGTTTTGTGTTGGTAACGGTGCAGGGTAAAGCTTTTATGGGAAGAAATGCTTTTATGGGAAGAAATAAGTCAGAGGTGGAAGTCAGCGTGCTTCAGTGACGTGAATGCCAACCCAAGACCCATCAGGGTGAGGACATGGTGGGCAAGGCTGGAAGCTGGGGTTTGGTCATTTGGCTTGATGGGAGTGTTGAATATTGTCTAATGGTCTGGGGCTAGGAATTGGCTCGCAAAGGAGCAGAATGATGAGAGATGTGCTTTCTTGGTTTACAGCTAACCGAAGTCTAGAATTCCCCTTATAGATATTTCATGATTAAACAAAGCTAAATATAAATTTCATTTTACTTCTTGAACAATCCAAGTCATTCTTAAAGATAATAAACATTACATAATACTTCTGTTAATTCTAAGATACATGAATCTAAATTGGAACTTACTGTTTATATCCATAGGAAAAAATATGTGATGTAATTTGAATTTTTAAGAATTTCTTCATCAGGACTCAATAAAATCAGTTTTACAAACATGCATACAATTAAATAATAGGCCTCATAGGAGGAAAACAAAAATCACTTGTTTTTATTCAGAAAACACACACTATAAGAAGCGTGTGATTAGAATAGGGTGCATTTTAATCTTTATATAATTCTGTGTTTTACCGCTGATTAAATAAGTCCGAAAACCTAGCATCGGAGCACTTCAGTTTAGAGCATTTGTAGCTGTAGAAGTTCAAACTACCCACCAATTAGGATGTATGTCGTGGTGTCTCCCGCAAATTCATTTTACCAGGCAAATGGCCTCCTTCCTAACCCTCCATCAAACCGTGTAACTTGTCTCTTGCTTTGGTTGGAAGTGAACCCAGTTTGACTTCTAGGATCTTCCAATTCTCTTCACTTTAATTTTGGCTCAAAACTACTTCTACTACCATTCCTAGTCAGCAGGAATTGGTTAGACAGATCTCAACTTAGGTCTGTCCCGGAAGAACTTTGCCACCAAGGTATAAATTTTGGTAAATGCTTGTGGGAAGACACATTCCTTCCCCACTCTGATGTGAAAGAGGAAACTCGTAGCCCTGCGAATCTCTGTTAGCCATGTGGTTACTGTTTTGCTGCAAAAGCCTTCCTCAGCATGAAATCAAGTAAGGCAAAGAGAGAGCCTGCAGAAATCATTCTGAAGGGAAGAATAACCCTAATGGCTGTGCGCACGTCTTTGTCAGTTCACTTTCCAAGCCTGTTCTGCATTCTTACATTTAATTACGTGTGCAAACATTATTTCTGTACCATGTTGGCTAATTTGGGTTGGGCCCTCTACTACCAGAACACACATACACAAACTTTAGTGGTTCCCTCGCATTTTGTTCTTTGAATTCTTATTAACAATCCTTATAAAATAATTCATGAAGGTCTACTAAGTGCAAGATGCTCTGTTAGTTAGGTACAGGATATAAAGATGGGTACGGATGGAAATTGGTAAAAGCACAAATTAAAAAGAAAATTGAAAAAGACATACATTTAAAAATAACCAGAACACAAAGTAAAAAGTAAAACATAAGGAAGGTAAATTTTTTAAAGTAACAATGAAATAACTTCCAAGAATTATTTTCCTTGTGAAGTTGATGGGATATATATGCACGCGAAATTCTCAAGCTCAAGGTAACCATTGTGTAAAAATGGGAAATAAAAATAATTCTCATTTTTAGACCCAGAAAAATTCACTTGAGTGACAATGAAACACGTGAAGTAGTTAGTTATATTTCTTCCAAAGAAGGTTTATATCTATGATACGACAGTATCTTAAAAAATGATTCATCTACGTATACTGGTATTCTCTTATCCCTGGTTAGATAGGAGAAGTATGTCCAAATCTGATTTGCTGATACTAAATAAACTTCTAGATTTCCTAATTCCTTATTATACTATATATATATATATATATATATATATATATATATATATATATATATGTAGTATATATATGTATGTAGTATATATATATTTGTGTAGTGTATATATGTAATATAACAAGGACTACATATATTGAGACAGGGTCTCACTGTGTAGTTCAGGTTGGTCCTAAACTCATTACATAGCTCAGGCTGGTCTCGAATACACAACAAACCTCCTGCCTCAGCTAGCCAAGTGCTCCATCAACCATATTTACTCTTAATCATGTACTTTTGAAGGATGTAGGGATGTTAGAAAACTTTTTTACTAGAAGCAGTATACATTTTGAATCAATTACAGATAATTTGTTAGCATTATAAAAGATAGGCTTGTCTTCCTCATTTTGAATAATAACACATTATGACTATTAAATTTACATGTACTATTTTTGTCGAATGGAGTCAGTATCCCTCCACATTTGGAGTCTGCACTTTAAAAACCAATATATACAGCCTGTTCAAAAAACATATTTATTGGGTATCTGGCATGTTTCAGAAGAGTCTAAATGCATTAATATATTATTTGCAAGGGCTGAAGGAACAGCATAGAGGTTTAAGCGTTTGCCTAGCAAGCACAACATCGTGAGGTCAATTCCTCAGCACCACATGAATCCAGGCATGGTGGTGCACACCTGTAATCTCAGTACTCAGGAGGCCGAGGCAGGAGGATTGCCAAGAACCCAATCCTAGCCTGGGCTACGTAGTGAGGTAGTGAGTTCACGACCAGCCTGGCCTACTGACCGAGACACTGTTTCAAAAAAAAAAAAAAAAAAAAAAAGCAATGGAATACTGTTACACAATAGTATCCAGAAAGTGAAGGCAGAGCTGTCAAATGAAATATTTAATTTTGGCTTCTCAGATTCACTTGTGTTATCAACATGTTTTTGTGTCCCATGGTCTTTCAGTATTGGAATACGGTCGTACTAATGGTAGTTGGCTTTATGATATTTACTTGTGCAGACAGTAATGTCAGGAGAAATTTCCAGTCTTAATTTCCAGTCTTTATTCCCCCAGGCCTCCTCCTGAAACGCCTCAAGGTATAGCGAGTGCAGCAGATGGCCTGAGAAGAGTGAAAACTGAAGTTTGGGCACCTGGATTTCTGCTTAGACTCCACTGCTTTGGAGTCTGGTGGCTTTGGAAGAGTCAGATATCTTCAGTTTTGTATGTATAAGTAATAATACTTTAGAAAATATGCATAAGAATTTAATAAAACAATGAACATGAAAGCACGGGATAAACTGTGAAGTGCGGTGCTGTGCTGTGTACAGTCTTTCGCTTTAGTCCAAGTTCTGGTCATTCACGCTCCTTGCCCACTTTGTGTCCCTATGCATTAAAAGTCTGCTGTACTAATTAAGACTTAGGAAGAAAAAGCAGTCGCTGTTCTACCTCTGATTTGAACATTTTCACTAAAAATGTCCCATGAAAACATTGTCATATAAGAATCATATCAGGGTTACTGAAACTATTAGAGATTAGAGACTCAAAAACAAGCGCTTGCCTGGTGCCCTTCTCTTTCTCATACCCACCCGAGGTTTCTACCTGGAAGAAGCAGATTGAGTGACTTACCTGGAAGGGGCAGATTGATTTTAATAGTAAAGGAGTCTGCTCAGTCCATGAGTTTTGGAGGCTGTGTACTGACTGTGTGGGGGAAAACTGATACAACCCTTCAATAAGCCATCCTAGTCATCCTTAGCATCCTACTTAATGTACTGCAACAGAAAATGGAAACAGGAGAACCCACTAACTAATCTCTGAGCCACAAGACACTGGAATTCCACTGTGATTAATTTGCTTGGACTAATTCTCCCCGTGAGTAATTAGCTCCAGCATGTTTTACAATATTTAAGTATTCGGTTGAGCCCACCAGAAAAAGAAAGAGAAACATCCCCTTCCATTCATGCATTAGGGCCTGGTTTCTTAATGTAAAGAGGAGAAAGGGAGAAATAAAATATAATTAGATTTTCTCTGCCACAGCCAACACCTTAATCTTTTCTAAATTCTAACAGGTCTTCTGCTATTAACAGGTTGTAACTGAGGAGTTACTGGCATACCTCATTTCTGGGTGTGCTCAGTAACACCCATCCATTACTCATGAACACCTGGGGCAAAACCCCTCCCATCCTCATTGTCCCATGTGTTTAGGCTCCTGCTCATCTGTCCCTTTGCCAGGGAAAACTAATGAGGAAACAAACACACATTTGCTAAGCATGTGTTCATCAACTCACTCTGGGTTTTCTGTCATTATTTAAGGGATGTGAATTGTTCTAATACATCTAAAGGAATAAAAATCATGTATTTATTTATAATAGCTCTAATAATTGCTCTGAAGTAAAACAAATGCTAAGGCAGAGGCATGACTACTTCATAAAAATGTTGATGTTCATACACTCAAATTCAAAAGATATTAATAGAAGTCAATGAGTTAACCTCCAATACGTTTCCATTAGATAATGGGGAAAACCTGTAGGCCTATCTTGAAACATGGCATATAATAATAACTTAGGAAGAGAAAAAAATTTTATGCTTTTGAAAAAACTTATAAGTTAAAGAATTATAAGTCTGTCTACATTCTTCTTCACTTCATCTCAATTAACAAAGTCCCATCAATGATAAGCACGTAAGTGTCCTTCATCTACCTCCTCCTGTCTTTATGACCCATGGCGGCTAAAGGCCCTTCCCTACTCTGTTGCCCAGGAACAGGCTCCTAATGAGTCTCTTACCTTTCGACTGATGTCAAATTTCCCTGATTTGAAACCTACACTGCCCTCAGAGCTTGTAGAATCCTGTCCAGATGAGGTGGCTTTACACGCAGTCTCTTCTGATCCGGCCTCTTGATGGCACAGCTGGCTTGATTTCCATTTTCCTTTGGCTCTCAAACTCTTTTTGAGTCTTCAAAACACTCTTCTGTACTTCGAGGACTTTCTATGACATTTGTGCTCACTGGTTGGGAGAAGGCTTCACTTTTTATCAAACTGGCTGGCTCATATTTACATGTGGGGCCACAAATCAATTATCATTCACCCCTAGAAGTTACCCTTTTTCCTCCCAGCCTGGCGCAGACATACTAGTTTTGGTCCAGTGGTATGTGACTTCTTACAAGACATTTAATCACACAGTACTGCAACTGTCCATTTCTGCAATTGTTCACCTTTTAAATTTTTCCAAAAGATAAACTTACTAGAGGCAAGGCTCTACCTGTTCACTCCTGTGTCCTCAAATTAGCATAATTCTTCACATAGGTACTTTCTGAAAATATTCATTATCATCACCATAATGGTTGTTAGCCCTTGAGTAATTTACTAACATAAAAGTTATAAAAACACTTTCATCACATGCACGATCTTATTTCATTTAACCATCAGCATAGATAACTTCCATTTTCATCAGAATCAGAGTGTTTGTAGAAACACAGTGTTTGGCCCTATGCCCAGAGTTCCTAACTCAGAAGGGCTGAAGTGACCTAAGCATGTGCTTTCTAACAATTCTCAGCAGATGCTTCCTCTTCTGCTGGTTTTGGCGGCAAGGTTTGTACACCAGAACACCTGTGAGGTTAAAAATTTATTAGCTTCAATTTAAGAAGGCAACAGCTTTTTAAGCAGTCAATTCAGGTTCTTAGAGCTACTTGTCTTTTTTTCCACTGTACCAAATGTAAAATAGGAAATATTATATTCCAGCTCACCAAAAAAAATAGTTTCTATATTGTCAAATGCTGTTCTTAGAGGACGATAATTTGAAAATGCAAGTCACATGTTCCTGTGTGGCTTTTAACGCAGTTTTCACTTGAATTGGTAGCCAAGTTTTGTAGAATTGCAAATGTAGGAAAGAAACACGTTCATACACTGTTTCCAATTATTACAGCACAGCAGAAATGACTTTAATTACTTTTGAGACAAATAAGATAAAATTCTGCTTTGTTCACCATTCAAGAAACTTGGTATTATGGCATTGTAGCTGAGGTGGAACTAAACTATTTTTAAATAAAAATATCCTGGAAGTTGATGTTTTAAGCTATTTCCTATGTTTTTTTCCAGCAGTTATGAAGTAACACTTCCTTGGAGTCAGATGGAAAACAAAGAAAGAAAAAAGAAACAGCCAGGAAACTAAATAATTCACAAACTCAAATTCAGTGATTAAAAAAGGGCTGTAAGTCAACAGTCCAGTCTTTCTTTAATAATTAAGATGAATAAGGTGAAAGTCTTAAATTTTTGCTGCGTCATCTTAACAAGAAATAGTTTTCTTGAAAATTTTCTTCTCCACATGAAATCCAAGAGAATTTTTCTTTAAAACATATATTCTGATCTCGTAGTTCTAGCAAGAACTTATTCATGCATTCTTGCCTTCACACTGAAATAAGCATGAAAAAAAAACCACATATAAACACAATATGGGAAGGATAAAAATGAGGAAGAACAGTGAACTGGTAGGTTCTGGAATGAATTACCACCAGCCACAAGGCAGTCAAGGCCAAAGTGAGAAACTGAGTGTGGAGGGTGTGGACTGCGGGGGTCTAAGTCTTGTTTTGACCTTTTTGGTAAGGAAATAAAACCTTTTAATTGCTCCCTATAAAATCAGAAATCACACAATGGCTTTTAAGTCAACCTAGGAAAGTACACATTTTGTTGTTGTTGTTGTTGCACAATTGTTGAGTACCTTCTTTGTGCCCAGTTGGGCACTAAGTTCTAGACCATGTGCTAAGTTCAACAGACCATGTGCTTCCTGTTCTCCAAACTTACTCAAGATAAGATGATGCTATTTGCTACTTGCACTAAGCTTATTCTTGCCTCAGTGGCTTCCTGTCTGCTGTTCCCTGGGACAGGTATACACTGCCCATATCACACAGCCTTCTCATGGCTGGACACAGTTTTGACACTTGCAAATGAAAGGAAAAGAGGTTCCACATGGCTCAGGTTCTAAGAGGACTCGATCCATAACTGGCTGGTTCCAAGGTGGCTACATCCCGTCATAAACACGTGGCAGAACAAAGCTGCTTGGCTTGTGGTGGCTGGGGAAAAGTCCCAGAGGGGAGCTGGTAAAGGACCAGATGTGGAGCCCCTAAGCCACTCCTCCGCAGCCCATTCATATCCTCCTAAATGCATGTATAAAGTCCAACAGCGTGGAGGCTTTTGCGGGCAAATGGAAGAAACCTGAGAATATCATGCTTAGTGAAGTGAGTCAGAAGCAGAAGGTGAAACATCAAATGGTCTCTCTGATATGAGAGACCCAGCTCACAACTTTTATGGAACTTAAAGCAAAACACAAAGTGAAACAGGGGGTGTAGGGGCAGCGAGGGAAGGAAGGGTGAGTAGGGGGAGGGACAAAAGGAGAGTGGGAAAGTCCTTGTCACCTTGACAAGATACATATGTGCACAAAATGCTCAACTTCATTGTAAACCTTAAATTTTGCACTTATACGTATCAATAAAATGGGTGAAAAAGTAAACGCAAATAATCCCCAGGCAGAGCTCAAAGATAATCAAGTCGATACACAACCTTAACTGCCCATACTGCCCAAATCTTGAAATATCCTGTATCTTCACAAAATACTGCAGATTTTGGTCCTACTCACACCCTCTCAGATGTGATATACCAACGACATTCATCCCTCCCCCTCTCTTTCTAACAATCTGCTCATGTATTTTTCTTTGTTAGTAAACATGTATATATCCACACTTGCAATACATGTGTATATACTTAAAATATATTGTAAGTACATTATAAATATTTATATATTATATATACAAACATACAACATATTAAATCATATGGGCATGTATCTGAAAAACTGAGGGATTATTTTGCAGAGATTATAAAAGTAATACAAGCAGCAGAAATCTGGAGTACATCAACAACAGTGTGGTAATCTTATAACGCCTGTTTAAAACATGTTATAAAATCCCTGTTTTACACGTGTGTGTGTGTGTGTCTGTGTGTGGCACTGGTGGGGATGGAACTCAGGAGTACTTTACCACTATGCTCTATTCCCACCCCATTTTACTTTTTATTTTGAGACAGGGTCTCACTAGGTGTCCCAGGCTGCCCCTGAGCGCCGGGTCTGGGGCCTCAGTCCCGGAGCCTCTGGAACTAGAGGTGTGTGCCACTGTGTTTGGCCTCGTCATTTCCCTTAGGGTCTCAGGAATAGGGGATGTAGGCATAGTGCTTTGGAAAAATAAACCATGATTTTCTGATGACAGTACTTCACAATATATTATATACCGAAGAAAACACGAACAATGCCAACTCTAGATGCCAAAACCCCAAGTATATTATCCAGCAGGACAACTAAAAGGGCACACTGCTGTGGGATTTAGTAAAAACTGCTTTTTCCCCTGGCATGCAGTTCTAACCCATGAATAAAAGGGAAATCAATTTGTAGAGGCAACATCTAAGTTACCAATAGATCATCTCTAGTAATATTTCCACCTCAAGTCACTGTTTAGGTGAATTCTTTCAAGTGCTGTGTGAATAAATAACCCTCATGCCATATAAGCTCTTCGAAACACATAAAATGAGAAATAATAAAAACTATCTTGTGATCAAGAGTTTTCTAAGGCCTTTTCTTGTATAGATCAACTTAACAGGTGACTTGTCTCAAATTTTAACAGTTTAAGTTTATAATAATTCCTAGGAGTATATCTTTCTAAATGTTTGAAAAGATGAAGATTAAGTAATATGTTTCCTAAACCTACATATGTCTACTGTGTAAGCCAGGAGTAATGTATCTGTAATGTCATAGGTTGACCTCACCTACAGATGTGCCCAAATTCCAAACAATTACGCTTCTTTGTCCATAGGTTTTACATTTATAGATTCAATCTGATGAACACAGAAAATATTTAGAAAAAAAATCGCATTTGTACTGAACAGGCACATTTTTTTGTGTTTCCTAAATAGTACAGAATAATAACTGTTTACAAGTTTTTATGTTGTTAGGTTTTAGGAATAATCTAGAGATGATGTAAAGTTTTAAAGTTTACTGAGAGATGTACGTAGGTTATGTGTTAGTATTAAGCCATTTCATGTAGGGGTTATGTGGAGCATCGGTGATTTTAGCATCTGTGCTGGTATCTTGGACCAATCGGCTGCTGATATTGAACAATGATTGTAGAATAGGAAATCTCCTATGATATATAAAGGTATATTAACATATATATAGATATAGATATAGATATAGATATAGATATAGATAGATACTGTATGTCACTATATATATATACAGTAACAATATATAAATCCTAGCTATATATACACACACACACACACACACACACACACACACACATCCTTCAAAGTAGTTCCATTTTCTATACATCCCTATTGTAGAATATTTGATAATCTCTTAAACTTCAGACCCTGGACAAGTGCGGAATGAGGGCTCTCAGCACGTGGCACCTGGGCAAGCTGTGGCTGTAGATTACTGACTGCAGCTGGAACAGAGGCAGGACCTCTGGAATGAAAACAGGGTGAAGGCTGGCGATGGGAGAAAAATGACCCTGTTAAGGACTATTTCATGTTGTGAAAATCTCATACATTTTAAGGACAACAGGTCATTTACCACCCAGCTGGGAATACTCTAGGCAGAGAGGGTGTGGGAGAAACAGAAAAACAAGAAAAGAGCAAGAATCAGCAGATGGTCTCCAAGGCTCTCTACTGAAGAGGTGTCGCCTTCTCATCCCCTCAGGTTTCAGCAGCTTTTGTCATGGAGAGTTCTTACTGCAAATAGTTTTGTTATATTCCATGTACAGAAGAAGTATTGCCTTTGAATTAGCAGTATCTATAGTTTAAATTACTTCCTGAGCCCTTCATTTCATCTGACAAGAAGCAAGTATATTCTCAACTTTTAATTTTTAAGCAATAACAAATGACAGGTAGCATTTACTGGCTGCACTGATCCTGCTTAAAATCTAGCTATTTCCCATTATGCTCTATTCGTGTAACCAGTATGCATACAGCTTGGCACAAAACACTGAAATATGCATTTTCATTTGACTCACATTACCCATTTACATTACGATGTTAAGCTTCAATTAGAAATTTTATTCAAGGAACATCTTTATTTTGTGTCCCATGTTGTATACCACATTCTGTACTCTAAAATATCTGTTGAAAAATTCAACTAACTTAAAGATTCTATACTTGGTTCATATGCTCATAAATATTTACACGTAACACAAACTCTTTGAGCTCATGGTGTTCACATTTTATCGAGAAGAGTGTGTGAATTTTGTGAAAAAACGACCATGAACACATGTACAAATGTGTTCGTGATAAAGACAGAGAGGCCGCAGTTTCCATGGAAGTGGAGACAGGGAGTGTGGACAATTTTTCTGAGAAGCTTTATTATGAGATGGACAATGCCAATCTGTTGAGAGATGAGAGAGAGGGGGAAAACAGGGAGGGTGGCCTTCCTTTCCTTTCCCCTACAGGATCATGTCTGCTGATAATTCACTAATTACTTCGGTGGGGAAGTCAGTGTCTGACGAACAGTGCAAAGGAGTAGACTACTTTCCTGGGTACAGCAGGCTAAGGGGTCCCAGTGGCCATGGCGGAATCGGATCTTTTCAGAGATAAGTTGGAACATGGAAAGTGAAGGCTACTTCCTGGCCTTGTATGCTGGGACAACATGGCAGTTCTCTGGTAAGCAATCTTTGACAGGAATTTGAAGGTAAGTAACTGGTGAGATGGTTGGGAAGGGTGGGATAAGCCATATGCATTGGGGCTGCAGGAATAGGTTACTGGTTAAAGCACTTGCCTAGTAAATGCTAAGTACCCAAGATTCTCTAGCACCATATAGACCCCATGTGGTGGTGTATGCCTATAGTCCTAGCGCTAAGAGGCAGGAGGAGTGATATGAGTTCAAGGCCAGTCTGGGCTACACGGTAAGCTCAGAACCAGCCTGGACTGTAGAGTGATACCCTATCTCAAAAACATTTGTATATGCATTGACTTTTATATTTGTCTATTTTACATTAAGGCTAATATTTTTTCTGTACAATATACATCAACAGCCCTTCCCTACTACCTCCTAGCAGCTGCTCTCTGACATGCAATGTAATTTAATCCATATTCAGAATCTGCAATACTGCCATTATATAATTAGTATTATATATTGCAGAGCCAATACTGTATCAGTAGTATCATCATTTCATCTTTTTTATTTTTCTGTAGTTAATTGTCCAGACTACTTCCATTTCCTTAGCACACTACGCTTTGTGGCTCATTCCTAAACTCCCTAATGATTTCTCAATATAATTTACCACCGGCTTAAAATGTCACATAAGTTCTAAGTTCACTTTTCTTTAGAAAAAGGAAGCATTCGGAAAACGGAAACTTCCAAAAATAAATAAATAAATGCACAAGATTGCAGCCTCAGAACCTTGGTGCTGACCTCAGCTCGATAACATGTTTGCTTCTCAGAAACTCACAGGCTAGACTAAAGGAATAGCACAGTGGTTTCAGCAGTTACCAAGCAAGTGTAAGGCCTTGAGTTCAATTCCCCTGTATCACATAAGCCAGGTGTGGTAGAGCACGCCTGTAATCCCAGCACTTGGCTGGCTGAGGCACGAGGATGGCTGTAAGTTGGGCTACATAGTGAAGGTCAGGACCAACCTAGACCACAAAAACAAAACAAAACCAAACAAATAACAAGACAAACCAAAGTAAAAAGAATCTGCAGGCCTTCTCTCTGTGGATTTAACATTCAATCCTGCATCCTCCACTTTCTCAGTGTCCTCCTTATTTTGGATTGGGTACAGGATTCGTGGAAGGTTAATTTTTCTGAGATCCTCTGCCTAAAATATTACATTCATAAACAACTATTAGTTTGGTTGATTTTGGAATGTAGGCTCAAAAATGACAGTAATCCAATAAATGAAAATTTCTATTTTCTAGCTCCTCCAACTTTCTTCTAGCTTCCTGTTATTTTTGTCATCTTTCAACTTATAGTTTTCTCATCGTCTTCTACATTTCACAGGTTCTCTGGTCACTTTTGATTTTGTATGTGAGCATTCATATTAACAGATAACCCTTAGGGCTACTGTTGGCATGCCATATTTTGTGAAATTTCTCCTATGGAGGGCCTTGGTATCGGTCTTCATCAACTTTGGGAAGTCTTAGTATTATTGCCTGCATCATCCTCTGTTACAGAAGCCAGAAAGAACCAAGGCACATGACTATCTCTTTGCTGCTCTGCCTTGCACCTGCTGCTGCTGTTTCCAGAGTTTTTGGCTCAATTTCTCCAGACTAAATTTCCTAAACTGAAAGCTGGCATCAAGGAGCCTTTTTATGTGACACAGTTGGGTTTTGAATATCAAAAAATTCACTGCAGTCTTGCAACCAATTATTTTTCCAGCTTAGTGAATCCTTCTGTCATCTCAGGTTCACAATATTATTAAGACTACGGGGGGATCCAGGAACTGTAGAGAGGAAGTTCACAAGTTGTTCATTAGAAACTCCATTTTTTTACATACTTCAGTTTTAGTTCGTTCTACTTAGGGAAGACACTTCTTCACTGGTATTTTATGTTTTCAGATGTTATCCGTCGATCCTGTCCTTTGCTGACTATTCTTTGTCTTCTCGCCCTTATCGGTTTATGTGGCTTATTTTTATTGTTTCAATGGGTTTCACAAAGAAGGGGTGGTAAATAATCAAATGACCAGCTGCCTACCATCTTTCAAAATTTACTTGACTATACTACTAGTCCAGTTAGAGAAGGGCCAGGTGGGCGGGGTCACTCTGCAGTGGGATTATCCCAATACATGTGTTTCGGGGAGAACGGGGAAAGGAGACACTAACATCACCAAGGGAATATTTCTGTCAACAGATTGTGGAATTTAAGGTCAGTGAGAAGGGAAGACACAAGGAAGATGAGTAAGAATGCAACGTTTGGTGTAAATCAATGATTTGGGAATCTGAGCAAGATCAGAGAATACTGCCATGAATAAATGGGGTTACACGGTGTGGGACTATGGGACGTTAGAGTCAGAAAGTGAGATTTGCAATCTAAGTACCACAGCACTGGAGCATTTGGGAGGCTGATGGAGAAAGATTGCTGTGAGTTCAAGGCCAGTCTTGGTTACATAGTAAGTTCAAGCAGAACCAGTCTAGACCATAAAACAAGACTCTGTCTCAATAAATAAATAAATAAATAGCCCTGAGTGGGGAAAATTCCAGAACTGAACTGTAAAAATGAAGCAATCTGCAAGTGTAGAACAAAAGCTAAACAAGAAAAACAGGAAGCAGCTAGAATATTAGGAAGACATACACATGGTCACTTAGGTCACTAAGAATAATTACAGAAATGGAAATAAATTCAGCTAAAAGACGACAGTGTCACTGTGCCATTTCTCTATCTTAAAGGGTGAGTTTTGTTCTGGAATGATCGACAAGGGCTTCCCTTTTCCCCCCTCATATTTAGCATTTAAGAGCTGGTTTTCTTGGACGCAAGGGTTTTCATGCTGGAGACTGAGTATTATCCTTACTATGGAATCTGGGTCCATGTACTCTGTCTGATACACCATCCGAAATCCTGCTCTAGGCGCATACAAGCCAGCCGTGGATATAAACCTGTGCCACAGGCCGACCCTCCTGATGCCAAAAGGGTCTTTTCTCTGGAAGGTTTGGCCCTGATCATTTCTATAGCAACCTCTCTGCCTCTGCAGCCCACCAGTGTGGAGATGGAACATCAGCACAGAGAGTTTTCAGAAAGCGTTCAGCTCATTTCCTTTGCCTCCCTGCTTTGTAAAAGAAATGACACGAGAAATGGACAAAACACCTCCTTGACGGGCCGTAACACCATCAGGCATCTTGTTGCAGTGGGATCCATATTCAAGTGCACAAACAACTGCGAAAGCATGAGCAGTGGGAAAACTGAAAATCTGACTTTGCTCTTTCCTGAATGATGACCTTGAGGGACTCCTCTGAACTTTAAATCTCCTCCCTGCACAGACTGTCATGGACCATTTACATCTCCAGAAGGCTACTAATATTGTTTCAAGAGTGGGAGAAACTGTTTCAATTCTTTGAAAGGAATGATTCGCAAACACAGTATTTACGTTTGTTCCATAACAAAAAATGAATACTTCCGTTTTCTTATGTCACACAACCTGCTATTCTGAAATGTCGCTGCTGCACTGATTCCCCCCGTCGACAATCAAGAAAGGTGAATACGGGTACTTCTGAGTTCCTTTATCAGTTAGCCTCAATTCTGATGTGTGCATTTTGTTCCAAAGAGTAAATTGAACCAGATGTATTTAATTATCCATACCATGTAGTGCTGGTATTGAAAAGTCTGTTAGAGAAGCCAGGCGTGGCACAGCCGTGATCCCAGCACTCTGAGAGGCTGAGGAAGGATCACAAGTTAGAGGCTAGCATGAACAACTTAGTGAATTAGCAAAATCCTGCCTCAAAACAAGGCTGGGGATATAGTTCAGTGCTTTTATCCCATGCACCATAAAAAGTACACAGATAACAGCAATTTCCTTCCCAGGATTTAGAACAGTATATAATGATCATACTATTTCATGTTAACATATACTATGATTATACTAATAGATGCTACTTTATTCACATTTTTATTTAAAAAAAAAGACTGAAGGCATGGGTGGTACTTAGAATTCATTTGTACTGGGAAAATGAATTCAAAACTTCGTATTTTCATTTTGAAGAAATGACTGTGTTCATTTTGGTACTAGCCATGGTATTTAATAAATATCTGATTTTTTTCATGTTTTGTTTTCTGATTTTTCTTTTACATTTGAGGTTTTTATTTTCTTTTTAATTTGCACATATCACATCCCTCTTCCCTTCTCTCTCCTCCAGTCCCCCTCCCTGCAGGCCCTACCCTCTTGCCATTTTTGACTGCATCCTGTATGGCTCTTTTCCTTGCTTTTCTCTCTAAAATTAGACCCTTGTTACTATTAATCCATCATCTGTTTTCCTTTTAGCCAAAACAAAACTCTTACATGAGTTTAGAAAGATGATACTGGAGAAACGGCCACCTCCTCCCTGGAGCAGCGCACGCTAGGGGAAGTGGAAAAGTACAGGAGACTCAAGTGGAAGCCAGTTTGTTAAAGACCTGAATAACTGTGGCCAACTTTTGTAATGAAAAGGCAAGAAAGTAGAAAATCTTTTAATAACTAATGTCACTAATATTTTGGTAGAATGGTGCTTATTCCCGAAAAACAATCCAAGGCTCTCAAGTGATTATAATTGCTCTGAATCCTTAAAAACAAACCAAACAAACACCAACACCAACAATGAAACTTTAGAAAACCCGGAAGAGAGGAGAAAGTCGAAGATAGGTAGCTCAAAAAGCAGCTTGGGCATTTTAAAGTTTATACCTGACTAATGGAAACATGCCTAGCATACTGGCTGTCCACTTTCATTCAACATTCCACACATCCATAAAAACCTCATAAAAAAGTGTTTTCTTTTCTACCTATCTTTTCAGGCTCACAAAGGCAGCAAAAATGTGCATCTTGTTCACTAGAACAGGAAGCACTTTGTGGTAATTAAATAGTCCACACATTTAGAACTAAATTGAGCTGATTGCTTATAACCTTTTATATGGGTAACTCAGAAAATTCAGACAGTAAAATCTAAGACTGACATTTAAGCTGCTGCCAGAGACCAGAGACTTTTTTTTTAAATCAGAAATCAGTGAGATTAAGACAAATACTCCTAAGAGGCTTAGGTTTGTTTCTGGTTGCAAGACCATAGGATGAGTCATTTTTAAAGAAAAGAAAGGGGTCCGTGGGCTCATGTTTCAAAAAGTTAGGATGTTCAAAGATGGGACAGTCCCATTTGGGGAGGCTCTTTTTTGTGATGGGGACTCTGCAGAGTCCCCACCAAGTGCAGAACATCACACAGGAAACAGAACAAACGTGCTAACTTGGGTCTCTCTTTCTCTTCCAAAGTCTCTAAAGCAAATCACCTAAACCTGTTTACCTTCCCCTCCTTAGACCTCTAGATAAGAACTTAGTTTCAATATTAGTTTCAGTTGGCTCATTCAAATCTCAGTACCTTCAAATCTTCAACATACTACAAAACTAGATTTGAATACGTTCTGTGTCCAGTAGAGAATCCGAAGCCATTTCTTTGCTAACAAAGTGTGTTCGCGTTATTATATCCTTTCTCCAAAGGAAACATCCAGAAAACAACATGGCCCAAAGATAATGATGGCGATGCATACATGTTGTCCTGTGAGATTTAGTCCTTACAGCTAAAGTAAAGAGAAAGTGAATTAGGGAAAATGGCTCAGGCTGTGGTATATTTTATAAAACTTACCATCTTCTTTTTTTTTTTTTTTACATATGAAAATCTATTCAGAAAAACTGAGGACAGAGAGCAGGGGTGGGAGATTGCTGGATACCAGAGGGTGGAGCTAAAACTGAGACTGCACGTGGCTACCAACATAGTCACGATTTAATTTGAGAAGCAGGCCTCAAGTCACCCATGAGAAACAAGCAGAAGGTGCACGAACAATTTCTATATTCTGTTTATTGGCCTTCGTCCACAGAGATAAAAGGGAATACAAGCATCCTGAAAAGTTATCTTAGGACAAGCTGAGAGCAACATCATCCAAGGATTCAGCCAATAACCCACTATAAAAGAGGAAAGGGTTTCTGCATGGCAGACAACTGGTGAAAAGAGATGAAAATAAAGTAGATGCAAAAAATAAGATGGGAAGGATTATGCGGAAAAAAACAACAGTTAAGACACTGAAAATAAAATACACATTGGAGGGAATGAATATCTAAGTAAGTATTTCAGAAAAAAAACCTTTTCTTATGAAGAGAGACGTGACCATCTCTGATATATGGAGGACAGAGACTGTGACTCTGCCTCTTTGTGCTTTAGTTACTTAATCTATAAAACACATGCCTATAATACCAGATGTCTCTTTGGCCTGTGCTAAGTATTAACCCATTTAATATATGTAAGTGCTTAAAGCTGTGTTGATACATATTACACATTATATGAGTAGTAGCTATGTAATCATACATGTTCACCGAGCTTAGAACTGTATGGAATTAAACATTCCATGATGGCTATTATTATCACAAATATTTGCTGAGCTCTTAACACAGGCACCATACAGTGCCAGTCATTAGAATCAAAAAGGCTAAAGCAAATGGCATTTTGATAAAAGTTGATCAAGTGACTAGTGGACTAAATATCAAAAGCCCAAAATAGACAGGAAAGAGCTCCTTGTCCCAAAATAACGAAAGAAGAAGGTATAAAATACAAAGAGCAGTCGTTTTCATGGCTGGTTCAGTAAACCGGCAGCTTCGTATTTTGCCAATTAAAATACTCACAAGATCACAAACCACTTGCCTTTCAAAGCAAACGCTTCGGCTCCATTGATTTTTTTCATTTCTTTCTTTTAAAAAATCACAGTTGTTTTCAGTGGCACGACTCCAGGAAAATCCATTTTCCAAGGTAAAGCACCAACAGAGACCTACAGTGGTTTCCAACCGTGACCAATGTTAAAGTGAAAATAAATGGCACGAAATTAGAGGCCACACCAAGAAGCCTGGTGGGTAAGTTTGAAGAGGACAATAAAAGTGGGTGCGGAAAGTCCTTACCTGTGCTTCTGATCCAATTCCCTCTCCCCATCTTCCCTCATTTACATATAAGAAAATTAGAGATCAAAGCAGACAAACAGCCGGGGAGAAATGATCCAGCTGGTGACTGAAGAGCCATTAGTGCCACTACACATGACCCTCACTAACAAGGGCTGTCTGACATGACAAACTGTGTGTGCCCTAATTGTTTGAAAATGCAACATAAACACAGCTTTGTTGACCTCTTCTACTTATACAGTTCCTCATAGTCAGC
This sequence comes from Ctenodactylus gundi, assembly GCA_004027205.1. Classification (NCBI taxonomy): domain Eukaryota; kingdom Metazoa; phylum Chordata; class Mammalia; order Rodentia; family Ctenodactylidae; genus Ctenodactylus; species Ctenodactylus gundi. The sequence goes on from PVKB01000063.1 coordinate 1,200,974, forward strand.
TTCTGAAGATGGGTCTGCAACGTCTGTTCAGTCAGGTTTGGCCATGAACTGACAAGAACACCTCTAATGCATCCAAAGGCCCCTGTTAACTGACTGTACGATACAGGCCAGCAGTACTATCTTATGCACGTGATTCTCAATTCCTAACATGGGCACCATACAGTGTCCATTATTAGAATCCAAAATGCTCAAGCAAATGACATTTTGATCAAAAGTTGATCAAGTGACTAGTGGAGTAAATATCAAAAGCCAAAAATAGACATGAAGGAGCTCCTTGTCCTAAAATAACCCTGAGCAGTAGACAGCAGAAATGTCAGTGAAAACATCTAATGCTTGTATGTCTGGTCATCGGGTCACCACACCCACACACGCTAGGGAGAGCTCAACCGGCAGCTATTAACTGAGTCCCGAGAGATGAGAAGGGTAGACACCAGAGGTATAAGAAATATCTCTTTCAAAACCTAAAATCTATTTAATATTTTATGACTACCTAATCACATTTTCAAAGAATTTCTACACTCATTATTTTATTGAGTCCTCAAAAAGCCCTATGAAGCACCTAAGGCGAAATAATGTATTTTAGACAAGGAGATAATAATAGATGTACTATATGCAGTATTAGCAGAAGACAAGAGTGCCACCAAGCTCTTGATGAAACCTTAAGGGCCATGTGGACTCTTAGTGATTCCTGACATATAACTGAAATTACAAGTGTATTTGCCTAATTAGTAAAAATATATTTCTTCAATCCTTTACTGCCGATTTAAGTTTTTAAAAATCCCTGTATTTTACTATTCTTGCAGTCATTTCTTGGCACCCAGGCAGGGGTCCTCCTTGATAGATGAGATTTGCTAGTCATTCAGATACAAAGGCTCCCGATGGGGACTTAGATGTGTTCTGGACTGCCACAATGAACTCTGCAGTAATAAGACAGAAAATAGGGCCAGATGATTACATGGGGCAGAATGTTCAAGAATAGGCTATGGAAGAAGGGAGTTAATCCAACAAAGAACTGAAATCAGAGGAGTGCAAAGGACAGATCAGTCAACAAAGCAGAAGCTGAGGACAGGTCAAGGAGGGAAAAGACAAGATTGACTGGCTATATGGGGCCTGGGGATTACCTGTGAAAATGACCAAAACATCAAGGGTAATGGGAGGAAAACATGGTGGGGAGAGCAGGCAGGTATCGGGTGTGGTCTACAGGCAGAAGTTTGGTGATGGAAGGAAATAAGAAACAAAGCAGTAGTATCTATCTTGCCAAAATAATTTTAACTTGTATCCACATGAATATTATTTACTGATTTGGTAGCAACTATTCTCTTGTAAGAGAGATCACAGCAGAACTGCAGATATTTGTTAGTAGGCCACACAAACCCATTACAGTAAATGAGATTGATATTGTCATAGACAAAAGTCCATCAGAGAAAGATGCTTCACAAGGACAAGCTCAAGGACACTGGACAGTGCGGTGGACAACCTGGGTGAGCACATGGCTGTCTACTCCAAATCATCACACTGTTTATAAAGCAGGCAGATAGCTCAGAGACTTTTCCTAGAATGCTAAACGTTTATCTGCTTGGGAAGTTTTATGAGTACTTGGAAACTACAGGAAAAGAAATATATAGAACAAAAATTTATTTGGACCAGGTAAAGAAACAATAACAAAAATCACCAAAAAAGGTTTGCTGTGCATAATTTGCCTGAGATTCTCAAGTGATCCTTTGAGGAAAAAAACATTGAAATGAAGAGTAACAATTCAACCAGAAGACTGGTTCTTGCAATTATTTTAAAATTACTTTTAATAGATAAAACATTTATTTATAGAATTGGTAAATTGGAAAATTTAGGTGAATATATGTAGCTCTTGTTTTCACAAAACATTAACTATAACCAATATATTGGCTCCTGTGAATAACACCGATTAAGACAACCTAAGGCAATTGGTATCATACTGGTATATTTCAAATATGAGATTATAAACGCCGAGAGCTGTTAAGCAAAGGAAATGTTCTGTGCACATTTCAAGGTGCATTAGGAATAATACATCTATGACAAGATATCAGCTACTCTGCTTTTTGATTAAGATTTGTAAAATGGTCTTGCAGTCATTTCCTGGCATTAGTGTCAATCCACCGAAATCATTTTAAGACCTTCAGAAATTGAGGATTTTCTATATACCTGGCAGTATCTTAGAATTTTTTCAATATTAATCCATTTAATCTTTATACATACCCTATGCCATGAGTACTATTATCATCTATTCTCTACATATGAGAATAATGTTGAGGGTATAATTAACAAGCCCAGATGCAAGCAGCCAGGTAGCATCACAGCCACACACAATCTCAGATGCCATGGCCTAGTTCTATACACGGAATCACAACACTGGACAAATGTGGAAATTTTGAGCAGGTAAATCAAAGATGTTGCAATGGGGTCTTTCTGCCAGTCTCTGTCTACTTTAAAAACACAGTCATTGTCCAATTGGAATTGTTTCTAGCAAAGCGTACATCATATGCCTAGATATATCTTGTATAACAATTATATTTTACCCCAGTTTTATATAATGAGAATAATTTCGGCTAACACTCTTGTTTTATTATCATAAATTTGCACCAGGTCTTTGGGATCTCTAAGTTCTTTGCTATTATGTTCATTTTCAAACCATCAATAGTTACCGGAAAGAAAGTTAAGGCCCAGAGGGCTAAAACAATTTGCAGAAATCAGCATTAAAATGGTCTATAAAGTTACTCCTTGCTGCTCCCTAGTATTCAGAAAGGAAGAATGCACATTTCTAGAAACAGATCCCTCACAAGTCTTAGAGCAAGAATTTAAAAAGTTTCAATCTTCACTGAACTCTGAAAATTAACTTGACTAAATAAGACCGAGGGAGGACCAAAAAAGAAAAAAGAAAAAGAAAATAGAAAACACCTTAAGCATACGTTTGCTTTCATTTCATGCCTTTTCTATAACTTTCACAGGTTTATTCTGATTACAAATTTGTAAGGTTCATAATTCTTAGACCAAAGTATTGATCAACTGCCTCATGTGTGTTAGTCTCTAAAATGAGTTTTTGGATTCATATAATTTTTTTTTTGCTCAATTTCGAGTAACTATTAGAGAAGAACTGATTTCTTTCTCTTAAAGGAACAGAAAAAAATAGCTGGTCCTTTACTCTTTACCAAATTCAAATTCTTCAAAGCATCACAAGATTTTTCATTTTTATGAGTAGGTGGGACTGAAAGTTGAAACAGTATATAAATATTCCAGAATCCATTTCTTGATGGCTTCAATATAACTCACTCGACAGTCATTTTCTGTATTACCCTCAAACCTGTATAATATTTCCAACTTCAAATTGCTATTGCATTTGTATTTCACTATAGTCAACAGAACTAGTTTTGCTTGGGAACTTTTTTTCTCATCTGCTTTTTACCGTAAGAACAGTAAAATTTTAGATTCAGCTGAAGGTTATTTGTCAGCAATTGAGAATAAGTGAAAACAAAGAAATACATTCTTTATCGCAACAACTTCCTTTCCAAAATACAATGAAAACAGGAAACTGTACCACTTAAAGTGACTTTTCTTTTAGGTTCATCTATATAGAAATATTGATAATGGTCATTTATGCAAACCAAAGAGTGCTTTTCTGTTTTTTCACTGGTTCTTACATTATAGAACAGGCATGCACTGATTCATATCATCAAATGGTGACTGTCGGGGGTTAAATGTATTCTGCCACAAGTCGTATCTAAAAAAAAAAATGCAGGAAAAAGCCCTCACATATTTCTGGATAAAATTTTTTATTTCATTTTTCTTAATCTTAAACGTAATCTTTGAGCCATCAAAATTGTTAGTTCCCATTGGAGGGAGCTCGCCAGGGAAGCTTACTCCTGCCAGGTGGATGACAGTGTATGTAAGAGATGATAAATCACCCTGCACTTGAAAAAATCACAAATTCATTAGTTTCCACATGAGCCCACCTTATGCTCTAAAGTCTACAGCTGCCTATTCTGAATGTTATACTTGTCAGAAGCCCCTCACTGCAATCATGATAACCCTGAGCGCTGGGAACAGAGCTTAATTACAAAGCTAACATTTATGGTGACAGCGCCATTTGGGTTTGTTCCTCTGGATGACTCTTTGTTCAGATCTAGAGTGTAAGGATCATTTCTCATTTATAAAGGAGCTCAAATTTTCTCTCAATCAAGGTTGAGAGAGAGACAGAGAGAGAGAGAGAGAGAGAGAGAGAGAGAGAAAGAGAGAGGACTTAATGATAAAACTATTAAAATGGGTCACGATGGTCTACCAAAGAATAACTTAGATTTATTCTGAAGTTTGCCCACACTACCTGAAAACTTTCCCTTCGTTATCCACATAGCGGTAAGAAAGAACAAAGCGCCCCATACTGCATACACACAAGCAACACATAGGAATTGGGCAAAGGGGATTTTGAATAGAAGGCACATGAACTTTAAAATTTCTCCCAGGACTTAATTCTTCTACTTAAAACTTTTTAACGTACTGAAAATGCAACATATCTCAGAAAAATAAACGTATTCAATAATTGTTTAATTTCACTTTTGGGATCCAAAAGATTTTTAATGCATTTTTAAACTGTAAGTCATTTTCAGCATCCTTACTTTTCTTAACTGGCACTGGTTTCTAATATTTCACCTTGAACACTTCATTTTTGAAACAACTGTCTTGTCTACAGTTCAGGTATTGCTCCGATTCAATGAATCTCTTCTAATGAAGGTTGTTGAAGACACCCTTGGCTGTCCCTAAGTGGACGTGTTCTATGCCTCATAATAACTGCGTCTTCACCACTGGACAGGGCTGACAACTCTGGCAGAAGTTCTCTTGTCCAGGATTTTATGACACCAACTTTCCCAAGTCATCTTCAGGTGTCTGGGATCCTGACTTCTGTCGGTTAATTCTTTATCTTCCTTTCTGTATTATTCTCATTCCATGTATTTGTACACTGATGCTTCAAAATCAAAATCTCTCCAGTAAATGGTATCAGGAAACGCTATACCATGATATATACTGTATGTTATGTATCTCTTTATATGAACCTTAGCGCTCATGTTATTTTCACTGTACAGTTGGAAGAAACTGAGGCTCAGAGAATTTAAGTATCTTGTCTAGATTCTACAATTTGTGAGCAATGCAGTAGAGACTCAAATGAAACACATTTCCCCCAAAATACCTTGGTTCATATCAACATACTACATTATTTCTTTCTCAACAATCTTGTCTAAGCACCAGTCATTCATAGAGAACTTTCTCACGGATATCTCCATGAACACATTTTGCAGATGCTCCAAGGTCACTGTCCTTCCCATTGAATTCAAGGTCATTTTGCCAAACCTTGTGTATCTGCCTTTCTGATTTAGAGACAGATTCCCAGTAACCTAATTGTATAAAACAATATTTTGTTATCTTGACTTATTTATCGCATCATCATTCATTTCTACATCTGATCATTTTCTAGATCTTGTCAATTTCTCTTTCACCTTTCCAGTTTTGTGTCTTCTGCTTTGCTCCACAGCCAAGACTGGTCCTTCCCACCTCAGTACAGTAATGAACCATTCCTAATTCTCAGTGAGTGAAAGAAGAACAAAGTATTTATCATCAAAATCTAAAGTAATCGGGTTTTGGTTACAGCAATCTATCCAAGCTACCAACTTAAAGAAAGTGAAGAAAAAAATTACATTTTCTCCTCTTCAGTATGGGCCATATTGCATATAGATTTTACAAAATTTATTTTCAATGATATTCCTTCTCCTTTATTCCAGGATAAAACTTATTCTCTTTGCTGTGGGATCTGTGATCTTCCATTGGATCTTGTTTCCAGTTTTGTAGCACCCAGCTTGTGGGTTCTGTGTTTTATTTTAATGTCTTTGCACTTGAATCCACCTGCGTCATTTCTGTTGTACAGTAATGAGGATATTGATTGCCATGTCCAGGCAGGACAAAGGAAGCCCTACCCTCTGACCTGATAGAGCTCTTTTTACAGGGCTGTAGGGACTATCTCATTTTATTGTGTATTCACCACTCACCTGGCTCTCTGACTCTATTAATATTCTTGATGCTACAAAACTACAATAATTAACTTCTTAATGTTTTCTCCACATCTATCACAGAGCTTGGTACATAACAGAACTCAGTAAGTATTTGTTTTGAATTAGGGAACTATTTCATGAATAGCTACAACAATTACTGCAGTTCTGAAGTAATCTGCTTTCCTTATTATAAATTTCTTCTTCTTAACATAATGGCCTTTAAAAATACGACAATGAATTCTAAGTAGGCTGAATTTGTCTACATTGAATCTGATGACTTAAAGTGTGTTCTAAGGACTTAAAATTGAGAGGGCCAGCGATACTCTCATTCATCTGCTAGGAAATGTTTCTGAAGATAAAAATCACCAGAACCTATCCCAACATGGTCAAGACTGTCCCAGGCACTTTCACTAACCTTCACTTAGCAATTTCCCAGCATGACAGTTAATTATAAATGCACTGTAACTAAGACAACATCTAACTTGTTTAAATTTGTGACCATTCAGTTACTCATTTTTTAACAAAGGGAACGACGAGAAAAGCTACTGTGTAGAATATCCCACTGGGGTCAGGAACAGAGGCATCTAGAAATAACGGGGAGACGTCTTTTCAATGGCTTGGAAATGAAACCGGGGGCTCTCTGATGTTCTGTGCACTCTCACTGTGAGGATGAACTGATGCCTATTTCCACTCTCAGTAGAACTAGAGCTGCAGGTTGAATCTAATGGGACACAAAGGAGGTCAACTGGGAGGCTGAGCTGAAATGCAAGATGTGTAAGAGCTGCTTGGAGATCGGGAATGTGAAGAATGCTAAAAGGCTGCTACAGAAATATTAGCCGAGGCTGCAATATACTGTCATTGACATTCACATGTTATAAATATCAATCCCAATTTCTTTTTTGATACAGTTCACCTGGAGGATAAAAGCACTGTTGGGATTTATTGGGCACCTGCCTATGTCAGTCACCTGAAGCACTGTTGGGATTTATTGGGCACCTGCCTATGTCTAAGAATAAACATAGTACTTCATACATATTTAAAAGTAAATAAACTACTGGATGAGGCAGCACATGCCTGTAAACCCAGCACTAGGGAGGCTGAGTCAGGAAGACTGCTTTGTATTTGTGGCTAGCCTGGGCTACAAAGTAAATTCTGGACCAGCCTGGACTATAGAGCAAGATCCTATTTAAAAAAAAAAAAGTAAATAAGGCCTGATAGAATAGCATCATAAATCAATTCCCCTTAAAAATATTTAAAGGCTGTATAAGTCAGCCTTCAACTTTCTCTATTATCCATTTTATGGTTCAGACAGAATTCAACAATATCCACTTATTTTTTCCAATGATGGTATATTTTTTATTCTTTTTTCATGCTAAATAATACTAAGACTTAGTTTACAGTGTGTTTAAATTTTAACAACACTATGATTATAATGTTTAACTCATAAATATACATGAGCCTAAAACTTTAATTGATGCTAATACAAAGGATATAATTGTTTGTTAACCATAATAAACATCTAAAGTATTTGTTTTTGCAAACTAATGGCTCTCAAATACTCAAAAGCTAATCAGATAAAAAGGTAGACAAAGGATGAAATTCCCAAGAAAACCATTTTTCATAAGATATGAAATTAATTAATTTCGTAAAATCCATCCTAAGATTTCCAATATAAACATTGACAGCACTATTTGGCCAAAATGAATCTTGAGCCTACAATGGATCACAACACTGGCTTTGCTTAAGATAAATTACTTAAAAGTTTAGCTTCCTCACCCACAGGCTGGGGACAACTTAGGACATTAAAGGCATTGAAGTATTACACAGAAATGTTTTGAGAAGTAATTAATGGATGAAAGTGTATGACACAAAAAATTTCAAAAAACTTTACCATCTAAATCAGATAATCTTTATGGAAAAAGCTTGATCTTTTAAGGGATGATAGAATCTTGATTATTGAAATTACATCATGCAGATAGGATTCTTGTCACTCTTAATGCACTACTGGTAGTGAATGTTTATTCTTAATTCGGGAGAAGCTACTACATAAACTTGGTAATAGTTTAAAGTGCCAGAGTCTAGTGAGGAACTCATGAAGATTTTTCTAACCCACATATATTGTTCATTCAGACCTGTTTAAAGCTCATATTAAAAGGCAGCTTTAGGCTCCTAGTACAACCTCAGAAACCTTCTGAGCTTTGAAGGTCATGTATGTTCCAGTGTGAGTTCTTTAGTTGTCCAGTGTAGCATTACAGTATTTGGGTAGTCCTTATATGCCTCCAGTATCTGTTTCCTCTTTTCTAACATTTATAGAATAGTGTTTAAAACTTTCCAGTATGATCATGATTTTGTTCACATTTCCATTGAGTTTTGGCCGCCTTCTTTCGTAAATTGTGACACTGTCTTGTCATACGTTTCATTAGCTGATATTAATACAGCCTTATTAGTTTTCCATTCTTCCTCTATATCCTAATTTATTCTCTCTGATTCTGTTACTTCAACCAATTTGTATGCTTAAGTTCAACGAGCACCTCTTACACAACAGATACAGCTGAGTCTATTTTTTCCACTTATTATATTTTCCTTGTTCTTCTGATGCTTCATTCCTGCTTTTGAGTTCTTTAGGTTAAATATTTAAATGTCCTGACATAGTTCTTCTACTGGCTCCTTGGCCCTGTATTTATCATTGATGTTATTATCACTATTGCTGTTGTTATTTAGTAATTGTGCTGGACCTGCAAATATGCATCCTCAACCCTACCAATTTCTGATTAGAAATTCCACAGTTTTACTCCCACTTAAGCTTATCTCTCATGGCACAAATATGGTGAACTCTTAACAATATAATCCCACTGGCCCCCTGATTCTGTCTGTTTAGTATTGGCATTATAACTTGCACTTTATATATTTGCTGTAAACATTCAGTAGTTTCTTTAGAAGAAATAAAATAATACTCTTCCATATTTATGTCTTGACTGTCATATTTGATGCCCTTATATTATCCTTCATAGCCTCAAGAGTCCATCTCAAACTACTTCAACTTGAATAAGTAGTTTTTGGCATTCCTTAGAGTACACAGCGACTGCTGAAAATATTCTCAAGTGTTTAAATTTGAAAATAGTTTGCATTTCATATTTTCTTTGAATGGTATATTTTTACAGGACAGTTTCTTTTATCACTTTAGGTTTTGATTTGTTGTGTTTTTGCTTCTATTACTTATGACAGAAAGTCAACCTGCATTTGTATCATTGTTTTTCCTTAGTAGTGTGCCTTTTACTCTCTTGTGTCTTTTTAAAGTGTTTTCTTTACTCTCCACGGTAGCATAAATGTAGCTTTGCTGTGATACACCTAGATGTGTGTGTGTGTGTGTGTGTGTGTGTGTGTGTGTGTGTGTGTGTGTGTTTTCTTTTGTATTTACCTTGGTTGGGATGTGCTGAATTTCTTAAGTTAATAAGTTGATGGTTTCCACTAAGTTTGATTTTTTTATCTTATGTCTCTCATTAATATGATGTTCTTTTTTTTACTGTCTTATTGTAGGACTCTCATCAGAAATATGTAACCCATTTCATACATTATCTAAAAGGTCACTATGGTTCTGGTTATTTTCATTTTATTGGTCGATATTTTTTCTCTAGTTTTCAGAGGAGGTTACTTCTATCTTCATAGCCAGAAAACCTTTCCTATAATGTCTATTCCTCTCTTAACCTTCACTTCTCATTGCAGTTACTGAAATATTTAGTTTTAGGGATTCCATTTTTTATAGTTTCTGTTTTTCTGCTTCTATGTTTGTTCATGACTTAAGATCATGTTTTCTTTTAATTGTTTGAGTTTAACTACAGCAGCTGCATGAAAGTATCTGCTAAATGCAATAAGTGGAGCACTCTAGGGTTGGTTCCTATTGGCTGCTTTTATGCTAGGCCAGGGTCACCTTTTCCCGCATCTCCATATGGCTACCGGACACTGTGGATTATGTATTATGTACACTGCAGTCATCTTTCTTTGAAAAATGTTGACTTTTTTCTAGCAGATGGTGCAATTACTGGTCAATTACCTAGAAACTTGTGAAGCTTTGAGGTTAAACTGTTTTAAGTCTGATCTATAATAAGTACTAGGATTTCCCTAAGCTTCTTGAACTTGGAGGTTTCAAGACTCAACTTTCAACCTTTGTCTCCAGCACATTTTTCAGGATTTGTTTTCGGATTTTATTGTGGCTGAGAGATGGACTTATTTTTGGGTTCAGTCCTTGAGGTTAAAAATAAGATTTTTAACCTTCTGCATCTGACTCTCTTCACTGAGCATCATGGTCTCAAATGGTTAACTATTGAATGATTTCTCTAATATGAAAAACTCATTTCAAAAATGGGGGGGATACAGGATCTAGTGAGGAAGGGGAGGATGGGGAGGGTCAAAAAGGAGGAAAGATTTGTAATTTTGATGCTATACATATGTGTGTGCACAAAATACACAAATCCAATATAAACATTATGTATTGCATATATACACATTAATAAAATGGGGAAAATAATGGGTTTTACCTCACATCTGATTTTATGAAGCTCAAATGAATGCCAGTGGTTACCAACAAGGTACTGACGGGGGTATTTCTGTGTGTGTGGACCTCAATCTTCAAAGACTGCTAAGACTCTCTGAATGACACCTCCTATGGTGCCTCACTTTGCAAATTCCAGAAACTTCAGCTGGCTCTAATCATCACGCTTCCTGCAGACACCTACTTTCCATGCCACAGTTGGGACACAGCAGAGGCTGAGAGTCTGCAAAACCACAAGCTTGCACCATGAGTTTCTCTTCTCTCAGGGATGATAGTTTGATGCTGATTATTAGCTCACGCCGGAAAATAACTTGCTCTGTCATATGGCTGCTCAAAATAGTTTGGTGTTGATTACTCCATAATATGGAAGTTACCCAATAGTTGTGGTTTCAACTGTCCCATGGTCAAGTCAGAGTTTCATTTGACCCATGGTCAAATTTGGTCCAATATTATTTCAAATGAAAAGAATTCCAGAAATAAACAATTCGAGAATTTTAAATCATGTGCCCATCAGAATAATGATGAAGTGTTATGGCCTCCTGCTGCCCCGTTCATGTTTGGGAGCCGATGCTGAGTACCCACACCACCAGCTTGCGATATGTGAGCCATTCCAGCAATCCAAATGGCTCTCAAGATATGCCAATGCTTCTGTTCAAATAACCTTTATACATTAGCCTAATGCACTGTCACAATGTGATCATTCACCTCATTTTTTCTTGTCACACAGGTTTATACTATCACATGGATCATTAGATGAAGGGTAATTACACTACAAGAGAATACCTGGAGAGAAAGACAGGAGGCCATATTTGCATAATATTTAGTACAGTATATTGTTGTAATTGTTCTATTTTATTACAACGCACTATTGCTAATCTCTTACTGTAGATATTTTATAAAATAATCATCAAAGATATCACAGATATATAAAGAAATATACAAATACAATATGATATATGCTGGAAACTTTGCTACTTTCTCCTTGATGAAACAAGAGATTGTCAGAAAAAGTCCTGTTTTCAGTGAATGTCTTTAGGCTGTACTCTCAGGTACGTATGTGCTTCTATCTGCTATTAGTGCTCTGGTATGTTTTGGAAGAAAATGAAGAGAAGAGAAGAAAAGAGAAGAGAATAGAGAAAAAGGGGGGGAAGAATGAACACTAAGAAGATATCTAAGGATATTTGCCTAATACCATCTACCTCTTAAAGATGATTTCTGGGCCTTTCTTCTCCCTTTTTATCACCTCTCAAGACTTTGATCTCTCAAAGCTCAGTAGAGCTCAGGAACAACTTTTCTCTTACAAACTATACACAGGCACTTTTTTCTGCCTTTAATAACAATAAAAAACATTCTTCTTCCCCTTTTGTTTCCAAACCAAGAACACTGAAAGACTGCATATATTTTATTATTCAGTGCACAGAGCAATTTTTTGAAAAAATATTATATTTGTTAGCACTACAGTTTTCTTTTCTTTTTAACACCTATGTGCTAGACATTATTCAAGATACCATGGATGTAGACAGAAACAGTAGTCGGTCACTGTAATTGAAAAATTAAGAATCTAACACAAAACCTGCACAAAAACTATAAATATAAAATATTTTATATTCTTCAAATATGCAGGGACATTGGCTAACAAATATTGGAAACAATGTAGCAGGTGAGTTGGTAGAGTGAGGTTTCCTGTTCAGCTATCTCAGCCAGCAGCCACAGGGAAGCACACCCCTAAAGAACAGCTGCAGACAGGAACACTGGGCTTTGGGTAGTCCGGCATGGGAAAAAGAAGAGGAAACTCCATCATGTTTTTAAAAGAGAAGAAACCCTGGGGGAAATGATATTCTCGTTTAGCATAGAAAAGCTCTGCTTTTCATGACTTACATAAGCTACAAAATGTGCAGCTAGGAGAACGAAAATGGAGAAAACCAGAATTTATTTTTTGTAGGAAAAAAAAAGTTGTTGTTCAATGCATTGTTTAAGAATTAAGGAAATAATTTAACTCCTATTCAGGTCTTATCTACTGAATTGTCTAAAATTATATAAGACATAATGATACACGTGAGAAAATAAGGGATATTATCTCATCACGTCCTTGGATTGGAATTAAAACTTGATATACTCACAGCTCTAATTAGTACAAGGTCATGTGTATATCTGACTATCAAAACATAACTCATTTTATAATATCAGTTAATTATCCCACATGAATAATAAATAGGTTTATGATCTGTTTTTATATGAACTAAGAGGCTAATTATGAAGGTTAAGAAATAAAAAGATATTTATACTATGTAGATTGGATCTGCATTCCAATTTTTCTGATGGTCAGCCTAACAACTTTTGGAAAGTTAAATTTACTGGATAATTCTAGTCCTCAAGTCATTATCTGAAAACAGCATAGTCCATTATTTTCTTCCCTAAAATAAATGAGACTATGGTACCTGGTGTATAGTATACAAAAATGGTGATTATAATAAAATGTGCTGTCTAAAAATACAATTTTTCTGGTCTTGTTGTGAGACTTTATCAAAAGACAAAAACTCTCATTGGAAAGCATTCATCTTTTAAAAGGAGTCATTGTGTAAATAGTCCATTTCCTTGCCTGAAGCCCAGTGCCAGCTTGCGCTTTCACATACAGTCAGAGAAGCACGTCCTTACAAAGCACAGACCATCACTGTCACTCCATATAATCTACCTGAATGAACTGTTCTCTCTTCTTGATCTCTGAATTTGGTGCATAAGTTCCTGTAACAAGACAAGCTGTTTGGGTAGCTGTTGTGGTTAGTATTTTCCGAGCTTCAGTATAAAAACTACAGCGCTTCTTTCAAATGTAATAATGGTGAATTTTCTTCACCATCTCATGAATCCAAAATGAGTTAAGAAGATGGGATCCTGCAGTGTCTTATGGTTCTTGCACTTAGGAGACCCAGAAGCCTATGGTGCATTACCCGTGACTCTCCTCTCTCCTTAAAATTAATAGCTTGAATACAGAACATTCAGTTGGTGCTCCTGTAGAAAACAGCATGGTCAAGGTGGGACCGAGGAAAGCCTATTAAAGAGAATTTTTGTCAGGGAGAAGGCACGGTGGAAGGAAGGCACCAAAGGAGGAAGCCATATTCTCAGTTAAGCACAAAGTTGAAGGAACGAGGGGAGAGAGACCTTTTCTGAAATAGAGTGCTGTCAGAAGAAGGTTCTCTCAGGATCTAGCTAGGTCAAAAGATGCCTGCAGGGGACTAAGAGCAAAGGATCCAGGGGGAATTCTCATTCTCCCTGTAGAATCTCTACAAGCTCATCCCACTGTCTGGATTCAGTTAGACCCAGAGGACAAGGGGACTTGTTGACACTGTCCAAAAAAGGCAGCACTCCATGCACACAGTGCAGGAAAAGTAGGGAGACAACATATATGAAAGGCCCAGCAGAATGTATGACTCAAGGAAGCAGACACAGTACACAGCACTTCAGTGTTGACACTCTATACTAACAACCAAGTCCCTGCTTAATTTGACGTGTTAGCGGGAGAGGGAAAAGTGCCTCAGATTGGAAGTCGGAGTGAGTGTTTTCTTTTAATTCCTATAATGTCTGAATATGAGCTGCCATTATAAAAATATCCTGAAATCATTGAACATTTTAATTAACCCTGGTTAATTGAATGAATAATATGAAACAATATTTCTGCAGCTTATGCAATTTTTATTTTACCTAGACTACTAGTACTTACTGTCCCAGTTGGTATGCACTAGTATTTTCTTACAACAAAGAAGATATGAAAATAAACTGGAGTTAATCACTATTAAGGGAGGGATAAGAGAGATCTATTTAAAGAAGCTATAAAATTACAACTATAGCCATAACACAAATCAAGTTCACTCAACACCTGAAGAAGAGACATCATTTTTGGAGCCAAGAACAATAATTTGTCTCTGTATAAGTGTATCTTAGACCCTTCTTTGAAACCTTCCAGAAACACAATCCCTCACAACCCTCCTATGAAGCCAACAAACCACATCCTCCCTTGGAACGCATGGATGCAGATGAACTTTAATTCTTTACTTCAGTCTCTCAAACTTAGAGTTGAAAAGTTCCATCCCATCATGTAGAAATGGTACCTCAACTGAACTTGAAGATTTCTACGTGGAATGTGGGTGTGTGACTGTATTCTTAGAGCTTTCTAGCTTATTTAAAGTCGTGCCTTCCCATAGAAATAGGTTTGTGCAGATGGGATGTGTATGTCTTTACATACTTATGTATTTATTTTCCTCCTGCCATTCTAGCCAATGTGTTTCCCAGTTTTTAGAGTATGTCGTTTAGTTTTCTCCTTTTGTTTTACATCTTTCACTTTTACTGAGGAAAGGGAAGGAACAATAGAAGAGGGTCAGCTATGCAGGTATGCTCAGATTTAAATAAAGAACGGAGACCAGCTGGGAAGCTTAGGTCAGCTCTCCATGAGGGCTTTTTGTCCCTCTGAGTGGATTTGAAAGCACGGACACAAACTCTCCATCAGAGGTTTACTCATTTGCTAACTGTGCACATTAGAAAAGCCAAAATACTCCACAAAAGGGCAGTAAGATAAAGCAGAAGACAACTAGGCAGATTTGCTAAAAAAATCAATCATCCTGAGAAGTCCATTATCTTGTCTCTAAAGGAAGTAAAGACAAGATAGGCAGTTGCATAAGCAAACGGAAGTGGTTGGCTGACATCGCCCTAAGAAGAAAGTATGTTGAAAAGTTTTGATAAGCTTAGTTTGGGGCTGACTTTGAAATGCATCATTTGAAGACACCTTTCAGAAAATTTCTCCCAAAAGTCACAATAGCTTTAGTTTTGTTGAACAATAAACATTAATTTTTTACTCTCAAAAAATAACCTCCAAATTCTAGTAATATGAGAATTTTTGATATTACTACTAATTAAAGGAAAGGATGTCAATCTGTGAGAGGTTACACAACTTTGGTAACTTAGCATATGAGTGTTTAATTTTAAAATTTAACTTGGGGGAAGTCATGTCTAGTGATGTCATATTTTGTAAAATACACATGCAATTAAATTTACATTGTCTGGGCCAGCAATTAAAAATCAACTTATCAGCTAGTGTAGAAGAGACAAACTCACGTTTCATAGTAAATTCAGGAATATAAGTACATTGCTGATTCTTTCTTAATAAAAGTTCTTGATTCCAACTACATAAAAATAGTTTTTCTCACTCCCTGAAGGCTCCTTGGTTCATAATAAATGTCTTGGATCCCATAATGTGCAATTAAGAATGAGAAAAAAATAGAATTTCCAACAAGTCCAATACTGTATGGTACAATTTTTGATCAATAAAACAAATTTAGAAATTCAAGATACATAATTTTTGCTTGCAAGAATCATGTTCTTTTTTGTATTTTAGAATGTTGCTTGATTTTATGTATACATATATGTGCAAAGCTTCTGTCTGATGATCACAGGGCAATGAATGTGCATGCGACTGCTGCTCTGTGCTCAGCTTATAGATTAACATCTTCAGTGTTGTTATTCATGTGAGTTAGCTTATCTGACATGAGAATTTGGTGGGGTGAATATTTAGATGTTAATTCTACAACATCACCATGTCTTACTCTGTGTTTATCAATTTGGTCATACTACATAAGCTGTTATATACTTTTTCTATTGTTTTGAGACAGGGTCTTGCTCTTTAGTCCAGGTTGGCCCTGAACTTCACTACATAGTCCAGACTGGCCTTGAACTTAACAGCAATCCTGCCTCAGCCTCGCAAGTGCTGAAACTACAGACAGACACCACCATGCCTGGTTTATAAGCTGTCATATAAAAACTCACCATTACAGACACCACACTATGTTATGTAACTTTTGAGGTATTTTAAAATGGATAAATTATTCCACAGCCCGCTTTTCTTATTTACATCTATTTTTCCCTCTGTCAGACTATTAGTAAAATGAATCCCCAAACTTAATAAATACAGATAGCATTAGGGTGACAATAATTTGGGTAGAAAGCAAAATTTAGCTAATTTCAGATTGAATATGATAACAAAATTAAAACCACGTGGCACTAAAGTTTTTCAAGGACAAAAATCTCCCTTATTTTAACAAATTCCAAGTTTGTCCTCTTTTTCTTTTTATCTGAAACTGATAATTGTGTAATTTTTTGGCATTTTAGTTTGCTGTGTAATACAATGAATACAGTTATTTCTGGATTCTGCAAAAAGGAAAAAGAGGAGAAACTAGATAAGTTCAGAAAATGAAATGACGGGAAATTTTTTGCCACAGGATAACGATAACCCTGACAGACACAACTTAGAATTGGACGCTGTTGGACACCACATTTTCCAAAATAGTTTGGTGCTAGCAGATTCCACAAAGTATATGATACCAAATATGGTTAGAGTAGAAAAGGATGCCTAAAAATGTTCAGTTTCCATTAGCAGTTTTTAAAGGTCTTATAGACATTTGTCTAAATATTAAAACAACCTTTCTTCTCCTGGCCCTACTTGTTTTCCAGGGTTGGAGAAGAGTCTGGGAACTGCCATTGGCCTGTAGTGAGCAGCAGCCCAGCCCCAGAATACGAAGCACCATCCCCTAGCGGAAACCATAGACAGTAGCAAACAACTTCAAGTTCTAGGCGCTGGGGGAGGAGAGGCAACTTGAACTAATTTCCCTTCAATTTGAATAGTTGCTCTGTAGCTGTAACTTCCAGCAACACTCTAATCTTTCCTTTAAAATTTCTCTATGTTCTCATATGTGAGATAGAGACCCAAAACCATATGTTCACTCTTTAGAACCATAATCACTCTAGGTTTATTTAATGGTCACTCAAACTACATCCAATTTTGTTAACACTCAAATCATTTTTATTCTGAAAATGATTATGGGGCTTATTGTCTGGCCAGAAGTATGTATGTATGTATGTATGTATGTATGTATGTATGTATGTATGTGTGTGTGTGTGTATATATATTTGAACTATATTTAGAGAAAATATTAATGTTCAATTGCTATAGCTTTATATTCTCTTAGTTTTCCCTAGAAAATAATTTTTTATCTGTCACCTCTCACACTACTCATGAAGGGAAAGGCTTGTGCTTTATGCTAACAGTTCCTGTATGCTAAAGGAACTGATCAATGAGACTGAAGGACTCCTTGAGCAGTACTGCAGGCTCAAACACTAATTTTAATTTTTTCATTGCTATTATTTTATTATTTACTTAGTTCTTAAAGTTTATGAAGTGAGCTGAGAAAATGTTCTTTTGAGTATGGAGCCTCTATTAGTGGTGGGAGGATCATATCAGAGGATTTCAAGAGATGGGCATGGAACATTTGAACAATTCAGTCAGTTTCCTTATCAAGGTCCTTTAGAGATGATCATATATTATAGTATTCTAGGGAAAAAAACAAAGATCAATATGTTTTAATCTACGAAGCTTTTTGTTTTGTTTAGAGACATGGAATCATTGCATAGAACAGGCTGGTCCTGAACTCACTATGTAGTCCAGGCTAGCTTTAAACACACAACAACCCTTCTGCCTCAGCATCCTAACTGCTGAGATCACAGTATGTGTCACCACACCCAGCTTATGTGGCTCTGGAAAATCGAACCCAGGGCCTTGTCCTTGCTAGACTAGCACTCCAGCCACCAAGCTATCTGTGAGCCCTTGTAGTTTATGTTAAGTCTATGTCCAGTCGACTCTTCCTAGATGATGTGTCAAATGCTTTTTCAGAAATAAAAGCATTGTAACATGACTATTTTATTTCGTCCACTATTTTCTCATAAAACAAGGAGAATGTGGCTCATTTTATGCATTTTATCATATTTAACTGGATCTGTGTTTCTAATCTGAATTTTGGGAACATTCCTCACTTTCCATTTCTTAATTTTTGACTTTCCATTTAATTGCATGTCATATGGAGAACTGGGTCATTTTCTTTTATTTTTCCCCTCAGAAAAGCCAAGTTGGAGTAATGAGTATTCATGAGTCTTCGATTAAAAAGAAAAACAAAACATAACAAAACAAAAAACCCCAGCCTTCCTGTTACTCTGGTCACCCACATGACCAAAAGGAAGTTAAGCTGTTCGCTGACATGTCTCTTCTGGTTTGAGTGTGAGCTCTTTGTCTGGGAGTCTTGCCAGAGGCTCGGCTTTCACAGACAGTCTGGTGTGGGTAGTGACCTCACTGGAACCCAAAAGCAAAAACCAAAAAAAAAAAAAAAAAAAAAAAAAAAAAAAAAAAAAAAAAAAAAAAAAAAAAAAAAAAAAAAAAAAAAGTCATAATAATTGCAAACAAACCCTCACAATGGGGAAGGACTTCTGGGTCCACATTCCTGAAGTAGCTGGAAAGACGCTTGCTGAGTAGATTAACAGAATAGTAGGTCGTATTTCTTATAAAATAATACTTTCAGACACAGAAGGTCCTGCTAACATAGGAGCCCTGTTTTCCAAGTTCTTAAAAATGCTTACTCCCGTCCTCTTCTGTGTCATCCCCTACTCATTCTCAATTAACTCTAAAATGTTTCTTAAAGCTAGTTTTCTGTTACTCATTTAGATTTTAGATTACTGCCATATGTCTTTACCTTTTATCATTGTTTCTAGATTCTCTAAATATATTCTCTACACTCACTCCCCTCTCCAGTTGTTCTGCTCTGCGCCTTTAACACACCTAACATGTTTTCATTCTCTTTGAAGAGCAACAAATAAGGCCCAAACAAACAAACCACAAGTGGCCTTTGTCACATAACCTTATTTGTGGTCTGTGTCTAAATACTTACCTTATAAAACCTTGGTATTCCAGTTATCGTCTCCTTAGGACTAATGCTTTCGCCTGCACTCCTGAATTCTTAGATCTGTCAGGAGATACTTTTATTCAGCTCCTTTCCTAGAAAATGAAGTCTAACTTGTTTTATGTCCTTCCAGTACGGTATGCCAGTATCCTGACTTAATCCAGTTGTTTCCTCTGTCACGGGGTGGGTATGTCTGTTAATTCATTTCTTGGGGAATAGAACATTACCTCTTCTAAAATAGAATCTTAGTAATACGACTTTTGTGGCAAAAACTGCCCAGGACTTGCCTTTGGCTCTGACTCTAGTCCAGGTAGATTCACTACAGTGGTGTTGCCAGGGCTAGAGTGGGGCCTCTTCATGACTAACCTGTTGTATCTGGTGAATACGGGCAAATACGGCTTGCTAATATTTTACTTTGTCCTTTTCTGGGCTTCTATTTAGGACAAATACTGGCCTAACCCTTCTCTGGTCTGCCCCCATTTATGGTTAATATTGATGCTTCCCATTATCACAAAATGAACAGCATGGTTTTCCACTTCTATTTCTGTTTTAGAAAGAGTCAGTAGAAAATAAGAAATATTGTTCCACCAAAATCTGCTATAACTAACTTTTAAACTGAATAGATATGGGAGTTTGTTTTGTAATTATTTAAGTCAGTGTATATAGAGTGAAATATCAGATATTTCATATTAAAAAATAAAAGACAAAAAATTCTGCCTGGTATTGATGGCTAGCTGGTAGATAGAATTTCTGTTTATCAATTTAATTTATTTATGGTGATTCATGTACATTTATTCTTCATAAATCTACATTATTCAGATAGCTACCAACTTTATGAGGTTTTTAACTTATATTGACATATTGATACAGTAATTTTATAGTATGTAGACTGCAACTCTACCCAAATTATTTTTTCTTTTTCACTCATAGAAACATTTTGAGGGTTTGTTGCTATATGCATTGAAGGTCATGAGGAACTGGTTTAATCACCCTTGACCCCATGCTATAATTTCTATTTCTTTCTATATGTGTGGAATTTTTGTGTTTTTTTTACTTATACATGAAATTGGATTTGATTAGCTTTTCTCTTCTATTTTATTGTCTTAGAACATTATTTAAAAATTTCAAAGCAATGATATAGTTCATTCCACTAGAAAATTTTTGTTTCAATATATCATTAATTATGCATACTCATATTTCAATATTTTTATTATTTTACTTTGTTTCACACTTCATAAAGTCTCATGGCTCAATTCGCTATTAGAGTTGCATATGCATGCTTTTCTGGGAATGCTTTTTAAATATGTTCATGCGTCTCCTTCCCTGGAATTTTTCTATGGCCTGTCAAGGTGGAGAATTTTAGTTCTTATGTTTTGTATACTGTTTTGTACATGGTGTGATAATATTGGGGCCCATTGTTTTATTCAAAACATTGTCAGCAACTTTGCCCTGTTAGCGTTGCTCTTCTGAAACTCTAGCTTATGTTTCTAGAAATGCTCTTCGATCGACTCCTCCTGGGTCATATGTGGCATAACGGTTGTTTTACCTTTTTAATCATTCTGTCTGTGTCATATACTGAATTTTTTAATGACTTCTTCCAATGTACACTCTTCTTTTATAAACTATATATAACTTAGAACTGAAATTTATTTTCTTCAAATGTTTTTAACTCGGAAATTGATTTTAAGTTTCCATAACACTTTCACATTCTTTTTGTTTTTAATTGGTGCCTTTTTACCTTTTCTTTATCTCTTTTTTGTGGACTATATTTCTCTCAGATATTTGAGGATCTTAAAAATATTTATTTAAACATTTTCAGTTGTTCTTTTTATTTTACTGGGAATATATATCCTAATTACTGGTTATGTGTATTTTGCCCTTTATTATTAGATTTTTCATATGGCTTTACAGGTTTATTCGTGAGCTTAATTTGGAATTCTCCTGCCCAAATGCTTATCTGTGGAGCACTTTTCTTCAAATTCTCCTCCTCCCTAATCCAGTCTTTTATGTGCTCTGAGCATGTCAGAGATCCTGACTCTATAGAGATTTGATCCAACTACTACCTAAAAGGTCTTCTGTGAACCTTGCTAAGGCAAAAATTCTCCTTCACAGAAGCTGCAGGTAAAGCAGTAAGTGAAACTCCTCTTCATTCTTGCTTCATGGATTCAGAACTTTGCTCACAAAACCAGTTCCAGGTGGTACAAGTCTGCTGCTCCACCAAACTGGAAGCATGTTGATTCTGACTCTTTTATAGGAGTCAAATGTCCAGCCAAATTTGCCAAATAAGTATCTACAGCCCATCCCTTTTTACGGTTTTAAAGACTACTTATTTTTAATAGCATAGTACTTTGTACAGCTGTGCAGCACGTTGTGTTGCCCTGGTCCACTTCACTCTGCCTCCTTTGAAGGGGATCACTTTGGAAGAGACCATTGAGAGCTTAGCTCCTACGTATTCTCTTCTTCTTACCAACAAAGCCCTGAGTGCTCCTTTCAAAATACACTAAATATTTATACCGAAAGCATGGCTCTTGAAACATAGTAAAAAATGAAACTCAATTTTGTCTTCCATGGTTGTTAAATCTCCTACGTCCAAATAAAAACCTGAATAATCTCAGGACTTTCCGACTTGAGTTAGTAGTGTAGAGGGTACTGGAAGTCACAGTATCAGCTTCATTTTGACAACCCGGATGCTCAATATTGTAAAACAATCAAACCCGAAATTGAGTTGGGACGTTGTGACCTCCTTAGCAGGGGCTGACTTTAGAACACCTGATCTTCATCTGAGAAGAAGGGAGCTGACATTTGGCATGTGCCTCAGCTTCTCCTGTCCTACCTGCTTCTGGTACATGTGATGTTGGAGTCAGGGGAAGACAGTCAGAAAGGAGACAGGACAATTCTGCTCTGAGTGTGCCTCTAGCTCTCTGGACATGGCCAGGGCTTTCTGGAGAATCTGTGGATGCTTCAGGAGATTGTTTTAACATTCCTTTAACTCGAGTCCACAAAAATTATGACAAAACCATCTTAGGGGAAACTTCTTAAAATCATCAAGTGAAACTGCCAGCATCAGTAGAATATTCTACCTGAAGGATTTGTATACTTTCAATAGACTTTTGCAGGGAGATACGCAATGTCTCAGTTTCCCTCTTTCATTCTGTCAGGATAGACCAGTTGGCACATCGACTGTTTTTACATACCCCGTGTGCATGGCAGACACATGTCCTATGGGCTCTCACACTATAGGAAGCGTGCCAGTCTTCTGTGCAATCTTTTTCAAATCAATTTGACTGTGTTTATTTTTTTTTTTTCTGGAAGAATAGGATAGGACTCACAGAAAGGCCAAGAAATCTTCACAGATAAAATCCCTGACAACTTCTCAGTTAATACTTTTCAATATAGCATAAAGGGTTCTAAAAATCAGTTTCATATTCTGTGTAATCTGTCACTTGGTGAGCCTTAATTTAAACATTCACTTTGCTTCTTGTTGCAGTGCATTTCTTAGGAAAATGAGATGCATGCGGGAATTGTTTGATTGGGCCATTGATTAAGCTTTTTGGTCTTCTATCTTCTTTGGGATTGTCTAGAAAGAAGAGGAAATTCTGGGCCCAACTCACAGTTAGGAGAACTGGGAATTTATTTCTGCCATCTTTGAATAAATAAAGCCATCTAATAATCTTTTACCACTAGAATTTTTACTATAAAAAAGAATTGTTCCTTTAAGTTTCAGTTGTAGGCAGATCTCCATTAGTAGAGACTTGATGGTCTTTTGAAATGGCACACACACTGAGACAGAGATGGGAAGATCGGTCGTGTTCCCTGTCCTAGGACAGAGCTGTCACATGCTCTGGGAGAGAAAAAGCCTCAATGAACTATGTTTCTGCCTGTGCGGCCCTATTGGCTGGCTTTCTGTTACACTTGGCCAAAGAGAGACAGCAGTTGGAAGGGGGAGAGTGAAAGAGGAAGTTAGGATGCATTTTGTTTGTTTTCCTCAACTTACTCACTAAGCGCTGGCTGCAACCACAGCTTCTCCACCTCTATGGAGGTCTCTCCAGGAACTGGTTATCCTGGATCTAGGCCCTACACCTTTGAATTTTTTTCTGTTGCCAGTCTCCTCCAGGTTCAAGATTCATTGTTGTCCTTTCAGCCTTGCCAATCCCTTGGGTAAAGTCAGCAGCTACCTCACAAAAGTTTGTTATTTTAAATAGCCTGGGTGAATTCTCTTTCTGTTGAGTCCTCCATCAAATAACACCATAAAATTATTTATTGTTGGTGAGTCACAATTTCTAATTATAAATCTATTCTTTTTATCCCCTGTACCTCACAATAAAAGTGTTATTTATTTAATAGTCAATGAATAACTAAATTTTATATGATGTGATATTTCTCCTAGAAAAACAAATAGAGCAAAATATTTGTCAATACAAGTATATATGTGTTTACCACAGTAATTTAGCCTAGTGAATAGCACACTACAAAAATAATATACTTCCACCATTTACCAACATCTACCTTTTTATGTACACAACTTCTATTTCTGCACCACTGGAGAATCAGTAAAAAAAAAGCAAAAGATAATATATTACATTTTATATTGCTACATAAAAATTAAGACATCATTTTAATTCCCAAAATAGAGACAATAATATACATAAAGCCTTATTTTCTATTATTGAAGTCTTTACTGAAATGAAACAAATTCTCACTCAGGTACACTAACAAGAAATATATTTTCAACTTATATCTACAAAAAGGAATGTGTGGCTATTCAAAATACTATATTTCCAAGGTTAGAATTCTCTGTTCATTCAGAAAGCTTGCCACATTAGTCCTCAGACTATAAGACAGTAACACTACTAAAAAAAAAAGACTTGCTATATGGTAATGCTACATTTTTTCACTCTGTATTCCCAAACAATAAATTCAAAAGTGATGCATTTTTAAATTTAACGCCAATATGTATTTTATCTACACGTAGATAAAAACATACTTTCTGGTCATGAAGAGTCATAATTTAACCTCAAAGTTGAGGAAATAAACTACTTTATCACCCACTTCATGCGCCTGGTGAGAACAAATTTTTTTAACGGAAAATACAACAAGCATCCTAAAGTTGCGGAGGAACAGCAGATTAGGGTAATAGCAAATATAAACTAGTGCTCTCAGAGGATAAAAAGAAGTCCCATGGGCGTTTCAAAATTAAAATGCATTGAACTACTTAGTCTGTCAACATTCCACTGGTGAGCCGGCTAAGTCCAACAGCTTCTACCTCGCTTGCTAGATTTCGCTTCTGTGAGGCAGAGATCAGCCACCTAGCAACAGCACAAAAGAGTCTGCTCTGACATAGTTAAGCTCATGCTGGCTGAGCAGGAAGAAAAGCTGCGTAGGATCAGGGCAGAGTGGGATGGCCTGCCGTTCCAGTGCCACTAGGGAGCCTGGTTTGGGAAATTGTGAAATTCAGTCTGAGGCGTGACTTTTTGTCAGCTTTCTTCTTAGCACAGGTCTCTGGGCTAAGAGTCCACTGGGCTCTCCGGCTCCCCTTCCATAGAGTACTGGATCCATGCACACACACATCACCCAGCAAAGAAAGAAAAGATGCCAGATCTGACCAACTGTGCACCCATGAAAGCTTGGTGTTGCACATGCTAGGAAAACTGGTAAAGTAAAAAGTCCGCTGATTAAGATGAAGTGTTGTCCTGGGCTGTTATTTGAAGATGGGCGAAAGAGTGAGCCTTTTAGAAACTCTTGATTCTTACACTATAGACGGCTATCTCTTGTTCTCGCTTTTAAAGCAAGTCCTTTGGCATTAGATACTGTCCCAGAAATAACCTACCACTTTTCTTGGAGCACAGAAATATCTACTTAACAGTCAGGTCAGACCAGAGACCTTGGAAAATATGTGGATCACAAATCTCTGTCTGCAATGACCACTGAAGGAAATCTGGGCCATGGCCTTGCTTGGAGGATGCCCTCCCCTGGATCGGCCAACAGGTCACGCAGGAGGTAGGAATGTCACATTGCCAAAGCTCCATAGTTTGCAGCTAGGAAAGCTGACAGCTAGCATTGGGAAATCTTGAAACAATTTAGCAGTTAAGTCTGCAAAGACATGAGGAAGCGCTTTTTTTTTTCTGGGAATAGGGCAGAGAAGAGAAATTAGGCATCGCTGTGATTTTCATTTTCATAATTTTGGCATGAGTGATGACAGCAGAACTCAGCTCAGGGAGTGGGCTGAGGAAGAGGACCCGGTGAGCTTGTTGGAAGAGTTTACTCGCTTTACCTTCAGCCGCATTCCTGCTAGTCTGGCGTGGCTGGCTCTGCCTGAGCCAGAAAGTGTGTTATACTTTCTGACAACAGGAGAAAGAGGAAAGGCAGAGACGGGCAGGGCAGTCACACACCCACGTGGAGAACACTTTCTTACTTACTCGTGTGATGTGTATCCCACCCATCTCCTGTGCGCTTGCAAGTATACACTTTCTCTCCCTGAAAATAGGGTCTTAATTTTCGTGTTATTTTGGGATCTGCACTGCTCACCCGACAATACAGAATCTTCTCCATGTCAGAATCTCTATTTTCTGTTTAAAAAAGCAGCAGTAATCCACTACAATCTCACAAAGACTTAAGTTTCTTTCCATTATGGTATTATTGCGTAAAAGCAAAAGTCAATATAATGTGCTTAGATTTCTCACTAACATATCAGTAATCGAAATTCCTAGGCCGGAGTTTCCTGCATTAAAGAATATGTACATTGAAATTTAAAATAGACATTGCTCCCTTTTCACTCCTAAAAATCATGTTTTTCTTCAAGTTACATACGTAGTTTCCTAAGACAAGTTACACTCTCGTAAGGTGTATATAAAAAAAATTACTTTTGAATTCTCAAGAACAGTAGCTATTAAAATGGTTTTCTCTTGTGTGTTTGATAGGTTAAAATCAAGAATTCAGGGGTTCACTTGCACTTGTTTATTTCTGAGGTTGGATTGTTTTCAGATGTGTGTTGACTATACTTTTTGTAAATACCTGTTGTCTGTTTATTAGTTGAAGTTTATAACTTCAAGGGAACATTATGTGCTAATTTCTATTTGTGGCATAGACTGGATCTTTCTCTTTTGGCCAGCTGTTACGGTTTTTTAGTTTTTTTTTTAAATTGTGTCTTTCTCCATGCTGAAGCTTTGATTTTTAAGACCTATCCACGTGATCAAATTTTCATATCTGCTCATTTTTTCTTTTGTGGTTTCTTAGGAAAGATCATATCTTTCAAGATTTTAAAATGTCTTATATTTTCTCTGAAAATTTTTATAATATTTTCCCTTTTATTTCTATATTTTATTTTTGAGAGAGTTTTTCTGTAGTCCAGGCTAGCCCTGAACTCACTACGTAGCCCAGGCTGGTCTCAAAATCATGGCAAAACTCCTGCCTTGGCCACCCAAGTGCTGGGATTAAAGGTATGCACCACCAGAGTAGGCTAATTTTTATGTAGTGCTGGGGAAGTCAGGCCCTTGTATATTCTGGGCAGATGCTTCCACCACTGAACTCTCCAGCCTTGTTTATATATCTGCACAATTCTGAAATTACTTAACTATATTATTTCAAAATTAACAGTTCTAATTTAAGATGTAAATAATAATCACATAAAATTATTGTGTACAACGTCAGTAATAAATTATAATTGCCTGAGTGTTCTAATGCTAATTATTATGGTATAATATAATATGATGAGCTCATTTATTCTCATTAACTTAAACTGTAACCTATTTTTGATTAATTTATATAACTATATTATTTTATTTGTAGATTTTTTTATTCTGTTCTAATAGTATATTTGTTTATTCCAGCCCCAGTTTTGTCATATAATGACTTGATAGCAAGCTTTATTATCAAGTACAGCAAATACTAATCCTTAATTTTCACACAGCTTTCATAATTTTTAGATGAACATTAAAATTCATATTCTATTTTGAAAGCAAACATAAATAATTTAAGTGCTAACAATTTTTGCCTTTCTTATTTCTGCTTTAAAATGTCTTGATTTAAGAATTATTTATATTGAAACTGACAGATATGTATACAAGGCGGAATGGACAAATACAGCTAATTTACATGTTATTTCATACACTTGTTATTTTTGTGGCGAAAGCACATTACATCAACTCTTGACATTTTCCAAGAACACTATATTATTAACCACAGTCATGATGTTTTCATTTTTCTAACATAAAATTTGTATAATTTTTTGGAAGATCAGAACCATATCATGGGCTAAAATTTCTATTACATCCATGTACTCAACTTTCATGCCTACTTTGGATCAATTTTGGTAATTTTTATTTTCCTATAGAATTTGATCTTCCTTGTGTTGAATTTGAAAAAGTATGCCTGTATAACCTTCCATAAAATGTATTTAAATGCCGACCTTTATAAATTGTCCTTTTGAAACATTGGAATAATTTTTAGCTTAACTGTTTTCTATGAGTATATATCTTAGTCCCCAGCCCTTGAGGTCTGTCTTTGAAAAAAATAGCAAAAGAAGTCATGATCTTACATTGTTATCATTTGTTTTGTCTTCTTCCTTGCTATGGTTCGGATCTGGAGAGTCCCCCAAAAGCCCCATGTATTTCGATGCACTTGCATAACTATGGAACTGCATGCTATTGAGAAGTAGGGCCTATGGTAAGGGGTCCATGCCTGGGGATTGACCAGAAGAAACTGTCAATTTTTTTAAGATTGGAGGATGCCGACAGCAGAGCTCTCAGATGTGTGTTACTGACTTGTGGGCTAGGCAAGGAGGGGCCCACTGGCAGCTTGGAGTAAGTAAAGGAAGAAAGAAGAAACATTGCTACAGCTTCTTCCAGAGAAGGCTCAGGCCTTGCCTGAGTGTCCACACATCAATTTGCTCCTGTTTCACTTTGTTTCTGTCTACAATGCTGTGAACAGGTGGGTGAGATTTTCTGAACCTTCTTCCCTTCAATTTTGGTCTCAGAAAGGAGAAAGGAAATAAGACATAGTTTATAAAGAACTACTTTTCATAGGGACTTAATTCAGATGTTACACAAGCATTGAAAAAGTGATTACTACTCGTGCCTTACATAGAGACAAAAGTCTTAAAGATGACAGTAGTTAAATAACAAAATTGTGAATTATACATTTCAGCAATACAGGATACTCTTTCAATTCATAATTGCATTATGACAGAACACATTAGATTTTTAGCAAACACCCACTTTATTCCTTCTTCTTAGAAAGAAGTTATGCCATGGAATCAGTAGGCACCCATACTAAAAATCAAATGTACCCGTTCTTTGAACTAACCTGTGTCCTCTACTGTATACTTCATATACATTATAATTAAAATGCATGTGGGCTCAGAGAAAGTTCTAGAGAGGCAGTTCTATGTGAGATGAGACATAAGGGATGAAAGTGGAAATGGATTTTTCAGACAATGAAGGTTGGAAAGTGTAAACTGGACAAGAGAAATGACATGAAAATGTATAATAATAAAAGTGTGGAGTGTGTTAAGAACAACAAGTAGCTGGATGTTAATAATGCTAAGCTCTCATTTTTCTCAAAGTATTCAAGTCAAATCGGTAGTTACAGAAACATATAATCCTAGAGTCATGAGCCATCTAGCACAACACCAAAGAGGCAACATACCATAATGGTTGAGAACATCTTCTTAAGTCAAAAGACCAACGTTAGAATTAGGTTGCAATCAGGACTTCCACTTTCTTCAATTTTTTCTCTGAGAAAATCATTTAATTTTACCATCTCATCTTTAAAATTGCCAAGTCAGACACATGACATTAACTTCCCTATACATACTGTAAAGGTCACAGATGTAGCAAATACTTAAGTAATGCCTACCTTGTAATTATTGTCAATCAGTTATGGTCATATGAGTTAAATGACAGAAAAGCTAGAGAACATTCCAGTGACTCAAACTACATTTCTTCAGTTTCCTTTGCTAGTTTCTGTAGGGCAAAACTGTAGGCAATAATTTTCCTACACCTGACCTAAAGGATAGCCTTCAGCTGTTCCACACTCCTATGATATATTGTTGCATGGATATATCATAATTTATTCTATTTTTCTATAGATGGGCATTTACATTGCTTCCAGTGTTTTTAAACTATAAAAGGATGTTACAGTGAGATGTCCTTTGGGAATATAGTCTGACAGTGGTAAAACTGTAGAGATAACAAGAACATTCAAGCAATGCTTAGGTCAAAAAAATGAATATACAGTTTTGTTAGTGATCACCAGATTGCTAAATTCTCCTTCATAAGAATTGCACCAGCCTGTATTTCCAGTAGCAAGTTACCCATACAAGAGCTGTGGCTGGGTGTGATCGAAGACACATGTAATCTTAGCACTTTGGGGGTCTGAAGCAGAAGGTGTGGGCACTCAAATTCAGCCTGGCTAATTTATCAACTCAGGAAGATCCTACGTCATTAAGGAAATCTTAACAAAAGCATCATGTTAGCCCGTTTTTAAAAATATTATTAGACACATGTGTCCTTTTCTGATACATATAAGCGAAGACTTCTCTCAGGAAGTCCTTCGCATTTTGATATTACTTATTTTGTCATCTTGCCATAAAAATGCTTTAAAAATACATTTTCCACAGATTGACCTTATTGATATTGTTATTGAATACATTTAGATTGGAGTCACTGAAACACCTGTTTTTCACATCTGCCTAATTGAAAAATGTATTATGTATTTCTTTAGCACATGTATAGCTTTACATTAGTCTCTGATTCACTGGATGAGCGTGTGTGTGTGTGTGTGTGTGTGTGTAGTGTATAAGGTAAAGCTTTAATTTTATCTTTTGCATATATATATATATATATATATATATATATATATATATATATAAAATACTTTAACTCTCCTTTAAAAATATCTCATTTATATCCACCATTATGAAATGCCATTATTTTCATTTCCTAGTTTTTTAATATACTTTTAGGTATTTTCCTACAGTTTCCATCCTATTTTGCTAGTCTAAATGTCTTTAATATCTATTCCTGGTATATACAACATTGTTTATAAAATAAAGGCTTCCTTCTATTTATACCATCAGAGCTACTAAGACCATCATAGCCTGGATCTTTTCCCGTGTTTCATTAGCTCTTGTTCCTTGTTTATTTTTCCCTAATAGCTCAATGTCAAACTGCTTACCCTCGCGAAGGGCTTATAATTTTTTTAAGAGAGTATGTCAAAATTATGGATGAATATGGGGAAACTAAATAGTTTTATGAAGTGAGGTTTTTATCCAAGAAAAAGGCACGCCTTCCCATTTGTTCCAATCTTCTGAGGTTGTGTTTGTATTTTTTTTAATGACATAAGTTTCCTGTTTCTTTCATCTATCTTTAACTTTAAAAATATTTTGCTGCTGTTGTGAATAAGGCTTCCTATTCTATTTTTTCTTAAAATAATTTTGCTTGTGCACATGATCTTTTACATCTCCAACTTCACTAAATTGCTTCTGCTGTTTGAATTCATTTGTATCACTAGTTCTCTGGGGTTTTCCTAATTTCTACCATAATATCTTCCTTTCTAATTGTCAGGAAAAGAAAAGTTTTGGTCAAATTTTATTAGTGTGGACACAAGAGGAAGCAACAGTGAAGATAACGGTCACACTGTGACAATCTAATCTTACAGGAAGGGTTTTTTGGTTATTAAGAATGATATGTAAGTATTTAGGAGAAAAATATATTTCATCATTTTAGGAAAGTATCCGTCAACTGTTTCCTTAATGTCTATTGTTGTTTAGATCTGTTTGGGTCCCCCAAAAGCCTCATTTATGTGGATGTTGTGGTTACCTACGGATACCGTGTGCTGTTGGGAAGTGAGACCTGGCTGCAAGGGGCAGGTGCTACGGCTTGACCGGGAAGGGGTGCTGTGCTTTTCCCGTCCCTCCGTTTCCTGTCTACCCTGCCGTGAATATCCTGTCTCCTGCTCTCTCTCTGGTTGCCACCTCCGCCATGTGTTTCCACCATTACCAAATGGCCACAAATGGACTGTGGCCTTCTGAAACTGTGAGCTAAAATAATCTTTCCTCCCAGCAGTAAACAAGTAATTAAGACAATGTCTTCCTTAAAAATATTAGGCATGGACAACGAATTTCGCCAAAAAACTTTTTCACACTTTTGAAGAACACCATAGGTTTCTTTTCTTCTTGTCTTTAAAAGTATAATCTACTCTGCTTTCCTTGTATATTTTTGGTTCTTATATTCTAGAGGTGAGGAGGATTCTTTTTGATCTTAAAAGTCTAATTTTTTTTCTAGGATATGTATCTGAATTGCTGGTTTAGTGTTGACTTGGCAAGATATTTGAATATTTTTCCCAAATATAAAGGTTTCATTTCTTAAAAAAAATTTCTAGGGTTATTATTTTAAATATTATATCTGTTCCCTTGTTTTCACTTCTTCTGTATGGACCACTTTAATAATATACATATTCTTTATCTTCTACTTCAACTACTTCCTCTTTGATTGGTTTTACTTTATATTGCATTTTTGTTTCTTGATTATTTTCCTGAATTTGCCCAAATCTTCTTAATATTTGTAATTTTAAATCCACATATCCTTGGAAAAACATAAATTAAAATTTTCTTTCTTCTTTCATTTTTTTTTTCTTGAATTCAATCAATCAGTTGCTTCAATCCATTAATTTCTCCCTTTAGTTCAACTGGTTTTTAATTTTTTCTCTTGACTTTTGCACTTAAGCTTTAAATTTTTCAGTTTAGCGGTTGACTTTGTGTATATGTTTAGAAATACCCCCCAAGCCACTTTTTAAACCACCACTTGGAATTGAAGTTTTTGCAGTACTTGATCTTTTGCAACATTTTTTTAAGGGAAAAGAGAAAAAGATATTCAGCAACTGATTTTTTTTTTAAAACAGTGGAACTGTACAAATGAACATTTTGTTTGTTGGTAGGGTTAAAAATTTATAGTAGCTTGCAATATTCTTAGTTTAAGAGCACCCTCTTCTGATATTGTAGCAAAATGAAATTTCTTGAATAACTGACTTTTCTGGTTTAAATTCTTTTAAGTATAATGAGCATATCATATTTTCACTCAATTTACTTCTTGCTGCATACATAAAAATTCCTTCATAGTTCATTTGTCATCGCTAGTTCACTTTATGATGAGGTCATGAACTCATATTTCAATATATCTAACAACGTAGCTTAATATTCTAATGTCTTGCCTTAAAATTTCAAGACTTTTCATCTGCATTCTTTTATTTTCTCTCAGTCAGTACTTTATTCATATAGTTCTTGCCACATCCGTCTGTATTTGGTACTACTTATGCAAAGGTATTAAAAGTATGGTGTTTATTTTCTAAGAGAAAGAATGACCATTCCCAAATACTGTCAAAATTTAAAGGTGAAAATGAAGAACTGGGATTTTCATTGCCTTTTAAATTTCAGTAGAAAGTTATGTGTGTGTATATGTACTTTTTTGCGTTTTAAAAAAATATATACTTTTAGAGTCTTTAGAATTTTTTGCCATTTGTATTTTGTTTTTATGTTGTCTCGCACATCAAGACTTCTCTGTGTTGTAAGTTTTTGTTTTTATTCAATCTATTTCCTTTTAGACGTAGTTACATTATTTTATTTTTGTTTTAGATATTCATAAGATTACTACTTCCCATTTTTATTTTAATCTGCCAAATGTTTTTATTCTTTTGTTTCAATTGCTCTTCGTTATATTTCTTATTTAAAATTAATATAAATTATATACATATAAATTAGATCTATTTGTACAATACACATCTCAATATCACATTCTGTATTTTCATTGACTTTATTATTTTTAATTTATTCTGATAGATGGTACATTTTGAATGCATTCTTTCTAATCATCACTTGCTCTGTAGTTTAACTTTGCACAGCTTCATTTTTCTCTCTCATGTTGACTTAAGTTTCTTTTTTTGAAAATTTTCTTGTATCCTGTACTAATGTGGAGTTCATTTGGCCTAACTCATTCTATTTTTCTGAAAGAATATTGAGATATCAAAATACTATATTCATTTAGCTCCCTTAGGTGAGAATATTTTTTTACTTTTGTGGCATATAGTTTGTATCTTAAACCCTCAAACATGTCCAGCTTCTATTCAGATAAAACAGTGGTTCACCTAGTAGGTCTTATTCTTGTGAATAATTATAACCCCCCAGCAACCAAACACGCTTTGGAATCTTTCTGTTCAGGGCAACTACAGATGGTCATTTCTTAGTTGGAAATCTAAAGGCTTTAGTGATAGGTCCTCTCAGGCAACAGTGGAAATGTTATTCTTCTCAAGTGGCCTGGATGGGAGCTGGTCTGTGGTTTTTCTCTCCTTGTTTCTTTGTCTATCTGCAGGCAGCAAGGATCAGAAATTCTCACTCTTGGTCATGAACGACTAAGCTTGGTCATAATTCTACCCCCTTTTCTACAGTGCTTCTATGTTACTTCCCTACTCTGTATTCTAAAGCTAAATCTTCATTTAACTTTTCATCCAGAAAGAATACTTAACAATAAAAAATGGAAGTGAACTTTAATTATTGTAAAAATATTTGGGAAAGCAAATAGTTAAGTGTTACAAACCCATTAAAAGAATGCTAATAGGGTTATTAAGACTTTGACGAAGTCTAACACTGACTCTTGTATTCTATAAAGCAAAAAATACTGTGGTACCCACGATTCTCATTCCTGATATGTTTAATCTGTCAGGTATGCTCAGAGTGGTTTACATAAAATTCACAATCATCTCACGAGGCAGGTGCTATTGTAGTCTCCATTTTACTCAAAAGTTAAAAAATAAAGGTTATGAACTTAGTCCTCGCCAACCACTAAGGGCTGGACCTATCTTCACACATACAGACACAGAAGAGCAGCAATTGTATTTTATGAAGGAAAAAAATAAGGCACACAGTGATATGTAAAGTATAATTCATATTTTTGTACAGTGCATGTTCTTTTATATGTATATATGTTTGTAAAGGGAAAGAAACAAGTAAATCACGTCCAATCAGCACTCAATGCTGCTTTGCCCTTGATTTTTGAATAAAGAACAACTGTGTTGAGCCATATATAAAAACATAATACAATTAATGTACTCCAGACAAGTATTCATTTTCTTTTTAAAAATTGTTTCATTCTAGCATTAAAAAGAAATCAATCAAAAGGTTGATAGGCCCCTGACCTAAATGAATATAAACCATGCTACAACTGAGTGGGGCTTGGGCTTGGAAAGTCTGCTTTCTGCTTGATATACTGTGGTATATGTTCCAGAAGCCTTTGTACAATACGTATGCATCATTTTTTTTCCTCCCAGACAATTTAAAAAAGAATATTTGAATGAAGACATTCACTGGCTTAAAATCAAATGGGAAAAGTCATCAAAAGTAATCTTTCAGACTTGCATATATATAGCCAAAACTACAAGCACTTGCTTATAATGATGGTCTTTATAACTATATTATTCTTAGAGAAGTATAGCTTCATATCAAAACTGATATATTCAAATTTATTTTTAAAAAATTGTCCAGTCATAATCTCCTTTCTACATTTTGCACCATGGGTTCTTCAGTCGCATCCTCTTCTCATCCTCAGTTCTATCTTCTGAGTTTTCCCATTTGAGAGTAAAAATTCATTTCATCACCATCCAGATTTTAATTGCTTAGTTTATTTAAACCCCTGAGGATGTTACCAAGAATGTGGCGCTCTGTTTGCTCAGCTGAAGCTATCTAAGCTAAGGAGCTTGCTTTCTTGAATAAGAAGACTTGAGAAGACCAAAAAAAAAAAAAAATGCCATAACAAAAACTTACCATAATCCCCTTACTGTAAACAGCTGACATTAAATAACATTATCCAGTTAGATGATAGTCTGTAAATATTTATAGCAACATTTTCAATTTTTAGGGAGATTTTAGCAATGAATATGATGCATCCTGCCCTTCTATCAAGTAACTGTTAATGATAAATTAATTTCCATGCAAACAGAAAAAGGAAAATCCATAATTTTGTGGATTTGTGAAATCCACATGATGAATTCAAGAGACAAATCTCACTAAGAAACATTAGCAGTGGAGTTTCAACGATGTTAAGGCAGTATATAAATGTATCATATCGTAAGTTGGTTATTTTACTTTACTAAGGTCCTCATTTTATAGGATATAAGCTACTTTTCCTAAAATATGTTGATACAGAAGGATAAAAAGATTTAAATAGCCATTAGTCAGTGTTTTCCCGGTATTTGTGTTTGTTGTGATTTGAATGTCAATTTTCAATAAGTTTTCTAATAAGTAATACATCCCATGGTTTTCTAGTTTAAAAGGTCATAAAAATAGATATAACAGAATATGCATCACTTTATTTGCAGTTAATATATTTTTTCACAATTCCCCAGAGAGAGAAAAAAATCAATCTATCTTTGAGATGTGATGTAAGTAATTTGCAAAACAAACCACAAAGTCTGTTTTGTTTATCCTTGTTTTGAGTATGCAAATATATTCTTTATCTGTACCTTAACTTTATTCATAGACACACTGACTAAACCAGAAAAGGGCCTTATTTATATGAGTTAATTTTATCCTTTCTTGACAGAAAAAAGAAATAGAGAATTTAAAATAAAAAGTAAGGAAATGTATGTCATAGGAGGGTATATGTATCAGAAAATGTTTAACAACCTGATATAAACATTAAAACTAAGGAATAATGAGTATTATTAAAATATATTCTACATAATAGAGAATGCTGCAAAACATGCAAAGTCACATTAAATAATTGATATTGTTTGGAGATTTACTAACACCTTCTTTCCTCTTATGCACATGGATGAATGCAAATAATACCATTATCTACTATTTTTTACTTTGATTGATGTTCTAGTTTATCAACCTCAAGAAAAACAAGTAAGCCAACGGCAATAAATGTTTTAAAAAATAGCAATGTTTCTTACCGACACATAGGACCATTCTTCTCCACTACACAAGTCCCGCCATTTTTGCAATAACTCATTGGACACTCTAAAAGAAAAAAATCACAAAGGCTATACTTAATAATACAGCTTACCAGGAGGAAGGAAACACAGCGCTATTCCCTCTTGTATTAAACCTAAGCTCTGAAAGAAAATGGCTTCCCAGTTGTCAAAAGCAGAACAATTCTCCTGGCTATGATCCTTGTTCCCCCACAAATTTGCTCAGGTCCTTGTTGACCTCAAGACCCCCAAAGTGCATGTGTGACTCATTATAAGAGAAGATTTTCATCTCTATTGGATTAAATTCAACCTACTTATCCAGAATCACTCTAAGGGACATATCTGAAACTTTTTGCTTACTGAAAGAATTCTTCAGCTCCAAACAATAATCACCGAATTATCATGTCATTGCATGTTAATGCTTTGCATGGTTGGATTTGCCTTCCCTCTCCCCACCTCGTCCTGGGGATTGAACCTGGTCCATTCACAATGAAATACACCCCACATCTTTAAAAGTACATTTTAATTTTATTTACTTATTTACTTATTTATT
The DNA here is from genome assembly GCA_004027205.1 of Ctenodactylus gundi. Classification (NCBI taxonomy): domain Eukaryota; kingdom Metazoa; phylum Chordata; class Mammalia; order Rodentia; family Ctenodactylidae; genus Ctenodactylus; species Ctenodactylus gundi. Next base: position 1,237,871 of record PVKB01000063.1, read on the forward strand.
TTTGAAGCAGGGTCTCGCTTTGTAGTCCAGGCTGGTCCTGAACGACTATGGGGCCCAGGCTGGCCTTGGACTCAAGGCAGTCCTCTTCTCAGCCTCCTGAGTGCTGGGATTACAGGTGTGTGCCACCATAGCTTATTTGGTGCTGGGGAATCGAATTCAGATACTTTGCTTTTGACTTAGTGCTTGCTAGGAAAGCGCTTTAACCATTGAGCCATTACTCCAGCCCTAAAAGCATATTTTAATTGACTAACTCATTTTTTGACACAAAGACTTCTTAAGCCACTAAATGACCCAGACTGGGCTCAAACTTGCTGTCCTCCTGTTTTGTTCTCCTTGCCTTTTTGATAAATCTCTATATACAAGTATATGTCCTATTTCTGTGTCCAGCACAAATACAGGTGTAGTTTAAGACTGTTCCCTTTGCATTTAGCCCTGCTATCTCATTACTTGCGGCATTCCCTAGTTCTTCTTAACATAAACAGTGATTTACTTTCATGTTAAAAAGAAGTTCTGTATTTTCATAGTTTCTCCAGTGGGAGTGGCTGGCACTTTAGCTCTTTGATCCTCATTTGTTTACACTTTCTTCTGTCTCCTAACTATCCTGCCCTGCTCCATTAAGGCCTGTGTACTTTTCCATCCACTTGAGGTCCAACTTACTCCTCATAGCTTTTTAAAGACTTTTCTTGCAGAATTCCACTCTCCCTTGTTAGGCTATTATAATTTCAATACTTGATGAAAACCCCCACTGCCTTTAATTTTTAATACAACAAATTTATCCGGGGTGCCTATTAACTATCTGGCACTGAGCCAGGAACCAGAAATATGGAGTAATTAATAATGCAGGCAGCTTAACATGGCTGATAAGGCTGCGGGCACTAGAGCCAGATTTCCTAAGTTGGAATCTCAGGTCAACTTATCAGCTGTAAAGTATTAGAGATGTCTATTTATTATTCTGTGCCTTGCGTTTCTCTTTCAAAAAATTGGGTCAAAAATAGAACTTATCACATAGAGTTGCTGAGACTATTAGAATATCAGGCATATAATGTGTGATTTCTAAATGCTAGTATTTTAAAGATATAAAGGCATGGTCCCTGCTGCCACTGAGGACACACACACACACAGAGAAAAAAAAAAGATACTGACTGTAGGGAAAATTGTCCCTTGAGATGAACGTACAAAGGCAATAACCAAGAACACACCTCAGTGACATTTTGGGAGGGAGAAAAAAGTCTTTCTGAATGACAGTCAGGAGTCATTTCTTTGGGAGGTGTTGTGTGTGTCCCGAATTCAAAATTAGCTCAAGCCAGGATTTTTGGCACAGTGATATCTCATTGGCTTTTAATCTCTTTCTTGATCATGTTTCTGGAGGCCTATGTAACTCACGCCAACAGCAAATAAGTATTACTCTAGGCAGAACCTACATTTAATCTCATTTTAATGTTTCACTTTGCACAAGTAGAAAAACTCATTTTTGTTCTCTTTGTATATACAGACACCAGGAAAGAAGGAAGGGACCAAAATTACAGAGGAGTTTGCTGGAATAAAAACAATCATTTGAGTTCTGATTTTTCCCTCTCTGATACCTGGTTTGTGCATGGATGAGCTGAATGATGTCGGGACTTTACATACAAGTTTCTTATATAAAATAGGCATTAATTAAACCACTTCCTTAGAGGGAGAATAAAAGCAGCTTGTAACATTTCTAGACAGTTGTTGGTATGTATGAAATATTGAATAATTGTTTGCTCATGTCTGTTTTTCTTGGGGCGCTTCCTTGAATTACTTGAGGTATCTAACCCTATTACCTTTGCTCTCCTTCTGCAGTTTCTCCTTCTATTAATCCTCTGCCTACCTCACTACAGTCATCACAATGTCATTTTCTACTTATCTTTCCAATGGATGAACACTGTAATTATAGTATCACTTCAGAATAAACTTTATTAACCTCCACAACTGCAAATAACGAGACTGACATTTCCAGTTGGCATGTTGCCAGCCTAATTCTGACCCATAATTTTCTGTTGCAAAAGCAACTAAACTTAAAATAATATGCCTCCGATGTAATAGAGGAGCAAACAGGAGTCACTGAAATATATTTAATCTGCCTAAGCTTGTTCCTGTTAGTGGCTTCAACCCTGAGGTAGGTGAGGCCAGATGCTCTCCATCTGTTCACTGGCCATTCTGGGGATTCTTGGATGCTGTAAGAATTGGGGTCATAAAACTCTATGAAATGCTGACCTCAGAGAAATATGACTTTTGGAAAGAGAAATGAATGTATAATGTACACTGATGAAGTTTTACATGAATCAGTCGTAAATGAGTTTTAAAAGCAGAAACATCGACTTTATTGTTTTTGGTTATTAAGCCATAAAAAATACAAAATGTTAACATAAAACACAAAATAATAGGGATTTTATTTTGGAAAACGGTTTCATTTCATTGGTTAATTTTGCTGTTGTGTAAGAGTTGTGTCAGTATGCCTCATACTTTGTTAGTAAAATATAAGGGCTTGGCAGCCAATAGAAATTGACAGGCAACAAAAATATGCCCTCTAGTGTTTCCTATAAATTGTCTATTGTTATGGATGTCAAGTCTGTTTTCTGGTTCTTTCTAAAGGTAGATCTCTTCAAATCAGACAATAAATCATAAAAATAATATAATTTGTGCTCATAAAGGCCTATTTCAGGAAAAATCTTACCTTTACATAACTAAACTTTGGTACTGGATACAGTAAGTACTATGCCTCGACAGTTTCAAAGAACAGAACAGTATCATTTGTAGCTTCATACTCTCTGTAGAGAAGCAGAATTTTGCTTTTGGGAGCTTTATCTGAAGTCTAGGTTTGCCTGGTAGAGAAGTAATGCCAAAGAGCATTGCTTTTCTGTATTGTCTTTGCCTATTTTATGGGACCAAATCTACAAAACCCTTCTACATTTCCTACTGTACTCATAAATCCAGTGCTGTGTGAGAACTCATTTCCAATAGTATAAAAAAGTGTTTTATCGTATGGTGTTTTCATTATAATATTCTGCTTTTGTCACTTAGGTTACTTGCTTCTTTTGAAAGATACAAAGGGCATATGTGTTCTTACCTAGAATTGACATAAGGTATTTCCACCTAATTTGGGATATATGATTAACTATATTTTTATTTTTTTATTTTATTTATTATTATTGATATTATCCTGAGTTGTGACACAATCTCATTGTCTCCAGCTATTATTTTATATATTTCCTATATAAAAGAGAACTTCAGTTAGTCAGAGAGAAATTAACTGTGGACTACAATGACTTAAAAAATTTTAAGGCCGTTTTGACGCAAGTATCATCAATGATATATTTTATAATCTCTTACTTTACATAAATGTTGCCAGATCAGAAGAAAAAAATTAACAGTCAATCTAAAGTTTATATATTTACTTTAAAACACATGACTAGATCATACAGACAGTAATCTCTTCTAAAGAAGCTGGAAAATTACGTTTCTTAAAAATTAATAGCATTAGATTGCACAGTGTCCTTACTATAGAGAACACAATTTTTATCAATTACAAAACACTAACAATCTTAAATTGGGTTACATTAAATAGAAATTTCAGTTGGTTTTGTGTTTCACAGCCACAGTGTGCAGTAAACATGAACCCACTATATACTTAAAATTTTTTTGAAATGTGATGATTAATCTTAACATTATTCCTGCCCCGAAACCAATCACACAAATTATCCCATTCTTGCCTTCACTAGAAAGTCAACTATTAATACTTTTATTGTTTACAGGTTAAGTTACCGGTTCATTTTTCAAAGAATATTTGAACAGAAATGGATTACCTGAGCAGCTGGACTCATCAAGGTGGAAATCCACACAGTCGGTAAAACCATCACAGCGCTGATGAGCTGGGATACAGCTGCTCAAGGATGGGCACATCAGGGCTCCATTAGAACAGCTCTGATTGGCTGAAAAAAATGATGATGGTTGTAAACTCACCTTTCTTTTCAATGAACTTTTTATAATGAAATATTATAATATTTTACACCAGTATCTCTTACAGCTTATTGTCCTATAATTTTACACAACACTGACTCAGAATATTTTGTTTGATTGACTGGAACAGTTTTGCAAAGTATCATCAATACGATCATTTCTCAAATATACATTTTATGGAAAGAGCTGTTTCCCATCAAAATTGATGGCGGCATTCTAGGCCCTAAGGAAACTCTATTTAGAAACAAGGACTTTAAAGGGATAAAGTTAAGTTACGTCATCGGGATAAGGTTCTAATCTGTATTACTAATGTCTTATTAAGGAGAGAGAGACACTAGGGATTAGCATTCGCATGGGAAAGGCCATGTGAGGACACGCAATGAGAAAGAAGGCATCCACAAGCCAGAAAGAAGGGCCTAAGGACACATGCAATTTGCCAATACCTTAATCTTCCATTTCCGTTTTCCAGAACTATGAGAAAATAAAGTTCTGTTGCTGCAGCCAAGGATGAGCTATTTGGTTATGGCATCTCAAGCAGAACAACGCAAGCATTATGTTGTATTACACATGTAATAAAATGCACTGTATACACAAGAGAGTCTGAACTGATTTCAGAAAAGCAGTCAACTTTCACCCCAAGGCAGATGCCAGAGTGTTCTGGAATTCTCGTGACACTCCAGACATTAAACACAATGGAACTGACAGCGATTGCAACTTGTTTGGTTATCATCTTCCAAACGGGTGATCACGGGGTTGCTGCTAGATCTAAGTGGTTGCATTGATCACAGAAGCTCAGTGTACTAAAATCATACGCCTCTGTAGCATTGTGATCATGCACCACTGAAGTGTGGTAATATTTTTGTAGTTTCTTGCTAGGATAACAAGTAGAATTTGACCTGACTTAAAGGGACAAGTTTAATCATAGGTTAGCAATGTCAGGCTCACAAGACTTTGGTCATTTCAGAAAAAAAAAAAAATGTCGATGTCCATTAGAAGCACCAACAGCTGTTCAACGGAAGCCAGATGCATAGGTTCTCTACTTCTGTGGATGTAGCTCTGGATTGATTCAATGATACATGCTGTGTCCATCCAGAAGCTCGGCACTTAGTGCTAAAACTGAGTTATGGGTTCTTCTCTTTTCTCTCTAGCTTCTTGAGGATTATAGCCTCTTCCAAGACATGCAAGCCAGTAGTTCTGGGCTTCAGGCCTCATCTTCTTTTTCTGGTTCTACTCCAATCAGGGTCCATGACAATTTTGCTTATCTTGCCACAGAGTCTTTTTATGTGATAGCCCTTCTATGATGTTACCATGTGCGTGGATCTGAAAGAACATGCCAATCCACAAACCAGTGTTCATTTTGTCGGCAAGCATTCACTACATATTAGATGCCTTTTTAGCCCATATTAGAGTGAAGAGTATAGGAAGGTCATTTTAAAAATGACAGACAAGAATACACATAGCAGCAACAATCAGGTAACAATACAGGCATGGTTAACAGTTAAAGAAATGACACAGAGCCAGCCTTAGTCAACTGAGGCACTGCTAAGGAGGAGTATGATAAAATCAAGATTCTCTTTAGCGTTAGGGGGCCCACAAAGGATGGAAGTAAGCTTCCAATTTTAATTTTTTCCAGAGAAAAATCATTCAGCACAGTGAGAATAAAGGATATTCATGGAGAATGAATAACTCTGATAATGGGAGAATGAGCAAAATAGTATGCCTTTGTTTGGGAAATTAAAGTTGTACTGCAAATCAACCTAAGCAAGGGTGGAACCCAACTGTAGAAACGACTGAGCCCTGTACAGGGTGGATCTGTAACCTTTGTGAAAGGGGTAAATTTTCTCAAGCTGTACTTCACCAAGGTAAACTGAAAGGCAAACCAAATAAGCTGGGAAACAAATGAAGTTTCAATGTGTACAAAATGCAGAGATATTTGTAAAAAAGGGTACGTACATATCTATATGTCGATGTGCATCTAATTTAACACACACACACACACACAGGCATCAGTAAATACTCTACTCTGGATTAATTTAACTATATTATGCGTATCCACTGGGAAGCTCAGTTCTTAGTTCTGAAACTGGGCATATACACATATCTTAGAGACTATCTTCTTTCATTACCATTGTTTCACTATCAAAGGCTGAAAGAGTATATAAGATAGTAGTATGTTTCAACCAATATGCTGACTTCTTTTCTGAGAAAGATAGCAGTACCTTGTATTTGTAAGGCAAATATTTTGCTATCTACTCTTGGAAATACCATATCCATATCTTCTTATCCAGTTTCCAGTGAAACAGATAATTTCGGGTTGACTGTACAATAAAGAATTGAAATTGACAGCGGTGCATGTCTACAACTTTAACATAAATAGCATGGAAAAGCAAATAAACATAATAAAATAAATGGTTTTCATTTGTTAAAGAGCTTTACTTTGTCATTTGATTAGAAGTGTAACAAGTTAAAATTGCTTTTTTGTTTCACAACTTAGACGTATATTCATGTCTGTGGCATTTTAAATAATATAACATAAAGTTAATGAACAATCATTGATTTCCTTTTAGAAGTAGATGGTAAGTACATTTTGAATGTGATGAACATTGCTATCTGTACAGCAAACGACAGAAATGATGGAAAAATAAAGCAGGCTATTCATTTTCTATTTTCCTCTTCTATCAGTACATATACATTGAAGAAAGTTTTCAAAATTAGTCCAAATAAAATTCTATAAAATTTATAGAAAACTCAGGCTTCAAAATGTTTCCATGAGCAATACCTACTTTTCTATGTTGTCCTTCTAACATTATGCTTTATTGTCTACAGAAATACTTATTCCAATCCATCATCATTTTAGACACTGGTATTCTTACCACAAGACAATGAATAACAGAACATTTTTGTGGCTCCAGGCTCTCTTGCTTAGGTAGATGATACTTTAAGAATAAACAATTCATGAGTGGTTCATTGGAACTCTTTCCCTAAAGCGATGTCTTCTTACAGATTATACTTGCTGTATAAGAAATATATACAAAAGCAAACTAATATGCCTATAGACGTATAACCAACTGTTACTGAAATGAAAAGTTTTATGCAGCTGACCAGTGTGTCCAACATGAGTGTAGCTACGACCCTGGGCTATGAAAACTAAGAGGACAAGGCCCTTCAGGGTGCACAAAGATCACATAAAGCAGGACAGACAGTCTTTTCTATTTGAGTTAAATGTAACTGTTACTCTTACTGAAATACCTTAGTGGTTTAAAGAACTTTTAATGACACTACACAACAGCAGGGAAAGGATATCACTAATTTATTGCATATGTTTAAGTGGATGAATGTATTAATTTCATTTGAACCTCCATCACCTCTGTGAAACTGAGTTCACTTCCGTGATTTTAACAATGACAAACTGAAGCACTGTTTTAGAGGAGATGCTGTCAAACACAGACGGAAAATCTTTACCACAGTCTTGGAAACACGGGATGCTGGGATCACATGTCATAGTTAACAACCAATTGTAAAATACTGACAATAAGGATTGGTCTACAAATCTGAGGAAAACAATCTGTTCTGAATCATCAGAAGTAACAACTTCCCAGGACACATCAACAACCAGCGACAAGAAGGTAAACTACCAACTTCCCTGTGTACTTTTCTGTTTTGTCTGTCGGTGATGGGCAGTTTCTTTGCACTTCTCCTGCTGTACTCTCCACTCTCTATGCTCTGAGTGTTGAGGGGCTGAGCTATAAGGATACAATAAAGATATACCAACAAGCTCCTTTGACTTCCAATATATGGTTGGCCTTAGTCAACAGATTACACCGAAAATGGAACATAAGGAAACGAAGGAGCTGGGGAACTGGAGGCTTCCCTTAACACACTCTCCCCCCACCCCACCCCCCTGTCTCTCTCTGCTGGGAAGTTAAAGACAGGGTCTTTGTGTTGAGCTACATCTTCCGGCACCAGCCATTACCCACGCTGGATTTGTACTTCAAATTTTCCTGCTTCGGTTTCCTCGAATAGTGGAATTACGCATGTGTGCCATCACACCTGGCTGCCTTTTCTTTGTATTCTTTAAAGAAATTTGCATATGCAGCAATTGTCTATACTCCTATGGCATATTGTAGTATTTTAACATGTGTATACAGTGTGTAATAGTAAGACTAGGGTGACTGGCACACCTAGCACCTCAGGTGCTTAGCATTTCTTTGTGTTGAAAGCATTCAAAATTCTCTCTAGGAGCTATTTTTATATGATGCATTATTATAAGCCATCATTATCTGATTTTGCTAAAGACTATTAGAAGTGACCCTCTCATTCAGTGGCACCCCTATACTCATCAATCATCCTTCCTCCATCCTCCTTCCCTTGAATTCCCTCATCCCGCAGTATTCTTTGCTTCCACTTTTAAGTAACTGCTCCATCTCCACACACTCTGTAGTCTACGGCTTACACTACCTTTTGGCTTTGATTGTCTAATAAATAATTATCTTTATCAGTAAAGCGTCAACTCATACAGTGTCAATCCGCCTCCCTTTTCTTGCCTGGATGTTGAGCGAGAAAACATCTCATGGAGTCTTGAAACCTTCCTGATAGACGATATCCAGCAATAAGTGTTCCAAATTTTGTGGCATCTCTTCACAGGATTAACAATGCTTATTATTCCTTACTTTTTTTCAGAAATGGAATTTTCACTTTATTAAAAATGGGAAGCTTTCCAGTGTAGTACAAGGTTAATGTATATTTTATTTTTATAATTTTGAACGTATCACTGAAGGCACACACTAGGAGCAAATTGTGATTAACAGAGGGCTATTTTTTTTTTTTTTGCAAAAATTAGAGGCCTTCAAGCATAGATTATTACTGATTACCCTACCTAAAGTGTAAAACATCTCAGAATCCTAATTTTGACAACATTTAAATATATCCAAAGTGCTCAACCAAGCACACTTGCTTATTTTCTACCCCAGTGCCAACTTCGTGAAAGAGGTGTCTGCAGTTCATCTCTCCCTCATTTCTCCTTCTGATCTACAAAATTATGAATTATTGATTGTGACCTTTAATCCACAGATATATTTCCCCAGATCACAGGAAATTACTGTTTTCCCAACTCACATATACTTAGGCCTAACACTAACTCTAACTCTAACTCCAATACTCCCTGATACCTTTTATTTAATAGCATCACTGGATTTTTATTGTCCTTCTATGTCTACAGCCAAGAAAGAATGTCATGTGAACACTATCTGGAGAGATGTGGACACCTACTTCTAGTCATGTCAGAGAGGACACAGCAGAGAAGTCAACATCGGGATCACGTCGTGTCCCATTTGGCGAAGCAATGCGTTCACTGGGGTTACTAACAGAAGCACGGGAGGGAGGGGAGTTATCTACGGAAGTGGAAGCGGAACCTTCTGACAGCAGTGCAGGTGAAGGGTCGCTAACAAGCCCTTGGGAAAAGCCTTAGCAACAACAAAAAGCTCACCCCATAATAGACAGTGACTCAAGGACATGGCCCACTGCCTCCAAAATTGCTTTGCCAAACGATATCTGCTCTTCTCTCACTACTTCTCTTCGGACGGGCCTCCTTTTCCTCCTGTATTTGCTTTCCTCTCTGCTTTCTCACGCTCTATGCTTGCCGCCCTCTCATCCTCACCTTGCTGTAGCCGGTCTAGTTCCAGGGCCTCGGCACTCGGAGATGCTGCCCTGGGCGTGCAGTGTCCTCATCACTAGCACCTGGGGACAGCAACCAAACAGCTGCAGGCCCAAGCTTGGGTGGGGCTCCCAGCCCTGAGGGCCCAGTGGGTGCTCCTGGTGTGTGCCTTGTGAGCTTTCCCGCCTCCCTCCTGCAGGAGGGTGGATATGCTAGACAAGAAAGGATTAAAGTAGGCTACTGTGGCATACTGACCACTACAGCTGACAGACTTCTATGCAAAAAGATCATTTTGATTTGCATGCTCTTTCTTAAGAGGAGAAGATAGAAATCTCTCGTGGAAGATGTTTTCTCTCTGCTACAAAGAACGATAATGCCCTATCTTCAAAAGCTACTCAGGGACACTGTGCACTGCCTCCTGGGATTCGCCAACCAACCCTTGCTTTTTTAAGAGGTTGAGCCAAAGACAATATTGTACAGACTTTGTTGGGATAACTCTGGTCTTTATACTTCCCACATTTTCAGTTTATTATTCTTTGCTCAAAATAACTGGCTTTAGCTGTTCTTTTGGATCTCCGTTTCTTCACTGGAACTTTCATGCTACATAAAAATTACATTTGTTTTTCTCCAGTTAATCTGTTTTACGTAGATTTTTGGACTCAACTGGGAATCTAGAAAGACAGAGTTTTTCTGCTTCTACAACTATGTCTTGTTAGAGTCTTTTCTTGCTAGAGTCTTTCAGTGTTTGCCATTTGATGTTCTTTTACATTTTGTCTGTTGTGTTATCTTGCTTTCTCTCTTCTATTTGGTCTCTTTTACATCAACAGCTTTGGTCATCATATACTTGTGTGTGGAGAGAGAGAGAGAGAGAGAGAGAGATAGAGAGAGAGAGAGAGAGAGAGAGAGAGAGAGAGAGAGAGAGAGAGACTTTTTTGGTTCTTTCCTGAGCACTAGACATCCATTTTAAATCACATTCTGCAATCTCTATCTAGGAGGGTCACAAGTATCACAAATACAACATGCCTAAAATGAAGACGGGATCTTCCCGTAAGAAGTTGGTCCTTGTCCTTCAGCTTTCCTGGGTCAAACAATGGCACCGTTACCTGTCTTGATGCTCAAATCAGAAAACCAACCTGGATTTCCTTCTTTTCCTCATCAGCTGCCAATATTTCACGTTTGCCACACCCTGTTCAGCACAGCACTCCATGATCTAATCAGCCCCTTAATGCCTGACCTTCAGCATCCTCTAGCCAGCTCCTGGCCTTATTCCAGTGCAGTCCACACACTGCATGGACACAACTGTGTAGCACTGATGTGTTGGGTGCAGATTCATCAAGATCTGTTCCTTACTCATCCCTCTGGAATCCTTTTTATATTTCTCACTGTAAACTTCACTCTAGTAATGAAAACTAAGCTTCACTCAAATGACTTATGCTCTTGGTCTGGAATATCTTTCATTTGAATTAAGGATTTCTACTACACTTGCCTAGTGATGAAGTGTCTTTTCTAATCTGGCTCTGAAGTCCTGTTTCTTGTAAAAATGTACAAAACCTTTAACACTACTTAAGAAGTTTCCTACACGCTCTTTCAGGGCATGCACTTACCTCTCTCACGGAACTCCTCAACCTTTACTTTCTAGCCTCTGTCAGGGGGTGGAGGGAATGACCACTCTACACCCAGATGTGGACAGCACCATACCCACGTACGCCTTCAGTGACCAGCACTGTATGCCATACCCATTATGTTTGTGAATGAATGAAACTGAGTTTATCAAATATCATTTTGAAATAAACCATTATACTTTGAAGAGTTTGGCGAGTTGTGATCATTGAATGTTTTAATTCTATAATTTTAGTATCACATTTTATCCCTAGTCTATCTTAAATAGAGACATATCGCATCAAGAACAAATTTTTACTAGAATGAGCAATTAGTCAAACTCCCACATTCCACTGAATGCCTAAAATTATAAGAACTCCTTATTTCCATAGGCTTCTCTTTAAAGAACATTCTTACTTGAAACCAAGTATCATAAAACTAATGATATTAATATGATTTCCATTAACCAAATTACTTAAGAACTCTGCTAGGAACAGAGGGAAGTAGTATGGCCTCACCTCCATTTGCTTTACCTCTATGACAACATTGCAAGACCTGTCAAGTTGTTCTTATCACAGGGAGAAGGCACAGGTAGGGAACGACAGGAGCTTAGAAAACAAATGTTTGAAAGAAAACCAGGCCAAGTGTCACTGATTTAATTCTAATGCTTCAAAACATCCAAAGCATGTCTCTTTATGTACCTTTATTCCTTTTCTGATACTCATAATTCTTGACATCGATATTAATTAGGACAAAGAAATAGTATTATATCTCTCTTTGTTTCCCTCCTACAGTATATTCCAAATTGATTTTTATTATTAAAAAAGTATAATCAGAGATATGTACTTAAAGATCCCTCTTACTGTAGACACAATATAATATAATGAAATCCAGAAAAGCACGCGAGTGGGCAACATGTTGGTGGGTTTTTGGTACTCATCTTTAGATGCGTGTAATTAGTTCTTAATTAACATTTCCCTCCTTTATCTGACACAGGCTAGTAATAATAAAAATGAAAGATGCTGCATGCAGGGCTTGGGATTTTTACATGCATTTGCCCAAATTCTCCTAACTCTGAAAAATCAGGTATTATTGATCTCCTTCATAGATGACGAGCCCAAAATACACAGCACTCCCATGCCACGGTGTCCTTGGGATTTAGTATTTCACGAAGTCTTCCTGACACAGCATCTATCTGGGTAATTGTCCAGACCCAAGTCTTAACTATGTGTACTTGCTAAAATCAATATTTGTCTATAACCCTTGGCTTGAGCCATGGTTTCAAATCTTTCAGGTAGAAAAACTTATAATTGCCTTTTCCGCCAATCATTTCGATTGATGTGTTCTTTTAAAAGAGACAACAAATACAAAATCCCATTTACCTTCCAAATGACCCAGGTGTAAATGAAAAAGGAAACAGCAGAAGTTTAACAAAACTCAGCACCAGCCAAGTGGACTCTGCTCCCAGAAATGGGAGGCAAGAGATGCGTGCTTTATTTAGCGACATAACCAAGAAGAAAAAAAAAATTCTTCAATCATGGATGACGCGATCATGGCAAGACTCAGAGAACTTTGTTTCACCTGTCAAACTCCCTCCATCATTTCCAAACAACATTTCCTTCTGGCACACAGAGTTAGTGAAAATGACTCACCGCAGTTGGACTCGTCTTCATTAAAGTGACAGTCGGGCACTCCGTCACACAGCAGGAGGGACGGGATACACCGGTCTGCAGAGCACCAGAACTCCGCGTCGCCACAGAGTGGGGGAGAGGGGCTGATAGGACAGCCCATCTCATCAGACCCATCTGCGCAATCCTCCTGTCCATCACACTTCCCCGAGACGGGGACACACTGGAGAGTGTAGGCACAGGCAAACTGGCCAGCTCCACAGAGAGAGGGCTGGGGTGTGACAGGACCTAAAAGAGAGCGCAAAGCAACTCATGGTGGCATCGGGAGAGATGTCTCTCTGTCCAGTATTAAAATATTTCAGAATACATTTTTTCTTTTAGCCATTTATTCTTAAACATCAAGCACTCTAGTAATCGAGGTAAATCAATTTCCATTTAGGAAATATGAACCACCACAACTCATACAAGTGTCATTAAAAAGTGTGCTTATCTTGATCTTAGAAGAAACACATTTTTTAAAAAAGGGTACCACTGGCATGAAAACTGACATTTTCAAATTTTAAAAAAGATTTTTAATTCAGATAACTTAAGTTTGATTACAGATTTGAGAGTCAAGATAATTTTACACAGGAAGTATTGACATTTAGGGAAGCTATATATATGTGGGTAAAAGGACGGTATACAGGAACTCTCTATGCTGTTTAATTTTGATGTACATCTAAAAATCCCATAACATATAAACGTACACATACATATTAACATAGATCTTACATATACTACACACATTGATATTAGCATGCATAAATACCAACACTGGCAAACGATATGCATACAATCCATTCCCAGAAAGCAGCTTGCAACTCATTATTGCTACTTTTGTGTTATAATTTCTATGTTCCAGTTTCTCCACATCCCTTTTAAGCATGGTGAATGCTTGACGCTTTAATAAAATCAGTGCTTGATGATCAAACACAAGCTCACTCACGTCCTGCGAGCTGTCTAGTCAGGCTTTTAGAAACCTTACGCCATCTACAAAAGGGAAATGGTGTCAAATCAGTCACAAATGGGTTAGGTTCCTGTTTGCATGTTATTGTTCAGTACCTGAGAAAGTTACTCTGTACGAAAGTATAATATTTTTAGTAAAAAACTAAAATTTACTGCAGGAAAGGAAACTGCAATGTCACAGTCTGTGCTGATAGCATCATTTTCTACCCAACGGAGTACACTTAAAGTAAAAAGGATGAAAGAAAGTAATACAGGAAGATGGAAGACTCCGAAAGAGAAGGGAAAAAAGGTACTCAAACATGCTGATTCATTGGACAACATGACTCATTATCTTAGCGGTGTTCTTCTTTTAGCTTTGTTTTACTTCAGTCAGTATTTCTCAAGATACATTATAACAGGGTTTCAAATCCTCTTGTTAGGAGAAGGGAGAGGAAAGAGACTCCTACAAAAGCTTAAGTGTATCTGCTTTGGAGGAATGTTTCTCAAAAGGAGGATCCCAAGTTTCAAGTTAGCTGGAACCAAAGAGAAAACACGTATTATCTGTAGTTTGCAACTAATTCATTCTTCGTCTGTGGTGCTGACTCAAGGCTGTCTCAACAATAAAGCTATTCTCACTCACATCCTATGAGTTACACTTTCTTCAGCAGAGGTCACAGGTGTGTGTTTAGAACAATTATGTGGACACTGTTTCAAGCAATACTCTTCTGTCCATATTGCACAAGTAATGTGACAAACACATGACCATCAGCCATCACACGCTTCATCAAGAAATAGATTAGGTGGTAGTTTTAGAGATTATGGTATCAAGGTGCCGTTAGTATAGAAAAGAGGAATTATGAGACAGTATAAATATCAAATAATCAAATCAACATAATGCAAACAAAAGAGTCACAATTGCATCATTTGAATAGTCTCTCTATCCAACTGAATTTCTGATGTGCCATAGAATTTGAACACTCCAAGTTATCCAAGCTATATTTGGGCAAATTTTATCTCACTTTATATGTATATATGTACATACTTATGTATACATATGCAATACATAATGGTTACATTGAGACTGACTATTTTGCACACATATACACATATATATTGCACCAACATTACACATTACAATCCCCTCCCCTCCCCATTTTGGTCCTTCCACATCCTCCCTATGACCCACTAACTCCCACTACCACACTCATTTTGTCCTATGAAATGTGGCATTTTGGGATACTCCTATTAGAGGAAATCATGTGATATTGTTTTGAGAATACATTGCCACCTCACTGCACAGTAGAGCTAAAGGCTTTTGGCATGTGTTCAATAAATACTTTTACAGTGACAAATAATAATTAAGTGGTTTAATATTAATTATGCTTTCTTTGATAACTAATGCGGAGTTAGGTAAATGAAATGGCTACACTACAGAAAGAATCAACCAGTCAATTCTTTCCATTGATTTAAGAGCCACAACAGTAAAAGAGATCGACAAAATAAAAATGAGGAAGCTTTTAAAAAAATTTTCATGGCATACTTAATAATTAGTCTATACTTCATCAACTAAAGTGATCATTTGATATGGATGCTATGGAATTTACAAGTTGTTTCAGAAGTGGTATTGGATGTTAAAGGACTTTTACAAACACATCGTACATAGATATGTAAGAATAAACTTGTTATTTATAGATTTTGCTAAGGAAGAAAATGAAAGACTAAGAAATTACAAAAAATCCCGGCAACAAGGCTTTGGAATTGACACTGTCAACATCCTCAGTCACCACGCTGCCACTGTGATGACGCCATTACACTAATATACTTTATCTGTGCCATGAGAACAGTTCAATTCCTGACACGGACAGTGTGTCTTTGTGCTTCCAATGAATGTTAAGGTCCATTGTTCACTTATATATTTAGACAACAGTGAAAACATATTTCTATGACAAGAAAAATTATTTAATACTGATAATTTACAGTGAAATTCAATGTAACATTTTCGTGAATTTTATATGACAGCTTGGTGAAGGCCTAAGGTGCCCAAGGATAATCTGATGGGTTTTTAATCTCTATGATTGACATGTTTAGCAAATGTCAAATGGGAAGTCTGTTTTGAAAGGAAAATGATGCGTCCATGAAACTTCAGTTTCAAAGACAGGAAATTAAACTGTGTCAAGTGGGGCAATAGTTGGTGACACAGACAGGAAAAGAAAACTCACCGTAAGACATAAGTTACAAATTGGTAATGGTGTCTGGTGGGTATTTCATTAAGAACATTCAAAGATATTACAGAAATTATGAGGTGGAATTTTTTATTAATTCACAAGAACTCTTCAATTGAGTTTACTTCAAAATTCCACAAGTCATTCATAAAGTACATATATATTATTTTTTAATTTAAAAAAAGTCATTTCTCAAAAAAGCCACAGGTAGAACAATTTGGATGTCTTATTTCATTTGCATAGATGATTAATAGCTTACATATTCCTGGAAAGATGGAATGTGACCTCTGTTTTTGACTATAGAAAATAAAAGAGTCCTGGAAAAAAAATAGAGGCATGCTGAGAACACATGGGGGGAGGGAGCCAGGAATATGTGTTTGGCCTGTCAAAGAGCTGGGCATGGGGGAAAGTCAGCAGTGACACAGCCGGCACAAACTACAGAAAACTGAAAAGTTTCCAGAAGTTTGATCCAATATGGAAACTGCTAAGTACTAAGAACTAGGCCAAATAGAAAGTACTATTTTAAAATTGACTTGTTATAGCCAGCCAAGGCCAAAGCTAAAAGAAGAGTTAACAGAAATACTAAATGCATATAACCATACATGCATGCACTCATATATACATATGGATAGGTGCATTTGTGCAAAATATGTGTTCACATGTGTATACACATGGATAATGTGGTAAATGTGTATTTAGAAACAGGAAGCTCTTCACTTGTGATAGAAAGGGTAAAGAAGTGTTGCAGTGGGTGATGAGGAATGCAAGTAAGAAAACAGATTGTGGTAGAGGACAGACGCCCTGTTATCAGAATCTGCTCTTTCTTTCAATACATACAGAGGCGGAAAACTTGAAAGAAAATCAGGAGCCTAAGAAACAGAATATATTGCATATTAAGAGACTCCTCTCAAATTATCATTTTTACTTAACATCTAAATTTGCCACAATTATAGAAACCAAAAAAAAAAAAAAACCAAAAGCAATGATACTGCCAGAAATAAGTGAAATAACATACATGACAAATTTCCTGCCTCCATAAAGCCACAAATAATCAAAAACTTACGTGAAGGTAGCAAAACACATAAAAATCTGCAATATTAGGGAGATTGCTGGTCATTTCTTTCTCATCACAAGGCCCGGAACCCACAGAAAGTTTGGTAGATTCCAGATTCATTCCTGCTTTATCATTTCCAGATGGTGCTACAGATCCTGGCCTGGCATGTTTGTAATCATGTGACCTTGATTATATGCAGCATTGGCCCAGGTCATGGACTTGGCCTAATTTAATGCTGTTGTGCACTGACAGCCCATATTTATTGCAACATTAACAGTTAAAGAATTCTCCAAATCCTGAACTCTTGACTTCTAATATTAGGGCCAATATTATTAAATGCATTCCTCTTTTAATTCAACCTTCACATTGCTTTTAGAACACATTTCCCAAAGGAAGAATGCTCCTTAGAAATGGTTCTCCAAGGCCTTGAAGGCCCTTAGTTAGTATCCAATAAACTGACATCTAACCCACTTTCATCTACGCTCTTGTTCTTCCCCCGCAATAACTTCAAGTTGCAGAGAAGGCAGTAAATTTTTCAGATGCGATACCAAGCGCTGTGCTGTTGTGGGAAAGTAAAAGAACAAGAGCATTCTATGAAATTCTGTCAGAGATCTTCCAGGTGTAATGTCTGGACCATCTCTATGATACAATCAAACAGAACGAGTTGAGGTGACACCATAATTTCCACGTAACATGGCATTGGTCTTGAAAACAAAAACAACTATGTTTAACTTCACAATAATTTCTCTTTTTTTCTTCTTTTTGAGACAGGGTCTCTGTGTAATTCAAGCTGGTCCTGCGCTTCCTATGTAGCCCCAGCTGGCCTCAAATACAAGGCAATCTTTCTGACCCCCGAATACTGGGATTACAGGCATGTGCCACCATGCCCAGCTTAAGGAGTACTGGAGAATTGAACTCAGGGTGTTCACCTTGCTAGGTAAGTGCTCAAGTGCTGTGGTAATACCTTAGCCCTTAACAGTAACTTTTGAAGAATGTGAGTAAGATGTTCAACCTAAAGGTTAATGTTGTATATGATCGCAACACACACACACACACTCACACACACACACACGTGCATGCATGTGTGTGTGTGAACAGTATTTGTAAGCTAATGCCTTCCTAACAGAAAAAAAGTGATTAATAGTTGTATTATCTTACTTCATTAAATAACACATACTTTTGGAGAATGTAGGACACACCAGGTGATTTAAACATGAAGACACAAACAAATGTATGTCCAGGTGGAGACCTGCAGGAGTCACACTTAGCCAGCATCATGATAGTTACATTATAGTCAGAAAAAGCACAAAGTAAGGTCATGACAGTTTGGATCACAAACTGCCCTGCAAGCCATTCAATCAAGTTCGACCAGCAGAAGCGGCTGTGCCCTGGGCTTATCTCTTCTTTGGAGCCCGCTTTACCAAAATGTAGCTATTTCTCTAGCCTCATGTTTTCCACATCGAGCAAGGTTCTCAGTGAAAAATGAAGATTCATATACATGCAAACAGTTACATGCCACTGAGTCAGGGAAGTTTTTTTCTTTTCTGTCCCATTTTTAACTGATTCCACATTGAGTAACCACTTCCTTTTTTTTTGGGGGGGGGGGTTAAAGTGGCCTTATTTATTACTAGGATGCTCTAAAAAACTAGTCATACTGTTGAAGTCATTTTTTTATTTTGAAAAAAAAACGCTTTTTTGCAAAAGCAGAGTTTTAGTGAATCAATGTCATGATCTTATGCTATTTCTGAAAGTTTTTTTTTTAAACAAAGCCTGGATGCTTTCCAGTCAATAACATGCGTGTTATGGAGAATAGCATACATCCTAATAGAAGTAGACTTTTATCGGCACAGGAGAACACAACCTGCCCGGACTCACCACAGTGGGGAAAATCTCCCTAAATCTTTCCACTTAAGCTGGGCATGGTGGCACATGCCTATAATCCCAGTATTCAGGAGTCAGAAAGATTGCCTTATATTTGAGACCAGCTGGGGCTATATAGGGAGCTCAGGACCACCTCAGAACTTAGCTTGACACTGATTTTGGATATTGAACATTTCTGAACGCACATGAAGATCAGAGAGGAGAATTTAAAGTGCTATTTTTTTTTTTTTTTTTGTAGTGATGAGAATTTAACACAGGCCTTCACACTGAGCTAGACCTAGGGCACCACTCCCTCCTACTCTTATTTTGAGATAAGGCCTTCCTCAATTGCTAGTTGTGCAGTCTGGATTTGAACCTGCCATCCTCCTCTCAACCTCCTACAGTATTGAGATTTACAGATGTAAGAGACCATGTCTAGCCTAAAAATAATTTTTAAGTGACTGCGAACTTAGAAACTGAATATCATTTCTGTAGAGAAATTGCTAAGTTACGTTTCTATGTTTTATTTTATTTATACAATACATTAACACATGCTACATGTATATTTAAACACTAGATCCATATAGTCCATAGACAGACACATAAGCATCCACCTTTCAGACAAAGAGTTGAGTGAACGATTTCTGTTTTATTTTCAGGTTTAGTGGAAGTTTAATTCAACAAAATTCCTTCTGGCCTGTTGACTAGCAGGAGACCAAAAAAGAACTGCCTTCCCAGAATAATAGTCAAGCTCCTCCAAAGATGGTCTGTAGGGAGCCAAGGCTTTGCTCCCAAGAGCCTACATGGTCTTAGTGCTTAATGCCATTTTTTTGTTTGCGCTTTTGCATTCAAATCTAATACTCTTTCTATGAGAAAAGAAAACTTACCAAATAATAAAAATTTCTTGAGCAACAATAACTGATTAAAAGCCAAAGAATATCATATAATTCAATAAGCTAATCAAGATTGACTTATAATTATTATATTTCAGCATTTTATACACTCATTACAATGTATTTTATAATAAGGACTGAAGAATCACTAACAGAACCAAAATTATAAAAATGAGCTATGCCTTGAAATCATGTTTTCAGTAATATATCTGCAATCACATCTAGATATTAACACAATGAGGTATACAATGGATACTTATTCTGTCCTTGTTTGAGATTCATCTTATATATTTTCCAGTCAGCCTTAAAGTCCGAGCAACTATTTTTGCCAAATTCTAGAATGAAAATAGAAATCAAGAGGAATACTTCAATGGAACGGGACTGAAAGGTGACACAAAAGAAACTATAAATATCACAAAATACACTGTAATATATACTATAAGGGAACTTGAAGTGTAGGGTCACAAGAATCTGAAACAGAGTGCATCTTCCTGTCGGGAGGATTAAGGACAGATGCTGCAAGGAGAAAGGTTTTGCTCTACCCTTGAAGTTGGAGAGGATTTACTACAGAAGACCTAAAGAGCAGGGCATTCCTGGTCAGCAAAGCAAAAGGACTAAAATCAGAGAGATGAGAGAAGATGGAATAGTAATGCGAGAGCAAAGTAGGAGTCCTCTCAAAGGTATGATAGTTTTTTTAAAAATTAATGATTAAGATAGGAAATATACTATGGGTAAGAAGCTTTGGTAGGCAGCTGGGAACCTTTAGGCATTTTCATCTTCTTTACATCTTGATGAACTTATGAATTTTGAACGACGACCTTATTTGCTTTATGTCACTGTATGCCAATAACGTATGTATGGGAGATTTACTACTGTTGGGCGATATCATAACTTGGTCTAAATGTTGTAGAATTTTCAAGCTTCATTACAATAAAAGAGAAGACATCAATGGGCCCCACCAACAGAATGTAGAAATTAGGCATGATAGAGTAAGGATGGAGACAGGTTTAGGAACGGGCAATGTATGCTGTCAACCAATTCTTCATTTTGAGGAAGTGGAACCGGGCCAGCTGAAGATTATCTACAGAGACAGTAAGGAACAGGACAGGGAATTACTCATAGTAAACGTTAAGGGAACCCAGCTGCAGAAGGAAACATTCGAACGCAGCGGCATTAGCCAATCTTACCTTCTGATTCTGTCCACATCACATACCTCTCTCTCACCTTTTTAATGGGTTTTGGAGATATCTACATATTTATTTATTTATACATCTTTCTACAAAACTACCTGCCTGCAAGTACATTCGCTAAATCAGTTACGCAGCCATTTTAAAGATTCTAATGTTATAATAAAGACTTGAACTACAGTGTGTGCAGCAAAAAGGAACAGAGGTTAAGAAAAAGGGAAAAACCTACACAGCTTGCTCACTGACGTATTGAGAATAAAAGAAAGCAATGGAAGAATAAAAAGAGCTAAGGGATTTCAAAGTGAGTATGCAGGAAAACACAGACAGGCACAGACCAACTGATGGCATTTCCCCACGGTCATTCATAATCAAAAGACTGTCAAGGCTTTATTAGTTGGAATAAAAAGCTACAGATTCTTATATAAAATAAGATTTTGACAGCAGTAGTCTCTCTTCATAATGGTAGGCAACTGCGTCTATTCTTTGCTTTGAACTGCAGTCTTAGCTGTTCTCCTGCCGTCCAGCTGGGAGGAGGCAGCATCATCAACCTTGAGCTCATTCTCTCTCACCTGTTTCTGGCAGCCTGCCTGTATGGCCTGTTGCCTGCCGTCCTCCTGATCAACACGCCAGAAGGAATTTTGTTGAGTTGAAGGGAAGGAATCCAGATGACGGCCATGGAAAAAATCACTCCCAGTGTAAGCAGATCGTGGGCATCTCTCCATCACCTCTCCATCACTAACGTCATACCAGAACTCCAGCAACTGTCACGCCAAGAGTGCTGACACACCAATAGGCAAATTAGGGCTTTGGTTTTCTTTATTTCTTTCACAAGCAGTGAGTGACATCTCCCCTCAAATCCAGTTTATCTGTTAAATACAGCTCAGAATTTCTCATCCATAGTTCACTGATGGCTCAAGGGATTACTTTGTATGCCTGATGCTGCCTCTAAGCCAAATGAAATCCATCTAGAATTATAGATCAATTTCTGAAAGAGTTTTGATTGAAATTCCTGATCTGTATAATTATCCAAGTATCTCCATATATTGTAAATTCCTGGAGACGTGGGGAGATTATTACATGTTTATCTGTTACTGCTGTCCAACTCCACGGCAGCACAAGGTAGATCCTCAACAAAAATTGACTAAACAAATTGTAGGTTTAGACTCACAAAAATACTAAGGCATGAGACATTTTCTGTCTCTCTGAAGTGACATTTCTACTTTTATCTGTCTGCTCTGATCCGCGGATACCCTTTAACTTTCTTCTCCTCCGCTACCTTCTCTGGCCCTCCCTGTGCGGTCCTTCTGTGTTCCTAATCCTCTTCTACAAATCCAGTCCCACATCGCCATGAAACAGCCCAGTGGAAGGACCTGAGAGATCATCTATTTCATGTTTCTGAAAACACAGACTAAGAAATTTTTATAATCTACGTAAGATTGTGCAAGTATTAGTGACACAGTTACGATTTATACTCAGATCCCTAAAATTTCAGTTTAGTTGTAATTTTTCCATCACTCAGTACAGCCACACACCATTTTATACAATTCAAGTCTCTTTCTCTCTCTCTTTCCTTCTTTTCTTTCCCTCCCATCCTTTCTTTTTTCTCCCTCAATTCTCTCTTTCCCTCAAAGAACACATTAAGAAACTGACGGACCTGAATGGAAATACCTATAAATTTAGTTATTTACCTCTTTACTCAATGTACTCATCTTTCTATTAATTCAACATATTTACTGTGCTCCTCCTGCCTAGCAAGAACTCTTCTAGGCATGCAGATTATAACTCTGGAACAATATTAACAAAGATCCCCCTCTTTAAATAATTTGTATTCAAGAGATTTTACATTGGAATTATTACATTGGAATTATTCCTTTGTTTTGCTTTCAAATCCAGAGATATAAATCACAAATGAAAGTCTCTATTCAAAATTGGGACAAGAGTTATTTATTTTTTTAGCAGTGCTACTCTTTTTTTTTTTTAAAAAAAAACTGAGTTTATAGCTTTTCTTCTCTTGAATTACTTATGAATTTCATTCTTTATCATGCTGGCACCTTGCTACTTGCTGTGAACTTATATGTACCAAGTTGAGATAAAAAGGCTGCCTTAGTATAATATTTCTTTTCTTTACTATCTACAGTCACTCTCTGAAGATCCGTTTTCTTTCTATTCAACAAAAATACGTTAGGTGGGAAAAACTGTCCATAATATTAATTCCCTAGAGTTTTCTCAGCTTTTGAAAACATGGTAGCATTGCTTGATTTTATATTTATTGTGTTTACTGAAGAAACATATGATTCACAGTATTTCAAGGAAAATATCAGTGGCAGGCTAGTAAAATCCTTTTTAAAATTTAAAAACATGATTTCCCATTTGCCTTAAAATACGAATGCACCCAGGTGTAGAAAGGTGCATTTCTAAATTCTGATAGTAATCATTTCATAGATGAGAAAAACCAGGTCAAATGGGTACAGCAAAATGGCCTGACAGAGACGTATACAGAAGGTAAGCTTCAATGTCCCTAGTCACGTTAATTCCTGTGGCAGCTGTAGCAAAATATCCCAAACTGGTTGGCTGAAAACAACAATGGCAACTCTCTGAGAATCCTACAGTTCGGAAGTTAGTTTGAATTCAAAGCTCTGTCAGAACTGTGCTCTCTAAGGCTACATAGGACAAGCTGGTCCGTTCCTTTCTTTTAGGATTTTTGTTTGTTTAGCTAAGTGACCATTATATATCTGCGCTTGTAGAAGCATTGTGCCAATCTCTGCTTCCTTTGTCATGGAAGGTACATTTTACATCAGTATGACCTTATCTACACTTGCACTTTGGTTACATCTGCAGGGACTTCATTTTCACATAACGTTCCATTCTGAGGTCTTCAGAAGGATGTGGTTTGAGGGGAGATGTTATTCAACCCAACAGATCACTCAGTGACGTAGACAGAGTCTGCTCCCTCCTTAGACTCACCCTTCACTTGTGTGTTTGCATATCTGCCCTGTTATTTGACACCTCATAAAACTGGGTAGACATGTACCATATTTTCAAGTGTCTTACAATTTCACAACCACTGTTGTTTCAAATACTTTGCAACTACCCCTACAGTTTTGAAAGCATCCAAGTTCTACTAGGCTTGTAGATAATTTCCTCACTATCCAGACAAATGTGACAAAAATACCTCCTACCTTCAGCTAGTCATACAGTTAAAAAAGAAGAATCAGTGGAAATCAACACATTCCTGATGATGCAGAATTTCTGAAGATGGCTTACTGCAAAGAGTTTGTCTCATTTAGTTAACAGAGGACAGAGAACTAATAAAGTACACTGTAAAGATTGGTGGATGTGAGACTGCTTTTATTAGTTCAACCTTTTTCTAAATGGAAAAAATACCACCGGTTACTTGGGGAATAAATGCTGCTGTCTACACTCCTTCAAATTAGGAGAGTGGGCTTACAAATATGTGGAAGAGAATGGTTCGAAATTAAGTTGAAAGCTGTTTTTCACCTTGGGATGTTAGCCTGCATGTGAGAAAGCTGCTTTGTTAAACATATAACAATGGATGGTCTGGGGGAAACAATCAAAGTTAATTTAGCTGCCTTAGTTCTTTTGGGTCCAGACTGAGTTAACTAAGAAAAGATGGTATAGAATGGTTTTCATTCCCAGAGGGCCACACGATGAGTATAAACAAAGGGATACTGAAAACAATATCTATTTATATTTCCTCTCCTTGTTTTATTCAGTAAGCCATCACTGTGGAAAATTCTGTATGATAAAAATATTTACATTATTGCAACTACACTTCAATGGAAAAGAACTGTTAATCCTTTATGAATAAAACCAAAAATTCAGAAAGGTATTAATTAAAACATGATCTTTGTCAAAATAATGTTTCCTTTTACCCAGGATTACTAGGAAATTACTTTTTTTAACTTATACTAACACAGAACCATATTTATGAAATGTTTCTGCATCCTTCCATCCTAATTTCAATAAATCATTTCATTTAGAAAAGATGATAACAATAGTTTCTTTCTTAGAGTGAAGCTCAGTAGCAGATTGTTCCATAGCTCATGTAAAGCCCTGGGATTCATCAGAAATCTGACCAAAAAAATAATTATACAGTAATTATTATCCATTGCAAACTGTAGTACTTAATTACATTGATTGTGACCTAATAATTTCTTATTATGAAGTAGTCAATTTTTCCTCAATTACAAATAATAGGGCGTGGAGGAATGGTGCAGCAGTTAAAGCACTTGCCCAGCAAGCTTAAGGCCCTGAGTTTAATTCTCTCGTACCACATAAAGCTGGGCATTATGGTACATGCCTGTAATTCCAGCACTTGGGAGGCTAAAGCAGGAGGATGTCCAGGAGTAGAAAACTAGTCTGGACTCTACAGTGAGTTCAGGATAAAACTCCAAACAAACAAACAAACAAAAAAAAAACAAATAATACATTTCAAAGAAGTCACTGGAAAACACAAAAAAGTACCAAGAAGAAAATGAACATCATTCCTACTTTCTGTTTCCAGATACATGTTGTTATATATTTTACACATTCTTCAGGCTTCATAGATTGAAAACTGTTAGAATATTAAAATTGGCTTTATTTATTTATTATTTTTCTGCAGTTAGCAACAAGCACTTGTATTTTTGTCATATTTGTTATACTTCTCATATTCATCAGAATATTATAAATACTGTCTCTTCAGACATAATTTCTCCAAGGATAAACCAACCATTCAGCCCTTTTAAAAATTTTC
This sequence comes from Ctenodactylus gundi, assembly GCA_004027205.1. Taxonomy (NCBI): domain Eukaryota; kingdom Metazoa; phylum Chordata; class Mammalia; order Rodentia; family Ctenodactylidae; genus Ctenodactylus; species Ctenodactylus gundi. The sequence goes on from PVKB01000063.1 coordinate 1,263,688, forward strand.
CATCATAGTACTGACAATCACAGGGGAGTCAGTATTTATACTAACTGTAGGGGATCAATATTTCTTTAAAGTTATTTAATTTGGTATTCCCATACAAACATTTGTTTTCATTAAATGCCATATGTTACTGAAGTTTCCTCCCCAAAACTTCACATAAACCCAATGTGGCTTGATTTGGTTGACTTGGTTGTATTACAGTCTCTGGCATATCACCATAAGGGTCTCCATACCTCAACTACGCAGGGCTGGTTTAATTTATGACTTCCTAAAAGCAACTGGCTAACTCAACAATGAAACCATGATACAGAAACCACACTCTAGATTTAGGATGAGAAACTAATGGTAAGGAGGGGCACATCTACTGCATACAGTGACACAGAGAGGACAGTTCAAGATTTCATGCAAAGGTCTTCGCTATTTTTTAGTTTTGAGTCAACCTTTACAGTAAAGTCTGTTCTACAAGGTTTACATTTAGGACCATGTGTTAGTGGCACTACTACTACAATCAATGGTTATAATTGTTACTATTACTTAGATTAATGGTACCTTCCTGTGTAAACCTATGGAGGTGAAACAGAAAAGTTCCATTTGCTATTGAGGAGCTCAGAATCAGTGGTGTATATAAGGTTCCACTCTTTCCTCTTGCATACATTGTGTAGAGATTTAAAAAAAAAAAAAAAGACTTGCTGGAATCCCACTGTGAGGATTCCGAAAGAAAGGAACTGACCAAGGGTACATATCCCCTGTGCAGTAAGTAGAGGATTTCTTTCCTGACACAAGTGATCGAGAGAAGTGTTACTTTTGGAATAGATTAGGAGATTCCACTGGAAAATAGCTTCTTTGAGGGGTGACAGGGAGGTCACACTGGAGGTCAAGCCCAAGGCCTTCACACTGAGCACAGCATTCACTCACATTTTAGTTTTGATTTAGAGACAGTCTTACTAAGTTAGCAAGTTGTGCAGGCTGGACTAACACTTGCGATCCTCCTGCCTCAGCTTGCCAAATTTCTGGGATTACAGGTCTGCACCAGCAGGCTCAATTTTGTTTTGTATGCAAAGATAGAAGAATATTAATAAAGTGAAGAAAGGCTGGGGAAGACAGCAGATTCAGAGACGGCTGGGGAGGATCCTTGCCAAGGAATAAAACTACATGTTTCTGTGACTCCACAGGGTCCAGCCAAAGAGGTTCACCCGTGACTTCAGAGGTTCCAATCTCTTGGCCAGACCAATTCCATAAAATCAACTGAGGTAACACAGCCACGTAAATTTCAAAGATAAACATGGCCATAATGGTATAACATGAATGACAGTGTTGTTCCACTGGAATGATCTGATAAAAATATGTAATAATATATTCAGTGTGTTCAGTATAGAATCTGGTCTGAAGTTAGCATGCAAAATTATATTAATGCAAAACTATATTAAAATTATACACACACACACACACACACACACTTGTTAGCTCATGCTTGTAGTCCCATTATGTAGATGGTTGGGGGACAACAGAGGACATCCAAAATGGTATGCCTCAGAAAGAAACAAAAATGCCAATGTGTAATATATTTATAATCATTCGTTAGGCCTCAGACCCAAAGCAATCCCACAGAGCACAATAACATTTCAAAGTTGTCCATTGTGCATAATTATGGCTGCCTTACCCACAGACACAGGGCCTATATCCCCAGCACAAGGTGCACTGCATAGCGTAGGGCCTAATGAGACCAGAAAGAAAAATGTCCCTTAAAGACACTTTTGCCTTGGGCTGAGACCGGTTCAAATCAACAACTTATCTTTCCTAAGTTTCTTTCTGATTTCTCACATGATCAAGATCCCTGAGAGAACATTAAGCATCTGGAGAAAAAAATAACAGGAAGAACATTTTTGAATTACAAAATAACTCTAAGCAAAAATGTTGATAACTACCAAAATTACTCAATTCTTTGTACCACAGAACTAACTGGTACGCGTCAAAGTGTATCCAGATTTGCATGAGAATCAAAGATTTAGACACTAAAATGGAAACACAGTACCTGTAGGAAGAAAAGAAGTAGGCAAAACCCTTGAAGACATACGTGTAGGCAAGGACTTTCTCAATAAAACACCCAAAGCACACAGGATAACACCAAGAATAAATAAATGGGATTATGAAAAATTGAAAAGCTTCTCCATAGTAAAGGAAACAATCAACAGAGTAAACAGGGCATTGGCGGAATGGGAAAAAATGGTGTCAGCTACTCCTCTACAGAGGATTATTATCAAGAATATATAAAAAATTGAAAAGATTATACTCCCCAGAATAAAAGACGCAAACAAAACATGGACAGCCTAAATGAATCAACAGCTCTCAGGGTAAGAAGTCTGATGGCTAATAAATACATCCAAAAATGCTCAGCATCTTTAGTCATCAGGGAAATACCAATCAAAACATCATAGAGGTTCAATCTAACTCCAGTAAGAATGGCTGATATTAAGAACTCAAAAAAAAAAAAAAACAAACAACAAATGCTGGTGCGGTTGGGGGAGGGGAAGGAACTGCTCTATGTTACTGGTGGGATTATAAACTGATGTAATATGTATGAAAAGCAGTAAGTAGTGTCCTCAAAAAATAAAAATAGATACCCCATTTGACCCAGGTATACCTCTTCTGAATATCTTCCCAAAAGAGTTAAAGTCATTATAAAGAATGATACATGAATATCCATGCTTATATAATAGGCAAGTCTTGGAAGAAGCCAATGTGTCTAACAGCAAATCAATGGATAAAGAAGATATGGTATATTTACCCGATGGAGTACTACTCTGCCAGAAAGGCAGGTAAACTTGAGTTCTTTATAGAAAAACTGAGGTATCTTGAGCCCAGTATGCTTAGCAAAATGAATCAGACCCAGATGGTTAAATGTCCTATAGTTTCTATAATGTGAGAAAATCAAAAAACCATAAAATAGAGAAAGAGAGATGGAAGAAAGCAAGAACATAGAGTTTCTGGAGAGGAAAATGAAATGGGGGAGGTTGAGAGGGTGGGAAGGGGAACAGGATGCCATATGTGAATTAAATTGTGTATTTTTTTTTAAATTTGCACTGTGGGAAGATGCACTCAAAGTGCTGCCCACCTTCACTCCAGAAGATGTAATTTTCTATCCACCATGCAGTAAATCCCACCTGTGTTTCTGTAAGGCATTTAGGTCTTGACTGAAATCTTTTATTAAGGGCACAAGAGTGAGAGTCACAGAGTTAGGATTTGGCTTGCAGGAAAGTCCTAGCTCCGTAGGAGGATGAGGCTCAAGTTGGCTAGTTAGGTGAGACTCAGTCTCAAAACCAAATAAAATATGATGGCAACTCAGTGGTAGAAAACTTTCCTGCCATGTGATAGACCTGGGTTCAATCGTACTGTAAGAAAGAATGAGACAGAGATAAAAAGAGAGGAGAGGAAGAAGAGAAAGAGGGACAGGAAGAGGGAGTGGGGGAGAGAGAAAAGAAAAGAGAGACGGAGGTAGAGAAGGGAGGAAGTTAATGGGTCACTACGGAAGAGGATGGGTGAAGCCCAGTGAAAACAGGATGACCAGCGTTTGACACAGACTTGACACTTGAAGTTGTGACTGTCCAATAAGACCAGAGGAAAAAAGTAAGATGGTTAGGAACTCAGATCTGTTGTCCAAAAAATGTAAACTAAATTGAAGAAGGCAATAAAACGACTATTTAGAAGGCATCAAAGACAGTGACTCTGCTATTGAATTTATAAACTTGATGACTATAAAAGAAGAAATAGTCCCAACTAAGCGGAAGCCTGATAAGAAACAAAAATTCAGGCTTAAGTTAAAAGGATTTTCTTTTAGAAAAGACGTTCGTGGTAGGGCTTCAGTTTTCTTTTAGAAACACAATGACAATTCTAGATCATGTTGTAGTGACATGACCGAAGGAAATGGCCCAAAGGAAGACAAAGGTTAACAGCAGCACAGAACACAGCCTGGAAGAAAATAGCAGACCAAAAAGACCTTTACTTTGGACAGTTACATTGAAATTTTCGGCAAAGGGAAGTAGAAAATAAAGCTGTATTAGTGGAAAACCATTTCCTCAGGATGCCTCAAACAGCTTTAAAGTCATTGTGTTGCCTTGACATTGTCGTGGCGAAGTTCAGGGGCAGGAAAACTTTAATAGCTCTTACCTCACATTCTTCTCCAGTGTGTGAGCTGGCCCGGATTTAGAAGTACGTGGCATTCCTTTGCAATGCCACATCATTCTATATTGAGAAATAAAAACAACATTTCCTGGTTCTGATTTTCCAACTGAGGAAGTAACTTACCTCCGGACACACACTCTGGGGTAAAAGAGATGTCATCCAGGGCAATGAAGGTGTTCTCATCTGCGCCAACATCAGCTTCGAATGCCACTTTCATCGGGCTGTTACTGGAGAGAGCTACATGCGCATATGTCCATCCAGTTCCTTTTGGTCCAACCACTGACCACACTAGGATATTTAGTCCTGATTCCTCAATGATGTAAATCTAAAAAAAAAATGATAACAAAAACAACAATTGTAATCAGATGGCTGATTAATAACAGATGATTAATGAAAGAATGAAGATGGACAAATGAAATCTCAATATATTGAGTATAGAATTTTTTTTTGTCTATAGAAATTGTAGGTCACAAAGCCAGCCAGTGGATAATACATCCCCTTTGGTCTTGGCATACCTATTTCCCAATATGAATTGGCTCTAATCAAAACTGTAAACTTTGAGCATATAAAAAGATAGAAGCAATAGAAAAGTAAAATTATTTATTCATCAGGAACTTTAACTTTGTTAGAGTGGTGTTATTTGAATAAAAAAGAAGCACTCAGAATAAATATGATATATATATTCCATTTCCAAGTCAAATAATATGCAGAAAATTCAACATTTTGACAGTTTATAAATTTTTCTGCATTAACATAAATATTTAGCCCCAAAATACAAAGACCAACATATAGAAAAATTAATAAGTGAAATATTTATATTAATAGGTTGTTAAAATCAAAAACCATATTAAGAGTTAATGTTATTTTTAACAATGAAGGAGAAAAATGACTTTTCCTGCCATTCTTCTAAACATCTATATTCAAACTGAAGAAAAATGGTCTAGTCAAAAAAAATGTTTTTGAATTCTGGGAACCCAACCTACCACGTCATGCACATGAGGCTTTAACAATGAGTACATCTTCTGTTCAATATATTTTCCTACGTTCTCTTTCACAAATTTCATAGTTATTTACCCAGTTACTACCTATATAGCTATTATACTAAATGCATACATGGCTTATCATATATTTTAGCAATCATTTAGCCAACATTTTCTTTTTAGTATGAGAAAAATAAGACAGAGAAAATAAAATACCTAAATAGTAATTTTCTCTATTGCAATAAGTTTTTCTTCATAATGAAGTACAAGCCCAGGAGAAACATTACTTTTTCTTTATCACCAAAATTCATGTACACATAATTTATCCAAAAATTTTACTATCACAAAAAGACACTAGTGCCACTTATCTTATTATATTGATGAAATTAAATTGACATTCGAGAAATACTAACAAGAATCATCAAATATTCTAGAGCCAGAAATCAAGTGGGTTATCAATGCCCATCAATATAAAAATTATAAGATAAAGGCAAAAGCCCAATTGTTAATAGGAGTTAAACAAAAGAAAATTAAATCAGATGCTCACAGATTCAAAGAAAAATAGAATACCTTGCCAAGTTCGGAAACCTAAAATGTGAGACTTTACTAATCACAACCAATCATCAAATATTCTAGAGCCAGAAATTAAGCATATTATCAATGTACATCAACATAAAAATTTTAAGATAAAGGCAAAAGCCCAATTTTTAATTGGAGTTAAACAAAACAAAATGGACAAATGGACAAAAAATAGGAGGATTAGTTAAAACCTATAGATAATATTATTTATTCACTATGACTAATGGTCAATACACAAAAGACCAAAAATAATAGTATATATTTCTCTCTTCCAATGAAAATAACATCTATTGTATTTTGAGGGTGTTTTCATGACAACTGTCTGTTGGGGCAGGTCTGTAATCTGAGTTCACCGGGAAGCTGAGGGAGGAAAAGCAAAGGTTCAAGGCCAACCCGGGCAACCTAGCGACTCAGTGAGATCCTGTCTCAAAATAAGCATTAAAAAGGTGGGAGCAAAGATGTAGCTTAATGCAAAAGCCCTGTATTCAATCTCTGGTATCACAATTAATCAAAATTTATTCATAAGAAGCATCAAACCAACAGAGCTAATGTTATTGAAAAAATAGTTTCTAATTTGTTTCCAATTTTATATTTCATTAAACGGATTTTACTCAAACATCAATTCATATTACAATAATGGCTTCTTATTTGAAATAGCTTTCTAAAAGTCAAATGCTAAATTAATCTACTTTGAAGTTTTAAATTTTGGTTGAACAAGCATCCCGAAATAGTGAGGATAAGTATTACGTATCTTAAAGTAGTAATTTTCATCATAAGTATAAGAACAACACGGAATCAAATAATATACAAATGAAGAAATTAAATTTCAATAAAATTTAGACTATTCTACAATAAAAAGCATGTTTAAAGGCCATGTTATAATCAAAGTGACTACCTATATGCAGAAAAAAAATTAAAGAGAATGTACTAAATCTAGACAATAAAATAAGGTGTCGACATACAAAAACTACAACATTATCCAGTTAAACTCATGTTGAGCTTTTTGAAAAAGCAGCTCCCCCAAATATATTTAGACATAATCTTCCCTTGAAGAAAAGCATTTAACAGACATGAAGAGGTAAGAGAAAACCTAATAAACATTAATGGTTAAATTGAAGAATAGTAGGATATTGGAGACCAACTGCTTTAGCTATCCCTGTGTACGGAGGTTGCCTAGGTGATGAATTGAAGGCAACTGATGAGTAGGTCTTCCAAGTTCCTCTCCTGCAGCTACTGAGAAACTCCAGGGGCCTGAAGCTTCGAAGGTGGGTCACTGGCACTGAAGGAAGCTGAGTGGATACCTCTGGATACTACACACACTTCATACCTGTCATTAGATATTTAGCTCATTAACACAGTGAGTAATAGACCAGCAAGAGGAAAATGTGACTTTACCAGGCCTCCAACTGCTCTTGGCTCTTCTGCCACAGTCTGTTCTTTTTAATCACCACAGACAGGGCAGAGCAAGGAACTAAAGGCCTGCTTCCTCCTCAGAAGTGCACAGGTGCATAGGGCTTACTTTGAAAATACTTAAATCTTACGTAAGAAGAAACAAACATCAAAAGTGATAGAGCAGAAAAATTTCCACAAAAATTAGAGGTGATAAGCTTTCAACTAAGTGTATAAAGTATGGAACTAATAATGCTTGCTACATTTATGAAAAGTTAGCTTTTGAGATTATTTTATGTTGTATAAACCACAACTCACATGTGGATGTAGTGTAAGACTACTGACTGCCCTCCACAACTTTGGAATTAGAGAAATGGAAAGAAATGAAATACCAAATACACACAACACAAACACGGACTCCTTGTTCAAGGTTATGAGGCTTGGAAATCATCACTCCAGCCCTCACTACCAGTAAAATCCTAATCAAACTGAAAACAAGAAACTCTTTCAGAGAATTAAAGCTGTAGAGAAAATCACTGCCTTTAAAATTGGAGGTAGAGGTAGACATCTTGAAACATAACTTATTGAGACAGAAATATAGGAACAGATATTTCTATAGGTAGGAGTATAGTGGCTGACAAATCTAAATTAAAACTGAAGAATTTGGTGTAGACTCACTGTGGACAGGTTTAAAATTTAAGCACTTTGGGTTTGTGCATTATTAGAGGTCTCCCAACTTCTGGCAAGTCTCCCTTTCCCCCAAATCCTAGCAGGTTCTCACACTGGAGATCACACACACAAGCAAAGTCTGTATCTGAAAACTATCCAAAGTAGTCTATTCTTTTCAACAAGGCTTGCCTTCCAAACAAACTAAGGTGAATTTAACTGGCTATGTTATTGCTTTTTCCACAGCCAAAACACAGGGAAATAAAAGACCAAAGCCCAGTTTCATTTGCTTTCCTCGTGGGATGAAATAAATGTTCCACTCCAGTGCCCAGTGGTCCTTTCTTGTGGAGGAAGAGAAGCAAACAGTTCCAGTCACCTCTAGCCTTCCTGTCTCCCGTAAGGAGAGGAATAAATTAAATGGAAGAAACAACTATAAAGAGCACAACCTAGAGGGGCCGTCTCACTAAAAGACTGAGCCTTAACCATAGCCGTATCTGAAGTTCTCGTTCACCTCGCAACTACCAACATAGAAACAGAGACTGTGGAACATAACAGACGAATGCTAATGGAAGGTTGTCAAGATGCAGACCTTATTAAAAAAGAAAAATCTTAGAAACCAGGCGAAACATTTACCTGCAACTAAAGCACACAATAAACAAAATTAAGCTCTAGTCACATGGTAAGAGATTTAATAGAAGAAGAGCACAATTCAAGTACAAGCGTGTGATTTCAGCTGAGAGTTACGAACTCTAAGGAAATACTACAATATTCACTTAACAGAAACAAACTATGCTCTTGCTGAGGTCATTAATAGACTGGGAAGAGAAGAGGAAGGAATGAATGAGCACAGCAAAATACCAGCAGATACGTTATACTGAAATATAAAGACACAGGGACCAAAAACAACGAAACAAATATTCGGGAACTGGGGGATGGTTACAGAAGACATAAATGATTCAGAATATAAATAAAAAATGAGAAGAGGGAAAGAACAGAAGAAATATTTAAATCTGTAAGTAATGTGACTTTCCAAAATTAATGATATATATCAACTCATAGATCTGGGAAGATCCGAGAACACTAAGCAAAATCAAAGTCACACTGGTACCTATCTAGACTTACATATGTGATATTTAAAGCAAAGAGAAACAAGGAAAATTCTGGAAGAAGCCAGAGAGGCAGAATACCTCTTACCTAGACCAGAGCAAGGGTCAGAATTTCATTGGATTTCACTTTGGGAAACAAGAGAACAGTGTAGTGAAATTTTGTCTTTGTTACTCTTGCATTGCACCTGATACCCACAACTTACGGGAGGGAGGGTTTATTTTAATTCTCAGTTTCAGAAGGTGTCAGTCCACTCGTAACTGGCTGGAAATGGCTGAAGGGCATGGCGCAGGGCCTAGCTGGAGAACAGCTGTTCACCTCATGGTGGTCAGGAAACAGCGAGAAGGGCGGAGCTAATGAGGGAGGAACATTCTTCCAAGTCAGACTTCTGTGACCCACCCCTTCTGATCAGGCCCCACCTCAAAACAACACATGACGTCATTCATGACTGATGTGATTATATATTACTAACTGATGTAATTAATCTTCAAAACACATGAAGCTTCTGAGGCACATTCCTGATCCAAGCCATAAAAAATTGAAGTCTTTGTAAGTGTTGGAAGAAAAATTTCGACCTAAAATACTGTATTAAGCAATGTTATTCATCAAAATATACAAGAGAAAGAGACCTTTCACAGAAAAACAAAAACCAAGAAAATTTCATAGTCCTGCCTTATAAGGCTAAGTTTTTTTAGAAAGAGAAAATGATATGGGTCACAGAATTCGATCTACATTAATAAAACAAGAAGAGTAGAAATTAAACAATTGAAAGTGTTCCCCTTTGGATTTGGAGTGTCCCCCAAAAGCCTCAGGCATTTGGTATCTAGGTGCTGTTAAGAGATAGGGCCTGGTTCACTTTGTTTTTCATTTTAAGTTCCATGAGATAGGGGAGGGAGGGAGGGGTGGGTAGGGGTAGGAACAAAAAGAGAGTGGGAAAGTCCTTGTCACCTTGATAAGATACGTATGTGCACAAAATCCTCAACTTCATTGTAAACCTTAAATTTTGCACTTATACATGTTAATAAAATGGGGGAAAAAGATGGGGGCTGTTCAGAGGGTCCGAACACTGGGGCTTGATCTGAAAGAAATTCCTCCCTTTTTTCCTCACTTAGCTATTCTCTCTTTTCAGCAGCATTTCCCCCATGTGCTTCTGCCATTTCTAGTGGCCATCAATGAACTGTGAGCTTCTAAAACCTAAAGCTGAAATGATCACTTCCTTCCTTAAATTCTGGGTGTCAGGTATTCTGTCTCAACAGAGAGAAAGGAACTAAAACAGAAGGTGTGTAAAAATATTTCATTTTTATATTGAGCTAACAGTTTGATCAAAAATAATAATAACACTGTACTCCAGATTTTTAGGCTTATGAATATGAATACATAAAAATAACGATTGTTTGGAGGAATTGAAAATACCCTATTAGAAAATAATGGCACGACCTATGAAGTGATACGGTGTTATTTGAGATAAGACTTCTACTAGTTATAATTAGATATTGACACCTCATGATACAACACTTAAAATGGTTAGAAGTATAATTAATATACTAAAATAGGAGAAAAACAGAATCTTATGAAATGCTCAATTAAAATTAAAGTTATGAGATGGAGGAAGTTATACTATGCTAATACCAATCAAAAGAGACCTAACAAATAAAATCTAAAAATAAATAAATAAAATTATACACCACAGCCTGGTGGGACTTAATTCAAGTATGCTAGCACAACGAATATTTGAAAACTATTCAATGTAATCCTTCATGTCAACGGGCTACAGAAGAAAAAAATAATGCATGAGAAAAAGAAAGATGAATATCAATACTTATTCATGGTCACAATTCTTGGGAGTCTAGGAATAGAGGGAACTTTTTCAATTTAATGAAGGCCATCTAACAATAGGCTTTACCTAATGTAAATGCTGGAATTGCAGGTTTTTACCCCATGACCAGATTCTATTCATCACTACATTGGCAGATGCATTTAAATTCAAAATACAGAATATTTTAAGATCTAAATACAAATAATTAAGTTTTAAAAATGGACACAACTCTGAGTAGATAATATCCCCAAGGAATATATTCAGATGGCAAATAACATAGAATAAACTATTCAACGTTGTGTGTCATTGGGAATTGCATATTTAAAAACTGAGAAAAGCTGAATATGTATTAGAACAGCTATTTCCAAATCATTGGCAATATGAAATGTTTTTGTGTTTGTGGAGCAACAGAATCTGCTTTTTTTACTGTTGTTGGGAATGCAGGATAGTACAGCCAACTTAAAGACAGTCTAGGGTTGTCTTGGAAAGCTAAATATACTTTTACCAGAGGGTTCAGCAGCTGTGCTATTTGCAATTTAGCTAAGTGAGTTGGAGAATTATGTCCATACGACTTTGGCCCATGGACAGCTTTGTAACAGCTTTATTAACTTTTTAAGAGAGTAAAAACTAAATTTTGTTGGGCTAAGTACAAGTGAGAAAGTGAAGCTGAAAGTGGGAACTTCCCTACAAGAAAGGAAAGGGCTATAGCGACCTATTCACAGTTAATCTGAACTTGTACACAACCCAGACGGCCTGGAACAGGTGAACAAACATATTTTGGTATATCCATACCAGGAATAATTATTCAGTAACAAAAAGAAATGAGTTATCAAACAAACAAAAAAAGAAATGAAAGAAACTCATATCCATTTTTTTTCTAGGTGGGATAATTCAATGTGAGCAGATGACATACTATTTGATTCTACCTCATTGAATTTAGAAGCAACAAAAATCTATGAAGATAGTAAAAAAGATCAGTGTTTGCCAAGGAGGGAAAAGGAAAAGTGAGGGGATTTTTAGAGCAGAGAAACTATTTATTTGATACTTTGAATATTTTTCATTACACTTTTATCAAAACCTATGGAATACATACACAGAGTGAACCCTTACATAAATCATGGGCTCTATTTCATAATTATGGATGGATATTGGCTAATCAATTGTAACAAATATTAATGGAAGGTAGAAGCAGTAGTGACAATTAAGTGGATGTGAGGACAGAGGTAGGGGTTATATTACATAGGAAACATCTGTTCTTTATACTCAACTTTTCTATAAACCATTGTTTTTTAAAACATGAGAAATAACAGTATCTTCCCTGCTTCCTATCTCTGATTCTGGACACTTAAAAAGAAGTCACACAGCACACTATCTAACCCTGCCATTACCAGCTACTTTCTTCTTTTAAGCACCAAGCATTTCGGTCTCACCACAACCAAAAATTATTAAAGCCCTAGGCACCTGAAGCTTTAAAAGGAAGCACTTGGAACTTCCTAATCGTGTTCCAGAACTGTGTTCCCGAAGCAAAGCTATTAAGAATAACCTCGCAGTGGTATAAAAGTGAAATAAGGTGGAAGTAACTTTTAGGTAGCAGTCTACACCCTTAAAAGTAAGTTTCTTTTAGCTGTCTTCCCTCCCCATTTCCTCTGCATCTCTTTCCTTTGCCAGTTGTCATAAGCATCAGGGAGACTATGGATATGGGGCTCTTGTTGCTTTTTTCGTTTCTCTTGGTCTTGAATATTCTATCCCCAAGCCCCACACGTTCCTCATTCATTCCCTTCCCACCTTCAGGTATTTTCATGATGTTTATATTCATGATGAGGCCAACTCTGAATACACTATTAAAAACCTTTCCAGTTCTCTCACTCAGGTTTACCTTTTTAGATAGTCTGTACGTAGGAAGTGTGATAAAAATACAGGGAAGGTTTAATTTTTTAAAAAGTAGTGCAATAAGTCAGAAGCAGAAAATGAAACATCGAATGGTCTCTCTGACATAAGAAACCCAGATCACAACTATCTCACAGAACTTAAAATGAAAAACAAAGTGAACCAGGGGGCTAGGGAAGGAGGTAGGGAGGAGTGCGTAGGGGGAGGAACAAAAGGAGAGTGGGAAAGCCCTTGTCACCTTGACAAGATACGTATGTGCACAAAATGCTCAACTTCATTGTTAACCTTGAATTTTGCACTTATACATATCAATAAAATGAGAAAAATAGAGCAAGAAAAGGCATACCACCACTCATCCCCCTCAAAATACTCCCTTTAACATTGAGAGCATTTGTCCCACGGTTCTTGTAATTTTCTGAAGCATTTCTGGAAATCTTACTTCTCGGGTATCTTTAGCTGCACTGTTATAGCTGCTTCAATGTCCTGAATCGATTCAACATGTTTATCTTTCATGGTCATTTTGACTTGACCTTGGGGAAGAGGCAATAGTCACACAGTGGAATAAGCCGGATCAGAACACCCTGTAATATTTCTGTAGGGCATTCCACTAGCTGACGGTGGCAGAGTCACCATTTTTAAAAATTATAACTCATAAAGACATTCACAGTAGCAGACTTCCAGAACTGCTTCAGAGAGTGAGAAGAACAATGGGATAAGTGTGTTTGAAGCAAGGGAGAGTATTTTGAGAGGGATTAAAAATGATACTGAGTCCTTTTTGCTGCAATAACATTTTGTAAGTTTCGACAATCATGTCTTGATTATGCCTCATTCACTATTGAGGATTTCCACCGCATGAAGGTGGTTTCTTGTAAGAAAATTCAATAGAGGCTGGGAGCTTTTGTGTTTCATTCACACGTAAGGCAATGAATATAGGCATGTAAATTAAGGGTGTTTAATAAAATAGAACAGAATGGAAAAGTGAAAGATATGACAACTTTAGAGCTGGAAAGGATCTTGGAGAATTTGTAGCCTAAAACTGCCTAGGAAATTACAGGGAATGAATGATACGCCATTGTCACCACTAGTCAGTGACAAACTTGACAGCAGAATCTGGTGTTTCTTCCTGAGCAATCATTATCTGAGCAAGTTCATCATTTTATTTGCAAGTGAAATATATCTACTTATAAGTACCAGAATTATTCAGGTACTATCATGAGAACTAATAATGCTTTTATGACTATGTTTGAAAATGAGTCAGTCGCACTGAAACATCATTTTTTTGTGGATTCAGTTGTGACTGAGGTAAATAAACTATGGAATGTTATCAGGAATTTATCATAGGCAAGGAATGGAATGAGTGACTATAAAGTCTGGAATAATCAAAAGTAGAGTGACAAACGTCAATTTAGCTCAGCCATCAGATTGAGTGTCTTGTTGGTCCTTCTCAACTGAAGCTCAAAAACATAGAAAATATCAGGTATTTTTAAACATTTCCATGCAAATTCATTTACACATAGATGATACACACATTCAAAGTACAAAGGGTGATCTAATCTGTTGGCAATTATCTACGGCACAGGGAGGGATCTCTATCATATTTAAGAAGCAATTCTGGGCAGTAGCTCAGAGTTAGAACACTGGAGTAGCTTGTACAAGGCACTGAGCTGTGAAAATAAATAAATAACAAAGAAAGAAAAGAAAGAAAAAGGAAGGAAGAAAGATAGACAGATTACTAATAGTGTTGATTCCATCTTGCAGAAAGAGAATTGAACAGGCGTGGGACTAGGACCCAGAATGTAATCTTGGCATTTTAATCCTAATTAGATGTCTTATCTATAATCAGCTCACCCCTTTAAACTCAATTTCCTACTATCTTAATGAAAGAAGTATTAATACCTTCCAGAGAGGTCTATAAACTTTAAATCAAAATGATGCATATAGTTAGTATAATATTTATTTTCTTAAATTATCCAAATGATGTCTAGTGTAGAACAAATGCGACCAGTTAGAAAAGAAATATTTATGTAGTAAGATTTGACATAATGCTAATGAATGCATTAACTAAGAGATTTTGTCTTTGATAGAGTATGAAATGAATTTTAGAGTACAATTTCAGGTGTTTTTGATTTTTTTTCCTAAGAAATGCACTGCCAGGTTCCTTTTAAGTGAGCAGAATGAGAACCGAGGAGATATAGAAACGTCCTGTCACTCACAGAGGAGGTCAGGACACAGGTTTCTACATCCCAGTTGAGTGGTCATTCCTGTACAACATTTGGTTTACCATAAATATTGCTCGGTGTATCACAGGAGGATGAAGTGAGACAAATTATAGCTCTTACTCATGTGGAAATTGAAACGGGGGATTTGTATTTAGCTCTACAACATTAATCTCCCGTTCTTTGAAAGAGTCAAGCTATTTAGGAAGGATCCGAAAGAAAGCAATATCAAAATGCTTCTTCCTAGCAAGGGGACCTGTGTAGCATTCAGTGTTAGTCTGATACTTAACATATTTTTCCCAGTTAGTGATACTGTTTGTGCGGACTACTTTAAAAACCTTTGTAAAAAAAAAAAAAAATCTGCCTGGAAACTGATAGGAAAATCAAAGTGCAAAAACATCTAGAGGAAAATAAAATAGAACTAGAGATTGACTTACTTCTCTCTCAGAATTTTCTGCAAACATTGTAAGTACTTGGAATACAAGTCTCTAGTTCTGATGGCTAAGTGGAAACACGTGCTTACCTATACTTCCCAGGAATGTCCCAGTGAAAAGGCTGGAAACATACTGTCATCAACCCCCCGAAGCCTTGGAGAATCAGAAGCACAATGATAAATATAGAAAAGCAGTAGAACTCTCTGGGAGTTTCAAACCAAATGGAAACGGATGGAAACACACCACCAAGATTGAGGCATAAGCAGACACTGGCAGAAAACACTGCCACCCACAAGAAGAAAGGTAAATTTTCCTGGTAGAATTGTGAAAAATACCTCAGAGACCAGGATCATAAAGAAGAAAATGTGCCTATATTTCCAGAAAATAATTAAAAAGAACTCCCCCCAAAAGCCAGGCTACTCATCTGCAGCAGGAGTTGCTCATTCTAGCACTTGTACCCACAACACACAGGGTGTGTCAATATTGCTAAAGTGAAGATCCCACACAGGAGTTTCCCAGAGCGAGTGCAGTGACCAGAGAAATGAGGTGATGTCTCTGTGACTGCAGTGGGCCATGGAGACCTCCATTAACAAACAAGGGAATCACTTGTAACTTTATAAACACAAGCCAGCTAAATACTCATCTCTTTTTGACACTACCGTGAAAATAAAAAGTACTAAAAAAAAAAAAAATCTTGCATCAGTTTTACACATTCAATGTTGAGGAATCCACATGGAAAAATTATTCTATCTTTATTGTGTCTACTATTTTCCATAATCTCATCTGTATATAAGAATCAAAAACCAATGATGAGTAAGTAGACACTGGAAGAAAGCTATAGAACACTAAATGTAACAAAATACTGAACAGCACGAAGATGGCTGCTAAAAGACCCAAGGCGAAAATAAATGAAGCAAAATAATTGATTCCCTTGAAGATCCAGGTGTCAATCACATAGAACAAGAAAGAGAGGTATTAAAAGTTTGTGGAAATTAACAATATGGCTGTTGGGATGACCCCGGAGAAATATACTAAATAATGCAGATGAAATATTAATGCAAAAAGTGAACTGGAAAACTGAATAAAGTGAAATCGCCCCAAGGTGAAAAGTGAACAGGATCCATCCTATTTCCAGGGAAACTGATGAACTCCAGTACTGGCAGGTGAATGGGGTCCTCATTACAGGAGGAAATGTGGACCCAGGAAGGACCCATAGGGATGTTCTTGTGCAGATGAAAGACCAGTGAGAACACAAAAACAGGACACCATTTACAAGTTAAAGATTGAGGGCTCACAAGAGATCACATTAGTGGGCATTTTAACCATAATTTCCTGGATTGCAAGGAAATAAATTTACATTATTTAAGCTATCCAGTCTGTGACAGCTTGCCATGGCAATTCTACCAGATACATGTATCAAACCAGAAGAATCCAGCATGATGGACTGTGTAAGAATTAGTAATGAACACAAAGTAAGTCAACTGCGAAATACATAACAGTCTTAATAAGTGTCAACACACTTTAAGATCTGAGGTAGTTTTATATGATTGCTAAATAAGAAAATGAATGATTGATGGTCCGTATCTAATGGCTCAGATAATTTTAATAAGTCATATAGTCAGGCCAATAAAATCTTGTTAATGATCTTTCATTTGGGCAGTATGTAAGTTAGTATAGACATCATTTTCAATGCTAATGCACAAATATTTTAAACTGAATTAATAAAAAATGATCGAGAATAAAAGCACAAAAAAAATCTGATCCATGAAACTAAAATACCTGTGAAGGAAAAATAAATGAAGAAACAAAGGACAAAGAGAAAGAACAGGAAAAGAGACACAATAGTTAACCCCTACACTTGTGAAAGAGCTGAATTTTTTTTTAAAAAAGCTCAGTTTACATATTTAGAAACACAAGCCATGTACCATTTATACCTGATATAATCAGAGCCAAATATTATGGAATAGTTCCAAAAACAAGCAAGGTGAAAAATAAAGCCGATGACAAAACAATAATAAAGACATAACAAAAATAAAGCAGATGACAATGGGACATACATAATTTAGTAAATTAAATGGGAGGTCAAGGGAAAATAGAAAAAGGAATATTTAATTATTGACAAAAGGTGCAGCTTACCAAGCAGATGAAACTGTTCTTAAATATTTAAGCACTCAATAACAGAGTTTGACATATGAGACAAATATCCTTCGACAAACAAAGAATTTAGAACACCTTTCTCCTAAATCGGTAAATTAAGCAGATATTCTAAAGGATTATGGCGTAATATATTACTATTATTTCTATCACCTCTCTATGTCTCTAGCTAACTTTGTGACTGAGGTACAATCGTTCTTTCAAACACTTAAATGAAGTTTGCATATACACATATCAATTTAATGTAAGATAAAGGAGTCACATCAAATCAACAGGTAGAGACAAATAAGTGAATTAGTGGTGTTGGAATAACTGGCTTGCTATTTGGAAATAATCCATGAAACTCTAATCTCTCCCTAGTCATATACTAAAATAAATTGTAAGTAGACTAATTAAATCTAGAAATTAGAATTATATAATTTATAACTGAAAAGATGAGAATATTTTATTATTTTACAAGAGCTTCCTGTATAAGATATTAAAGCCAGAATGTGTAAGGAATAGAAGGTAATAAATCTCACCAAATAAAAATGTAAAAGTTACCGTAGCATTGAATATGTTAAATGATTTTTTGAAGAACTCATATTCAGCTTGGGACGCAGACGTCTAAGCAAAGCTGATTTTGCTTCTTTTTCAAGGTGACTTTGCACCTAGTCCATTTATAGTCAGGTTTAAGAAATACCTTCCTTTGCAAAGTCCCAGGTCTCTGGCTTAAAACTCTGCCTTGATTTAAATTTTTTAGCAGCATAACTCTTCAACTGGAAGTCACTTTTCTCTTGATACGCTTGCTATACCGCAAAGGGTGAGTCTATTTTGAAGGTCAAATTAGTGTAACTCTTTCTCTTGCATGTCAACCTTTACAGTTTTGGTGCTCCCTTCCCATCTGTCTACTATATCATTTAAGAGCAGCTTAGACCAGAATTTCCTTTACCATGCTAGGGTTTATATTTCTGTTGTCTACAGTGGAAAAAAGACAACATATAATATTTCAACACAGTCTATCTCAGCTGTCTCAATATTTCTTTGCTGTCAAAATCTACATAGCTACTTTTTCCAAGCTCTTACTCTGTGACATGAGTTTTACTATATGATAATATTTGAGTGCTTGAGATGCTAATAGGAAGATCCTGACATAAGAGCCTAAGTGTCGCTGGCACACCACACAAACATTACCTTTCTCTTCTACTTAGTAAAACATACCAGGCTGACACCTGGGAGAATGGCATTACATAGGGAGATTCTTTCTACAATTGAGGCAACTTACCAGAAAAAAGTACTCTGGATTCATTTTGAATTATTTCTGTAGCATATGACCTGTGTCACCTTGTAGTACTGACGGTAATATACATGACAGGGTGAAAACTGCTACCTTACTATGTTATTTTGCATATTTCTGCTTTAAAAGGTAAGAAATGTTCAAATTTATGGCCTGGAGGAATGGCTCAGTGGTTAAAGAGTTTGCCTAGTAAGTACTAAGTACTCAAGTTTGATTCCCCAGCACCACATAAACTGGATGTGGTGGCACATGCCTGTAATCCCAGCACTCCATTCGGGAGGCTGAGACAGGAAGATTGCTGTGAGTCCAAGGCCAGCCTGGGTTCCACACTGAATTCAGGACTGGCCTGGGCTACAGTAAGACTCTGTCTCAAAAAAAAAAAAAGTTCAAATTTAGGATATTGTGTAGTTATCTTGCAAGTCTATTTAATAGAGAGCAGAACTCTTACCTTATCTCTTTATCTTTCACACATGACTTATGTACATGAGTGATTTTTTTCTCTTAGATATTCTCTAATATGATTCCCAAAAGCTTCCCTTGATGAGGTCAGTAACACCACTCGTGAAAACGATGATCATGAAATTCAGCATGAACAGAAATGAGAGACCACTAGACTGAAATACCACTCAAAAGTTACCTTAACAAATAAAACTACAGAAAGAACACTGAGAGTAACTCTCAACTAATTTCATAATAAAAAAACATAAAAAGGCATTTTACACAATCCATAATGAAAAGGAAATAAAAATCTATTCTGTACATTATCTTAAATATTACACAATACAGTAGTCATGCAATATTTGAATATACACATTTAATAAGTTGCATGTTTAACCTATCACATTTTGGTTTTGATACTTTAAGTTTCCTCCCCTTCTCTTATTTTTCTACTCAATACATGCCTGGAGGAATTTCAGTAGCATAATTGATAATCTCAAAATAAGCCTGAATCTTGTCCATGTGGTAATAACTCTACTGGGAATAACCAGAGGCTTTTGAGTGACACTCTAGCACAGGCTATTGTTTTGTTAGTTATGACTTTACTGCAAATGATGACCTAGTACTCTGATGAAGTGAATATAAATCTAAAATGCATTCCCTCTATTACTTGGAACACTTACTGTACCACACTTCACTGGTTCCTTACTCAGTTATTCATATTATTATGTTGCCATATAGGGCTGGTGAGGAAGGTTGCTAAATGGTTTGTAAGATATATCTAAGGTTGAGATCAATCAATACATGTAAAGAACTTCAAATACATATAGTATATTCTAATCATCTGAAATTTTACATCTGACATCATTCTCAAGATTTTTTCCTTTTGCTTTTACTATCGTCCTGAACAGTGCACTTAAAACTAGTAAGGCTCTCCCTAGCACCACAGCAGCTGCCTGATGAAACCCCGTCTTTTGTCGCAACATGGGTGGAATTGGACGACATTATGTTAAATGAAATAAACCAGATACTGAAAGACAAATTTCACATCTTCTCAATCAACTGTGGGAATCAAGACAGTCGATGTCTCAGAATTAGAGAATGAAATATTTGTTACCAGAGCCTGGGGGCAAGGGTTATGAAACGGACACCGAGATTGGTTATAAGGTACACAAATACACCGAGATAGGAAGATGAAGCTCTAAGGTTCTAAAGCAGTCCCAACCTTTGTGACACTGGGGACTTATCATGCAGTGGTTGTCAGAGGATGGCTTTGAGGAGGTGAACAGTGGCTGAGGGGGAGTGGCCAGTGAAACTCAGCCTTCTGTCCACCAGCAGCCACAGTAGAACTTAACAGATGCCCTCTGACTGGAGGCAGAGCTTGTGTTGAGCTTGCCTCTTGCCTCTCAGGCAGCCATGCACAGGTACTGGTCTGTGGTTCAGGGACTGGGGACCCCTGTTCTAAAGCACAATCGAGTGACTATCATCAACAGTGCTTAGTTATAGAGTTAAAAAACTAGAAGAAAAGACTTAGAATGTTCTCAAAGCAAGACACGATACATGTTTGAGGGTGACGGATGTATCACTCATCTTGACCTGACCATTACACATCATTTACATGTATAGAAATACCATACTGGACTTCATAAATATGTATGATTATGGTGTCAATAAAAAAATCACACGTGTGATTTTACCAGTTGAGTGAAGCTGACACTGGTTAGAAGGTTTATCAGGATACTAAGGGAGGAATCTACTAGGAGAGTCACCAACAGACCTAACAGAGAAATCCATGAGTAACAGCAGCCCACGGGTCCTAACGACGATAAAGTTCACAAAAATAAAGAATTTCCAATTTCAAAAGTGTAACATTAATGGCTTCCTGAATTGCAACATTTATGTGCTATCCTACTCTGTTGGTTTTACTAGAAATCATTTAGTTCTAAACACTCAACTCTAACATAAAGGCCATTTCAACATGGTAGCTAAGTATTCTACAATATGAACCACAGGCTTCTGGAATCTTTTTTTTAGATATTTCAATTCACCTGTTATCACACAAGGAAAATTTAAAAGCCATTCTTTTGTTTGTCTTGAGTAATTAGAAATTTCTACAAATTACAAAAAAACTTATGAAGCATATACCTTTTAAAGATTATCTATTTGCTTCCTTTTTATTTCCTAAAAATGAGCCTGGAGCTATAGAAAGATATTAGTCATTTCTAGAAAAATTCTCACATCCTGTGCTAAACTTCATCTCTTTTCATAGACATCAATGTATCTGAGATTTTATTAAATACACCAATAAGAAGCTCAAAAACTGAATTATCAGAACTAAATCCTCTCATGGGAAATTAATGTGGCTTCTCTTAGGGTTTCTATTGCCTTGTAAGTCAGAATGTGACCACTGATACGTTGAAGAGTGCTTTTAATTTCATCGTAGGTAGATAGGTAAAAGAATAAAATTGACAGTTGTGAATTCCATGGTATTAACAGGCGAAGAAAATCCACAGGCATTAAAGAGGCAGAAATTGACATTGTTTGATAATATTCTGACCATTTAGGCCAAATAACATAGATGCCTATAAGAACATTTTAATATTCTGGTTATTACTCATTTATTATAATGATGAAGACTCCCTCCTTTTAATATGTTTACTTGCCTTATGCATCACTCTACTTCAAAGTCTGTAATATATCAAAATAACTCGCTTTTTAAATTCTAAAATGTAATGGGAAAACCTGCAATCGAGTTTCCCCTTCAATGCCACCCACTCTACAAGTTGGCATTAAATGCTGGAGCTCCATATTCTACTTTTCCTTAAAGCTGAAAAAAATGCATGTCTGCCTTGTTCAGTGATCTTGATACACCAATTCATTATTTGTTGACAATTTTTCCCAGCTTGTTCGTACCCTCCATTTGAAATCAGGGCATATCATCTGTGCCCTGGACCTCTGAAACCATCCTCACACTTGTCCCTCTGTGCAACAGACTAGGTATTTAGAAATCCTCCAGATGTGCAGCCTGAAATTCTAACCCCTAAGATAATGATCGTAGGAGATGGAGCTTTGGGAGATTATCAAGTAGAACAGGTAGAAACCTCGTGAATGAAATTAACAGCCAGGGAGCCTCCTTGTTCTTTCCATCTGATGCAGTATCATGAGAAATAAGCATCCAAGAATCAACAGCAGATTGCCACCAGGCAGGACTTTCCTGCATTCTGATCTTGGACTTCCAGCTCCTACAACAAGCTTTTCTTAGCACTGTCTGTGCATGTATGTGATAAGAGAGTTTCTGTGTCTTCTCTGTAATCTTATGTAAAAATGTAAAATTGCAAAATGAGAGAAAACAACCTTTCCATCGCACCATCTTCAGATAATCAGATAATTACTCAAACCATTGTAGTGTCTATCCTGTCTTCACATTTTGTCTGTCATATTAGCCTATATATATATATATATATATATATATATATATATATATATATATTCCTTATTCATAAGCTTTACTAAATCAAGCTAATAAATCATTAACAAATTACACATACTTCTCATTATTAATTACTGATTCACAGAATCCATTCTTCATTAGCATTTTACCGTAAGTATGAATATAATGTAATATGTCATCAATTCTCACAGATCGTTTCTAAGATTGACTGTTCCAGACAGCACTGAGACAGAAATATTTGTAAGCAAAATAGCATGCATATCTATTTCTAAATTTCTTATAATAACTTTCTAGATGTGGATTTTAGTCAATAATAAAAAAGTTATCAAGCTCTTAGTTGCCAAAATAATCTTGATAATTTCAAACTGATGGACCCAAGTAGGAAACAGTAAGATTATCTACTGGTATTTTTCCACACTCACATCATGAGTGAATATGACCATTCATCTGATTGCTCAGAGAGCTCTGTTCCTCATATGTTACTATGAAATTCTCAGCTGAATTTTTGGCATACGTTACTGGAGAATATACATACACAAATACGACCTCTCCAACGCTTTCTAAGGAGGGTGTATCTGCCTGACTTGCCATGAAATTTCCATAGATGGTCACACACACACACATACCAGTTGAAAATGTTACATGAATAAAAATCAGTAAACTGCAGCTCCATGATACCCAAATTCTAGACAATAGAGCGCAGAGCTGCATGTCGGAAAAGAGCGTGTGGATAGAAAGCCTCATCCTGAAAAGCCTGCAGAATGAATTTCCATCTCATTCTTGTACCTACATGCAAAATTATTGACGCTTGGCATGTTTTTCAGTCTGGCAGTAACTAAAGCTTTTTGTGACCACTAGCTGCAGAAACAAGAGTGGTCTCAGCTGTACTGATCCATTGAGATACAGTCTTACTCTGTAGTCTAGGATAGTCCTGAAATCACTGTGTAGCCCAGGCTAGCCTGAAATCATGGCAATCATCCTGTCTCAGCTACCCAAGTGGTAAATTACAGGCCGGTGCTATTATATCCGGTTAATACGGTGCTGGGAAATCAACCCAGGGCCTTGTTCTTGCTAGGCGAATGCTCTAACTGCTTAGGTACACCCCCAGTCCCACAAGGACAACTTGCAACAGCCATTTCTCCAGGGTTGTTGTAATGACTTAATATAAGAAATGATGTAACTGATACAATAAATGCAGAATTTTACTATCTTAGGCAAAGAGAGATCCAAGATTAAACAGAACAAGAACTTTTCCTTTTTCCTTCTTTCCTTCCTTCCTTTTTTTCTTCCTTCTTTCTCTCTCATCTGTCTTTAGATCTTCATCCCCCTGTGTGGTATCTCCTTTCTTAGACAATCTCTCTCTCCTATTAGGATAACTGGTCTCAAAAACCTCCAGCATTAACTTTCATCTGCACAACTTGTAAGCAGAAGAAATCCTCACATTTGGCACTAAACACTCAGATTATAAATGGCCCTGCTTGGATCACCCATGGAGGCATCAAAGTCACTGTGATAGTCATCCCATAAATATCATTTGGAGTAAAGGACAGGCATTTCCCTATCAGAAAAAGGAAAAAATTGATATCATGCTGCCAGCCATTTCTCTTGACTACTGTTTCCAGTAGAACTCTCTGAAGGCTTCCTAGAATATGAAAACATTTTTACATTTAATTACAACCCTCCTGTTAGAAAAAGTAGTTGTCACTGAAAACTAGGTATTTGGTGTAGGAAAACAAGGTATTTTGGTGTTCTATTTTAGAAGTTGTTTGTAGAAACACTGTTGACATTAGCGTTCCCTTTAGCTGGATATCCAAACCATCTTGGTTAACAAGTTGGGGAGCAAGTAGTACACATATACGGGTACTCTTTTTGCATTTGAAGAAGCAGTATTTTGTTAGAAAGTAAGAGTTGTTCTCAATCTGTTGAAATGGTCTCTTCCATTGGTATTTACTTTCACAAGTAGCAAATAATTGTAGACTTGTCCTCTTCAATTGTAGCAATGTATATTTAATAATATTAATAGAACAAGGTGGCGCTGAGTCACTTTTAAGATCAGTGGTTATAAGTTAACCTGTACCTAATACCTCATAAGCAATAACCACTCACTTAATAGTTACAGATTGTGTGTGAAAAGTAGTTTGAATTTTCCTACATTTGCATATGTTTTACATTTAATCAATCTCCTTAAAGTATTAAAAAAAAGATAATTTTTCTGTTGATTTCACTGGTTCTCTTTTGGTAAACAGAGATTCTCATTAAGAATTAATTCCCTACTCTTTTTGTATAGTTGTAGTTTTACTTGATAAAAAGTCTTATTCTGTCTGTGATTAGCGTTGATAAAGGCTTTGCGTTTTATTTCTCCCTTTTTCCAAGTTTTATTTTAAGACTTTGTTGGTAGACCAGAGAGACTGTGAGAAGTAACATTGGGCACTGGATGTCATATTTCTGAAGTCAAGTTTTCTAGTAATCATGAAACCTAGGAAAAGATTCTAAACCTCTTAGACTTAACTTCTTCTGCATGAAACAGAAAATATACCTACTGCATCAAGTAAATATGAGAAAAAACTGATTATAGATAGTTTATAATATACATACTTGAAACTTACCAAACATTACTAATATCTGCTATTATTTACAAGGAGCACTATTTGAGATAAAGATACTAAGCCCAATTATACTTACTGAAATGACAACTGACGAAATCACTGCTGATCCCATGACTTTAGATAATGTTCTTAACATACAACCTTTTAATATTTAGATATCATGATTAGTTCATGACGATTCAAAACGCAACCTTTCCTACAATAAGCAAGGTAAGTACAACACCTTGCTTCTCCAAAGACTTTGATGTTCGGGGCACATGCTTGTCTTCAATAGGTTGAAACTGGAGCAGGAACGTTGTTTTATCATTGTGAGCTGTTATATACTAGCAATATTAAATTTTCTTTGTCAACATTTTATTGTGGGGGTATTTTTCTTCATCCTCATCCTTCCCCACCACAGTTCTTCTCTAGCCCTCACTAAAGTCAATAGAAGATATGCACAGAAACGACACAAACTCTTCTACCTCCAGATAATCTTTTAAATATCATGCACCGTAACTGAGTTCAGGTGACAGCCATCAGTGAGCTGAATCTTGGCTGAGATTAAGATAAACGACAGCATGGCCTGTCAAAGACTCACTGCCTTATCAAGAAATGAAAAATTAAAGCCATCAGTATAGGGGGTGTGACTACAGAAAAGAGAAATAAAAAAGAAAAGAGAGAGGGCAAGGGAGAGAGAAAGGAAAGAAGATTAAATTTATGTGATGAATATTTCAGTAAACACAAATCTGTCTCTTTTGTTGTACCTTTAATATTCCCATATTCTGGGCTTTGGCTATGTAGTACCAGAACCGCAGTGTGCACACTCCAAGACTTGCTGGGAAGTATTTGGCAGTAATGACTCTCGCTGTGGCTCCCTCTTTTGGGCTGGAACCGTTGACATACAGGAAGCGCCGGCCACTACCTTGAACAGATTAGTACAATTTTTTCAGTGTAGTAGTATATTTTACACCATGAGAATGTGTTTAAACTAAGCACAGATATCATTTTCTTCCTAAACACAGGCACACAAACAGAATTCATTTTTTTAATCTGAGTTAATTACATTCAATTGTTTTGAATAAAGAGTGTTGCTATGGTCTTATGATTCACAACACTCACTTTGAAATGCGGCGTGCATAAAGTGATCAAATATTTGTGTTGACTATGAAAATATATTTCTTTCCTTCTAGTTTGCTCAAACCCGTCAGTTTCCAATAAATAAAGTATATTGTATATTGTGCACAGAGAGATACAGGGTTGGTATTGAGACTAGATAGGGTACCTTATCTTCAGTTGCTGTGATTCCTACATTGATCACAGTAGTAGGGAGGTTATGACTGCAAAGTGAAATGTGGTTCTGAGAGCTGCACATTATTTTTGAGACTAGATAACTGTGTCCCCCTCAACTACATTAATATATGAAAGATTTCTCTATTTAAACACACACACACACACACACACACACACACACACCCCTTTTTTTTTTTTTTTTTTTGAGACAGGGTCTCTTTCTACAGTCTAATTTGGTCCTGAACTCACTATGCAGCCCAGTCTGGCCTCCGACTCATGGCAGTCCTCCTCCCTCAACCTCCGGAGTGCTAGGATAATGGGTATGTGCTACCATGCCCAGTTAATTTTTTTCTGTCCTGTTGGGGAATCAAATCCCAGGCCATACACACACTAGGCAAGTATTTTATCTACTGAGATATACTCCCAGACCCGCAATTAATTTTCATTGACTTCACTATCAAAATTTACTATAACTGCTATTTGTTTTCAGGGTTTTTACTAGGGTAGGTTATAAATACATATTTGTATATCTATAACGATTAATACTTTTAAATCAAGGTTATTTTCTAATAAATATTACTTTTCCTGAGGTATCCTTCTTTCAACTCTGATAAGTTATTTATGTTTTGTTTCTTTTTTGTTTTAATTGATGTGGCTGGAGGTTTTCCTCATTTATTGGTCTTTAAAACACCCAGTCTTTAGATCCACTGATTTTATTGATTAAGTGACTTCCTTTAATATTTATTATTTCTTTTCTTTGGCTTACTTAAAATTTAAACTGATTTTTTGTTTCTACTTCCCAAAGTTGTAAGCTTAGATTACTGACCTTAGGTCTTTCTTCTCTTCAAATAAACATGTACATTTAATTTGAAAATTTTATTTGTAAGCACTGATTTAGCTGAAACCCACCAACTTCGATGGTACGCTTTCACTTTATTTAGTTAAAAATGTTTAGTTAAAAATATTTCTTTAAACACTGGTAACGGTTCCTTCTATCCAAAATGTCTATTGAATTACACTGCACACACTACAAGGTATTGTATCAGGAAAATTAAACACAATATGTATTTCAGCCATAAATTTTTCCCCATTTTATTGATCTGTATAAGCATAAAATTTAAGGTTTATAATGAAGTTGAGCATTCTGTGCACATATGTGTCTTCTCAAGGTGACAAGTACTTTCCCACTCTCCTTTTGTCCCTCCCCCTACCCATAAATTTTTTTAAGCTTTAGATTTTGTTCCAAGGATATCACTTAGTGGTTTCTTTAATTGGTTCACAAAGTCAAGACATACCGGATCCATCTGACTAACCTGCTAAGAACTGTGGCTTTATATTTTTAAAAATACTTTATCTAAATCTATTCTATTTTTAATTAAATAATGACATCTAGGTTTCTTTTCATTCTATTCTCTTTAACGTACTTGAAGATTTAAAACGTGTCTTGACTCCATTCCATGAGATAAACCTTAAAACATTATCCGGAACAAGGAGAGTATGTATAAGCCAATAAGCTGAAATATTTTCTTTTTTGGAAACTATAGACTTTATTAGTTCTACATTGCATATGAATAAAAACCATTGAACTAGCCCCAATTACTAAGTAGTTAACTAATATGTTTACACAAAACTGTTTTATGTTTATGAGTCACCTCCAAGACAGCGTAACATATACAATAAAAACTAGTGAACTTCAAACTTAAAAGCACATCATGTTTTCTTTACACTTTAAAAACCTTTTTCCATGTTTAGTGCTAATCTGACATTTCCAAAGGCAAGTATTCAGAGCACTAGAAAAGACAGTAATTGCGTTCATTGAAGCAAATTTAATCAATTTAACAAAATTGGACACTGAATTCTGATTTACAACTCTGTGTTTCAGTAAATTTATTCCTTCAACTAGATAAATACATTAGAACTCCACTAATTCAGATTTTTTTATGAATAGCCTTGATACTAAATTTATTTTGAAATGTCTAGTCTTAAATTTGTACAGAAACTTAAATCTAAGTGTTGTGCTGATAGGATCTTAAAATATCCACAACACTCCCAATGACTCATGAAACTTTTCATGGTATGTAAGAACTGAGCATATTATCTTCATATTTTAAGCATTTAGGTTCAAACAGTTTAATATTCATTCATGTTCCCACAATATTTTGAAGATTTGAAAAACTAATGCAACACTTAGTTTCTCATTGAATGTGAACCTCTTAGGTGCTACACAAAATCTCAAATTTTGAATTGAGATCAACCATCCAAACCTTCACCTCCTAGCCCATGCTTATTTTGTCTATTACTTCCGTTTATTAGAGCAACCAGTGCAGACCAGCATAGCAGAGGTGTGATGTCATTAAAAGGAGTGGCATGCAATCTAAGTTTGCAGTTTAGTGCTACATAATAAAACACATGTGAAAAATAATAATTCTCAGAAGATAATTTTTCACTATTACTTATTTCAGAGTAGGCCAAATTGTGTCATCCAAAGCTCAACTTCAAAGTCAACAACTGCAATGCTCTGGAGACCATGGGCTGTACACTGTAATAGTCGCTTAGTTTCCTTTAATTTATACACTCAATTTTGGTCATATAAAAACCTCACAATCAAGCATAAACAAGAAAATCAGAAAGCTGATGTCTAGCAGAGTTTAAAACTGCATTCATTTTAAAAGAACGTAAATTTTTGACTGGAAATCCAGAAACCACTATGGCAAAGTTGGCCTTTGAAAATTTTTAACTCTGTAACTTTTTGTATCTAAGTTTTACTTCGGAACTGGAAAACTGACTGTAGTACCACATTATTTTTAGAGAATCATAAAGGTAAAATGTTGCTTAGCTGTTAAAATTATTAGCAGAAGTATATGAGGAATCCAGAAACTATGCACAGTATCACAAAGTTATAACACCCTATATTGAATATGCCTTCAGAAATAGATTCATTCTTTATCTGTCAAGCTCAGCCTAGACCCACTTTCAAACATTCAAAAACATTTACATGTTTCATTGAGAACTACTTACTTATATCGAGCACAATCCTTGGGGAAGGTCACAGTAGCCTCCCGCGCGGTTAAGAATTTGTTAAAGCAGAAAATAAGCTTAAAAGTCCCAACTGCCACGATGTATCTAGCATTTAATGATTAAACCACTAAGCCAGTTCCCTTTATTTATTTGTATGTGACTGTGGAATGAGCAAAAGCACTTAGAAAATGGATATTTATAGTAGCAGAATTTTTTATTTGTTTGATTTCCAGCTATTTGCCATCTTAAAATCTATTCAATTAGTATATATTAGAACAAAATACCTTCAATTAACTTTTAAATTTATCATATTTCACTTAAATAGGTATGAATTTTGTCTCTTTTATGTTTTCCGTTTCTATTTTTTCTGCATATTTTCATTTCAATACTTGACTTTTGCTTTTATGATTTTTAAATGTGTTAGCTTATAAGGGCACAGATTTTATATTATATACCTAGCTAGAATAAGGTACTGGTGCAGGTTTCTAATTAATGTTGGAAGTTTTACAGGAAAAACTCTTTAAAGAGTTGCACACAATTTAGAGAACACTCTAGTGCAAAATACAAGTAGTGTAAATTCACCATCAAAATGAATCTGCATCACGACACCTATGGAACTTAAGATGAAAGACAAAGTGAAAGAGTGGAGTAGGGTGGGGAAGGCGGAAGGGAGGGGTGCGTAGGGGGAGGGACAAAAGGAGAGTGGGAAAGCCCTTGTCATCTTGACAAGATAAGTATGTGCACAAAATGCTCAGCTACATTGTAAAGCTTGAATTTTGCACGTATACCTATCAATAAAATGTGGGAAAAATGAATTCATTCTCAAATCACAATGGTAACATGACATCAGTGTGCCAGAACACATCAGCCATCTCTCTAAGTCACCTCTCTGTTAGCCTTTGATATCAGCAGAGAATAAAGTCTAATTTATCTTTTAGATGTGATTAACTATGATATTATTTCTGAAATTGTATCACTGAATTATTGTGTCATAAGGTAATAAAGCTGGCACTTCTTTCTTACTTACTACTTTTAAAAGAAAGCAACATTTCTGCAGTTCCATCCCCTAAGAAGAATCATACCCGCTTGTACCATAGTGAAATTATAAAAGACAATTTCCCACTTCAGATGATCTACTCCCTACTCTAAAATGGTGACAATTTTCATTTTTTTCTTGCTCATAAAATAAAGCTGCTTAATGGTTTTTTAAAGTATGATGCATTATACCTCTTTCAAAATAGCAAATTCCCCTTCCTTCAGAGTGAGACTTACTGTGCCTGGCTCTATAATTTCTGCCTGTCCTTCCCTCTAAAATAGGAGGATGTGTAATAACTATCGGTTGAAATACCTTCCATTTCCTTCTGGATTCTCATTTTCCCCCAGTTTTCCAAGGTGCTGGCTGTATACATGTGCGATTTTTCAAGGCAGTGGCATATAAACATGTTCAGAGACAACAAAAAAGTTTCCTCACAGTTGTTAAAATGGGAAACACAGATTCAGCGTCTAGAAAGTGACATGAAATTCCCTCACGGTATCTGACAAAAATGTCCCTCATTATGTTACTCTCACGTGCTTAGGAGAGGCATATGAAGATGAGATTTGCCATTTATTTCTGACTTTTCTTGTAGTTTATTCTTTTGGTTTAATTATCTTTTGATATTGACTATTAACTCTTGAGATTTTACCAGAATATCTCCTTTTATTGCTATTCACCGTTACCAACTTTATACTATAAATTTTCCCCTTCAGTATACATGAATCAGGAATGACACTACAGTATCTGGTTGTGACATGCTAGTGCTAGGCAGATTCATCTTAGTTTGAAGGTCCCTAATTTACTTAGCAGCAAGGATATTCAAATCACATGAGGATCTTACATGAGTGGAATTGGTTAGCATTTCCCTATAAATTTATATAGAAAGAGGGGCTCTGAGTCTTTTCATCCTTACACTGAAGATTCTAAAAAATAAACCTTCTATGTGTCACTTATTTGTCAAAAAACATTGAAAGTAGACTTTGGCTTATTAATAATTCTGTAAATTGACTTCATTTGCTAAATGTAAATTACAAAGAAAATGAGTTCTGTAGTCATACAACAAGGAAAAACTATTCAAATAAATTAAAACCTCTTTTCTTTAGGTAAATAATAAGTTATAAACAGCCTTCAATGTTAACTTACAGAAGAACTTGACTTCATTTAGATAAAAGATCTGTTTTGCCTTAAACAGTAAGAAAAGCAAATATGAAAGATTACTATTTTATTGATATTAAAATGCTATCAAATTCTTTTAATTTTTACATAGCAAGCAGAGACTGTAGGCAGGATTGGCCACTAGGTGAGTACAGACAGTCGGGCTATGGGTTTCAATTCCAATCCTGACCCTACCACTTACAGTGTGCATGACCTTGGGACTTACAGTATGTGTGACTCTACCATTTAACATGTGTGTGACCTTGGGCAACCCATTTAAGCTCTCAAAAGCTAAGAAAAAATATGGGATATTATAGTAAGTACTTTAGCCTCACGGGGTTGTAAGAAAATTAAATGATACAATACATAGGAGGTGCTAAGGATACAGTGATAAATTAGTTCTTTTCTCCTGGGAAATTCAGAGATGAGATGATGATGATGAATTCAACCAGGGGAATAAGATAATTAAACACAACTTATTGATTAGATGATTATTGTAGAAAAAATACAGGCGAGGTATGATGGAGAAAATAAGAAACATGTAGGACTCTTACAGAAAAAGATGAAATTTGGCTAATATATGTTGACACTCTGATTCTGCTTATCACTGTGACTTGATCACTACTGTGATGTGATTTGGATTTGGAATGTCCCCAAAGTTTTATTATTAGTATAGATTATCTATGGAACTATGTGGGGCCTGGTCTGGGGGTGGGGGGGGTATATTAGATTACAGGCATGTGACAGATTATAAATAGGTAGCATGGGGTGGGGGTTTAAACCTGGAAGGGACAGAACACTGAAGCTGGACTCGAAGTGAATGACTAGCACAGGACCTGAAAGGATAGAACCAATTTCCTTCCTTCTGGGACTTGACTTGGCTCTCTGTTTCCAATGCCATGAGAAGCTGTCTCCACCTCTGCCTCTGCCACGTGCTTCCACTGTTGCTGGTCCTGATTGGACTGTGACCTTCTGACACTAACAGCTAAAGTAAATCTTTCCTCCCCTAATTGGTGCATGTTGGGTGTTGTGTCACAGCAACAATAAAGCAACCAGGACAAGCACAGTATAACGTTAGGGTTGAATTTACGCTACTATATTTTACATTGTGTCTCCCCACACTAAAAGCTGTGTGCAATTCTTTAGCAAACATTGAAATTAAAGATGAAATATTAGATTAAATATTACTTATTTATTGCTTTCCACTAGTTCTAAAATATAAAAACTATACCTTTAGAACCTAAAGAATTTAAAACCATAAATTATATATTAGCAAAAGTGAAATACTGAAGTATTAAAGGGAAAATACGGAGAAAATATTTGGGGACAAAGAGCATTGGAAAAGCTAAAGTTTAGACATTCTCTAGGTCAGACAACCAGGGATCAAATCCACTCTGATCATTGCAAGTTTTGTGACTTTGGAAAAAAGCCTCAGTCCTCACTAGATCTCCTATTTACTATCTGTCAAGTGGGAATAATATTAAAAGTGCCTTGATGAGACACTGGATATCTGTGAGCAAACGATATACACTATTGATATAGGCTGTAAATGCTATGAAGATCAGTAGATGAAAGATGGCTTAAAATTGGTAAGTGAAAAAAGACTTCCTAAAAGATGCATACAGTAATGGGAACTACAATAGAAGACCTTTATTCTGCAGTCTTTATTCAAGATGAAATTTCTAGGAAAACCTAAATATATCAAGATGAACAAAAATAAGGATCCCAGAGGAACCGTTATGTTTGGATAAGCCTACCACAATAGCAGGTATCTTAATTACCTATTCCTTGCTGCAACAAAATACCAGATATCTACAACTTAAGGGAAGAAGCGTTTATTTAGTTCACAGTTTCCGAAGGTCCCTCACACACATGGTCTCTTGATGGGGCAGTTGGCAACCATGGTGGCATATGACAGAGAGCTAGGGTGGAGATCTCCTGACCCCGTGGCAGACAAAAGCCAAGTGAGCCTGACTATTCGGGCAATGGCTAGGGCTTTCTCAGGAAGAAGTTGTAACAAAAGATTCTTCTTTCTTCCTTAATTCAAGTTGCCAGTTGGACCCCCCTCTATGGTGGGTGCCCCTCCCTAACTTCCTAGCCCACAAGTCAACAACACAGAGTTCAAAATACAGGAGGCTTTTAGGGGACACTTAACATCAAAAACATAGGCGCAGATAATCAAACTTTTGATCAGATAAACATAAAATCTCACAGGAAAGCTCTCATCACTCCAGTTCCTTTGACCCAGTACTCTGCCTCCTACCAACAAAAAATCAGAAGTTTTATTAAAACAATGATGTGATTTAATGTTGGCATGTAGAACACAGAAAGCACTTGCGAGGTACGAGAGTACACAGTTTTTAAAATAACATGAGAATGGAAATAGAAAAAAATTATTTGTGGCAGAATATGAAAAATTCCCAATGGTTAAACAAAAGGCAAAGAACCTCCTATATTTCAGGAATAGGAATCATCATGTAGGTCTATCCATCTGTCTCACCAAGAAAAAATGGCTGTCTCAGAAGAATATTCCTATCACAGACAAGTGGACTTGACATTTGGAATAGCCGAGGAGTGAGGTACGATGACAGAAGAGGAAATGAAAACATATAATAAATTGAGAATGGAGAGCTGAAAGAATTTCAAATTGAGAGAGAATTAACACTGTTAACGGTGATGATGGCAGTAACAGAAATATGTGAGTAAAGAGGTAGGAATTCTGTTTGAAAGTGAGGTCCTTCAAAATGCGATCTGGCGTTATTGATCCAGCTTGTGATTCAAAGTACAGAAAAAGAATGTAAGGAGCAAATCCTGGAAGGAATTCAAGAAATTCAAACCCTGAGAG
The DNA here is from genome assembly GCA_004027205.1 of Ctenodactylus gundi. Classification (NCBI taxonomy): domain Eukaryota; kingdom Metazoa; phylum Chordata; class Mammalia; order Rodentia; family Ctenodactylidae; genus Ctenodactylus; species Ctenodactylus gundi. The sequence continues at coordinate 1,298,186 of PVKB01000063.1, forward strand.
AATAAAAACTTGAAGCAAACAAAAAACGCGTAGGACGAGATATGGAAAGTACCAAGTCAGATGACTGGCCGTAACTTAAATCTAGGTTTTAGAGAGAGGAATTAAAAAGCTTTAAGGACAATATTGTAAGAGGAATGGGTTTCTTGCTACTCATATGAGGTCTCTGGAAAGAGATGAAGGTTTGCAGAGCACACAGGACATGAAACCTCCGAAAAACCTGTACAGTGAAGTATATTGTCTGAAAGACTATGGGGAATTAGAAATTGGTGATGGTCCTCTAGTCTTAAAAAAAAAAAAAAAAAAGTGAGCAGTCTTGCGTCTGGGGGAAATGGGAGCAGCCGAATTCTGAAGCATGTGCTGTCATGACCACAGCCCCGGGGACCACCTGCCTGGCCTGGGTTTGAGCTGAGCACAGCTTCAGACGGATACATCTCAGGCCCTCTTTTTTGTTCCCACCGCCCCGTGATTGTGACTATACACATATTCTTTCAGATAATCAGAAAGGCTGTTGTGTAGCTCTGTGGCACAGTGCTAGCCTGGCATGCACTAGGCCCTGGGTTTCATCTTCAGTATTGCAAGAAAAAAAAAATAATAAAGACTATGTGGACAAGGAGTGCAGCTGGCTACGTGTTAAGGGGGTGGGTTTTCCTGAGTTGTGCAGCCTTCTTCCTGCCTCTTTAGGAAGCAGGATCATCGTAATTTCCCTCAGTTGCACAGTGTGGTTTTATAAATGAAAGCAAGAAAAAGAAAAAAAGGCATACTGACCTAATCCCACTCACAATATCACCATATTCTCCCTCACCTTCAGCACGCTCACCCTGTCATCCTTGGGGCTTTCTGAAGCAGCCCTGAAAGTCTTCTGTGGTGCATTTAGTGCACTGTTGCCACTGCCTCAGAATCCTAAATCACAGCCATTTTGAATTTGGGAAAGAGCCAGAAGGCGCACAGTGCAGGTCTAGTGAGTAAGGTGGAGGGCAGCACATGGTAGTGTTTTTACTTGATAGATACTGCCCAAAACATTTTGAATCAATTAAAGGTATCAAGGCAGCCACAACAGCACGGCAAAAGACAAAACAGAAGACTTCAAGAACAAAGTGTCTGAAGTGGGGAGTAAGTAGTACTTGAAGGGGGTTAAAGGCAATGTTTTTTTTTTTTTACTATAATAATTTTCTTCAAACATCCACTGTCGATTTTCCTTGCACTTGCATGTGCCTGCAGGTAAATATGCAGCAGTTTGTTCTCAGGGGAAGCGGAAGAATAAGGTGCTTGCTCAAACGCTGAGAAAGAGAAGCTTGGCTGACAGAGAAGAGACGCAGCTGACCAACGGCGATGAAGGTTCTCTTGCCTTGGAAGGTTTGATTTGAGCCCTTGTTTGAGCACACTAGCAAAGCCTTCCTCTTTGTAATGACATTAGTTCTTGAGTGCACAACGGCCTCCAAGGCGTACACTTCACCAGAAATTGCTCAGGAGGGTTTGGACCATCTCGTCTACATGCCTAGCTCTCCACCTAAGATTCCTATACAGAATGATAGAGGACACTGTGGGCATTTGGAAAAGAACACAGTACAAGCAGTTGATGCTCATGAGAGGAAAGAAAATGGACATGTTTAATGTTTATTTTACAGAGGAAAGAAAACTTTGTACTTGACTATGCATTTAGTGAACTGCTTTTAGGAACACTGTAACGTCTCTGATGTTTGCAAAAGGACGAAATAACTAATCTGAAAGATTTTCAGACTGTTTATTCAGGACTCAATCTTGCCTTCCAGCATTTATAAGAATTGGTTCAGTTACACGCTTTCCACTCAATACCACATCTTACGTCTTTTGTCATGGTTTTTATTTATTTTGTTGAATAAGCAAACATCATCTGGTTTCTACTTGACGTAATTATTATTTTGGGGATTACTTTAAAGGACTAAGCAAATAAACCAAATTTAAAAACACAATTATGTTTTACTGCCTCTGGTATAAAGGGCGCATTGCTACTTGACAGGAAGATGCGGCCAATACTGCCACAGCAGGGGACTGTTTGAAGAAACAAGCAGCAACAAGGTCAAGACCCAGAATTTGATTCCCTAGCACTACTTAAAGCTGGACACGGTGGCACACACATCTGTAATCCCAGCACTCGGGACGCTGAGGCAGGAGGATGGTTATGAGTCCAAGGCTAGCGCAGGCTATATAGTAAGCTCAGGAGCAGCCTGGGCTAAGGAGCAAGACCCTGTATTGTCTTCAAAAAAGAAAAAAGATAAAGATAAAGAAAAAGGGAAAGAACAAAAAGAAAAAGAAAAGACAGAAAAGGAAAAGAGAGCAGGTACAGACGATCTGGGCTTCTTGTTGCTGTTGAAACACCAACAAATTCACCATAATGCTTCACTTCAGAAAAAAAAAAAAAAAGACAAACAAAATGGCCACACTACACTATGGTTTCAGGGAAAGAAATGTTTTTATTTTAATTCTGGTTAACTAAAAAATGTTAGATAACGTATATATTGCCTTTCAGTGTTGGGGAGACTAAATTTATAAAACTTTTTCACAGTTATCAGCCACCAAAGTCTCTCTATTATCTTCCTTGGTACTGTTGTGTATTTGATGTAGGATGCTTTTATTTATGAAAAGTAAAATAAGACATAAAGAAAGTAGAGATAATACGGACCTGTGGTAAGATAGTAGAAGCAGGTAAGGAAGAAATGTACTTATTTGTTTTGAGCCATTTGGCGTATACACACAAAAAAAATAAACAGAAAAATGATGATGTTATTTTCAACATTTTGTTACTCAGAACAGAAACTACCAATTATGGACTATTTTATGTCCACAAATTAATATAATATTTTTAAAATATCCAAACCAAGTTAGTCTAAAAGAATATTAAAATTCATCAAAGAAAATCTTAAACATTAGTCATATTTCATTATTACTTATTTCCATCTAATATCTCATGTCATTCTTCTAAATAAAATGCTCTTTCACTTTTATACATTTTGGTGACAGAAAGCAGAGAAGAGTAAAAGAAACAAACACAAATGAGCAAAAAGAGAATAATTGTAAGATTTATAAACTGCACAAATGCTGTCTGGAATATCTTTGGCACGCTGATGAGAAATATTGACAATGAAAGAATACAAAGTAATTATACAAACATTTATTTGTTTTGGTAAGATTTGAGAGAATCATCTCAAGTCAAAGAAATGTGAAGGTATAAAGAGCTATAAAGAGTAAGTAGAAAATTGAAAAAATTTAAGTCATCCAAGATAATTTTCTATGCAGTGAAAATGTGTGATGTCACATCATAATAATACGGCAGATTATGAGGCTAATGTCTTATTCTTTACAAATCACCCATTTAAAGCAAATTGAGTTTGTGACCAGTGATCAGTTGGCTGAGCTGATGGACATAGTTAGGACAGTGGCTATGAGTGAGATTCACAATTGATTACCACTGCAATTACATAGAAAGACAAGGCTCTTTCTATTTAAAGAATCTTTAGGGGTAGCTCAGTGGTTAAAAATGTTTGTCTTGCAAGCACAAGATACTGGGTTCGACTCCCTAGCACCACAAAAACTGAGTATGGTGATACATACCTGTAAGCACATGGAAAACTGAGGCAGGAAATCTTCTGTGTGTTCAGACTGGGCTACATAATGAGTTCAAGACTAGCCTGGACTACAGAGCAAAAGCCAGTTTCAAAAAAAATAGAATTTTCAGAATATAATTGTCTACTAATGAAATAACTAAACGTTTTTATTAAGGAGAACTACTCTGATGATAAGGATTACTGCATTTTAGTACTTATGAAAAATTTTCAGGTCATTATCTGGAAATGCAGATCCTATAAAAATTCATACCAAAACTTAAATACTGATCTAGAGTGGTTTTATATGATTAATTGTGGAGAGATGTGCTATTAAAAAAGATTGCTAATATAGAGATGTTATCACATGTCACAAGTCAGCAGAGATTCTGCAGTTTCACAAAAATGATTAAACATTAACTGAATATAATTTAGAAAAAGAAATAAAAGATAAGAATATTTAAAAAATGACCTGGGCAGTTTAAGCTCAACCTATAAAATGAATGACATAGTGAGCCTCTGTCTCAAAATCGAAATTAAAGAATGATCTGAGGTTACAGATTAGTGTGAAAACCCTAAATTGGCCTTCTACAAATTACCACAGTTGCATAATTGAACAGACAATAAAAAAATTATTTTACATAAGTATATGCTCATACACTGCCAATATTTTCAGCTCATGATACAAATAAAAATGGTTATATTTTATAATACATTGGAGTAGAAAGGGGAAGAAATTGCTGCTCACCACTCAATGCAAGTTTCCATATTTGCATCTTACTGGTAGCTCTCGTTCGAAACACATGAAAAGTTGAGTGGGATGGGACTTAGCATTTTGTCTAATAAACAGCCACAGAAATAGTTCTCCAGAGAAATAGAAAATAGGACATTCAGCCATTACACTGTTATTTACTTCCTCTAGAAAAATTGTTCTTTTCAAGTCTTTCCGTTTCACATTAATCTTTAGATGTCTTGTGGTTGTTGGTTATCCATTTAAACGTGTGAGTGAAATTCTTTGTTGCTTAGGAAATAATAAAAGATGTTTGGAGTGATAATATGGCTTTCCCAGTGGGCCTCCCTGATTAGGAAGATGAAAAGCAGGTGCCGTGTAAGTGGGCTGCACATGTAGAGTAATAGGCTTCCTCATGGGGCGGGAGTTCCCAAGCCCGGATACACACTAGAATCTTACACATTCTTCCTGATCTGAGGTTCTGACCATAAGCTACAGCAATTTTTATAAATGGGTCCCAGATGTTAGCCTTTATTTTAAGCTCCCCCAAAGAGCTTAATCTGCTCCCAAGGTTTAAAAAGCTGGTTTTAGTTCTAAGATCAATTAGTAGGCCCCCAGGCAAATTGCTGTGACCCAAGCTTTCACTCTTGGAGAGACTGACCTGCCATGTTGATCTACTATAACCCCAAGCATAAATTTACCTCTGTTATGTTCTGTAAGTACTTCCTACCTTTCTAGGAAGATGTCCAATATTCAGTATAGAAGTTCTGACTTTTATAAAAACTGAGAGAAATGCTCTTTTGTGAGTATTTGTGCTTGGAAACACTGCCCATGTTCCCAACTCGCTGGAAGGGTCTAAGTACTGTTTCTGAGCGAATTACTCCGAGGAGTCCTTCATAAATGTTCTTGGTATTTGGATTAGTCAGACAAGGTTACCATAACCAAATGCCACCAAGTGTTCTTAAAGAACAGAATTTTACTTTCTCCTAATTTTGGACTCTAGAAGTTTAAGATGACTTTCAATCGATAGGGTTTCTGCCAAGGTCTCGTTCCTTGGCTTGTAGATGGCCATCTTCTTGTGTCCCTAGGTGACCTTTCCTTAGGGTGAGTTCAGTATCTTCTTACAAATACGTCTGTCCTACTGGATGTAAGTCCCTTACAATGTCATTTAACTGGACCCCTTTAAGTCCGTATCTCCAGATATGATCAGTCATATTGGGATTCTGGGTGCCGACATATATAGGGAATAGAGAGAATTTTGTTCACAGCAGTATTTATACTTTGATATTAGGTATTTGGGTAGATTTCTTGGGAAGACTTGAGCAAGCCTTATTTCCTTGGGATGAGATTTCTACTATTTTTGCTTCATTTTTTTATAATCTCAATGACATGACATTCATAGCTCCACCCCTCCCACTCCATCTCTCCATGCACTCCCTCATTTCCTTCCTGTAATTCCTTCCTCCTCCTCCTCACTTCCCTTTTACTCTCCTCGCTTATTCTTCTTTCCTTCACTGCTCAAAATTCCTCAAAAATGCCTGGCACAATGATGGCCACTTTTAAAAATGTTTAACGATATAGTCATTATCTAATTTTGTGTGCAAGTGAATGTGCAACTGTGTGCATGAGTAACAGCAGGATACATCCAAAAATAATATCCTGGTAACATGCTGGAGAGGCTGAGTTTCGGCACAGCAAATCCCACCCGCCTGTCTCTGGCTAACCAAGCAAGAAAATACAGAGACCAGGGCAGGATGCTGGATGACAGAAGTCTGGAGTGGAATTTAAAGAGAAAGGACCTAAAACAGGAAAGTCAAGGGAATCTAGATAGAACTGGAGGTGCAAGCCACAGTGACATCCTGGCATTGGGCTCCACGCTCCACGATTTCAGTCTGTACTCATTACACGTGTTTACAGAAATTATTATCACTGGTTCTTCATTTTAATTATAGGGATGACATTCTGACCTATCCACTTGGAGAAAGTATAGTTACCATTGGTCTAACATGAGAGATCCTGTCAACCAACTATCAAATTAGGTTATATGTGTCAAACAACTTATAAACTGTTTTTACGAATATGAGAACTTTAGTCATACTAGCATTATATTTTTGACCTTGGGTGGTGAATATAGAATTGTATAACAGTAAGCATATGGATTATGTTAAGGTTTAGATCTGGCATGTTCCCCAAAAGCCTCTCGTATTTTGGGTGTTGTTATTTAACTGTGAATTCTATGTGGTGTTAAAAGGTTGGGTGGGACGGATTAAGGTTGGAGGTGGAAGACAGGCCTGTGGTAGACTATGGACTGCAGGTGTGTGGTACAGTAGGGACATGTTGTAGGATTACAGTTGTGGGGAACATACTGGGCATGTGATCTGGAAGGGGTGGATCACCAGGGCTTCGCCTGGAAGGTAGAGAACATTGAGGCTGGACCCAGAAGGGGGGGATCACTGGGAAACTGGGAAATGCCCTTTAATGGGAAGATAACTAGGATGCAATCTGGAAGGGTGCCCAGTAGCTATGCCCTTCCTTCTTGACCTAACCTCCATCTGCCATGCTGCAGAAGAGCTAAGCCTTGGCCATGTACTTTCACCATTACCAGCCTCTCACCAAAGAACTGAGACATTCTGAAGCTGTGAGCTAAAAAGTAATCTTTGCTTTCTTGAGTTCATCAACAAAGAAGTGACGAATGAAGATTCCACTCCAGTACTTCCCAAACATCTAGTCACGCCGTGTTCCACATTCTCAACACAGCGTGTGGTATGCATCAGGCACCAGGGAGGTGCTTGTTGTACTAATTAATCAAAAATATTTTGCTGCTAACAACTACAGAAAGGAAAGTTCCAAGGGGCATGTGACCTACAAAAATAATGAATTCACACTTGTAGTTTCATCTTAATTTAAATGCTAGGTGGGGGGGAGCATAAAAATTGCACAAGATGTGACTCCTGTTCAACCAGAATTATTAGTGCAATTGTAGAGAAAGTCAACTTATCATTAAAAAAGATGAGATTATGAAGAAAAGGAAATACAGAGACAGCGGTCTTGCGCATTGCACTTTCATTATGAGTGCCACCCAAATGTTACACTTGCCATTAAATCTGATATACAACGAGTCTAAACACTATCCATGAGTAGACCACAGAGTGAATATTTGCAGTTTCTCTCTGTGACTCGGCAAAGTCCCCGAAAAGGCTCCAAAATAGGCCCATGATGTGCGATGAACACGACTTTCTTGTGTATCAGATTCTTCATGTTGGTAACAATAAGTGCAAAGATCCAAAATACAGTTTTAATTAACAACAATATTGCGCTGCTTAGAAATAGATCATAGGCTCTTTGAGTCTGCTGGCCTTCTTTCAGATAATTTTGTTGTTCCCAAAGGGTCAAAATTAATTAATGTCCTCACAATTTATTAAGCATCCCATTGTCTCCGAGACGCTTAAGCAAGTTCACTGAGCCGTATCTGTGTATCAAGGATGAGATAATCAGGTTGCTTTAATGAGAGCGCTCTAAAAATATACTGTCTCCAGTAGTGATTAACAGGATGGTAAGGAAGCGGCCTGTCAGACGTTTATGCCGCTTTATCTGTGGACAGCATATTTATGCATGATATTTCATAAATAACAAGATTCCAAAACTTTTTGGGTGTTTTTTTCATGAACGTACATAGGCTATTAAAGTTCAAGGAAGAAAATAAATGCTCCCACTAAGAGCCCTTAATTGTTCCATTACAAGGTATCATTTGTCACACACGTTTGACTTTTTTGAATAAGAGACATAACTTTCTCATATCTCTTGACTACATTTTATCTTTTGCTCCACTGAGCCTCCAGTGCTTTTTACACCCTTGGTAAAGGTATTCTTGTAGACAAGCCCTGGCATTTTCATACCTTCTTAGGATAAGAGACAACTGCTACAAATGAAGTATAAAGAGCTCCAGAGTTTGTGTCTACATGATACTGACTGAGATCAGCAGCCAAAATGAAAATTGGCGTGTTTTCTATGATTTCTTAATGAAAAGAAACATATTCACACATGGAAAAGTAAAAAAAAAAAAAAAACCATTTAAATGTATATTTAGATCCTACCTTCTATACATCTCTGTGTGAGACAGAACTGAGTTTTAGTTTAATAGGTGAATAGCCAGCTACCTCAGTGCCATATTGAATCAAACAACTTTTCCAACTGAATTAAAATATTTATTATCACAGCTTCCAAATCACTGATACCAGCTTTCCAATTCTCTATCCTGTTTAACCTATAATCCACTGCACACGATCTTCAAGTTTTGACAATAGGAGGAAAAGGCACTAGGAAGGGAAGAGGCAGTATAACTTGGAATGTCAAAAGAAATAAGAATATTCAATTTAAAATTAAGAGAAAAATACTAAAATGAGAGCAGACACTGACACTACAGTTGAACTTTATGATATAATCAATCTGCCTGAAAGGTGCAAATAATAAAAGTAATGTGTTCTTTTCATTAATCACATAATGGCTAAGCCAATCTTGCATACTTTTCTCTTGGAAAGTTATTTTAATTCCATACAATCCTGTTCTTCCCCTTTGTGCCCTTCCCTCAACTGATTTGAGGAATATTGTTTTAAGGTTCTCTAAAGAAACAGACACAATAGGATATTCACACACATGTAAAGAGACTTATTGTGAGGCATAGAATCATACAATTATGGAGGCTGGCAAGTTCAAAATCTGCAGGGAGACTGGAGGCCCGGAGGCCCAAGGAAATACACGGTACAGATGAATCCAAAGAGTCTTCTGAGGAAATCCTTTCTAGAGGGCAGAACAGCTGTTCTCGTTCCATTCAGAACTTCAAGGGGAGGCTATCATTCTCTGGTCCATGCTGCAGGCATCCAGGTAGTTGCCAGCAACCCGCTGTCTGCATCTGGAAGCCTGTGGGACTGGGCCTTCTGGGGTCCAGACCTTACTGTGTGCTGAAAGCATCCAAGGAGCTACCAGCAGCCTCTCTGCATAAACCACCTCAGAGTCCCCATGGCTGGGCCTAACCTCCATCCATTGCTGCTGTGCATGGAGGCATAAAAGATAAGAGCAGCTGGGCCCAGAGTCCTGCCTATGCTTTGGAGCTCTGGACTAGACGTACTAGGCAACCGTCATTGCTGCATGCCACAGGCACCCAGATAGCAGGGCCCAGAGCCCTGCCTACACCTTAGGTCCATGCAGCTGAGCCGACTGGGCATGAATTACTGCTGTGGGGAGAGGCAAGCAGGTAGACATTCCCAGACCCCTTCCTACACCTCAGAGCCCACGTGACTGGGCTCACTAGGCACCAACTGTTGCCTTGTGCCAGAAGCACCCAGGTAGCCATGTTGAGACCTCACCTAAACCGGGGAGCCAGCACAAAGAAGGTTACTTGGCACCCTGAGGCATCCATGTAGCTATGCCCACACCCCTTCCTGCACCTCAGAGCTCACACAGGCAGGTCTAATTGTCACCCATTACTATAGGCACGTAGAAGCAGCCACTTCCTGCATGACCCACCAGAAGGTAAAAAAGATGTCAAGACTGACAGCTTCAACAGCAAGAAAACTTCTCTAAACACACATAGTATCAACTATCAAGTGTTAAAGAACAAAAAGTCCACCTCAGGGACACAGACCACATATTATACAGTCATAGAACAACACTTTTCACCATCAAAAATTAGAGTTTGCTCAAAGAGTAACCACAACAAGCCAAAGGAAGACTTTACAGCAAGATGAGAAAACACTGAGGCAAGATGCCACAGAAACCTGCCAACCTGCAAAAAGAATCTCAGATAGAATCAGAGTAAGACCCAAAATTTCTCAAATTCAAACACAGAAGCACACAAGACTGACTTAGACAACAAACCACACAAAATGCTTAAGAATACAAGACAGACTCAAACAACAATTTATACAAAATACTTGATGTATTCAAAAGGATTTTACGAAAAAGCGTAAAGAAGAAATAAATGCAAAACTAACAGAACTACAGAAGTCAATACAGGACATGAATGACAAGTTCACTAAAGAATTCAAAAAATATGAAAAGATGAAAAGAGAGCATCAAGACATGAAAACCTCCATGGAAAGTCTAGGGAACAGAACAACACAAAATTAAGAGGGAATTCTGAACTTAGAGGACAAGAATATAACAATGAACCAAACTGCTAACAACCATGAAATAATTCAATGTCAATAAGGAAAGGGAATGTTACAGATGTTAGAAGACTCAAAGAAACTTAATCTGAGAATAGCAGGAATATGTAAAAAAAGGAAATCCATACTAAAGGACTAAGAAACCTATTTGCTTAAGTCATAAGAGAAAATTTTCCATACATAAAAAATAAAATAGACATGAAGTGACAAAGGCATTCCATATGCCCACTAGATATGACCAGAAGAGAAGCTATCCTAGTCATATAATCATAAAAATAACTGAAATACAAAGCAAAGAGAGAATTATAAAAGCTATAATAGAGGAAAAGCAAATGACACATCAAAGCAAACTTATCAGGGTAATAGCAGATTTCTCAACACAAATCCTAAGAGCCAGAAGATCTGGATTGAAGTCCTAAAAGATAGTAACCTTCAACCAAGACTCCTGTATATCATTTCAAATCAACAATGAATTAAAAACCTTGCATGACAAAGAATCCTTGAAGAAATTTATGAAAACCAAACCATCACCACAAAGAATTCTCAAAGGTCTGCTGGATCAGAAAACAGGGGACAACCACACTAAAGAATACAAGTGTATCCTTAATAGAGAGAATGTCTAAAAACAAGTAAATGAAAGAGGTGAATATTCACAAGGTTACAAAATGACAGAACCTAAGAAACCAAAAAGACAAAGAAGATCACTTCATCCTTGCAATGGGGGCAATCCAGCAAGAGGAACTAACAGTCATAAACATGTATGCCCCAAACAATGGTGCACTCAACTACATAAAAAAAAAAAAAAAAACTATTGGACTTCAAAAAGCACATAAACTCCAACACTATAATGGTGTGGGACTTTAATACCCTTTTATCTCAAGAAGACAGGTCAACGAGACACAAAATCAACAAAGACATAGGTGAGAGAATTTGAACTACATCATAGAAGAAATGTATCAGACAGACATATGTAGAATTTTTAATTCAACAGAAACAGAGTACACACATTTCTCAGCTGCCCATGGAACTTTCTCCAAAGTCGACCACATCCTAGGCCACAAAACAAGTTTAAATAGATACAATAAAGTTGATATAATCCCATGTGCCCTGTCAGATCATAGTGGAATAAAACTAGAAATCAACTACAACACAAACAAAAGATATAACTTAAACCAATGGAGACTGAATAACATTTTTTAAATAAACAATGGGTTATAGAAGAAATCAAGAAATAAAAATGTTCACAGAGATAAACGACAATGCCAACACATGACAGCACAATCTCTGGAACACAATGAAAGCAGTATTAAGAGGAAAATCTATTTGCATAAGTGCATATATAAAAAGAACTGAGCACACCCTAATGAATAATCTAACCTCACAATTCAGAACCTTAGAAAAACAAGAATAAGCCAACCCCAAACATAATGCAAGGAATGAAATTACAAAAAAAGATCCTAAATTAATGGAATATAACCTAAAAAACAATGCACAAAATAAATGAAACACAAAGTTGGTTGTTTGAAAACATAAACAAGATTTGATAAACCCCTTGCTAAAGACACACACACACAAAGTAAAGAGAAAACCTACTACATCAATGCAATCAGGAATATAAAAAGCAAAATTACAGCAGATAACATGGAAATACAAAGGATAATAAGTTACTTTAAAAATTTGTCCTCCAATAAATTTAAACATCTAAAAGAAATGGATGGCTCCTAAACATATATAAACCACCAAAACTGAATGAAGAAGAAACTACACATATGAATAGGCCAATATCCACCTATGAAATTGAGGAAGTAATAAAAACACTTCCAACTAAAAAGAGCCCAGGACCTGATGGACTTCCAGCAGAATTCTATAAAAAAAGTTAGGGAAGATTTAGTACAAATGCTCACCAAGCTTTTTCAAGAAATGTAAAGGAAGAAAAATTGCCCAACTCATTTCTTGAAGTAAGCATAACTCGAATTCTAAAACCAGTCAAATACCCAACAAACTAAGAAAACTACATGCCAATATTCCTAAGGAGTAGATTCAAAAATACTAAATAAAACACTTGCCAACACAACGCAGCAAGTCATAAAGAAGATTATACAACATGACCAAGTGGGCTTCATCCCATATATGCATGGATGGTTCAACATACACAAATCAAAAAAAGTAATACACCACACTAACATATGCAAAGATAAAAATTATATGATTATCTCAATAGATTCAGGCAAAAGCATTTGACAAAATGCAACACCCATCTATGATAAGGACTCTGAACAAAACCTGTATAAAGGGAATCTACCTCAACATGATTGAAGCTATTCATAACAAACCCTCAGCTGATATACCTAAATGGAGAAAGACTGAAAGCATTCACACTAAATTCAGGAACAAGAGAAAGACCCCCACTGTCACCCTTATTATTCAACATAGTGTTTGAAATTTTGGCAAAAGCCACCAGGGAAAAGCATGGAATAAAAGGAGTATGCATCAGAAGGGAAGAAGTGAAGATATCCCCATTTGTAGATGGCATGATACTCTACATAGAAGACCCCAAAAATTCCACCCAAAGACTATCAGAACTACTCCTAGAATATATAAATTCAGTGAAGTTACAGGTTATAAAATCAATACCAGCAAATCAATAGCATTCCTATACGCCAGTAATGAGTCCAGAGCAAAAGAGATCAAGAAAACAACCCCTATTACAATAGCAACAAACAAATAAATAAAACACTTAGGAATAAACCCCAACAAAGGGGTGAAAAACCTATACAAATAAAACCATAAAGCCCTAAAGAAAGAGATTGAAGAGGACTTTAAAAAATGAAAATATATTCCATGTTCCAAGAGGAGGCTATTTTATGGAGGGAAGTCCGTTTTACTCAACATTCACCAACATAAATGTGAACCTTGTCCCAAAACACACTCAGCTTGATACTTATAATTAATCATCACAAATATCTCAGAGTACTTTTTAATCCCTAAGAAACAGTGTACTTTTTGCAAGAAAACTTATTTTACTATCTTTAAGATCACTGATAAAAAAAAAAGTTCTGAGTCTGCACGACTTCTAGGAAAAAGTAAGATTACAACCTCACATCTACTTCAAAAATCCTTTGATAATAAAAGACTGTACCACTCTCAAATCACAGAGCAGGAAAAATCACACAGCAGGAAACACAGCACATGAGCATGCTGGTATCTGCTATCCCTTGTCATTTACGTTTTCCACCTGTTCCTACCATTCAGAGTGATGGGCATGGTGGTCAGCTGACTGACCGCAGTAAGAGCAAGACCTACCATTGCTGATTGCTTGTGTTTTCCTATCGCATTCATGAATCTAAAAGCCGCCAACCACCCAACTCCCAATCTCCCAACTGAAGACTTTAATGACATCATTAGGCTGTGATGGAAAAAAATTTATCTGGGAGTATTTGAAATAAGAGTCACAAGCTTCCTTTTGGTAATGCCAGCCCTGGGTCTCTTCAATTGTTGAAAGACTAAAATAAATAGTCCTGGGTTGGGGACTTAGCACAGTAAAGAGGTAAAGAGTTTGCCTAGCAACAGCAAAGCCCTGGGTTTGATTTCCTAGGACCATAGAAGGTGGGCATGGCTGCGCAAGCCTGCATTTCCAGCACACAGGAGGATCGCCATGAATTTGAGTTCACTCTAGGAGACAGAGTGAGTTTAGGACCAGCCTGGTCTATAGAGCAAGACCCTGTTTTTTTTTTTTTTGTTTGTTTGTTTTGTTTTGTTTTTTAAAAGAACATTAAAAAAAAAAAGAAAACAGTGCCTTCCACTATCCCTAGAGGGGTCCCTTGCCACACAGACTTACAAATGTCCTCTAACATCAAACAAAGATTTAGACTAAGCTTCATGTCCAGGTTGCTACTATACCTACCTGGTGTATGATCAGAGTCCACACTCAGTGCTTCAGCAGGAAGTCTGCTACCAATGGCCCAATATAAGTCATCTTCTGAGTCTTGAGTAAGACCACAAGCTGTGGTCCAGTTTTCTGAAGTTATTTCAAAACTGCAGCTTCCCGGTGTGTTTGCATAGTGTTCTAGGAAAAAAAAAAAGTTCATGGAAGTTTCTGGACATACCTATTACACTTCATCATATACTACAAATGTGATGATTTAAAGTTATCATGTGCACATTCTATTTAAAGTATATAACCAAAACATTTGTAGTCATTGGTAATATTAGCTATATACAATAACTTTTTTTAAAATCAAGGACCTAGAGGCTGTGCATGAATAGATTCTTTTACACATTAAGACTTATCTGGATTGACTAATAGTATTTATAGTTGATTGATAAAATTGCATTTATACATGACAAATGAACTCAACATTACAGTAACACAGGTATCTGGTTTAAGCATATGAACAACTTCTATCGTCTGGATGTTCAACTCAGGTCCTCGGTTCACTCTGTTGTTTGAACAGTACAGACCATATTTAAAAGGGAAAGTCGTTTACTAAAAGAAAAAAAAATTGGGAAAAATGTAGTAAATGATACAGAACACAAACTTTTTTGGACACAATGCAAATCACACTTTACAACTTGTCTCCAAATAATGAAGGAGATTTTCTTCTAAAAGTATTGATTGACAACTCATTAAAAATTCGATTGCTCACAATGAGAAAAATTAATAGATGATAACTGAATGTCTACACCTAGTCATCTGTGAAAAGTTCCATAATAACACCCTGATAGCTCGGCTCTCATTTTTTTCTTTTTTTAGCACAGTAGTTATTATTTTTGAGCACTGACTGTAAAATCTGACTGCGTTATACACACAGAATGAATTGTTAAGTTATTTAAACAGCACGAGGCAACTGAAATTGTCATTGATGTCTCCTTTCTTCTCAAAAAAGATGTTTGTGTTATTTTTAACATTTTCTTCTCAGTCATAACTTTTTCTTAACACACAACTAATGTTAACATATTCCATCTTAATCAGAAAAAATTGGTTGAATGGATGCCAAAGGTATCACATACAGGGGCTGTCATGTGTTTATACACAATATTCTGCATTCCTAAGAGAATTTTCACAAATCATCAGCATTTCACTTCTTAGGCATTACTGAGTCTTATTCCTACAAACTATAATAATTTTGAATTGTGTGTGTTCTTTTCACTCATTCTACATGACTATGTAATTCATTTATTTTTATATGTTTATGGCCCCAGGGAACCTCTCCATTCATGTAGTGGCAGTATGCTATAATGCAAAATAGGTTTGTGTTATATATAGAAATGAGCAGTTTAGTTCTCCCAGCATTCAGCCAACACACCTGCAATTATTCGAAATCCTTCACTGTACACAATGGACTGCCATCATGCATTGTAGATAATGATGTCACACACAGGGTCTCTACCAGTGTGTTTTCATGTGCAGTAATTGACTTCCCAGAACACAAGCCCTACAATAACTATTCTACTTTCTTTTTCATTTTTTTTGGGACTCCCCCGTCTTGCCTTTCCCACCTTATTCAACACAAGACTTCAAAGATTTTAAGATACTGCTGCAATAAAAATAAAATACATTTTGCATTCGCTCCCTCAAAATATGCCACTTTCCTATTCTCTTTTCTAAAACTAATCTCTGCATTCACTTTCAACTCTTTAACAAAATCCTGTTATCATTCCAGCTTCATGGTCTCCATGCTTACCCAACTTTTCCCTGTCTTCCCATATAATAGTCTCATCTAACTTCATTCTTATAAGTTACACCCATACCCAGGTTTTCCCTTTTATTCCTTAAAAATATATATTTACTTCTTGCTTACATTTCTCACTATATTTATATATACGGTGTTTTATTTTTTTATACAGGTGGACTACAAGTCATAGATCTACAATGACAGTGAAAGGCAGATTAATATCTTCAAGTGTTTTTAGCACATTCTGTCTGGGAGATGCAAATGTCACTTCAAAACCAAGGAGTCCAAAAACAAAGTCATCATTCAACTACCTAAATGAATTCTGATCTTTGAGTTCACTGCTTAATTCCATAACATGAACCTTATTTTTCTTTTTAAAGACTCAGATTTTGAGACACATCTTTGATTGTACAGTCTGCATCTCCATATCCATTATATCACCAACGCCTGCAGATAATTCCTTTGAGAATTTGTTGAATCTGTTCCAGTCTTCGTAGTTCCATCACTGCATCATACAGATTCAAGCCCCTGGTTTAACTTCACCTAGTATTCCTCTAATCAACCTTATTAACCCAAACAATGCGTATCATCCTTAAGATTTCTCTTGTGTTATTTCCTTTGTTTAAAATATTCTATTTTTCACACTGTTTGGCAATATTCTCTCAATTTCCTAGCCTCGCATACTATTATAACCTTTGCTTTGATGTAAAGTATTTTGGGGGATAAAATCTGTCCCATCTTTAAAATTGTCTCTACTCCAATCAAATTTTTCAGGTGAGCATCTCTTAAATATAAAATGATATTTTATAAACATTTATGTTTGTGATTCTCTCCCTCATTTTTCTCTCTCATATTTTTAACATTAGTCATATACGCTTTGATCAGGCATTCATTTCTGTCTTGTTCTAAACAGAACTCAGTTTTCTCTGAGTCTTTCCCCGCTTTCAAAAATGTGTGTTTTCAGGGATGAAACAGCTTCCTCCTGATCTCCCAGAATGGCTTGTGTTTCTTCAAGCTACCTGTGATGCAATCTCCTCTCTTCCTTAATTTCTGTTAGTTTAGAGAGAGCCTTGGAATGCAAATCTAGACAGTGAGACTTATGATGGACTAGGCTTTCAGGAAGTTTCCTTAATTTAAAAAAGACGCCAAAAGAAAGAAAATACATTTGTTCATTTTCAAGATATGGTTGAAAAAAAATTACACTGAGAACTAATTCTGTCACAAAAGTAGTTACCTGGAAATAAAAGAGCATCAAGGGAAGAGTCCACATCGTTCTTTACTTTTGATGACAGTCAAAATTAACCAACTTGAGACTGCCAAGAATTTAGAATTCTTGTTACTTGAGATAATATATTTTTTTCTCTTGTGTGTAATAGTTTTAAATGCTTTTGGCCCTAAGCGACTACATCCAAATTCACAGTAGCTGTAAGTAGATGGGAGTTAAATTTTATCTTCACTAACAAGAAGTCAGGAAACAGTCACTTGAGACAGATACTGTGGTTCAACGACCCAGTCTTTCCTTTGGGACCTCTTTTTAGCCACACTCTTTCCTGGTTGCAAGATCACTGCCTATTTATGAAACAGATGCCTTCCCAAATTTCTACATAGATCTCATTGGCCTCTGTGCCATCAGAAAGTTTGGAGAAATGGTTTCTAAGACTCAACACAATCCTGTCACAAATAAATCAAGAAATCTGCTTCCAAGGAATAAATAAGGGACTGAGCAAGCACCTTGCAGGTATCGGCAGGTTGCTTAAATTGGCCAAGGTGGGAATTTCTGCTGTAGATGTCTTAATTAATATATTTTCTCTTCTTCATTTTATAGTAAAACATATTCATCCTTGAATTCAACTCAAGTTCTAGCTCTTCTTTCCCAGACAACATCACTTCTATCCATTCTAAGTGTGTATGTGAGGCCCTTCCAGGAAACTAGAGTGGCGACAAGTTATGTTAAAGTTTATTACTTTATTTTTATTGTCATCTTAATTATTGTTTTACTTTGAGTTACTGCCAACTTTTCTACATGACCTGGTATTACTGCTACCATATGGTATATATGTGGATTTTAATCAATATTCCCTGAAAGATGGATGATAGGAATACTATGTAAAATTTATTACATATATATATATATATATATATATATATATATATATATATCAGTATTTACAATTTCTAGTTTCTGTAGAAAAATTGTGATTGCTATCTCTGTCTCACTCTCTTGAATGGAATTCAAGCTTTACTGGTACTTAGGTATCATTTTCTCAGTTTATAAAATTTGGACACATGGTTGTAGGGTCAGTGGAAATAATGATCAAAATATTTTTGAAAAGATAGTTCACAGTTAATAATATTTAGTTCCATATGCCCACAAGATGTCACCTCATCTTGAATATACCAGTATTCCTGGGACAGCACTATTAGGGCTCCTTCAAATGCCAGGTTTTCTTTTTTCTTTTTTTGTTTTAATAAAATAGCTTTATGGTGCCCCGAGTGAGAAGGATTTTCCACAATCCTGATGCAGTGGTAAAGGGTGCCGGGACTGAGTATTCATTTGTGTCCATGCTCTGAAGGGCAGGAGGGATAACACTCAACACACTGCACACCTTCAGCTCAGCACACTATGAAGACTGACTGTAGGATGTAGATGGCAATTTCTTCCCACAAAAGAGCTTATTTTCTTACATAATTACTAATTTCTTTTAAAGAGAACCAATCTCATGTTACAAAACCACGTATTTTCACAATAAGTGATGAGACGCCAAGTTTCTTAAAAGTTTGTTCATAGCCTGCAGTAATAATTTAGTCGTGACAAAAAGCTGCATTTCTTTTCTGATAGTAAAAGGACACGTGTGTGAGAAGCCAGCTATGAACTATGCTTGACAATTTCAAGAACACAAAACTAATGAAATGGAAGCGCCCACCATTATTAACCCAAGAATATTCAAAACATTATTTCAGTTAATTCAATATATTCATTACTCGGAATATTCACCTGATTCTCATTGCACTTGAGGGAATGGATATTATATCTCCTACATAGATGAGGAAAGTGAAGCTCTGTGGATTTAAATAATTACTCAGAAAGAGAGGGCCTCAATCAAAATGAATACTTCAGTAAATAACCTTAGAGTTCAATTCACTCCTTACTCTTCTCTAAATATCACGCTGGACATGCTGTCACTTATTCCATTGTTGACAAAAGATTATCTGAGTGCAGGAACCCAGCTGTAATTCCTATCAAGCACCATCAATGTGAAATGCCAATGCAGTCCGTCTGCAGAACAGGAGTGGAGTGTGTGCAATGCTTTTTGTGGACATACACACAATCTACCAAGAGGTTTTAAGAAAAGTGACTATTTCCCCAGTGTTTCTATTTTAATAAAAATAAGTTTCTCCTGCAGGATCCATCAAAATTGTGGGTAACATCAATTTCATAGGAGTATGTAACTGACTTCATTTTCTAAAAATCAAAATTATCCTTATGGATTTTTATATAAAGACTTCAAATAGGTGTAGGAAAATCTTTAAAAAATCATTTAAGGCAGCCCAAGAGGCAAAGTAAGTGAAACCAAAATTATATAGGTGCCATCCATATTTGAAAAACAAAATATTTATTAACTCATTCTTACATTTTTTACTTATACTTACATTGCATGTGTAAATGGCCACATTATTCTTTACTTTTTGCCATCCAAATAAATAGTGTTAATGTACTGATGGCCTTTGATACATCAACTCAGAATGTCCTCATTTATGAGCAGCTTTAATAATATAAACCAAACAACTCTGTGTTGCGATGTATTTCCCTATGTTTTTCCAAAGTAAAGTTTTGAGATATAAGATAATATCTATTTTTTTGTTTGTTTTCTGGAGACAGAATCTTGCTCTATAGTGCTGGCTGGTCTTGAGCTCACTATGGAACCTAGGCTGGCCTTGGACTCATAACAATCCTCCTGTCTCAGCCTCTCAAGTGATGGAGATTACAGGTCTGTGCTATCACAGCCAGTTTAAGAAAATATCTTATTCATATTTATATACCAAATTCTTAAAAAGTTGTTACTAGTATACAAATGTACAAATAAATGGAATAATGTGTTTATATATAGATGTCTCTTTAAGTGAAAGAAAATGTGTGTGTTTTGATGTGCATGTGCTCCTTGCTATTTTCTATCCAACAGATTATATACATCAATGGTACCATTTACACATTTCTTTCAAATTTTTTATGAGTGTGCCCAATATTTTATTGCTTATGGGTAATTATTAAGTCCTTTATTTGTTCTGTTTTGTGAGGAAACAGTGATTTTATAAATAGTTTACCTGATTCCTTTAGAAATTATTGAAATTAACTCCTTACAAGCAACATCAAAACATATTTAAATGCATCCAAAAATCACTGAAAATTACACTAGAAAGTGTTATTCAGTATATTATAAATGTAGGTATTTATAGGAGGGAAATACACACTATTTCTTAAAATTAACATTTATAATATTATTGTATTCATTGTATAGTCTAAGAGTACCAACCACTATTGCTTTCTTTTACACTTTATTTAATACTAAAATACGACTTAACTCTTGAAGACATTTTGCTAAGTAAAATAAAACAATCATAATAAAACAAACTTTGTCTGATTCTACTTATATGAGGGTCAAATAGTAGTCAAACTCATTAATAAGAAACTAAAATGCTGATTACCAGAGGTTGGGGGTAAGGTCACTACTGTTGAATGTTAAACTGAAATTTTGCAAGATCAAGCAGTTCTAAAGCTGGATGGCGGTGCCGACTGTTCAACCACACACATATACTTAATTCTATTGGATTAAAATGGTAAAACAACAATTAAAGGAAAATAACAAACACACGCAAAAACCAATATCAATATGAAAGTTCCTCCCACGTATCAACACCTTAAGGTCCTGGGGAAAGTGATGTTGAGTTAGGAAGCATAAATTTAGATAAGCTTGAGCTACAGCTCGTCTCCAGAAGGTCTCTGCTACTCTTTCTCCTTTTGTGACATTTTTCCCATTGGGATGTGCAATCTCCTTTCTTTCCCTGTGTGAATCAAACCCAGACTTCACCATTCTTTTGCCGTTGGAACACACCAAGTGCAGTATTTTAAAACATCCAAAGAGAAATCAAAGTAATTTTTGCTACTTTTCCTGACATTCTTGCAATGCAAGTTTTCAGAACACTAATTTTAGCAGGAATGGCAACTCCAGCAGAAGTGAGACCTGTCTGCGATGCCTGACTTTCCTGTCCTCTGCGGCTGCCATATTATGTAAAGTCCAAATTCTGCGCAAAACCACTGAGGAATAAGATGCTATGAAAGGTAGCAAGTAAATGCCAAAGAGGACCAATATTTTACTGTTAGGAAATAAGAAATCATCATACAACCGAATGTTCTAACACACCACACCTGCTCAAATCATATATCAGAGACAAATTACTTTGGCTGAGTTACTGGCCCACAAAAATATAACAAAAAGTATGAGGTCATTAACTTTCTCGGCAGAGTATTTACACACGACTGTAACTCCAATCAGTGGACTCTACAGTTTCAAAATTCCATACAAAAGCTTCTTAGTAAGATACATAAAAAAGAAAGTAAATATTACTCATGTTTTAAATTACATGCCAGCCTTCATGTAAGACTTTAGTACATAGAGCTTGAATAAGGTAATCAATGAAGTCCTCTTTTGCTGGTGCAATGTAACTGAGAGAAACCAGTCACAAATCTGGTATTATTAAGTTTATTACTTAATGAGCTCACTGTTAACTTCATCTATACAATCAACTATTTCTCAGAAAGAGAATTAAAATTGAGTGAAAAACACAGACAGCTCCACTGTGGTCGTATTTATTCCGATCTACATGGCTTTCCATTAGAATATGATGCAAACTTTTTGCAAACGATTTGCTACTATTTTCAGGGGTCAAAAAGGATGAAAGGACTTTTGGATATCTGTGCAGAAAAGCTGTGAGCAATGTTTTGGTGATTTTAAATCTAGACTAGTGCAGAAAAAGGTGCCAGCGAGTTCCTCCAGTCATGCAGTGAGAACCTGAGCTGAGCTGGCTGAACTGCAAATATACTCACCACAGTTAGCTTCATCGGACCCATCAGAGCAGTCTGCCTTGTAGTCACAGACAAGGTGCGATGCAATACACTTCTTGTCTTGGCACAAAAAATCAGTGGCTTCCGGGCAAATCTCAGACGTCTCCCCAACTAAGGGAAAACAGAAGCAGGCAGCACTCAGTCAATGTTGCCATCCATCCGGGATTCCTGGTAGTTCTCTCCTACATTCCACTCCAGTGAGTGCTTTTAACAGTTGCTGGAAGTAGTCTACTAGGAAGCGAGTGTTTGTCTACTGATCCTACTTTTGATTGTTAACTAAGTTATGCAGAATCTACTTCTGAAATATTCTTCTGATCACAGAAGCTGACCATTACCTACTACTTAAGCCCATGAGAACATTAAAGATCATTTGGTGTTGTTCCAGCTTCGTTTTCCAGACTCGTCTTGAACTTTCCTCATAAACATCTGTCTTTAAATTATATCCTATAACCAAAGCTTTCACGACTATGTCAGTCGCCCTTCCTTTTTCCACGTGTTTACACATGCCACTTCCTGTGCCTGCATAACTACTTCCTCTTGACCCCGGGTAATCTCCTGTTCCATTTCAGACTCAGTAAAACCACCTTTCCTTCCACACTTGTCTTACTTCCTCTTGGTCATCTCCGCTGCAGTTCTGACACTCACTTTCATGTCACTAGGAATTATGTGATTCCTACAAGGGAAAGCTTTCTCCCTCAGAAAGGCAGTTTACATATTTGTCCCTGGAGACCCCAAGCCCTGTTGTCGTTTTCAGCATGCTCTATTGAGCCTAATGTAGCACCTAAAATGTACTTGGAACTTATTAAATGCTGGTTTCCATAGCTGAAGGAAAAGCGGTTCCAGTTAAAGAGCAATTAACAGAATGAACTGACATGGATTTTTCAAAGGGACTCGCCTATTTGAATATGTTAAATGATAGGCAGACAAATGATCATACTTCCCAGTTTTATGGTAACTTACGTTAAAATTTTAAAATTATTTTAAATCAATTTGGACAAATTAAATACAGCTATTTCCTTATTATCTAGACTATTTTAGAGGCTCTCATACTGTTTGCCTAAGGTTACTGAAATTTACTAAAGGTTAAGTAGTATTTCTATGAATGAAAGGATTAAAACTCTATAGACTTGAGTTGAAGTATCTCTTCAATATCTTTGGATCATCCCTATAATACAATAGTTAAAATCTGCACTTTTTAGAAACAACTTAGTAACAAACTTATTGAATCTGTCTATATGAATATAAAGAATATATGAATATGAAGAATAAAGAGCAAGTAACTAACACTTAAATTATAGACAAGTTGTAAGGCTGAAAACTCAAATTTCTGCTCACGGGACTTTAGAAGTTTGGCCACATAATTTTAATTATACTTGTGAGAATTTATAGACAACCTAGAGCAATGATATGTTTGGTGTTCAGTATGCAAGTATATGCATATGAGATTGCATTAGTTTTCTATGCCATAGGAGGTGAAGCCATAGAATTACTCCATTGGGGAAGTGTGCTTTGACTTCAATCTAATTGTTTTTTTTTTAACATATGGTTAAAATAAACTAGCTCTTTAAATAAGGCTGATATTCCTTTAACATATGGAATTGTAAAGACATGAAGAGAAATCATCAGTGTTTTGAATTGTAGCAAATCAAGCATTAAAAACTTCTGTGGTAATATTAACTATACCACTAACAAATAAATACTAAGACTCTACAATTCTAAGAAAAGCGGATCTTCTTCAAATAAGAAGGTGGCAAATCCCAAAGGGGGATTATTTTAGTGAGCGACTGACTAGTGTGTGTCTAGTCATTTTCCATTTCTTTATTCAGCCAAGGTGATGAAAGCAGTAACTATTCAACTGGTTGAAAAAACCTATGAAATAAAACATATATATGTGTGTGTGTGTGTATGCTACTGTTGATAATATAAGTTAAAAATTAAATTATTAATAGATAACTGAAGATAATCTGGCTAGAAATATATGACATACCCAACAGATTAGATATCTATTTACCAAATATAAAAATAAAATAGTTAGCAGACCCTAAAAACCCAAAATTAAGCACGGTAAATTTAACAATCCTAGAAAGAAGGACCTGAACAAAAAGGCACCCATGAAAAATTACTATTTGGTCCAATAAAATCCTTGAGCCACCCATCGGATGGTTCTATTGTTAATTAGAATAAACTAACTCATTAAAAGTGACCTTAGAGGAAAACTGGCTTCACTTCAGTTTAAGACAAAATTTACAGGGTAAAGTTTGAATCCTAAAAATTTTCAGTGGGATTTTATGTCTAGTTTAGTGCAATAAACAGTGTGATTCATTACACTAAACTAGATGTAATAATTTCATTGGTTATAGGCACTCTTAAGTTATCATCTTCTTTATAACATGATACTTAGTGTACTCTGAGATTTCAGACTGTGAATTTTACATGTGCACATATTCCTCAAATACCTTTTCTCCTGGACAGTCCACTAACCACAAGGGCAAGACATAATGGATGCCATGTTCTGTTTTTGAAACCTTACTACTTACTGGGCAACCCATTTAATTTTAGAATTAAAGAGGAATGTTCTGAGTTTCTAAACTGCTATTTATCTAAGTAGTTGGAAAAATTCTAAGCTTCTATCCAAGAGTTCTAGCCCAGTAAACATCTAGATATACAGAGAACACAAAGAAGGTCATACTACAGAAAGAATTTTGACTACCAAACTCTAATTACCAAAGGCTCAGAGGGGTCCATGAACAGGCAAGGTACAATCACCATCTGAGCTGCATAGGTATGTGGTTCCATGTAGTTTTGATAAACTAGGTACTCCGATTCTCAAAATGATTTTGATCTATGACTTTACGTGATCATTGATAAGAAAATTTGAATTTTTAAAAATTATTTTAACATAGAAATAACTTAGAAGTTGGCCCAGGGGGCACAGGTCTTTAATCCTAGGACTCTGGGAGACTGAGGCAGGAGTACTGTAAATCTGAGCCCAGCCTAGGCCACCTAGCAAATTAGAAAGACCCTCTCTCAAAATCAAAACTAAGCTTCAGTATAAAGGCTGATAGCTCAATCCAAAGAGCCATGCACACACACACACATGCAAAAGAAATTTAGACACAGTATAGTACAGTTAAAAAACATTCTATTTTTATACAAGCATTTTCAAATTTGTTGTATTTCTTTTTCCTTTTTAATTTTTTGCAAATTTTACATACTTCTATAAACACACAGATTTTCTCTACAGCAACACATATGTCCTCTACGTTTCTATAATTATTACGCCAGAAGTATTTTCCTTTTGATATCTGACTTACACCTGCATTACTAACACCTAGAAATACACAAAGAAGAACAAACCTTAATATACATAACAATCTCAATATTCTAAAATAATTTAAGGGCTTTCAATTATTTAATATTTAAAGTATATTTAGCTTATTCGTAATTAGAAACAGATGATACAGATGTCTAAAATTGGTCTACAAATGCACTAATGAGTTGACGTATTTATGGGTTATTTATTTTTTTTTTTTTGAGACAGGGTCTCCCTCTGTTGTCTAGGCTAGTCCTGAACTCACTTTGTAGTCTGGTCTGGCCTAGAACTCACGTCAATCCTCCTCCTTTTCCAGGTTCCCTGGTACTCAGATTACAAGCATGCACCACCGTGTCCAGCTGGTATCTATTACTAAAGTAGCTTTCCCAAAGAGCCACAGGTCAGTCTGTTGAAGGAAGGCACTGTCAATCCCCTTTTCCTTTTTCTCCTATGACTCTTCGGAACTATTTTCAATTGATTGATATAATATTTTCTTTTGATTTTCAAAATGTTTTCGCTTATAAGTACAAGCTTCATAAATTCATTATTTTGTTATCTATTTGTAGTCAATGGAAAGCCTTTCACATTCCTACTGTCCTAAGCAGACATTTAATCAAGTAGAAAACTAGGCAAGAACACCCAACCAGAAAGATGCAGTAACTTCAGAAATTTCCTTATAAAACTCTGTTCTTCTTAGATTCCTTATCAGCAATTTGGCGGCAAATTACAAATTAGCATGACTGAAAGAAGAGCCACATTCATGAAAGTAAAAGAGAAATGCATTCTGCTAAGATCACGCACCCCGAATCTTCCTGGCCACTTCACTGCTTCCCTCCCTCCACGATGTGTCTGGTCCAGAGACAACTATCAGGGTCAAGTTCTGCTAATCCAAGGGAATCTCAACTCTGCTGACCTTGTACTATAATAAGACCATTATTTCCAAATATAGAGAAAAGATAGCAATAGCTTTTATCCAGCTATGATCACTTAAATTTACCTTATGTTCAAAAGAACTTCCAAGTTTAAAGAAAGTCAGCCCATATATCGGGCAGCTGGTAGCAAGATATCTGAAATGGAACTGTAGTGAACACAAAGACAGCAAGCTCAGTTTGTGCTAAAGTTATCAGAAGTGTTAGATGTGGCGTCTTCGACCGGCAAAGACACCACACAGACTCTCTCGATCGTGGAACGTTGACTGACTGACTGACTGACTCGACATGACTCGACCTCTTTATTCCGCAAAGCCCAAGCTTAAATACCCTTCCATACACACATTAGCATACAAGCAATCTAATAGGCTACACATTAGCATACAAGCAATCTAATAGGCTAACAAACTCTCCAGAACCATCACCCCACCTTGGGACTTCCTCTTTAGAACAGTCCCGTGGTTCAACACCTGATCCAAATTTCAAGCAGAACACCTGACTTAAATTCCAGACAATAAACGCTTCTTCGTGAAAAGGAACGTGGCCAAGGTCTGCAATGCTGAGGCTCTCGGGCCCTGAGGGCCCCAACATCTCCCCCTTTTTTATTTTTTAAAGTTCGGTGCAAGACTGTGCCTGTCTTAGGTTGTTCCCTTACAGTCAGAACTTACCCGTCATTGGACTACATGCAGCATGGCATGCATCCTGTCTTAGGTTGTCTTGAATGCAGAGAAATCTTACCCGTCTTTGGCTACCAGCCCAATCACACACCAAAACTGGGGGGTTTCCCACATAGCTTAAGACCATGAATGTTAGCGGCCAGAGTTTGTAATCCTTCCATTCCACTACAAATAATACAAGGGAAAATCAAACATATGGGAAAAATCCAGCCAGGAGGGAAACATACTGAGTAACGACAGCAGTTTGTGCTGCACCAATAAGCAACAATTTCAGCAATAGTTAGTTCAACTAGGGATGGCTCAATGGCTTTTCAAATTAACAGTAAACAATACATAATTAGTCAAATTAAATTGTCCATTATCTTGCCATGTAACATAGGGGCTACTGACAGCCACCCCCAATTTCCAAACATACAATTGTCTCTGTCCAAAATCAGACCACCACATTCCCATTGACAATGCACAATGCTGGAGTGGGAAGTGATCGAGGAAAAACTCTAAGAGGAAGAAGATATGTCCATTGGATTTGATCAGTCCAAGATATAGCAAAAAGTAGTCCGTTTTGTTCCCATATGGCAGGATGCAACAAAGAAAGATCAGGAGCAAAAGTCCAACGAATTTTCTCCTCACTCCTCGATATCAGCATCATCATCAGGTTTAGGTGCCACAGGAGCCTGTTCAGCAACCCACCCGGCACCACCTTCGTTCTAAGAAAAACCACAAACATGCCCTCGACCCCATATAAGTACGTCGGGTCCATTCCATTTTCTGAAGGACTATTTGCCATACCCTGGGGTTGTTTGCAATCATCTTTATGTAAGGGAATTGTCTGCGAGAGAAGCTGTATTGCCCCATAACACCGCTGCTGCTTCAGGGCCTGGGGTGGGCCCCTCCTCCCATTTCCCAGAGGGAAAGGACTATCCAAATTGAAAGGATTACCCAAATGGTCCCGTCTTGATTTACACTCATTAGCCCAATGTTTACCTCTATTCCAGTGAGGGCACAGTCCGGGCTGTTTTCGATTTCAGAGGTACTTTCCCAGCCCTCAAGGTATCTTTTAAAGCACCCTCCATGCGGACACGAGACGTCTCCGAGCCCATCTTAT